>JAZKLR010000550.1:0-1289630 GCA_037103525.1 Ganaspis brasiliensis
TGTATTATAAATCTAGGCCAATACTTAATAATTAAATTTGCAAAAGAATCCAAATCTAAGGATTACTGAACATCTTAAACTCTATGATAAATCAAGGCCAACAGTTATCAGTTAAATTTGCAAAACAAAGGAAATCTAAGTAAAGAAAACTTTCAAAGTAATTTACTTGTTAACTAAGATTGTTTAAACAATTTACAATTTGTTAATAAACAACCTGAACTGTATTAGAATATTAGACCAATAGTAATTAATTAATTTCACAAAAAAACAAGATCTAATAAAGAAAACTTTAAAAGTAATTTATTTGTTAACTAAGATTGTTTAAACAATTTAAAAATTGTTAGAAATTATCCCCAACTGTATTAGAACTCTAGGCCAATAGTAATTTATTAGTTTTACAAAAGAAACGAAGTCTAAGGTAGGAAAAGTTTGGAAGTTATTTATTTGTTAACTAAGGTTGTTTAAACAAATTAAAAATTGTTGTGTTATAACTGGAACCATTTAAAAATATTTTAGACAAAATTTGTGTGTAAAATATATAAGTTTATATAGTTTCTTGCATCAAAGTATCTGGAAATCACTTTCTCAAAAATCAATTTTTTACTTTTTAAAAGTTATTAACATTTATTTTAGTTTATAAAAAAAATCTTGATTTTGTAACAGTTAAGCGTTATAGTACAAACATTCTTGAGTATTTAAAAAAAAATAATTAAAATCGGTTCATTTTTTAGTTGTCGGCTGATTTTTATCAAAAATAGTGCTTTTGGCCACAGTGTGTGCTAGTGGCAGCGAGCGTCACAGGCGTTAGGTTCTATTCAACATTTATTTTCGATGATTAGGAGTTCTCATCCAACATTTTACTCCAAAGATTTTTTATAGGAAAAAAGTAGGGCTTTCATTTAAAAAAAAAAAAAAAAATTAAAAATTGTCCTTTTTGAAGAAAAAGTCATTTTTATTTTTATTTTCCATTTTTAGGGATCAAAAAATTTTTTCTCGTAAAAAACAATATGACCGATCGAAAGAGCGTGAAAAAATCTATCGAAACTGGTATTACAAGAATTTTTTCAATTTAAATTATAAGAACAAAAATTTTATCAAAGTAAACAGTTTTTTAAAAAAATCAAAAATTTCATTCCCTCCCCCAATCTTAATATTTCTTCTATAGTCAAGATTTTTTTTTTATTCATTACTATTCAATAGGACAACATTTTGTCCAAGTTTCAGTTCGATAGAATAAACTTGCTTTTCGGACCTGTGACACTTGAGAAATAATCCCCCATATCTTTGTTCAAGGAATCACGATGACAGCAAATATTCTCTAAAAATTTTAAAATCACATTTACTAAAAACGTTGATTTGACCTTGGGTCTTACATGGGGCACATTGCCCAAGAATATTATTAAGTGGTACACAACTCTGAATATTTGTTTGGAAATTTTTGCAAATCGCATTATCGTGATTAGGTTAATGAAACTTATTTACGTGATGCACGGAATTTATTCAGGATGTCAGGTTGGGCCTTGGACCCAATTTGTTGGGTATGTATCACACATATCCTAGTTTGAGGAATCATGAGGACAGAAAATATTTACTTTAAATTTTAAGATCTTATTTACCGAAAACATTGATTTTACCTTGGGTCTTACATTGGGCCCATGGCCCAAGAATATTTTTTTGTCGTACACAACTCTGATTGTTTGTTTGGATAATTATGTGGAATGCAATATCGACTTTATGGTAATTAAACTTATTTACGAAATGCACGTAAGTGATCCAGTATGTCAGATTGGGCCTTGGGCCCAATATGTTGGGTATGTATCACACATGTAGTAGTTCAAAGAATCACGATGACCGAAAATATTCACTAAAAATTTTGAGATTTCTTTTACCGAAATCATTGATTTCACCTGGGGTCTTACATTGGGCCTGAGGCCCAAGAATATTTTGCATGGTACACAACTCTGATTATTTGTTTGGAAAAATTTGTGGAGCGCATTTCTGACCTTTTAAGGTAATTAAACCTAGTGAAGAAATGCACGCAATTTATCCAGGATGTCACATTGGGCCTTGGGCCTAATGTGACAATGTTGGGTACAATGTTGGGTATGTATCACACATGTCCTATTTTAAGGAGTCACGACGACAGAAAATATTTACTAAAAATTTTCTGATCTTATTTACCGAAAACATTGGTTTGATCTTGGGTCTTACATTGGGCCCAAGGCCCAAGAATATTTCTTCGTCGTACACAATTCTGATTATTTGTTTGGAAAATTATGCGGAATGCAATATTGACTTTATGGTAATTAAACAGATTTACGAGAGGCACATAATGTACCCTTAATGTTACATTGGGCCTTGGGCCCAATATTTTGGGCATGTGTCACACATGTCTGGATTCGTAAAATCACCGGCATTATTAATATTCCGTTGAAAGTTAATGATCTTTAGTACAAAAAACAACTTTTTCTCCCTTGGGCCTTACATTGGGCCCCAGGCCCCTTTTTTTAAAACTTCACATAATAGATTTTTTATTACTGCACAACTTTTGTTTGAAACTTTTTTTTCTAAAATCAATATTCTCTGAGATATTTGACCGTTTCCAGACTTTCCGGACACCCTGTATAATAATTTTATTATAATTTCGGTAAATTTTATTTATTTATTATTTAGTGTTTTTTGTTTGTTTTTTCAATTTATGTTTGTGACAATTTATTATTTTTGTTGTATTAAATTTTAGAGCCTGATGATGATAATGAACCATATCATCGAAACGTCGTTCTGACTTTTAAAAAAATAACATTGTTTATTTTTATTTTTGCCTTCCTTTGATAGAACCAACTTTCTTACAATTCTTCCATTACTTTTTTAAAACCATTGCAAAATCTAAGGAATTTAGAAGAAAATTTTAATTCCTAAAAAATACTTTAACAATAACCTTCGTACATTCGCACGTGAAACGTGTTTTAATTTTTTTAAATGCTTCTTAATTTTTAAAGAAATTTGTATAAAAGCAACGATTCCGGGAAAGATGAAATTGTCCGGGTGAAATGGAACTCGGTGTTTCTATTTTTTGTAAATGCCCTTATGACAGAAAATTGAGTAGTAGAAGCCAAATAATAAATAAAATACACTTTTATTATGTCATTTTAAAACATTTTTTTGCAAAAATCTTCGTATCTTTACTATCTTTAATCATTCCTATTTAGATATTCTCGCAAACTTCGGTTTTAAAAACAATGAAACATAATTTTATTTATAATTATTATAGCAAGAAATTACTATTTTATATTTTGTTTATGGACTGTTTGACTCTTATGCATGTAGCGAAAATTTTATTTGATGATTAATTTTCCGAGATATTATCTCTCCCGGTGTTCCAACTCTCCTGGAATTACCCTATACCGAGACTTTGGCGTCCGTCTATCTGTTCGTCGTTTAAAGCGAATACTTAAGATTTAAGCATTGGACTTAAGACTCTCTGATAAGACTTAACTTAAGACTCAAGCATAATTCTTGAAATTTCATAATCTATATACTATAAACTTTAGAAGTACATATAAGTTTTTTAATTAAATGTAATTTGTTTCTAAACAATTAACTGGTTATTTTCTTGAAAAAAAAAATCGATTAATTTACTGAAAAAGTGCGCTACTTCTACATAGGTAAACTGATATAAAAAACCCATATGTATTTTTAAAGTCTACTAGAATAAAAACTGCGCGCTACGTGCGCCATATCATAGTGTCATTTTAACATATGAATAGATGTAGGGCAGCTTATAGAGTATAATGTAACGGGAATCGGGTTGTAATAATTATATTTCCGCAAGGAATCAGGTTCACACATCGTGAATTTGGTGACGGGATTAGCGACCCCGCGGTGCCTGAGCTAAGCCGATAGGGCCACCTCATGAGAGATTAGCTTCAGTTTCTGTCGCGTCTCTTGGGTGAGCTTTAGCATTGATCATGCGATCGGCGCTGCCCTTCTCGTTGTGGGGAAGGGGCCTTCTGGCTTGCCAGAGGGCGCTGTGTAAACAGTCAGTAACAAGTATCAAGCGTCCCAAAATACCGCCTGGTGTCAACGTGAAGAAGCCAATAGGTATATGGTTAATGGACGGTGGCAGGTACAGGTTCATATAATATAAGATCCTGGCGTTGAGGTGCAGGTTCTCTGTATCTCTCCTGAATAAAGGGTATGAGTCCTGTATGTGTCACAGCTGGGACTACGGAAAAGTCTTAAGGGTGAGGGCGGACGACGCTTGTTCACTTGGTACTAAAAGGAGTAGGTCGGCACGGGGCTTTTTCTGGTTCGGCCCCGTCCACCGAAACGAATAGGTCCAGTGCTTGCGCTGGTTACCCATATCCCCGGAAGACCGGTACCGATCAGTACCAGGATACTATGACTCTCTAAAAGGAGTCCGATTCTCTGGCTACTGGTCGTGCCCGAAGTCGTAGTGATAGAGCAGGTCGCTCTTATGGAAGGCGAGACTCCTCGTTAAAGGTGAATTGAACGTAGTAATGGAACGCGCTGGAACGCAGAGCCTCGTCCACTCTGTTAGTACTCGTTAGTAAGTGAACCAAGTAAAGGAGCCTTGACCTGGTAGTTGAGCCGGAAATATGAGGGACTGGGCCGAGTAGAGATCTGGCGACTTATGCAGCATATCTGAAAGAAAAGATTGGGCCACTGTCCAGATCGTCGAAACCGCTCCTATCACGATTCCCAGTACTGAGTGAGCACACTCGCTACGGCGGTTGCTAGGGGAAGGGCCTCCACGAGGTTCCCCGCGGGTCCTGCCCTTGGGAGCGTTTAGCATCTCATTGCTGAGCACTAACAAGGGTTGCTAAATACTTCTCCTTCCCGAAAGGGACACTCGGGTCTTCTAATTTCCGTTTGGATGTCACAGACTCCGCTAAACGGTGATTTTTCCACGCCCCTCCCTTCCCGGGATTGCAATGTCTTTGTTGCGATCGTGGGCAACGCAGTGTTTTCGTTAACCCTCCTACTTCCTTCCTCTTTTCTCTCTCTCTCTTCTTCCTTCCTTTCTGCCCGGTATATAGCCCTCGGGGGCCTAGGTGACCCTAGGTGGACTCTATTCTTCCTAGTAGTGGCGCAAATCTGTCTGTCTGTAATAATTATATGAGCCAAGCGAGCACGGGAGCGCGCGAGACGCGAGAAGCATGCGCGACGAGTTCTCTGATGCCGCAGATGACATGTCGCTTATGACAACTACTGATGCGGGGAAGGAGCTGTGACAGACGGGTCGGAAAAGAAAAAGACAAAACAGACGAAGAGAAAAAGGGACAAGGACGGATAGAAGGATGCAACACGCGAGAAGAAAAAGAAGACTAAAGAAAAAGCATGCTCCCCTGATGAGTCCCAGCCTGGTCACGATACCGGGCATCCTCGTCTCCTGGGAGAGAGCTCTCGGGATGGGGCCCGGAACTCAGCAGGGAAGGAGACAGGGAAAATGGAAACAGACAACGACGACTCAGATTACACGACAGTAAGGAAAAAGAGGGATAAAAAGAAAGGGACAGGCAACACACAAAGACAAGACACACGGGAACATGGAACCTCATAGACAGGAATGGAAGGGGATAGTGGAAGGACCAAGCCTCCAGGGAAACCTGGAAGCAAGACTAACGGACAGGAAGGTCGACATCTCCCTCCCCCACAGCGGCCTGTGCCACGGTCCACCACGGTGGACCCTCCCCCCTCACTGGAAGCCCTTATATCGCGCGCGCGCGCCATGGAACGGGAAATCTTTGAGTGTATAACGGACGAGGAAAGCGGAGTCAAGGGAGCCACCTTGAAACTCGTCTTCGCTAAGACCCGCGATCTTATGGGGGTAACCAGTGAGCTGATTATCGCGAATGCGCGACTCGAAGGTAGATTAGCGGGCTGGGAGAGGGCTGCCGCCCTCGCGGCGCAGTCAACTTCGGGGGCGGCCGCGGAGGTGGTGCTCCCCTCCTACGCCCAAACAGTTGCTGGCTCGTCGAAGTTAGCCAACCCCGCGTTAGACCACGTCGCCCCTCTTCCTTCTTGCTCCGGGTTGGGAACTTATCCGAAAGCGACCCCCGAAGGCCTTACTCGGAAAGTCCCGCCTCCTCCCCCTCCTCCCCGGGTCAGGAACTGACTCTTCAAACCACCGAGGTGGACGCGGCCCTAGAAACTTTACTGAGCGCCCGCTCCCCCCTGCGGTCTTAATTCGACCGTCTCGCACTACAGGAGACCTCGGAAAGACAAACGCAACGAACTCGGACGCAACGAAGAAACTGATCATGGGATCTCTGAATCCAGCTAGGGACGGAATTCAAATTTGCGGTCTACGAAAAAGCGGCGAATCCGCTGCAAAAATAATGAACAACTCTGCGTTATCGGCAGCAGGCCTGGAGGCCATTATCCCTCCCATGCTGGACCCAGAAATAATGATCCGCGAGGTTGAGGCATCCTCTACTGCAGAGGAGGTGACCCGAGAAGTACACAATCTCAACGTGACCTTATCCAGGGCATCGAC
The DNA here is from genome assembly GCA_037103525.1 of Ganaspis brasiliensis. Lineage (NCBI taxonomy): Eukaryota > Metazoa > Arthropoda > Insecta > Hymenoptera > Figitidae > Ganaspis > Ganaspis brasiliensis. The sequence continues at coordinate 6,521 of JAZKLR010000550.1, forward strand.
CTTGAGGCCTTCAAAAAGGTCTTCAGACCGAGGTAAAAGGCCGGTCCCAGGGGAAAGGACACTGTCCACTGGATTGCTTCAGTGGGCCCCTCCCTCCACGAGAGAATGCGCCAACAGGGGTACCTTTACCTTAACTGGAGGAAATGTAGAGTCCACGACTCTACAAACGTTCCTCAATGCAACAGATGCTGCGGTTTTGGACACCCGACCAAGGCCTGCCAGGAGAAGCAGGACGTCTGCCAACACTGCGCGAGCAATGAACACCGTGCTGCAGATTGCACATCTAAAAGGGAGGGAACAGCGCCAACTTGTGTCACTTGCAAGCGCGCTGGACGTTCAACGAATCACCCGACTATGGACAAGAAATGACCCACTCACCTTATGGCAATGGGACGTTACCTGGGCCGCATAAAGACCGCAGACGACGGACAGCCGACAAACACAAATGGCTAATAACGCGAACACAACTCGACAACGACGCAACAACACGACTGTTGATACCCCAGTGTCTAACCCGCCACCCGCTACTCTGCGCATGGTCCAACATAACATGCGTGGTGCATCTCTGGTCACCCCGCAGTTGAGCGACTATTTGCGTCGGCGGAGCGTCGATGTTGCCCTCGTGCAAGAGAACCAGTATGACGGTATTGGAGAACCTCACGAATCAGCACACGATCTGCGTAGAGATACACGGCTATGCTGTGCCTGTCTACGCAATATCTTCGTACTTTCAATATGCGGAGAGCACTGAGAAGCCCCTGAACTGACTCTCCCGTTCCCTCTGGAAGCTGCGTAACAGAAACGTGATCATTTGTGCTGACGTCAATGCCAAGTCTCCTCTCTGGGGATCCCCTGCCACTGATGACAGGGGTGAACTAATTGAAGACTTCATTGTCCAGCACAATCTTCACGTCCTGAATCGCGGTAGGAAATGCACGTTCCGCAGCGGCCGCGGCGCTTCGCATATTGAGATTAATCTCAGTGCAGTCGTGCGCACAGATACTGATACGGAACACCTCGACAAACGCCCGACGAGGTACAACGTTAAAAAAGTTAGGTTGGAGGACTTCCAGAGGCCCCTAACGGCGAACCTGGAGGCTCTCGATGAGGCTCAACTTGAAAATATTGAACAATTAGAAACTCTTGCGGAGGGCATCACTGGCGCTCTGACCAGTGCATTCCAAGCCTCCATGCCATGCAGAACGTGGAGACCCAGAGCTCACCCCTGGTGACGAGCTCCCTTTCACCGGCCCAGAGGTGTGGAAAATTATCCGGGCCCTCCCCAACAATAAAGCGCCCGGACCTGACGGGGTGGAAATCCCCGTGGTCAAAATGGCGTGGCCATTGTTGGAGAGGGCTTACCTCGGTCTGGTGAACGGCTGCCTAAGGCTGGGCTACTTCCTGGAAACGTGGAAATGCGGCAATCTATGCATCATACCGAAAGGACGAGACAAAGACCTGACAAACGTTAGGTCCTACAGACCCATGTGCTTACTCTCCGAACTTGGGAAACTATTCGAGATACTCCTCCTGGGAAGGTTGGGATGCACTGCGCTAGCTCCGGACCGACTGTCGCCCTGGCAGTTCGGATTCGTGAAGAATAAGTCTACTGAGGATGCCATTGTCGAGTTGCGAAGGATAGTCGATCGGCAGGGGGAGAAATATGTTCTTGCCCTTCTGTTCGACATCACAGGAGCCTTTGACAATCTGAGGTGGCCACATGTACTGAGAGGCCTCGAGATGAGTCGCTGTCCACTAAACTTACTGAGAGTAATGGGAAGCTATTTCGATAGCCGCTCCATGACCATCTTTTGGATCGGAGGCAGCACTACCAAGACACCCTCCAAGGGTTGTCCACAGTGCTCCGTTTTGTGCCCCTGTGCATGGAATGTTGCCTTTGATGACCTCCTGCGAGGCCTGGAAGACGAGCTTGGTGGGGACTTCGTCACCTATACCGATGACCTCACCAAGGTTGTCTCTGGGAAGTCCAGGTTAGAAGTCGAGCAGAAAGCTCAGAGGGTGGTGGACAGAGTGGATGGCTGGTGTAGTGCGAGCGGCCTCAGGCTGTCCAAGACTAAAACAGAAATGGTATTTCTCAGACATCCCAGGCTCCCTGGAGGGGGAGCTCGGATCAAGGGAAACCGCAAGTACGTCGAGAAGAGATACGACTCTGACTGGAACCTGAGAGGACCTGTCGTCAAGCTAGATGGGGCGTCGCTCCCTCTCAAAAAGTGGGTGCGCCTCCTTGGTGTCCATATTGACCAGGGCCTTAGAGTTGAGACTCACTGTACTAAGACGGCCAACCGACTCAAAATGGACTTTGCGGCCATTCGCCGAGTCGCTGCTGCGTCATGGGGACTAACCTTCGATACAATGAAAGCATTGTACCGAGGATTATTCCGATCCATTGCTGCATACGCCTCGGCTGGGTGGTCTGACCTTATGACAGGAACGGACAAACGAAAACTGATTTCGGCACAGAGACAAACGCTACTGACACTTACCAGATCATACAGAACAACACCGTCCAACGCGCTGTGCGTACTAGCAGGGGAATTACCGGTAGACCTCCTGCTTCAGGAGCGGGCTGCACTATTCCACGTCAGAAAACGACAGGGATTCAAGCATGGCTCCCTTGACGTCGCAGCCGAAGATGTTGGTCGGGGCACGGCTGCTCTGGTTAAACACGAGACCAACAGACTCTGGCAACAGACTTTGGACACAAACGAACTGGGACGAAAGACATACGCGTACTTTCCGGATGTGAGTGTTAGACTTAAAGAGCGCCATGTCACTCCAGGGCGCCACACCTCGCAGTTCCTGATCGGTCACGGAGACTTTGCCGCCTATTTATGGCGATTCAGTCTCCGTCGCGGGCCCGGCTGTGCGTGTGGAGCCCCAGAGGAGACGGCTGCTTATGTCTTGACCTCATGTCCAAACTATACGACTGACATACTAGGACTGGAAAAACACCTCTGCAAGTCCATCGAATGGCCCGCAGACGCTTCACGCCTCATGGACACAAAAATGTGGATACATTTCGCGTGTTTCGCGCGCTCCTGTCTCGCTCGGAAAGCAGAAAGAAGTCGTAGAGCTGTCAACAATGACTAGGTGAAACTAGTCCATGACAGCTCAAAAACTGCGACATGTGTGTGTGTGCCTGAATGTGTATGCGTGTGTGTCTGCGTGTGTGTATGGATGTCAGTGGGAACCAGGCCTAAAAACCTGGGCCCTGCTGTTTTTTTTTTTGTTTTTTTTTTTAGTGTGATGATGGGTTTTCGCTCTCATCAGGGGTGGAACCTCCACGCGGTCCCCGCTGGGTACTTCGCTTGGTGTGTCCTGGTCAAGTAACATTGACTGGGCCAATACAAGCGATGCTAACCACCCTCCCCTCTGGGGCACTCGGTCTTCTTCGTCGCTTTGGACTTAACAGTTCTTACAGCGACAATTTCTCCATACCCGTGACCGTCCGGTGCAACTCGGATGATTTCGATCATCCGGGTTTCATTAGGTAAAGGGTTAGGTAGGTAGTAACTAGTTAGTAGATTTGTAGCCATTTGGAGTATAGCCCCTGGGGGCCTAGGTATCCCTCGGGAGATTCATCTCTCGGGTAAGGCACAAATCTGTAATAATTATATCACTATTGTTCTAAATTCTATTATATATTTTGTCACGAAAATCGTTAGAATTACCTGAACGATCAATAGAAAGGTCTGTTTAACTACAGCTTCCTTAAATCTTAACTTAATATGAATTTTTTAGTTTCCTTTTTTTCGACAATTGGCAAAAATAAATTGTAAGCAAATATCAGTAAAAAATAGCATTTATACAAAAAGTTAAAAAAAAAAAAATTATTGAAGATAGATTGATGTAATATGACAAATGCAAGTTTGGTGATTTGAAATTTCGAATAAATGCAAGTTCGGTCATTTGAAAGTTCAGTCAAATGCAAATTCGGAGATTTTAAAATTTAACCAAACGTAAGTTCAGTGATTTCAAAGTTCGGACAAATGCAAATTCGGGTGTTTCAAAAGTTTCGTTATTTTAAAGTTCGGACAAATCGAAATTTAGGGATTTAGAAGTTCTTACAGTTCTAAATGAGGGTAGTTTAATATTTTGCTAAATACGAGTTCGGTGATTTCAAAGATTGGAAAAAATGCATATTTAGTGTTCAGTCAAATGCAATTTCTAGTAATTGAATGTTTTGAAAAATGCAATTTCAGTTATGTCAAGTTAAAAATTTTAAGAAATGCAAATCACAAATGCGAGTTTAGTAATTTTTAAATTATAACAAATAAAAATTCGTGAAGTTAAAAGTTAGAACAAATGCAAGTTTTGATAATTAGAAATTCTAACAAATTCAAATTAAGAGAATTACGAATTCGGATTACTAAATTTCGGGCAATTATAAGTTCAGTTAATTAGGTTTTGGAGATAATACATGCGATCCAATAAAAGTAATTTTATAAAATATTTGTCAATATTTTGTTTACGGTATTTTTCCCTGATTGGAGCTCAGGGATTAGACAACCTCTATTTGACATAACTTTTAGCTACAAGCCAGTTTTAAAAACCGTGATTGGTTGAAAAGCGAACATTGTGAAGAAATTTTAGACTTCGTAAGCTTAATGTATGTTTTGACCAAAAAAGGGGTGTAGACTAACCATCTTTGAGCTCTTAATGTGTTTTTCGTCTCCTAGGACCGAGCAAATTAAGCAAAGAAAAACATGTATGATGCCTTGATTATACTAATTATGAAAGAAAATTTTGAAACTTTATGGCTATAAACATCTATTGACAGCAATGTTTTATTTAATGACGGAATAGAAATAAATTAAATTTTTTCAAACAATATAAATGGTACAAGGAAACACATACCAAAACTGTTTGTGAACTAAGTCGAAATATATAAAGTAAAAACACAACACATAGGTATATATATATTTAAGGAAAGTGAAAATATTACTTATTGCTAAATAAAAATCTTACTTGTTCATAAATTAAAAAATTGTACATTCATTAAAAAAAGTTATGTTTTACTTAGTCCTATATTTATAAAGCAGTGAACCATCTGTCCTCGAACATCGACAAAAAGTAAGGTGCGCGATAAATTAAAATAAGTTTTGAAATCATGTTTTATTACATATATTTACCTTGCAATAACAGCCACACTTTGACGTACGTATATTACTGAAGGTGCGGACGAAAGCCGACAGTTGCCGAAGCTCAATCGTGCAGTTAACAATGGCAAATTTCATCCGTGTAGCTTACGATGCTTTTCATTCCTAATGCACAAACAAGACGCATGTTAGGCCGAAAAAGAGGGGCTAGAGGAGCTTATTTCTTCTGAGTGGGTTAAAATGAATTTCATGTTGGCCCTAGCGTCAACAAGAAATTATTTTAGACCGCTTAGGAGAAATGAGCTCCGATTCGACACGACTTTGAGGCATAACATAGCGTCGAGTTCGTGCATGTGGGATGAAAAAAAATTTATGAGCATTAGCATTACGTTTATTTAAATTAAAATAATCAGATAACTGTGTATTTTTGTTAAAATCAAATGATATTTCTTGACTTCCTTGTTTTTGTTAAATAAAAGAATTTTGGTTCATTCGGTAAATGCAGCGGTAAACGACATATGCTATGACTCTTTTTGGATAAATGTTTACTTAAAACTCTCCATGCAGCTTCAACTGGACCTACATATCTATTTTCTTCAAATGGATTTATTTCATTATGATTAATAGTAGATTCTCCATTACTATTGGTAATATGATAATTGATGCGGCGGCATCATGACCCTTTTAAATATATATTTATATAAATATTTCACAGACTTCATACTCGATACTACTTCAACATTTTTTTGACAATTAAATTTTTTGGCAATTTAGGATTATAAGGTACAACAAAACGATTGTCAACAACAAAACCATTTGGCTTCATATAAGTTTAACCTGCATCTTTTCGACGATATGCGGCATAACAATTATCTTCTACAGTAGTTTCTTCTTGTAAAAGTTCAGGAAAATTTTTAGAACATTTTCCATCAACTAAACAACCATCTTCACAAGGGCCATGAATATTATTTGCCATGGTAATTTCATGCAATGGGAGATTTACAGTCTTGTCAGGTAACTCAGCTAAAATCTAACGATCAACAACATCTGGTGTAATTATTTAAGAATTAATTGCGGATATCACCAACAAATAAATATTGGGTAATCCCCATTTTTTCAACAAATAAAATTCAGCTACTTATATTAAGTTAAATGTATGTAACTATATGTAACTAAAAACATAACTACAATACAGTTTACAATTAAAAAAGCAATTATTTATAATAAATTGCAAAAATATATATTTTAAGAAACCAAATAAAAAGCAAATCGATAATATTCAACAATAAAAACATGTCCCACTTGAAAAATCCGACGTCAAATAATACGTCAATTTTGACGTCAGAATTAATTTTTACGTACAAAAAAACGTAAAAAAGTATGTAATTTTTAGTAAAATATGACGTCAAAAATTACGTCCGGAATTGGGATATAAAAGGACGTCATTTTTGACGTCTTTTTTGACGTCTTTTTTAACGTAATTTTTAACGTAATTTTTATGCCATCCCAGATAGCACCGATATTTCCAGGAATTTTCCTAGAAGTTACCCATGGAAACTTTCTGGAAACTTCTCGTGGTAATTTCCACGGGCCTGAAGGATCCAGAAATTATTTAATTTTTTTGCGAATAAAATTATAGTTTAAAAAGGTACAAAAAATAAAGGGAAAATTATATTTTGCTTTGTCGTGAAATAAAAAATTAAATATAAAAAAGAAAAAATATCGGTTCCTTAAAGGCCAGCGGACTCGAACCCCTGTCCACCCAGCGGAAGCGTACACTCGAGGTATCGAGCAGCTGCTGGGATGGGCGCCTTAACGCGTTTGACCAAATCGCCACTGACAACGTTTTACATTATATCAATTGACATCCAGAATCAAGAAAACCAATTTTCTGAGCGGCCTATTACAGAAGATAAATATTCGAGGTTTAATGATTCGTATAATATGTAATTCCTTATACGGAATAAATACACAATCACATGTGTCGTTGCAGACGAACGGGATAATAATCTTACTAATACGTATGAGTTTTATAGGGATTTTAACAAACTATTACTACTCTAATTAACAAAGAAACGAATAATAATTCATTTCTCAAGTAAAACAAATGGTTTTTCATAAAAAAAATTCATATTTACAGAAAAAAAACAATAATTTTTACCTAAAGTTTAAAAGTAGTGAAAAGTATTTTGCCCTACTTTACCTACATTGCATATTGACTGAATCCGGTAAATTTGAATATTGTTATTCAATATATATTAATATTTCCTAATTAATGAGTAATATTAATTATTATTAATGCAAATAATAATTTTACTCTTAATTTTCTAATACAAAATTATAAAAATTAACTCTTTACAATTCTTGAGATCGAAATAAATGCGAATAGCTTAAAAACAGCAGAAAAATTGTATATTTAATTAAAAAAAAACTTTAACAATAAATTAAATGGAATTGAATTTATTTCAAATTTTAATTATTAAATTAAAATAAATAAATTTAAAATTTAAAAATTTATAGTTAAATTTAACTAAATTTAGAGTTAAAAAATAAAAGGATAAACAAAATTAATTAAACACTATATAATATTTAAACACAAACAAAACTAAATATAGAATTGCAGAATGTAAAAATGTTAAAATGAAATAAATCAAATTTCAAAGTAAAATAATTAAATACAAAAAAAGAAATAAATAGGAAATCTTTAATTTAAGGTGAATTTACAAATATTTTAGTTTAGGAATTAAAACAAAAGTAAAATTCAAAATCTATAATAATAATCCGCAAGATTCATTCATTCTTTCATTAATTCCTGTCTGTCCGCACCTGAAGTTTGTCACTTAGATATTTTTTTGTTTTAAATCAGTTACGTTCGAAAAAATGTATCTTTAAATTAAAATTGGAGTATACTGTCATAAGAGTTAATTTAATTGACAGAAACTAAATTAATTAAAATATAGTTTACCCCAAAATATTGGACTAAAATTTTTATACACTAAAATTTTTAGTAAAATTTAATTTAATTCTATCAATATAAATATAGTTCAAATTTGTATTAATTAAAATTTTAAGAATTAAAAGTTTAAAATAACTTTGTAATTCCTATACTAATTAATCGAAGTTAAATTAAAATAACTTTGATTCAACATTTCGTTGCAACTGTTTTAAGTTTGAAGCTATTTTAAATTTGAAAAAAATTAAAACTTGAGTTGTTGGAATTTTTGAAGAATAGAAGTAATCTTCCATAGAAGTTTGGAACTATTGAAGTTCGTATAAATAACTCTCTAAATTTGAAACAGTGCAAGCTGTTTCAAAACAGCGTATACATATAAGCTGGTGAATTAGTGAATTTCGCTGATTATCAGTGAAAAAATCGCTTTTTGATCAGCGTATATACGCTGTTTTGAAACAGCTGTATACTTTTTCTGTTTTAAATATAAAATTGAAGAATAAAAGAAATTAAAAAAAATTAAAATTAAAAAAATTAAAGAAGAAATGTGACGCGTCGCGAAGACAAGTACCTAAGAATATCTAAAAAAAGAAGTTAAAGAATAATTATAAAATTTAAAGAGAATAATTGTATATTGAAAACTGTTGACCATTATAGAAACATAAAAATTGAAAAACATTGAATTGTTTCTGGTCATTTAAAACTATAAATTTTTGCAAGTACAAATAAGATTAATAATTTAATAAAATTGGTTCTTCAAATAAACTTAATATTTTAGATAAATATACGCTGATCAAAAAGCGATTTTTTCACTGATTAACAGCGAAATTCACTAATTCACCAGCTTATATGTATACGCTGTTTTGAAACAGCTTGCACTGTTTCAAATTTAGAGAGTTATTTATACGAACTTCAATAGTTCCAAACTTCTATGGAAGATTACTTCTATTCTTCAAAAATTCCAAAAACTCAAGTTTTAATTTTTTTCAAATTAAAAATAGCTCCAAACTTAAAACAGTTGCAACGAAATGTTGAATCAAAGTTATTTTAATTTAACTTCGATTAATTCAAATTTTTATTTATTAAAGTCTTAAGATTTATATTTAATTTTTTTTAAATACCTAATTATTTTAATCTCCTACATTTACAAACTAACAAATATAAACTTAATATTATTTATACTGTTTTAAATTGATTTAAACTTTAATTAGTATAGGAATTACAAAGTTATTTTAAACTTTTAATTCTTAAAATTTTAATTAATACAAATTTGAACTATATTTATATTCATAGAATTAAATTAAATTTTACTAAAAATTTTAGTGTATAAAAATTCCAGTCCAATATTTTGGGGTAAACTATATTTTAATTAATTTAGTTTCTGTCAATTAAATTAACTCTTATGACAGTATACTCCAATTTTAAATTAAAGAGACATTTTTTCGAACGTAACTGATTTAAAACAAAAAAATATATAAGTGACAAACTTCAGGTGCGGACAGACAAGAATTAATGAAAGAATGAATGAATCTTGCGGATTATTATTATAGATTTTGAATTTTACTTTTGTTTTAATTCCTAAATTAAAATATTTGTAAATTCACCTTAAATTAAAGATTTCCTATTTATTTCTTTTTTTGTATTTAATTATTTTACTTTGAAATTTGATTTATTTCATTTTAACATTTTAACATTCTGCAATTCTATATTTAGTTTTGTTTGTGTTTAAATATTATATAGTGTTTAATTAATTTTGTTTATCCTTTTATTTTTTAACTCTAAATTTAGTTAAATTTAACTATAAATTTTTAAATTTTAAATTTATTTATTTTAATTTAATAATTAAAATTTGAAATAAATTCAATTCCATTTAATTTATTGTTAAAGTTTTTTTTTAATTAAATATACAATTTTTCTGCTGTTTTTAAGCTATTCGCATTTATTTCGATCTCAAGAATTGTAAAGAGTTAATTTTTATAATTTTGTATTAGAAAATTAAGAGTAAAATTATTATTTGCATTAATAATAATTAATATTACTCATTAATTAGGAAATATTAATATATATTGAAAAACAATATTCAAATTTACCGGATTCAGTCAATATGCAATGTAGGTAAAGTAGGGCAAAATACTTTTCACTACTTTTAAACTTTAGGTAAAAATTATTGCTTTTTTCCTGTAAATATGAATTTTTTTTATGAAAAACCATTTGTTTTACTTGAGAAATGAATTATTATTCGTTTCTTTGTTAATTAGAGTAGTAATAGTTTGTTAAAATCCCTACAAAACTCATACGTATTAGTAAGATTATTATCCCGTTCATCTGCAACGACACATGTGATTGTGTATTTATTCCGTATAAGGAATTACATATTATACGAATCATTAAACCTCGAATATTTATCTTCTGTAAAATGACGCTCAAAAAATTGGTTTTCTTGATTCTGGATGTCAATTGATATAATGTAAAACGTTGTCAGTGGCGATTTGGTCGAACGCGTTAAGGCACACATCCCAGAAGCTGCTCGAGACCTCGAGTATACCCTACCGCTGGGCGGACAGGGTTTCGAGTTCGCTGACCTTCAAGGAACCGATATTTTTTCTTTTTTATATTAAATTTTTATTTCACGACAAAGCAAAATATAAAGTTCCCTTTATTTTTTGAACCTTTTTAAACTATAATTTTATTCGCAAAAAAATTAAATAATTTCTGGAACCTTCAGGCCCGTGGAAATTACCACGAGAAGTTTCCAGAAAGTTTCCATGGGTAACTTCCAGGAAAATTCCCGGAAATATCGGTGCTATCTGAGATGGCATAAAAATTACGTTAAAAATTACGTTAAAATAGACGTTAAAAAAGACGTCAAAAATGACGTTAAAAAAGACGTCAAAAATGACGTCTTATTATATCCCAATTCCGGACGTAATTTTTGACGTTATATTTTACTAAAAATTACATACTTTTTTACGTCTTTTTGTACGTAAAAATTTACATCATTCTGACGTCAAAATTGACGTATTATTTGACGTCGGATTTTTCAAGTGGGATTCGCTCAGCTTTCTATTAACTCTGCTCCTGCGCAAAGGCTCCCTTATGTAGTTATACATTCGCAATAGTTTTCTCTAAACTCTACAGATGCGCAGTTGTTAAAATTTTGAGGATAAATGACACTTTAACTATGTCCAAGCGAAAGTCCATCGAAAATAAAATAAAATTTTATTTTTCGATGGACTTAAAAAAAAAACTGCGCATGTGCAATTTTGAATTTGACCAGAGCACATGTGTGACTATCACATTGGATCACTGCGCATGTGTAACAGCAATAACGAACTACTTTGCTAGCGAAAAGCCAAGGTGTCGTAATGCGCACAGCTAGACAGGGTACCCTTAGAAAAATAACGTCATAAAAATAACGTCATGTACGTGACGTTAATAACGTGACGTTAATATCTTGACGTTATTTCTCCACGCCACGTTAATAACGTCACGAAAATAACGTCAGAATTATTATTTCGCGACAATAGAAAAATGATAGGAAAAAATGGGTTTTATATGTAAATTTGATGTTATAATAATTAAGAAGCATTTAAAAGATGATAGTTTTGATACTTTTAGTAAAAGTAATTTAGTACTTTGGTGAAAAAAGTAGAATTTGATATGATGATTTGTATAGTAGTAAAATAAAAAGAATGTAATTTTGGAATTGTAAAATTAAATAAAAAAATAATTATATTAACACTTAGTTAATTGACGTTTGGAACTTGGCAAATTTTCAAGACGGTTTTTAAATAAAATTTCGGGGGATGGGGATTCGAACCCGGGTTCGACGCACGCTACCTAACAAAATCTAAGACCTAAACCAACTGAGCTATCTCGTTTAACTTCTAGAAGGAGAGAAAATCTTTCTGATATAAAAGCAAAATATAACCTAAAAATCTCACTTCAGAATTCCGCGACAAAAGTTGGCTAAACGGAAAACCGCAGCCCGGCGAATCCTTTCCTAAAAAAAAGTCCGATTTTGTATTTATGAGGGAAAGTACATTTCGCGCACTATCACTCGCGATTAGTAAAAATCAATTAAAATTAAAAAATGAGTACATGCCCACTACTTTCATTAAAGGAAGTATAGTTTAACACCACAACGGAATATGGAACACGTGGGAAATTCAAATGGAATGCAGATTTCAAAAATAAATACACTGACAATCAACAAATAGAAATAAAAAAAATAATCTAAAGTGAAATTATTGAAAAAAAGTAAGAAAAAATTATTATCGAACTTATATGGTAACATTCAATAAATGAAAAAACAAGGAAAATTATAAGAAACAAATAAGTAAACACTAAATCAATTAATTATTTATTTTAATTAAATTTAAAAGTAAACTAATTAAATCCAAATAAAAATAAAATTCAAATATCTATCTACCTCATAATTAACAATTAAAAAAATAAAACTTCAATTATACAAAAATTAAAATTAAGATATTAAGATTAAAAAAAAATTAAAATGTACGACAGGTAGTAGCAGACAGGAGCACAACAATCAATTTGCGCAAAAAAATCTAATCAAAATCTAAAATGCTTAATCATACACAGAAATATACAATTTAATTATTTAAATTAATAACAAAAATGATCAACCCATGAATACCACCCTTGAGGATAAGATTCTGATAAAATTATAAAGAAATGTAGCAATTTGCACAAAAAAAATCAGATCACAATCTGAAAGAGTAAAACATACTCAGAAATATACACCCTAACTTTGTTAATTAATAAAAAAAATTATCATCCCCTGAAAAACACCCTAAATGTTAACATTCGGATAAAATTAAAAAGGAAAATATCAAAATTCGCAAACAAAAAAACAAAAAAATTTAGCAAAATACACTAAACCATTTTCAGCCAAATATCAATTATTTTTTAAGTTTCTAGATCTAATGTCAAACTTTTTCATGTATTAACAAACAAAATTGGACATAAATAAAGTCACTGCGCGCTACTTTCAACTAGTCCAAAAATGAAAATTCAATCAATTTTTGCCTCGCCAATAATATTTGGCAAAATACACTAAAAATTTTTAGCCAAACATCAATTATTTTTCATGTTTCTAGATCTAATTTCAAACTTTTTCATCTATTAAGGAATAAAATTGAACAAAAATTGAAGAACTAGGCGTTACTTTCAACATATCAAAAAATTAAAATTCATATCAATCAATTTTTGCTTCGCCAGAAATACTTGGCTAAATACACTAAAAAATGTTCAGTCAAATATCAATTACTTTCCATATTTTTAAATCAAATTTCAAACTCTTTTATCTATTAACAAAGAAAATTAAACATAAATTAAAGCACTGCGCGTTACTTTCAGCTTGTCAAAAAAAGAAAATTCAATCAATTTTTGCCTCACCAGAAATATTTGGCAAAATACACTAAAAACTTTCAGGCAAATATTAATTATTTTTCATGTTTCTAGATCTAATTTCAAACTTTTTCATCTATTTATAAACAAAAAAGAACAAAAATTGAAGAACTGCGCGTTACTTTCAACTTGTCAAAAAATCAAAATTCAATAAATTTTTGCTTCGCCAGAAATATTTGGCAAAATACATTAAAAAATTTTCAGCCAAATATCCATCATTTTTCATGTTTCTAGATCTAATTTCAATCTTTCTCATCCCTTAACGAACAAAATAGGCCAAGGTTAAACCACTGCGCTTTACTTTTAACTTGTCAAAAAATGAAAATTCCATCAATTTTTCCTCGCCAGAAAAATTTGGTAAAATACACTAAAAAATTTTCAGCTAAATCTCAATTATTTATCATGTTTTTAGATCTAATTTCAAACTTTTTCATCTAGTAACGAACAAAATTGAACACAAATTGAAGCACTGCGCGCTACTTTCAGCTTGTCAAAAAATGAAAATTCAATCAATTTTTCCTCTCCAGAAAAATTTGGCAAAATACACAAATAAATTTTCAGTCAAATATAAAAAATTTTTCATGTTTCTAGATCTAATTTTTAACTTTTTTATCTATTAACGAACAAAATTGAACAAAAATTGAAGCACTGCGCTTTACTTTCAACTTGTCAAAAAATTAAAATTCAATCAATTTTTGCCTCGCATGAAATAATTATCAAAATACACTAAAAATTTTTTAGCTAAATACCAATTATTTTTTATGTTTCTAGATCTAATTTTAAACTTTTTTATCAATTAACGAACACAATTGGACAAAAATTGAAGCAGTGTGCTTTAATTATAACTTGTTAAAAAATGAAATTTCAATCAATATTTGCCTCGCCACAAATATTTGGCAAAATACACTAAAAAATTTTCAGTCAAATATAAATTATTTTCCAAATTTCTAGACCTTATTTCAAACTTTTTCATCTATTAACAAACAAAATAGAACAAAAATTGAACACTGCGCGCTACTTTCAGCTTGTCAAAAAATGAAAATTCAATCAAATTTTCCTTGCCAGAAAAATTTGACAAAATACACTCAACAATTTTTAGCCAAATATCAATTATTTTTCATGATTCTATATCTTATTTCAAACTTTTTTATCTATTATCAAACAAAATTGAACAAAAATTGAAGCACTGCGGTTTACTTTCAGCTTTTCAAAAAATGAAAATTCAATCAATTTTTGCCTCCGCAGAAATATTTGGCAAAATACACTACAAAGTTATCAGCTAAATACCAATTATTTTTTATGTTTCTAGATCTAATTTCAAACTTTTTTATCTATTAACTAACAAAATTTAACAAAAATTGAAGAACTACGAGCGACTTTTAACTTGTCAAAAAATGAATTTTCAATCAATTTTTGCCTCGCTAGAAATATTTGGCAAAATACACTAAAAATTTTTGAGCTAAATATCGATTATTTTTTATATTTCTAGATCTAATTTTAAACTTTTTCATCTGATAACGAACAAAATTAAAGAAAAATTGATGCACTGCGCGTTACTTTCAGCTTGTCAAAAAATGAAAATTCAATTATTTTTTGCCTCGACAGAAATAATTAGCAAAATACACTAAAAAATTTTCAGTCAAATATCAATTATTGTCCACATTTCTAGATCTAATTTCAAACTTTTTCATCTATTAACGAACAAAATTGAACAAAAATTAAAGCACTGCGCGCTACTTTCAGCTTGTCAAAAAATGAAAATTCAATCAATTTTTAAACAAAGATGTAAGGGTTGTTTGGATTATTTCAAATTGTAGTGCATGATGTTATGTTTTTTTTAAAAAAATCCACATTTATAAGAGCTTAACACAAACTCCTTGTTAATAAATGTGGATTTTTCTCAAAAAACCATAACATCTTGCACTTAATCAATTTTTCCTCGGCAGAAAAATTTGGCAAAATACACTAAAAAATTTTCAGCCAAATACCAATTGTTTTTCATGTTTCTAAATCTAATTTCAAAATTTTTTCATCCATTTACGAACACAAAGGGACAACAATTTTAGCACTGCGCTTTCCTTTCAGCTTGTCAAAGAATAAAAAATTGATTGCATTTTTATTTTTTGACAACTTGAAAGTAACGCGCAGATCTTCAATTTTTGTCCAATTTTGTTCGTTAATTGATGAAAAAGTTTGAAATTAGATCTAGAAACATTAAAAATGAATGATAGTTGGCTGAAAATTTTCTAGTGTATTTTGTCAAATATTTCCGGCCAGGCAAAAATTGATTGAATTTTTAGTTTTTGACAAGTTGAAAGTAACGCGCAGATCTTCAATTTTTGTTCTTGTTTGTTCGTTAATAGATGAAAAAGTTTTAAATTAGATCTAGAAACATACAAAATATCTGAAGTTTGGCTGAAAATTTTTTAGTGTATTTTGCTTATTTTTTGCTTCCTCATAGACAAAGTATTGTTTTACCCTCAAATCCTCAATTGCGATTTTTTGACATTTCTCGACATAATTCGACCCCAGGATGTCAAAAATGATGTTTAGAAAAAATGTCCGGGTGTGTGTGTGTGTGTGTGTGTGTGTTAACTTTACGTTTGGCCCAATATCTCGAGAATCGTTATAGTTAGAAGCATCTTTGTTTTACCAAATAATAGGTCTCTTAGGGAGACAAATTCTGCCATATGTTTAATTCCGATCGATCAGTTCCAGATATATTTTTTTTAGATTTTTAAATTTTCAAAAAATCGTTTTTTATCAAAATTATAAAAAAAAATTTAAGAAAGTTAAAATGTAAGTTCTTGATCCTTTTTATTTTTTAAAAACGCTTTGATTGACCTATTTACGAACCCTCTAGCTCCGTTTCGTATGTAGTTATGAAGCTTTTAAAAATGGAAAATTTGAATAATCAATTTTTGCTTCCTCATAGAGGAAGTATTCTTTTACCCTTAAATCCTCAATTGCAATTTTTTGACATTTCTCGACATAATTCGACCCCAGGATGTCAAAAATGATGTTTAGAAAAAATGTCTGGGCGTGTGTGTGTGTGTGTGTTAACTTTACGTTTGGCCCAATATCTCGAGAACGGTTATAGTTAAAAGCATCTTTTTTTACCAAATAATAGGTCTCTCAGAGGGACAAATTCTGCCATATGTTTAAATCCGATCGATCAGTTCCAGATATATTTTTTTTAGATTTTAAAATTTTCAAAAAATCGTTTTTTAGCAAAATTATAAAACAAATTTAAGAAAGTTAAAATGTAAGCTTTTGATCCTTTTTATTTTTTAAAAACGCATCGTTTGACCTATTTACGAACCATCTAGCTCCGTTTCGTTTGGAGTTATTAAGCTTTTAAGAATGGAAAATTTTAATAATTAATTTTTGCTTTCTCATAGAGGAAGTATTGTTTTACCCTTAAATCCTCAATTGCAATTTTTTGACATTTCGCGACATAATTCGACCACAGGATGTCAAAAATGATGTTTAGAAAAAATGTCCAGGTGTGTGTTAGTGTGTGTGTGTATGTTAACTTTACGTTTGGCCCAATATCTCGAGAACCGTTATAGTTGGAAGCATCTTTTTTTACCAAATAATAGGTCTCTCAGAGGGACAAATTCTGCCATATGTTTGAATCCGATCTATCAGTTCCAGATATATTTTTTTTAGATTTTAAAATTTTCAAAAAATCGTTTTTTAGCAAAATTATAAAACAAATTTAAGAAAGTTAAAATGTAAGTTTTTGATCTTTTTTATTTTTTAAAAACGCATCGATTGACCTATTCACGAACCATCTAGCTCCGTTTCGTATAGAGTTATCAAGCTTTTAAAAATGGAAAATTTTAATAATCAATTTTTGCTTCCTCATAGAGGAAGTATTGTTTTACCATCAAATCCTTAATTGCAATTTTTTGACATTTCTCGACATAATTCGACCGCAGGATGTCAGAAATAATGTTTAGAAAAAATGTCCGGGTGTGTGTGTGTGTGTGTGTATGTTAACTTTACGTTTGGCCTAATATCTCGAAAACTGTTATAGTTAGAAGCATCTTTTTTTAACCAAATAATAGGTCTCTCAGGGGGACAAATTCTGCCCTATGTTTGAATCCGATCGATCAGTTCCAGATATATTTTTTTTAGATTTTAAAATTTTCAAAAAATCGTTTTTTAGCAAAATTATAAAACAAATTTAAGAAAGTTAAAATGTAAGCTTTTGATCCTTTTTATTTTTTAAAAACGCATCGATTAACCTATTTACGAACCATCTAGCTCCGTTTCGTTTGGAGTTATCAAGCTTTTAAAAATGGAAAATTTTAATAATCAATTTTTGCTTCCTCAAAGAGGAAGTATTGTTTTACCATCAAATCCTCAATTGCAATTTTTTGACATTTTTCGACATAATTCGACCCCAGGATGTCAAAAATAATGTTTAGAAAAAATGTCCGGGTGTGTGTGTGTGTGTGTGTGTATGTTAACTTTACGTTCGGCCCAATATCTCAAGGACCGTTATAGTTAGAAGCATCTTTTTTTACCAAATAATAGGTCTCTCAGGAGGACAAACTCTGCCATATGTTTGAATCCGATCTATCAGTTCCAGATATATTTTTTTAGATTTGAAATTATCAAAAAATCGTTTTTTAGCGAAATTATAAAAAAAAATTTAAGAAAGTTAAAATGTAAGCTTCTGATCCTTTTTATTTTTTAAAAACGCTTCGATTGACCTATTTACGAACCCTCTAGCTCCGTTTCGTATGGAGTTATCAAGCTTTTAAAAATGGAAAATTTCAAAAATCAATTTTTGCTTCCTCATAGAGGAAGTATTGTTTTACCCTTAAATCCTAAATTGCAATTTTTTGACATTTCACGGCATAATTCGACCCTATGATGTCAAAAATGATGTTTAGTAAAAATGTCCGGGTGTGTGTGTGTATGTTAACATTACGTTTGGCCCAATATCTTGAGAACCGTTATAGTTAGAAGCATCTTTTTTTTACCAAATAATAGGTCTCTCAGGGGGACAAGTTTTGTCATATGTTTGAATCCGATCTATCAGTTTCAGATGTATTTTTTTAGATTTTAAAATTTTCAAAAAATCGTTTTTTAGCAAAATTATAAAAAAAAATTTAAGAAAGTTAAAATGTAACTTTTGATCCTTTTTATTTTTTAAAAACGCTTCGATTGACCTATTTACGAACCCTCTAGCTTTGTTTCGTATGGAGTTATCAAGCTTTTAAAAATGGAAAATTTTAATAATCAATTTTTGCTTCCTCATAGAGGAAGTATTGTTTTACCATCAAATCCTCAATTGCAATTTTTTGACATTTCTCGACATAATTCGACCCCAGGATGTCAAAAATGATGTTTAGAAAAAATGTCCGGATGTGTGTGTGTGTGTGTGTGTATGTTAACTTTACGTTTGGCCCCATATCTCGATAACCGTTATAGTTAGAAGCATACTTTTTTTACCAAATAATAGGTCTCTCAGGAGGACAAATTCTGCCATATGTTTTAATCCGATCTATCAGTCCTAGATATATTTTTTATAGATTTTAAAATTTTCAAAAAATCGTTTTTTAGCAAAATTATAAAAAAAAATTTAAGAAAGTTAAAATGTAAGCTTTTGATCCTTTTTATTTTTTAAAAACGCTTCGATTGACCTATTTACGAACCCTCTAGCTCCGTTTCGTATGGATTTATCAAGCTTTTAAAAATGGAAAATTTTAATAATCAATTTTTGCTTCCTCATAGAGGAAGTATTGTTTTACCCTTAAATCCTCAATTGCAATTTTTTGACATTTCTCGACATAATTCGACCATAGGATGTCAAAAATGATGTTTAGAAAAAATGTCCGGGTGTGTGTGTGTGTGTGTATGTTAACTTTACGTTTGGCCCAATATCTCGAGAACCGTTATAGTTAGAAGCATCTTTTTTTACCAAATAATAGGTCTCTCAGGGGGACAAATTCTGCCATATGTTTGAATCCGATCGATCAGTTCCAGATATATTTTTTTTAGATTTTAAAATTTTCAAAAAATCGTTTTTTAGCAAAATTATAAAACAAATTTAAGAAAGTTAAAATGTAAGCTTTTGATCCTTTTTATTTTTTAAAAACGCATCGATTAACCTATTTACGAACCATCTAGCTCCGTTTCGTTTGGAGTTATCAAGCTTTTAAAAATGGAAAATTTTAATAATCAATTTTTGCTTCCTCAAAGAGGAAGTATTGTTTTACCATCAAATCCTCAATTGCAATTTTTTGACATTTTTCGACATAATTCGACCCCAGGATGTCAAAAATAATGTTTAGAAAAAATGTCCGGGTGTGTGTGTGTGTGTGTATGTTAACTTTACGTTCGGCCCAATATCTCAAGGACTGTTATAGTTAGAAGCATCTTTTTTTACCAAATAATAGGTCTCTCAGGAGGACAAACTCTGCCATATGTTTGAATCCGATCTATCAGTTCCAGATATATTTTTTTAGATTTGAAATTATCAAAAAATCGTTTTTTAGCGAAATTATAAAAAAAAATTTAAGAAAGTTAAAATGTAAGCTTTTGATCCTTTTTATTTTTTAAAAACGCTTCGATTGACCTATTTACGAACCCTCTAGCTCCGTTTCGTATGGAGTTATCAAGCTTTTAAAAATGGAAAATTTCAATAATCAATTTTTGCTTCCTCATAGAGGAAGTATTGTTTTACCCTTAAATCCTAAATTGCAATTTTTTGACATTTCACGGCATAATTCGACCCTATGATGTCAAAAATGATGTTTAGTAAAAATGTCCGGGTGCGTGTGTGTATGTTAACATTACGTTTGGCCCAATATCTTGAGAACCGTTATAGTTAGAAGCATCTTTTTTTTACCAAATAATAGGTCTCTCAGGGGGACAAGTTTTGTCATATGTTTGAATCCGATCTATCAGTTTCAGATGTATTTTTTTAGATTTTAAAATTTTCAAAAAATCGTTTTTTAGCAAAATTATAAAAAAAAATTTAAGAAAGTTAAAATGTAACTTTTGATCCTTTTTATTTTTTAAAAACGCTTCGATTGACCTATTTACGAACCCTCTAGCTTTGTTTCGTATGGAGTTATCAAGCTTTTAAAAATGGAAAATTTTAATAATCAATTTTTGCTTCCTCATAGAGGAAGTATTGTTTTACCATCAAATCCTCAATTGCAATTTTTTGACATTTCTCGACATAATTCGACCCCAGGATGTCAAAAATGATGTTTAGAAAAAATGTCCGGATGTGTGTGTGTGTGTGTGTATGTTAACTTTACGTTTGGCCCCATATCTCGATAACCGTTATAGTTAGAAGCATCCTTTTTTTACCAAATAATAGGTCTCTCAGGAGGACAAATTCTGCCATATGTTTTAATCCGATCTATCAGTTCTAGATATATTTTTTTTAGATTTTAAAATTTTCAAAAAATCGTTTTTTAGCAAAATTATAAAAAAAAATTTAAGAAAGTTAAAATGTAAGCTTTTGATCCTTTTTATTTTTTAAAAACGCTTCGATTGACCTATTTACGAACCCTCTAGCTCCGTTTCGTATGGATTTATCAAGCTTTTAAAAATGGAAAATTTTAATAATCAATTTTTGCTTCCTCATAGAGGAAGTATTGTTTTACCCTTAAATCCTCAATTGCAATTTTTTGACATTTCTCGACATAATTCGACCATAGGATGTCAAAAATGATGTTTAGAAAAAATGTCCGGGTGTGTGTGTGTGTGTGTATGTTAACTTTACGTTTGGCCCAATATCTCGAGAACCGTTATAGTTAGAAGCATCTTTTTTTACCAAATAATAGGTCTCTCAGGGGGACAAATTCTGCCATATGTTTGAATCCGATCGATAAGTTCCAGATATATTCTTTTTAGATTTTAAAATTTTCAAAAAATCGTTTTTTAGCAAAATTATAAAAAAAAATTTAAGAAAGTTAAAATGTAAACTTTTGATCCTTTTTATTTTTTAAAAACGCTTCGATTGACCTATTTACGAACCCTCTAGCTCCGTTTCGTATGGATTTATCAAGCTTTTAAAAATGGAAAATTTTAATAATCAATTTTTGCTTCCTCATAGAGGAAGTATTGTTTTACCCTTAAATCCTCAATTGCAATTTTTTGACATTTCTCGACATAATTCGACCATAGGATGTCAAAAATGATGTTTAGAAAAAATGTCCGGGTGTGTGTGTGTGTGTGTATGTTAACTTTACGTTTGGCCCAATATCTCGAGAACCGTTATAGTTAGAAGCATCTTTTTTTACCAAATAATAGGTCTCTCAGGGGGACAAATTCTGCCATATGTTTGAATCCGATCGATAAGTTCCAGATATATTCTTTTTAGATTTTAAAATTTTCAAAAAATCGTTTTTTAGCAAAATTATAAAAAAAAATTTAAGAAAGTTAAAATGTAAACTTTTGATCCTTTTTATTTTTTATAAACGCTTCGATTGACCTATTTACGAACCTTATAGTACAATTGTTTTTTTTAAGTCTCACATGCGTCTTAGTATTTGAGTTCTGTCCTTTTATAAGAAAACTGTTTACAAATGTGGAAGGCTTTTTTGTAATGGCGGATAAGTTTGTAGCAAAAAAATCTATGAACAATTAATTTTTTTTTTTTTTTTTTTTTTTTACAAAACAAGTTTAGGAGAGGAAATAATGCATTTACGCACTTCTTCGTGTGGGACTCGACCACGTGCTGTGGTAATACCTCACTAAAACAACCTCTCCCATTCTTGCTTTACATATTCTAATCCACTATTGCTCCATCCGCATTAGCCTTGTGCTCGCAGCTAGGAATTTTTTGTAATTGGCTCACAAATGAAGCTCGCATCCCTCCTAAACAACCGAGTACAAGAACAATTAATCTGACCCTGTAGCCTGGACATATTTTGCTCAATTCAAACAGAAGGTCTTGATACTTTGTCCACTTCTCATCCTCCTTTTAAGTGATATTGCTCTCAGCAGGTGCCGAAAACTCTATCACACAAATGACCTTACTTTTATGATCCTGGAGCACTATATCAGGTTTATTGGCGCTGATACGATGAGTGGTGGAAAAAGAAAAATTCCAGTAGATCTTACACTGATCATTTTCCACAACGGACTCGTGATCCCCCTGGGCATACGGCAAGATGGGTTCTTTATCTATACCATATTGGTGTCGAAGGTGATAATACAACACCTTAAGCGCAGCATTGTGTCTTTCTACATATCTGTAACATGCATACTTCAGGCACGCACTTAGAATGTGACTAAGTGTCTCCGGGTATTGCCTGCACGCTCGACAGTTGGTATTGTCGACAGATATATGCATTACTCGACTGCGATACACCAAAGTATTTATCACTCCATCCTGGCAAGCAAATAAAAATCCTTCAGTCTCCGATTTCAAACCAGCAGACTTGAGGAAAGCAAATGACAAAACCCCAGACAGTCCCAACTCTTTTATGAGACTGAAAAACCGTCCATGCACAGGCTTGTCAATATGCTCTTGTAACAGAAGCGCATGTTCTGCTTTCTTAACACGTTTTTTAAGCATTAATGGTGTTAAAGATGCTAAACCGTGTTCCATATCCCTGGTTTCAAATGGGAGACTAAGTTCACTTGCAGCTCTTTCTGCCGCTCGATATAAAAACGCCCCAACATTTGCAATTTCATGATGGTGAACAAATTGCATAAGAGGATCTCTACTGTTTATGACTGAGCATGCTGCAGATAAAACAATTCTACGATAAAGAAACTCTAAATTTAAAAGACCTCTTCCTCCCCGATCGCGTGGAAGGTAAATGCGAGGTACGGAAGACCTAGGATGATGACTTCGATGTATAGTCATCATCTTGCGAGTTTCTCTATCTAGTTCCTTCAACTCATTCACATTCCACTTAACTGCTCCAAATGTATAGAGTAGTAAAGGAATGGCTAATGTGTTTGTGGCTTGTATCTTATTCTTCCTAGATAGTTCAGAAGCCCAAATTTTTCTGAGAAGACCATGGTATTTCATATGGAGATGATCTTTAAGCCCACACAAATCTTGACTTTCCGATTGAGGAATTCCAAGATATGTGTAAGTTTCCCCAACACCAAGGTGATGAATTGTATTGCCACCAATGAGCTGAATATTCTCAGAGTCGCTCGACATTTCAGTTGTTTCTCGTCTCCCTTTAATTAAATGGATAACAGCACATTTATCTAATCCAAAATCCATACCAATAGCTCTGGAGTACTCGGCTACTGCAAACACCAGAATTTTTAATTCGTCCTTGCTGGATCTATATAGCTTAAGATCGTCCATATAAAACAGATGGTTGATCTTACGGACTCTATTTCTGGGTTTTCCACACATGTATCCAGAGTATTTTTCTCGGAGTACTACAGATAGAGGCAAGAGGGAGATCCAAAAAAGTAGAGGACTTAGGGAGTCTCCTTGGAAAACTCCTCTTCCAAACGAGATGATGTTAGTCATCACTTGCTGTTTGTTGGATGTTATAACAAACCTTGTCCTCCACATGAGCATTAGCTCCTTTAAGCATGTCACAATGTTCGGATGTACCTCTAAGCATTCAAGGAGCTTGATGATCAGCTCATGACTTGTAGAGTCAAATGCCTTTCGGTAATCAATCCAAGCCATTGACAGGTTATGTCGATAAAATATCGCGTCTTGGGTAATACACCTATCAATCAATAGGTTCTCCATACAACCTGCCAGACCTCTCTTGCACCCTCGCTGTTCGCTTATTGCACTCCAAACTGGCTCGATGGATGTCAAAATCCTCTCTTTGAGGATGCCAGTGAATAGCTTGTAGCAGGTGTTAAGACAAGCTATGGGTCTATAATTTTTTGGAATAGACAAATCACCAGATTTTGGTAAGAGTACCGTTCGTCCTTCCACCAACCACTGTGGTATTGGATGTTGACCGTTGAGAAAGGTAGAGAATATTCGAGCCAAATGTTGGTGAGTTGAAGAGAACTTCTTCCACCAAAAGTTATTAATCTTATCTGGCCCGGGTGCTAAAAAGTTCTTCGTTTTAGCAACTATGTTTCTCACCTCCTCCTTAGTAATTGGTGGACTTACCTCTGCTGGATGGTCAAGCCCCTGTCTAAAACAGAAGCTACGAAAGAGTGTTAAGGATGACTCTTCATCGTTCACTGAATGGGCTTTCCCATAGATGTTACTCCAGAAGTTTTCAATCTCTTCACGACATGGGGGTCTTTCGACAGTTGGCGATGGTGGACTGAACAGGCGAGAAGGATTGGTAGCATAGGTATTATTTTGCTTTATCCATTTAACCCGCCGTTCTAAACGCTCTCTTATAACAACAAGAGAACGTATCTTCTCAATCCAATGTTGCTTGATGGTCTGCAACTTCGATTTCTTCAGAGTGTGATGCAATCTTTTTAGAGTCTGGGCTATTTCGAAAACCCTGGATGTAAATTTTCTTTTCGATTCAAGATATACAATCACACTCTGCAATTGAGAAGCATGCCTTCGAGCCACCCCAATCTTAAACTGTACTTGTCTGATTCGTTTAAAGGTCCTATCGACGCGGTCTGAAACAGATTTTCTGTTACTTTCACGAAGCAGGACCTTTGCTTTTTCGTACACAGCACAATTTAATGTCCAGAGATCTACATCCTCTGGGAGTAATGAGAGGTCGTTATTCCCTTCAGCGATTTTGTCCATTTTAATGGAAACCTTTAGATGTACTTTGGTTTCCCTAGACCTCATGTTCCCTTCCTCGATCGTTGGTGTAGGTGTTACTGTCGGAACCTGAAGGTTCTCGGAGGGTTCTTCTTCTTCTTCCTGATCAAGAAAAGCTTCATGTCCCTTTTTTCGCAGAAAGGATACTTGGTCTATTAAATACTGAGGTGTCATTTGAGCGTATTGGGGGTACATATTGACCCATCGCTCATGCAACCTTAGCATGTATTCTCTTCTGCAAGGACTACTGTTTTGCCAACATAGCATGATGTCCTTCCGAAGTTGGTCCGTCCATTTAAAACGTACTCTAGCTTGTCCCGGGTCAATGCCTGGTCGTTGCTTGGGATCTGTCCTATTGCCACTCCCAACTGAACCCTGATCTCCATCCGAGAGAGACCTATTGTGGGTGGCACTGCGCGTTACAGTCGTCGTAACCGCAAATACTCTGTGTGGGAGGTTATCCCAACACAGAGTGGACAATAATATCGGGTGCCCACCCCTATCTGACTTTTGGTCCGCCCCGGGTATTCTAATTTCCTCGGTACCTCCCATATCTGAGAGCCCTTCTCCTATCCGCCACCTGGGGAGGCGCCCGATTGGGGTATCAGAAACCCCATCTCAAATGACATTCAAGTACCCGACCCAGTCGGCTAAGAAACTCTGTGATATCCCGTAAAGGGTACCACAAGTCCCTCACCAACCCGATCAAATACCTAAACGATGTTCTGTAATGGTTATCTTAGTACTGAGCCAAGTCGAACCAGTATCTTTGAGCTGCTTGGTAACGGATAAACCAAGCAACCCATTTCGGGATTATTTATTATTTTATTATTATTATTATTTTTATTATTATTATTATTATTATAATGCTTATAATAGTTATTGTATTTTAAACTGATTGGTACTTAGCCAATGTCATTGGAAATTTTTGTTTTCTTTTAATGGAAGTATTGCTTCCTTATAGAGGGAGCATTTTTTTTTTCTTATATTTTATCCGACTCGTATTTTTTTCAATTTTTTTTAAATGCATATTTTGTGTTTTTGTTAATTTTTCCATGTTTTTTTCCAATTGAAATTTATTCAAAACTTTTTAGTACATTTAAGTGCATTTAATATCTATTAAAAAATTGGAGAATTGATGTTTAAAAAAAAAGTTAAAATATAAATATTGCTTCCTTATAGATGAAGTAATGCTTTTTGTTTTTGAATATTTTAATAATTTTTTACTTTTTTATATTATATTTGAAATTGTAAGTTTTAATTAATATTTTTTCATCAAATTTTACGTAAATTAATAAACCGTTTGCTCACTTAATAGCGTAGTCTTGTAAAAAATATTTTGTTTACAACTTATATTAACATAATAACATAAAAATATTACAAGAAAGTACTTTTTATCCATTTTGTCTAATAATTTATTTTTTTTTAGACCATTTTGTTATCCAGTTTTGAAAAAGAGAGATTTATTATTTCTCTATGAGGAAGCAATGTCTTCAAAACATGAACACAAATGAAAAAAATAATCTACGAAAGTAAATACCCAATGTAGAACTTTGCAGCGGTTTTTGTTTTTTTGTTTGCGTATTTTGATATTTTCCTTTTAAATTTTATCCGAATGTTAACATTTAGGGTGGTTTTCAGGGGTTAATATTTTTTTTTATTAATTAACAAGGTTAGGGTGTATATTTCTGAGTATGTGTTACTCTTTTAGATTGTGATCTGATTTTTTTTGGTGCTGATTGCTTCATTCCTTTATAATTTTATCAGAATATTATCCTCAAGGGTGGAATTCATGGGTTGATCATTTTTGTTATTAATTTAAATAATTAAATTGTATATTTCTGTGTATGATCAACCATTTTAGGTTTTGATTAGATTTTTTTGTGCAAATTGCTTGTCGTGCTCCTGTCCGCTACTACCTGTCGTACATTTTAATTTTTTTTATCTTAATATCTCAATTTTATTTTTTGTATAATTGAAGTTTTATTTTTTTAATTGTTAATTATGAGGTGGATAGATATTTGAATTTTATTTTTATTTAGATTTTATTAGTTTACGTTTAAATTTAATTTAATTAATTAATTAATTTAGTGTTTTCTTACTTGTTTCTTATAATAAGGTTTGTTTTTTCATTTATTGTATGTTACCATATAAATTGGATAATAATTTTTTTTTCCTTTTTTTCAATATTTTCACTTTAGATTATTTTTATTATTTCTATTTGTTGGATTATCTATGTATTTATTTGTGAAATCTGCATTCCATTCGAATTTCCCACATGTTCCATTTTCCGTTCCGGTGTTCAACTATACTTTCTTTAATGAGAGTAGTGGGCATGTACTTATTTTTTAATTTTAATTACTTTTTACTAATCCCGAGTGATATTGCGCGAAATGGACTTTCCCTCATAAATACAAAATCGGACTTTTTTTTAGGAAAGGATTCGCCGGGCTGCGGTTTTCCGTTTAGCCAGCATTTGTCGCGGATTTCTGAAGTGAGATTTTTAGGTTATATTTTGCTTTTATATCAGAAAGATTTTTTCTCCTTCTAGAAGTTAACCGAGATAGCTCAGTTGGTTTACGTCTTACATTTTGTTAGGTAGCTTGCGTCGAACCCGGGTACGAATCCCCATCCCCCCAAATTTTATTTTAAAACAGTCTTGAAAATTCGCCAAGTTCCAAACGTCAATTAACTAAGTGTTAATATAATTATTTTTTTATTTAATTTTACAATTACAAAATTCCATTCTTTTCATTTTACTACTACACAAATCAGCTTATCAAATTCTACTTTTTTCACCAAAGTACTAAATTACTTTTACTAAAAGTATCAAAACTATCATCTTTTAAATGCTTCTTAATTATTATAACATCAAATTTACATATAAAACTCATTTTTTCCTATCATTTTTCTATTGTCGCGAAATAATAATCCTGATGTTATTTTCGTGACGTTGTTAACGTGACGTCGCGAAATAACGTCACGTTATTAATTTAATTTATTATATTTAATTATTCTCGTGACGTTTTTTTCATAATGGTAGTACACTACTGCGCATGTGCAACAATGTGTTGAGCATGCAAAAACGTTAAATGTAACATGCCTGATACAATAGTGCCAGTGCGCATTGTTAAACATAATAATAACATAAGAAACTATACAGTTTAAGTAGCCTATTGCGGAAAGCAGACTTGAACTTTGTAGTTTACGACGATTTCACATTTTATAGTGGAAAATAAAAAATTTTAATTAATTGCCTTAAACAATTATTGAAAAAAGTGTGAAACTAGAAGTATGAAAATAAATACATTGAGATATGGCAGGTGTCCATCTTGGGGTAGATGACACCATTTTTAGAGTCCCAGTAAAAATAAGTGTTCAAACAAAATCATTACAATATTATAATTTGCCAGGAGATTTTCAAAATTTAGAAAATCTGGGGGCGTGTCACTTCTTCAAGTAGTGGGGGGGTCATCAGGTTACATTTGATTGGTCAACAGGGGTTTGTGAAAGTACATTTCAGTTAGAAAGTTGGGGATATTCTTTTTATAAATTCAGCTTTCTATTTCAGAGTAACAAAAAAACTATTATTATTATTATTGTTATTATTAGAAAACTATCATAACATACAGATTAAAAAAACTAATACTCTTCTGTGATGAATCACATTTCAGTTAACAAAAATTGGAAAACCCCCGATAATAAATTATTTAAATTTTTGTTAAGAATTTCAAAAAATTTATTTATTTGTTTGTCATAAACGCATGGGTCAGATTTTTACCTGGACTCCATTAGAAAAATACATTTTCCTTTATTTATCTGAAGGAATCCAGCCAAACATTACAATATTATAATTTGCCAGGAGATATTCAAAATTTAGAAAATCTGGGGGCGTGTCACTTCTTCAAGTAGTAAGGGGTTCTTCAGGTTACATTTGATTGGTCAACAGGGGTTTGTGAAAGTACATTTCAGTAAGGGAGTTGGGGATATTCTTTTTATAAATTCAGCTTTCTATTTTAGATTAACAAAAAAACTATTATAATTATTATTATTATTATTATTATTATTAGAAAACTATTATAACATACAGATTAAAATAAATAATACTCTTCTGTGATGAATCACATTTCAGTTAAGAAAAATTGGAAAAAACCCGATAATAAATTATTTAAATTTTTGTTAAGAATTTCAAATAATTTATATATTTGTTTGTCATAAACGCATGGGTCAAGTTTTTACCTGGACCCCATTAGAAAAATACATTTTCCTTCATTTATCTAAGGGAATCCAGCCAAACATTACAATATTATAATTTGCCTGGAGATTTTCAAAATTTAGAGAATCTGGGGGCGTGTCACTTCTTCAAGTAGTAAGGGGTTCTTCAGGTTACATTTGATTGGTCAACAGGGGTTTGTGCAAGTACATTTCAGTAAGGGAGTTGGGGATATTCTTTTTATAAATTCAGCTTTCTATTTTAGATTAACAAAAAAACTATTATAATTATTATTATTATTATTATTATTATTGGAAAACTATTATAACATACAGATTAAAATAAATAATACTCTTCTGTGATGCATCACATTTCAGTTAACAAAAATTTGAAAAAACCCGATAATAAATTATTTAAATTTTTGTTAAGAATTTCAAATAATTTATTTATTTGTTTGTCATAAACGCATGGGTCA
Organism: Ganaspis brasiliensis; assembly: GCA_037103525.1. Classification (NCBI taxonomy): domain Eukaryota; kingdom Metazoa; phylum Arthropoda; class Insecta; order Hymenoptera; family Figitidae; genus Ganaspis; species Ganaspis brasiliensis. The sequence continues at coordinate 36,425 of JAZKLR010000550.1, forward strand.
AGTTTTTACCTGGACCAGATTAGAAAAATACATTTTCCTTTATTTATCTGAGGGAATCCAGCCAAACATTACAATATTATAATTTGCCTGGAGATTTTCAAAATTTAGAGAATCTGGGGGCGTGTCACTTCTTCAAGTAGTAAGGGGTTCTTCAGGTTACATTTGATTGGTCAACAGGGGTTTGTGAAAGTACATTTCAGTAAGGGAGTTGGGGATATTCTTTTTATAAATTCAGCTTTCTATTTCAGAGTAACAAAAAAACTATTATTATTATTATTGTTATTATTAGAAAACTATCATAACATACAGATTAAAAAAACTAATACTCTTCTGTGATGAATCACATTTCAGTTAACAAAAATTGGAAAAAACCCGATAATAAATTATTTAAATTTTTGTTAAGAATTTCAAATAATTTATTTATTTGTTTGTCATAAACGCATGTGTCAGATTTTTACCTGGACCCCATTAGAAAAATACATTTTCCTTAATTTATCTGAAGGAATCCAGCCAAACATTACAATATTATAATTTGCAAGGAGATTTTCAAAGTTTAGAAAATCCGGGGGCGTGTCACTTCTTCAAGTAGTGGGGAGTCGTCAGGTTACATTTGATTGGTCAACAGGGGTTTGTGAAAGTACATTTCAGTAAGGGAGTTGGGGATATTCTTTTTATAAATTCAGCTTTCTATTTTAGATTAACAAAAAAACTATTATTATTATTATTATTATTATTATTAGAAAACTTATATAACATACAAATTAAAATAACTAATACTTTTCTGTGATAAATCACATTTCAGTTAACAAAAATTGGAAAAAACCCGATAATAAATTATTTAAATTTTTGTTAAGAATTTCAAATAATTTATTTATTTGTTTGTCATAAACGCATGTGTCAGATTTTTACCTGGACCCCATTAGAAAAATACATTTTCCTTAATTTATCTGAAGGAATCCAGCCAAACATTACAATATTATAATTTGCAAGGAGATTTTCAAAGTTTAGAAAATCCGGGGGCGTGTCACTTCTTCAAGTAGTGGGGAGTCGTCAGGTTACATTTGATTGGTCAACAGGGGTTTGTGAAAGTACATTTCAGTAAGGGAGTTGGGGATATTCTTTTTATAAATTCAGCTTTCTATTTTAGATTAACAAAAAAACTATTATTATTATTATTATTATTATTATTAGAAAACTTATATAACATACAAATTAAAATAACTAATACTTTTCTGTGATAAATCACATTTCAGTTAACAAAAATTTGAAAAAACCCGATAATAAATTATTTAAATTTTTGTTAAGAATTTCAAATAATTTATTTATTTGTTTGTCATAAACGCATGGGTCAAGTTTTTACCTGGACCAGATTAGAAAAATACATTTTCCTTTATTTATCTGAGGGAATCCAGCCAAACATTACAATATTATAATTTGCCTGGAGATTTTCAAAATTTAGAGAATCTGGGGGCGTGTCACTTCTTCAAGTAGTAAGGGGTTCTTCAGGTTACATTTGATTGGTCAACAGGGGTTTGTGAAAGTACATTTCAGTAAGGGAGTTGGGGATATTCTTTTTATAAATTCAGCTTTCTATTTCAGAGTAACAAAAAAACTATTATTATTATTATTGTTATTATTAGAAAACTATCATAACATACAGATTAAAAAAACTAATACTCTTCTGTGATGAATCACATTTCAGTTAACAAAAATTGGAAAAAACCCGATAATAAATTATTTAAATTTTTGTTAAGAATTTCAAATAATTTATTTATTTGTTTGTCATAAACGCATGTGTCAGATTTTTACCTGGACCCCATTAGAAAAATACATTTTCCTTAATTTATCTGAAGGAATCCAGCCAAACATTACAATATTATAATTTGCAAGGAGATTTTCAAAGTTTAGAAAATCCGGGGGCGTGTCACTTCTTCAAGTAGTGGGGAGTCGTCAGGTTACATTTGATTGGTCAACAGGGGTTTGTGAAAGTACATTTCAGTAAGGGAGTTGGGGATATTCTTTTTATAAATTCAGCTTTCTATTTTAGATTAACAAAAAAACTATTATTATTATTATTATTATTATTATTAGAAAACTTATATAACATACAAATTAAAATAACTAATACTTTTCTGTGATAAATCACATTTCAGTTAACAAAAATTGGAAAAAACCCGATAATAAATTATTTAAATTTTTGTTAAGAATTTCAAATAATTTATTTATTTGTTTGTCATAAACGCATGTGTCAGATTTTTACCTGGACCCCATTAGAAAAATACATTTTCCTTAATTTATCTGAAGGAATCCAGCCAAACATTACAATATTATAATTTGCAAGGAGATTTTCAAAGTTTAGAAAATCCGGGGGCGTGTCACTTCTTCAAGTAGTGGGGAGTCGTCAGGTTACATTTGATTTGTCAACAGGGGTTTGTGAAAGTACATTTCAGTAAGGGAGTTGGGGATATTCTTTTTATAAATTCAGCTTTCTATTTTAGATTAACAAAAAAACTATTATAATTATTATTATTATTATTATTATTATTATTAGAAAACTATTATAACATACAGATTAAAATAAATAATACTCTTCTGTGATGCATCACATTTCAGTTAACAAAAATTTGAAAAAACCCGATAATAAATTATTTAAATTTTTGTTAAGAATTTCAAATAATTTATTTATTTGTTTGTCATAAACGCATGGGTCAAGTTTTTACCTGGACCAGATTAGAAAAATACATTTTCCTTTATTTATCTGAGGGAATCCAGCCAAACATTACAATATTATAATTTGCCTGGAGATTTTCAAAATTTAGAGAATCTGGGGGCGTGTCACTTCTTCAAGTAGTAAGGGGTTCTTCAGGTTACATTTGATTGGTCAACAGGGGTTTGTGAAAGTACATTTCAGTAAGGGAGTTGGGGATATTCTTTTTATAAATTCAGCTTTCTATTTTAGATTAACAAAAAAACTATTATTATTATTATTATTATTATTATTAGAAAACTTATATAACATACAAATTAAAATAACTAATACTTTTCTGTGATAAATCACATTTCAGTTAACAAAAATTGGAAAAAACCCGATCATAAATTATTTAAATTTTTGTTAAGAATTTCAAATAATTTATTTATTTGTTTGTCATAAACGCATGTGTCAGATTTTTACCTGGACCCCATTAGAAAAATACATTTCCTTAATTTATCTGAAGGAATCCAGCCAAACATTACAATATTATAATTTGCAAGGAGATTTTCAAAGTTTAGAAAATCTGGGGGCGTGTCACTTCTTCAAGTAGTGGGGGGTCATCAGGTTACATTTGATTGGTCAACAGGGGTTTGTGAAAGTACATTTCAGTAAGGGAGTTGGGGATATTCTTTTTATAAATTCAGCTTTCTACTTTAGATTAACAAAAAAACTATTATTATTATTATTATTATTATTAGAAAACTATTATAACATACAGATTAAAATAACTTAACTCTTCTGTGATGAATCACATTTCAGTTAAGAAAAATTGGAAAAAACGCGATAATGAATTATTTTAATTTTTGTTAAGAATTTCAAATAATTTATTTATTTATTTGTCATAAACGCATAGGTCAAGTTTTTACCTGGACCCCATTAGAAAAATACATTTTCCTTCATTTATCTAAGGGAATCCAGCCAAACATTACAATATTATAATTTGCCAAGAGATTTTCAAAATTTAGAAAATCTGGGGGCGTGTCACTTCTTTTAAGTAGTGGGGGGTCATCAGGTTACATTTGATTGGTCAACAGGGGTTTGTGAAAGTACATTTCAGTAAGGGAGTTGGGGATATACTTTTTATAAATTCAGCTTTCTATTTTAGATTAACAAAAAAACTATTATTATTATTATTATTATTAGAAAACTATTATAACATACAGATTAAAATAAATAATACTCTTCTGTGATGCATCACATTTCAGTTAACAAAAATTGGAAAAAACCCGATAATAAATTATTTAAATTTTTGTTAAGAATTTCAAATAATTTATTTATTTGTTTGTCATAAACGCATGGGTCAAGTTTTTACCTGGACCTCATTAGAAAATAATAATAATAAATGCCTGACAGCTGGCGTCTTTTCCAACACCTGGAAACACCAGAAGCTAGTTCTCTTAGACAAAGGTAAAGTTGGCCAGAAAATGCCATCCTCTTATAGGCTACTTTGTATGTTGGACAACGCAGGAAAGATCTACGAGAAACTCTTGAGAGGCAGAATTCGAATGTCTACGAAAGAAAGTTGTGACCTTCACGAGAACTAATATGGCTTCCGTGAGAAATTATCTACAATAGACGCATTGGAAAACGTTAGAAACACTGTTAAAACCGCTTGGAAAGGGAATCATAGAACACGGAACATATGTGTCCTGACTACATTGGACATAAAAAACGCATTCAACTCAGTAAAATGGGCTGATATCTGCAATCTCTTAGGACATTTAATATACCACCTTACATCCAGAACGTGGTCAGGGATTACTTAAACAATAGAACTCTGATCTACGACACCACTGAAGGAAGACGAAGAAGGCCGGTGACATCTGGAGTAGCACAAGGTTCCGCGCTGGACCCTGACCAATGGAACAAGTGCTATGACGGAATACTTAGACTCAAAATCCCCGATGGCGTAAAAGTCGTTGCATTCGCAGACGACATCGTGGTTAAGTAGGTGGCACTAACGTGCGAGCAAGACAAAAAAGTCCTCGAACAAGCAGCCAGAATTATTAACGACTGGCTGCTCGAACACGGACTAGAACTGTCAGTAAGCAAGAAAGCAAACAAACTTGTCGCATCTCTAACGAGGCTGATGCCAAATGTGAATGGACCATCCGAGTAAAAGCGAATATAGCTGATGAGCGTTGCGCATTCGATCATGCTGTATGGTGCAGAAGTATAGAGCGATGCATTAAAAACCAAGTGCCATAGAAAAAGATTGTCAAGTATTCAAAGAAAAAGAGCGTTGAGAATAATATCAGCCTATAAAACAGTATCCGAATCCGCAGCTCTCGTATTGGCGAGAGTCATACCAATCCAGCTACTGGCATAAGAAAGAAGACGTACTTATCTTTGGTAAAAGCACGAGGACAACACTGCGACAGTGAAGGGAGAAGAAAGAAACACCACTTTTGGAAAATGGCAGGAACTGTGGAACGATACAGAAACCGGCAGCTGGACACGCAGGCTCATTAAACATATTCAACCTTGGATTCTGAGGGAACATGGCGAAGTAAATTTTTACCTATCGCTGTTCCTTACAAGCCACGAACACATTAATAAGTACTTTTTGAGAATAAATAGGGAAGACTCTCCAAAAATGTGACTATTGTGATAGGGACGACAATGTCTATCACACGTTCTTCGAATGTCAAAGATAGTGTGAATTGTCCTAGGGAGCGGAAGAATCACTAGGCACAACTGTCACACCGGATAACGTCGTGAATGCCATACTTCAGAAACCTGAGAACTGGAAAATTCTGAACAGCTACATCGTAGCTGTCTTGAAAAAAAAAAGAAAATCTAAGAGAAACAAAGAATTGCTAAAAACAAGTCAGAGCTTGCACCAAAGTAGCCAAAGCACGGCTAAATATGCCCATAACCTCTCCCCGAAGTAATGCAATCGCGGCCGAGAAGGAAGGTTGGCATGATATGAGAAAGGTTTAGTTGGAGTTCGCCAATCCTAAAAAAAAAAAAATAAAAAAAAAACTATCTTAGGTCGTAGCATACTAACAGGCAAAAGTTAATGACATAAATATTTAATTTAAACATTAAATTCTCTTATCTTTTATTGAACAGATTATATTTTTTTAGTGTTATTTTAAACAGCTTTAATTAATATTAAAATATATTTCAGTAACTATATATTTTTTTTAATTTTATAAAATCCTTCAATGTCAATAACTTCTTGTTTGGTCGCTACCGGTCGACACTCCTTAAGCTATTTTTGACATTAAGTTTTTCTACTAGACGTTTTGTGTATGTAGTCGAATAAAGAGTCTTATTAATTATTACGAGAGCATATGATGTAATTTAAGGGGAGGAGGAAGGGTATGGTTAGTTTGGTGAAAAAGGCATGTTTTTATGAATTTTTTGCAGATGCGGAGTGTGTCAGCGTATTTAACCAATTTCCATAAAATAGGGCAACATTTGAAAATTTTTTAGGTAAATTCTCATTCAAAAATATTTAAAATTGAGCAAGTAAATGTGAATTCGCTGACGCGCTTCGAAAAAAAGTAGTTTTGCGGTGCGCAGCGTGACTTGCAACAGAATCATCTGAAACAACAAAATCAAAATGCATTTAGTAAAGGAGATGTTTTTCCAAGTAACATTAAGGGGATTTTTTATTTTTTTAAGTTTTGGATTTTTGGCAGCACTTTGTAGAATGAACAATTATTTAAAAAAAAATAAAAAATCCCTTGATGTTACCTGGGAACTATGCGAACAAATACAGTGGAAAATTTCAAAATGATTGGTTTAGTAGATTTTGAGTTATGTTGCGCACCGACTTAAAAAATTGCACTTTTCAGTAGAGGGCTTTAGAGGTTTACACACTAAGAAATTAAAAATAAAATTCGATCTTTCTGTTATACTCACACAGAGTCGTCAATGCCAGATCCATAGAGTAAAGTGCTTTCGCTCAGATACATTACAGTTTAAAATACTAAAAATCACAACGAACACGAACAAAAGGAACAAAAAAAGTTTAAACTTTTATCGATTTTTGCTTCTGATCAGCACGCCGCGCCGCACAGTGGGAGAAATTCACATATTTTGGTATAAATTCCACCGTCAGCACAATTTTTATCCAATTTTGAAGTTTTTTTTTAACGCCTTGTCCTATAACGCCTGCCTGCGACTTTTTTGATTGACAAAATTGCTTATCATTTATTTAAATAACAATTGTGAAAATAACTTGAAAGTTTAAGTAATTTGCTAGAAGACATTGAAAATAATGCCAAATTTAACTTGTATTCTTTTGTCTAAGTAATTTCGGAGAAAATTGAAGCATTACATAATAAAATTAACAGAATACAAAATGGCTGATCGAATATGGTGGACGAATTTGTAAAAATTTTTTGAATTCACTCGAAACTTGTTACTCGGGGGTTTTTGGGGTCGCTGATTACGATTCTGATGTTTTCAAAATTCAAAATAAAGGATCCAATATGGCGGAAGAATTCTTGAAAATTCTTTGCATTCGCTCTTAACTTGTTACTTGTGGGTTTTTGGGGTCGCTGATTACGAATATAAAGTCCAATTTTTAAAATTCAAAATGGCGGATCCAATATGGCGGACAAGTTTTTGAAAATTGCTTGAATTCGCTGGAAACTTGTTACTCGGGGTTTTTTGGGTCGCTGATTACGAATAATCAATTAATATAAGACGCGTCAAATGTGTCAGCCAACAACTCTTATGTTAATGAATTGCTTTAAACGTGAGATTCCCCCATTTTTGATTCTCCAAAATATGCATCATATGTTTTGTTTCTTATTTTTATTTTTAAATTATAAGACAGGTGTATTTTTAGTAGGTCGGCAGAGTTGTCTACCCCCACATAACCTTGCAGTACGGATAGCAAGGTACCTGATAGCAGGTTTTCACATCCCACGTTAAAAAAAGTACATGAATGTCTTTATCTTACTCTCTGTTTAAGAAACAAAAAAAAATATTTTAATTACTATTTCAATAAGTTTGTAAGAATTGCAATGTTTGTGGTCGGACATATTCAAACCGCCATTTTGAGTTTTGAAAATCACACTCTAAATTTGTAATCATTAACCCCAAGAATACCCAAGTAACAAGTTTCGAGCGGATTTTAAAGAATTTTCAAAAATTCATCCGCTATATTGGATCCGAGATTTTAAGTTTTGAAAATTGGACTTCAGATTCGTAATCTGCGACCCCAAAAACCCCCGAGTAACAAGTTTTGAGCGAATTCATGGAATTTTCAAAAATTTGTCCGCCATATTGGATCCGCCATTTTGTATTCTGTTAATTTTATTTTTTAATGCTTTAATTTTCTTCAAAATCACTCAGACTTCTGTCAAATTGCTTAAACTGTCGAGTTATTTTCACAATTGTTATTTAAATAAATAATAAACAATTTCTTAAATCAAAAAAGTCGCAGGCAGGCGTTATAGGCCAATTTGTCGAGAGTATTTAAAAAAAGACTTAAAAATCGGATGAAAATTGTGCTGACGGTCGAATTTATACCAAAATAAGTGAATCTGCTCCCACCTTGCGCCGCATCATAGAAACGGTTCCGAGGAACGGTCACTCAAATACTCGTAACTTTTACAATTTTGCTTCGATCATGTTAAAATTTTGACACAATATTCTAAAAATATTGTACAATCATTTAAAAAAATTAAAAAATGCCCCAAAAAAATTAAATAATATACCTCCCGTCTGAGACAGTTATTAAAATGTCAGAGCTTGATTAGCAGTTTCTTAGAAAAAGTATTTTATATGTTTTAGGAAGGCTGCGACTAGCTAGTAACAATCCTTTTGATCATCCTATGATAACTGCCAATTATTTGCAAGATCCTCAAGATCGAGCGATTTTAGTAGAAGGAATCTTAACTGTCTTATCGATAGCTAAAGCTAATGCTTTATCAAAATATGAGTTAAAACTAGCAAATCAACCAATTTCAGCATGCTCGATGTATAAGTTTCTTACGACAGAATATTGGGACTGTGCAATTCAACAAAACACAGGACCAGAAAATCATCAAGCTGGATCGTGCAAAATGGGACCTACGTCGGATCCAATGGCTGTAGTAGATCCTGAATTGAAAGTTTATGGAATTAAGGGATTAAGAGTTGCTGATGCTTCCATCATGCCCCAGGTATTTTAAGACTACTGTATATTATTTTTTTCATGATTCGTTACTACTACTATCTAAGTCTGAATTAGTTAAAACTAATTAATTATTAGTAAAATCCTGGTTGAGTTTTTGTTTCAGTCATTATTGAAAAAACTAATTATTATTAGTGAAATAAGCCTAATTATTAGTAAAAAAACAACCAAAAATAGTTTAAATTTGACTAATTGAATTAGTAAACAGAATTTTACTAAAATATTAGTTATTTTGACTTAATGAATTTGACTAATAATAAGTTATTTTTTACTAAATGTTTAGTAAAAATATAACTACTTAAATAAGTGACTGGATTTTTGCCTTCAAATTAGTTATTTTTAACTAATTCAGATTTACAGAGTAACAGAACATCTCTTTCTGCTTAATAAAGTTAAGTAATTTTTTTTGCAAAACTTTTAATTAAAACTTTTAAATTTGTTAAATTTACAAAAAATCTGGTTTAAGATTGTTTGAGAATGCACCTAGAATTTAATAAAACCAGCTGCTACATGTCTATTATAACACTTACTTTGATGTCAAAGTACAAATAAGTATATAACTAGCTCAGAAACTTTATTACTCTAAGTAAAAACAACTGTTGACTTCTCGAGAATAACAGTTGTTTTTATTTAGAGTACGAAAGTTTCTGAGCGCGTTAATGCTTGTCTGGGAGTGAGTAAGTTGGTGTGAGTCAACGTTGTTTCGTGCACTATTGAAAAATCAGGATGGAATGGGTATGAATTTTAATGCTCATAACTTGTCATAAAATTAATATAAGGTCAGTCCACCCCTAAAAAATCAAAGTTAACCTCCGGTTATTTGATTTCGTCGAAAGTTGGAAAAATTGTAAGGAAATGTATGCAAAATAAAGTCTAAAATGAATTTGAAAATCTTTAAAAAAATTTTGATTTACAGGGCATTTAATTTTTTTTTTAAATTTTTAAGTTGTTCTATCTTTTAGAGAAATAAATAAAGTTTAATGAATTTTCCACTGATTATTCATTATTTACTAACACTTTTAAAAATTAATTGACTAAACAAAAAAAAATTTTATACAAATTAATTAAAAAATATTTTTTTAACGATTCTTTTTTACAAAGTGCCATTTTTTTATATTTATTCTTTGATTCCTTATAGTTCTGTAAGTATTTAAAAAAAAATCATGGATGGTCTTAAACTCTTGGAGATATTGTAATTTTTGTCCTTGCGCGCAGTTGCGTGGAGCTCATGTAGACAGTGACTCTATGTATAAACCAATGTTCAAAATCACCCACATCTTGTTAATTTTAACAGAATTAAATGTTTATTTTTGGAAAATGATCAGCGATAAAGTGGGAAAACTTTCGTCTGTATTTGCAAATTTTTGTTATATTAACTGATTACAGTTTGTAACGTGGTTTTTGAGAAAACACACTTTGGTGTTTTGACAAACCTCCGGTATTTTGCCAAACCTAACTTTACCTGATTGTCGGGCATACGGAAAGTTAAAAGAATTAAATCCGCGAAACACTCTCAGTACGCACCCAACACAAATTACCATTTGTTCGCCGACGTTAATCTTATGTAAACTAGAACTCCAAAAGCGCGCTAAGCGCGCGCAATTCTGTTGTATTTCAATTTTCTTTATTTTTCAATTGTCTAATCTAATATTTTACTAATTTCTGATAATTCCTAATTCTTCTCGAAATTTTAAACGAAAAATTTTGTTTATTAAATATTTAATTAACAAATGATTTGCTATTAAAAATATTTTTAAGCAACAGTGTTTATTTGAAAAAAAAAATTGATTTTGTTATTAACAAATAAGTAAAGTTCTATTTTAGTCGTTTTCGGCAATGTTTATAAAATCGTTTTGATCCTAGTTTGACAAAATTGCAATTATTTAAGGTTTCAAAGTTAAGTTTTTAAACATCCATTTATTGTTTATAAAATAATTATTAATTAATCATAAAATAATTAACCATCCTATATAAGAAACGAGTATTGAAGGTAAGCGTTAAAAGTTAACGGAAAAGCGTTAACAGTTAACGAAAAAGGATATTTTTATGCCTGGTTCCTTGGTTGGAGAGAGAAGGTATTTGTTCAAAGTTTACGAAACAGGAAACTCTCAGCTCATTATACAAATTACCTTGAAATTTAAATTTTATTTCTTAATACAAACAATAGACTACCTGCAGCGTGTCATTATCCTTCGAGCAAACCCTTGTATAATGAGGGTCAAGGGCTTAAGGAAAAGAGAAAAAATTTTCGAGTTTTAATGAAAAGAGAGAAATTAAATTAAATTCTGAAATTTTACCTCATTATTCAAATATTTTTCAAATTTGAATTTTTCTTTCTAAATACAAACAGTAGACTAAATAAGCCAATTGTTTTTCAAGCCAACCCTTGCATAATGAGTGTTATAATTGGTTTTGGAAAAGAGAAAAAATTTTCGAGCCTCAACGAAAAGAGAGATAAATACATTAGTGCGTGGTATAGAATAACATGGTAGTGAAAGTTATTAATGAATAGAACTTGAGTGTGTATAATGTGAAAGTGAATAATGCTAATTATTGTGTATTTTTTGTTCAGTGTTTATAATAGAAATGTGTTTAATGTGAAAGTGTATAGTATTAATATGCTTATTGTTTATTAAGAGTTTGGGGTTGAATAGTTTTTAATACGGTGAACAAAAAGTGTTTATTAAAGAAATGAACTGTAAGTGATAAATAATAAATAATAAAGTTACTCTAATAGTAAATATACAGTAAAAATTAAATGTGAAAAGTGACAGTGATTTAAATGAAAGTGTGCAAAATGTGTTGACTAAAGTAACAATATTTAGAAAGTGTTTAAATTTTTTATTTCCTTCTTATTTTCAATAAAGTTAGTGTTATGAAATGCTTAAAGTGTCCAAAAAATGCGATTGTGGATTCATTGAAGTGATTGATTGAAGTGATTGAACAAGTGATTGATAACTGTTTAATAAATAAATTAATTGTGAATGTTTAATAAATTATAAAGTGATTATAATGTTTCTATAGAGTCATTACAGTGTAAAAGAAGTGTTAATAATATAATTATATAAAAGAGGTGAGATAAAGATATAAGACAATAGCAAGAGACAATAATATGAAATAAACAGATGAGACAATGAGAGAAATAAGGTAAAAATATGAGATAATAGCATGAGAACATGTGAAGCAATGAGAGAGATCAGGTAAAGAGATGAGATAATGAGATGAGATAAATAGATATAAGATAAACATATAAGATACAGAAACAAAATAACATTAAGACTTGAAATATAAAGATACTTTGATGACATGTAGGATAAAGATGTCATTATGGAGTTAGATCTTGAGTCATAAAAAATTCATTTTTTGTTAATTTTTTTTTTGTAAGTTGTTTCTGAAAAATGAGTTCTTAGTTAAAGAAGAGATATTTCAATTTAAATAATAAAGATTAGGATATTATTCGTAATTGGGAAATGCTACATGACAATCACATGTATAAGTTTCAGGAATTATTGGAACTGGCATCAGGTGGTAGTTTCCAAAAACAAATTACAGGATATTTAGAAATGTTAGATAAAATAAATAAAAGCAATCAAGGGATCAAAGAGATCAAAGAGAATATTTATGCAGGTTATATCCATTTAAACCTAATGTAGTTTTTTAAGAGTACAACAACGAAATTTTGTTGATTGTGGAGTATACGCCATTGCGTTTGATGTTTCTTTATATTTTAATATTAACCCTAAAAATGTTCTATATAATCATGCTTCAATGAGAACTCATTTGTATATGATGTTTGAAAAAAAGTGTCATCTCATTTTCGGATAATTTTACAGAATTGTTTAAACTTGGAATTGGCAATATCGAATAAATAAAGAACAATAATTTACATGTGAGGAATGTAAAAGATGCGACACAGAAGAGAAAATTAGATTATTAAACTAATGACGACTTTACAGAAATGAAAGGAGATAGTAGTAGTCCCTGATTACATACAAAAATAGGACAGAAAAAAGTTGTTAATATTCCTGACGAAGAAACTAAAAAAAGCAGTACCAAATATAAAAAAATGTATTGTAAAAGACTTAAGTTAAAAGGAGAGATGGAAAAGAGAGACAAATATCAAATATGGAAAGTGTAAATAGTGACAGAATATAAATGTTTATAAGAAAAAACATGTGGAAAATGCGTCAAATTCTATTGAAGTAGTAAAAGAATGTAATAATTATAAAAAATTAGATACAATTGTAATAAGAAGATATTTTTTAGCAATGCTAATGAGAAAAGTAGAAAAGCTAGAGCAGAATATTAGAAAAAATATAGTGAAATGATAAAATTAAAACAAAAAAGAATTGATAACAAAGAAACAGAAATATTAGTTATGAAAGATGTATGTGTAAGTAGTGAAACAGATTAAAATTTTTCTAAAAAAAACACATAGATAGTGCTGTTAAAGAAGGAAAGAGAGATAATAATTCTGACAAATTAATCATTTCTAGCGATTGTAATGAGACAAGTAAAAAAAGTCGTGCAGAATATCAAAAACTATTAAAAGTCAGTTAAAGTATCTTAAAGAAGTAGGAGGAGATGATAAGAATGAGAAATTACAAAGAATAGTGAGCCAGACAAAAATTGTTAACCCCTCTAATCAGAAAATTAAAAAAAGTAGAGCAGAATATAAAAAAAGCTATCGTCAAAGATTGAAATTGAAACAGAAGATGTGCCATGATAAGGATGAAAATAATGAAATACTATATTCAAAATATATGCAGGAGAAAGATATAAGAACTTGTAATGAAAAAATGAAAAAAGTCTCGCAAATTAACAAAAACAATAACGTAAAAGATTAAAATTAAAAAAAAACGTAATCGATGAGGAAAAAATAGATGTTTCGGAATATACAGGTAAAAAATGGAGTCATTTATGCGAATGAAAACATTGATATTCATGATTTTACTTATGCAGAAAAAAATATTTATAGCATACATGTTCCAAGTTATAACGAACATTATCTTGGTAAAATGTCATTTTTTTGCAAAAGATGCAAAGGCTAAATATTTTGAGAAAGAAAAAGTTCAAAAGAAATTAACTTATAATTATTGTTGCAGTCATGGTGATGTATCGTTTCCTTCAGAAAAATACCCTCGTCAATTAAAAAAATTGTTAAATGGATCACGTAAGATATATCTGGACATTTTAGGAATAATATAAGACTTTACAATAATTTATTTGCTTTTGCATCTTAAAATGCCAATGTAGTTAATTTCAATAATAAAAGGCGGGAACCATTTTGATAAATAATTCAAGGTCGAATTTATTATCAAATCAACAATTTTCTATTTCCTGAAATTGATAATGATCCACCTTTTGGTCAATTATTCCTGTTAGATCTAGAAGAAGCAATTTGCTATAGATTAAAAAAACATGACAACTTAGATGTGGATATATTTTTTAGTATTGCCAAATTATTAAGAGATTGTAACGCATATACAAAGTCTTTTTTAATGATGTCTGAGATCATTGAGATAGAAACTGCGTTATCAAAAAAAAAAAAATTTAATTTACAATTTTTAAAGGTGTAATGAAGTTGCTGCTATTTTTAATATGAATGCTGAAGGTTTAATACCAGAGTCTTATGTAACGATTTATAATACATCAATTCAACAATTGCAATTGGTTAGACATTTAGATCCAAATGTTGAACCTTCGATATATCCTATACTTAATTCTCTAGGAAGCAAGGGTTATAGTCTGGATACGATTCGTACTGATAGTGACAAACCAACCAGAAATCAAACTGTGTCCAGATCTGCTTACATAAAATATAAAATAGGAGTAATAGATCATCCATTCAATCAATTTTTATATGTTGAAAGAATGTTTCAACAATGGTTAGTTGATGATGATGTCAAAGTTAAAAAAGTTAGGTTACATTTTTGTAAAAATAATCAAACAAAATTAAGAAGTGACATTTACAAAGGATTAATTGATCATTTAGATAATCAAGAAATTGAAAATAATGTATATGTTGGCAAGATGTTGATGCTGCCTTCAACATTTATAGATTCACCTCGTAACATGTTAAAACAATATTTATATTTATTTCATCAGTCAGCTTCTAGTAAACCTGACAAGTTGCAAGAGTCTTTTATTTAAAAGTAAAAAAATTATTTGAAACTATAGTAGATGATAAACTATTTGGACAAGTAAAGTCATATGTTTATGTTATTGAATTGCAAAAGCGTGGTTTACCACACATTTATTTATTGGTTATATTGGCGTGCGCTTTAGCGCGCGCTTTTTTTCTAGTATTTATATAATTTTGTTATGTTCAAATTCAACATCCTAAATTTTTTTTAAATAAAAGGTAGACAAATTTAACATGGAATCTTTTTTTCGGAATTTTAAAAGAAAATTTTTGTTTATTTAATATTTAATTAACAAATTGAACAAAATAAATTTTCCACTTTCAAAGAGTACTATTTTCTTAAATTTACAAAATCTTGTTTAAAAATGATTTGTACTACTTAAGCAACTATTTTTTGATTTTGTTAACTAAAAAATAAAAAGTTACATTTCAGTCGTTTTCGGCAATGTTTATAAAATTTTTTTGATCCTAGGTTGACAAAATTGCAATAATTTAAGGTTTTAAAGTTTAGTTTTTAAAAATTCATTAAATATTTAATTAACAAATTAAACAGTTGGATATAGTTTTGACTTTTCTCTATAACTTCTCCTGTAGGCCGAATTTTGCGATGACTCTTATATTATTGGAAAGTTCTACTAAAATGCAATGTTTTTGATACACATTGCAAAAAATTTGGACCAAAAGTTTCGGAGTTATAGGCAATTAAAAAAAAATATAGTCAGAGTTGAACATGTTAGTCAGAGTTGGAACACTGTAGAAAATCAATGTAATATGAAGATAAATGATTAAAAATGACCTTCGCATGATAGAATGTCACTTAAATATATTTGGAAATGACAGAAGGAAACATGGAATTGAAATCAATCATGTTTGCTCTTGTATCGCGAAGTTGATGTGAAAGTGAAAAAGTAGGGGAGAGTCGCTAGTTGTGAGACGGGTTTTATTTTTGACCTATAAATTGGAAATAGGTAAACGAAATCGTAAATAAAATACACCGTTCAAAAAGTAACTTAAATACGCAACTTTTATTCATAGAAAGTGTACTGTTCAGATGAACTCGAAAAATTTTATGATCAATTTTCCGAGCACATCTTTTTAGTCAAAAAAAAAAGGTGTCCAGTTGTGAGACACTTATAAAAAAATGCTAAAATTTAACAAATTTGTCATGAAACATTATGTTTAATATAAATAACTAAATATATTGATAATACATATTATTATATACTTAATAAAAATATTTATTCTTTAAAATATGACTATCAGTTTTCTTCATCGAAATCGCTGTCGCAATGTAGGCAAATGAAATAAATTGTTCGCATGTTCCCACACTTTAAATAATTGTTGTGTTATCAAATGTACGTAACGAACTAAACTGAACAGAGCGCTTTATGCTGCATAACGAAAAGTATAGGCTATTCCAGATGGGCGGCGCCACCGTCTCACAACTGGTGACTTACTGTGTCTCACAACCGGAAATTGGCGCTATTTTGAAAGAGGAAAAAGAAAAAATTTCCAACTCTAGATTGAAACAATACAATATTGCATTACAAAACATAAGGAAAATACTAAATAAGAATGCATAACATTTATCTTTTCCAAATAATTAACTTAAAAAAAAAGTACTTTGCACATATTGAAAAAAAGTTTTTTAGTCGATTTTCACACACAGTGTTGGCATCTAATACAAACAATACATATATCCGCTTCGGTGTACACGCAAAAGTTGGCTCGTATAAAAATAAATGTTTTTATGTATACCAATCAGCCTTTTTATATTTCGTGTTAAAAAAAATGGACTGTCTCACAACTGGAGCCGTCTCACAACTGTCGACTCTCCCCTATTACCAAAAATTTGAATTTTCTTTCTTTCCAATAGAAATAAAGTTTTTGACACCTTTGTAAGTTAACAAATTTATTTTCCTTGCAAAAATGCTTCAGAATTGCAAAATTTCGGGTGTACCAACCTTGACTCAAGCGTCGCGACGTTTAGCTTCATATCACATACACACCATGAACGCTTTATACAAACACTAAATTACGTTCCACATTTTTGTATAACATCTTAATGAACAATTTTAGTCAACTTAATTTGTCTTTGACATATTTCTGCTACATTTAATTCTCTAATTTTGAAACTACAAAAACGGTTTTTGCTGAGCGTATAACACAGACTCGCATAAGGGTAATGGATGGAGAAACTCTGAAAAACTTTGCAGGGGTTCTCAAAGACTCTCCCCTCCTTTTGTAGAAATTTGCACTTTAACAATTTTTTCCCGAGAGACCAGATAGTTTTCCCGAGAAATTGCTCTGTCTATCAAATCTGGGAAAATACGGACTTTAGAAATTACCGGGTCTTCGCGATCAGATGTTTTCACTAGCGTTGGCACGGAAACTAAGACTAAAACTGACAGATTTGATACACAAAATGGCCGCACACGTCACACGATCAGTACCCAAGAGTCTTACTGCGCGGGAGAAATACTCGTGCCGCGTGCTTCAGTTACCATGGGAATGAAACACCGGCGAATGATCCTAGATGGCAGCAGATCAGCGCCGTCTTTACACATTTTAATTTTTACAATCAAAATTTATTATTTCTTTGAAAATAATAATTATTTTGAACAATCCCTTATTCTTTTAATAAAATAGAGTACAAAAACGGAATTCAGGAAATAATTATCACTTTATAAAATATATCA
Source organism: Ganaspis brasiliensis (assembly GCA_037103525.1). Classification (NCBI taxonomy): domain Eukaryota; kingdom Metazoa; phylum Arthropoda; class Insecta; order Hymenoptera; family Figitidae; genus Ganaspis; species Ganaspis brasiliensis. The sequence continues at coordinate 54,160 of JAZKLR010000550.1, forward strand.
AAATTGTCAATTTGACGAAATTTGAAGAATCAAAATTTTTCCTAAATTTAATTCTGTAATGTTTCATTATTATTACATATTGTTATCACCTTCTTTTTAACTAGCTATTTCGAATTACTAACATCAATTAATAAATCATTATTTTTATTTCTCCAAACAAAAAGACGCAAAGCTGCTCTCCGACTTGTCTACCATATTCTCTTGCCTGTGAAAATTCACTCACATATTTAATTTTTTTCTTTAAATATGGACACTTTTTCGATATAATCGATCTGTCTGTCCAATCATTGGGATAGAAGGAATACAAAAAACAGTGGTTTTCCACGATGGTATGCATCTTCGAGCAAAAACACGAAATCTGAATCATACAAAATTCTTTCCTCTATACAAAAGTAAAAAATGTATTTTTCGCTCCAGAGATCATCCAGCAGGTCGTTATGCGCCTACAGGTGGCAGTAGTACCTGTTTTTATTCAGTAGCAAATCAAAATTATAAAAGTAACAAATATACATTTCTTGCTCTACAAATATAATAAAGTAGACATTTTAACAAATTTTCCAGATTACACTTTCTAATCTCCTAAAAAGTACTTTTCATACATCCGAATTATTTCCAAAAAATTGTCATTCTACAAAATCTGTTAAAATGGACAAGTTTGCTAAATTTCAATAAAATTAATTTTCCCCTATATTGCATTATTTTATTATATTATTATTATGTTTCTCTACAATTAATAAATCATTATTTTTATTTCACCAAACAAAAGAACACAAAGATGCTCTCTAACTTATCGACAATATCCTCTTGCCTGTAAAAATCCAGTCACATATTTAATTTTTTTCATTAAATATGGACACTTTTTCGATATAATCGATCTGTCTGTCCAATCATTGGGATATAAGAAATACAAAAAAAAGTGGTTTTCCACGATGGGATGCATCTTCGAGCAAAAACACGAAATCTGAATCATACAAAATTCTTTCCTCCCTACAAAAGTAAAAAACGTATTTTTCGCTCCAGAGATCATCCAGCAGGTCGTTATGCGCCTACAGGTGGCAGCAGTACCTATTTTTATTTAGTAGAATATCAAAATTATAAAAGTAACAAATATACATTTCTTGCTCAACAAATATAATAAAGTGGACATTTTAACAAATTTTCCAGATTACACTTTCTAATCTCCTAAAAAGTACTTTACATACATCTGAATTATTTCCAGAAAATTGTCACTCTATATTAAATTGACAAGTTTGCTAATTTTCAATCAATTAATTTTTCCCCTACATTGCATTATTTTTTTATATTATTATTATGTTTCTCTACAATTAATAACATCAATTAATAAATCATTATTTTTATTTCTCCAAACAAAAAAAGACAAAGATGCTCTCTAACTTATCGACCATATTCTCTTGCCTGTGAAAATTCACTTACATATTTAATTTTTTTCTTTAAATGTAGGCACTTTTTTGATATATTCGAATTTTGAAAATCGAATATTAAAATTTATTAATGTTTAAACACATTTTTTTATACTCGTTAATAATTTATTCAATAATCAAAAAGTTGGACGTTTTATTTACATGACGTGATGTTTCTTGTAAGCGTCGATATTCAATAGTTAGTTAACCTTTAGTTACCAGTTAAACAATTTAAATGATAATTTACATGATACCAATTAACTAATTGGTAACTAAAGGTTAACTAACAATTGAATATCGACGCTTACGAAAAACATCACGTGATGTCAATAAAACGTTCAACTTTTTGATTAATGCATGAATTTTAAAACAGTATAAAAACAAGTGTTTAAAAGATTAATAAATTTTAATTACATTGACTTTTTTGACTTTTTTTATTATATATAGATATACGTATTTGAGAACAATTCATTTCTAGAATATTTTTTCAGTTTTAAAGAAGTTGAAAATTAATAAATTCAAAATTTGGAAAATTTAGAAATTAAAATTCACTTTTTTCAAAAAGCGCCCGACGAATAATTGAGTTTTTTGTCTTAAAAAAGTTGTAGTGTGTCAGAATACTAGAAACAATAAAAAAATGCCATATACAAAACACTTTTTATAAAATCTTTCTAGGCACACCGTGAATCGATATATCTGTCCAGTAATTGGGATATTAGAAATGTAAAAAACAATGGTTTTCCACTATGGGATGCTTCTTGCAGCAAAAACACGATATCTGAATAAAAAAAAATTCTTTCCTCCATACAAAAAGTAAAATATGTATTTTTTGCTCCAGAGATCATCCAGCAAGTCGGTATGCGCCCACAGATAGCAGCAGTACCTGTTTATATTTAGTAGAAAATTAAATTTAGAAAAGTAATAAATATAAATTTCTTGCTCTACAAGTATAACAAAAAGCACATTTTGACAAATTCTTTGGAATACTTATTCTTGTATTTTACGTTCGAGATTATTAAATATTGAAAAATAACGACACTTTCGGAAATTTCTTAGGAAATGATGCGTGTGATCAGTATCTGCCTGTGGCCCCATGTTTTGTAAATTCGGACCTGCGTGTGATTGCCGTACTCGCTCCGCTCGTGTGGCAAACTTCACACGAATCTCAATTTCCCTATTTATGCGCACTTGTAACAGAAGTACAGAAGTAACTTTTTTCAACCTAGAGGTTCTGTGGAAGCTTCCCTAAAGCTTCCTTGCAGATTCCGTGGAAGCCGAAGGGCGAAAAACTAAAAAATTTAGTATACACCTAATATAATAATTCATATAATTTTGATGATTTACGATAATTCAATATAATTCACGGTAATTTTTAAAATAACGATAATTCAATTTCGTTTCAAAAATCTTTATTTTCTGAAAAAAACTCTTTATATATAGGTTATAGACATTAAGAAAAGGATTATTTTTTATGAAAACCTTTTTTTATTATCAATAGTTGCCATGAAAATCGAAAAAACATTGATTTTTTAAAGTTTTTCAATCAATTTAACCCAAAGGTGCTGGCATCTGGATACTTCTTGATGATTTCCGTTATACTTATTTTGACAAAAGGAAAATTTTTCAACAAAACTATAAAAATAAATTTAATTATTGAAATAATGTGTTCAAATTTATTCTTATGGTTTTATTCAGAAAATTTTCTTTTGTCAAAATAAAATTTTTAAGGATTGTCACCGGCAATTGAAGGAAGTCTAAAGTCTAAAATTTTGACATATTGTTCTTCAAATCAATTCAGGAAGCCTTGATTTTTTTCAAAATTTTTCACCACGTAGTTTTTGTTTAATAAATTAAAATAAATGTGCAATTTAACATAGGTTCTTATGGAAACTCACTTAAATCATCGAAAAAAATGTGATGGAAATGAGCTTAAATTCTGAAATTTAGATATTAGGAAGAAAATGTCGTCAAATTTTAATTAAAAAAGTTTAGAAAAAACTGACCATGGATTTACTGAATAAATAATTATCAAAGTTGTTTTTCACTAAAAATGAATGATGACCTTGAAACTAGCACTTGCGCGGTAACATTACACTTAATTCAAATGTAGTAATACAAAAGCCATACATTTTTCTTCTACACTAAAAAATGTTAATTGTTTTTGTTAATAAAACAAGTTGTACATCATTACCTTTATAATATTAAAGTCACTTTTATATTTCAAAACTTCTAGACTCTTTGATTTTAAGAAATGCACAAAATTTGAGGTTAGGATTACATAAACACTACGTCTGCGCACAACAAATCTAAAGTGGATATTGCCAACATAATTTCTACTAATTTCTGCAGGAAGCTTATTTAGCAAAATTTGTAACATTTAAATAAAAATAAAATATGCATTATGTATTTTTCCAACTTTTTCAAATAAATCAATTGATAAACATTATATATTAATATTTTTCAGCAAGTTTGAGAAATAAATATTTTACTTTTTTTAAGTTGAAACCCTGCGTGATAATGGAGCTAATATACGGGGATTAGGAAACAATCCCCTTACCGCGCATCTCACCATTGACAATCCTTAATACAATTTTCTTACAAAATTTCTATAGCTGAAAGGCATAACATCATAATAAACATTTTATCAAAAAAATTGATAAAATTGATAAACAGATGTAAAAACTATGCTAGAAAATAGGATTAAATAATGTCAAACACCAAAAATAATGTTTTGATTTTACAAAACCAATTTAATTTCTGTTGTATAACAAAAATCGACAAGAAATATCTAAATGCTAGCACCTTTCTCTTTAAATCTGAATTAGTTAAAAATAACTAATTTGAAAGAAAAACCTCAGTCACTAATTGAAATAGTTATTAATCAAATTCATTTTTAGGTCATGTTGAAATTACTAATATTTTAGTACAATTGTGTTTACTAATTCAATTAGTCAAATTTTAACTATTTTTTAGTTATATTTTTTTAAATAATTAGTGACATATTACTAATAATTAGTTATTCTTAACTAATACAACTTCAGAGTGTTGGATTAAATTTATTTAAAGACATTCAAAAAATCATTTTTTTCGATTTTAATCGAAACTATTGATTATATAAAGAAAAGTCTCTTATAAAAAATATTCCTTTTTTTTAATATCTATAACTCTTTTATGTATAGAGTTTTTTCAAAAAATAAATTTTTTTGATCCGGAATTGAATTTTTGTTATTTTAAAAACAAAAATCTAAGTTTCTCAAAAAGGGCTCCGGCGATTAATTTGTCAGAGGTTGAAATGCGCGCGATAATATAAAATGTTTTTCAAAAAAACGTATTTCAAATTTTTAACCAAAAACTGTCGTTATATATAATTTAAGAAAAGTCAAGATAATTCAGGATAATTCAACACAAGTGTACACCATAATTCATAAATTTTTCCCCCACGGGTAATGTTAATAATTGAGCAGCCGGGAAGAAGAACTCGATCTACGCTCGAAGGCCTTGTCTGTTTCTTTTTTCGTGAGATAAAATGATGGAAAAATTATCTGGAAAAAAAAATCCGAAAAAATAAAAAATGAAAAATTGTAATCGATAGAGCATTTGAATACACACATTTTTTCTTAATACAATTTTTTTGTCTGACTTTTATTTATTAAGATAAAAATTATAAATTGAATTTATCTTGAGTTGAAAATAATAAAATTTAATAATCAACTCGTGATATCTCAAAAACCAATGGATGGAAAAAGGTTCAATTCCACTTATCTACTCTAAAAACAATGCAGATTCTCCTAAGTTTGTCAAAATGATAAAAAAAGTTTAATTTGTTGGTGATTTTTAACAATAAAGTAGTCGCTGTCGTTACTTGGTCTTTACTGACTTTAAGCAAAAAGTCATAGTGAGGAAGTATTGAATTTTGTTAACTTAAATCATACAAGTTATTCAATAAGGTATTAGAAGGTTTTACCAAAAAGAATTTTTTCGATCCCTTAACTATTTCAGCATTTATGAACAATTTAGTTTGATACTTATTTTATGGCACGCGTGAACTAAAATTAGCTGACTGGCTGAGCTCCAAGCTGTGAGCGGAAGAAGGACGCATGCAAGCGTAAGAGAGAGAGAAAGCCAACCAGAACCAGAAGGGTCTTGCGCATGATCAAACATCATAAGCGGAATAAAATTAATCACAAAATTTGAAATGAGTTGAATTCTTAGTTGCAGAATATTAAAATGTATCTAAATTGAGCATTATAATAAAACTTTTTATAATAAGTTATGCTTTATTTTGCAAAGCTATATATTAGAAAATGACATTTTATGAAATCTCTAATTTAGAGATATGTTCATTTATCAACCTAGAAATATATAAAAAAAGGTTATGCTAAAACATATTTTATTATTTGAAAAAGTTTAAAAATGTTTAGTTTTTGGGATATAATGAAGATTTGACTGAATCTCATATTAAATATCAAATTTGGATATTAATTTTTTTCCGTGTATGTTAATGGTGGTGCGTCCAGTATAGAAATTTTGTGACGCGATAATTTTGAACAATTTTGTATTGAATTTTTGTGTTTGTGGTGCTTATTTGTTTGAGTGATGTAGAAAATTTTCTTAAGAACAATGAATTTGTGCGTGATTTAAATATAACACCAAATCACACATAAGTTCTTAAGAAGGATTTTTTTAAAATATGAATATGCTTTTATTCCTAACTTATACAGCCAGAATTAGATAATCCAGAAGATTTGATAACTATTTTTTAATTCAAACGTATGTTTGAAGGGCACTTTTATTTAAATAAAGAAATTTATTCTGTTTGTATGATTAAAGTTTTTTAGACATTAATGATTTTACAAAATTACGCAATCGGTCATGTAATCATATATTCAAATTTTTTAAACTTGAAATTTGTCTTTAAATTATTTCGTTAGGTTATATAATTCTTTGAAATTAATTTTTTTAAAAGAAGAAAATAATTGTTTATTACAAATTTAATTTACTTGTAATATATCTTGCAATTAAGTTAAATTACATAATTTCTGTTTGTTTAGTTATAGTTGATTTTATACAAAATTACACACATAAAACAAAGTATTAAAACGAGTCTAAATTTTGGACTTCTTTTAAGATGTAAACGAAAAAAGCCACTATCAGCTGAAATTCAGCAAAAGAAAATAATATGAAAGCAATACACGCACAGTGGGCTGAAAAAAAAGCCACACTAAAAACTAAAATTTATCCTGAAGCCAATAAATGGGCTGAATTTCAAACCTCACACTGTATTATTCTATTGTTAATTATTAAGAATTCTGAAATTAAGCCTACATTTTGAATTAGAAAATAGTTATCAAAACACGTGAAATATCTAATTATTTATATGACGGCTGCAGGTTAGGAATAAAAGCCATATTTTAACCTTCTCAAAAACTTATGTGTGATTTGGGATTCTATTCAAAACCTGTTAATTAGCCTCAGTTTTTTATAAAATCCAAAATATCTTGTGAAATAATACGAAATTTAAGAGTTTAGTTTAGCCGGGATATGTTGACAATTTCACAAGATTTTCTGAAGTGCACTACAAGTTTGTTTATACACATAATCACAAATTACTAAAATTAATTGTATGCAAGAAAATTTTCTACATGTTTCACAGAAACAAATAAGCACCACAAACACAAAAAACCATTTCCAAATTGTTCAAAATTATCGCGTCGCGAAATATCTACTGGATGCATCACCATTAACATATGATGTTTGCTCATGCGCTAATCCTTTCTGGTAACGTCAGGCGATCAGGACTACTTTTCAGCCTCCGGAAAGGCTGAAAAGTATCTTCGTAAGCATTACTTTCAAGCATTCTAAGATATACTAATAGAACAGTTCAATTCAGTTCCGGCTTTAGGGTAGTGCGCGCCTGTGCGGCCGCACAAGGGCGCTTAAGATTTACGGGGCGCCATAGTTTTCAAAAGGTCGGTTTACAAAAATTCGATAACTAAAAAAAAAAAGGTTAAAACTGATAAGAAGAAGGAAAAAACCATTAAAAAGGGCGTCATACTAATTATGACTTTAAGACCTTTTTTTTTGTGTGTGCTACTTACGAGTAGTAAAATTTATTTCAGCTTTAGGACATTTTATTTTATTTTTATTTTTTAATTATGGATTGAGAAGTGTCCCGGTTGCTGTGGAACGACCAACATTTCTGTCATTTTGTAAAGATGCAACAAATTTAAGTGAGGTGCGCGCGTGTAGACCATTTAGCGTTACCCAGGGTGCATCAACGAGGAGGCGGTCTACATTACACCCCAAAATACTTAGTTATCTGAAAATAATTGTTATCTTGTAATATCATTCGTATACATCGAAATATACACTTATAATAATTAATAATGTAAACTTTATAAAATTGAGTAAATGTAGAAGAATGTATATTAAGATACCATAAACTTGAGCAAACTTACAAGCGAGAACACGTACTTCTGCGTATGTCTAAAGAAAGTTTCCTTGCGCTTCGCGCGCAAGGAAGCTTGGTTCTATACGCAAAGAGATAACCTTGCGCGCTAAGCGCGCAAGGAGGCGTGCTTTTGTAAGTATATTTTATAACCTAGCGCGCTGGGCGCGCAAGGATGCATGCTTTTGTGAGTACATATTATAACCTAGCGCGCTCGGCGCGCAAGGAGGCATGCTTCTATACGCACAGATTATAACCTTGTGCGCTAAGTGCGCAAGGAGGCGAGCTTATGTAAGTACATATTATAGCCTTACGCGTATTCTATACACACAGAGTATAACTACTACTACATACTATTGTAAGTACATATTATAACCATGCGCGCTTGGCGTGCTTCTGTATATACAGAATAAAATGCTTTTGTTTGAACAAATTATACCCTTGCGTGCAAAACAGTATGCTTCGGTATTTACAGCAAAGATCAACGACGCCTTCCCTCTTTATTATCGATGAGATATGAAATTCTGGTCAGCCTTTATACAACTCATTAAGTGTATGTACTAAACACAGTTTATTCCATGGTATAAACTAATTAAACTGTATAGAGGGAACCAAACTTTCATATCGAATCAACATTGAAAAAGAGAAGGAGTGAACAATCTTTCTCTGTCTGACTAGGTTTGTTTTCTACATAGTCAGAAGAAGATTCCGTTCAATAATTTAACTCAAAAACGTTAAAATAGTTTGGTTGCTTACTGTTATGAGTACTTTTTCTTATTAGCACAACATTACTCGTACAGTTGACTTTTTCAATTGGTACATTATCTACATTTTCGGACAAGTCCTTTTCTTCGTAGGCTTGTGTTATGTCTAACGAGCAGTCTGTCTCCATGGTTTCTTGTGTAATTTGTGCCATTGGCACAACATTATATTTAGATTTCTCTGTCTGACTAGATTCACTTTCCACATTGTCAGAGGAAGATTCTGTTCGATAATTTAACTTATAATCGTTATAATACACTGGTGGCTTACTGTCACGAGTACTTTCTCTTATTGGCACAACATTGCTCGTACAGTTGACTTTTTCAATTATTACATTATCTACATTTTCGGACAAGTCCTCTTCTTTATAGGCTTGTGTCAAGTCTAATAAACAGTCTGTTTCCATTGTTTCTTGTGTAATTTGTGCCACTGGCAGAACATTATATTTAGATTTCTCTGTCTGACTAGATTCACTTTCCACATTGTCAGAGGAAGATTCTGTTCGATAATTTAACTTATAATCGTTATAATACACTGGTGGCTTACTGTCACGAGTACTTTCTCTTATTGGCACAACATTGCTCGTACAGTTGACTTTTTCAATTATTACATTATCTACATTTTCGGACAAGTCCTCTTCTTTATAGGCTTGTGTCAAGTCTAATAAACAGTCTGTTTCCATTGTTTCTTGTGTAATTTGTGCCACTGGCACAACATTATATTTAGATTTCTCTGTCTGACTAGATTCACTTTCCACATTGTCAGAGGAAGATTCTGTTCGATAATTTAACTTATAATCGTTATAATACACTAGTGGCTTACTGTCACGAGTACTTTCTCTTATTGGCACAACATTGCTCATACAGTTGACTTTTTTAATTATTTCATTATCTACATTTTCGGACAAGTCCTCTTCTTTATAGGCTTGTGTTAAGTCTAATAAACAGTCTGTTTCCATTGTTTCTTGTGTAATTTGTGCCACTGATACAACATCATATTCAGATTTCTCAGTCTGACTAGGTTCACTTTCTACATTGTCAGAGGAAGATTCTGTTCGATAATTTAACTCATAATCGTTATAATAGTCTGGTGGCTTACAGTCACGAGTATTTTTTCTCATTGGCACAACACTACTCTCATATTTTTTATTACACTCATTGGCAAATTTATCTGCATTATTTTCGATTTCAGTAGTTGCCTTTTTTTTTCTTTTATTTTCATACTGCAGATCAGCTGATTGAATATTTCTTTCATTGCACTCCTCTTCGGGTTCTACGAGCTCTACATTTTCGTTTTCTTTGTTAGTGCTATTGATACTTTTAATGCTACTTGCATTTTCCTTATTTTTTTGCATAACTTGTTTTTCTGCAATTTCAGCAATGTACTTTTCTTTTGCTTCAAGTATATGTGGGGGATCTTTTATTGGCATTCCCCTTTGAATACGACTGTCTACGATTTCAGGTAGTCAACATGTTAAGTAAAACAGCTCTAACTTAGGTAACATTTTAGTGTTCCAAACCTCCTCATCTCTTTTTATTTTTATAAGACTGGAATCCAATGGTATCCAAACGAAGAAATAGCAACATTCTTTGCCAGTAACATGTAGTTGCATTTGTACCTGGTAATAATATGCATGATTTTCATTTATTGCTGAACATTTGTTATCCTTAAATAAATTTGTAATTGCTTGTACACCATTGTCATAAGCCTCGGTTAGTGACTTGTATTGCGATGCACTGAAGGGGCATTTTATCTCCACAATGTTATCATTCCTTTCTAAAATCCCGTCAGGAGACGCTGCAATACCTTCAACCGTAGGATGAAGGAATAAACCGCATTCTACAATTTTATCGTTCAGAATTTTTGCTAATGCGGCTTTAGCTATTGATTCTTTTTTATTACCCCAACATATTGCTGGCGTTGTTGAAAAATTGGGAACTCGTATATCTCTTACAATTGCAGAACAAGATGTGTACTCTCTTCTACGACATATTCTACTAGCGAAACTTCCTGTAACAAATTGTCTTCTTGTAACCCGCCACTCAGAATTTTCTGCTTGACCCCGGGTTTTTATTTCAAGTTCAAGTCGATTATTCATCATTTTTTGTACTTTCTCATTTTGTTCCTTTAATTTTTTTGCGTATGTTATTGTGTCCATGTCCGGCTTCTCGGCATTTGGACCATAATCTTTGTCGTAATATTGCTTCTTCCTTCTATCCTTTCTTTTGGTTCTATTAGCTTTTTTTTGCTGATAAAACCTTATACTCGAATCATGTAAATTCTGCGTCGCCGTTGGCACTTTCTTTCCACTGGCCTTGAAATAAGCTACAGCAACATTACGATTATTAAATTGCAATGTTGCAGAAAAAACTCGAATTTGATATTCATTTCGCAAAGCAAAATTTATACGTTTACCTCCTATTTTTTCAGCTACAATCCCATTTTCTGATTCTACTAGATTCGTGTCAAAATTTAGTAGCAAATTTTCTGCATTTGCACTAAGACGTGAAATAGCATCTTCTATATCATCAACAAAATTCCACTTTTGAAGATTTGTAACTTCATTAATTTCATCCGGTTTTAAAGTACCATCACAAAGTGGATGGTTTTCCTTGCATTTACTATGATCCCCAAACACATGTCTAGGAATAACGTCAATGGCTTTACTGACTTCACAAATGCACTTATCATCAATTATCCTCTCTGAATCCCATACACTTTGGAGTACGCGATTTACTTCATGACACATTTTTGTCCACTTGCTTTTACAATAGCCCGAGGTTTCCTTATACGTCTGCGTTTACTTTTTCCTATCTCTTTTGTCTTATTTTGAAAAGCTTTACGTAAATGCTTTGAACACTCTCTTTTTTCGACGATGACCCCATAATCTGTGTATGGATCAGCTTCTAGTATTTTCTTATGGACACTACTGTCACCGTCAGCAATTAAAGACTTTTATATTAGTTTATGCTGTTCAACACTCTTTTGGAAACCTTCTACAATTGCTGTGCTCTCCATACTTGTGGAACTTGCATTACGGCTCCAACTTTTAAAGCATTGGTGCTTTGTTGGCACTTTATTAGCTTTTCCTGCTCTATCGCAGATAGAGCAGTACATGTCCTTCGTTTCAACCCACAATATCTTTCCTGTCTTATGGCCTATTATGTAAGCCATACCAGCAGGAAAATTACAAGTTCCTGTCCTATATGACCTTTTCATCCAGCTGCCGTCAGCTAATACTGTTATTAGACCTAATCCATTCTCGACATTTCCGCTCTTCACAGCTTCTGCATATTCTTCTTTACCTGCTTGCTCCATACTTTCTTTCACTGCATTTGACATGATATGCCAAGCTTTATCACGGCGATTGAGATATGTCTGGTTATTCATAAATTTAACTCCAGTAGCTGAAAATATCTTCTTCATTTGAATGTAGACTGTTCCGCTGTTTACTGCACCCAAAATTAAAGCTTCATTTATATCTAGGAACTTGTCGTCTTTAGGCGTCGACCATATTTTTGCATTCCAAGAGCACTTATTACATTGATACAGATGACATACTCTATTGCCTTCTCGCTTATGGTTTTTCAATTTAATATTTTCTGTAGTGCATTCTGCACTTGTGTAAGTTGCTAAGTTCTTTGCCAATTCTTCCCATACTATTGTCCAGTTCATGAGCACTACTTCCGTTGGGTCTACTTCTCCTTTTTTATACTCCACATTTTCCTTTACATTTCCATTTGGCCCTACTTCCGAACTATCACCATCTTTACTGTCAATGCAATCACTTACTCTTTCCGCTTCACTTGTTTCATGTGATATAGAGCTTATACTTACTTTCGGATTTCCCATACATGAAGTTCCAGAATCTGCAAAGTCATTGATGCAACTTCGTGTAAAAGACTGTTTTTCTACGGAACCTTGTGTAGAAAATGTTGAATATTCGTCGCTCATTTGAAATTCACCACAATTATTTCTGAAATCTTCATCCGTAAAATTCTTCTGATCATGTGACATCGGCTTATTTCTTTCTCTCCTGACTGCTTTTTTCATGTCACAGAGTAAACTTTCATATTTCTCTTGCTCTGTATCACTTATGCGTCGATTACCTATAACTTTTGGTAAGACCCTTTTTCCAATTCCTTCTTGTTCTTCAGTTTCATTTGTAGAACATGTTCTTCTTGCACCTTCAATGTCTACGATTGGACTTTCTACTTCAGCTGGATGTAATTCGAACCAGTTTTTTCTGTCGCCCTCTTTATCAAGATACGGTATATTATGCTGCAAAATTTCAAACAGTTTATAAATATCATTTAAAATTATCAAACATGCTGCGGTATCAGCCAATCCACTCTTAAGGCCATTAGAATCTCTTGCGTGCGAATCAAACAGCCAAAGTTTTCTATTCATTTTCCCAAGAGCAACTGAAATTCCATTCGCTGTAAGAATCGCAGATCTGTCACCTTCAAGGAATAACTTCAGTGTGTCCTCTAGATTACTACAACCGCACATATTATTCCGAAGATGACCCAGTTCCGCGTTTCTCAGTTTCAATTCAAGATCTATGGAATCTATACAAATGTTTGTCAAAACTTCAGTAGGATTTAAATAAAGAGGATTCTCATTACCTGCACTAAGAGGGCCCCTTTTCTCCATGCTTCTCCTGTAAATATCATCACCAATTATTAACACAGAATCGACATCTCTTGAAGCCCATGTCTGTGGATCTTTTATTTTCAACATAGCAACTGCAACAGCAGCGTTTGCAGTACATTGAGTGCCAGTACTTACCTCTCCAAAAATTTCTCTGTTACCTTGATGAAAGTTTCCTCTTACAATACTGAATACAGCGACCTGTTCACACCTCGATTCGTCTACTACTGTTGAAGATATAGTTTCATCTACAGTTCTTTTAACATTGTTGGATAAAGCTGCATTATTTTCTACACAGTGCACGGCACCATTCATGAAACATTCAGAATTGTCTTCATCATCACTCTTCATATGCACTTCACGCATAACAGAATCCACCAAAGCAAAGCGAGTTTCATCATTTTCTTCCAACTGTCTTTGTTGTCGTCTAATCTTCTTACAATGCCTAGTAATAAAAAATATGCTTTACTTTCTGACATGACTGTGTAACATTAATGAGCAATAACCAGGTGCATGAATATTTCCTGAAACTCATTTGGCATAATACCATTTGCCATAGTAGGGAAAACTGGGGTTAAAAGTTAAATTTTTGGAAAATATTTTGTTTGAGGCACTGAATCCCCAAATCCATATATGTAAACTCATGTACCTTGAGAATAAATCTGTGCTCAACAACTTTTCATAATACATTTTGCGATTTTGTTTCGAAAAATTAATGTTTTATCTGTTTTTCCAAACTTCAATTTTATTAACTTTAATAAAATTGGCCGCCAAAAGTTAAAACTTTTTTCTAGCTTACTGGAAATATTTTTTTCTAGCCTTCTTAAGAAAAAGATAAGTTAAAGAATATATTAACAATAAATGTAATAAAGAAAACTCCTGTCTTTTCTTGAAAAGTTCACATGATAGAAAAAGAAAGTAAACAGCTATCAGTTTGTTTTATTTTCTTGTATCTTTTTTGTATCTAAAACACAAAAAAAGTCTCATTTTAAGGGGGTTGACCCGTGTGACAGCCGTTTTTTAACTGTTTTTTGGGATTTTTTTCTGAAGGGCGATTAAAACTTACAACTTTGGATTTTCTACCATAGATTTAGTAACTATTGAAGTAAATTCAGAAATTTTTTGAATACAAAATAATGAAAACTTTACGCGATACAGCGCGGGGAAGTAATTCATGTAAAAAACAGTACAGCATTGGTCGCCACGATTCCGACCGTCTGAATGATCCAAAATCAAAAAATAAAAAATCATTTTAATCTATGTCACTGTAGCTATGAGCTGAACTAGGATTATTTAAAAATATTGAAGAATAAAATTTTTACGCGACTTTGAATTTTTATTTCTAAAAAAAACTTTATTTTGGGCCTGCTTTCTTTTATAACAAAAAATGACGTGACCTTTTTTAATTATCCTAGTTTAGCTTGTACCCCACATGTGCTAAACATGCCCTATAAATTTCAAGATGATGGGTCAAGTTGTTTTGGAGATATCATGGCGACCAGTTGAAAAAAAGTGGTTTCGAGAAAAACGCGTTTGAAAGTTCAAGTACGAATAAGGCAGTGAGTTCGGAATTATTACTAAAACAACTGTTATATTCAAAAATTTATTTTAGGGAACTAAAGTTTTTCTAAATGTACTTATTTTTTTACTTATATAAATGTGTATGGAATAATAAAATTGGCGGATCAAAAACCAAAGCGGCAAACCTTCAATGCTAGTTGAAAGCTCGACCACGCGCTCGAACATCATGCCTTTTTACTGTAAAAACTTTATAACAACGACGAATAAGTCAAAATCGGTTTACCCACATATTCTGCATATGTTATAGGTGCGATACATGAAAAATAAAAAAATTCGATTTTTCGAATCTGTCACACGGGTCAACCCCCTTAAGACATTAATTGCGTCTTAAACACCAAAATGTCTTATACACTTAGAAGACAGAAGTTTTTGCAGTGTAGGTGCCAAATGACTAGTGCTGCAAAATGGCAGCAGTGTCAATGACTGGGGCTTTGTGTTAGCACACAATTATTTGATAATTTCGAATTCTTTGTGCTTTTTCATTAAAAATAGTAATTCTATTTTTATTCTGCATTAAATTTTGAATACACACTGAAAAAAATAATTCCGTGGAAGTTATATCAACAAAAATTTTGTTGGCTCAATCATTTTAGTCATGGCAACAACAAATTGGTTGGCTCAACCAAATTTTTGTTGATATGACTAAACATTTTTTTCAGTGTACGCTGCCTGGAAAATTTTTTTAAAGGTTATGTTAATTCTCTCCTTGCAACAACCTTAATTTGTAAATAAACGAGAGTTTCACTTTAAAAATTACAATCTTTATAACTCAATGAAAAAATTTTTTTAGCTAAACAAAAAAAGAGGGTAGTATAAAATTCTTTAAAAAACATTTTGGAGATAACATTGATTTCATACAATGTCCAGCCTGCCTGAATTGAAATTAATTTGGTCTAAAATAAAATAATTTTATAATATCATAATTTCTACTTACAGAATTAAATCATTTATGTTACTTGTAAGTAACATTACATATTGTTAAGTAGTTTTTTAATAATAATGTTTTTAAAAAAATGAAAAATTAGTGGTTACGAAATCATGTGAGGAAACAATCTAACCTTTATAGCATAGAGTGCTTCCCTCTCTTTATAGTAAGACTCAACTCTTACCTTTATAGCAAGAAATTATACTGCAAAAGCAAGCTGTCACGGTTTTAGTGCTGAAGTGCTTGCTTTAAAGGTAAGAGTGGGGTTTTACTATAAAGATAGGAAAGCACTTCATGCTATAAAAGTAATTTTTTTTCTCCGTCTACTGAACATCCTATTTTTGATTAATAATCAGTGGCGGATCCAGACAAGGTTTTTGGAGGGGGTATTGCATAAGAGAGAAAGAGATAGCACTATAGTGCTATCTCTCTCATTCTCATTGTTAAATATGAGGCTTTTGGGGGGCCAAGCACCCGTGCCCCCCCCCTGGATCCGCCAATGTTAATAATATCATCGAAGGACTTAAAATTTATTTTATAATATTATGGTAAATGAACGTTAAAAATTCATTGAGTTACACATATATATTAAATGAGATTTCTTGTACATGGACTTTCGCACAATTAAAGGTTATGGAGAATAGTCTTTTGGATAAATAAGACTTCCGATAAATGCGATTTCGGATAAATGCGATTTCTGATAAATGCAAGTTTTGACAAATGAGATTTCTGATAAATGCCATTTTTGACAAATTGGATTTTTGATAATTAGAAATTCTGACAAATTAGATTCCTG
The DNA here is from genome assembly GCA_037103525.1 of Ganaspis brasiliensis. Taxonomy (NCBI): domain Eukaryota; kingdom Metazoa; phylum Arthropoda; class Insecta; order Hymenoptera; family Figitidae; genus Ganaspis; species Ganaspis brasiliensis. The sequence goes on from JAZKLR010000550.1 coordinate 70,746, forward strand.
TTAAATGCAATTTCGGACAACTAAGAAGTCTGATAAATTCAATTTTTGATAAATTAGATTTTTGACAAATTAAAATTTGGATAAATGAGGTTTTTGATAGTTGGTTTTTTTGAGAAATGCGATTTTTGATAAATGCAATTTTTGACAAATAAGATTAGTGATAATTAACATTTTTGACAAAAGAGATTTCTGGAAAATAATATTTCGGATCAATGAGATTTCTGATAAATGCAAAATCGGACAAATGAGGTTTCTGATAATTGCAATTTCTGAGAAATGAGATTTCTAATAAATGCAATTTTTTATAAATAAGATTACTGATAATTGACATTCTTGACAAATGAGATTTCTGATAATTGCAGTTACTGAGAAATGAGATTTCTGATAAATTCAATTTTCGATAAATAAAATTACAGATAATTGACATTTTTGACAAATGAAATTTCTGATAAATAATATTTCGGACAAATGAAATTTCTGTAAAATACTCTGTCTAATAAATTCGGTTACTGACAAATGCAATTTCAGACTAATGAGATTTCTGATAGATACTATTTTTGATAAATGAAATTTAAAATAAGTAAGATTTTTAGTAAATTACATTGCCCACAAATAAGATTTCTGATAAATACAATTTCGCATAGAAGCGATTTCTGAGAAATTTAATTTCGGAAGCATTAAATTTCTGATAAGTGCAATTTCGGACAGATGCCATTTCTGAGAAATGCATTCTCGGAAACATTAGATTTCTGATAAATGCAATTTTTGATAAAGACGATTTTAGATAATTCTATTTACTGACAAATTAGATTTTTGATTAATGCAATTTCGGACAAATGAGATTTCCGAGAAATGCGTATTTAAATAAATGAGATTTCTGATAAATGCAATTTTTGATAAATAAAATTCGATCACATGGATATTCTGACAATTGAGTTTTGGAGAAAATGTAGGCGACCCAGTTTACGAATATGGCAAAAACATAAAAGGATGTAAAGTAAAACCTCAATTTTTTAATAATAATTATTTTCTTTTTCGTCAATTAATAGAATTTTTTAATATATTCATTGAGCATTGAAATTCCTCTTGAAGAAAATAAATTATTTTTGTTTTTATTTTATAAAAAGAATGGTTGCTTCCAGTTTGGCGTAAAATTGACATATTCATTTTCACAGATTTAATATATGTTTATTAAGTCGATTTCTAGAAACATTTTCCAACTGGATATTCAAAATTTATTTCATAAATGAGATAATTATTTACAATAACAGTTTAATAGTTTTTCATTAAATATTTATTATTACATTTTTAAATGCGATTTATGAAAACAGAAAAATGAAAGAAATTGTCTTCACATTACGATTGGTTATGAAAAATTATTTTTTGAGTATAATTCCAAACAGAAAATAGAAGTCTAGTTTAAATCTTTATTTTAATCGTAAATAAATAATTTTAATGTAGATTAGAAAATAAATTATGTATAAAATATTTTTGTATATAAAAAATAATACGATTTTCATTAGTAAATTATTTTTAATCAGTTATATTCAAATTAAAATAGAGATTTAAATTGCACTTCTTAATGGTTTTTACTTCCCAGGATTATTTTCTGTTTAAAATTAAACTTAAAAAAAAATTTGTCATAACGTATCTTAATGTGAAGTCAATTTCTTTCATTTTTCTGTTTTCCTAAAACCAGTGTCATAGCAAGGGGGGGCGGTCCGCCCCAGGTGACACCATTTTAGGTGTCAGCCTAGCTACGCCCCTGCCTAAAACGCATTAAAAAATGTAATAATAAATATTTAATGAAAAACTATTAAACTGTTATTGTAAATAATTATCTCATTAAATAATAATAATCTCCGTAAACTCCTAAAGTTAGTTAGTATTTATATTCATTCATCTTTTTCTGTCCACGTTTTAAAATCTGAAGTGAAGTTAGTTATTATTAATATTTATTTATCTTTTTCTGTCCACGTTTTAAAAACTTAAGTGAAGTTAGACCCTTTTATTTTATTGATTTTGACTCTCTTTAAAAGGAAAAATTTTCAAATTTGAATTGAAAGAATAAGGTAACCTTCTTCGTTAGAGTCGTGTTGTGCTGGTTTATAATTGTCATTTGTGTAAAAAAAGTTTCGAAAAATGCTTTAAGAATTTATTATGGTTTTTAAAGAAGTTTAAAATATATACACATAAAATTAATTTCCTAAATTTTCAGTTATTATCTCAAATTTAGATTATTGTCATCAATTTTCCATTATATAACGATTTTTTAATTATTTTCTTTTGCTTACAAATAAATTCTGCAATTTTTCTTGATTTTCATCAATTTAAAATTATATTCATTATTTTGGCATTACTTTTAAAAATTTCAGTTATTTATCCGATATTGCAATTATTTTAATCAATTTTCGTTATTTCTGCGATTTTTTAATTCTTTTCTTTAATTAAAAGTTTTTAAGTAATTTTTGTAATTATAATTTTTTTTTAAACATATACTCTATGATTTTTTCAGTTATTTCTCTTAAATTTTATTGAATGTTTTGAATTTTTCATATTTAAATTATTTTTATCATAATTAAATTTTCTTTCTCAATCTTAAATTCTTTTCAGCATATTTTAATTATTTTTTTTAATTTTTAATTAATTTTATCATTTTTCAATTATTTTTGTCGATTGTTTATTATTATTCTCATTTTCTAAAATTATTTTCTAAGATTTTTAAGTATTTTTCTGAAAATTCAATTGTTTTTTCAATTTTTAATTATTTTCATTTGTTTTCATAATTTCCAAAAATTTTTATTAATTATCGTAAATTTCAATTATTTCCAGTCTTTTCACCAATTTCTAGTTATTCTCATTTTCTAAAATTATTTTTTAAGATTTTTAAGAATTTTTCTAAAATTTCAATTGTTTTCTTCAGTTTTTAATTATTTTCATTTGTTTTCATAGTTTCAAAATTTGTTTATTAATTATCGTGAATTCCATTACTTTTAGCTTATTTCTTCAATTCTTTTCTCCAATTTTTAGTTATTTTCTTTTTTTGAATTGATTTCTAAGATCTTCATGTTTTTTTTTTCAAATTTCAATTATATTTTTTTTATTTAAAAAAAATTCTGTAGTTTTTTTAATTATCACACTAAAATGTCATTTATTTTTTATAACTTATCATGGTTTGTATTATATTTTAATTATTTTCGGCAAGTTATAAAATTTAAAAACATTTCTCAATTATTTTCCAAAATTTATTTCCTTCAATTTTCAATTCTGTACATTTGTTTCATAATTTCAAAAATTTTTAACTATTTATCTGACTTTTCAATTATTTCATTGTTTATATAATTTTTTAAATTATTTTTCTCAATTTTTAATTACTTTCGTTCTTTTTCTCTCGTTCTTTTTCATAATTGCCAAAAAGGTTTTACTTATTTCTCTTTAATTAAAACTTGCTCTGTTCAATTATAATTTTTATTTATCTTTTTTCATTTATTTTCTATAAATTTTAAATATATTCTTTTATTTCAATGAACTTCTGAAAGTTTTAAGTATTTTTCTCAAATTTTGTTTCCTTTATTTAAAATATTTTATGTAATTTGTTTAATTATTCTCTCAAATTTTAATTATTTTTTTTACTTTTAATTTATTTATCTCAATTTTTAACCATATTTTTTCTATTTTCAATTATTGTCCCTACTTTTTAATTTTTTAATTTTGTTTTAATTTACTTTTAAGATTCTCAATTACTTTTCTCAAAATTAAATTATTTTCTTTATGTTTGAAACATTTTCATGATTGTTTAAATTACTTTTCTCAATTTTTAATTGATTTTATTTTATTTGTCAATTAATTTGCAAAATTTGCAATTATTTTGTTTAATTTCAATTATTTTTTGCAATTCATTTTAATTCTAAATTATTATAAGTTTTGTTCTAAATAAATATTTATTTTATTTATATTAATTAATTTTTAAATATTATATATATTTATTTATTTCTTCTTATAAGATCAATATTATTTACAGATTTGTTATATTTATTATTGTCTTTTATAATTTCTAAAATGTATGAAAAACTAATCGCCCGCTGGCGCGCGTTTTATTTTGCTTGTTTATGAAATAAATTTTGAATCTTTAGTTGGAAATTGTTTCTAGAAATCGACTTTATAAAAATATATTGAATATGTGGTAATAAATTTGTAAATTTACCGTCAAACTGGAAGCAACCATTCTTTTTATAAAATTAAAACTAAAATAAACTATCTTTTTTAAAAGAAATTTCAATGCTCAATTATCAATTTATCGCATATGATATATTTTTTCTTTTACTGACTCAATAAACTACTCGTGTTAAATCGCCAGTCTTTTACCGTATATTTTTCTTAACTGGCGAACTAATTCATTTCTCTTAAATCGCCAGCTAGCTGACTGGCGATTTAGTTTCAGTTGCTTAAATCGTCAGACGTCTGGCGGAATAGACACTCCGTATATTAAAACAAGATTTTTTTAAAAATATATTAGGAAAAGTCCTCAGACGAAAATCAGTGGAATCACCCATAAAAAGAACTAACAAATAGAAATATAAATTAAGAAAAAAAAAAAGAAATAAGTTCTTATTTGCTTCTTAGAATATGAGTTAAGTAATCAATTGAACTAATTTGTTAACATTTTCAATTTTTAACAATCTCCAAATATAATTTTTGATTTTCAATAATTTATCATTTTATGCAAATCAACTTCAGATTTTTACCTCAGACCGAGTGACAGGACTCAGAATGGCATGTGTCAACAGTATAGAATGACCTTCAAAGCGCTAAAAACTTCTTAGGATGCATTAAAATTTTTAATTTTTAAACAGAAATTGGTGTGGTAGGTGTCAAGAACACATTTATTAATGCTATACAGTTCCTGGGCTGACGGATTTTTAAGATGTTCAGCAGAAGATATTAGGTAACGTTTATGGCAAATTTGAAAACAAATTTGATCTTTTTTAAAAAAAATGAGAAATGCCTTATACACAGAACACTACGTGTCATTATGTTAACGAAGAAAAAAGGAAAAATTATATTTACTAACCTTGCTCTAGCCGTTCTGTTCTTCTTCGATTTTCTCTTTTTCGACGTCATTAAATGACAAGTTTTCTTGCAATTGCCCATTTTTAGATAATTTATAGGAATAAATTATACCGTATTCAATAAGAAATATAAAGAAGGTATAGCTAATAGCTTGTAAATGAATCAGTAATCTCGCACAATTCACAATAAATACGTACAAGTTGGTTTTGCTAAATTAGACCAAAAAAGTATATGCTAGCGCTACCGGCTTATTGCAAAATCAAAACACATAGTCCAGTAGCGGCTCTGCAAAATGAAGCTGGGCGACAGTTAACTAGTGTCGTTTTTATATAAATATATACATATTTGTGTGTATATATATATATTTTTTTTTTGTAACAATACTTGCTTGAAATGTAATAGCTGCAGTAGTAAGGGCCCATTATGGCCAGACATTCGTGACGTCACAGAGTGACGTCACTGGCGCCAGAGTGAGAGAGAAAGAGATAGTGGGGGTAAAGGGAGTGAGAGAGACAGAGGGGAGGTGCGGGGGAAGGGGCGGGTATTTTATAGCCAGACATTCGTGACGTCACAGGGTGGGGGGTAAGGGGAGGGGATAGTGGAATTATGGGATGATTTTTGTGACGTCACAGGTTGTAGTGTGTAAGAGTGGGAGAGAGAGAGGGGGTTAGTGTGAAAAGAGAGATGGCAATAGTTATAGCCAGACATTTGTGACGTCACAGGTTGTGGTGATCGAGGGTGAGGGGTAAGGGGTGGGATGGTGAAATTATAGGAAAAGTTTCGTGACGTCACAGGTGTAATGTGTAAGAGAGAGAGAGAAAGAATGGAGTGGGGGTAATGAAAGAATGAGTTGTCGTGTAGGGGATATCCAATCAGATTGCGTCCTATAAGTGACCACAATGGACACTATTATAATAATTTTAGTGGGTGGTAGTAGTCGAATATTGGAGCCAATGAGATGATGTCCTATATACAACAAGAATACAGGTTATTAGAGGAAGGTTTGAAAAGTGCGATAATGAATTCAGAATGGAAATTTGGGTGAAGGTATTGTTGTGCTCGGTCCCAGCATCTGGGACTAGAATAGAGAGTGGTAAACAGATGGAGAGAGGTAGAGGGGGGTAGTGAAGAAGAGAAGCATGAAAAACGCGTCTGAATGACTAGCTGGCAAAACAAGGGAGAGCGAGTGATGCGGCAGTGAGTTAGAGGGGCAGGGGGAGAGAAGAATAGGAAAGGAACAAGCTTGCCAGGTATGCAAGTGTTTCCCTAAAATAAGAAATATGCAAAGAGCTGAGAAACTAGAAACTTGAAATATTCTACGAGTTGGAAAAAAAAAATTCGTCCAATATTGAAATTTTTTATTTGAATTTAATTTAAAACATTTATAATTATTTAAAATAATTATGAAAAATACTCAATAAATTAATAAAATAATTTATATTAAAAAAAAAAAAAAAATTACTTACCTCAAGATTCGAACCCTCGACTTCTGAGTTGGCAGTCCGATGTGCTAGCCACCTGACCACTAAGGCTGTGTAGAGACTTAATAGACAGATTTAGTGAGTAAAACTATTATTTTTTTTTTAGTGTCTGAATTTTCTCAAAACTTATATTCTGAAATATTTTTAAATTTATTTCTTTTACGAAATATTAAACTATCTTAACTTAATATGAGGTTTGGTGAAATAAAATACTGTTTTTAAAGTTACGATATTTATTTGTCCTTTTTAAAAAAAAAAAAAAATTACATTCTAACATAACCAAACTATATGAACTAATTAATAACATAAGATAGGTTGAGTGACGAGAGAACTATAATTAATTATTACGTGTACATTTATTAAGATATTTTAGAATGACCACAGAGAGACGTAAAAACATTTCAAACAACATGTTCACAAGCGACGCAGCATATTTTCGAGTTTATTCTATACATTTAACAAGTATTTCGAGACGAGCACGATTGGACACAGCGATGAAGGTGAATATTATTACTGTGAGAGTGAAAATAATATCCACCTTGGAAACTGTGTAATTTTTTTTTAAACATATTATTACAATTATTATTATTATTATTAACCTTTTTTAAAAGTTGTCTATAAAAACAATAAACAATAGAATCATTTTTCACAAAATTTGTGGTAAAAAGTTTAATGAAATCACACAAACTGACACCACTGCACATATAAAAGAGAAACATAATGCAAAACTGACCACATACATCAGAAGAGAAACTTTGTAATTGTTCTGTGTTCCACTGGTATACGGTGCAGTTTCGACGCAAACAATCAACATGTTCAGGAATACGAGGCGGAAAACCGTAGCTGTCGAAGAAGGTTCCTCGGCCATGTTTATCGATAAAGATGGCGATCCAGTGCGTTCCAGGTTTTCGATATCCATCAGTATTAACAATAATAGAGACCGGTTTCATCATGACCCTCGGAATCCGATCCGCTGGAAACACCCCAATTGTGCTTCGTGGAATTTGATGAAGCACTTGCAAAATCTGAAGACTGTTCATTTTTGACTTTTAAAAATGGGCTTTCAAGTGGTGGAAAATTTTCCAGTATTTTATTTACCTCGACTGAGGTGGGTGATTTCATTTCTATACCAGCTGTTATAATTCCTGCTGCTTTTAATTTTTCTTTTAAAAGACTTTCATCATCAAAGTTGACATTTTTTTTTTTTTTATTAATTAGTGAAAAGAAATTTTTTTTTTCTTTTAGCGATGTTTTTGGTGTATCGATGCCACCGTATTCAGCCACATCAGTACCAATTGGTGGTAATATTAAAACTGGATCAGATTTTTGCTGTAGTAACCATTTTTTCACTTTATAGGCATTGTTCACAGCACAAACAAAAGTTTTTTCTTTTTTAAATCCGTGATGTAGGCAGAATTCACTAGTTTGTTCAAGATTCTTGAAACCTGGACATGTAAATAATTCCAAGTTAATAATCTGACGACTCATAATGTCCTGTAGTAGTTTTGCTTTTTCTTGCCCTCGAGTATAAATTTTTCCCGCTGTTCTTGCAACATTGCGCAAGTTTGCGTGTAAAAATTTAAGTGGCACGTCTCCTTCGAACCATTCAATACCATGGAAGGAGCAAGTTAACCAGTTATTTTGTTGTTTCGCACCGGGTGATAATTCGGTAAATGGAAATGGTGGTGATGATATCCAATGACCAACAAAGTTATCATTTAATGCAACAACAGCCACTTCTTTCTCCATAAATTCTCCATTAGCACCACGAAAACCCTGGATATCAATAACGAAATCCATCACTTAACAATAATATTGTAATTTAATGCACAGGCATTGTCCACACTACTCCGCAGACAAGAAAGAAATGAACTTCTTTCTACTGGCTTATATACATTTTAATGAGTGATGCAATAGCTGATAAACTGATGTAATAGAGATAAGAGAAAATTTCCAAATTTAGAAATACCATATGTTACTCTAAGCACCAAAGTCAACAATAACCTGTCGCGACGAGTCTATTTCTAATACATTATCATACTCTGCATATACAATGCAGTTTATAGTATTTTCCAATGGTTCCTCAAAACGAACTTCAATTCTCACACTACCGTTTTTCACAAGATTCCAATGTGAATAACAATTTGCAGATAGATCAGGCGTTAAATCGAAAGCAAAAAGACAAAATCCTTCACTGTAATCAGAACGATCAATGTCATTACCCTCATTCAGAAAATGTATTCCTGTACCAGTAAACAGACTTTGATAAGCCTCGACAAATAGTTTTTTTTTACTAAAATCAGGTTGTAGAGGTTTGGATGGTAGTTGCATACCATCAACATACAGTGAGAGAAAATTAATTTTATAATTTTTAAAATTAAATGGATTAAGTTTTGTGTTTCCATTAAAGGCTTTGTTATCAACAAATCCTATTATTACTCTTTTTGGTAGTTGACCAAGGATAACGTTATCAAGGGTGTCACCATGTACACCATTGTGTAATGTAAAAGATTTTACCTCTACTCGTGTGATTGGATACTTTGCCGTACCATGAGAAAGTGCTTTTGTATGTGCCAGTAAAATACCAGGACTTATTTTTGCACGACGTACAAGAAGAGATGCTTCGGTAATGTGAATGTTACATCGGTTAGTTGGATCCATCAGGACAAAAGAATTTTTGTTACGCACTAAACGAAGACGCATTTCCACTCCATTTAAAAGAAACTTATTTTGGTTAAATATGTCACAATGCAAATGACCAATCAAATCGATTGACCCATCATGAGATAAATATTTTCTTCGTTTTTCAAGACCTGTGTCAGTACTATCTATATCATCCATTTTCTCCGCAGTGTCTACAATCCACAGAGATGAGGTTAGGTGGCTATTTTTTGCTTGTGGGCCGTAATTAAGCAGGGTCTCCAGGTAAGCTCTGTATGCATATGCATTGTTTTGTGGTGAGATAAGTTTTTGGTTAAAATATACATCAACCTGATTAAATAATGAGTGTATTAAATTATTTACAACACCAACTTTTTTTAGTGTGTCATTAGGTAACTCGGCAGTATTATTCCCTTTTAAATCAACACGTATGCTTAGCATAGTGTGCGCAAGATCTATGTATTCTTCTCCATGACCAGGTATAACAAATTCTATAGGGGAGTCGTCGCTTAACGAAGAAACTGGTTTATAGTGAATCCATTGTGAGGTCTCGATAGATGTTTGTGTAGGTGGTAGTGAGAATAGGTCAAGCTCTGTTTTCAAACATTCACAAGAGTGAGAGTGTAGAAAAGACATTTTTTTTACTTTATTTATTTATTATCAAATATGTCAATAAATTTTCGATTTTTTACTTTTTGTGTTTTAGGCTTCTTTCCTTTTTTTCTTACTACCCGTTTCTTATTTTTTTTTGTAGTTTTTTTAATTTTTTTCTTTTTTAGAGTTTTTCTTTTTGTTGTTTTTTTTTTATTTTTCTTAGTACTAGTCTTTTTCCTGCTTACTTTTCTTTTTCTTTTAACAGCTACTTTACGCTTGGTCTTTACCTCTCCGAGTACATTATTCAACTGAGCTCTCAATTTTTTTGTATTAATTTTATAACCAGAACCATTCATGAGATTTTCAATTTTATCAAAAGCTTTTCTTTTTAAATTTTCACGACTTTCATTAAAGCGTGTTTTTATTGCTTGTTTAAATGGTATATTACTCTCAACATCATCAAGCGTGTTAAGACCTGCATGCAATGCTTCTCTACCAACAACACGTGCACCTCGTGTCAATACTGGTAATACACGACGAAAAAGCCCACCAAGAAAACTGCCAATGCCGTGACCTCTCTGATATGGAGATCCGACATAAATTTTTGATATTCCCCCCTTTCCAACCTGCGTGGTGTAATATTCGATATAATGAGACATTTTACTTAATCAATTTTTTTGAAATGTAGTGTCACTGTCAGAGTTCCAAACTCGAATGGTATGGGCAAGCCAACATGATCTCTTATATCAATTTCTATTGTGCGGAATTGTGTGCGAATAAGTGGAATATAATTCGGAGATGATAATTGAGTAACTTGTGTAGAAGCGAAAATATAATTTCGAGTATCAACAGGAATAATTCGTAAGAGAGGTGTCTGCACGTCACCTGTTATTCGAGGCTCGCATACGTCACAATAGACAAACATCTTCTCCGGTAGTCCACGTGCCATGCTGACAGGGTGTTTAGCATAATAGGAACTGCTGGGTAATATTTTCTCAGGTGAGAAACCGAGAATACGAGATACCTTTTCACTAATAACTAGAAAATGCTGTCCATCCAATTTACATTCATTTTTACATATTCTTTCAACTTTGACATATCCATTTCCATCGTCTTTAAAAGACAACATTATATGCTTTTGTCCAATTTCCGTCTGGTTTATCGCTGCTATTAGGTCTTTAACTTTATTGTACACACCTGGCCTAAAAATAGAGACTACAGGTTGACACCATGCACCAGTAAGCACACCAGCTGAATTGTATTCATCTCTAATAGTGTTATCAGCAATTTCATTTGTCTCAGTGTTACTTTTCAAAAGAAAGGGTAGTTTATATTTTTCAAGTAAATTTTCTCCATCTATTGTTAATTCTTTTTTATTTTTTTTATTAATAAAATTTTTTGCCTCATTGTCAGCGTTTGATACCAGTGACATTAGTGCAATACGGTTTTCAATTTTATCTGAATTTTCATCTCTTATATGTAAAAATGTGCGAGGAAATTGTATTTCTGTAAGTGCAATAGCCCATCGACCATTAAGTCTAATTTCATGAGGAAGTTGAGTAATAAAATGTGTAGTTGTGTTATGAGGGAAATATTTCATACTGCTATTACTAGGTAAGATTAAATAAAATTGATCTGATTCCATTATTGTACATCAATTTTATTTATTCGTTTATTTTTTCATTAAATCAGAAGCAGGTATCCACGAATTAAATTTACTAGGATATCCCTGCCACTTTACAAGTAATTGTTTTTTTGTACCTTTACCCTTGCTTCGAATTATTTTTTCAATAATGAATTCAGTATCTCTAAGAATATTTTCTCTCTTAACGACTGAAAGTTCTCGTTCATAGAAATGTCCTTCTATAACCTCCCCCGCCAAGTCATTCAGCTCATAGACAACAGGTGAGTGGTCTCTTTCTTTAAAAACACGCTTTATGACGAAAATTTCTTCCGTCCAACCTGCTTCATAACCTTTCTCAAACACACCTCTCTCTCTACTGATTCGTACATAATCGCCAGGTTTGTATTTAGCTTTTTTCTCACCGTGTAATAAATTTTTATCATATTTTTTAACAATATTTAAATACGCTGCTCTTGCATTTTTTAAAGTCACTGCAGATGGACGCATTTTTGTAGCTGAATGTCGTGCATTATTATACGCATGTACAATTTGTTGTAAAACATCTATGTATCGATGTGTATTGAGATACGTAAAATATCTCCACATACGTTCTTTAAGTGTACGATTAAATCTTTCAACTATGGCTGCTTTATGGTTTGGATCGCGTACAGGGCGAAACCTTATTTCGTGTTTTAATAAACATTGTTGAAACTCTTTAGCTAAAAATTCTTTTCCTCTATCACTTTGCACACATTGAGGAATTCTCTTTCTCTCGTTTTTATCGAGTATACGTTCAAATGCATTTTTCACCTCATTTCCAGATTTATTTTTCAATGGTTCTACCCATGCGTATTTACTCAACACGTCAATTACTACAAGTAAATATACATAATTATCGTTATAATCTTTCAAATTTTTTAAATCAACCAAGTCAACTTCCCAAAGATCATCAATATTTGTAATATTATAAAAAGCACGTTGAAATTTTCGACGTGTAGGGATATGTAAATTATACACATCTTGACTTTTTAACCAATCAATTACATTTTTTCTTGACACTTTACCACGCACTGCATTTACTAGTTTTTCAATTCCAGAAAAAGAAGCCTCATGTAATGGATTGTAATAAATTTCTTCTAAAATTTTCATGGTTTAAGTAAGAGAGAAAACCATTTACCTTTTTCTTCTTTTTTTAAATTTTGCCTGATACGATTTCGACTCCTACTCCTGTGTCGTTGTGAGCTGTGATTATTATTATTATTCTTATAGTCATTATCAGTTGAGGATGATGAATCTTCATCTTCTGTTAAAAGCGGATGCTGTGGAACAGAATTTCGAGTTGTCACTTTCTGTAAATGAATATTTGAAGAACCTGTCATTACAGTTTTTTTCCAGTATTCCCCATTTGTCACAATTTCACGTGAAATACCGATCTCATGAAGGAAAGAGGCAAACTGATGTCTTCCCACAGGATTCACACTTTTTCTATATCTTAATGCATCGTTTATCAAGTCAACAATATTAGATTTTGCTAATTCTTTACCATCAATAAAAACAGTACCGCGTTCGTTCCATCTGAAACGGTTACGTAAATCGGGTTTACTAAGACGTTGTAATAGTGATGCTCCTTTGAGGTTAAAAGTTTTGGGTACAGTAGCAAGAATATCAGCAATATTAATTGAATCTTCAGTATTATCATTATCATTATTATCATCTATATTACTTTTATCATCGTCAGAATTTTTTACATTTTTTTTACTTGTACTTTCTGATTTCGTTTTAAAATTTTTGTAAAAAAGATATTTTTGCAATACTTGTTGGTACATATTCCATTTCTCACGTTCATCTTTAAAAAATGGTGAGTTTAAAATTTGACTCATTTCACTGTCAAGTCGACTCGTAACATTTCCAGGTGTTTGGATACTGTTAGACGGTGTTTGAAATACATTATCAGCAAAAATATTTTCAGTGTGATTTTTTGTTTTCATATTAGCCCCGGTATTAGAATTATTTGTAAAAGTATGAAAATTACTAGTATTAGTTAAAGAAGAAGATTGTTGTTGTTGTATTTTTTCAATTTGTTCGCTAGGAACTAATACCATTTTTCTTGCGTGTTCCATAACCTAAAATTCTGATATTCCTCATGCAAATAGGTTTGATAGAACACTACCAATAATTGGTGCAAGTAGTAATGGTAAAAACCCACTCCCTTTTTGTAAAATAAAATGTTTTTTCTTTTTCCAATTTCCCGATGGTTCTGCTAATTTTCGTAATTTTTTTCTGTGTTTTTTCAATTTTTGTTTTTCAGACGATTTTAACGGTATATTTCCAGCTAGAATATTTAACGCACACTCACAAATACACTTGATTAATTTATGATTGGCTGATGATAAAATTGCTCGTTTTTGACTAGTATCAAGATGATATATTGCATTTAATGCGGCAGCGTTTTTCACGCCAATACACTTACATACACTCGACGCCATTACAATCTTACAACTGGTACCTGATCATTTGTATCAAGTCTTTTTATACTTTTTATTGGCAAATAAACGTAAGAAAAATCGTCTGAAGGAAATATATTGGTTCTGAAACGACAATTATCAGGTGTCGACTGTTTAAGGTCAAGAAAAAGATAACCATGCGGTTTTGAGGTTGCATCGTGATAAGCCTCTTGTAAAAAGCGTGGATTCTCAGGGTAAATTTGGCGAGCAAGATGTTGAAACTGTGCGCGATCCCTAGGATTTTTAAAGACAATAATATAATTTGCATTCAGCGAGATATCTCTTTGTCCATGACCCTGATGAAACAGATTTTGAGAGATAAAAACTACACTGAGATTTTTGTGGTGACTACCTTTAGTGAAGAGATCGACAATTGTATTATTTGACGATTCTCGCATAAGATCGTCAATAATTATTAATTTTGGACACTCATTATCACTCGAGTAATCAACTGGTTGTGGTAATCCTTCTTTAAATTCTATTTTTTTACCATATTCAGAGTACCCATGTTGCCATTCTGAATAATAAAACAGTATACGAGTAAAATGTACATTACACATACTATGAATATTTTTTAAAAATTTTTTTACAAAAAATGTCTTTCCACAACCAGTTGGACCACAAATCATTGATGTAAACGGGTGTTTCCATCTCGTATCCATCTTTCTTACTAAGTAGATAATTAATTTGATACTCCTTTTAAGAAATTATTTCTAAACAAAAGTAATTAATGATATGCTAGCGCATGCGCGTATATGTAGTTCGGAACCACATCAGCTGATTTTGGTTCCGCACGCACACCAGGCTTGATAAGCTTATTTAAGCCTGGTTTGTACGCCGAATTCATGCTTATTTTCGGCGTCATGCGCATCTCGCCTTTTATCAGCTTGTCAAGGCGAGACCGCGACGCGCCGCGACGCCCGCCGACGCCGACGCCCGCTGCTACGCTTACCTTTTTCCATCTTTTTCTTCTTCTTTTTTTTTTCCTTCCACACTTTGTTTTTAATTTAACGATTTATCAAAGTTTAAAGAAGTATTTCAGAATTATTGTTTTTGTTAAACATTGAAATGTTACAGTAGTGAGAGAAAATTAATAAGTTTAAATCAAAATAGTTCTAGATAGCATTTTTATTATTATTATTTTATTACTTTTGATAGACTTTTAACTAGGTGAAAAGGTTTACAAGAAAAAACACACGACTCACATGTATATATTCGTTATATTGAATAATAATTTTATTTCATTTAAATTGTGTACAATAACATAAATTGTGTAAGGTTAAAATTGTTTATGATAATAATAATTTTACAATAACATATTATCTGAACAAAATGACGAAAAATAGTTTTTAAGAGTCATTTGCTTCTTTTTTTTTTTTGTTTTCTCGTAACTTCTGACCTATAGCTAGAGACAGAAACGATGTTAAAATACACGAAATTTCGCAAAACACAATTTCAAAGTAACGGTTTACAAACTCAAGTGGTAACTGTTCTTTAACTTTTTCTTTAAAAAATGGAAATTTTACATTCAATAACTGGGTTATAAATTCACTAGATGGTTTCACAATATTTTGCGAATCCAAATAAGAAGACATCTCACTAATAAAAATGTCTTTACACAGTTTAACGTCGTCAGCAATTCTTCGCAACTGTTTTACACGCTCGTCGATACATATAACCAACTTGGTTAACCCTTCAAATGTAGCCATTTGCATCACAATGTTGTTGGAAAAATGATACTCCTTCTTCCCATTCGTGATGTCCAGCAGTGAGTTTTCATCATAATCATCACCAGTAGATTTACCAATTAAAATTGCTCGTGTATTATACGAAGTGGTGAAAATTAATACACATCTGCCAATTCTAACAGCTTCTGGACGAGGATCACCACCACATGATGTATAATTACTTCTTCCATCCAGATATGCACAAATTATATCAAATTTTTGTTGTAGATCCAACCATTCTTCAAAATGTAACGAAATTCCACGAGATCGTTTATCGGTGAAATGAATGGCTGGTAAAAAATCTCCTCCATCTTGTATTTCAAGACCAACAGATATTTTTTTTGAACAAGAGTTATTCAAGTCATAACTCGTAACAAAAATCATAGGATGAAGTGGTAAAGGTTTAAATTTCTTTTGCGATCTCACACCACTATTGCAGTTGGATGTTGAAAATGCCATTTCTTCAGGATATTTACGTTTTTTTTGCACTCCCGAATAATTTACACTTAGATCAACTGGTGCTTGTGTATCGTCACTATCAAAATCATATGTGGCAGCAGACACGATTTTTGAGAAAACACCCGCCATGGTGACTATAGAGATACAAATTTCAGAATAACATGAGTGTAAGATCATACCACTTCTTTTATAGATGTTGTGTGAAACAAGTCCGAGCATGTTATACTCATAACAGGTGTTAGATATACCAATTATCATAATCATAATAGAGAGAATTTGACTATCCGGTTATGATACGTTATCTTTAAAATCATGTTAATACAAGTTTAAACTCTTATTATTATTTTTCAAAATTGAAATTGTTAATAAAACATATACTTTTAAATTCTTTAGAAAACAGCGTGTAATAATAAAAATATAGGATAAAAGAAAAATTTAACCTGAAAGTGCATTAAATACGTCTTGAGTAAACGCAAATTAAAATGTTTTATTATTATTATTATTATTATTTTTATTTATTTAATCAGGCTGTTAAATTCTCTTATTTTATACTGACAATTTTTAACATTTTCAAAACTTTTTTTTTTTTTCAGAAAAATATAAGATATAAACTGTATTCAGCAAGATATTAAACTCTAGTTTGAATATTGTAATTTCGTTAATAGAAAAGCGAATATTGTAGGAAACAGATCATTTAGGGTCTATGTAAATGAATAGGTAGCCTGTATTGTACACTAACAAACCCCTGTAGCGCAAGTCGCGACCAAGTGTAAACATCAACCGAGTAAGATAAAAGTTCTGCCAGACATACTTTCACTTTTGTCATCATAAAAATTTAAATAAGAGTATGTTTTTCAGAATATATGAAGGGTATGTTTTTACAATATATGCAACACTTCTTTGGTAATAAAGAAACAGTTTTTAGCATATCCCACTCTTTTTCTGAGCAGTTTCTTATAAATTTGAAAACGCCCATTTTTCTGCTGATTAAAAAGTCTTTTGGCTAGTCCAACCTTCTCCTATGGGTGGTGGAAATATGAAAATTTATAAAACTGAAACTCAATGTGAGAAAAGCACAGTTTCCGTTGAGACATCGAGCTAGAACATCTCCAAAAAAAATTAACTACACAAATTCGCTATGAATACCCAAAAAGTTTCCGAACAAAACGGCGCGATGAACGAAGCGATTTCCGAGTTTCGGAAATTCATCGATATTTTAGAGACGGGCTTAAACGCGGGTGATTTTTCGAAAGAAAAACTCCAACTTTTAACGTGTCAAACGTTAAATTTTATGAGCACGAAGGGATTAAATTCCGTGAAACCTTTGGTCGCAAATGACCAGTGGTTAAAAATGCACGTAGAGAGTTTAATAAATTCTCAAACAAAAATTGAAGAACAGTTTGGGAAAAGAAATGGCATTTCTGGTAAGTAAAACTTAAATAAAATTAATAAATACCTAATAAATAAAAATTGATACTTTGTTAATGATTAATTTTATTTTTTAGTTATCACTCGTGTTCAAGATGAAGTAATTAATCAAGTTGAAGAAATGGTACCTTTACCATTACCAAGTACAACATTATCACCACCACCGCCACCGTCACCACAAACAACAACAACAACAACAACAACAACAACACCACTACCTCAGCAAATACCGTTACCACCACCTGATTCGCAACACTCTTCACTTTCCTTATTTTCTACACCGGAATCCCCACCACTAGCAACTTCGACTCCTATAACATCAAGACTATCAATCCTAAGAAATATCTCACCTTTTGATTTAGTTGGAAGGTACAATATATGTACTCAACTTCCAGAATATTTCACCGATGAAGATGAGGGGGATACATTTGAGGATGAGAGGCAGCGCGAGTTGAGGTTGGAGGAAAGTGAAGAAGAGGAAGAGGTAGTTTTGGATAGAGTGTCAGTTGCAAGTGATAGTAATAGTAATGTGTACAGTGAAAGATCGTTTGACAGAAACAGTGACACGAACCCGATCGAAATTGTAGATCTGGTTAGTAGTGACAGTGAAAGTGGTAATTCGGCTGTCAATCGGACCCCGATTGACCTCTCACACTGGATTAGAGAGATAACCCGACCTCAAGATGGTGAACGCGAGTTTGTTAATGGTGATCTTGACCTTCTATCAAACAATGGTGAGTACATTTTTATTTGTAAAAAAAAAGAGTATAAATGACAGAGTAGACAAATTTTAATTTTTAATAATATTTAATTTATTACTAGTGTAATATAATTGTATTTTTTCATTATCGGATTTGAAATTTTAATATATATTTTTATAACATGATATTAATCCAATTAGTGTTTTATTAATTTTCGAAAAATTAACTCAAAATCTGAATTTATATTCATTTCTAAAAATTTTTTATTTAAGCTACTTATCATCATTTTAGTTTTGACAATACTTTTAATTCACATATAATTAAAAAGTTAACCTGATCAATACACACTCGGTAATAATAAATATAATAAAATTTTATCAATAAGAATTAAAATAATGAAAGAAAAAAAAAGCTAAGAAATATTTTTTAATACTATTAGTATTTTTATAACGGTGTTAATCTGTATCTCTGTCTGTGTGTGTGTGTCTGTATATAGAAATCGTGACTGTCCAAAAAGGGTATGGAGTAGATGCGCAGAATGACGCAACACCTGGGCCATCTCGCGCAAGTGAAATTAATAATAGAGATGGTGATTTTAATGACTCGCCTAAATTTCAAATTATAGAAAAAACTAGTTGTTTCAATCAGAAATTTAAATTACGTGGTGACGATTATTTAATTAAATTCGCAAAATTACCAGATAAAATAATTAACCCAATCGAATGGGTCGAATCTGCTTTGCGGGGAATTTTCAATTCTATTATTGTAAATTCAGAGAACACAGACTTATTGAAAATATCCTTGTCGATGGATATTATGAAAACGCAGCCAAAACAACTCGTCGTGTGTATCAATTTCACGGGTGCTATTGGCATGGATGTATTAAATGCTATACAATAAATAGGGATCAAAAACTAAATAACACAGAGTTAACAATGGATGACAGGTATGCAAATACACTGGCTGCGTCAGATAAAATTCAAAATTGTGGTTATGAGCTTTCTCAAATGTGGGAATGTGAATTTAATCGTTTAAAAGAAAATGACGAGGAATTAAAAACGTTTTTAAAAAACCACCCTATTTTAAAAAAAAACAGAGTACTAAACCCACGCGACGCATTTTATGGTGGTCGAACTGGCAATACCAAGTCATTTTATAATGTAAAGAATGATGAAATAATTGAGTATAAGGATGTTTGTTCTTTATACCCTTTTATTTGCAAAACTGGAAAGTTCCCAGTAGGACACCCTGAAATTTATATTGGTGAAGATTGTCGAAAATTAACAGGTGATAATAATAATCTCACCAATGTCGAGGGTTTAATACTCTGTTCAATTTTACCTCCTCGTAATTTGTACCACCCTGTGCTACCTGTTCGCCAGCATGGCAAGCTCATGTTTACACTCTGTCGCTCATGCTGTGACTCTCTCGAGCAGGGTCAATGCACTCACGAAGACGAGACACAGCGTGTGCTTGAGGGTACATGGGTCTCTGACGAGATAAAAGAAGCCGTAAAATTAGGCTATCGTATTGTTCAAATTTATGAAATTTGGCAATACAAAACCACTCAATACAACCCGGTTACCCGCGAAGGAGGTTTGTTTGTGTCTTATATAAATAAATTTCTGAAAATAAAACAAGAAGCGGATGGCTGGCCATTGTATTGTACAAATGAAACTTTAAAACAAGAATATTTAGCTCGTTATGAACAGGCAGAAGGAATACGATTAAATCCCGAAAACATTAAAAAAAATCCTGGACTGCGTTCAGTTGCAAAACTATGTCTCAACTCTTTCTGGGGTAAATTTGGACAGCGTGAGAATTTATCTCAGACATCAGTTGTACGTACACGCTCAAAGTTATTAGAAATGATAACTTGTCCGGATATTGAGATTAGCGATATCATACCCGTTAACGAACACTCGCTCTATGTTTGCTGGAAGTACAAAAACGAATCTTGTACTCCTCCACCCAACACAAATGTTGTAATAGCGGCCTACACTACTGCACAAGCCCGTTTAAAATTGTATAGCTATCTTTCTAAACTAGGTAAAAGAGTGTTATATTATGATACAGACTCGTGCATATACGTAAGTCGCAATACACCATTAGAGTACAAACTTCCAGTAGGTACACTTTTGGGCGATCTAACCGACGAAATTGAAAAAGATTATGGTGTTGGTAGTTATATTTCAACTTTCGTCTCTGGAGGTCCAAAATTTTACTGTTATAAAGTTAGAGCAGCTGACGGATCTGAACCCAGTGTTTGCAAGGCTAAGGGTATTACATTAAATTTCAAAAATTCAAAATTAATTAATTTCAACTCGATCCGCGACTTAGTGATTTTGAATGAAAACCCGATATCAGTTTCCTCAAGAGTGATTCGCACCACTCGATTACACGAGGTCGTAACACGTGATGAAACCAAAACATGTAGAGTCGTTAATATGAAACGACGCAGGGTAGATAATTATGATTCTCTGCCTTATGGTTATAAACGACTTCGTGTAGAGCGTTAATTTATTATCTAGTAATTTATTATTTATTAAAAATTATTTATTTTGTTATTAATGTTTATTTATTTGTTATTTTTTTTTTTTACATAATGTTTATCTAACTAAAATCACCATCTCACTTAGTATTCATCGCTACGAACTCAATAGTTCACTATACTCAAGGTATACTTATATTCTAAATAATAATAATAATAATAATAATAATATAAGAATAATTCTTCTATATATTTAATTTTTACTCTCTGTTTACAGAATGGCACACTTTACCCTCAAATGAACCACAATCCAATAATATAGACAACGAAGGCACGGGTCAAACGCTGAACAAAAGAAGAATAGAAGATCTGAGTAGCATTCATACTCGAAACTATGCTAATTTTAACGTGGGCCATGAGGAAGAAGCACAGAACCAAAATCTACGAGAGAGCTCATCTGTTATTACCTCTACTGCTACAACGGAAATTTATAACCCTGAAAATGAAAGAGAAACTCCGATGGATATTGAGGAAACTGTGTTTCTTCAACACAGCCATGAATGTATTAACATTTCTACCATGATGGACACTGATGTGGACCGAGTTGACGTAGCATGTATCGCAAGTTCACCAGATATGGAATATAATTTTGATGCTGACACTGTAGCATTAGATGTAAATGGTTGTTGGCGTATTTATTAAAAAGTATTATTTTTATTGTATATTTGTAAATATTATTTCCCCCAATGTAATTTCTTAAAAATTATTGCATGTGTGTGTGTGTGTGTGTGTGTGCGTTCAAATACATCTAAAGAACAAATAAATATTGTAACTTTAGATAAAGTAATTTATTTTACCTAACCTCACATTCAGTTAAGATAGTTAAATGTATAAAGATTAAAAGAATTTAAAAAAATTAAATGATTTAAACTCTATTTTCATAAAAGAAATAAATTTTAAAATATTTCAGAATATAAGTTTTGAGAAAATTCAGACACTAAAAAAAAAATAATAGTTTTACTCACTAAATCTGTCTATTAAGTCTCTACACAGCCTTAGTGGTCAGGTGGCTAGCACATCGGACTGCCAACTCAGAAGTCGAGGGTTCGAATCTTGAGGTAAGTAATTTTTTTTTTTTTTTTAATATAAATTATTTTATTAATTTATTGAGTATTTTTCATAATTATTTTAAATAATTATAAATGTTTTAAATTAAATTCAAATAAAAAATTTCAATATTGGACGAATTTTTTTTTTCCAACTCGTAGAATATTTCAAGTTTCTAGTTTCTCAGCTCTTTGCATATTTCTTATTTTAGGGAAACACTTGCATACCTGGCAAGCTTGTTCCTTTCCTATTCTTCTCTCCCCCTGCCCCTCTAACTCACTGCCGCATCACTCGCTCTCCCTTGTTTTGCCAGCTAGTCATTCAGACGCGTTTTTCATGCTTCTCTTCTTCACTACCCCCCTCTACCTCTCTCCATCTGTTTACCACTCTCTATTCTAGTCCCAGATGCTGGGACCGAGCACAACAATACATTCACCCAAATTTCCATTCTGAATTCATTATCGCACTTTTCAAACCTTCCTCTAATAACCTGTATTCTTGTTGTATATAGGACATCATCTCATTGGCTCCAATATTCGACTACTACCACCCACTAAAATTATTATAATAGTGTCCATTGTGGTCACTTATAGGACGCAATCTGATTGGATATCCCCTACACGACAACTCATTCTTTCATTACCCCCACTCCATTCTTTCTCTCTCTCTCTCTTACACATTACACCTGTGACGTCACGAAACTTTTCCTATAATTTCACCATCCCACCCCTTACCCCTCACCCTCGATCACCACAACCTGTGACGTCACAAATGTCTGGCTATAACTATCGCCATCTCTCTTTTCACACTAACCCCCTCTCTCTCTCCCACTCTTACACACTACAACCTGTGACGTCACAAAAATCATCCCATAATTCCACTATCCCCTCCCCTTACCCCCCCACCCTGTGACGTCACGAATGTCTGGCTATAAAATACCCGCCCCTTCCCCCGCACCTCCCCTCTGTCTCTCTCACTCCCTTTACCCCCACTATCTCTTTCTCTCTCACTCTGGCGCCAGTGACGTCACTCTGTGACGTCACGAATGTCTGGCCATAATGGGCCCTTACTACTAGCTGCATATAGGAAATTTAATAACAAACAAATGTAAGTTACAAAAAGAGTTCTCAAAAAAATAAAATGCCCCTTACTAGAAATTTTAACATTTTAATATCATATTTTTTTTAAAAGATTGTAAATTCAAATTTTTTGTAATTTGTCGTAATTAATTAGTTTTGTTGTTATTTATTATTGATTCAAATGTAATAAATTTATAGAAATAATTGATTAAGATTAATAAATATTAATTCAAATTTGAAAAAATTATTGCGTCGTTTGAAATATTTATAAAGCAATTTTATTGGATTGTCAATTACTGAATAAAAAAAAATTTTAAATTTTCAAAATGCATCGTTTAGAAATGACGTCTCGATTTAAGAAGAAAAGAGTTCATTAATAAACGTGAGAAATTATGTAGTTGCCAGGGCCGTGTCTAGAAAACTTTTCGGCCGGGGCAATATCTACATCAGTCTGCTCTCCCCATTTTTAATATTTAGAAATTTTGTGTTCAAAAAACATTAGAAAAGACTTTTTTTTAAATCACGCTTAAAAATGTACATACTTCTAAATTTAGCACCCATAAAATAACCAGTAATACTTGCAATTTGTATAAAACTATCTTTCCGTTCAATTTTTTTTAATTTCGGTTACAATGTTTAATGTCCAGCTTAACAATATTTATATCAACCAATGACAGACTATTATTAGTTGTTTTAAATAAATTAACTGGAATCGAAGAAATTAAATTACACAATAATTTAATTTGTAGAAAATTTAATTTTCCAAGATATAAAAATAATTAACTAGGTACATACTGTTATGCATTTTTAATAAATAAAAGCGATTAAAATCTTATTATTTTTAATTGCAATTTAATTTGTTTAATAAGTTAATGTAGCTTGTGTTTGTTTTCAGATTTTTATAACGTTTTGAATAATGAAATAAAATTTTTAATAATTGTAATCACTTTTGTGTTTTTTGTTACAATAGATACTGTTTTACAACTTGTACAATAAAATTTTTACAGATTTTTAATTTATAACCAAATGCAGAAATATTCTCCAACATCGCAGGGTGAAGATCATAAATCGGATCATTATCGCGATACTCAACAGATCAAGAGACGCCCATACTAAGCGGCAATGCCCCATGACACTCCCTTTTTATTTAGAAGAAGGTATGAGAAAAAGTGTTGAATTGTTTTGCCTTCGCCCTTCGAAAAGTGTCCAAAGTGAAAAAAAACTCCCTCTTTTTTTTAAATCAGAGTATACGTAGAACTGTAAAATTTTCGAAATTAGAAAAAACATTCATCCATCTATGTAACACACCTAGTACATTTCCTCTTAATGAGGAAAAAATTTACTTTAATTTACAACAAAGAATTGTTTAAACAATCATTAATGATTGAAATCACCGCCTATGTCTTATTTAAATTTCATAATATACCGTTAATTTAAAGACAATTAGTAGTCGTAAATAAGAAGTAGTTCATTTTAAAAAATTATTACTGAAATTGAAAAATCAGGGTGGCCACAAAACTCAATTTACAAATTTTCCTGACATTTCCCTGACATCAAATTTTTATTATAAATAATACACAAACAGCTAAAATAAATTAAAATTTTGCTATATTCTTAAAAGAAGGGCTGATAACAATCATGATCTTTTTTAAAAAATTGAAAAAATCCGATGTTTTTTATTTAAATCTGATTTTTTTTATATCAATCAAAAATTTATTTTTTAAAAATATACTTAGTAAAATCTCCAAATGTTTATTTATAATAATGTGAGTTGACTCTTTCTTTTGACCCTTTATTATAAATTAGTGAGGTGTTTTAATGGCTTTAGGGTCCAGTTTGAAGATCACAAGTTCGATTTAGAAGAAGTCACAATTTTAGAACAGACTGATTACTGTAGAAAACGTATGCTATTGGAAATGACACATATTGCGGGTGATCCAAAAACCGTGAATGAGAGAACAGATGTTAACCGACTATCACCATTCTACCTACCCATCCTATCAAAAATAAAAAAACATTAAAAGCAACATTATACTTTTTTTAAACAACTTCAGTATTACGGAATATTTTAACCTCATTTGTTAACCCCCCCCCCCCCTCTTAACCCCCACATATAGTTCACAACAATCTCCATAATTTTTCACCTACATACAACAAACATAAAATGCACATAAATTTCATTCTTTATCACCCCCCCCCCCATTAACGATTCTCCAATAACAACATACAACTTTTAATACAATTATATTCTTATAAAAACATTGAACAAACATTACACATACTTAAAATTTAAAACAATTCTCTAATCCTACCCCCCCCCCCCCAATTCTTTTATCAATGTATGTCCAACAACAAAACGACTTCTTAATCAATTTACATCCTTGTTACAAAATTAGAACAAAAATCAACAAACCGAATGACTACACACTTCTTACACCCCTCCACCCCCCTAAGTCAACAGAATATTACTTTTTCTACCCACACAAACAAATAATAAACGTCATACAATAAACACTCAATATCAAATACGTATCAACTCCCCCCCCCCCCCGCGAACAACCTTCTTACTAAATACTTTTATCTAACTTGTATTTAACAATTAAAACTTTTTCCAAACAAGAAAAGTTTTAAAAGTTTCTTTAAAATCTTAGAAACTATGTATTTCATCTAGTCAAGCAAAAAACAGTTCTCTCCGCCGGTTTCATTTTCCATCAGTTTCTTATATTTTACGACCCTCTCAACGGGAAAGGATGACACTCGATCGGTTGCCCATCCAAATTCCTTATTTACAATAAACATATGGCAAAACTCAGATTCTGCGCATTTACAAAAAATTTATTTTCTCGGTTTCAAACACATGGTACCACCAGCACAACAAACCTCTCAAAATTTCAGTTTATTCTGAAATCTTGAAAGTTTGTTAATTTCGACTATTAAACCTTTCTTATTATTATTAATTGTTAAAATAGTACCATCTTCAATTTAAAAAATTATTACGTTTATTATATTCTTTACACTTAACATTTTCAAAAAAATCAACTGTTTTTTCCGTTATTTTTTTCTTTTTTACATATTTGTCACATTTTACCTAAATCATAGTGTAAACCTTCTTTGTAATTCTTTCACAGATTAAATAAATTTCACTGATGAAGGCACACACTTGATGCCGAAACGTTTGGAATAAAGATTTAAAGTGTCTTTTTTCATGGACCCTAAAGCCAATAAAACACCTCACTAATTTATAACAAAGGGTCAAAACAAAGAGTCAACTCACATTATTATACAATAAGGGCAATCAAATCATGTCTACTAGAGGTAACGGATTCTTTCGAGGAATCAGTTCTCAAAACGGGAATTCTACTTCTCGTCTACTCTCACAATGGTCTACAACAAAAATCTCACTTGCAGTTAAACACAATCAACATGTCTTCCTAGTACGATGCAATAAATTAAATATTACACCAAAAATTCTTACTAAAAATCCTTACAGTTGTATAACATTGGCTAATAATAACATTAATACAAAATATCAATCCTCAACTAAGAAATTTGCCTTACACACACTTAAAATTTTAATTAAGGACAGCAGTATCAGTATTAATAAACTTAAAAATAAGCTCAACTTATTTGATCAAAAAATTAAAAATATTTTACCTTTTCACATCTTTTAAAAGTTCTTCGAATTACAATCAAAAAAAGCTGATAGAATTTTTCAAACTCACAAACAAAAATGTAAATCCAAATTCGAATGTCTTTCCTTACAAGCTGAGACTAATTCTTATAATGATCAACAACTAAATAGCAATTTTTCGAGCCCGGATGCTACACAATCTTTTACCCCTTTACCAGAGGAAACTATTGACAGCTGGATGGTCAACACTACAGATATCGATATTCCAGGTCCCGTTAAGAGAATTGCGAGTCTTGGTAAAAAATTTGCTTTACCCATAACCCCTAAACAACTTCCAATAAACCAACTTATTGCTGATTTTGAATCAAATATCCATTTAATTGACAATGATAAACAAAATACGGCTAGACTCAAATTTGCTATCTGCCTTCATTCTGCCTCCAATTCACGAGAAACAGTCTTTAACCACTTTCAAAAACAAGCAAAAGATGATTTAATTTTTACAAAAGAATTCTTAAAAAATAACACTAAAATTTTCTTAACCAGAGCAGACAAAGGCAACGTAACAGTCGTACTTGATAAAAATAAATATGACAATGACATTCTTTTAATGCTTTCTGACAAATCAACATACTCTCAATTAAAAAAAGACAATATTAAAAAAGCGGAAGAGTCGGTTAACAATTTAATCTCGCAATGGGCGCACAAAAAATACATTACCCCGTATACTGCTAAACGACTTACGGTTGAAAACAGCACACCCACGAGGTGCTATGGACTACCAAAAATACACAAACTGAACACACCTCTAAGATTAATTGCCTCTACTACTGGTAGTCCCACGTATAAACGAGCAAGCTATCTCACTTCTAGTATTTTAGAAAACATTACTCCCCCCAAACTTACTGTCAAAAATAGCTTACAATTTATAAAACACATACGCAAAATTAAAATATCACAAAACTTTATCCTTATTTCTTTAGATGCAGTTTCCTTGTTCACCAATATTCAAATTGGCCTTGCTCACGCTGCCGTTAAAAAGAGATACAACCAAATATCCAACAATACAAAGATACCAATGAGCCAGTTTCTTAATGCTCTTAGAGTCTGTACTACCAATTCCAATTTCAATTTCAAAGGTACAACATATAAACAAAAATCTGGTTTTCCTATGGGTTCACCGATCTCGCCCAAAATTGCTGATATTGTTATGGACGAACTTGAAAATTTTTGCATATCTCAACTTCCATTAGAACTACCCTTTTACCATCGTTATGTAGACGATATTGTTACAGCCGTTCCTAAAGATGAAATTAATACCATCGTCAAAATATTCAATAGTTACAATCACAAGCTACAATTTACAATTGAACAAGAAATTGACAATAAGCTCAGTTTCTTAGATGTCCTACTCATTAGAGATGGGGAACGAATTAAGACGAACTGGTACTAAAAACCCACAAACTCAGATAGAATACTCAATTTCAACTCACACCATCCTCACAAATACAAAGTTAATATCGTTAATAACTTAGTTGATAGAGGCATTCTGCTATCAGATACACAATTCCACGGTGAAAATATCAACAAAATTAAGTCCATTCATGTAAAAAATAGTTATCCCGTTAATTTCATTGATCCACTTATCAATAAAAGGTAACAGACTTTAAAAAATTAAAATACATTAACTCCTACAACAGAACCTACAATCAATCACACACAAACACCACCTACAATACAACCAATAAAATATGTGTCAATGCCATACGTCCAGGGTTTGTCGGAAAAACTTACAG
This sequence comes from Ganaspis brasiliensis, assembly GCA_037103525.1. Taxonomy (NCBI): domain Eukaryota; kingdom Metazoa; phylum Arthropoda; class Insecta; order Hymenoptera; family Figitidae; genus Ganaspis; species Ganaspis brasiliensis. The sequence goes on from JAZKLR010000550.1 coordinate 99,099, forward strand.
GGGTCCTCAAACCCTTTCACATTTATCCAGCCTCTCGTAATATCTCTCATATGTCCTCCATTTTCAAATCGCAAAAAGACGTTATTCCCAAACTAGAGAAACATAACGTAGTTTACAAATTAAATTGCAAGGGATGCGATCCATATTATCAGTCAAATAAGTGTCATGGCTGACGGTATGACGTGCCTTTAGATGCTCTCTTGTAATATTGCATTTTTCATTAGACTAGTTTAAATAATTTGCAGCCAATTTGGCCAGAAGTGTTCAGTGACTATTCCGATATCTTTTTTTTATGGATGTTTGCCGTTTTTTCTGAAGTGCTTCTGGTTTTTTGCTCCTTTGTCTTTGGTTGTGTTCAATGATGGCAGTTTGTTCTGGTTGTGATAAGCAAGTCTCTAGATCGGATACGGCAACAGTGTCTTGTGTTAAGTGTCGTGGGCTTTACCATCTTACATGTGCCAACATTAATTTAAGCAAAAAACAATTTGAAAAGCTTAAAAAAGGTACTGAGGATTTTACATGTTATAACTGTAAAGTCGCTGCTAGTGACATCTCTAGACATAAAGATATGAGCACAGATTTGATGGACAAGGGAACAAATCCCTCAGGTGATAATATCGTATCACTTGCTACTTCTACTGTACCTCCCGGATTCTCAGATGCTATTCGGGCTGCAGTCGCTGAGGGGCAGAAATTGGCATATGCTGACACACAGAAAGAATTTACCGATATGTTTCAAATTTTTCAAGAAAAGCAAGACTTGTTTAACGAAAATTTAAACAAGACTGTTAAGTCAATGAAGGATGACATTTATAATAATGGTAAAAGAATTTTGGTCCTTGAACAGAACTCAGAAGGAACGACTGAGTCTCTGACTCAGGTGAAAAACGAAAATGCTGCACTAAAGAACAAAATTGTGTCGCTTGAGTATAATTTAAATTATCTCGAGCAACAGGCCTTGCAGAATACGGTAGAAATTCATGGTTTACCTACCAAACAAGATGAAAACCTTTTAACTGTCTGTTGTGAAATTGCCAAATCATTGGGTGTTTCTATATCAACTACTGATCTTTCTAACGTGTATCGTATTCAGAGGAAGAATGTTGCAAATATTTCTACACGTCCTTCGATAATCATTGCAAAATTTACGCATCTAGTACACAGAGAAATGTTAATTGAGAAACGTAAACAATTATCGGAATTTTCAACAATCAACATTGGGTGGCCAACTACTGAAAAATTTCCTACCTGCATACGAGAACCTTTGTCACCATTGAATAGACGTATATATTCAGCTGCATATGATTTGAAGAAGAGTAACAAAATAAAATACCTTTGGATTTCTGGTGGGAGGATTTTTTATAGACGTGAAGATGGAGCTCTTCGATTACAATTCACGAGTATGGAAGATGTAAATAAGTTTAAATAACAACCACAGAGAGCAACATTCTTGAATAATGATTCTGGTATTCTTGTTTTAAATTATTTTCCTTCATTTGTAATAATCTCATTTATATTTTTTGAATATTGTTTAAATTCTAATTTTATACATATTTGTTATCTTATATTTAATTTCTTGAAATTACTTAATTTTATGATCATGACTACAATGAAAAATACTTATCTATTATTTAATCCACCTACTGCTAATATATTTTATTGGACAATTTGCCTGACTGAACATCTCAAGTTATTTAATTTTTACTTTACCTGTTTTTTGTTCTCTAATAGAGCGCTTATATATATGATACAATTTTACAGTCAGTCTTATGATATTTTTTATTTGATATGTTGTACGGTAATTCTAAGCCTCCCTTTTGGGATATGTGAAGTTTTGTTTTTCTTAGTTCTATTTCCATGGCTGACCTAAAAATCTGTCACGTCAACGCTCAGTCACTCAATGCTCACTTTTTGGATTTTAAGCAGTTTCTTAGTACCAAGTCTTATCATATAATAGCAGTTTCAGAGACATGGTTCAATTCGGGTATAACTGATCTTGCAGTTGAGCTTGATAATTATGCGCTCTACCGTAATGATACGAAGGATCGTAGAGGGGGGGGAGTATGCGTCTATGTTCACACAACCCTCAAGGTTACACTTTTGGTAGAAAGCTCCACTGATACATACCCTACAGCGGAATTTATTTTTTTAGAAATAAAATCTAACTCCGACAATTTGCTGTTTGGTGCTATTTACAAACCGCCTACTGCTTCTTTTGGTGAAGATCTTGAGGCTCAACTTCATAATCTTTCACCAATATATTCAAACATAATTCTAGTGGGAGACCTTAACACTAACCTTGACCTTATTCAAAATAGTCGTACTAAATATTTGATCTCCTTACTATCCTCTCTTGACCTTAATATAGTAAGACATTCAGCTACACACCACACTGCTACCTCTAGTACCAGGATTGATGTAATAGCTGTAGATTGTCAGGGAAAAGTTTTAAACTTTTTTCAACATCCGATATCTTTTCTATCGAATCATGATTTGATTGGTATAGAGTATGCATTTCGAGTTATTGGGAACCCTCAACAAGGTTCCCAAGTTAGGTACTACAAAAACCTTAACAATATTAATGAAGAAATACTTCTTCGCCACCTTGAAGAGCAGGATTGGGCGAATTTTTATAATAATACCGACATTAATGTCAAAGTCGCAAAACTTACTAACTACATAACTTCAGCATTTGATTTATGTGCACCGATGCAAATCTTTCAGCATAAAAAAAGAAAATCTTCACCTTGGATGACGCCTGAAATTTATGACCTAATCAGACTTAGAAATTCTCTTAGAAAAAAATTTAAAAGAACACATAATGTCAAAATCCATGATCAATTCAGGAAGGTGCGAAACTAAGTTCAAACAAAAATTAGGGATGCCTATCATAAATACAATTTTCAAAATATCTTAAAAGCAAAAAAAAACTAATAATATTTGGTCTGAACTTAAAAAGCTTAAACTAATCTCAACAAAAGCCCAAGATTATGATCAAAATTTTCCGGTAAACGACCACTTGAACAACTTTATAACGCCCTCTAATCCAGTCTTAATATCAACCAATTTTTCTAATGAGCCTTCTCAATTTGATGAATCTAAGTTTTTTTTCCGACATATCTCCTGACCTTTTACTCAAATCAATAATGGAAATTAAAACTCACGCAATAGGCTATGATGGCACCTCGATACAAATGATCCGACTCGCACTTCCCGTTATTTTTCCTGGGCTGTTACACTTATATAATTACAGTCTACAAACAGGTGTTTTTCCAAGCGATTGGAAAAAGGCGATCATACGTCCAATCCCAAAAATCTCTGTGCCTACTTCTATAACTGACTTTAGACCAATCTCTATTCTTTGTACTTTATCAAAATCCCTTGAGCGTATTGTTCATAAACAGTTGACATCTTTCTTGACTCTTCAGGGACTTTTAGATCCTTATCAATCTGGTTTCCGTAATAATCACAGCACCAACACAGCATCATTAAAATTTACACAAGACATTAAATTAGCGATGGACAGAAGGGAGATTACTTTGGTCGTATTTTTTGACTTCACAAAGGCATTTGACTCAGTAAATCATAAACTTCTAATAGAGAAACTAGTTACCTTCAATTTATCTAATTCAGTTTTAACCTGGTTTAAATCCTATCTTGATAATAGAAGTTTTAAAGTCACTTATTCTAATGGATTAAGCTCTGACTGGTCAGAGATTAAGAATGGAGTCCCTCAGGGCTCATGTCTTGCCCCTATACTTTTTAATTTGTTTATATCCGATTTGGGAAGACAACTCAAATATTGTAAATACCACAAATTTGCGGACGACTTTAAGTTGTATCTTTCTGGGTCTATCGCTGATTTAGCCAATCTACTTAAAATGATTCAGGTTGATATTGATCTTGTTAGACACTGGGCAAATGATAACGGACTACTACTCAATGCAACTAAAACAAAAGCTATGGGCTTCAGTTCTAATAAGAAATTATTATTTGACAGTTTAAGCGTCCATCCAGCTTTACAAATCGATAATAAAATCATTGAATTTAGTGAATCAGTTAAAGATTTAGGGCTGATATTGGATTGTACATTGTCCTGGAGGGACCATGTTATCGAAATCTGTCGCAAATCCTACATTACACTTAGGCAACTATATAAACATAGAGAATCCTTTCCCACCTCTACCCGAATCCTACTTATTAAAAGTTTAATATTACCATACTTTGATTATGGCTGTCTAGTTTATGATGACATCACGGAAGATTTAAACTTTAAACTTGAAAAAGCTCTTAACGCTTGCATTAGATTTGTTTACAATCTTAAGAGGGGTGAGCATATTTCAGAATTTAGAATTAAAGCTGGACTGTTGAATGTGGCTAAGAGAAGGCAGCTTTTTATGGGTAATTTAATCTATATGATCATAAAAGATGAGGCTCCGGATTATCTTTTTAAATTTTTTGAATATAGAAGCGCTGACATAAGTTGTATGCGGAATCTTCGTGCTAGGCATACTACATTAAAAGTACCTTTTCACCGCACATGTAAATATCAGCGTTCTTTTTTTGTCAGAGGTACTCGATTATGGAACAAAACTCCGCAGCACATTAGAGATTCACTCACGCAACAGATGTTCAAAATACAATTTTTTAGATTTTTATTTGCTATATCTTGTCCAATTTTTGATATAACGCACTGGTAAATTTTCCTTTTATCGAATTATCTTTATGTTTTATGGTATATCTTATCATACATATTGTATTTTTCTTTGTATGTATGTTCACATTTATCTTCGATCATAGGCAGGAATACACTGTATTAGTTACATGATGCTAGGTACGTTTTGTTGCTTATTTCCCTGTATTTTTGCTTTCTTTTTAGTTATTTTTTCTTTGTGAATTATCCTTAGTTTTTTATTACAACTTTTATAATTTCTATTTTATTACTATTGTTATTTCTTTATTTTCAATTGCTCTGTAATATATGTACTTATTATAGCTGCTAAAACTATTGTTAATTAATTTACTAGGGCAATTATAGCAATATTATACTCGGCTGTGTACATTGTAAACTAACATTGTAAACTTGTTCCTTAGTGGGCTAACTAGCCCTAGGGACTTTAATCTCATTAAATAAATAAATAAATAAATATTACGTTGGCACAACGAAACGACCTCTTAAAAAACGACTATATGAACATGATACTGAAGTCTACAGAGATCCTGATGGTTGGTCAGCATTGACAACACATTCGTGGTTTGAAGATCACAAGTTCGATTTAGAGGAAGTCACAATTTTAGAACAGACTGATTACTATAGAAAACGTATGCTATTGGACATGACACATATTGCGAGTGATCCAAAAACCGTGAATGAGAGAACAGATGTTAACCGACTATCACCATTCTACCTACCCATCCTATCAAAAATAAAAAAACATTAAAAGCAACATTATAATTTTTTTAAACAACTTTAGTACTACGGAACATTTTAACCTAATTTGTTTACCCCCCCCCCCCCCTCTTAACCCCCACATATAGTTCACAAAAATCTCCATAATTTTTCACCTTCATACAACAAACATAAAATACACATAAATTTCATTCTTTAGCACCCCCCTCTCCCCATGAACGATTCTCCAATAACAACATATAACTTTTAATACAATTATATTCTTATAAAAACATTGAACAAACATTACACATACTTAAAATTTAAAACAATTCTCTAATCCTACCCCCCCCCCCCCAATTCTTTTATCAATGTATGTCCAACAACAAAACGACTTCTTAATCAATTTACATCCTTGTTACAAAATTAGAACAAAAATCAACAAACCGAATGACTACACACTTCTTACACCCCCCCACCCCCTAAATTAACAGAATATTACTTTTTCTACCCACACAAACAAATAATAAACGTCATACAATAAACACTCAATATCAAATACGTATCAACTCCCCCCCCCCCCCGCGAACAACCTTCTTAATAAATATTTTTATATAATACCTTGCGTCAAGAACTCTACAAAAAAGTCTGTTTTTAGAGTTCTAGAGATTAAAAGGAGCAGAAACCTACTTTTAGTCACAGTTATCCCCACCAGCAACGTCATTCAAGCACGCTTGCCAACCTAAACATCAGCTGTCGCCTCACGTGTTAGAACAGCAAGCGTACTTGAATGGCATTGCTGGTGGGGTTAAACTGTGATAAAAAGTAGGATTCTCTTCATTTTAATCTCTAAAACTCTAAAAACAGCGTTTTCAGTAGATTTCTTGATACAAGGCTATTATATAAAATTATGTGTATTGCTTCTTTTTTCTTTTCACGTAATTTTTTAGCAATATTTTCTTTAACTTTCGAAGACAGAAATGAAGTTAAAATACACGAAATTTCGCTAAATACAATTTCAAAATGTAAAGTTATAAATTCTTCTGGTAATTTTGATTTTATTACTTCTTTAAAATACTCAAATCTTACGTTTAACAATTGATTAACAAATTCACCACCTGGTTTAACAATTTTTTGTGATTCTAAATAATTACACAACTCTTCAAAAAAAAGTCCTTGCACATTTTCACATTTGGTGTAATCTCCTTCAATTGTTTCAAACGTTTCATCTATACAAATTACCAGCTGTTTGAGTCCCTCGAATGTAGTCGTCTGCATCACGATGTTGCTTGAGAAATATGATTCTTTTTGTCCATTTTGTAAATTATTTATTTCTCTTAAACTGCTTTCACTACACTCTTCATCAGCAGTCTTTCCAATTAAAATTGCTCTTGTGTTATATGCTGTGGTAAAAAATAGCAAGAATTGACCAATTTTAAGAGGCATAGGCCGAGTATTACAACCAGTCAAAGTATAGTTGTAAACGCCATCAAAATAGTCAAAACAACCTCAAATTTTTGCTGAAGCTCTAACCAGTCTTCACAATGTAATGTAACACTACGTGATTTGCTGTCAAGAATGCGTATAACTGGCACAAAGTTACCATCTTCTTGAATTTGTAGTCCAACAATAACTTTTTTCGAGCACGAATTGTTTAAGTCATAACTCGTAGTTAAAATAAGTGGATAACGATGATCACTTTTCATCTTTTTGAGTCGACCTCCTTCAGTTTGAGTAAAGCAAGATGATGATGTTGATTGTCTCGTTTCTGAAGAAAGTTCATGTTTTCTTTTTTGCGAATAAACACTTCTATCTTCCAGCTTAAAAACATGTGAATCTTCGAAATCAGCAAACTGATCGACACAGTCTGGTGGCATCATTTTTGACAAAACTTTTGGGCACATTTTAGATATGTCTACTTCAACTTCTTTTTACGGAATAGTTTCTTTTGAATCAGACTCAGCCTTTCATAGAACAAACGATAAAACACGTTAGAACCTGTCCTACAGTCTAACATGCGTATTAAACAGATTTCGTTCATCTATGACGTAACTTTTTAGAAGTATTTTCTCACTTATCACGGAATTTTAAAACCTACAGTGTACGACAAACATTTAGTAAATATAGGTTTAAATATATATTAAAGGAATTTATTACTCCCTAAAAGGTTTTTAATCTCTAAAATTTCAAATGCAATCAATGTTATAGAAAGCTTTTAAGAAAACATGGATGATAAAAGGGCAGTCTAATGACTTTTTCAGAAAACTATTTGATGTTCTAAACAATAAAAACGACAAACTATATCTGTTATGTCTGTTTTAAAAAGACACATAAAAAATGTCTAATGTTGATCTTCTTTGTCTTGAAAAATTTTTCATGAAAATAACACCTAAATCAGCAGATATAGTTTTTTACTTTTGTGTTTCTATTCTATATTAAGGTAATATTATTGTCTAGACAGTTAGATAATTTTTTGTCTATCGTTATAAGATATTATTGTATTTCTCATAGACTTGTCTAGACAGCACTGATATCTGAAACAATGGAGAATTTTATCTTTTTTAACAGAAGAAACCTTTAAATGTCTTTTTCATCCCTAAAGTAGACCTACCTGACTTTATGTCTCACCATCACTGACCCATATCTTGTAAAGGAATTTAAGTGTTTTTCTTGACATGGAAACATCCTTAACTAGACAAAAGTAATGAAAACCATTCTCGTGACTCTATTGATCAGTTACATTCTTTAAACACACCTACTTTACAATCAGCTCCTTTTGAACCTACTTTACAATCAGCTTCTTTTGAACACCTTTTCACTCCCTTAGTGAAACCTTCAGTTTATCGTTTGGCTTTGCGTAAGTCTCTTCTTCGGTCTATATCGCTCTCAAAATTCTAAGTGGAGTAGAAAAATAGTGTCAGATTTTGTAGTGCGTGCAATTTTTGAATTGGGTGTTGGTGCTGGTGAATTTAGTTCACAAGGCTTAGTGAATATAATAAAATGTATTCTAAGGGAGTTTAAACTTGAAGCTCTGCAAGCAGCAAAACTATTTGCTCGCAAAAATCCAGAACTATTATTGCTTGTGGAAGAAGCAATACAGCAACTAACTAGCTTGCAGAATGCAACCACTACAAGTAAGTAACAGTTATTATTATTACCGTTGTTATTTATAAGTTATATTCTATATTTTTCTATTCAAAATTCTATTTTTTATTTTCAGATTGCAACCAAACAAGTATACAACCTTCTGAACAAGTGCCCGTACCTGTACAGGCTGAAGAAATTAATAGTAAGTAAATTATATGCAAATAATTTCAAATTATATCATAAAACACAATATTAATAAATAACATCTGATTTTAATATATTTTTCTTTACATGTTATATTGAATTTTTAAAAAAAATTTCTACTTTTTAAATTTTTAATTATTTTTGGTTTAATTTCAACTTTTCCTGGTGCTAGCATCGCCCCGATAGAGATACCAGACTTTCAACCATCCCTAGATGAGGGACAGGAAAGACGTACTTCCAATGAAGAAGAAGATAATAAAAAAGTGATAATACGCTCGATGATGTGAGTGTAGTGCCTCGAAACAATTTACCTCACGAAGGAGAAGAAGTAATAGACCTTGTGAGTAGTAGTAGTAGTAGTGAAGTGAATACAATAGAACCGGACATACGCGAGATCATTAACGATTGCGACCATCTAAGACGTTCACTATACGAAATAACAAATAACCCCAGCTTTAGAGAAATGGAGGATGAGTTACTTTCAAATCACGGTGAGTCATAAAAAATCAATTTTATTTTTTAACAGATATAATATATTAAAATGTTTATATTTTCAATTCAGAATGTTCAATTAAAGTAAATTTACTCAATACTATAACTTTGAACTAGAAAGTGATTTTTCACAAGAAATAAAATTTTATTTCACCAAATTTTGTATCAATCTAATTTTTCTACAAATATGCAACTTGATCTTACAGAATTTGATAAAGTCAATATTAATAAAATTACGTAAATAAGACTTAAAAATGAGTATATCTGTATGTACAGATCAAACGGATCCTCTTATTATTCACCAAATTTTGTATCAATCTAATTTTTCTACAAATATGCAACTTGATCTTACAGAATTTGATAAAGTCAATATTAATAAAATTACGTAAATAAGACTTAAAAATGAGTATATCTGTATGTACAGATCAAACGGATCCTCTTATTATTCAACGTGGTGCTGGGCTACACTCACCTTCTGAAGTCAGTTATGGGTCAAAAACAAAAAGGGTTTTCACAACCGAACCTATTCCCTTATATAAATATAAATAGTATAAATTATATAATATATAACATGATCATTAGTTGACTACGATAAATGATTCACAAACATATTGCTTCTAATTCAAGATGTCAAACAAATTTAATTATTATATTTATAAATCATTTAATAAAATTTGAATGTTGAAGTTGATTTACTTGATATCGGCGTAAATAAACGATATAAAAATTTATGATATGAAATTGTTAGTGTTAATATCTCGCGCTTGGGATAATTCAATATTTTAGATTAAAACTTTAATTTCTGATCTCACCTTTTAGTTTCAAACCTTACATTGAAATTAATGTTATCCATAATGTTCACTTGTGATTTTTGAGAGGTCCCACCAACTCGACATTAGTTATATATTCAGAAACAATCAAATAACGTAAACAACATTGAAATACATCGTAAACTGATTCCTTGATTACTCGCAGGAATTATCCGCGGTGGCGATGAAGTTTATCACTTTATCTTGTTGGATCCATGCAGTGAATGCACAGACAGCAATTGATGTAAATGAAATAAAAGAAAACTTCGAAAAAAATTGTGTTATAAGAACTTGAATATAAAAACAGAAAAAAAAATTTATAAAAAGGAATACAAGTTTTGTTTTCCAAAAATAAAAAAGAACTGGCACCCACAAAGCACGGAAAGTTTCTGTCTTGCGGCGGCATTGGAGCAATGCTGTCATAATGTTAACATCGTCTACGTGCTATGTGGAACACGAAATGTGAACTATGTAGATATGTGTGCACATATACATACGGAACCTCATAGAGTCATTATGATTGCAATCCGAAATTTTTCTTTGTATCACGTTGAATTTCTAAAGAAACTTTAATTTACATGCATTTCAATTTTTAAAATTCCTATGAACGGAAGATTAGTTTAACAATTCTTATCCTTTTATATATATGGAATAAAAATGTTCTTACAATATATATAATATATTGCTGTTCCAATTCACGTAACTAGTAGAAGGAATATTCCGCGGTGGCGGAATAATTATTGGTACATACAAAGATAACATTTCGCAATTGTAATTACCATCACAATCAACTAGTTGTTAATATGTTTAAAATTTTAGGGGGTTGAAGAAGAAGTTGACCACCACGGAGTTTTTTATTAAATTATTTTGGGACCAATTAGGGTAGTCAACCCTAACCTAAACTATATTCGAGGTTACGTTGATAAAAATTAGCAGCTCAATTATAAGTTTGCAAACTTGTATTGCTGTCAACGCCTCAACCAATGCGAGTCATCCTTCACTCAACTATGCTCAACTGCCATCGAGATAAGAGCGGATCTTCGATCGAGAAGTGATGACTAATGAAGACTAACTTTGATCGGTTTAAAATTTTTCTAATAATTTTTATTCTCTGCGTGTGACCAAGGATTTTCCTTTCTTCGATAAAGAGTAAAACAAAAAAACAAAAAAAGAAGATGAAGTAAAATTCTTGTCAAATAATCGTTCACGGAATAACGTGACACGCAATAGTTTTAATAGGTTTAAGTTATTAAGTTTAAAAATTTTTTTCGAATGGTATAGTTTTTTTTCTTGGGTTGTCTTATTTAAAGAAAAAGAAATTCAATTACTTGTAACTTTGTCAAATGAAATTATCCAGTCATTACGATTGAACAACTTTTCGAACGCAAAATTTCGTCCCTTTCAGGCACAATCTTGTGCTATTGAAAGTTAGTTTTGAGCACTAAGAAAATCAAACAAACAAAAAATTAAACATAGTAAAATTTGAGAAATTTTAATTTAAAATTTGTTACGTTTATCTGTTATCACAATGACTATTTTTCTTTTTAGGGTTCCGTAAACCACAAGTGTACGCACGGAACCCCATTGGAAAGACTTTGTCAAAAATCGTATCCCTCCCCCCTAGCCACCAAACTATTTGACTTAGAAAGATCAAATTTGGCCCACATATGTATTTTTAAGTGTAGATGAAAGGAAAATTATAGAGAACATGATTCTAGGGGTTGATCATAGCGTTGTCAAGAAAATAACAAGATTTTTGAGAAATTTTGGTATTTTTTGGCTGAAAACTGTTGCTTTTTCTTTTGCAGCGCTATTACCATCACGATCTCTATATTTTTTTTATAATCTACATATAACAATACATTAGTGTACCAAATTTGAACTCTCTAAGTCAAATATTTTGGCATATAAGAGGGGAATACGGTCATTTTTTTTTAGAAAAAAAGCGTTTTATTTGAACCATTCCTGCCCTTTATCTGCCAAATTATTGTACTTAGAGTGCTGAAATTTGGTACACATATGTAGTTTGACGTGTAGATTACAGAAAAACTATAGAAAACCTTGTTGCAGGCTGTTATCAAAGCGTTTTTAAAAAAAAACGATTTTTTTTTAAAAATGCTAAAAAATGGTCGTATCTTCCCCTGAACTTCCAAACTATTGGACTTAGAGAATTCAAATTTGGTACACAAATGTATTTTAACGTGTAGATTGCAAAAAAATTGTAGACAATAGCGTTGTTAAGGAAATAAAATGATTTTTGAGTATTTTTTATGGATATTTGCTAAAATCTCTGGATTTTTCGTTGACAGCGCAATCACCATCACGTTCTCTATAATTTTTATGTAATTTACACCTGACAATACATTCCTGTACAAAATTTGAACTCTCTAAGTAAAATATTTTGGAAGATAGGGGAAGAGGTGGTCCATTTTTTATAAAAATTTATTATGTGTCGATTCAGGGTGAAAGAGACCTTAGCTGCAAAACATTTGATTTCTAATTTTTATTATGAATCGATAGAATTTGAGTTGCTTTTTAACATACATAAATCAAAACTTGTTTATGTCTATTATTTTTTGTGTTATTAGAGGTGAAACATAGGCATAACCTAACAGTAACATAGGGAGGCTCAACTTCAAACGCCCGTACGCGTAAAACTCAGTTCTGCAGCTAAGGTCCCTTTCACCCTGAACCGACACATATATTATATTTTATATATATTATATTATATATTACATAATATAATATGTATAATATATTTATATATTATATAATTAATACTATCAAATATATTAAAAATTATTTTGTTTTGTGAACGGAACCAACGGTTTTAGTGCGAGTGTAACTCGAACTTACCCGATTTTTTATTGTCATGAAAATTTTTAAAAGAAAAGGGAAATAATTTTATCATTACTAACGTTCCTCGTAATATTATTATTAATTTATTTTTATGCTTCTACCGTTATTATTTACTTAGCATTAGAAGCTGAACCTTGAATTAGTGAAAACTTGGCATGTTCTTAAGTATAAATCTTTCACTTTAATTAAAATTTATTTATTTATTTCATACTTATTTATTTGGTAATACAAAAGAAAACAAATTAGTTAAACTCTTGACAATTATCAAAAGTTAAAAGAAATAATTATAAAAGAACACATTTTGTAACAGTAATGGCCAAAAGAAGTATATCCACTTTAATATGGTCCTTGGGTGGCTTTATTTAACATTCAACCCAATAAGGTTGAATGGTGACCTTCCAGCGCTGAAAAAAAACAATTATATATATAAATAAATAAGTAAAGAGAGAAAATTTTTTTTTTTTTTGTTCGCAATGTACAGTTGACAATTATACTCACTTGTTCCCAGTCGCAGTGAGCATCTCCTAATGCCCCCTATTCTCTAGGCCTGTATGTTTGGCGGAATACTAGCTCCAGGGCATCCCAGGTGGGTCTGTCCTAAAAAGAAAAAAAAGAGTGTAATGATAGGACTTTTTCTTAATTATTAAAGTTGCTCCGGATTACGCTTGTCAGATTGTCCAGCGTCCATAACCTCAAAATTTAATGAAATTTACAACCCAACGATGCTTCTAACTTAGTTTCTAGCTGAAACTTAAAAAGAAAGAAAGCAAATTGCAAATGAATCTTAGCCTGCTGGCTGATATCTAACGTTAATTGAACTTACGTAATTTTCTAAAGAAAAAGGACAGGTATAGTCAGAGATAACCAAAATATTCTTATTTTTAGAATTTGAAATAGAAAATATATTTAACAAAATAAAAAGATAAATTATACAATAGAAAATATAAAAATATAAATAAACTTAATAAATCAACATTATTTCAGAAATCCAACAATATTTTCGAGATTTAATTATATTGTGAATTTTCACATTATATAACCGTAAGTTGACAAACGCTTTAAGCCATCTTCTGTGATTTAGATTTTTAACCTTGGATCTGTAACAAAATTATTTCGTCTAGTCTTAAGTAAAATAAATTAAAAATTTCCCGAAATATTAAAATTCCTTTTCTCTGTTTTCTGGTTAACATTTAAACTTTCGGCAATATTAATCTTTACAAATTGAAATTTTACTATACACAATTTTTCTAATATTAATATAACCATACTCAAAACCACAACCACCCCCTACCGTCTATACTCAACAAATCCCTCCAAGGGAAGAGTTGAGTCTATTCTTTCTTTAGAGAGAAAGCAAACAGTGGCACCTATACTTTTCTCTCTCTAGCCAAGAAACTGAAAACCAAGAAGAACACGTACTACAACGTCACGGCAGCACCCATAGACGTTGCAAGCCTCCATTTCCGTTCGCCAATTCATATTCGAATTCAGAGACCCCAAAAACCCCCGAGTAACCATTTTTTAGTTGATTCAGAAAATGTTAAAAAAATTTGTCCGCCATTTTGAATCCGCCATTTTGAATTTTTAAATTTAACTAACAAATTCGAACTCAGAGATCCCAAAAACCCCTGAGCAACCATTATCAGCCAGTTTAGAGAATTTTAAAAAATTTACCCGCCATTTTGAATCCGCCATTTTGAATTTTTAAATTTAACAAAACTATTTGTACTCAGAGACCTCAAAAACCCCAGAGTAACCATTTTCAGCCAATTTAGAGAATTTTAAAAAAATTTATTCGTCACACAGTGTGGCAAAAAGCACTATTTTTGGACAAAAATCAGCCGACAACTCAAAAATGAACCGTTTTTAACTTTTTTTTTAAATACTCATAAATGTTTGTACTATAACTCTTAACTGCTACAAAATTAAAATTTCTTTTAATAACAAAAATAAATGTTAATAACTTTTAAAAAGTCAAAAAATTGATATTTGAGAAAGTGATTTCAAGATACTTTGATGCAAAAAACTATATAAACTTATAAATTTTACAAAAAAAACTTCTTTAAAATATTTTTAAATGATTCTAGTTATAAAGCAACAATTTTTAATTTGTTTAAACAACCTTAGTTAACAAATTAATAACTTCCAAAGTTTTCCTTCCTTAGATTTCTTTTCTGTTGTAAAACTAATTAATTACTACTGGTTTAAAGTTCTAATACAGTTAGGGATGTTTATTAACAATTTTTAATTTGTTTAAACAATGTTAGTTAATTAACAAATACATTACTTTGTAAGTTTTCTTTATTTACATTTAGTTTTTTTTGTAAAATCAATCAATTTCTATTGGTCTAGTGTTTGAATACAGTTACGGATGTTTATTAACCTTTTTTAAATTGTTTAAACAATCTTAGTTAACAAATAAATAACTTCCAAAGTTTTCCCACTTTAGATTTCGTTTCTTTTGTAAAACTAATTGATTACTATTGGCCTAGATATATAATAAAGTTTAAGATGTTTACTAATAATTATTATATTGTTTAAACAATATCTTAGTTAACAAATAAATAGTTTCCAATGTTTTCCTTCCTTAGATTTTGTTTCTATTGTAAAACTAATTAATTACTATTGGACAGAGTTCTAATACAGTTATGGATGTTTACTAACGATTTTTAAATTATTTAAACAATTTTAGTTGACTATTAGTAACTTAAAAGTTTTACTTACTTATTCTTCATTTCCTCTATGAAATTAATTAATTACTACTATTGCATAAAGTAATAATACTGTTAAAAGTATATACAAACAATTTTTCAATTGTTTAATAAATCGTAATTAATAAATAAATAACCGCGGAACTGTTTCTTACTAAGATTTATATTTGTATTAAATAAGTTAATTTTTGTCAAGTTTTTAATGTTCAAACTATTTTAGAATTGTTAAAAAAAGCTAAGCGTTGTTAACTAATAAATACCATCGGGAGATCTGTTTAGTTTCATTTCGCTTCTTGTCTGAGATGAATTAATTAACATTTTTTCAGAGTTTATCATATAGTCTATAACACTAGTTTACAGCCAAAATGTACATTTAATGCCACTATTTTTTTATGTACTATGGTTCTCTTAACTTAAAAATGACATTAAGAAATTTTTCTATGGATAGGTTTCCGAAATATGAATTTTTAAAATTTTTTCGTTTTTTTTCGGAGGTGACTTCACGTTTTAGGCCGTATCTCAAGTTACAGACGTCCGATTAAGTTTTTCTAGGTGTCAAATTAAAGGTAATCAAATTCCAAACAATCGCTTTTTACATTATTTTTCAATCGGTTAAATATTTTAAGTGATATAGTCCAAAAAAAATTGTAAATTTGAGTTTTTGTCCCAAAATCTGAAAAACAAATTTATTCTACCGCCATGCGAAAATAGAAAACGTCAAATTATGTCCAGTTTTAAATTTTTTACATATATGGCTCACTTTTAAGAAGAAAAAAATGTATGAATGAAAACAATCTATGGGTAATTATTGAAGTTATAAGCCAGGGTACTGAAATTCTCGTTTTACGCCATTTCGGTATTTTACCTCCTTTTATAGTGATTATGTTGATTAATTTAATGAATACAATATCTTATTAGAAAATGGACTTTTTTCACAGATTTCAAATAATTTTCAGTGAGTAGTGTAACAGGGCTGGTTCCAAAACATAGTTCCGATGTTCGCCACCAGGTGGCGCTGTTACCCTCAGTCGGTATTACCGTTCGTCGGTAAGGTAGATTTACCATCGGTCGGTAATGCAGATCGCTGTCGGTAATGATCACTGCTAGATGGCGCTAGTTTTATAATTACCCTCGGTTGGTAATGCAGATTTCTGTCGGTAAGTTACCGCTAGATGGCGCTGGATTTGCATAAACAATATATTGTTGTTAACTTTAGTACTACCACCCAACCAACCACCCAACCCAACCACCCATATACCGAAAATAATGTATTGGGACTTGAATTTTTAAAATACCACCCACCACCCACTTTGCATATATGATCTCAAATTTCAAAAATCATAATAAAAACCGCAAGGGATGGCTGAATCGCGAGATACCGCGCAGTATTAGCCGGGTGGATTGGGGGTGGGCCGCGCTGGGCCTCACTCAACGCATGGTGTGCAACGAGATGCGTGTGGTCCTGGGTCTGACTCAACGTATGGTGCGCAACGAGATGCGTGTGGCCAATGTGAACGTTGTCTAAAGTTTGGGTAGTGGGGCTGTCGGTAATGATCACGTCTAGATGGCGCTAGTTTATTCTCATCGGTAAGGTAGATTTCGTATATGTTAGCATGGGCATAGTTTTACCCTCCGTCGGTAATGCAGATTTCTGAATTACCTTGTGTCAGTAATAATCACCGCTAGATCGCGCGAGTTTGATAATTTGCATGAACAATAATTGGTTGTTAACTTTTATCTTAAAAATAATTTACATTTCTTTGGTACTATCACCCACAATATACCATTTAGTATATGTTTTCAATGTATGTATCATATGCCAAACCCCCCCCCCTCCTCCACCCACCATTAGCGAGTGCATTAGTGGGTTGGGTCGCGTTGGGCCTGACTTGAGGCATGGTGCACAACGAGATGCGCGTGGCTAATGTGAACAGATACTCAAGCGATGTATACATATTCGGTCTAGCCCAAATAATGAATCAACAATGTATCAATAATGAATCAATATTGAATCAGCAATGATTCAAGAATGAAGAAACAATGAACCAACAATGATTTACTAATGAATTAATAATGAAACAACAATGATACAATAATGAATCAATAATAAATTTATAAAAAACCAATTTTCTTTTTATTTAATTTGAAATTTTCACATGCGAAATAATTAT
The DNA here is from genome assembly GCA_037103525.1 of Ganaspis brasiliensis. Classification (NCBI taxonomy): domain Eukaryota; kingdom Metazoa; phylum Arthropoda; class Insecta; order Hymenoptera; family Figitidae; genus Ganaspis; species Ganaspis brasiliensis. The sequence continues at coordinate 116,821 of JAZKLR010000550.1, forward strand.
CAGTACATAATAGAATAAAAACTAAATGTATTTAATTCATTACCTGTTTTGAAATATTAATCTGCGTGGAACAAATAGCTTCTGAAATGATTTTTTTGTTTGTTTTATATACATAATTTACGGAAAAATAATAAAAAACACGAGTTCAATGAAAACTATGCATTGAAGTTGTTTAGCTCGTAATAGAGAGAATTTATCAGCTCGTTATAGAGAGAACTTCTAACATCGAAGGTCGTTACAGTGAGACTTAAGTGTATATATAGTTGACAACGAGTCTTTTTTAATATTTCTAATTTCATTTTTCCAGAAGTTAACATTAACTTTTCGGATGGTTTACTTTAAATTTTCCGAAAGTTAACTTTAACTTTTCTGATAGTTAACTTTAACTTTTCTAAAAGTTAACTTTAACTTTTCCGAAAGTTAACTTTAACTTTTTCGAAAGTTAACTTAAATTCTTATGGGATTTACATGTTAATTGCATTTAACTTTTTCACAAGTTAACTTTTCCAAAAGTTAACTTTAACTTTTCTAAAAGTTAACTTTAACTTTTCCGAAAGTTAACTTTAACTTTTTCGAAAGTTAACTTAAATTCTTATGGGATTTACATGTTAAATGCATTTAACTTTTTCACAAGTTAACTTTTCCAAAAGTTAACTTTAACTTTTCTAAAAGTTAACTTTAACTTTTCTAAAAGTTAACTTTAACTTTTCCGAAAGTTAACTTTAACTTTTTCGAAAGTTAACTTAAATTCATATGGGATTTACATGTTAATTGCATTTAACTTTTTCACAAGTTAACTTTTCCAAAAGTTAACTTTAACTTTTCTAGAAGTTAACTTTAACTTTTCCGAAAGTTAACTTTAACTTTTTCGAAAGTTGACTTAAATTCTTATGGGATTTATATGTTAATTGCATTTAACTTTTTCACAAGTTAACTTTTCCAAAAGTTAACTTTAACTTTTCTTAAAGTTAACTTTAACTTTTCTAAAAGTTAACTTTAACTTTTCCGAAAGTTAACTTTAACTTTTTCGAAAGTTAACTTAAATTCTTATGGGATTTATATGTTAATTGCATTTAACTTTTTCACAAGTTAACTTTTCTAAAAGTTAACTTTAACTTTTCTTAAAGTTAACTTTAACTTTTCTAAAAGTTAACTTTAACTTTTCCGAAAGTTAACTTTAACTTTTTCGAAAGTTAACTTAAATTCATATGGGATTTACATGTTAATTGCATTTAACTTTTTCACAAGTTAACTTTTCCAAAAGTTAACTTTAACTTTTCTAGAAGTTAACTTTAACTTTTCCGAAAGTTAACTTTAACTTTTTCGAAAGTTGACTTAAATTCTTATGGGATTTATATGTTAATTGCATTTAACTTTTTCACAAGTTAACTTTTCCAAAAGTTAACTTTAACTTTTCTTAAAGTTAACTTTAACTTTTCTAAAAGTTAACTTTAACTTTTCCGAAAGTTAACTTTAACTTTTTCGAAAGTTAACTTAAATTCTTATGGGATTTATATGTTAATTGCATTTAACTTTTTCACAAGTTAACTTTTCCAAAAGTTAACTTTAACTTTTCTTAAAGTTAACTTTAACTTTTCTAAAAGTTAACTTTAACTTTTCCGAAAGTTAACTTTAACTTTTTCAAAAGTTAACTTAAATTCTTATGGAATTACTATGTGGGTTGAATATATGTTAATCTTATAAATTTTCATTAATTTTCTAAATTGCGAATTGTAAAATTTTTTACTTTTATCAGTTTGTAAATTCTTTGGAATTCGAATTTCTGATGTAATATACGTAGAAAGCTTGGCAATTTACATGTCAAATGTTTAATGTATATAACTACCCAGATAACTAGCGTACAATTACCACGCACCTTTGCATTATACTACTACTACTACTACTATAGGAGTGCAGTAGGTTCTTGATATAGTAAAGCTGAATAAAGTGAAGACCTGAATATAGTGAATGTTTAGGACTTGATATAATGAAGAAAATTATCCCCACTGGAAGTCAACCGTATATGAAACGGTTTTGACAATTAAAACCGTTAACCCTCCTGCGCACAAAGCCGAGTATACTCGTCCAAAATACGTGCGTTTCTCGGAAACTTGTGCGCAGGAGGGTTAATGAACTTTGTTTGATTTTATTTCGTTATTTTCAAAGCATCCTGTAATTTTCTTATTTTTTCACTTTTCATTGAAGTTCTAAATATGTTTAACTTCACCTGAACTTAAAATATTACTTAGCATAACCTAAAAATATAACACGTGTTTGTATACTTTCCCTTACGCGCACATCGTTTGTACAATTTGTGCAAGCATAGCAATTAACTCACACATAGATAAAAGAAAAAGAGGAGAACTGCTGAATGAAAAGTGGAATATTCACTGTATGAAGTCCTTCCGGTCCCGACCACTTCACTTTATCAAGAACTTAATGTACAATAATACTGATTTTCAAAGTACTGATTCTAAATTGATAGTGCCAGTATGTATGTACCATTTTATTAGATTTGTACGAAGTACTTGTATCGTACTAGTATTACATACTAGAGTTGTACTAATCCAGCAACCTTGGAAAATAAATTGGAAATTGGAGTACATAGTAAGATTCTAATCCAAGTACAGGGCCAGTACATCATACTGTTAAAAAAAATGCACATACTGGCACTCTACCATTTTAATGCAAGTAACTGAAGATAATTACGTTATACTCGTATTATACTAGTACAATGCGAAGGTACATAAATAGCACGTGATTAAATGTACGTGAACTGACGTATGCTACATTATGTAGAAATGTAGAAAGGTATATTATATAGGTAATATACGTTAATGAGGAATCGGACAAACACTAAAAAATGTCAGAAATTTTTCAAATTTTAAGAAATAATGTTATTTGGTACAACAAAAAAAGCATGCAAAATTTGAGAATTTTTTGCTAAATAATTTAGATATTAAAATTATTGATTTATCAAGGTCTCTTATGGAGAAACGGTAACCAAGGTACTTTTAAAGTAAATTTCTAATAGATATCAATGCCAGATTTTCTTGGAATAATTGTATTTGAAAGATGAATATTTAAGGTTTAATAAATTGGAAAAGTTTGGATCATTTACAGATCATTTAAAAACAAAAATGTTAAAAATACTAATAAATTCTCAAGATTCTTCGAATTATTCAGTCTAGATGCGGCAACGCTGTAAAGCTATGAATTGTAGTAAAGAACGTAGGTTACGTAAGTTAGGTTTGAGTCAGGTAAGAAGTTCCGGCTACAAGCACGCTAAATTCAAATTCATTAATATTAAAGTTTTTTCAATTTACTTAAATATTGTCAATTATTATTTATTTATAAATATTTAAATATTATTCCACTTATAAATTACTGTAGACATTTTTTTTAACTGTCATTTCAATTTCACTGTGATTTTTACGTATTTAAGCACAATAGTTGTCAAAACTCAAACAAGCAACCTAACCCTCCGATGCTCAAACGCTGGAACCTGTCTTTAAAAAATAAAACTTAGATATAACACGTTGTTAAGATTTTGAGGTTAATTTGGAATTAAAAATAACAATTTCGCGCTGAACTTGTGACGTACACTACCGACCAAAATTGTGGGACCACTTACAAAAATGGGATTAAAAACATGATCGTCTTAAAAATGTTTATAACTCTGTCAGATATAAGCAAAATGAAATTTATCATAGTCCATTGAAAAGCTTATAAAGTTTTCCAATAAATGGTCCTATTTTAAAGCTTTTTTGATTAACAGAAACTGAGATTCAATGTAATAAAGACAGATGAATTTTTCTAATTTTGTGAATTTTTATCGTTCAATTTTAGCAAGCTGCTTTTTCTGAAAAAGTACTTGGAAAAAATTTGAAAAATCAAGCTACATAAAATCTTGAACTTCTTACTTCAAAATAAGTCAAAGAAAACTTAAATATCTTGACTAGTTCTAAAGTTATAAGTAAATGTATCATACGAAAAAACGTAATGATTCTAGTGCTCGCTCCACTTTTGGATGCTTAATACACTGCAAATAGGGAGGGAGGGGAGGAAACGAAGAAATTGTTGCGTTTTGTTCCTTATACACATATACTTATATCTTTTTGAACCAGTCAAGATATTTTAATTTTCTTTGACTTATTTTAATGCTAATAGCTCAAGTTACATTGCTCATAAAAAAGATTAATATCGAATAAAACAATATTTACATTGCTCATAATAAGATTTCAAACAATTGGAAGTATGGTCCACTTGCAGTGGTGTAACTAAACCCCCGCGAGTCCCGGCGGTGCGGGAAGGCCTGCTGTTTTAGTGGGGCCCAAACTGAGCGCTTATCGTTTTGACAAAAATTTTTTTTTTGTAGTTCATGTTGTTTATTCATATTGTTTAACCTAAAGTAATGTTAGTAGTAGAGCTATTTAGAGTAGAAATCTGTTTACCGGGTAGGAATCTGTTTTATCCTAGTTACCGAACAGATGGCGTTTTGTGGGGGATTCTCCGCGCCATTTTGGATTTTTACCCCCAGTTTTGCGCGGGAATTTAAATTTTACTCCCACTTTTGAGCGGGAAGTTAAATTTTACCCCCACTCTTAGGTTTTTCAAGCGCGCTATTTTGAATTTTTACCCCCACTTACCCTTTATTTAAACTGGCGACCTTGTATTTTTATAAAACTTGGTATCCAAAGGTTTTTAAAGTCGCCGATTATGAATTTTAAATCTGTTTTAAATTTTATTTAAACAGTGTTTAAACAAAACATTATTGTTACTAACCAACTTTCAAGCGAAGATTTCCCTACTTTTAAACGGGCTTTTAGTCTGTTGTTAGTGAGAGTTCTACGTTACCGACAGTCATTTTAGTGAGTAAGCACACCGGCCACTAATGATAGACGGCGCTGCAATCGAATCGCGCCAAGTTTAACTTAAAATGCTAACCCTTTTATTTTGCATACAGTGTTATGTAAGAACTAATTTGCATATCATTAGTAGTCTTAAAAGTGGAAGTTGCGTAGCAAAGATACGCGTGCTGTTAACTGGGTCCAGTGCGAGTGGATAGACTTGTGAAAGAGGAGTTGCGCGCACAACAAGAAACTGGGGGTAAGAAGAGTGGGAAATTGGAGAAAGAGTGGGGTTCAGGAGATATAAGAAGGATGTGAAGCCAAGTAGAGACATATCTATTACCAACTACATCAGCAGCTGAAGCAGCATCAAGAGCAGTTCCGAATCCTCTACTAGGTAAACCCTATTCCACCTTAAAATCTATTTTTGATTTTAGCTTAAAATAATATGTTTTGATTTAAAAGCTCCGTTTTGATTTGCTTCCTGATATTCATAACAATGGACGCCATCTTAAGCAAAATCAATTCTCTTGGACGTTTGCAGCATCTTCTACCCACGAAGCCGCTTGCTGAGTTGGATGTCAATGCCCTATATACCGTAACTAGTATAAAGAGGATGTCAACCAAGAATGGATTTAAATTTGCAATTGACTTGGATGCTAAATTTCGGGCATTCCTGCCAGCAAGGTTTACGAACCTGTTTGAGAAGGAGTCAGACAACTTCAAGGTGCTCGACGAAGCCGTGGAATCCAACAAGTTGAAATTAAAATATATTGGTGGAAAATATAATATTATAGAATTTGAATTTATCTAATAAATATTGTAATAAAGAAAATTGTAATATACTGTAAATATTTAAAATATATGTTTAAATAAAAGCAAAAATTTACTTATAAATTGTTTCTTCTTATTATACATTTATATTTTAGAGGTGTAAAAAATAAAAAAGAGAGAAAAATATAATAAAAAAAATAATATAAAATAAAAAAGAAATAAAAAAAATAGGGAAAACAATAAAATAAAATTTAAAAAAGAAAAAAACAGAGAAAACAATTAAATAATATAAGGTAAAGCAATAAGGACACTTTGATCTTTAGTGTGTGATTTTAGCAGAACAAGCGTGTTCAAACAAGTCTCAACTTGACTTTTAAACAGAACAAAGACATCGTCTAAGAATTAATTCATAAAGTTTTTCTATTATAATACTAATAATTTGCATGAAAGAGTGGAGTTGCATTGCTCGTGAGACTAAGTTAAAGTAAAGTTGCGCGCGCAGCAACAAAGTAAGGGTAAGAAGAGTGGGAAATTGGAGAAAAAGTGGGGTTCAAGAGATATAAGAAGTATTTATTGAAGCCAAGTGGAGACATATCTGTTACAGACTAAAACAGCAGCAGAAGCAGCATCACTTTCAAATTTTGTAGAAGTTGAACACTCTTTAGAGTAGCTCTGTAAGTATTTCTAACTATCTAAAATTTTGCAATCTATTATTATATTCCTCTGGATAAATTTCTAAATTATTTTTTCTGTTTGCAGGTTCCAGCAGAGATTTAACAATCATGCATCTCAACAAATACAGTGAAGCAGAATGCTTAGAGGGTTTCATCCCTTTAAAACTGCTCACTGCATTGACTCCTGAATGTATGTCCAACGTCTCTAAAATTTACCAAGTTAGCACCAGTTTTGGAGCTAAAATCTTAGTAGAATTAGATGATGCATTCAACATCTTCCTGCCTACAAGACTTGAGAAATCATTAATTAGGGATCGCACTAAGTTAGACTATTTAAAACAATCAACAAATGAAGAAAATTTAAAATTAAAATATATAAATAAGCAACGTCCTAGAATTGAGTTAAGAAGGGATAAAATTAGATTTACATACCATCTTCTGCTTCAACTCATTTTACAATCACCTTCCCTGATTATTAATATAATAAATATTATAACACTTTAATTGTAAAACATTGTAAATAAAAAAAATAAATAAAAAAAAGGTTCAATAAAAACAAAATTTACATATAAATTGCTTTTACTCATGAAGTAGTATAAGGAGGCCCCACTCTCATGAAAACTTGAAGCAGATTTACCCGTTTTTCTTACAAATTAGCGAAAGTGGAGAACCAAGCGAGATAATTTGGAACTTCGAAATTTCGTCTGCTACAATGCGTTTGCTAGTCACTTTTCCCGCCTGATCACTCAGCTGTTTGTAGGCAGCCATTTGCAAAAAGCATTTCAAGTGTAATAGTAATTGCATGTACACAAAAAATGACATTGTGTGGGTTATAATTCTAAGCTTTTCCGCTAGGTTCTCCACTGTCGCTAATTTGTAAGAGAAACTGGGAAACCAGCTTCAGCTTTTTCAAGGTTAAACATAGCAGTGGGGCCTCCTTATACTACTTCATGCTTTTACTTTATTCAACCCTCATATTAGAATATGTCATCACATTATAAATAAAAGTTAGTATTTTCATTAAAAAAGTTAAATTATGATATTTAAGGAAGTTCTATGGTATGACGGTACTAGTCAAAACAGAGACCATTATTTTAAGGTTGAGTTTAAAGTTGAGGAATAAAATGGCTTAATTGGTCAGATTAGTTCTCAAAAAACTTTTTATTGCCATTTAAGCCATTAAAATTTAAGCCATTTTATTCCTCAACATTAAAAAAATCTGGTCATTAAAGTTTTTAGTTGAGTTTAAATTTAATTTTACGAATATATAATTAAACAATTCTATTTATTAACTTTATTTACATTTTTTACTTTTTAAATGTGAGTAAAAATCATGTGTGATCAAAATCATTACACTCAAAGTCCCATCGGTGGGGTTGATCGGGGATGGAACCCCACGGATCGAATGAGAATTTGAAGCATTTGATTCGTCGCTTCAGAGTCTCCGCTTTTCCCTCCATCCCACTTCGTCAACAAACTTCGGCGAACTCAGTAAACAGTGTTCCACCGATCGAAGTTCCACCAAAGGGACTTTGAGTGTATTTTAAAATGTCAGAACGTCTGAAAATTTTAACTGCATCGTTATAAAACCTTTGTCTATCAGTGAACCAAATTTGATGAAAATAGTAATGTTAATTCTCTGGTAGAAAGCCCAGTGCGTATGGATGTTCAGAAAAGGTAAAACACCCCCCCCCCTCCCCCCTCCACTTACCACCCCAACACCTCCTGCAATCCCCGCCAGCTCAACCAACATCCGAGACCACCCATTTACGACTTTTTTCTACCACCACCAACCTATAACTCCTGTGATAAAATTCTCTTACTCAGAACAGTTAAGTTTAACTTTCATAACCCCCCGCCCTGCAACACCCCTGATTTCGATGCATTTTCCACAGATTTTTAGTTTTATTTCAAATCATAGTAAGTTTTTGATATCTTCTTAATAATCTATAAACTAAGAGTTAAAGTTAACTTTGGAAAAAGTTAAAGATAAGTTTCAGAAAAGTTTAGAAAAATTAAATTTAACAGTCATGGAAAGTCATTGTAAAAATTAACATGTAAATCCCATAAGTGACAAAGTTAACTTTTGGAAAAGTTAAAGTTAACCTTTGGAAAAGTTGAGGCTAACTTTCGGAATAGTTAAAGTTAACTTTTGGAAAAGTTAAATGCAATTAACATGTAAATCCCAAAAGAGATAAAGTTAAATTTTGGAAAAGTTAAAGTTAACATTTAGAAAAGTTAAAGTAAACTTTCGGAAAAGTTAAAGTTAACTTTCGGAAAACCTAAAGTTGGTTTAGCATCTTTAGGCGAAACCACTTCTTCATGCTTACTATATGGAAAGTACTCAATTCCATCAACTTTACTCAATACTTTTTCTAGTAATTTATATTTAGGTTGTTCTAATAACTTTGAGTATAAATAAACTTTTTTAAAACTCAAGCCATTCGGATGTATAATTAGAGAAAGGGATTATTTTCGATAAAGTTTTAAATTAAAAAGAAAGCCCTGAAAAATTGCAATTTAAAAAAAACCCTGTGCTTATCTAAGATTATGAAATTTTTTAAAAGGTGTGCTTACTCACTAAAATGACTGTCGGCAACGTAGAACTCTCACTAACAACAGACCAAAAGCCCGTTTAAAAGTAGGGAAATCTTCGCTTGAAAGTTGGTTAGTAACAATAATGTTTTGTTTAAACACTGTTTAAATAAAATTTAAAACAGATTTAAAATTCATAATCGGCGACTTTAAAAACCTTTGGATACCAAGTTTTATAAAAATACAAGGTCGCCAGTTTAAATAAAGGGTAAGTGGGGGTAAAAATTCAAAATAGCGCGCTTGAAAAACCTAAGAGTGGGGGTAAAATTTAACTTCCCGCTCAAAAGTGGGAGTAAAATTTAAATTCCCGCGCAAAAGTGGGGGTAAAAATCCAAAACGGCGCGGAGAATCCCCCACACAACGCCATCTGGTCGGTAACTAGGATAAAACAGATTCCTACCCGGTAAACAGATTTCTACTCTATATAGCTCTACTACTAACATTACTTTAGGTTAAACAATATGAATAAACAACATGAACTACAAAAAAAAATTTTTGTCAAAACGATAAGCGCTCAGTTTGGGCCCCACTAAAACAGCAGGCCTTCCCGCACCGCAGGGACTCGCGGGGGTTTAGTTACACCACTGCAAGTGGATCATACTTCCAATTGTTTGAAATCTTATTATGAGCAATGTAAATATTGTTTTATTCGATATTAATCTTTTTTATGAGTAATGTAACTTGAGCTATTAGCATTAAAATAAGCCAAAGAAAATTAAAATATCTTGACTGGTTCAAAAAGATATAAGTATATGTGTATAAGGAACAAAACGCAACAATTTCTTCGTTTCCTCCCCTCCCTGCCTATTTGCAGTGTATTAAGCATTCAAAAGTGGAGCGAGCACTAGAATCATTGCGTTTTTTCGTATGATACATTTACTTATAACTTTAGAACTAGTCAAGATATTTAAGTTTTCTTTGACTTATTTTGAAGTTAGAAGTTCAAGATTTTATGTAGCTTGATTTTTCAAATTTTTTCCAAGTACTTTTTCAGAAAAAGCAGCTTGCTAAAATTGAACAATGAAAATTCACAAAAATCGAAAAATTCATCTGTCTTTATTACATTGAATCTCAGTTTCTTTTAATCAAAAAAGCTTTAAAATAGGACCATTTATTGGAAAACTTTATAAGCTTTTCAATGGATTATGATAAATTTCATTTTGCTTATATCTGACAGAGTTATAAACATTTTTAAGACGATCATGTTTTTAATCCCATTTTTGTAAGTGGTCCCACAATTTTGGTCGGTAGTGTACGTCACAAGTTCAGCGCGAAATTGTTATTTTTAATTCCAAATTAACCTCAAAATCTTAACAACGTGTCATATCTACACTGAGAAAAATGCCAAGTTGAAAATTACAAATGGATTGTAAATGAGAACCAGTTTGTAACTCAATATTTTGTAACTTTACAACGTTAAACGTAGCAAAAAAACGAACTGTTTAGTAAATCGGCAAAAAATTTGTAACGATACAAGAAATTTGTAAGTTTACAACGTCAGACGTGGGACATATTTCGAGTCACGTTAGACGTGGTAATCTTACAATCCTCTTGTAATGAGTACAACGGACTGTACTAAAGCAAATGTCTTGTAAATCAACAAATATGATTGTAATCATGATAAAATGTTTGTAATTGTACGATCGGAATGTAAAATTCGTAAAATTAGAAAACTGAGATTAACCTCGAAACCTTTGCGCAAATTTGGCGCGCATCACGTATGTATTTGTAAAATAATTCTCTGATTTTTCTAATTTTCAATTTTTGTTCTCTTCAGAAATATATTTCAACGTTTTTTAAATTATCTTCTTAATAATATTTTAATTTAATATAAAAAAAAATATACATAAATAATTTAATTTTTTAAGAGTTTCTACTTTTTTATATATATTTTTATGTCACTGTTTCATTATCTTGTGCTTCTTTTTTTATATTTTTTCATCTCTTTAGTAAATTACTTACAAATTAACATTTGAAGATTTTAAATACTGATTATATTTAAAAAAAACCATTTTTTTATTTAAATAAAAAAAAAATTGGATAAATAAATAAATCAATTTTTTTTTATTTTTTTTTTAAATCATGATTTTTATCAGCACTGCTTTTAAGAATAAAACAAAATTTTCTTTTATTTTAGCTGTTTTTTTATTATCTATAAAAGAAAATTCCATGTCAGGGAAATTTTTAAATTGAGTTTTATTAAACGTTCTTTTAATACATATTAAAGAATAAAATTGAGGGAGTCTTAAAAAAACCCAGCCAATTTTGGAAAAATACAACCTAATGATCAATTTTAGCTGCCATCTAATTTTACATTTTTTTTTTTTTAGGGAACAGAACCTTTTCGTAATCCTACAATTCTGTTTGTAAAAGGTACAAACTTTCTGTATTGTTACAAAAAATCTTTTCGAACATAACCTTTTTGTAATCCTACAACTCTATTTGTAAAAGTACAAACGCACTGTGTATGTTACGAAACTATAGGTAACTTTACAAATTTTTCGTAAATCTACTACGTCTAACGTGACTCGAAATACGTCCAACGTCTCACGTTGTAAACTTACAAATGACTTTTTTCTCAGTGTAAGTTTTATTTTTTAAAGACAGGTTCCAGCGTTTGAGCATCGGAGGGTTAGGTTGCTTGTTTGAGTTTTGACAACTATTGTGCTTAAATACGTAAAAATCACAGTGAAATTGAAATGACAGTTAAAAGAAATGTTTACAGTAATTTATAAGTGGAATAATATTTAAATATTTATAAATAAATAATAATTGACAATATTTAAGTAAATTGAAAAAACTTTAATATTAATGAATTTGAATTTAGCGTGCTTGTAGCCGGAACTTCTTACCTGACTCAAACCTAACTTACGTAACCTACGTTCTTTACTACAATTCATAGCTTTACAGCGTTGCCGCATCTAGACTGAATAATTCGAAGAATCTTGAGAATTTATTAGTATTTTTAACATTTTTGTTTTTAAATGATCTGTAAATGATCCAAACTTTTCCAATTTATTAAACCTTAAATATTCATCTTTCAAATACAATTATTCCAAGAAAATCTGGCATTGATATCTATTAGAAATTTACTTTAAAAGTACCTTGGTTACCGTTTCTCCATAAGAGACCTTGATAAATCAATAATTTTAATATCTAAATTATTTAGCAAAAAATTCTCAAATTTTGCATGCTTTTTTTGTTGTACCAAATAACATTATTTCTTAAAATTTGAAAAATTTCTGACATTTTTTAGTGTTTGTCCGATTCCTCATTAACGTATATTACCTATATAATATACCTTTCTACATTTCTACATAATGTAGCATACGTCAGTTCACGTACATTTAATCACGTGCTATTTATGTACCTTCGCATTGTACTAGTATAATACGAGTATAACGTAATTATCTTCAGTTACTTGCATTAAAATGGTAGAGTGCCAGTATGTGCATTTTTTTTAACAGTATGATGTACTGGCCCTGTACTTGGATTAGAATCTTACTATGTACTCCAATTTCCAATTTATTTTCCAAGGTTGCTGGATTAGTACAACTCTAGTATGTAATACTAGTACGATACAAGTACTTCGTTCAAATCTAATAAAAAGGTACATACATACTGGCACTATATCAATTTAGAATCAGTACTTTGAAAATCAGTATTATTATACAGTAAGTTCTTGATAAAGTGAAGTGGTCGGGACCGGAAGGACTTCATACAGTGAATATTCCACTTTTCATTCAGCAGTTCTCCTCTTTTTCTTTTATCTATGTGTGAGTTAATTGCTATGCTTGCACAAATTGTACAAACGATGTGCGCGTAAGGGAAAGTATACAAACACGTGTTATATTTTTAGGTTATGCTAAGTTAATATTTTAAGTTCAGGTGAAGTTTATTTTTTTCAGGTGAAGGTCTTCACTTTATTCAGCTTCACTATATCAAGAACCTACTGCACTCCTATAGTAGTAGTAGTAGTAGTATAATGCAAAGGTGCGTGGTAATTGTACGCTAGTTATCTGGGTACTTATATACATTAAACATTTGACATGTAAATTGCCAAGCTTTCTACGTATATTACATCGGAAATTCGAATTCCAAAGAATTTACAAACTGATAAAAGTAAAAAATTTTACAATTCGCAATTTAAAAAATTAATGAAAATTTATAAGATTAACATATATATTTAACCCACATAGTAATTCCATAAGAATTTAAGTTAACTTTTGAAAAAGTTAAAGTTAACTTTCGGAAAAGTTAAAGTTAACTTTTAGAAAAGTTAAAGTTAACTTTAAGAAAAGTTAAAGTTAACTTTTGGAAAAGTTAACTTGTGAAAAAGTTAAATGCAATTAACATATAAATCCCATAAGAATTTAAGTTAACTTTCAAAAAAGTTAAAGTTAACTTTCGGAAAAGTTAAAGTTAACTTTTAGAAAAGTTAAAGTTACCTTTTGGAAAAGTTAACTTGTAAAAAAGTTAAATGCAATTAACATGTAAATCCCATAAGAATTTAAGTTAACTTTCGAAAAAGTTAAAGTTAACTTTCGGAAAAGTTAAAGTTAACTTTCGGAAAAGTTAAAGTTAACTTTTAGAAAAGTTAAAGTTAACTTTTAGAAAAGTTAAAGTTAACTATCAGAAAAGTTAAAGTTAACTTTCGGAAAATTTAAAGTTAACCATCCGAAAAGTTAATGTTAACTTCTGGAAAAATGAAATTAGAAATATTAAAAAAGACTCGTTGTCAACTATATATACACTTAAATCTCACTATAACGACCTTCGATATTAGGAGTTCTCTCTATAACGAGCTGATAAATTCTCCCTATTACGAGCTAAACAACTTCAATGCATAGTTTTCATTGAACTCGTGTTTTTTATTATTTTTCCGTAAATTATGTATATAAAACAAAAAAAAATCATTTCAGAAGCTATTTGTTCCACGCAGATTAATATTTCAAAGCAGGTAATGAATTAAATACATTTAGTTTTTATTCTATTATGTACTGATAATTATTTCGCATGTGAAAATTTCAAATTTAATAAAAAGAAAATTGGTTTTTTATAAATTCATTATTGATTCATTATTGTATCATTGTTGTTTCATTATTAATTCATTAGTGAATCATTGTTGGTTCATTGTTTGTTCATTTTTGAATTATTGCTGATTCAATATTGATTCATTATTGATACATTGTTGATTCATTATTTGGGCTAGACCGAATATGTATACATCGCTTGAGTATCTGTTCACATTAGCCACGCGCATCTCGTTGTGCACCATGCCTCAAGTCAGGCCCAACGCGACCCATCCCACTAATCCACCCGCTAATGGTGGGTGGAGGGGGGGGGGTGTTTGGCATATGATACATATATTGAAAATATATACTAAATGGTATATTGTGGGTGGTAGTACCAAAGAAATGTAAATTATTTTTAAGATAAAAGTTAACAACCAATTATTGTTCATGCAAATTATCAAACTCGCGCCATCTAGCGGTGATTATTACTGACACAAGGTAATTCAGAAATCTGCATTACCGACGGAGGGTAAAACTATGCCCATGCTAACATATACGAAATCTACCTTACCGATGAGAATAAACTAGCGCCATCTAGACGTGATCATTACCGACAGCCCCACTACCCAAACTTTAGACAACGTTCACATTGGCCACACGCATCTCGTTGCGCACCATACGTTGAGTCAGACCCAGGACCACACGCATCTCGTTGCACACCATGCGTTGAGTGAGGCCCAGCGCGGCCCACCCCCAATCCACCCGGCTAATACTGCGCGGTATCTCGCGATTCAGCCATCCCTCGCGGTTTTTATTATGATTTTTAAAATTTGAGATCATATATGCAAAGTGGGTGGTGGGTGGTATTTTAAAAATTCAAGTCCCAATACATTATTTTCGGTATATGGGTGGTTGGGTGGTAGTACTAAAGTTAACAACAATATATTGTTTATGCAAATCCAGCGCCATCTTGCGGTAACTTACCGACAGAAATCTGCATTACCAACCGAGGGTAATAATAAAACTAGCGCCATCTAGCAGTGATCATTACCGACAGCGATCTGCATTACCGACCGATGGTAAATCTACCTTACCGACGAATGGTAATACCGACTGAGGGTAACAGCGCCACCTGGTGGCGAACATCGGAACTATGTTTTGGAACCAGCCCTGTTACACTACTTCAGTGCTTTACTAATTCAAATTTGACTGAAAATTTTTTTGGAGTTTTTGACAAAAATTTCTGAAGAGGCATAAATTGATTAAAATCTGCTTTTTTGACAAGTTGAATCAGATGCGCAGAGGTTCAATTTTTGTTGAATTTTGTTCGTTAATAGATGAAAAAGTTTGAAATTAGATATCGAAATATGAAAAATAACACTTGTTTACAGCAAAAATTTACATTTAATGCCACTATTTTTTTTATGTACTATGGTTCTCTAAACTTAAAAATGACATTAAGAAATTTTTGTATGCATAGGTTTCCGAAATATGAATTTTTAAAATTTTTTCGTTTTTTTCGGAGGTGACTTCACGTTTTAGGCCGTATCTCGAATTACAGACGTTCGATTGAGTTTTTTTGGGTGTCAAATTAAAGGTAATCAAATTCTAAACCAACGCTTTTTACATTATTTTTCAATTGGTTAAATATTTTAAGTGATATAGTCCCAAAAAAAATAGAAAATTTTAGTTTTTGCCCAAAATCTAAAAAAATTCAGAAATTTTTGTCAAAAACTCCAAAAAATTTTTCAGTCAAATTTGAATTAATAAAGCACTGAAAATTATTTGAAATCTGTGAAAAAAGTCCATTTTCTAATTAGATATTGTATTCATTAAATTAATCAACATAATCACTATTAAAGGAGGTAAAATACCGAAATGGCGTAAAACGAGAATTTCAGTACCCTAGCTTATAACTTCAATAATTACCCATAGATTTTTTTCATCCATACATTTTTTTCTTCTTAAAAGTGAGCCATATATGGGGCAAAATTCCTGAACTGTCCAGGTCAAAAAATAAAATTTATTCAAACTTTGCTAAAATGTTTCCATTGTTAGTGAAAGTGTAAATACCAAATATTTTCAAATTCCATAAAACAGTTTTTGAGTTATGCAGTTTTAAAATTTTGAATTTTTTTAAAATGTAGTTTTTTAAATTAATTATATTTCTAAGTATATTGCATAAAAGTTAACATATATATAGTGATTTTTAAAGCTTTTTTTACAGGCTATTTGAAGATAATAAATGTTTTTTTTGTAAAAAAAAAATTTGACCTTTAAATTCAAGGTCAAAGTGTTAACTTGATTGTATCTCGAAATCGGAGATTTAAAAAAAATTTTAACCTATCTTAATGGAAAGCTTGACTTTTTTCCTATAAGATACGTAAAAATTAGAGTGGAACTCTAAATTCTTCTGTCAAAAATACATCTCAAATACCCGGGCGCCCTCGATTAACCAGTTGTTACTCACGCGAGGTCGCGCTATTCGAGCGCGACATGTATTTATATTTGACATGTATTTTTGACAGAAGTATTTAGAGTTCCACTCTAATTTTTACATATCTTATAGGAAAACAGTCAAGCTTTCCATTGAGATATGTTACAATTTTTTTTAAATCTCCGATTTCGAGATACAATCAAATTAACACTTTGACCTTGAATTTAAAGGTCAAATTTTTTTTTACAAATAAACATTTATTATCTTCGAATAGCCTGTAAAAAAAGCTTTAAAAATCATTATATATATGTTAACTTTTATGCAATATACTTAGAAATATAATTAATTTAAAAAACTACATTTTAAGAAAATTCAAAAATTTTAAAACTGCATAACTCAAAAACTATTTTATGGAATTTGAAAATATTTGGTATTTACACTTTCACTAACAATGGAAACATTTTAGCAAAGTTTGAATAAATTTTATTTTTTGACCTGGACAGTTCAGGAATTTTCCCAATATGTAAAAAATTTAAAACTGGACATAATTTGACGTTTTCTATTTTTGCATGGCGGTAGAATAAATTTGTTTTTCAGATTTTGGGACAAAAACTCAAATTTTCTATTTTTTTTTGGACTATATCACTTAAAATATTTAACCGATTAAAAAATAATGTTAAAAGCGATTGTTTGGAATTTGATTACCTTTAATTTGACACTTAGAAAAACTCAATCGGACTTCTGTAACTCGAGATACGGCCTAAAACGTGAAGTCACCTCCGAAAAAAACGTAAAAAAATTTAAAAAAAAGTAATAAGTAATAAGTTTTTCACAACGCCAAACTATTTGTTAAATTCTACTATGTTAAATTCAGAATTTGATTCTCTACGCTTGTGAGAACCCACAAAATATATAAAAAGTAATATAGGTTCTCAATTAGTTACGTTGTTTTTTAAAAATGAAGTTAATAAAACAAACGGTTAAGTTTGAATAAGATAACAGTTATTAAAATTGTTTTAAATCTTCAAATAAAATTCTTAAATTAATATAATAATATATTAACACTCAATAAATCTTTAATGTAATAGTGCTTCTGCTTCTTCTGACAAAGACTGAGATTTTTTCGATTCTTTAATCCTTAAAGAGCTCACAAGAGGATCAGAAGAAATCAACAGATGATGAATGATGTCTTTGTCAATTCTCTGCTCGACATTCTGCAATTCTGGCTTCTAGCTTTACGGAATATTTTATTATTACATTCTTGAGGCTCCTCTGATAGCCAACCTATCGGTATGTCAAAAGCTCTAATAATGTCACTAACATGTATAAGAACTTTATGGACTGAAGGAGGCATTGGATACCAGCCATATAAAGTAATACAAAGATTTGCTGTCTGTGAACAATAGATTTCAAAATTAAGATGATTAATCATTCTATTACACGCTAAAGCTTGCAGTATGTTATGCATCCTGATGATTAAATTTTTGTCTAGGCCAGTATATTTGGCTACTTTATCAGCCTGAGCAAAAAAAGAGCGCGCAACATTGCCACTGTTAGTAGTTCCTGCTCCTTATTTCACAATATCGACTGGTAAGGATAATTAAGATTTTAGCAGATTCTGAATTCGCTTTTTTCTCATCATTTTCAATTGTTTCTCTTCCGTTGACCTTGCTGCTCCTTTTTTAAAATCAAGATTATAAGCGATATGTAGAAGATATTCCATTGATCGTATCCAACAATGTAATGTGGAAAGCTCAAATTTATAATAATTTTGAATCTTTGTCATGTTTCTTATGTAAGTCAAATCGTTAATATACTTTGGCCCAACTCGACAAATATTGCAACTATTTGAAGCTTTTTGTGAACACAAAACGTTGCAGACTTTACCGTCTATCATTGTACATTTTAGATCAAAATTCAAAGTAAAAAACATACCCTTAAATTCAATTACATAATTTTTAACTTTTTGTATTAAATCTACATAATACTTATACAAATCCAATGTTTGTTGACTGCTTTCTTTTTTAAATTCAAATTTTACTGTTCGACAATAGTGCACAGAATTTGGAGTATCATTACTCCAAACAATAGTTTTATCATATTTTAATTGAAGCGATACAAACGATACAAGGAAAACAGAATTGTCTGATGTGTTATTTAGTATTACATTATCATTATCTAATTCATCATTACTAGAATTAGAATTCTTAGAATAGACTAATGTGTTATTATTATCAACACTGCTACTACAAGGTTTGCCTTCAAATGATCAGGTGGTGGATAACATTCATTTTTAGCATTTATAATAGTTTTATAAGAGGGATACAATTTGTCTCCTAAAAGTAGTTCGTTATGGTGTTTTAATGTTTCATATTTTCTTGCAGTTAAATTTAAATCCACATACATAGCCAAAAGTCTTGAATTAGAAATCTGATTCGCTGAATTATCAATATTATTATCTTCAATTTTACTCTCACAATAGTTTCTCTTTTTCTCAATTGCTCTTTGTAATTCATCTTCAGAGTTACTGAAGCAAGCTCTTCTATACGTCTCACTTTTGTCTTCTCAGATCCTTCTTCGTATGATATCCGAGGACGACCCTTTATATTGTTATTTGAAAAATTACTGGTTCCCGATGGAAAATAATTGTCAGCAAAACAAGCATCACTTTCATTATTAAAAGTAACTATAAAATCCTTCTCCAAAAAACTTTGATACTTGCTAATAAATTTGGTTTTTATTCGTTGTACGTTTTGCCACTTTTTGTAATACTGAGGAAAAAAATTGTTTTTCAGTTGATCTCTTATTTCAGATAATTGTCTTTCAGAATAATTATTATTTGAACATTTAATTTTTTCAATAATTTCATAAATTTTATCTTTACCTTCAATTGACTTTGTATCCCAAAACATTTCACATAAAATTAGATTATTTATTTTGTAATTTATTTTTACTTTAAAACATAAAAATTAACAAATAATAGTTAGAAATACTGGTTTTACTTGCAACTTATTTTCCAAATATGCTAGAACAAAGTATTAATTTTACATCTTAATACAAAAATTTCTTAATTTCCAAAAAACAATAAAACATAATGTAAATATCGATCATAATGTAGGGTTGGGTTATACAGGTTAGGTGACAACATTGACGTTTGAGTTTAGAAAATTTCATATCTAGCGTTTAGTAAAAAAATATACGCGAAAAAAAGACGATAACATTTCGGTTATGTTCAATTTATTTTGTTTACTAAACCTGATTACATCACTAAGAAAAGTATGAATTATGCTTATAATCAGTTATAAATTATTATAGGCTCAAGAATTTGAGGTTATGTTAAACTATTTTGCGCATGACAGAAGAAAACTACAGTTTACACTAAATGTCTTTCCTTCTCACAAACTTGTAATATTCTTGGAACAAGCATAAGTATGATTTCCTTCAAGCCAATCAATGTCAACATATTTTTTTCCTAAGCAAAAAAATCTTTTCTCTCAGTGATCGATATTCAACCATTATATCCATTTAGTCCTGTAAAAAATCAATTCATTAATCATTATTCAATTCCAAAAGCAAAGAGTAAAATATAATTACAGCTAATTGGTAATTATTCAAAACTACTTTTAAAAAAATCTAAGCCAATAGTCAACTAAGATTGTATAACAATTTGAAAATTGAGTTTAAATATGTTCCCCTATATTATCACTCTAGGTCAAAAGTAATTATTTAACTTTACAAAAAACAAAACAAAATCTAAGCACTGAAAACTTTCGAAGTTATATATTTTTTCAGTAAAATTGTTACAACAATTAAAAAATTGTTGGTAAATATTTTTAACAGTATTACCACTTTAGGCAATAGTCGAAATTAATTAATTTCACAGAGAAAACGAAACTTAAGTAAGGAAAAAGTTTGAAGTTACTAATAGTCAATTAAAATTGTTTAAATAATTCAAATTTTGTTTTAAATCATTTTCAGCTGTATTATCATTATAGCACAAGAGTACTTATTTGACGTTACAGAAGAAATGTAATCTAAGTAACTAGGCCAAGTGCATTTAATTAATTTTACAGAAGAAACGAAACCTAAGTACGAAAAACTTTAAGTTATTTATTTGTTTAAATTGATTGTTTAAATAATTTAAAAATTGTTAGTAAACATCCCTAACTGTATTAGAACTCTGTCCAATAGTAATTAATTAGTTTTACAATAGAAACAAAATCTGAGGAAGGAAAACATTGGAAGTTATTTATTTGTTAACTAAGATATTGTTTAAACAATATAATAATTATTAATAAACATCTTAAACTTTATTATAAATCTAGGCCAATAGTAATTAATTAGTTTTACAAAAGAAACGAAATCTAAAGAAGGAAAACTTTGGAAGTTATTTATTTGTTAACTAAGATTGTTTAAACAATTTAAAATGGTTAATAAACATCCGTAACTGTATTCAAACACTAGACCAATAGAAATTAATTGATTTTACAAAAAAAACTAAATGTAACTAAAGAAAACTTACAAAGTAATGTATTTGTTAATCAACTAACATTGTTTAAACAAATTAAAAATTGTTAATAAACATCTCTAACTGTATTAGAACTTTAAACCAGTAGTAATTAATTAGTTTTACAAAAGAAACGAAATCTAAGGAAGGAAAACATTGGAAACTATTTATTTGTTAACTAAGATATTGTTTAAACAATATAATAATTATTAGTAAACATCTAAAACTTTATTATATATCTAGGCCAATAGTAATTAATTAGTTTGACAAAAGAAACGAAATCTAAAGAGGGAAAACTTTGGAAGTTATTTATTTGTTAACTAAGATTGTTTAAACAATTTAAAAAAGGTTAATAAACATCCGTAACTGTATTCAAACACTAGACCAATAGAAATTAATTGATTTTACAAAAAAAACTAAATGTAAATAAAGAAAACTTACAAAATAATGTATTTGTTAAGGTATTAGTCGCGTAAAATGATTTTCGTCAGATTTTTTTAAAACTTTGTATCTGTATTCATGAGGTATTTATCTATGAAATGAGATCTATCCTATTAATTTTCACTACTTCTGAGCTTCAAAATATTAATTCAAAGTTTATACCTTTTACATGCAATAGCACAAAATGCATGTAAAAAATGTCTCTTATATTCAATTATAAAAAAACAAGTCGTCAGTTTTTCAAATAAAACTACTAAGTTACACATTGAGATAAAATAAATCCTTTAAAAAAAAATTAATTTTATTGACCACGCCGTATAAAAAATACAATAATTTAAAAATTCATAATTTTTCATTTTCACGTGGTTTCATTGAAAAATGTCGAAAACGTGTGAGCAATACATCACGGTAACTTATAGTACCTGACTGAAAATCGTGAAAATTACATATATTATATTAGAAGAGGTCACAAGAAAGCAAGTGAGTTGATATAAAAGTTTATTTTTTGTTCTTTTTATTTTGCGGGAGTTTTGCGGGAGCATTTACGCGACTAATACCTTAATTAACTAACATTGTTTAAACAAATTAAAAATTGTTAATAAACATCCCTAACTGTATTAGAACTTTAAACCAGTAGTAATTAATTAGTTTTACAACAAAAAAGAAATCTAAGGAAGGAAAAATTTGGAAGTTATTAATTTGTTAACTAAGGTTGTTTAAACAAATTAAAAATTGTTGCTTTATAACTAGAATCATTTAAAAATGTTTTAAAGAAGTTTTGTTTGTAAAATGTATAAGTTTATATAGTTTATTGCATCAAAGTATCTTGAAATCACTTTCTCAAATATCAATTTTTTGACTTTTTAAAAGTTATTAACATTTATTTTTGTTATTAAAAGAAATTTTAATTTTGTAGCAGTTAAGAGTTATAGTACAAACATTCATGAGTATTTTAAAAAAAAAAGTTAAAATCGGTTCATTTTTGAGTTGTCGGCTGCTTTTTGTCCAAAAATAGTGCTTTTGGCCACACTGTGCGCCATCTTAAATCCGCCATTTTGAATTTTTTATTATTTATGAAATAATTGAGTTCACTTAAGTAAAAAAAAAAAAGAAAAGTCTTTGTCCTTATGATTTGATGGAAAAATAAAGTTTGGACCAAAGTAGAGTGAATAATACCAGATTTGAAAATTCAAGGTGCCATTTGAAAAAACAGGGGTGGGAGTGAAAATGTGTTTATATATTTTTAAAGGACAACTATTGAGTGCACGTTTTTTGTACTTCCTAGATGTCAAAAAAATGCTTTTCGACATGAAACTTAGGTTTTATCAAAATAAAAGCGTTAAAAATCGTAATTTTGTGCAAAAAAGTGCAAAAAAAGATAAAAATAATTTTTTAAACAAATTTTCGATGGCATATTTTGAAAGAGCGTATTCAAATACATAAGAAAGGGTACTTCCTATAAAAATCTCCTTTCTTATTAAGGAAAGAACTGGCCTCGAATTTGCACTAAAAAATCTGTGTATTTGGGCGTTAATGGGTTAATATTAGGCGAAAATCTTAGTCGATCTACCCTTAAAACTCAACTTTGAATCAGATTTTCAACGCTTGACTTTCGTCAAGTCTATGAATTTTTTAAGTGTTTTTAATGGAATGAAAATTATTTAATTGTCAACTGACCTTAATATAAAATAAAAACATAAGCCGATCAACCCTCAAAACTCACACTTGAATCAGATTTTCAACCCCAAACCCTATTATTGACTGTCGTCAAGTTTATCAATTTTTTAAGTGTTTTTAATTGAAAGGAAATTCTTTAATTGTCAACTGACGTTGATATAAAATGATAACCTGAGCCAAGCAACCCTTAAAACTTACCCTTGAATCAGATTTTCAACCCCAAAGCCTATTATTGACTTTCGTCAAGTCTATCAATTTTTAAAGTGTTTTTAATGAAAAGGAAATTATTTAGTTGTCAACTGACCTTAATATAAAATAAGAACCTAAGGCTATCAACCCTTAAAACTTACCCTAGATGCAGATTTTCCACCCTAAAGCCTATTATTGACTTTCGTTAAGACAAAGAATTTTTTGAGGGTTTCTAATGAAAAGAAAATGTATAAGTTGTCAACTGATCTTAATATAAAATAAGAACCTAAGGCGATCAACCCTTAAAACTCACCCTAGATTCAGATTTTGACCCCAAAACCTATTACAGACTTTCGCCAAGTCTAAGAATTTTTTAAGGGTTTCTAATGAAAAGAAAATGAATAAGTTGTCAACTGACCTTAATATAAAATAAGAACCTAAGGCTATCAACCCTTAAAACTTACCCTAGAAGCAGATTTTCAACCCCAAAGCCTATTATAGACTTTCGCTAAGTCTTAGAATTTTTTAAGGGTTTTTAATGAAAAAATAAAAATGATTTGGTTGTCAAATGACCTTGATATAAAATAAGAGCCTATGGCGATCAACCCTTTAAACTTACCCTAGAATCAAGGGTGGGTTTTAAGGGTTGATCGGCTGATGATATCACTTAATAACAAGGTCACTCGGAGAATGAATAATTTTCTATTCATTAGAAACCCTTAAAAAAATTTTGAACTTGATGAAAGTCAATAATAGGCTTTGGGGTTTAAAATCTGATTCTAGGGTGAGTTTTAAGGGTTGATAGGCTTAGGTTATCGTTTTATATCAAGTTCAGTTGACAACTGAATAATTTTTATTTCATAAGAAACCCTTAAAAAATTCTTAGATTTGACGAAAGTCAATAATAGGCATTAGTGTTGAAAGTCTGATTCTAGGGTGAGTGTTAAGGGTTGATCAGCTTAGGTTTTTATTTTATGTGAAGGTCAGTTAACAACCAAATAATTTTTATTTCATTAAAAACTCTTAAAAAATGTATAGACTTGACGAAAGTCAATAATAGGCTTTGGCGTTGAAAATCTGATTCAAGGGTGAGTTTTAAGGGTTGAACGACAAAGGTTTTCACCTAATAATAAGGTCACTGGGCCACAAAATCATTTTCTATTTATTAGATACCTTTAAAACCCCGAAAAACTCCCGAGTAACAAGTTTGAAGTCAATCTAATGAAAATGTAAAAATTGTGTCCGCCATTTTGGATCCGCCATTTTGAATTTCTTAAAAATGACTTTAGATTCGTAATCAGCGACCCCAAAAACCCCCGAGTAACAAGTTTGAAGCGAATCACTTCAAAATTAAGAATTTTGAACAGTCTTTTGATTTTGTTAATTAGTTTTTTGTTTATTTATAACATTTTATTATCTTAAAAAAAATTTTAATCAAGAAAATCTATATGGCAAAAGTAATTACATATCTCAAGCTGATATTTTTTGAAAAGAACGGTGATTTTTTTCAAACCCTTTCTGGGCAGATGAGGGGGTCCGTTTCACAGAGAATGCCCATATATATTATATTTTAAAGATTTAGTAAAATAAGGAAACTTTTGGCTGTTACTATACACCAACTTAACAAAATAAAGAGCGCTATTTTAACCACAGTATTTTTTTCTTCAGAATAGATTTTTTTTATGAACAATAAATATAAAGTCGTAAAAAAATATTGTGCTATAAGAAGGAATGAAACCTGAGTATTTTTTTAAAAAAATTCTCTTCGGATACGAATAATTAAAGAAAGTTGCTGCAACGCAGCATTTTTTGTTCCTTAATTGACGAACCTGACTGCTGCCAACATAAATCACTGGCATATATTCGATTGGTCAAAACATGCGCGTTGATTAGAAATAATCAATGAATTTTAATAAATTCATTTTAAACATATTTAAAAAATGGATTTATACCTAATTTGTATAAAATATATTTTAAAAAAATGTTTTCTTAAAATAAAAGTATTTAATCATAATATTATGTTAAAAGGTAGTAATATATTTCTAAAAATTTCAAATAACGCGCGCATTATGAAAGCATGCGTACTTGCGTTTGACATTATAGCTGAAGGACGTATGTAAACAAATATGATGGCCTGATCTTTTAGGTTATGTTCAAAACTTCAGCTTTATACGCTTTATAATACCGATAATATCATTATATTATTACACTTGTCATTATTTAGAGCATATTTGATAATTCTTTTTTTTAAGGCCAGGTTCCTCCAAACAATTTTCAAAAAATCTAAAAAATTTTTCGCCCGTAAATTGCTAGAAAATACTCTTAGAAATAATATAGAATTAGTCCCGAAGGTCCGCACGACCGAGAAGTAGATATACAAGAAGAGAGAGCGGTGCGCGCTAAGCGGTAAATCCGTCCGCTCGAGCGGCCACAGAAGCGTCTAAAGATTACAGGATTGCTGCAAGAAATGCAAAAAGTCTTGAAAATGACAACTATGACGACCAGGAAGAAGTTCTGTACGCAGCCGGATTGGATACATGTGTAAAATTCACTTTTTTTTACGATTTTTCACGAACAAAAACTTTAATTGCTTTTTTCTCAAAACCACGTTTTTCTCGAAACAACGTTTTTTGAACTGGGTGTCACTCTTATTTAGAAACTATTGCACTTATCAATATGAACCAAACGTCATTTTACTCTTCAAATGTCTCTCTATGGTGTGAACTAGAACCAAAAATATTCATCATTATTTAAATAAGTTATAAACAATTAAAAGTGAAAAAAAGGTTTAAAAACTGAAAAGTCCCGCCATTTTGTTTTTTTTTTTGGTCAAAATGTTTTATTCTAGTTCACACCATAGCCAATGATGTCATACAGAATAAGAAACCATTTTGATTTTTGCTTTCAATTGAATAGATTCAGAGATATCGTGACACCCACCAACAAAAGGGATTTTTTTGAACAGCCATTTTCGGTTTCGCCATTTTGAAAAAAAAATAATAATTTTTTTCAATTAGTATTTTTATGTGTCTTTGTATATGAAAAAAGTTTGGTTAAAAAAAAATTTGTGTAATATCAATAAAATAAGTTTGAAAAAAAACACATGTTTTGGAGGAACCTGGCCTTAATATAATTTGTCATCAAGTTAAAAATACGTCCAATTAGGGATATCCGAAAGATATTATTATTTTCCAACTTTAATGACATTTTTCTCAAAAACAAGGCTCTGAATTGCATTGAAATTTACCACAGTAGAACTTTCAATATTAAACAATAATATACTAAAATTGCGCAAAAATTTAATCATTTTTCTTGGCAAAATAAATAAATTCCCACTATAAAATGTGACAAATGTTCCAGCTACCATTAAACGTCGTGTAAATATGAATATTTTTTAAACCATGTTCTTTATCTCAATTAAACTTTACAGACATATTTCTGTAATTATTATTATTTAATTCTTAAAGTTTGAACAGTTTCTAATCATTTTGAAAATGAGGTTGAACATTCTTAACTTTCGGAAAAGTTAAAGTTAACTTCTGGAAAAATTAAATTAGAAATATTAAAAAAAAACTCTTTGTCAACTATATGTAAAAAACATTGTATGAGACTTGATAATTGTGCTGTAAAAATGTAGTAGCTCTGCGAAATTGTTTTCTAAATTTAGGTATATATTAAAACTGTAGAATGGATTCTAGGTGTTAATCAAATAAACCCTACTAATATCAATGTGTTTTTACTACTTTACCTAATCCTTTACTTTCTAATAAGAAATTTATAGGTGAAATATTTATTTATCGGACCGAATATTTTCATGATAATACGTTAAAATTTACTATGTGTTACGTAAAGCGATTTATTTCCATCGTGTCACAATACAAAATTTAATGAAACTTTTTACAGTTTTAATGCATTTTCTGTTGGTGGAGAATAAATTATGTATTTTACAATTGTAATATTTAGTACATTTGTACTCCCTTTCTATTTCATGCGATAGAGGAAGAGAGAAATAGCAAAACTCTTTGGCTTAGGGGGATCGTGGATCTTTCTTTTTTAGGCTAGACCGAATATACATCGCTTGAGTCTCCGTTCACATTGGCCATGCGCATCTCGTTGCGCACCATGCGTCAAGTCAGGCCCAACGCGACCCACCCCCTAATCCACCCGCTACTCTCGCGCGGTACATCATGATTCCACAGTCTCTCGCGGTTTTCATTATGATTTTCGAAATTTGAGATCATACATGCAAAAGTGGGTGGTGGGTGGTATTTTGAAAATTTAACTCACAATACATTAGTTTGGTAGGTGGGTGGTGGGTGGTGTTAGGAATAGAATAGTTGCTCTGAAAACATATACTAAATAGGTGATGGGTGGGTGGGGGGGTTAGGCATATGATACATACATTAAAAACATATACTAGGTGGACAGTGGGTGGTAGGTTGTGGGTGGTAGTACCAAAGACTTGTAACTTATTTCTAACATAAATGTTAACAACAACTTATTGTTTATGCAAATTTTACAGATGGATGGTATCATAAAGACAAAGAAACTAGTCCTAAGGTAAAAGTTAACAACAATACGCAGTTTATGCAATTTAGGAAGGTTAAGATTTTAAGTTAAACTTGGTGCGATTCGATTGCAGCGCCGTCTATGGAGAAATCCCCCGCTTAAAAAACCTACAAGTAGTGGTAACTTTTAAATTCCCGCCCAAAAGTAGGGGTTGAAAGCCCGAGTATCAGCTAGACTACATACAGCCAAGCAACGGCCACGTTGGCTAGCTCGGCAAACCCTGATCAAGAAGTTAACTTTTAAAACAGTTAAATTAACTTTTGGAATAGTTCAAGTTAACTTTTGGAAAAGTTTAAGTGAACTTTCAGAAAAGTTAAAGTTAAAGTTAACTTTCGGAAAAGTTAAATTTAACTTTAGAAAAATTGAAGGTAACTTTTGGAAAAGTAAAAGGTACCTTTTGGAAAAGTTAAAGGTAACTTTTGGAAAAGTTAAATCCAATTAACATGTAAATCCCATAAGAGGTGAAGTTAACTTTTGGAAAAGTGAAAGTTAACTATCGGAATATTTAAAGTTAACTTTTGAAAAAGTTTAAGTTAACTTTTAGAAAAGTTAAAGTTAACTTCTAGAAAAATTATATCCAATTGTCTAGTTGGAAAGCACAAATGACCACAAGGTGAAAAACGTTCTCTGAAATAAGGCACAGATCTCACAATTGACAAATTTATTATACGAAACACTTAAACACTTAAACACTAATTTTACAAAGGTTAATTAAAAAGTCTTGTGTCAAATATTATGACAGTTTAAACCACATTTCACAAAAAGAAAACCATAATCACAAGTAGAAAGTTCAAAGTCGAAAAGAAATGATAAGTCTATCTCATCAAAGTCACAAGTGGAATGTTGAATTTATCACAAAGGCACGCTGAATTCACTTCCGATTAGCGAAGGCGGAACTGTCACAAACCGAGTTTCCAAAATGTAATGAATGAATCAATCCAAATTTGCTCAGTCCAGAGAAATAGGAAAGATAAGCACCAATGGGAAATTTCAGTTTTAGGGGGAGCACTCTGAATGATTCACAGTCGAATCTTGCAAGGTATGAATCCACCCAGAAGGCTTGCAAGATTCTTCTGTTCTGCCAAAAGGTAATTAGTTCAGAGTGCTCGAACTCTGCGAACAGATCAGAAAATCTCCCCAATGGATCCTGAGCAATAGCGTCTGGATTGCCCGATAATGTAACGGAATTTAAAGACAATGTCAAAAGCTCAGCGTCCGAAATTGATTCACGACATATACCCTTTGGGAGCCAAAGAGGGACTGACTAGAGGGCCCTGAGGGGGCCTTGACGACCGGGCGAAAATCGTGGGATCCAGCGGCCAAACTCTACGGAATTTGCAACATGTGTTTGCAACATGGTTGCTGGTAAACGCCTGGATCCCAGATGAGCGCTGGCAACGTTATAAAAAAAACCGGAAAAGGGGAAAAGTGAACAAAGAATGGAATTTGAAAACTGTTGAGAAAACTTTAAATTTACTCGAGAAAAGCAAACAAAAAATCTTGAAAGTTAAATATTTCCTTCTAATGGTTTTGAAACGTTACATTTTAAACATTTCCGCCCGCCTTCGTTAATCAGATTGACGAAAATTTACAAAGAGTCAGTGGGAATTGGTAGCACACATATTTTGACAATGGATCGTTTGAAGGTCGAAGTCTGAGTACGAACCGTCACAACTCGTGGAAGACCATCTTTCCCAGGATGCACTTCAAGGATGCGGCCTAGTGGCCACTTGGAAGGAGGGTACCTTTCATCGATAACAAGTACCATTGCACCTTGCTGGATAGGAGTGGTAGCCTGGTTCCATTTGTAAATGGTCTGGTAGCGTTGAAGGCATTCTTTAGACCACCTGGTCCAAAAGCTGTCCATCATTTGCCGCAGAAGTTGCCACCGAGAGAGTCGACCTGTTTTGATGGCTTCCAGGCTCGGTTCTGGAATGACGGTGAGTGGCGCTCCAATGAGGAAATGACCTGGAGTGAGGGCATTAAGGTCATCTGGGTCCTCAGTGAGTGGAGAGAGTGGCCGAGAATTGAGGACTGCTTCGACCTGAAACAAAAATGTACTCAACTCCTCATAGGTGAGGAGATGATCCCCGATGACTCGACGAAGGTGGTGTTTAACGGACTTCACTCCAGCTTCCCAGTGTCCTCCAAAGTGAGGAGAGGCAGGGGGGTTGAACAGCCACTGGGTCCCATCGTTGGCGAGAAGCGATGACAGCTTTCCGAGTTGCTTGGAAGATGATAAGAACAATGATCGAAGTTCCGAGTCTGCTCCAGTCAAGGTTGTCCCGCAATCACTCCTCAAGGTTGCACAGATACCCCTTTGTGCAGTGAAGCGTTTATAGGCAGCAATAAAGGCATCAGAGCTGTAATCCGTGACTAGTTCCAGATGAACGGCGGAAGTGGCCTGACAGATGAATAAAGCGATGTAAGCTTTATACGTGCGAGCCGCTCGCCCCTTCCATGTCTTTACGAGAAGCGGCCCCGCATAATCAACGCCAGAATGCAGAAATGGCCGAGAAGGTGTGACACGACTCGCTGGTAGCTGTCCCATTAGTTGATTTCCGCGAGTCTTGCGATACCGCACGCATCTTATGCACTTCCAAATAAATGAGCTGACTGGAGTACGTCCTCCAAGTAACCAGAATTCATTCTTGATGAATGAAAGAGTCAGCTGGGTGCCTCCGTGTAGAGTCCGTTGGTGAGCGTCAGAGATAATGAGTTGAGTGAATAGAGAGCATCTGGGAAGAATGATTGGATGCTTAGCGTTGAATGACAGGAACGAAGAATTTAGTCTGCCTCCAAGTCTGATCAGATCTTGTGAATCGACGAATGGCGTCAAGCGAGCAAGTGGATGAGTAGTCGGTAATGCTTCGCCTTTCAACAATAGACTTCTTTCCTTTTTAAAGGTTTGATGTTGAATCTTTCGAGCCCAGAAATACTTTGCTGATTCCAATTCTTGAGATGTTATTGGAATTTTGTCAATTTTATCCGCCTTTTTTTGGAGCAGAAGAAGAAATCGCTTGCATAAAGCAGTGATTTTCAAGAGTTTACTCAGCTGTGAGTATCTCGTTATCAAATCGAACTCCAATTCCTTTTCCGTATGCGAAGTGTGGGGAATGGTGACACTTGATAAAACTGGACGCTCCTCAAGGTTTCC
This sequence comes from Ganaspis brasiliensis, assembly GCA_037103525.1. NCBI lineage: Eukaryota > Metazoa > Arthropoda > Insecta > Hymenoptera > Figitidae > Ganaspis > Ganaspis brasiliensis. The sequence goes on from JAZKLR010000550.1 coordinate 147,706, forward strand.
AGTGACTTCAGGAACTGAGAATCGGCTGGGCCAAGTTTCCGACGAAAGCTGCAACCATTCTGGTCCAGTCCACCAGCTGGAACTCTCAGATAACTGGTTTGGTGTGAATCCTCGGGTGGCAAAGTCGGCTGGATTTTCTTTGCCCGGAATGAAGTGCCATTTAGCAGTGGGAAGAGTTTCCTGTATCATGCAGACTCGATTATGGATAAAATCCTTCCAGCGAGAAGGATGATTGTTGATCCAGGTGTAGGTTATTGCTGAATCGGTCCATATGTGAATTGGCACATTCTCCAGATTTAACACATGAAGCACATGGTTCACGAGCTTCGTTCCTAGGACTGCAGCTGACAATTCCAAGCGTGGAATTGTTAATCTTTTAATAGGCGCGACCTTCGTTTTGGCACAGATAAGTGCTGTTCGCGTTAAGCCGTCAGGTTCCGCGGAACGAAGATAAACAACAGCCGCTAATGCATACTGCGAAGCATCACAAAATCCGTGAATTTCCAAAGAACTTGTTGAAGTGATGCCCAGCCAGCGTGGAAAAGAGAGTGTGTTGATGTCCGGAAGTTGTTTGAGAAATAAGTTCCATTTTTCGATAAGGTGAGACGGTAATTCATCGTCCCAGCCAAGTTTGAGGGCCCACAGGTCTTGGATGAATAACTTCGCCGAAATCATGACGGGTGCTAAGAGTCCTAGTGGATCGTATAGCTTAGCGATGATAGATAGCGTGGTCCTCTTTGTTACTTTATGTTCAGGTCGCGAAGTCGAGGTAAAGTGGAAGGTGTCAGACGATGGATTCCAGCTCATCCCGAGGGTGTGAACCATTTCCTTCGATGACTGATCAATCGAAATCGACTTCGAGAAAAGTTGCTTTTCGGACGGTAAGTAATGTAAGGTTGTGGGCTCATTACTAGTCCATTTTTGCAGAGGAAATCCGCCCGCCATGCACAAATCGTGAACTTGCTGGACTATCAATTGCGCTTCTGAAATCGAATGCGCTCCTCCAAATACGTCATCCACGTACCTTCCTTTTGAAAGCGTAGGTTTTGCTAACGGGAATCTGGAACCTTCATCGTCGATAAGTTGCTGAACGGTCCGAAGAGCAAGGTAGGGAGCACATGCCAGTCCATAAGTGACAGTAGTCAGTTGATAGTCGTCTTGGTGAACCTCGATCTGACGATACATTTTCTCGATGTCAGACGTGAAAACAAATCGAAATTGGCGAAACCAAAGAAGTACATCCACAATTTCATTTTGAAGTTTCGCGCCTGTGTGGACGATATCATTGAGTGAGATGCCAGTAGACGTTCGACTTGATCCGTTGAATACAACTCACAATTTTGTGGTGGTACTGCTTTCACGAATCACTCCGTGGTGAGGAAGATAATATACACCATTCAGTGGACCAGTACTGGTTGATGAGACCGGTCGCATGTGATTGAGTTCCTCGTATTCTTTAAGAAACTCGCAATAAGCCGTTTTCAAAGAAAAGTCATTTTCCATTCGAGTTGAAAGCCTGGACAACATTTTGACAGCGGCATTCCTCGAATTTCCCAGAAGAGAAGTTGATTTTTTGAGAGGAATCCTTACGACGTATCGACCATCGGATTTTCTCACGTGTGTAGATTTAAAAAAATCTTCACACTGTTGCTCTTCATTGGAAAGCGACGAAGTTGTAGATGCTGGTATTTCATCCAATTTCCAAAAATTCTGGATTAAATCGTAAAGTTCTTCGTCAATCGATACATGGTAGCTTTGAGTTGACAGTGGTATTGTTGATGGCTCATTTGGTCCAAATAGAATCCATCCCAGGATCGTTGCTTGAGCGGTTGGAGAATCAGAGCCACCCTTACGAAGACCTTCTTCCAAGATTTGTCCATAGTAATTAGCGCCAATGATTAGATCAATCTCGCCTGGAGACGTGAAATCTGGATCTGCTAACTGAAGATCCTTGAGATGCATCCATTCTGATTGATCCCCGTTGGACGATGAGAAGCGAGAAGTTAATTTTGGTAAAATGTAGGTGATCATCTTGAGTTCTGAAGGCGACTCAAAGTGAGGTGTCACTTTGACAGAGACAATGCCTTGAGTACGTCCTGCTCGAACAGCTCCAATTCCCACCAAAGGGACGGAAATTCTCTGACGTGGAAGTTTCAGATTCTGTACAAGCCTCTCCGAGATAAAGGAAATTTGAGAACCAGGGTCTACCAGGGCTCTAATCTTGAGTTTTTGACCCTTTTCAGTCGAGACAATGACTTGAACTAATAGAGCTAATAGAGAACTAATAGGAACTAATAGGAAATTTGAGAACCAGGGTCTACCAGGGCTCTAATCTTGAGTTTTTGACCCTTTTCAGTCGAGACAATGACTTGAACTAATAGTAGCTAATAGAGTGTTAATGGGAGAGGAACTTAGATGGCAAGCTGCTAGGTTAGCCTGTACTGACGATTCAGGTGCTAAAACTTGTGGCGTTTGCTTATCCTCAGCACTGTGGATAGATGTATGATGCTTTTTTCCGCACTTAATGCATCGTCTTGTCGTCCGGCACTCAGAAGCTTTATGCGGCGCAAGGCAGTTGAAACATAGTCCATGTTGTTTAATGAGCGTTTTTCGGTCACTTGGAATTTTACTTAAATATTCAGAGCACTTGCCTAAATAATGATCACCAGAGCAAATTACGCAAGTATTTGTAAAATTCGATCCCTCAGATGCTATGTGAGCCTTGACAGGTTGCTGATTCGATGATCCAGTGTTTCGTGATTTCTCAAACGCTTTAAGGGTGAGGAGTCTCCCTAATAAGTATTCCAGGAATTTTCCCCAAGTTGGAGGTTCTTGTGATGAGCCCAAAAAGAGCTCCCAATTCTTGACGGATTCCGGATCTAATTTTTGCACAGACGTATACACTAAGAAATCATCCCATGTTTCCACAGGACGGCCAAGCGTTTCAAGTGAGCGATAAATTTGAGTCACAGTAGAGTACAAGTTTTCCAATTCCACAGACGATTCCTTAATTATGCGTTTAATTGAAAGCAAGGATTGTAGGGAAGAATTCACCAATAAACGCTTGTTTTCATAAAATGATACTAGCGAATCCCAAGCTTTCTGAAAATTGTCACTAGTAAGAGTTGTATTTTTTAATAGATGAGAGGCAGTACCCTTTAGGCTCTGTTTCAAATAGTGTAATTTCCAGATTGGTGTCAGATTAGTATTTGACAAAACCATCGAGTCAAATAAGTCCTTGAACTGCAGCCAATCACCTGGAGTTCCATCAAATGTGGGAAGAGTCAAATACGGCAACCGGGGACCGCAATTAAAGGTTGTTGGGCATGAAGACAATTGTGAAGCAGATTGCACGGATGGAGAACGACGACTTTGACGTAATCGGTTCAGCATGCTGTTCATAATCTCAAGAGCTTCGAGATAACCTTCCTGAGTTGTCTTAAAGAGATTTTCCAGAAAATACGGAAGTCGTAGAAGAGTTTCTTTATCACGAGTACTTAATTGCCTCATCGCAATTCTAATTGCGTCATTAGATACACTAAATTGATCCCAGGCTTCTTGAAGGGCACGTCTGCGAGTTTCAATTCTATACGTCGAAACGTTTGATATCCCGACGCTTGTCAAATTGGCAACCGCGTTCGCGATATGGTCCATATGTTGCATTTGATCGTCGATGTGGTTCTGAACATGATTCAGCCGCATTTTGTAAATAAAACCTTCACCACAATTGTAAAAAATCACAAAATTTTAACCGTAATTTCTAGAGGTTCACTCAAATCCGAAACAATCTAGTGCACTTTGCGTTTACTCACTGTAATCCCTTTGATTGTGCGCACTTAAAAATTTCATCCGGCTCGAAGGACCAAAAATGTCTAGTTGGAAAGCACAAATGACCACAAGGTGAAAAACGTTCTCTGAAATAAGGCACAGATCTCACAATTGACAAATTTATTATACGAAACACTTAAACACTTAAACACTAATTTTACAAAGGTTAATTAAAAAGTCTTGTGTCAAATATTATGACAGTTTAAACCACATTTCACAAAAAGAAAACCATAATCACAAGTAGAAAGTTCAAAGTCGAAAAGAAATGATAAGTCTATCTCATCAAAGTCACAAGTGGAATGTTGAATTTATCACAAAGGCACGCTGAATTCACTTCCGATTAGCGAAGGCGGAACTGTCACAAACCGAGTTTCCAAAATGTAATGAATGAATCAATCCAAATTTGCTCAGTCCAGAGAAATAGGAAAGATAAGCACCAATGGGAGATTTCAGTTTTAGGGGGAGCACTCTGAATGATTCACAGTCGAATCTTGCAAGGTATGAATCCACCCAGAAGGCTTGCAAGATTCTTCTGTTCTGCCAAAAGGTAATTAGTTCAGAGTGCTCGAACTCTGCGAACAGATCAGAAAATCTCCCCAATGGATCCTGAGCAATAGCGTCTGGATTGCCCGATAATGTAACGGAATTTAAAGACAATGTCAAAAGCTCAGCGTCCGAAATTGATTCACGACATATACCCTTTGGGAGCCAAAGAGGGACTGACTAGAGGGCCCTGAGGGGGCCTTGACGACCGGGCGAAAATCGTGGGACCCAGCGGCCAAACTCTACGGAATTTGCAACATGTGTTTGCAACATGGTTGCTGGTAAACGCCTGGATCCCAGATGAGCGCTGGCAACGTTATAAAAAAAACCGGAAAAGGGGAAAAGTGAACAAAGAATGGAATTTGAAAACTGTTGAGAAAACTTTAAATTTACTCGAGAAAAGCAAACAAAAAATCTTGAAAGTTAAATATTTCCTTCTAATGGTTTTGAAACGTTACATTTTAAACACCAATGAACATGTAAATCCCATAGGAGATGAAGTTAACTTTTGGAAAAGTTAAAGGTAACTTTTGGAAAAGTTGAAGGTAACTTTTGCAAAAGTTAAAGGTGACTTTTGGAAGAGTTAAAGGTATCTTTTGGAAATTTTAAAGGTAACTTTTAAAAATTTTAAATGTAACTTTTGCAAATGTATAATGCAATTATCATGTAAATCCCATAAGAGATGTATTTAAACGCGCACAAATGCTGCGCATCTTTCTCTTTTAGGCTAGACCATACTGGAAAACATAATGCCTAAGCAGATAGAAATACAGATACGGGACCAGAGCATGAGACAGAAAAAGACAGAAAAAGGACAGTCTCCGTCCTTTATTATCTCATGCCGTGCTCCCGTTACCGTAATCGTTGTGCTTTGAGCTATACGCGCACTATGTCGCGCAGAGTTGCATGGGTTGGTTCCTAACGCGGCCCACTTCCAACCGCCCACTTGAGTCACCCACTCATGTCCAAGCGTTAATATCACTTTTCCTTAGAGATGGGACTTGTCGAATGTGACGGACAAAATATCCGACATGTCGAGCATTGTCGGACATTGTCCGACACGCTGGACATTTTTGACACACTGCTATTTATGAAAGAATCATATTGATTTGTTTATTTTTTAGTCATTATTCATGAAGATTTGTTCAAAATAATAGATTGTTAATAGAAAGTACTCGAAAATATAAAAAAAACATGTAAAATAATGCAAACAATACAAAAGTAATGTGTGACATAACCTCAAATCTTAAAGAACCAAGTTTAAAACAGTACTAAGTTTTTCAAGTTCAATTTTATAGAAATATGTCAAAAGAATTGAAAGAAAAATAATTTAATTAGTATAAAAACTGTTTGTTCTAAAGAAAAATGTATACACTATTTGATGAAATGTTTGTTAAATCGTGATTAAAATTACCAGGTCATTTGCATTAAAATCATAATTTAAATAATCAAAACATTACAATTTGCCGGATATCTAATACCCAGGGCTGATAAAAATCATGATTTTTTTTGAACTCCGAATATAAATGAAAAATTTATTGTTTTCAATACCTACATACAATTTTTATGTTTATTTTTAAGCAGTTATTAGTTTTTTAAACTGAAAACCTTTAATAAAACACTGTAAAATACTGCAAAAAAATTAAGAAAAACCTTTAAAATAAAAAAAGTTTCGGTTTTATAAGAGAAAAAGAGTACATTTTTTAAAAACTACACAATAATTCAAAAGTGTCAAAAAAGTTCAGACCTGGGTCCGTAGATAGTTTACTTCACTATAAAAGTAAATTCTATAGTGAAGTAGACTATTCACGGACCCAGGCTTGCAAAAAATAGTTAAAAATTAGAAAATCTTTTGTAAAAAATAAAATATTTAAGAAAATTTATTTTATTAGTACCGTCAAGTGGGGCTATTTTGTGCGCCTTGGGGCTATTTTGTGCACGCGAGGTTTTTAATGAATAAAATCTTTATATTCAGTTGCTTAAGTTTGCTACTTAGTATAAATATTTTCTGATATCTAGACTACAGAGAGTCCTTAATGAATTTACTCAATTCTTTATCAGAAATCAGAAAAAAAATCGTAAAATCGTGAAAATCAAGCAGAAAAATTTCAAAGTTCTCAAAATTCTGTTCAGATCTCCAGAAGCTTAAAAGTGTTTCTAAAGGTATTAATAATACTTGTTGACCAATTAGTTGTGATGATGTATACGTGATGGGCTAACTTTTTATTGCATATTTTAAGAAAAAAGTGTAAAATACTGAAAAACCAGGATTTGGTGGGTTATTTTGTGCATTCTTTAAAATCAAGTTTTTTTCAATAATTTATTTTGTAGTTAGTAAAAATTACTTTATAATTTCGTTTTAAAACATTTTTGTCTTATTTTTGTTATAAAAGACAAGAAATAAGTTTAAAATTTTAGTTTTACATATGGTGCCTTAAAAACCTCAAAAAAGTAATATTAATAATTACATGCTTTTCATGTTAATTTTGAAACTTTTTCTCTTAAAATAACTCCAGAAGTGCAATAGAAGTTATTTTAAGTAAAATGTTCTTAAAGAAATAACTTTTTTTGTAAATCTACTTTTTTGTGAAATTTTAGTGTTTTACTTTCAAATTAGTTTAACAATTCCTAGGAAAAAAATATTTCTGGCTTTGTTTTTCTTTATTGTACTCTAAAATATCTAGAAATAATACTTCATACAGCAAAAACGTTAAATAAAATTTTTACACAACTTTATAAATAAGCAAACATTGATGCACAAAATAGCCCCATCATAGGGTTTATTTTGATCACAACTTTGAGTTTCTATAACTCAGACAAAAAAAAGAAAAGAAAAACCCGATAAAAGAGAAGAACGATGTCAAAAAGATAGTTAGTACAAGATTAAATTTACCTACATCAAATAAGATAAAATAATAAAAGTCAACAACAAAGTAGAAAAATTAAGAAATTTAAAAAAAATATGTAAGTAAAAGTGTGGAATAAATTTTTTTAAAAATTCGAAATTGCAAGATAAAAATTAAACAATTTAAACGAAGGGAAAATATTTCTAAGGAATAGGAAAAAAACAAAATTGAAAAATTTAAAGTCTAAAAAAAATGGTGAAATAAAAATAAAATAAATAGGAAGAAAATGGAGAAATGTTTTTTTTTTAAATTACAAAATATAAAATAATTTGGTTAGAATTTACTGAATAATAATTAGGTAAATTTGAAATAAAGAAATTTATAAAAATTAATAAAAAGTCCATTGAAGAAATGTAAAAACCTTTTAAATAAAAAAGTTTGTGGAAATTAAACAACAACAAAAATGTTATAGGCCTATTAGACTTAATACAAGTCTAACGAGAAATTGAGAAATCCTGCTTGCAATAAATCAGATATTAAGAAACTATAAATTCGTGGTTAAATCTAGAAAATTTTAATTTTAATATCTTGTTCTTTGTAAAATTGGAAAAATTATACTAAAAAAAAATATAGTAAATTGTAGTCAGAAAGCGATCTCAAAATCTTTGGTAAGAAAATAACAAAAATAAGAATTAAATTTTAAAATCTTTAAGTCACTATAATTAAAATACATTCCAAACATAAATTAACTGATAACTGATATTTTAATTTATTCAAACTTTCAGTTCTTTTTTATTTGTTAACAGATTTCTAAGAAATTTCAGTTTTTGATAATTAAGAAATGTTTTCTTTTTTTGGTTTTGATAAATTTTTCAGTTTGTTTTTCTAATTTGAAATTTTCTTTAATTCTCTTCTTTGTATGCAAATTATTTAATTTTATTACACAATTTTGTTATTATAACATTCACCAACTTTTTTTTCGTTTTTCTATTAATATTCATATCGTAATTTTATATAGAAATAAGCAAATTTCTTTTTAAATTCAATTTGTTTTTAAATATTGTCTATTTTTTGCAAACTTAGGTATTCATCCTTTCCAAAAAAATTTTAATTTTCTTCATTTTTCTAAAATTACTGTCAGACTTGTTTCAAGTCTTATAAGTATTATAAAAATATTTTTCGTTTAATTTACAAAAACTTTTTTATTTTTTAGGGATTTGATACCTGTAATTTTTACCTTTTTCATCGCAAATATCAAAATGTTAGAATACCTAGTTCAAAAAATGTATTAAAAATAAAAATGTTTTAAACCTTGTGCGATTCAAAAGCTCTTAAATTACAGGAAATATAATATAAACAACTTTGACAGGTTCTTTTTGCTATGTTAATTTGTAAGGTTATGTTCTATATCAGAACTAAACTTTTAATGAATTTATGAATTGCGTAAATTTTAAAATATTTTGTTCTATAATAAAATTTGTATGACTTTCTAGAAGTATAAAATATATTTTGCTCAAATGTGCTCAAATGTCAACATTGTGACGCCCCATTGAAAAAGTCGACGTCGTATACGACTTCATGTACTACGTCGTGTACGACGTCGTTTACTGCGACGTATTTTCAGAGAGTACACGACGTCGTGTACCACGTCGTATACCACGTAGTGTACTACGTCGTGTACTTTTTTTCTCCGAAACATTTAGTTGATCATTCGTTTCCTGACATACTTCTTCATAAGAGGAAAGAAACTACAACTTAAATTATAATCACAATTACACGACGCAGTACACGACGTAATACACGCCGTAGTGCACGACGTAGTATACGACGTAGTACACGACGTAGTATACGACGTAGTACACGACGTAGTTCACGACGTCGTACAGGACCTAGTACAGGACGCAGTACAGGACGTAGTGATCAACTACGTCGTGTACGACGTCGTTTACTACGTTGTGTACTACGACGTGTACGACGTCGTATACGAAGTCGTGTACTCTCTGAAAATACGTCGCAGTAAATGACGTCGTTGTCAACGTAATACACGACGTCGTACACGACGTCGACTTTTTCAATAGGGCGGTCACATGATGGACATTGTCGGACACGCTAGAGTTTAGTCCCATCTCTACTTTCCCTTGATTCCTCACGATTTCTATTATGATTTGTGAAATTTGAGAACATATATGCAAAAATGGGTAGTGTTTTAAAATTTTAAGTCCCAATACATTAGTTTGGTAGGTGAGCTGTGGGTGGTGGGTGGTGTTGAGAATTGAAGAGATACATTAAACACATATACTAGATGGGTGGTGGGTGATGTTGAGAATTGAATAGAGATATTAAAAACATATAGTAGATGGGTGGTGGGCAGTGGGTGGAGTGGGTGGGGTTGGAGGGGTGGGGGGGTAGATACACTGGAAACATATAGTGGTAGGTGGTAGGGGCCCTCGCCGCGCCAGTAGTTACCGACCTATTATATAGTAGGAATCTGCATTACCGACCGTCGGTAAGTGAGCCCGTACCCTCCTAGCTATACTACTAAAATTGGAAACAAATCATCCTTAATGTCAAGACCATAGAAGTTCACCTAACATTTAGTGTTTTTTGTTTATTTGATAAAGTGTATTAAAAATTGAAAATAGATGAATATCCCACTTTCGTCTTAATTTCATGACAACCCATGTTGTGGGCGTCGAGATTACGCTTAGAGAAAAGCAATGCCTTTCCCCAGATCATTATTTTTATAAGATCTACGACTTTAGTCTAAAATATTTTTTGAGATTTTGAATATTTTATGAGATTATAGCAAAAAACCGTTAAATATGGAAGCTTTTTATGCTTTTTACCATGAAATTCAAATTTGCGAGTAATTTTACTATGATCTCCGTAATCAGCGTATCGAAATACGTAGGTATACATAATTTCAATAAAATTGAAGGTTTCGGATTTTCGGAACTTCACCCAAAATCAAATTGCGACTTATCATCTTTTCGGTTTTTTTTAAAGCTGTATAGCATTATTTTTTACTTTTTTCTCTAAAGCATTTAGGAAAGCAACGGTCATCAAATAGTTACTTTTCATGTGCTTCTATTTTGTTTATACATTCCGGCTAGAAAGATTTCTGGATTGGAAATGGTAGGGTTTCAGTCCAGGACTTCCCACTACATAAATCCGTTGTTAGATCCCAATAACCAGAAATATCCCGAGAAAAAGTAACGACCTTGGCATATAAGTGTAGGCTAAATTTATCAGAGTCGTGTAAGACTGCAATTACTACTAAACAATTTTTATATTAAAGGTAACCTCTGGAAACACTGCTGCTCCATCAATGATGATTGCAGAAAGAGCTGCTGCATTTGTTAAGAATGAATGGAATGCTCCATCAACCCTTTGGTACGAATATTTTAATTTTCTAAAATGTATTTGTCTTATTTAAATCGTCCTTTGGACTACTAGCTAATATCGGACACTTAAAATAGTACATTATCCGCACGCGTGTCATACGATATTTTTTCGCACGCTATACGGAAAGTAAGCAAATGCTCGCACAGCGAGAACTGCTAACTTTCCTTATAGTGTCCGAAAATTCTCTTTTACCGCATCCACGTTCCTTTCAAACTTTAAGATCATGTAGATAAAAAGATTATACAATTAAAACTATTCGATATAATTTTCTTGCATTAAAATTACAGTTTCCGGAATTAACCTAGTTGTCTTAAGGTAATCTGGTTATCGGTAGCTTAAAATCGTAACATGTTTACTCTCAACTAGTTAAGATAGAAAATATATACTTACGTTGCACTTATATAATTAAAACATCTGCTATTGCTATTCAAATATAACTTTTACAATTAAAGTGTCTATCTAATATGACAGAATGTTGATAAATTATATACCAACCTAGATTTGAATTGCAATCGGCTGCCAGAGTTGAATGGTCGGCCCAACTCTGGCTATCAGAGTGTCGGCACCCAAGGTTGGCCCGACCGGAAATACCTAAGTTGGGCCAACCTAACATGCCGACCAAACTTGCCAACCAAGTGCCGATGGTCGGCCCAACAGTGTCCAGAGTTGGGCCGACCGTCGACACTTCTTTGGCAAATTTGGTCGGGACACAAAGTTGGCCGGACCAGAAATACCTAAGTTGGGCCAACCAAGCATGCCGACCGAACTTTGACAACCAAATTCCTACGGTCGCACAGTGGGGCAAACTGGGTGGTCGTGGACAAATTCGTCTACAGGTCACAAATTTCACGCAATTTCAAAGCTATTTTTTAAATGAAAGGTTATAAAATTACGGATCGATCTGTGGAAGACAAATTTCAAATATTTTTGCTAATTTTTTTTAATTAACAATAAAAACAAGAATTTTTTTTTTTAATCAAGTCTATTTTTTATGGAAATGGTATTGTATCGACAGATATTTTTTTAACTGAAAGGGAAGATCCTCACAAACAATGTCGAAATGGGTAAAATAATTAAAATAATTTTTTTATTAGTTATAAACAATTAAATTTTTATAATTGGCATTTTATGTTCAAATAAAAATATTTATGTATAAAACATAAATATTTGCATAAATAAAAACATTTTTTCTTTCAAAAAGCAAAGTAGTTGTAAAATAATTAGTTAATAATAATTTTATAACAATCTTAGTTAACAAATGTGTATCTTTTCTAATTTCTATAGATTTTCTTTAAATTGTGAGAAAACGTTATTTTATATCAGTGGCGGGTCCACGGGGGGGAGCTAACCTAGATTTGCATGAGAGAGAGAGACAACACTATAGTGTTGTCTCTTTCTCTCTTATGTATAACCCCCTCCTGGAACCAAGTCTGGATCCGCCACTGTTTTATATGTGTCTTCTGTCTGGTTAAAATTTCAATAGCCCTTGCAATGCTCAAAATTGAGATATTCAGGCTCTAAATTCCAATTTTGAATGGAAAATGATAAAAAATGGAATTTCGAAACTGAATATCTCAATTTTGAGCATTGCAAGGGCTATTGAAATTTTTACCAGATATAAGGCACACATAAAATAACGTTACCTCACAATTTAAAAAAAATCCATAGAAAATCGATTTTTTCAAGTGTAACTGCCGGAGAACTACCTTAACAAAATTATATTTTTTGCATCATAAAATTTCATGTGGAAAAATATTATTTAAACAATATTATTTAACAAATTAAATATTATTTCAATTGTTTTATACAAATCTAATTTCTACGCAAATGCAATTTTATTAACGAAAATTATATTAACTCAAGGAGGAGTATATCACTAACAATGTCTAAAAATTTTAACTAATTAACATGTTTTTCTTAAATAGTTATAAACATTTAAATTAGTATATTTGGCATTTTATATGTAGCTAATAGTTTTTATTAATAGATCGTGTGTATTTGGATTAAACAGAAATTTTGTCTCTTTCAGAATCAAAATAGTTGTAAAATAATTAATTATTAATAATAATTTAATAACAATCTTAGTTAAAAAATGTATATCGTTTTTAATTTTTATGATAAAAATATCATTTTTGCTGCGTTTACGTACTTATAATTAAAATCGTCGCTTGGGAGAAGATAATTTTGATAAAGCTCTGAAAACAAAACCAACTCGCAAAAGCTCTGAAAACTGCGTCATTCTAATAAACATTTGAAGAAAGTGCCATTTCGGAATTGCAGATTTTGTTTTTAAATTTATGTTAGTAAGGCGAAAGATTTTTATTAGGTTAAGAATGTCTGTATAAAAAACAAGCTAAGGTGATTTAAAAAATTTAAGAATTATAATAAATTTACAACTATGTCTTAGTATTGTTCACCTGAGCTTGTTTTTTTATACTGACATTCTTAACCTAATAAAAATCTTTCGCCTTACAAACATAAATTTAAAAACAAAATCTGCAATTCCGAAATGGCACTTTCTTCAAATGTTTATTAGACTGACGCAGTTTTCAGAGCTCTTACGAGTTGGTTTTGTTTTCAGACATTTATCGAAATGGCAGAGTTCGCCTCCCAAGCGACGAAATTAACAAAATTATATTTATTGCATAATAAAATTTCATGTGCTGAAATATTACACCGTCCGACACGATTTTGCACCCATGAACGAACCAAAGATTTTCGGAAACTAGAGCCAAAAAAAAGATACCCGTGTCTGGCCGTTTTCCGAGATCAAGTCGTTTACGGTTTTTAGGGGTAAAAACAACCCTTAACCAGAAGGTACCCAATTGCCTTGAAAAAAAATGTAGAAACATGGGAATTTTTTCTTTAAAAATTGTTTAATCAATATTGGGATTATTAAACATACCCCTACTAATATTTCAGGTCCAACTGTCAACCCCAAAACTACCCCTATTTCAATTTAATTAAAAAAAATATCGATAAAACTAAAAAATTTTCGATTTTTTTTTCATTAATCGTTGAATAATTGTAATATTTTTTTACAGCACACAATTTTAAATTTTTTAATCTCAACCCTTATCTCAAAACCAACCCCTAAGCTAAATCAACATATTGCGTCCCAGACAATTTCGCACTCATGAACAAAGCAAGGATTTTGGAAAACTGAAGTCAAAAAAAAAGATACTCGGTTCCGACTATTTTTTGAAATCAAGTCGTTTAAGCTAAATCAATATATTAAATACTGCCCTACGATTTTTGATTTGTATAAAACTTCGTATATAAGAGTTTTTGGGGTCGCTAATTACAGATTTGAAGTTAGTTTTTTAAAATTCAAAATGACTTATCCAACCTTTTGGAGAAATTTTTAAAAAATTATCTGGTTTTTTTGAAACTTTATAACTACGGGTTTTCGGAAAATTGCAAAACAAATTTAAAATTTAAAATGTGTGATTTTTTTTCAGTTGTAATCATTTAAATTATAAATAATTTTTTAATTATCTAAAATAATGTATTGAATAAAAATATAACATTTTTTAAAATAACTCCAATTTTTCGTAAATTAATTGTATTAAAAAATTAGAGCAAATATTTGCTTTTTAAGACCGCTGTCTATTCGGATCAACGATAGGACTAGTTTTGTAAAACAAGTCCTATCGTTAATCATAGGTAAATCATGAGCAGTTATTTTTACCCCCTTTGAAAGTGTTAAAATAACTCTTTACAAAAATAACACCTTGAAACTTTACTTCCTATAAATAGAAGTAAAATTACTCCCTTTTATAGTGTTTCTGACCAGATTCTATATTAACTTAATGCATTTACAGGAAAACAAGCGCAATAGTTTTCTAGAGCACAGATACATGAGCACTAGTTTTCTAGGACATAAAAACATGCGCACTAGTGTTCTAACGCACAAATACATGCGCAATAGTTTTCTAACACACAAATACATGCGCACTAAATTTCTAGGACATAAATACATGTGCACTAGTTTCCTAGGGCATAAATTTATGCGCTCTAGTCTTCAAACGCTTAAATACATGCGCTCTAGTGTTCTAAATCACAAATACATGCGCATTGATGTACTATCGCACAAACAGATGCGCAGTATTGTTCTAAAGCACAAATGCATGCGCACCAGTGTTCTAAAGCACAAATGCACGCGTTCTAGTGTTCTAAAGTGCTCATACACATGCGTCCTTGTGTTCCAGCTCATATGGACATGCACACTAGTGTTTTAACCTACAGTAAATTTAGCTCTAAACATCAAGACAAATAATTTATGAACTAGAACTTCATTAAATCCTGAATGAATCGTAAAAAATACTAGTGCTAGAACAGTAGCGCGCATGCATTTATGCCCTTGAAAACTACTGCGTATATATTAATGCGTTGGAACAATTGTGCGCATGCCTTTGGTCGCTAGAACATTAGGGCGCATATTTTTGTAGGCTCAAAAGATAGTGCACATGTATTCTCTTACGCCAATGTAATTTCTGTCGGTTTTTGAGATAAGGGTTGGGGGTAAAAAATTTAAAATGGTAGGCTGCAAAAAAATATTACAATTATTTAACGATTAATTAAAAAAAAATCGAAAATTTTTTAGTTTTAACTATATTTTTTTAATTAAATCGAAATAGGGGTAGTTTTGGGGTTGATAGTTAGAATTAAAACATTAGTAAGTGTATGTTTAATGATCCCAATATTGATTAAGCAATTTTTTAAGATAAATATCCTATGTTTCTACATTTTTTTGCAAGGTAATTGGGTACCTCTTGTTTAAGGGTTGTTTTTACCCCTAAAAACCGTAAACGACTTGATTTCAAAAAATAGTGGGAACCGAGTATCTTTTTTTTTGGCTTCAGTTTTCGAAAATCCTTGCTTCGTTCATGAGTGCGAAATTGTCTGGGACGCAATATGTTGATTTAGCTTAGGGGTTGGTTTTGAGATAAGGGTTGAGATTAAAAAATTTAAAATTGTGTGCTGTAAAAAAATATTACAATTATTCAACGAATAATTAAAAAAAAATCGAAAATTTTTTAGTTTTATCGATATTTTTTTTAATTAAATTGAAATAGGGGTAGTTTTGGGGTTGACAGTTGGACCTGAAATATTAGTAAGGGTATGTTTAATATCCCAATATTGATTAAACAGTTTTAAAAGAAAAAATTCTCATGTTTCTACATTTTTTTTCAAGGCAATTAAGTACCTTCTGGTTAATGGTTGTTTTTACCCCTAAAAACCGTAAACGACTTGATCTCGAAAAACGGCCAGACATGGGTATCTTTTTTTTGGCTCTAGTTTCCGAAAATCTTTGGTTCGTTCATGGGTGCAAAAAAAAGTTCAAGTTTGTCGGACGGTGTTATTTAAACAATAATAATTAACAAATTAAATATTACCTAAAAGAGGAGCACATCACAAACAATGTCTAAAAAATGTATCTATTTAAAATATTTATCTTGATTAGTTATCAACAATTAAATCAGTACATTTGGCATTACATGTACAGCTTATAGGCAATGTTAGTATCTATTACGTGTGTGTAAATTAAAAATATTAAATTTAGACTTAGTAAAGAATAAATTCATGTAATAGGATATTTTTAAACAAATTTTGTTAACAAGCACAATACTCTCTAATTTTTGTTAATTCAAATATAATTTTTACGAAAATGCAATTTTACCAAAAAAAATTTCATTAATTGAAGGGGAATCACATAAACAAGGTCTAAAAATGAAAACTAATTGAAATGTTTTTTCAAATTAATTATGAACAATTAAATCTCTATATATTTGTTGTTTTAATTATGTACATGAACTTTATGAACTTATGATATATAAACATCAATAAATAAAAAATATATAAAAAAAATGAACCAATTCACTTAACAAAATTATACAATGAGGTCAGCGTAAGTGTCTAATCGTCGAAACCAGCGATTTCAGTAACTGTCCAGTCCTTAAGCCACGCCCCAGAATATTTTCGGGGGTTAAAGCAGGAGCGTAATCTGCGTTCTAGCAAGTGGGTTTTGAAATTGTTCAAAAGCCTCATGCCGCAGCGAAATAGACAGCACTGACGGTAGTAGTAGAGGGAGGGACACTTTCTGAAACATGCTCCGGGACACTTGCTGAAATGGACAGTTACTGAAACGGACACTTACCGCGACCTTACTGTGTTATATTAATTGCATAAATAATTAAGTAACAAACGCTTATTGTTATTAAAAACGTAGATCGGATCTAATTAGTTTAGATCTTAGAATTCTAGGCATTCTACTTTTTTTGAACACCTTAAAAAATAAAAATTTATGTTTCTTATTTATATTAATGCAAATTATTAATCAAATTTTCAACATTTAAATCTTATGTAAAACGCATTAATAAAGAATGTTTTAAATATTTGTTAATTATTTTTAAAAAGATTGGTTTTAGTGATAAAACACTTTGGAAACTTCAACCTCCTGTAAAATTGGTATATTTATTCTTTTTATATACATATTCATATACATTTGTTAACTAAGATTGTTATAAAATTATTATTAACTAATCATTTTACAACTAATTTGATTTTTAAAAGAAAAAATGTTTTTATTTATGCAAATATTTATGTTTTATACATAAATATTTTCATTTGAACATAAAATGACAATTATAAAAATTTAATTTTTTATAACTAATAAAAAAATTATTTTGATTATTTTACCCATTTAGACATTGTTTGTGAGGATCTCCTCTTTCGGTTAAAAAAATATTGGTCAATACAATACCATTTCCATAAAAAATAGACTTGATAAAAAAAAATTCTTGTTTTTATTATTAACTAGCGTAATTAACCTCGCTCGCTAACACTCGCTCGGTGCTTATTATTTCTTTAATTGCTTATTGATGTGGACATTTTATAAAATGTTTGTAAACTTATTGTTCATTGAATTTGTAATATTTTTTTCTTAATTTTTTATAATCTAATAATTTTTATTGTCATATTTTATTATTATAAAATTTTTTCAAAATTAATCATCATATTAATTTTTTTTTTTTTATTTTGAATTGGATATTTTCTAATGAAACAGATTAGATTAAAGTATTTTCCAATCAAATAGCAGCATTTATAAATTAAAAAAATATAAATGTAGAATTGAAATGAAATATATCTCTGATTGAATGTCAGGAAATTTAAAATACATTTTAATAGGGTAAGTCCTGTGGAAATGGCAATGCGAGAGAGATGACCAATTGAAATATTTTATAGAATTTGTTATTTAATATACATTATTATTGATTATTTACACTGAGAAAATTATTTTCTTGATTTAAATATAAGTATTTGTTTGAATGATTTTGATTAAGGCTGATCGAGCCTTCGAATGAGAAATTTTGTACCTTAATTTTGTTCACTTTTGGTCACGACAGCGACCAAATTCACATTACGATTCCCACCCGATTTTAATATTGACTTCTCTTTTTTGTAAAAGGTAAAGGAAAGAGGGAGAATAAGATTTTTTAAACATAAAACAGTTGCAGGAGTGGTGGAAAGTCAATTTCGATTACCAAAAAAAAAGCTAAATATGATTTTTTGAGAAAAAGAGACATTACCCGATTTCACGAGAAAGATGGCCGCCGCACGTCAGTCGATCACATGGCAGGCTGGAAGTTTCGTCTGTGCGGGAAGACAGGTGGTCTCTGCACTCTGTTTACTATCTGTCAGTTTCCAAGTCGAACTTCGTTTTCTCGCTCGCGAAAAAGTGTTTCCCAATTTCCTCATTTCCTGAAACTTTGGCAACAAAAAACATTTCCCCGAAAAAGTGTCTAGTGTTTTATAAAAGAAAAATTAAAAATCCTGTGAATTTGTGTTTTTTATAAGTCTCGTAGTCTTCCAAAAGTGTTCACACGCAGAAAAAACACGTGTTTTCTCTTATTCTTTTTTTTATTACTACTGCTAATTAATTAAATTCCTACAAGTTTCTATTTTTCTTTTCAAAAACGAAATTTTCAGCAATATTTTTATCAAGCAGCACCCTGACATAACTACTACACCGATCAGCTGGCCAATATTTACCGCATATTTCACAATTTCTTTTTTTAAAATCCAGACACTTTTTAGGAAAAAAAAACCTTTTTATTGACAAAGTTTTTGAAATGAGGAATTTTTTCAATATTTCTTTCAGATGCTTTCAGAAACGAGAAATTTATTCTCCGTTTTAACATTAATTTCCAGATTAGGAACACGCACGAAAGTCTGTCATTTTCAATGTCAAACTTAAAATTAATGTTGTCACTCCCGAAAATGTATTTTCACATTAAATTAATGTTTCTAAAATAACTAATTCCCCAGAATTTGTCAAAAAAAACATACTTTTCAAAAAAATGTCTAATTTTTTAGGAAATATATGTCAAAGATCACGGGTATTTATCTTATTTGTAAGTCACGTTGCCCTCAGAAAGGGGCCAAATGCAGTTTTTACTTCGGTCAAACCACTGACATTCGACCAAATTTGGTCGCTGACATATATTAAAAAATATTATAACCTATATTATATGTATTATTGAAGTATCTAAATTCAACTTCTGAAGTTGTTTTAGCTAAATTTTTTATTTTTCAGACTTAAATTTTTATTAAACGAGCAAGTGCCAACAAAAAAAAATCTGTCAATTTTTGTCATTTTTAAAAGTCTGTTTCTTAGAAATATACTTAACAAATATTACTGAAAATTGCCATAATTATTTATTTGTGCACTTTAATCATGTTTTCAATAGAAAGAAGACAAATATTTATTTTGTTATTGAATAATGTCAATTTGGAAATTCAAAATTAACCACAAAAAAATTATTTTAACAATTTTAACAATT
Organism: Ganaspis brasiliensis; assembly: GCA_037103525.1. Classification (NCBI taxonomy): domain Eukaryota; kingdom Metazoa; phylum Arthropoda; class Insecta; order Hymenoptera; family Figitidae; genus Ganaspis; species Ganaspis brasiliensis. Next base: position 167,174 of record JAZKLR010000550.1, read on the forward strand.
ATTTTACAAAACAATTGCTAATTTGAAATTACAAAATTAATTACAAAATAACGAAAATAATTGGCAATTGAAAAAAAAATTAAAAAATGGCTAGATTAATACACAAACCAACAAAATAATTTTAAAAATCAAAGAATAACTATAAAACTTTGAGCTAATAATTGAAAATTGAAAAAATTATAGGAGATAATTGAAAATTGCGGAAAATAATAAATAATTGAAAAATGTGGAAAATAAGTAATAACTGAAGAAAATATGTGAAAAATGATTAAAATAATTATTAATTTAAAAAAAAATTCGAAAAATAACTTTAATAATAGAAATTAATTAAAATTAAAATTATTCAATTTTATCAAGTAAAAATTGAATAATTAAAAAATTATAAAAATGATAGGAATAATTGTTGGAAATAATTGCAGATTAATCAATTGGATGGAAAACAGAAAGAAAATAATTAAAATTGAAAACAATAATTCAAAATTGAAGAAAATAATTGAAGAATTGTATTCAAAAATAAAGAAACTTAATGATAAGCGAAAAAAAATAATAGAAAAAATGCGATAATTTTTTAAAAATAAAGAAAATAATTGAAAATGGAAAAGTCTAATTGAAATTTGAAGAGAATAGTTCTAGAATTAAATAATTGCATTGAAATATTAAACCATTTTTTATGAGTGAAATTAATAGTTGAAATAATCCGTGAATTATTGAGTATTGAGGATTATATTTTTCGTTTTTCAATTTCTTTATTCTATATTTAATAATTCTCGCATTTTCTCAATTATAAATTTTTTCTTGAAATTTTAATACAATTCTTCTATTTGCAATTGACTTCTTTAATTTTCATTTATTTTTTATAATTTTGATACCTGTCACTGGTAGAAGTGACAGGGCGTATTGGGGAAGCAGGAGAACAAGCATCTGGAAAGAGCCGCATCTCCTCGTCTGCTTCCCCGCACGTTTTCTTGGTCGAGCCGTGGGCTACGCTTTCCCGCTTCCCGTCTTCCTATTGGCCGGATGGAATTTTCGCCCGGCCTCCCTTCTCTACCACTGCCCAACTCGCCCTACTCCCCGCCTTATTCGTTCTCCGTCTAACGCACGGTGCACTCTCTCTCTCTCTCTCTCACTCCCACTACTCTACCCTCTCCACTGCTCCTCGCTCGCTCTCCGTCTAACTCACTGTGCTCTCTCTGTCTCTCGCTCCCACTACTCTACCCTCTTCACTGCCCCTCGCTCGCTCTCCGTCTAACTCACTGTGCTCTCTCTCTCTCGCTCCCACTACTCTACTCTCTCCACTGCTCCCTCGCTCGCTCTCCGTCTAACGCATTATACTCCTTCTCTCTCACTCTCATCACCACCGCTTGTAACTACTCGCCAACTTTTGATCTCCGGATACTACGCGCGTGGATAACCGCGAGTATTCACGGTAAAAAAGAGATTGTTCAAGGTTATCGGAATAAAATATAGTGTGTGCTATTATTATTATTCCTATTATTATTATTTTTACTATTATTGCTAATATTATTATTCTGATTATTATTGCTAATATTATTATTATTATTATTATTATTATTATTATTATTGTTATTATAATTATTATGAATACTTTTGTTAGTATGAGTATTATTATTAATTTTGTAGGTTATTCTATTAATTATGTATATTATATTTTATATAATATATTATGATAATCGATGGGTAATGGGTGTACATGGTATTGTGTGTTGTATGTGATCATACTACACACATCTATTAATTCCCCATTTAATATTTAAATTCTTAGTTTCAAATCACATATGACTAATAATTTATTATTTATAAAGATAATAAATTGTTAAATTAAAATTATTATTTGAACCTAAAGTTTAATATTAAATATTTTTTCAGAGACAAGTTCCGTGCAATAGGGCTCCAACCGCTTATGTTTCCTGGGTCAGCAAGGCCCAGCGCGTCCTTCCCCTTCCCGCGCTAGCCTTCCACGCTCCCTCCACTCTCTCCGGTTCCCGGCAAAAGCGCGCGCGTACCTTCTTCCATGCTCCTGCTCTCCGGATACCTTCCGCGAGTTAAACACCGCGTTTTTTACCGAATAAAAAACCCTATTCCGCGGATTTTTGTCTCTGGAGCGCATCCTTTTTAATTCTAAGTCCAAATCTTTAAGATTAATGTTTTATTTTGACGCTACGAGCGTTTTTCTTAGAAATGTATTTTTAGACTAGATCATCTCGCAATCAGGTTGACGTCGAGAATGTATATAACCTGGATGCTGGATCGATTTAGTCGAGTTCGATCCTGCTTGAATAAAGTTTCCTAGACAGCATTCGCAGACTTTTTCTTGAACTACAGCCTATACCGCCGTACCACAGTAAGTACTGGCCTACTTGTCCTACCGTAGACGGAAGTTTTCACTTCCGCGAGGTAGTCCCCCTGCCCTACCGAATACGGGAGTTTCTACTCCCGCGAGGTAGTTCTACTTGTCCTACCGTAGACGGAAGTTTTCACTTCCGCGAGGTAGGCCCCCCCCCTACTTGTCCTACCGTAGACGGAAGTTTTCACTTCCGCGAGGTAGTTTCCCCTACCCTACCGTAGACAGGAGTTTTTCTCCCGCGAGGTAGTTTTCCCCGACGTGCCGTAGACGGGAGTTTCTTTACTCCCGCGAGGTAACCCGAACCACTGCGGACGGGAGTTTTCTCCCACGAAGTGGTCTACGCCCCATTTATTCCCCCCCCCCTGAACCAGGAAGCAACCTGACTCAGGCTGGGAATCACCAACGCCCCCCCCCGACGTTTTTCACCGGAAACCGGAAGTGCCCGCGTAACGCGCCATTCCATTTTTCCGCAACACGTCTGCCGGGGTGGTTTCGAAACCAAACTTAATTTCTAACCCCTTTATTTTTTTTGTAGATGAGCAAAGGTCCCGGAAAGAAAGTTCGCGGCCCAGCACAACTCGAAAAGAGGAGGGCGAGAACCCACCTCCACTCCCAGCGTAGGCGGATCCGTCGGTTAACGGCGAAATTGGAGAAACTACGAGAGATCACCTCCCTTCTTGACCTGCCACCTTGCCAGCCGTGCGTGGAGAAGATCCCCTCGCTTTTGGACCTGCAGACGTATAAGCCCAGCGCCGTGACCGACTCTCTTCCAGATACGACGGACTACGAGCCCACTGCCTGCGACCTTCTACGACGCCCATGGACTGACTCCATGGAAGAGCTCTTCCAAGAGCTAGATAGAGTTCCCTACGTGGCCCCCTCGGCCCCCCTGGTACTCTCACCAACAAAAAGGTACTCGGTCGCACCACACTTCCTCGAGCCCATAGCTCGAGAACAACGTGTGACCTTACCCAATAAACCGCGCATCACCAGCGTGGAAATTCTCCCTGCTACGCGGCCCAGGCCTATAATTGTACCCCTTGTTAGAATCGACGATCCGGACGTCCTGGATTTAACGCCAGGGTCCCCTCTTGTATAATTGTTTGTTTTAATAAATATAATTTTGTTACCCTATATCCTGTGTTACCATCATTTCTTATTCCCCCCCCCCCCACAATAAACGAATCAACAGCAGCTAAACCGCCACGGGGGGTTTGCCCCCCGAGAGGTTTAAACCCACACGGCGACCCAAGGGCCATTCCGACACGGGAGGTTATACTCCCGAGAGGTGGCCAGCGTCACATAGTCGCCCCCCCCCCTTGGCTTTGCCCTGTCACTTCTCCTACGCCAAAGTGACCGGTGTCAATTTTTTTCATAATTTTCATCAGTTTTGAATTAACAATTTATTATTCTCCTTCAGTTTTATGATTATATATTAATTTTAAACATTTTTTTGTTTTAATACCGATTATTCTAGGTTATTATACCATTTTGCGATTATTTTTTAATTGTTAATATTTTGTTTTAATAGTTAATTAATTTACTCATGTTGTAATTTTTCTTTTAATTATCAATTATTTTTTGAAATTTCAATTTGTTTCTTTAATCACCAATTTATATTTTTATTTTTTAATTATTTTTTTCAATTCTTAATTTTTTTCATAATTTTCAATTATTTTTAGCGATTTTCAATTAATTCCTTAATATTCAATAATTCACGGATTTTTTCAATTATTTTTTTCACTCATAAAAAATGTTTTAACGCATTTCAATTAAGGTTCATTGTCAACATGTCAGAGACATTTGAATAAAATCGGACACTATGTCTTAGTATTCCGATATCTTTTGCACGATATTTTTTATTGAAATTTGGTTGAATGTTAACTTTATAATTATAATTGTCTTTAGATCTGGCAGGTGTCCACAAATTTATTGTTTCATCTATTGCGGTGGTGATGCACAAAGTTACTTAAATATCCAATATAGTGCCTGAATCCATTGAGTACTTAAATTTTAAAATGTTTGAATTTATTTTGGCATAGGTATATTTTTGCGGCAGTCGTTCACATATATTATTATTATTATTTTTTTTATTATTATTATATACTAGCACTATAGCGCGAAAGGGCAATTTTAATTTGTAGTCCGTACACTGTTACTAAATAAATAAATAAATTTCAATGCAATGATTCAATTCTAGAACTATACTTTTCAATTCTTAGTGATTTTTTTCAAATTTAAAGTCCACTTTTCAATTTTTAATTATTTTCTTTAATATTAAAAAATTATCGCCTTTTTCAATTATTTTTTTCGATTATCATTAAGTTTCTTTAATTTTATATACAATTGTTTAGTTATTGTTTTTAATTTTTAATTCCATGCTTCAGTTTTCAATTGTTTTCTTCTTCATTAATTAATTTCAGCTTTTTTCAATTAATTTTGTTTAGTTTTTAAGTATATTTTTTAAATTCCAATTGCATTATTCAATTCCCAATCATGTTTTTCTATTTTGAATCGAGTTGTCAAATGTGCTATTATTTCCAACAATTATTCCTATAATTTTCTTTATTTTTTAATTTGCAATTATTTTCTTTAAATTTGTAAAGAAATAAAAATATTTCTTGTTTAATGTTTTCAATTATTATTGTTTTCAGTTATCTATTTGTCTAGTCATTTTTCGAATTTTGTTTTTAATCGACAATAATTTTCGCCATTTTTTACATATTTTCTAGAATTTTTTGATTACTCTCATCATTTTAAAGTATTTCCTACAATCATTAATTATTTTCCGCAATTTTCAATGATTTCATAAAATTTTCTCAATTTTTATTATCTTAAAATTCTATTCTTATTCTTCGCTTTTTAAAATTATTTTATTTGGGTGTGAATTAATCTAGCCATTCTTTGAATTTTGTTTTCAATTGTCAATTATTTTCGTCCTTTTCTATTTTTTTTTCTATTTTAAATTATTTCTTCAAATTTCAATTTGATTCTCAAATCTTTAATTTATTTCTTTACTTTTTAATTATTTCCTTCGATTCCCAATTATTTTCTTCAATATTCATTATTTTCTTCAATTCTCAAGTATGTTCTTTAATTTGAAATCATTTTAATCTATTTTCAATTAATTCCTCATTATTCAACAATTCCTCGATTTTTTCAATTTTTTTTCACTCATAAAAATTGTTTTAAAATTTTAATGCAATAATTCGATTCTAGAACTAATCTCTTAAATTCTCAGTAATTTTCTTCAAATTTCAATTCGACTTTTCAATTTTCAACTATTTTCTTTATTTTTAAAAAATTATCGCATTTTTTCTATTATTTTTTTTTCGCATATCATTAAGTTTCTTTATTTTTGAAGACAATTCTTCAATTATTTTCTTCAATTTTGAATTATTTTTTTCAATTTTAATTATTTTCTTTCTATTTTCCATCCAATTGATTAATGTGCAATTATTTTCAACAATTATTCCTATCATTTTCGTAATTTTTTTTTCAAATTTTGTTTTTAATTGACAATGATTTTCGCCATTTTTCACATATTTTCTAGATTTTTTTTATTATTCTCATCATTTTCAAGTATATTTCCTTCAATTATTCATTACTTTCCGCAATTTTCAAATATCTCCTATAATTTTTTAAATTTTAAATTATTATCTTAAAATTTTATTATTATTCTTTGATTTTTTAAATTATGTTGTTCGGGTGTGTATTAATCTAGTCATTTCTTTAATTTTGTTTTTAATTGTCAATTATTTTCGTCATTTTGTAATTTTTCTTCTTAAGATCAATTATTGTTTAGAAATTTCCATTTAATTCTTCAATTTCCAATTTATTTCTTCAATTGTCAATTATTTTCTTTACTTTTCAAATATTTCTGTCTGTTCTGATTATTCAATTCTAGAAATTTCAATTGCATTCTTTAATGTTTAATTTCTTTCTTCAATTTTTAATTATTTTTTTTAAATATTCATTATTTTTTTCGAATTTTAATTCAGTTGTTAAATACGCAATTATTTCCAACAATTATTCCTACCATTTTCTTAATTTTCAATTTGCAAATTGAAATTAAATTTTTTTTTAAATTTACCTCGAAGTTCCCCGGTAGATCAGAGATGGCGGGTCGATGTCAATTTCCGAGTTAATTTAGATTTTCATGAAAAGGCCTCAAAATATGCTGTACATAAAATATAATCATATAAAACGGATTATTACAAATAATTGAGTCTGACGATACCACAGGGCATTCCAGTACCCACAATTAGAACTTGCGCAGTAGAACTGTGTTTAACGAAAACATGCGCACTAGGGTTATAGCAGACAAATACATGCGCAGTAGTGACCTAATGATCGAAAACATGCGCACTTGTGTTCTGGTGCACAAATACATGCGCAGTAGTGACCTAATAATCGAAAACATGCGCACTAATGTTCTAGTGCACAAACACATGCGCAATAGTGACTAATTATTAAAAACATGCGCGAGAGCGTTCTAGTACACAAATACATGCGCAGTCGTGACCCGATTATCACAAACATGCGCACTAGTGTTCCAGTGCACAAATACATGCGCAGTAGTAACCTAATAATTAAAAACATGCGCACTTGTGTTCTAGTGCACAAATACATGCGCAGTAGTGACCTAATAATCGAAAACATGCGCACTAATGTTCTAGTGCACAAATACATGCGCAGTAGTGACCTAATAATCGAAAACATGCGCACTAATGTTCTAGTGCACAAACACATGCGCAATAGTGACTAATTATCAAAAATATGCGCGAGAGTGTTCTAGTACACAAATACATGCGCAGTAGTGACACAATGATGAAAAACATGCGCACTAATCTTCTAGTGCACAAATACATGCGCAATAGTGACTAATTATCGAAAACATGCGCACTAATGTTCTAGTGCACAAACACATGCGCAATAGTGACTAATTATCAAAAATATGCGCGAGAGTGTTCTAGTACACAAATACATGCGCAGTAGTGACACAATGATGAAAAACATGCGTACTGGTGTTCTATTTCACAAATACATGCGCAATAGTGTCGTAATGATTAAGTATATGAAAACTAGTGTTTTAGCGCACAAACACATGCGCATTACGGTTCTAATGCTCAAATACGTGCGCACTAGTGTTCTAATGGTCGAATATATGCTTACTCGTGTTTTAACGCAAATGTACATGCGCAGTAGTTACGTACGTGCAAGAACAAATACAAGTGCACTAATTTCGAATCACACAAATGTACTCCTAAAAATTTTTAAAGGAAAGCGGCCGTTGGATGTTTGATTCTATGCCTTAAGAATGAAATTCGATGTGAGAAGAAAGCGTCAATAGTGAAGTCCCATGATTGATCTTTAATCACGTTTGTAACTAAACCATGAAAGCAAGGACTGTACACAAACATGTGTGTCAACAACCCTCAAAAACGTAATCATTAGAAATTATGTACAAAAATAAAAAATCAGACCAAATGCATAGTCCAAGCACATAGTCCCAGTTATTTCTTACAACAAGTTAACAAAATAGGTCTAGCTTCATTAAAATACTTGACATTTATTAACCCCAATTTCAAACGAAATTCCAAAATATTAGGCTTGTTCACAAGAAAGTAAGTCAACTTTTCTCGAAAACCTTTTCTAAAAATTAATGAATTTGAACGATTTTGATCATGCCAATTCTGCCTAACAGCAATTATAAAAAATTGTTTCTCTTACATTAAGTTCATTGCCATGTACTGGACCCACATTTAAAGTAATTTGCTGGCTAGTAAGCCTGTACACAAAAAACAAGGACTCCTGTCCTTGAAAACATTTAGTAACAAACGACGAACTTAATCGATTCTCATTATCACATTCATGTCTAAAATTAAATAGAAAAAAATAACTCTTGCAACATTAAGTGCTTTGCCATGTTCTAGACCCACATTCAAAGTAACTTCTACAACATGTCAAAAAACAGTAGATAATGAAAGCTATATTTTTCTTTTCCCTTTTTAGACATCACTGCGATGATCAGCATCGTCTGAATTCGCGATTTATCAGGACACGTTTTCGAGGCCAGGTGGCGTAGATTTTTGTATATAAGTCTAATAATTTGTAAATTGTCTAAAAATAGGGTCCAATAGCTATCGAAGATGGTAATGGAGCTAGAGAAATTCTTTTACTACTTGTTGTTAGAGGTATCTGGGATGATGTCCCCAACGTATGCATTGAGTCTTTTATTTTAATATTTATAAAGAATTTCTAAAATCGACATTTTCGAGGGTTGTTGACTCACATGTTTGTGTATGGGGCAAGAAATACAAAAATTAGTCTTTATTTGGATCCACAACATGTCAAAAACCTTAGGTAGTAAAAGCAATTTTTTTCTTTTCCTTTTTTAGGCATCACTGAAATGATGAGAAACGCCTAAATACTCTATTTGTCAAAAAAACGTTTTCGAGGCTAGAGGGCGTAGATTTTTGTGTACAAGTCTAATAATTTGTAAATTGGTTTAAAATGGGGTCTAATAGCTAGCAAAAATGTTAATGTAGCTAGAGCAATTCTTTTACTACTTGTTGTTAGTTGTATCTGGGATGATGTCTCCGAAATATGCATTGAGTGTTTCAATTTAATATTTATAAAGAATTTCTAAAATCGACATTTTCGAGGGTTGTGGACACACTTGTTTGTTACGGGGCTACAATTCCAAAAATAAGTTTAAATTTAGAGCCAGATCATGGCAAAGAAACTTAGGTAGCAAGACTATTTTCTTTCATTTTGCTGTTAGGCATCACTAGAATAATCAGAAAGGCCTAAACACTCTATTTGTCAAAAAACGTTTTCGAGGCCAGGGGCGTAGAGTTATGTGTACAAGTCTAATAATTCGTAAATTGATTAAAAATAGGGTCTAACAGCTAGCGAAGATGTAAATGTAGCTAAAGAAATTCTTTTACTACTTGTTGTTAGAGGTATCGGGCGTAGATTTTTTTGTAGAAGTCTAATAATTTGTAAATTGGTTTAAAATGGGGTCTAATAGCTAGCCAAAATGTTAATGTAGCCAGAACAATTCTTTTACTACTTGTTGTTAGAGTTATCTGGGATGATGTCTCCGAAATATGCATTGAGTGTTTCAATTTAATATTTATAAAGAATTTCTAAAATCGACATTTTCGAGGGTTGTGGACACACTTGTTTGTTACGGGGCTACAATTCCAAAAATAAGTTTAAATTTAGAGCCAGAACATGGCAAAGAAACTTAGGTAGCAAGACTATTTTCTTTCATTTTGCTGTTAGGCATCACTAGAATAATCAGAAACGCCTAAACACTCTATTTGTCAAAAAACGTTTTCGAGGCCAGGGGGCGTAGAGTTATGTGTACAAGTCTAATAATTCGTAAATTGATTAAAAATGGGGTCTAACAGCTAGCGAAGATTTTAATGTAGCTAAAGAAATTCTTTTACTATTTGTTGTTATAGGTATCTGGGATGATGTTCCCGAAATATGCATTGAGTCTTTAATTTTAATATTTATAAAGAATTTTTAAAATTTACATTTTCAATGTTTGTTGACTCACATGTTTGTGTATGGGGCTACAAATCCGAAAATTAGTCTTTTTTTGGATCCGGAAGATAACAATGAACTTTAGGTAGTAAAGGTAATTTTGTTCATTTTCCTGTTAGGCATCACTGGAATGATCAGAAATGCCTAAACACTCTATTTGTCAAGAAACGTTTTCAACGCCAGGGTTGCGTAGATTTTTGTGTACAAGTCTAATAATTTGTAAATTGGTATTAAATGGGGGCTAATAGCCAGCTAAGATGTTAATGTAGCTAGAGAAATTCTTTTACTACTTGTTGTTAGAGGTATCTGGCGTAGATTTTTGTGTACAAGTTTAATAATTTGTAAATTGGTTTAAAATAGGGTCTACTAGCTAGCAAAAATGTTAATGTAGCTAGAGCAATTATTTTACTACTTGTTGTTAGAGGTATCTGGAATGATGTCCCCGAAATATGCATTGAATGTTTTAATTTAATATTTATAAAGAATTTCTAAAATCGACATTTTCGAGGGTTGTGGACACACTTGTTTGTTGCGGGGCTACAATTCCAAAAATAAGTTTAAATTTGGAGCCAGAACATGGCAAAGAAACTTAGATAGCAAAACTATTGTCTTTCATTTTGCTGTTAGGCATCACTAGAATAATCAAAAACTCCTAAACACTCTATTTGTCAAAAAACGTTTATGAGGCCAGGGGGCGTAGATTTTTGTGTACAAGTCTAATAATCTGTAAATTGGTTTAAGATAAGGTTAAATAGCTAACAAAGACGTAAATGTTTATAGAGATATTCTTTTAGTACTTGTTGTTAAAGGTATCTAAGATGATGTCCCTGAAATATACATTGAGTTTTTAATTTTAATATTTATAAAGAGTTTCTAAAATCGACATTTTCAAGGAATGCAAAGACACTTGTTTGTGTATGGGTCTACAGTTCCGAGAATAAGTCTAAATTTGAAGACAGAACATGTCAAAGAAACTTGGGTAGCAAGACTATATTCTTTCTTTTTGCTGTTAGGCATCACTAGAATGATCAGAAACGCCTCAACACTCTATTTGTCAAAAAACGTTTTCGAGACCAGGGGGCGTAGATTTTTGCGTAAAAGTCTAATAATTTGTAAATTGGTTAAAAATGGGTTCTAATAGCCAGCCAAGATGTTAATGTAGCTAGAGAAATTCTTTTAGTACTTGTTGTTAGAGGTATCTGGGCTGATGTCCCCAAAATATGCATTGAGTGTTTCAATTTAATATTTATAAACTATTTCTAAAATCGACATTTTCGAGGGTTGTTGACTCACATGTTTGTGTATAAGGTTAAAAATCCGAAAATTAGTCTTTATTTGGATCCAAAACATGACAAAAACCCTTAGGTAGTAAAAGTAGTTTTGTCCTTTTTCCTGTTGGGCAATACTGGAATGATTAGAAACGCCTAAACACTCTATTTGTCAAAAAACGTTTTCGAGGCCAGGGAGCGTAGATTTTTGTGTAAAAGTCTAATAATTTGTAAATTGGTTTAAAATGGGGTCTAATAGCTAGCGAAGATGTTAATGTAGCTAGAAAAATTCTTTTACTTCTTGTTGTTAGAGGTATCTGGGATAATGTCCCCGAAATATACCTTCAATCTCTAATTTTAATATTTTTAAAGAATTTCTAAAATTGACATTTTCGAGGGTTGTGGACACACTTGTTTGGGTATAGGGCTACAGTTCCGAAAATAAGTCTTTATTTGGATCCAGAACATGACAAAGAACTTTAGGTAGTAAAAGTAATTTTGTTCTTTTTTTGTTAGGCATTACTAGAATGATCAGAAACGCCTTACCACTCTATTTGTCATAAACGTTTTCGAGGCAAGGGAGCGTAGAGTTTAGTGTACAAGTCTAATAATTTGTAAATTGATTAAAAATGGGGTCTAATAGCTAGCGAATATGTTAATGTTGCTAGAGAAATTCTTTAACTACTTGTGGTTTGAGGTATCTAGGATGATGTCCCCAAAATATGCATTGAGTCTTTCATTTTAATATTTTCAAAGAATTTGTAAAATCGACATTTTCGAGGGTTGTTGACTCACATGTTTGTCTATGGGGCAACAAATCCAAAAATAAGTCTTTATTTGGATCCAGAACATGACAAAGAACTTTAGGTAGTAAAAGTAATTTTGTTGTTTTTCTGTTAGGCATCACTAGAATGAATAGAAACGCCTAAACACTCTGTTTGTTAAAAAACGTTTTCGAGACCAGGGGGCGTAGATTTTTGTGTACAGGTCTAATAATTTGTAAATTAGTTTAAAATGGGGTCTAATAGCCAGCCAAGATGTTAATGTAGCTAGAGAAATTCTTTTATTACTTGTTGTTAGATGTATCTGGGATGATGTCTTCGAAATAAACATTTAGTCTCTAATTTCAATATTTATAAAGAATTTCTAAAATTGACATTTTCAAGGGTTGTGGACACACTTGTTTGTATATGGAGCTAAAGGTCCAAAAATAAGTCTAAATTTGGAGCATGAACATGTCAAAGAAAGTTAGGTAACAAGACTATATTGTCTTGTCCTATAACAATATATAGTCATATATGAATATATGACTTGTTTGTTCGACTATATTGTCGAACAAATGTTGGAAGAAATTGTGGAAATGGACCAAAAGGATAGTTGGTATGATGCGAAGATGAAAGCAGTGAAAAACAAGCCATTTGAAAATGAAAATTGGAGAATTCGAGATGGACAGTTGTATTTCCACAGACTGGATCCATTGAAATCGAATTTGCTACCAGAAGCAAATCCTTGGAAATTAGTGATTCCATAAAGTTTAAGGAAGCAAGTGATGCTGGAAAATCACGATAACATACATGCAGGACACATGGGTAGAGAAAAGACCTACCATAGAGTAGCAGATAATTGTTTCTGGCCTGGTATGTATTCATATTGCCTAAAACACGTGAAAATGTGTGAAATTTGCCAGAGGATAAAGGCAAGTAACCAACCGAAGATCGAATTGTTGGGTTAACGCATTGTTGAGGAACCATGGACGATGGTTGCCACGGATATAATGGGACCGTTACCACGATCTAAAAATCGCAACAGATACATCTTGGTATTTGTGGATCTGTTTACAAAATGGGTGGAAATAGTTCCCATTAAAAAGGCCGACGGGAAAACAATTGAGAGTGAATTTCACGGGAAAGTGATTTCCAGGTCGGGAACACCTCGAATTCTCTTATCAGACAATGGGACAGAATTTGTCAATAAGTCGATAAGAGAATTGGCTCAAAACTTTGGTATTAGGCATATGACAACGCCGAAATATTACCCACAGGCAAAACCGACGGAAAGATATAACAGATCCATCAAAACTGCAATAAAAGCGTATCTCGACAAAGAGCATAATTTGTGGGATATTAACATCGAAGATCTTCAGTTTGCTTTGAATACGAGTGTCAATGCAACAACGAAATTCACACCAGCTTTCCTGAATTTAGGAAGAGAGCTTCAGTCCTTACAAACTCTGAGAAGAGAGATAGAAGGAGAAGACGAAATTGAATTTCAAGAAGTGGATAAATGGACAGATCGTCTGCGAAAACTGCAGATTATAAAGGAACAAGTTCAGAAAAATTTAAATATAGCGAATGAAAAACAAGCTGAAAGATATGATGGAAATCGGTGAAAAACCGAATATAATGTTGGCGATTTAGTGTTGAAAAAAGACAGAACATTATCAAATAAAGCTTCAGGAATCGCACAGAAATTAACAAGAGATTACGAAGGTCCATATAGGATTGTAAAAAAGATTTCCTCGACAATGTATGAACTGGGGAAAATATGAGGAAAATCGGTAGGAAATTGGAATATAAACGATTTGCGAAAATATTATAGTCAATAATAAGGGTGGAAAATAGAGAGTGAATGTGAGAGAATGTCTTTTGTATTTAACTAATAAAAGATAATGTAGTAAAATATTTTTTTTGTCTATTTTGAATTTCAGATGGAAAAGTGGACAGAAAAGTTCGAGAGGGATTGTGGAGAGAAGAGGAGAATTGGAAGAAAAAGAGGAGGAATTGAGGCAAATGAAGGAAATTCTAAAGGACATTAAAAGGACAGAGAGAAAATTGGAGGAAAGGGAAGAAGTAGAGGATGGGTCAGAGGAAGGTGACTTGAATGAAGCATCGGGAGGAATAGAAATACTAGAATTAAAAGATGAAGGTATCGGAGAATGGGAAGAAGTGGATAAAGAGAAGGTGTAAAAATTAAAGAAAAAGACCTGGACATGGGAAAAGGAACAGAAGATTTTTCTTGGAATGAAAGAACACAGAGTAAAAACACAGGATAGATTAGTAAGAGAAGCATAAAGACAAAAAGAACAATTAGGCAAAGAATGGCAGGAGAAGAAGAAGGATAAGGAAGAGGTGGAATTATGGAAACTGATGATGTGGCAAGAAAAGGAATAAGAGGAGAAAAGAATGAAAGAGGAAGAAGAGGCAAGAAAGATTCGAGAGGAAGAAAGAAAAATGGAAGAAAAAAGAAAGAAGAAAATGATGGAAACTGGACGGAAGCTGAAAGAAAAAAGGGAGAGAAAGAACGAGAGAGTGATGCCTTTATTCCACAAAAAGGAATCTTCTACCACTTCGACGGACTCCGAAAAAGAATAGGATAAAAAGATTATTTTTAGTTAATGTTGGAAAAGAAAAGAATTTTTAGTTAATTTTGAAAATAAGATATTTTTTAGTTAATATTATAAAAGAATAGAATTTTTTGTTAATTTTGAAAATAATATTATTTTTTAGTTGGTTTTAAAAAAGAATAATTTTTTTTTAGTTAATTTAGGAAAAATAAATAAATTTTTTTTTTCTAAACAAAAACATTAAAAAACCGGCATAATAAAATTACATATTTAGTTGATTTTTAAAGTGATAACTAAATATTCTAAACAATGGTCCTTTGAGCCGGATTTAAATTACTAAAAACTGTGTAAAACAATACTCAAAAACCAAGTTTTTGTGGTATAAGTGCACCACCTTTAACTGAAAATCATTCAACTTTCTGAAAAGTGTAAAAAGTACAGTGATGTGTGTGTTTTCTCTGTCAAACAGGCTAAAGAGTGTTGTGGCATATATTTTGTTTCTCTCTCAGGTGTGCTAAACGTTATCGTCAACGCACACTTCCCCTCGCTACACCGCGCACCGTCTCAACAGCTGCAGAGTATCTTCTCTTTTATACCACCATCCTTCTTTCTATAGACGAATGCTCTTCCCCGCACTACACAGTATCCAGAGTATTGTCGGACATCCTTCAATCATTCGACTTCTCTCTCTTCGTAGCGCGTCTGCTTTGTGCGGTGCTTCGTAAGTGAATATCAATTGCCCGTCTGACTTTCACGACTATTTCTACTTATTCAATGACATTTCATTCACAAAAATTATAAAGTTTAATTAAAAGTCTTTATAATTGATACTCAAATTAAATATCGCGTCTCTCAATTACAAAATAAAAATACTTATAAAGTATCTTCTTCACAAAATGGCTCAACCTAGCAAAAAGGTAGCAAAATTGTTAATAGAGCAAGAAGGTTTGATGCACTCTATAAGCAATGTAGTAACGCATCTCAAAACTAGAAAATCCTTTTCCGCTTTACTATTACGTGAACGTTTGAATTTGCTCAATATCAACTGGGACAAATGTCTTCAGCTTGATGTCGCTCTACAAAGTGCGGCTACGACAGAGGATGAACAAGCCCCCTACTTCAAAGACAATCTTTTCTAAGAAATCGAGGATGTATACGAAAAAACTGTAGATTATATTTTGGAAAGAATGCCAAATGACACCCCCTCTACATCTCACGACTTATCTGTAGTTCAACATTCTTCGAGGCTGCAGAGACCACTACTTACTTTGACAACGTTTTCTAGTAATTATTCAGAATGGTTGTATTTCCGCGAACTATGTACTTTACTTGTAATAAATGATACATCTCTTAAAGATATTGAACGGCTGCATTACCTCGTAACTAGCCTAACCGGAGAGACGAGCATTATTGTTAAAGATTTAGCTTTAACCGGAGATAACTTTAAATCCGCTTGGTCTAATTTAAAGGATCGTTATAAAAATAATCGTGTTATTACACCGTCCGACAAAATTGAACTTTTTTTTGCATCCATGAACGAACCAAAGATTTTCGGAAACTAGAGCCAAAAAAAAGATATCCGTGTCTGGCCGTTTTTCGAGATCAAGTCGTTTACGGTTTTTAGGGGTAAAAACAAACCTTAACCAGAAGGTACCCAATTGCCTTAAAAAAAAATGTAGAAACATAAGAATTTTTTCTTTAAAAATTGTTTAATCAATATTAGGATTATTAAACATACCCCTACTAATATTTCAGGTCCAACTGTCAACCCCAAAACTACCCCTATTTCAAGTTAATTAAAAAAAATATCGATAAAACTAAAAAATTTTCGATTTTTTTTTAATTAATCGTTGAATAATTGTAATATTTTTTTACAGCACACAATTTAAAATTTTTTAATCTCAACCCTTATCTCAAAATCAACTTCTAAGCTAAATCAACATATTGCGTCCCAGACAATTTCGCACTCATGAACGAAGCAAGGATTTTCGAAAACTGAAGCCAAAAAAAAGATACTCGGTTCCCACTATTTTTTGAAATCAAGTCGCTTACGGTTTTTAGGGGTAAAAACAACCCTTAAACAAGAGGTACCCCATTACCTTGCAAAAAAATGTAGAAACATAGGATATTACATACACTTACTAATGTTTTAAGTCTAACTATCAACCCCAAAACTACCCCTATTTCGATTTAATTAAAAAAAATATAGTTAAAACTAAAAAATTTTCGATTTTTTTTTAATTAATCGTTGAATAATTGTAATAATTTTTGGAAGCATACCATTTTAAATTTTTTACCCCCAACCCTTATCTCATAAACCGACAGAAATTACATTGGCGTAAGAGAATACATGTGCACTATCTTTTTAGCCTACAAAAATATGTGCCCTAATGTTCTAGCGACCAAAGGCATGCGCACCATTGTTCCAACGCATTAATATATACGCAGTAGTTTTCAAGGGCATAAATGCATGCACGCTACTGTTCTAGCACTAGTATGTTTTACGATTCATTTAGGATTTAATGAAGTTCTAGTTAATAAATTATTTGTCTTGATGTTTAGAGCCAAATTTACTGTAGGTTAAAACACTAGTGTGCATGTCTATATGAGCTAGAACACAAGGACGCATGTGTATGAGCTTTAGAACACTAGAACGCATGCATTTGTGCTTTAGAACACTGGTGCGCATGCATTTGTGCTTTAGAACAATACTGCGCATCTGTTTGTGCGATAGTACATCAATGCGCATGTATTTGTGATTTAGAACACTAGAGCGCATGTATTTAAGCGTTTGAAGACTAGAGCGCATAAATTTATGCCCTAGGAAACTAGTGCACATGTATTTATGTCCTAGAAATTTAGTGCGCATGTATTTGTGCGTTAGAAAACTATTGCGCATGTATTTGTGCGTTAGAACACTAGTGCGCATGTTTTTATGTCCTAGAAAACTAGTGCTCATGTATCTGTGCTCTAGAAAACTATTGCGCTTGTTTTCCTGTAAATGCATTAAGTTAATATAGAATCTGGTCAGAAACACTATAAAAGGGAGTAATTTTACTTCTATTTATAGGAAGTAAAGTTTCAAGGTGTTATTTTTGTAAAGAGTTATTTTAACACTTTCAAAGGGGGTAAAAATAACTGTTCATGATTTACCTATGATTAACGATAGGACTTGTTTTTCAAAACTAGTCCTATCGTTGATCCGAATAGACAGCGGTCTTAAAAAGCAAATATTTGCTCTAATTTTTTAATACAATTAATTTACGAAAAATTGGAGTTATTTTAAAAAATGTTATATTTTTATTCAATACATTATTTTAGATAATTAAAAAATTATTTATAATTTAAATGATTACAACTGAAAAAAAAATCACACATTTTAAATTTTAAATTTGTTTTGCAATTTTCCGAAAACCCGTGGTTATAAAGTTTTAAAAAAACCAGATAATTTTTTAAAAATTTCTCCAAAAGGTTGGATACGTCATTTTGAATTTTAAAAAACTAACTTCAAATCTGTAATTAGCGATCCCAAAAACTCTTATATACGAAGTTTTATACAAATCAAAATTGTAGGGCAGTATTTAATATATTGATTTAGCTTAGTGGTAAGCTATGAGATTAGGGTTGGGAGGTAAAAAATTAAAAATGGTAGGCTGTAAAAAAATATTGCAATTAAGCAACAATTAGTTACAAAAATGCAAAAAATTTTTAGTTTTATCGATATTTTTTTTATTTAAATCGAAATATGGGTCGTTTTGGGGTTCATAGTTAGACTTAAAACATTGGTAAGTGTATGATTAATGATCCCAATATTAATTAAACAATTTTTCAAGAAAAAATTCCCCTGTTTCTACATTTTTTTCAAGGTAATTGGGTACCTCCTATTTAACGGTTGTTTTTAGCCCTAAAAACCGTAAACGATTTGATTTAAAAAAATAGTCGGAACTGACTGTTACGTTTCCGTAACGTTGCGTGGTCGAATTTTAAAAAAGGAAGTTTTAAATTCTCTTCGGAGTTTGAGCTTTTTCGCACAAGTTGGTAAGGCTTGTGCTTAATTTATTTTTAAGGTAGGTCTGTTATTGTTTCAGCTCTACGGGAGCTGTCATTGCATTGTTTAATTAATGAAAAATCAAATATATTAATTTATTTATTGTTGAGATTATTAATTAGGAAGGAAAGAAAACAAGAAGGATGAACAATGGGTATTGAAAGGAAATAAAGTGTTTATTAAGATAAGTCAAAGTTTATAATTTGGTTATAATTTTAATTACAATATAAAATCTGTACTCCTACCAAGCAATCGTTTTTCAAGTTGGAATTTGTTGTTTTAATGTCGCCAGGAGTATAATTGTAGTTTATCCAAACTCGAAATTTTCCAATTAAATGTCACCGTTTGACATAAAGTTTTACATCGAAGCCTTTAATCAAATCTTGAGTAATTCGGACAATCGATTCTACTTTAGATATTATTTTAACACTAAGTATTAAGAATCTGGTACCGATTCAATAATGAATTTAAAGGGCGTTAACCGATGGGTTAAATATCCAAATCATCGTTGTATTTTACACAGCGATGAGGTGGGGATGAATAAAGCTCAGGTCATTTCCCTTAAAGAAGAGTGTATAGGGGGTGGAGGGAAGCGTCTGGGAAGAGTGAGATCATCAGATAGTTCCGAAGAAAGTGATATTTTCAGCGATTGAATAATCTCAATATTGTGATGTCAAAATAATAATTTATATTAACAATGGTAATAATAATAATAATAACCGTTGTTATTGTCATCCTTACTGTTACTACAATAATGTCCCTTTAATGTTGTATTTCGATACTTATTTATTTGTTTATTCGTCTATTCGAGCATTAATTCATTTAATTTGTTTAATTTTTGTAACCCTTATTGTTAATAACCCAAATCTCAATTTAAAGAGGTTTGATTATATTTCAATAATAAGGAATTTAGCAAATATTTCATCTTTTTGCTCTCCTTTTCATTTCTCTTTCGTAAGTTGAACTCTTAATTCTTTGTTTATAATACGTGCGCCGGTTGACGCCGAGTCAGGAAGTGCATCGATCTCGAATTTTGTAGATCTATTCTACTAGCAATACTGAACAATTATATTACATTGCACTCTGCACGTGACTAATAAAATATTAAGATTTGGTCTTATCTTGCATAAATAGGTTTCAATGTTGATTAATTTTGCAAACTGCAATATAACAAAAATAAAACAGTTTATAAAATTAATAATATAAATTTTGCGATATAATTAGAATTAACTATTTATTTAAGGAATAAGAAAAGTAATATTATTTTGAGTTTGGTATTTAAATTGTAATATTCATAGATATAAAAATATTGATACAAAATTGATTATATAATTGAAATTCTGTAAGAAGCAAAGTACAAGAGCTACGAATCTTCTTCGATTCTCTCTTGTCCTCATTTTCTTTTCGTGTATTAAACCAGAGTTCTCAACTCAGTTTGACATTTAAAGATTTTTCGCAATGCAAGGCTAGTTTTTGATCGCTCAAATTGAAGAAACGGAGCACAAGAGTCTTCTTCGATTCTCTCTTGTTCTCATTTTCTTTTCGTGTATTAAACCAGAGCTTTTAAATCGGTTTGACATTTAAGAAATTTTATGCAGTGCAAGACCAATTAATTGAACATTCTTCCGCATATTATTTTCTTAATTTTAATTTATCTAAACAATGTATGTATAAGCATACACATATATGCACGCACATACTCTGTTCATTATGAATATGCGATATCTGCCTTTGAGAATGAAATAAATAGTTTTAAAAATTTAGGCCGCAGGTAACACCGAGTATCTTTTTTTTTGGCTCCAGTTTTCGAAAATCCTTGCTTCGTTCATAAGTGCAAAATTGTTTAGGACGCAATATGTTGATTTAGCTTAGGAGTTGGTTTCGAGATAAGGGTTGGGGGTAAAAAGTTTTAAATGGTATGCTGCAAAAAAATATTACAATTATTCAACGATTAATTAAAAAAAAATCGAAATTTTTTTAGTTTTATCTATATTTTTTTTAATTAAATCGAAATAGGGGTAGTTTTGGGGTTGATAGTTAGACTTAAAAAATTAGTAAGTGTATGTTTAATGATCCCAATATTAATTAAACAATTTTTTAGGATAAATATCCTATGTTTCTACATTTTGTTGGAAGGTAATTGGGTACCTTTTGTTTAAGGGTTGTTTTTACCCCTAAAAACCGTAAACGACTTGATTTCAAAAAATAGTCGGAACCTATAATCACTATAAAAGGGAGTAATTTTACTTCTATTTATAGGAAGTAAAGTTTCAAGGTGTTATTTTTGTAAAGAGTTATTTTAACACTTTCAAAGGGGGTAAAAATAACTGCTCATGATTTACCTATGATTAACGATAGGACTTGTTTTTCAAAACTAGTCCTATCGTTGATCCGAATAGACAGCGGTCTTAAAAAGCAAATATTTGCTCTAATTTTTTAATACAATTAATTTACGAAAAATTGGAGTTATTTTAAAAAATGTTATATTTTTATTCAATACATTATTTTAGATAATTAAAAAATTATTTATAATTTAAATGATTACAACTGAAAAAAAAATCACACATTTTAAATTTTAAATTTGTTTTGCAATTTTCCGAAAACCCGTAGTTATAAAGTTTCAAAAAAACCAGATAATTTTTTAAAAATTTCTCCAAAAGGTTGGATACGTCATTTTGAATTTTAAAAAATTAACTTCAAATCTGTAATTAGCGACCCCAAAAACTCTTATATACGAAGTTTTATACAAATCAAAAATCGTAGGGCAGTATTTAATATATTGATTTAGCTTAAACGACTTGATTTCAAAAAATAGTCGGAACCGAGTATCTTTTTTTTTGACTTCAGTTTTCCAAAATCCTTGCTTTGTTCATGAGTGCGAAATTGTCTGGGACGCAATATGTTGATTTAGCTTAGGGGTTGGTTTTGAGATAAGGGTTGAGATTAAAAAATTTAAAATTGTGTGCTGTAAAAAAATATTACAATTATTCAACGATTAATTAAAAAAAAATCGAAAATTTTTTAGTTTTATCGAT
Organism: Ganaspis brasiliensis; assembly: GCA_037103525.1. NCBI lineage: Eukaryota > Metazoa > Arthropoda > Insecta > Hymenoptera > Figitidae > Ganaspis > Ganaspis brasiliensis. The sequence continues at coordinate 188,793 of JAZKLR010000550.1, forward strand.
ATTTTTTTTAATTAAATTGAAATAGGGGTAGTTTTGGGGTTGACAGTTGGACCTGAAATATTAGTAGGGGTATGTTTAATAATCCCAATATTGATTAAACAATTTTTAAAGAAAAAATTCCCATGTTTCTACATTTTTTTCAAGGCAATTGGGTACCTTCTGGTTAAGGGTTGTTTTTACCCCTAAAAACCGTAAACGACTTGAGCTCGAAAAACGGTCAGACACGGATATCTTTTTTTTGGCTCTAGTTTCCGAAAATCTTTGGTTCGTTCATGGGTGCAAAATCGTGTCGGACGGTGTTATCGAAAATTGTATGTCTAAATTACGCGAATTACCTGAAGTAACTTCCGATTTTTAAATGGTTTCAAGAAACTTCGAGACACTTCAATTTCTGCTCTTACTACATTAAAGACATTAGGACGACTTGTTGATAAATGGGATGACTGGCTAGTTACTTTGTTAGCTTCGCGTTTTGATAAACAGTCAAGGGGCGAATGGGAAACACTGATAGGAAATTCCACGGATATGCCAACTTACGATCAAATTGAAACTTTTTTACAAACACGTATTCGTACACTAGAAGCATTAGCACTTTGTTCAAAATCTAGTGAAAACAAGTCTATTAAAACTCCGTTTAAGCAGAATAAATCTAATTCAGTACATGTTCATCAAACATCGAAAAAATATTTTTGTCCAGTGTGTAAGGGTGATCATAAAATTTATATCTGTAAAAAGTTTCAAGACATGTCATTGGCTGAACGTGAAGTTTTTATTCAACAAACATTGCGTTGTGTAAATTGTTTAGCGAAAAATCACTTAGCTGAAAACTGTCATAGTAAATATAATTGTAAATTTTGTAAAGAACGCCACCACTATTTATTACATAACGGAAACAACCCCCCTTCTGAAACATCTGTACCGTCGACTTCTTCCGCTCAAGAAGCTACAATTACGTCACGAGTTAATTCACATTTAAATTCTTATTTTAAAGGCAATTCTTCGGTTTTAATTGCTACAGCTTGAGTAGTTATTAAATCAGACAACGGTCGGCTTTGTGAACGTGCTTTATTAGACCAAAGATCAGAAGCATCCTTTATATCTGAGTCAGTTGTACAATCATTGCGCCTATCACGCACACGCGTTTCAACTACTGTTTCGGGATTAGGTGGTAATTACGCTGGTCATATATCAAATTCTGTTAACTTCTCGCTTGCATCAATCATACCAACTGAAACTGAACTTGAGGCTAGAGCTCTCGTGGCAAAAAAAATTACTAATTACGAACCGAAACAATTCGCCATGGGTCAACATCTCAGTTATTTGCAAGGTTTAAAACTTGCTGATCCTAACTACATGATCGGAGAACGTATAGATCTTTTAATTGGTTCAGATCTTTATGGTTTAACTTTAAGAAACAGTGTTAAAGATGGACCCCCCGGTACACCTACGGCCCAATTGACCATGTTCGGGTGGATCCCTTCTAGTATTTATGGATCTAAACCGGCGGCACCGGCGGCACCTCCCCATCTAGATTGTTCGGTCTCTTCACCCATCCAAGTTCCTCAATGAGGCGGGATTCTTCAAGGGACCGTCCGAACTTTTCGACGTCTAGCTTCTTAATGTTCCACCTAGGGCCTTTCTTACAGGAAGCAACCTGCTTGTTTGCTCTAGGTGTGTCTCCTACCGAGACTGAAAACTTAATATACTGGTGGTCACTTTCGGTATGATCCTCAGAGACGTGCCAGTCTTTGATGCGCTTGTTCAGGAGAGACGTTGTTATCGTAAGATCGATAATTAATCCGATATTATGGTCTCTCCTAAACGTCCAATTTTGGCCCTGGTTGACAACCATCAGATTGTTCCTGGAGACCATTTCTGCGATTAGGATTCCTCTATTGTCGAGCCTTGTCTCGCCTCAGTCTGGCGACTTCGAATTGAAGTCGCCAGTGACGAGAACATCCAGCCTGGATTCTCGCAGGCTCGACTCGAGTTCATCTATCTCCGCTTCGAAGGTTGTCAGTGGGTCGTTAGGCGAGAAATAGCAGCTATACATTCGTATACCTGAAATTTCTACCCACACAAACCCACTGCTCGTCTCCAGGAACTTGTCTACTCTCAAATCGGGATTGAAGACCTGGATGGCTGCCCTACCCGATGAATCCTGGTGCCAGGGAGCGAGGTCGTTTCTTTTGTTCTGTTCGCTGAGGAACAGAACATCGATCCGCTCCTGACTTTCTGTCACTAGCATCAGGTCTTGAGCCTTTTTCGACGTATGCAGATTAACTTGCAGAAACTTTAGGCTTTTGCCTGTTTCAGTTTCTGCAGTGCCTCTTTATACACTGGGCAGGCAATACTACCAGCCCAGTGTCCGAGATCGGACTTTTCCAGGTCGGAGCAAGTTAAACACTTTGGCTCTTTCGCGTCACAGGACTTGGCCAGGTGATCCGCGCCGCCGCATCTCCGACAGTTTTTAACCCTGTCGGGCATACGCGGGGTCTTTGCCTATCTTGAGGAGAGTATCACAATCTCCCTCCGGTAGGCGAACCAATGCCATCTTCATTCCACCAAAACGCGGTACGAGGCGGCATGTCAGATCCGGGTTGACATTCTCAAGTTTAGTCTTGAGGGCAGCCACAATGTCCTCTTCCGTGGTCGTCTCGTCGAGATCTCGGATCTCGACGGTCTTTTTGTTAATTAGGGCAAACACTTCCGCTTTGTTTTGCAACGCTTCAGTGAGAGCTCCAGCTAGTTCGGAGGTTTTTCCTCCCTTCTTCACGACAATGAGGACCTCCTTTTTGATGGTCCTCCTGACTTTAAGTACTTCCGCACCAAACTGGTCCGGGTTAACGGACGTTTTCATGACGCGGAAGACGTCTTCGTAGGCATCTGGAGTCTCTGCTGAGATTTTGACGGCTTCCGTCATCCTTGGCTTAGAAGAAGAGATTTTCTTCTCTTCTATTGGGATCTTTCTCTCAGCAGCCTTCCTTTCTTTGGCCTCTTTTCTCTTATCGACGACGGGTGTAAAGCCGTCGCTGTCTCCTGGAGGTTTCTTCAGCACGGCGTCCGAATAACTCCTGGTAGGGGATTTGACCAGAGCAGTATTCTGCTCTTTCGGTTTTCCCGCTTCAGGATTCGCTGTAGGTGGGGCCCTGCGCCTAACCTTCTTTTCCTGTACTACTGGGTGACTAGCATCTGGGCTGTCACCCTCGGTACGGCTGCGTTTCTTGTCGCCACCAGGCTTTTGCAAGCTCGCGTTCCTCGAGGTTGCCTTTGCAGACGTCGGGGTCTACACTTCAATAAACCGCAAATTTTTGCGGATTTCATTGAAGGCCACCTCGAGAGCTTTAACTGCCTCTTGGACTTCTCTTTTTATATTCTTTCGTTTCCCAATGCCCTTTTTTATGGTTTCGAAGAACTCAGGAATGTCACCCAATTGTTGGATGACGTTTTCCTTAAAACGTTCTTGTTCACCAGTCCGAGCACTTTGGGGAAGACTGAACTGGCCAGACGTAGATGGCAGAGCCTCTACTTAGTCTTCGTTTACCTCCATGTCCTGAACTAAATTTTCCACTTTGCTTTCCATACTAGATAGTTTACCAGTGCCTCGTGCGTAAAGTGGCGGGCCGCCTTGATTGGGAGCGGGTACACCCTCGGATACTGCGATCCTACCCCAGATCCCTGAGGCCCAATCAGCTGCTTAGCCGTTCCCGGAATACACGGACGGAACGGACTCGCCAGTAACAATGCAGGTTCCGATCCCTTACATCCATTACGCACTCGCCGATCAATCCCGAAGCGGCTAGCTCCTGATACCCTACCGCAGGTCCACCTCGGCAGAGCTACGCTCACATCAGACTCGTACATGTCACGGTTGGAAACGCCGTGACAGGACTTATCACTCCCAGTGTACTGCCTGCAAGGTGCCGATCGGCTAGTGTCGTTGGTCAGATCGGACAGACAAGCGGTCCATTCCACCCATTCCTCCTAGAACCCATGTCGTTCACAGCTGACGAGGATGGTTAGCCCCCATTTGGAATCCGAATTAACATCATCCGCACAGGATAGCTAGTGCACAGGTTCGAAAAACGGCGGCTACCCGAATTAACGGGGTCCCGTTCATTCCCCTGTGCCCAAACTCGCCAGACATCGGAAGTCGATGAGCCCTGGAAAGAGCCGAACAGCTCGTCCAGTGATGGCGCCCGAAGGACAAGCGCCTGGCCGGTCCTAAGCTCCCTCACCACGACAAGGTGACACCACGAGGGGGGTCAACGTAGTTATTACTTTTGTGTTTGCCTAAAAAGTTGTCGCATAGAGAAATGAAACTTAACCATGCCCTTCTTTCTACTGCACTTAATTTCTGAATGAAATTCCCATCTCGCATGATTTTACGAATTTGAGGTCCAACAAATATCCCTGAAAATCAACGGAGTTATTTAATTAAATTATTTATTAAACTCAACATTAATTAAACACATTAATAGGGGAGAGTCGCTAGTTGTGAGATGGGTTTTATTTTTGACCTATAAATTGGAAATAGGTAAACGAAATCGTAAATAAAATACACCGTTCAAAAAGTAACTTAAATACGCAACTTTTATTCATAGAAAGTGTAGTGTTCAGATGAACTCGAAAAATTTTATGATCAATTTTCCGAGCACATCTTTTTAGTCAAAAAAAAAAAAGGTGTCCAGTTGTGAGACACATATAAAAAAATGCTAAAATTTGAAAAATTTGGCATGAAACATTATGTTTAATAAAAATAACTAAATATATTGATAATACATATTATTATATACTAAATAAAAATATTAATTTTTTAAAATATGACTATCAGTTTTCTTCATCAAAATCGCTGTCTCAATGTAGGCAAATGAAATAACTTGTGCTCATGTTCCCACACTTTAAACAATTGTTGTGTTATCAAATGTACGTAACAAACTAAACTGAACAGAGCGCTTTATGCTGCATAACGAAAAATATAGGCTATTCCAGATGGGCGGCGCCACCGTCTCACAACTGGTGACTTGCTGTGTCTCACAACCGGAAATTGGCGCTATTTTGAAAAAGGAAAAAAAAATTACCAACTGTAGATTGAAAAAATGCAATATTGCATTACAAAATAGACGGAAAATACTAAACCAAAATGCATAACATTTAGCTTTTCCAATTAATTAACTTAAAAAAAAAAAAAGTACTTTGCACATATTGAAAAAAAGTTTTTTAGTCGATTTTCACACACAGTGTTGGCATCTAACCCAAAGAATACATATATCCGCTTCGGTGTAAACGCAAAAGTTGGCTCGTATAAAAAGAAATGTTTTTATGTATACCAATCAGCCTTTTTATATTTCGTGTTAAAAAAAATGGACTGTCTCACAACTGGAGCCGTCTCACAACTGGCGACTCTCCCCAACTTAATTAAATTTTACTTTGATTACACTTTGATGTGTATATGTTAAAGCAATGTGGAATACCTTCTTTGATTTTGGCGTCACTCAGCTTGGGAAAAGTCATTTTCAGATGTGAAAAAGCTTCACTGTCTTTGTCCAGTTGTTTAACAAACTGCTTCATGTAACCTAATTTTAGGTGCAATGGTGGTAAGATGATTTTGTTAGCTTCTACCAAAGGGATATTTATAACATTGCGTCTCCCGATTTGAAATGATTTTCGTGATGGCCACTCTTTCCGATCATAATGCTCTTTGGCACGACTGTCCCATTCACAGAGATAACAGGGATTTTTGGTGTAACCTCCTTGCATTCCAAAAAGAATCGTTAAGACTTTAAGGTCAGAGACGATTTGACACCGATGTTTAGAGTAATCAATCACTTTAAGGATCTTCGCCAAAGTTTGGTATGTTTCTTTCATATCGGTAGCGAATGCTAAGCTGATTCTCGTTATGTAATAACACAGCTTTCAAACCTAAAAAAATGCAAATATAAAATACAATATGACCTATGTTTATAGAGAACTTATGTCAACTTTAAGAGTACAATTAATAAAATACTTTTGCATGATCCATCAATGAATAATCGCCAATCTTTTGGTTGATGTTCGTGATCCAAGCAATAAAATAATTCGTCTATGTCAATACAATACGTGAGGTTTTAGTCAACTTTATCAACTTTGAAATTTTGTTTGAAAATAGTCCGCTTGACATTTTTTCTCATGGACGTTATTTTGAAGTTACTCTCTACAAGATTGCACTGTTTTAACCTTGATGCCAAAATTTCCGCTTGTCTCCATGAGAGTTCCAAATCACGCACTAGGTCATGGAAATCATAATTTGACATAAAGTGCCTCTCTGTCGAGGCTGATCTATGTGAGATGAAGGGGTCATAATTTTCACTACAAGATGGAGTTTGATCATTAAATGGGAAATCATTTTCTCCTTTTTCGACATCAACTTCATCGTTTATGTTTTCTTTCAGAGATAGGTTAGTAACAGTCAGCACATCAGGATACTGTATGCTGTCACGTGTTTTATAGCGATGACCTGAAAGGTTTGTTTGGCAGAAGTAGCAGTCTTCTGGCTTGTAAATGAGCTGACGATGCCAAATCATTGGGCTCGCAAATGGTAAACGATTTTGATCACACTGTTTAGATTTCCACTTTTTTAGTGAAATTGTGCAAGTCGAACAGATATATTCCGGTTCATACCAGCTACTTCCGTTATACTCGCGTTTAAAGTGAAGATTGTATGCTTCAACCACAGCATTATTTGTTTTTAATTCGCGGCGATGGTGCTTATCAAAAAAATAGCCACAAACGTAACAGAAATTATTTTGTTTGTCACACATCTTTACAAACTGATTAAATAACAATATAATTACGAAACGCAACGTGACTTACTGACATTTTCTAATATCTTTATGGCTTCTGCAAAACATTTGACATGTCAAAAAAACAGTCAACAACGTTTATCAGAGAACTTCAACTTTCAATTGTTCACCAATTAAATAATCTTTAAGATTTTCAAAACGGGGCAATTACATACTTCAGTGAATGGGCTCGAAACTCAATATACACCCAAATACATGATTCTTAGTTAAGAAAAAATTGCATAACTTCAACAATTTTTGTCTGATTTCATCAATCGAGTAGTGAACCGCTTCCACAATGAAGAAACTTTTAGAATATTAGCAGTCAAATAACATTTTTTATTTAAATTTTGCAATAAACAATGGTCAAATTTGAAAAAATAAGGGAAAAAGCACTTTTTCCAGGCTTACTTGATAAAAACTCATAACATGCTAGTTCTAAAAATAAATATATGTATACTATTTAAAAGGTACATTCATCCCCTTTCCAAATCTTTTTTAATTTTGAAAACCGGTCACAAAATGGCCGAATTATCAGTAAATTCGTATGTAAAGTCCAAAAAAACAGTTTTTTTAAAATAAATAAAATTTGGAGGGTTCAAAAAATATAAGAAAAATATTTTTAAGTTCAATTCGACCAAATTTACAACTTGCACCATGTCATTAGTCAGGTGTATTCAGTTTTTTCTTTTTTGTAGCACAGTGTTATGACTATGAATAATATTGCAGGGCATCGTAAATGAGACTGCCCCTGGTTGATTCGTCGGGGGTTTATATATGTTCAAGTTCCTATTATTTTGGTCGACATAATCCGGAGTAAAGTAGGTTTGATGGTATTCCCAGCGCCTTCCTGCACTCAGCGCGGAAATGATGACTAATATCTTCGTTTTTGATATCCGGCGTGTGTTGTACAAAAAGTTTGTATTCAGCATTTATCGCCACTGGGGTTTCGTGTTTTTCAGGGCTGCTCTTTCTGTTTCCATTCCAGGTTGATTTTTGGTTGCCACTTCCTCTCGTTCACTACAAGTCACAGATGTATTCCTTTTAAAAGCAGATTACACGAATCCTGCTACTTTCGTTCTTGTTATAGGATGATTTGGTTGTTACTACCTCTCGTTCAATTCATATTATCAATACATTCCCTCTCAAAAGCAGGCTTAATGAATATTTGTGTTACATAGTATCTCTTGTTCTAATTATGATATTACAATCAAACAATTTATTACAATAAACCAATTATAGTTATTTGGTTATGGACATAACACCTCCCTCCCCAAGTTTAAACATGAGAGAGAAACAAAACATGCTCAAAAAAGGAATATTATTAGAAATTTCAAATGTATACGAGGGAAATGCTAAAACCATTTACATATTTCGTAATATATGTTATTCTACACCTTTTACTGCGTATAATTTTGTTCAAAAAGAAAAAAGGAGAGAAGGTTTACACATACATATATAGCTATTCGCATTTTTTTTTGTTTTTTGTTTTTTTTATTTACTGGTAAATTAATGTTCAATTTTCGTTTAAAATCTATTTACTTGAAATACATATACGTACTTCCATATTAGGAAGAGAAGAAAAAATAATTTTATACTTTTTTTTTTTTAGTAAAGGTACCTTTTTGGTATCATTTTTCGCTTGTGATATATATTATTACAACATTATTTTTCTATTATTAATTACATTATTAGGCTATTATAATTTATTGTTAAGAATGATGTATTCTGAAACATTTCGTTAATTTCTATATATTTTTTTTTTTGCTTTTATTAACGAACTTTTACAAGTATTTTAAAGAAAGTAAGAAACAAACAACGATCAAAGAAACAACAACTTTTTGCATTATTATAGGTATGAATCTTTTAAGGAACATTCATTAATTTCTGTTGTCTATGTAATGTTGTGTATTAAGAAAAATAAGATTTCATTTGATAGAATTTTCGATTTATTTCCAAGATTTTTATTATTTCTTACAATCTTGATATTTACATAGGATTTGGATTTTGTATTTTGTCTATCATTGTTATAAGTGAACATTGAATTTAAATTATAAATTTTTTGTAATATTTTTGAAGTAAAAAAAAAGGTACAAGAAAAAAGAGAAAAGGTGTGTTTCTTAATTATTATTATAATTATTTATATATATATATATTTATTATTTTTCTTTCATTCTCAGGTGCTATTGTCTCTTTTTTTGTTTTGTTTTGAGAATGAAAGAAAATATATTTCTGGTCCTGTCGAGTTTCCGGTGAACCTCGCTTTTTTAGGACTTGGCAAATACCGTACCTAGGAGCGCAGCGTATTCTTATCGCTTCTTTTTTTTCTTTTTAAGGCTGTACACCTGCTTTTAGCCGAAAAGTGAAATAAACTTTTATCAGAGGCTTCCCATTGGCTGCCTTGATTTGGGAAATATGGGAAAATTAAGAAGTGGGGTTTTCAGTTCTGCCTTTCTTTAAGGGTTGGTTCTTTACTATTATTCTGTTTAGTTTCTTCTTCTGATTGAAAGGTTCTTAGATTTCCTTTTTTTTTTGTCATGGAAGGCAGAGATTCTTTTGATTGCGTTTTTAAGGATTTAATGAATTTAGAAAGAAATGATAACCAGTGTGTTAGTGGGGAATCAACTCAAAGGGTTGATTCTGTTTTAAATGCATTTTTAGTGGCCGAAGGGTTCACGAGTGTTGTGAATTTGGACAATGTACCTGTCCAACCACCGGTGTTTGAAACGGAGGCTGTTGCAAGTTGTTTAGATCCGAGACGCGTAATGAAACGAAAAATTTGTGCACCTGACCCGAATTTATTAAATAACGTGTGTTTTAGTGACGCGGATTTGGAAGTGCCTTTCAAATTTTGTCCCGCCATACCAGACTTTTTTTACAGGTTTCGATCCGTTTACGGGCAACTGGATTCTTTGATACAGCATGTTGATATTTGGAAGCCAGTTGCAGGCAATGTGCCTTTTATTTTTAAATTCGGAAAAGAAGATTACGAGGGACCTCAGTGGTGGTCAGGTTTACCCTGCCAGAATGAAATCCGACGTTTATTAATATTGGAATTAGAGGTGTATGGTATAAAGGGACCATTATGCATTGGTGGTCGATATTGCAAAATATCTACACTTACGGATAAACTTCAGCTGGTAAGTAAAATTTATTATTATTTTCGTTGGTAGTTCTTTTATTATATTAAGGAAAGAGAAAGAGAGAGAGAGAGAAAGAAAAAAAAATTTGTTTGAGATGAAAATTTTGCTCTTCTAGCGCAGTTGACGGCCGCGAGCGGCCGCCTCTCTTGCTAATCCTTTCTGTTCCATTTAGTGTCTATATGTATTCTGCATTGTTTTTTACATTAAGAATTGTAACTTATAACTTGCTTTTGCTATTTCCTATTGATATGTACTATACTACATTTTTTTCTTTAAAAAAAATCTTAAAATGTAACTTCTGAACATTTAATGCATTACTTATTACTTTAAAGAGATAGTCTTATTTTAAGGCAGAAAAACTGTCTTATGTTAAGACGCAACATTTTCAAGACAGCTTTTTCTGATTTTGCAGAATTTTCCTTTGCTTTTTCCTATGCACACAAAAAAAATAAAAACTTTAAACTTGCATAAAAAACGTGAAGTACTAATTAACTTAAAAAGGTAAATTTATAATTATTGTAAATTCACTTGACTAAGATAGTGATTTTTACATAAACATTTATATAAGTAGCAGGGCTTTCTGAATTTAAGACAGGTCTTAAATTACCCGTGAGACTCTCTTTTTCTAATGTTTAATGCAATTAGAACGTTATATGATTCAAAATTTTATTATGAAAATTAATTTATTTAATATTTTCCATACTATAGTTAAAATTAAACGCTATCATGGAATTTTATATTACTTTATTTTTTAATTATATAAATTGTTAGCATCATTCTATGTCTCAATTTTTGTTTCAAACAGTTTTATATTTTTTTAAAAATCAGAAGCAAATATGATCTTGTAGGTTAAGAGTTCCAAATTTTCTAAACTTACGGCATTTAATAGATACTTTTAGAATCTTATAAATTATTATTGATTCAAGGTAATAATTATATATTTTGCCATTTTAAGATATGTATAGTGAAATTTTTAATTAAAACAGGATTTACACTTCATCAGTTTACATTTATCATTTCCATGCACCCCTTAATTACACTGCCTTTTTCTTTTGTGCTGTATTACATCTGTTTTCAGGAAAATGAAATTTCAGGATATGATAGTTCTAGAAATTGATATGTTACCGTTAAGTTTCAGTCAAAATCAACGATTTTAAAAAATTTTGTTTACTTTCTTGAATCCGTCAATTTGAATTTTTGAATTTAAGAAACATATTCCAATTTGACTACCCCAAAACCCCCCGAGTTATTGATTTCAGACAAATTAAACAATTTTAAGAATCTTGTCAGCCTTCTTGAATTATAAGAATTTTGATTATTCTATAACTCTATTGAGTAAAATTTCTAATTCATAATTTCTTAATTAAACAATGCAGATTATAACTATTTAATTTAAATTTTTATTCTTTAAAATTGATATCAACTTAAATTTTAATTCTTGAACTTTAAACTACTTCTAACAAAATTTTTATTCAAATTTATTTTAAATTTAACGTAGTTATGAGCCAAAGTTGCTAGTCAAATTGATTTTTTGGATGACAAAGTAATCAGAACTATTTTTAGATTTAGTCAATAAATATTAAAAACAACTTTTCTGAATCGTTACAAAAAATGATGTTGCCATATGTATAAACTTTCGATAAAACAAAATTAAAACTTAAAGAAATTTAACCATTTATTTAATTTTACTTTCTTGTCTTGCGGTGAAATAAGTTCAAATTTAAATTTATGTAATCTACAAGCTTTTTAATTATTGGAATCCCATTTTTCAACTCGATGCGTATGATTTATCTATTGGATGTTAAAACCATTGTCACCAAAAATATGTATTTTAACCTAAACCTGTGTAAAAATATTGACTTTCAAATAATCATATCTCAGAAGATTAGCCGTAATTTGATTTTGATTTATGCAATAACTACGTTAAGTAATTTAGATTTGTATATATTTATTTTAAATAACTAATTATTTTAATCTTTTACATTTACAATTTGAAAGTTTAAATTTGATTTTATTTATACTTATAATTTATGTTGTTTTGAACTTTAATTAGTATAGGAATTACGAGTTATACATATTTTAATAGTGATAATTAACTTTAAAACTTTTAATTCTTTAAATTTCAATTAAACAAGTTTTTGATCAATTAAGATTGTAATTGTTATAAGCTTTAAATATTCCTAATTAAGTAGTTATAATTTCCGTAAACTCCTGAAGTTAGTTACTATTTATATTTATTAATTTTTTCTGTCCACGTTTTAAAATCCAAAGTGAATTTAGTCCCGGACTTTTGTTAATTCTGATTCTCTCTATCAGGAAATTTTAAAATTGTTTTAGTTTATAGACAAAATATGCAGATGAGGAATGACGAGATATTGATTATGCTTAACAATAATTGATATATTACACACTTGTATGCATTTTAATAACAATTCTGTCATTTTTCAACTATTTTCTCAAAATTTCAATTAATTTTTTTTGTATTTATTGCCAGTAATATTTAAATTTTTAACACTAGTTTCTATTCTACTTTTGTTAATGTTCGATAATTTTCTTTAAAGTTCAATTACTTTTGTCATTATTCAAGTATTTTTGTCATTTTACGATTACTTCTTCATATTTCTATTATGTTGGCAATTTTAGAATTATTATTTACAAATTTCAATTATTATTTTGTTTTTTCAATAATTTCCTTCATTATATTTATTATTGTTGTGAGTTTATTAAATTTGTATGTACATTTTTTCAAATAATTTCAATCAAATTCCGATTATTTCTTCAACTTCAATTATTTAATCCGTTTCTTAAAATTTCAATTGTTTGGAAAATTTTTTAAGTACTGTCTTTGAATTTTTAATTTTATTCACCAGTTATTAATTATTATTTATTTATTTTTTTTTTAATAATAATTTTTTTTTATATATATATTTTGAAATCTGTAAAACTTGGTATGGGATTTTTATTATATTTTAACTGTTAGAGAAGAAGGAAAAAAAATTATGTTCTTCGCGATAAAAAAAAGGAATATGAAAGTTTGCCTAATCAATAAAAAATTGTATATTTGTTTCTTTTGCTTTACCGATTGGGGTTTATATTTTATTGTAATGAAAATAAAGTTTATGGATTTTTACTAATAAGCTTGAGTATATTTGTGTCGATTTGTTTGTACTTTAAGCGGATTAAATTCGAGGCTATTAGAAAAAATTATAAGTTAGTATCTCAATTTTATGTTCTATTGAAACTGTTTTTTCTTTTATTAACTAGGTGTATCCAGAAAGTATTGTCTGGAATGGTAATATGAGGGAAGTGATGTCTGTTCCCACTGTTCGATATGATCGCAAAAGGTACTATTTACCATATGATTTGGCAGACAAAGCTTGTAACATTTTCCGCATACACAAGCAATTATAAAGAACGATGTTCCAGACGACGGAAGAGGTTGTATTATATGGTAGAAAGTTGAAATTTTTAGGCACCAAAATTGTTCGCGTAAGTTGTTCATAATTATATGTATATACATGTGGGAATAAAAAAGTAAAAAGGAAGGGAGAGAGAAAAAAATTTATGGTTACTGTTGTAAATTTTATTTTACTTTATTTATTTATTTATTTATTTTATTTTATATTTATTTATTTTTTTAGGTTGGATTTAAAATTTAAAAATGCATTTTATTCTTTCGCCGGATCCATTTAGTATGCCATTTCAAATAGGAAAAACTATATGGATTATTTGGGACATGTGTGTTAAAAGGGTAATTGTTAAATATTTATAGTTGTTTAATATTTCTAAAATTATATAATCTTTAGATGTTTGTTATTTAATAAGTGTATATATTTTCTTTACAGTATTTTGGCCCATGAGAGAAAGAGAGATAAAGAGAGGAGAGAAAAAAGGAAATTCTATTTTAAGAACGATTTGACAATTATTAGAATTATTCAAAAGCAATTTATACCATGTGGTTTTATATTGAGATTCTCAGATTCTATTACTATTTTCATACTATAATGTAAGTAAATGATTATTATAAGTTTGTTTATTTAAGGGTATTTTTAAAAGGGAAAAAGTTGTACTATATTTTTAATTATTATTAAAATAATTCGTTTATAATTAATTTGTATTTTATTATTCCCCCTGTTTGTTTATATGCTAAAAAGGAGTTTTAACAGTTTTTAATCAATAAGTTTGGTATATTTTTTTTTATACTGTAGATTCACTTTTATTCATTTGTGATGGTTCTATAAAGATTTCATTTTTGATATACTCATTTAATATTCTAGTAGATTTTTTTAATCTGTTACTTTTTCTTAATTTATGATAAAAAATGGCTGTAATAAGGAGATTTAGTAGCATTAATGATATTAAAATTAGATTTAAGTATTCTGGAGAACTTTCTTTAAGTGTTTTGGTATTTGTTGTATTAGTTTTTTCTTTTAAAACAGAAAATAGGATTTCGTTCCCATAAGTTTTTGATAATTCAGTTATGTTATATTCTGGGATGTTTAAAGAAAAGTCGTTTGAAATTTTTATTGGCTGTTTAGTGGAAATATAGATATTTTGTTTATTTCCAAAGGTAGGGTTTCATTATAGTTTATTGAACAATCCTGAGGTAATTCCAATATTCCTGTATTCTTGATTAGGTTGGAAAATCTTTGTTTGCCTAAGCATTAAATGTCTAGTTTTTTCAATTTTTTAGAAGCATATAACCATGCGTTACGTGTCAATAAGGGAGTTAGTATAGGATAATCGCCTAAAAATAATTTGCATTGGTATAGGGCTGAATTTATTAGGATACTAGATTCGCAAAAAGGGTTAAGTTTTGTCTATTTGAATGATGGAATGAAATCTTTTTCTAGTTTTGATTCTAAAAAATATTTTTTATTATCAGATGATAATCCAATAAACTGATTATCTGTCTTTATATATTGCTGTTAAATTTCGAAATATTGGATAAGAGTAGATTTTAAATATTTGATAATTTTTTGTCATTGATTTGGGTATACTGTATTCAAAAACTAAGTTGTTTTTGAATTTATAAAGTTAAATTTGCTGGAATTTGAGTAAATTTTGAGTATTCGTTTGTTTTATTAAGAGTATTTGATTAAATGGTATTACTGGGTGCCATTGGTTATTTAGGGATGCGAGTAATGCTGTTTGGAGATATTCGAGTGTATTTTCGTATTTAGAAATGTTTTTAAATAAATTAGTTACTTGTTCATAATAAGTCAAGTTAGTTGAAACTAATGAAACATTTTGTGTTAGGATTCGAGTAATATAGCTATTGTTATCTGCTGTTTTTAGGGTTTTTGAATTTACTTTTTTTCTATTTTCAATTGAATTAAAAATACTATTATTCACTGCCTCATGTGCCGAAGTTTGTATTAGTTTTTGTGTAATTGTTATGGTTTCTTTTATCTCTTCAATTCTTGTTTCATATAATTTTTTATGATTGTTACAGTTATTGTTTTCTGTACATGTTGTATGGAGTATCTTAAATGTTTCATTGAATTCGTGTAATTGGTTAAACAAATGTTTGAGGTTTAGGTAAAAATTGAAACTTACTTTTTCAACTGGGAATTGCATTAGTTTTAAAGGTTTAAAATACAATCCTGGTGATTGTAAAAATGGTATATCCCTTGGTCCATATATTGATGTCGTGTTATGAATAGCTATTAAAATGACATAAAATACATAAGTCTTTTTGGAGTCCATGACCTAAAACATATAAGTGTCATTAAAATTTTATATTTTTTGATAAATGTTATTTTTGCGACAACCACAAAATTGACATTTCTTAAAGCTTTTATTTTGTGCAGGATGGGAATGGGAGGTTGAAGGAAGGTCTACTTGATTTCTTGTTGTAGAGATTTCGTTGCTGTTAATAATATTCATTTTCTCAAAAGCATCGCTTATAGAGTTTTCCAATGAATTCTAATATCTGTCTATATTATGTAACGCTGCTAGGACTTTTTATGCTGCTATAGCTTTGCTTGCCATTGAACTCTGGGACATTACTGATTATTTATTCGACCCACTGTACACACAACGACCCAATTAACATCGTTGGGTGATGTGTTTGCTTTTAGGATTGCGAATTTAGGGTGTGTTAGGCGATTTTTATAACAGTAGTGGTTTAACTTTTGAACTGCTCGAATTTTAAACATTGCTGTTGTGTTTTTAATTATGGAATCTTCACCATCTGACAATAATTCTCCTAATTGATGTGCCGCGTTTTCTTCAGATAATATATAGTCATGCCCACACAGCACCGGAAATTCCCTGAATTTTCCCTGAATATTCGTCTACATTTCTCGAACATTCGAACTAAATATTCAGGGAAGTTTCGTGGAAACAGTCAAATGTCCGCCTAGAATAATATTGGGCGCGAAATTTCCCTGAAAATGTATTTCTAATTTTCAGGGAATTTCCGCATCTAACATTCCTCCAATATTCATAGTATTCGTATATTCACTTAACTTGATGCGCACTGGTCGAACTTGGATTCTATGATACTTACGGCTGCGCAGTAGTTTTTAATTTTCCAGAATCCCACGGATGTCGAATATAACATATTTTTTTGATCAATTACCAGATTAAAAAAAATTTTGGAAATTTTTTTTAACTTTCCCTGAATTTTCAAGGAATATTAGAGGCAGAAATTCCCTGAAAATTGGAAATACATTTTCAGGGAAATTTCGCGCCCAATATTATTCTAGGCGGACATTTTACTGCTTCCACGAAACTTCCCTGAATATTAAGTTCGAATATTCGAGAAATGTTGACGAATATTCAGGGAAAATTCAGGGAATTTCCGGTGCTGTGTGGGTGACTTGTACTACAAATTATATATTTTTTGTATTTGATGTCAGTCAGGTATTGTGGTTGATTAATTGCGTTTGCTGGGAATTGATATGTTGTTTTTACTGCAACTTCGTCATATTTGCTTTCTTTTAGTATCCCGTTTCACATATTCACGAAGTTAATGACCATTGTGTTCTGCATTTTTTTTATTTAAAATTTTTTTTTTATATATGAAAGGTGTTGGATTGTTTAGTAGATGTTTTATTAGGATCTAATTGCGGGTATAGTTGTACTATTTCTTCTTTATTATTATTACCTTCTGATTTTGGTAATAATTTATTTCCTTCCAATGGTGTCGAGAGTTCCTGGTTTTCTTCGTTGTTTGTTGTCGAACTAGTCGTATCCGCAGAAGTCGTGGAGGTATCTTTTAAACCTAAATGTAATAAAACGTTAGTCACAGAGTCCTATATAGACCCTAAAAGATGAAATGACCATCCATAGACACTATAAAGTGCATAACCGTGGAGGAATCTATCGGCTATGAATTTTATACTTTTAAATAGGATTAGTATTCCAATAAAACCTGCGCTTATAGACCCAATACTAGTGAATGTTGACCAAATTTTTCCCCACGCGGAATTTGCTAGTTTGTCTATTGTTTTTTCGTCCAAAATATTTGAAAATCCAAATCCAGGATTAGGGATATTTTGACCTAACATTCCTCGTGCTAAGGTGTTTAGGATTATGGGTTTTTCGGATGGTAACATAATGTGATTTCGCAATTTTTCTAAATCTTTTAAAGAATATAGCCCGCTAGTAGTAAGGTTAGCGGGATTCCTATATTCCCATGTTTCTTTTGTCTCTGGTTTCATTATTTCTGATTCAACTGCTGGTACTAGATTTGGTAACATTTGGAACCATGAATTACCTACCATAAACATTGCGGGTAGAAAGGAATTGCATTTTATTGGAGTACCCACCGTTGTTAAAACATGAGTAATAGGAGTTAAAAAATAAGTTTTATTTTTTCTGGTAACAGGTAGTTGCATATAACAATCTGGCGTTTGTCTAAATTTTACCTATACTGGTAAACACTTTATTAAATGTATAACTTCTCCTGCTAAGATTGACATGTATCCTTGCTTCTTCATTACGTGGTAGGCAAATTCGTCTGGTGCTTGTGTCGCAAGAATTAACGCGTTTTTAAATATTTTTTGCTCCATTAAACAACGTCTGGTTCAGACATCATAATAAAGTTCATACATTTCCCTTCTTGTATGTCGTTCAACGTAAATAAATTTAGAATTTATATACGAAAACATATCCATATTCTGTACTAAAGGTTTTTTATTCTGTAAAGGTGATCCTTCCGGTCTCGTTTCTAAGATAATTAATTTGGGATGTTCTGTTTTTACGTAATTATAACCGCAAATTATTTCTCTGGCTTTTTCTGCTAACGCAAATGTTATATCTTGTGTTTCTAAAGAGTAAATAGTTTCAAGGTTCTTTTTATCTCCTTTAGTAGTTTTATTTGCTAAACCTTTATAAAGAACAGTCGAACCTGGATAAGTGAGAACTCAAGGGACCGACAAAATATTCCCAGTTAAGGAGGTTTCTCTCTTGTCCAGTTTCCCACTTATCCAGGCTCAAGAAACATGTGTCTCACTTAAAGAGGTAATTTTAAAATTGAATAAACATTTACACTATAGTAATAAAATAAAGTTTAGACACCATGAAAAATAAAAATAAATAAAACAAGCAATTATAACAGAAGTTGTATTTTACACGAAAGTCAGTTTAGTCTGTTTACAAGCATACTTTATGTATAAAACAAATAATAGTTACATTGGATTTTGGCATCTTAAATTCTGCGGAGAGTATTTCTCGAGACTTGTCATTTTCAAATTCACAAATTATTTTTGATTTTTCACTTAATGACAAAGTATTGAACTATTGTTTCCCAGTTAAAAATTTTGTATGTGTTCCCGTATGTCATACCTTAAAGGTTCCTACATGGGTTCCCAAATGGAATTATGTGTACCAGGGAACTTTGTCATGAACTCTCGAGGGAACACTGTACATAGGATCCCATGTGGGATCCCACATAGGATTTCAAATCAATTTTTGAAAACTTAACTTGCTGCGCAGTAGTTTTCTATAGCACTTACAGTTTCGCAGTAGATTTTTTTGTTCTTGTAAATATGGTGTGTAACTGTTACTGACAAATGAATTATATTCTTAACAATATTGTTTTTATATAATACCTTGCGTCAAGAACTCTACTAAAAAGTCTGTTTTTAGAGTTCTAGAGATTAAAAGGAGGAGAAACCTACTTTTAATCACAGTTATCCCCACCAGCAACACCATTCAAGCACGCTTGCCAACCTAAACATCAGCTGTCGCGTCACGTGTTAGAACAGCAAGCGTACTTGAATGGCATTGCTGATGGGGTTAAACTGTGATAAAAAGTAGGATTCTCTTCATTTTAATCTCTAAAACTCTAAAACCAGCGTTTTCAGTAGATTTCTTGATACAAGGTTATTATATAAAATTATGTGTGGAACACGGGCACATCTAGGGGAATCTCGACTCGTGTGATTGCTCTACAGATGCGCCCTTGTTACACAAATAACTATTGTAGATTCATTTAAATTGTCTAATAGATTAAGGATCCCGTAAGGGAACACATACACATGGGATCCTATGTACAGTGTTCCCTCGAGGGTTTGTGCCAAAGTTCCCTGGCACACAGGACCCCATATAGGAACCCATGTATGAACCTTTAAGAGATCTCATACGGGAACACACGTGGGAAAGCACATGAAATTTTTGACTGGGTTATACATTTTGTCGCACTTTCGCTTCAACTTACTGTGAGAAACGTATTTGATTTCGAAATAATAAACGATAACTAATTAGCCTTTAGCACACAAACAGAGAAACAAACAACCAGTTCTATGCAATAATAATCAAATATTATCTACTTAACTATACGTGTTTGCCTCTTTGTCTCTCGCCATAATTCTCAGTTACAGAGGTTTTTCACGGACGTGTCTCAGTTACAGAGGTAAATTTTGCATTAGATTGTAAAACATTATTCTCAATTAAAGAGATTATTGGGTTTTCCCAGTTACATAGGTAAATACATGTAAAAATGAAGGGACCACAAAAATATTCTCAGTTATTGAGGTTTCTCACTTATAGAGGTTCCACTTAACCAGGTTCGACTGTACTTCATATTTCTTCATACTGCATACGTCGTCTGGCAATGCATTCCAAAACGTGTTTCCATTTTCCCGGTCTATACATGATCCTTCCGATGAAGCGCAGACTGTACCTGATTGTAAATGGATTTCATCTGTATCTAAATTAATTGTTGCATAATATTATTGTAAAGTGATTTTGTATGAGGCCTGTACTACTACATCGCTCCAGCTACCATAGGTATTACTGTATGTAGTTTCCTTACATTTTGCATCGAAACTTAATGATCCTGCTAAAGTTATGGTACGATAATTTGTTGCATTTACCTTTAAACCGTCAATATCTGCATTATCATTTGGTTTATAAGTTCCTGTGAGATGCACAGACTTACATACATTATAAGCTACTTCCTTAATATATTCCCCTTGACCTTGAGAAACTGGTGACGAATGTGAATGCATACCGCAATGTTCGACAGCACGTCTAAATTCTATCTTACATTGAATAACATTGGTTGTTGCAAAGCCACTGAGTTGAATTAATTGTACGTAAGTTTGATCGCTTTTTACTGGTTTCCTTTTTATGTCGCATTTATCAACATTAAGCAGTGACAGTGTTGTAATGTTGAGTTCCGTTGATCCACAGTCGTATCCTATAATAGCTTGAATTGTATTTATTCCCAAAAGTAGTAAGAACAGGTGTAAGATTATCTTTATCCCAGTTGCCATCATCTGAGAACAGACATCATATTTTGCTTTTATTTTTCTTGTGCAATGCGTGATAATTTTAATCTATTTATATGTACTACTTTCTGTTTATTCTTCATTTGTATTTTAATATTTCCTTTATTTAAAATTTCTAATACTTTATGTGGTCCCGAGTACTGATTGGTAAATTTATTAATTTTAACCCCCTTGTAGTAAAAAAACTTCATCCCCTACTTTAAAATCTTGTGGATTGCACTTTTTATCATAATAAATCTTTGATTTCTCTTTTGCTGATATTAAATTTTCTTTTGCAATATTCCTCATTTCATGCAATCTTGTTATTAAATCCGTTAGGTACTGATCATATGTCTCTAATTTTTCGTGTTCTAATAGTGGTTCGCTGTATGGTAATCGTGCCAATTTTCCAAATACTAATTCGTATGGAGTACATTTAGTGCCCTCATGTATACTTGTATTGTATGAAAACATAACAAGTTCTAGCCAGTCGTCCGATTCTTCATTTTTATTGATAAATTGTTTTAAATATTCTCCTAAAACGTGGTGTGTCCTCTCAAGCGATCCGTTAGATTGGGGATGAAAAGCAGTTGTTGTAAATTGCCGAATTCTGAATCTTTTTGCTAAACGTTTTATTAAATTGCTTAAAAAATCTGTTCCTTGATCTGTTAGTACTGCTTTAGGTGATCCATAAATACAAATGAACTTTTTTATAAATGCATGAGCTATTGTACTAGTTTGATGATTGGGAAGTGCTATTGCCAAAGAATATTTAGTGAGATTATCCTGAATTTTTAATATATATTCATTTCCTACATTAGTTTTAGGAAGTGGTCCAACGATGTCCATTGCAATTTTTTCAAACGCTTTCCCTGGTGTGTCTGTTATAATCATCGGATCTTTTGTTTTAACGCGAACTAGTTTCTTTAATTGCCATTGTAAACAATTTTGACTGTATTTTTGAATATTAAGTTTTATATTTTCCCAATAATAATTTTGACGTATTCTACCATATGTTTTTGTAACTTCTTTATGTCCTCCGACAGTGCTAGAATGTGCTTCTTCAATTAAATGCGTATATTCATCCTTAGTAGGGTACTTTGTAATCCCGTTACAAATTATTATCTTTACGAATGAATTTTCGAAAATGGATTTGAACATTGATAGAATTTCTTTCCAGTTAACATTATTGTCTTAAGCAGTTTTCGCTATACTTACTGTTTTTAATTTTAATTTTTCCGATATATTTTTTAATTAAATAATTGATGATTCAATTGTTTTTATTGTATTAGAGAAATTTTCTTTTATTTCATTTTCTATAGGAAGAGCTATATGATAGAATGCACCTTTTTTCATTTTTTCAGCTTGACCCAATTGGAGATTTACAAAATTGGCTAATTTTCCTCGTTTTGCTAAAGATCTAGAGCCATTATCTCTAGGTTCTCCGTTTACGGAAACAAAGTATGTGAAATTGTCTTTACGCCTTGGTAATTGATCCCTACAATCAATAATATATTTTTCTAGTTTTTTATTTAAATTTGTACAATTTTTATTTTCTTCAAATGTAATTTCTTCATCAAATGATTTAAAGTCCTTATTTTCATAACCTGGATCGAACTCTTCTTTTTGAATCCTTTGTTTTTGTTTAATGTTTCTTAGATCTGACATAACCTCGTCAGAATAGGTTTCATTGTACGATTTCTTTTCTTTGCTTTGTTTAAAATTTTCTAGATCTGACATAACCTGGTCAGAATAGATTTCATTGTATGATTCCTTTTTATTTTGAATTTGATTTTTATTTCTTTCTTTTTTCTCTTGAGGTTTTTGATTTATGTATTCAGGATCTGACATATCTTTGTCAGAATAGATTTCATTGTAGATTTTCTTCTTGGTTTGAGTTTGTTTTTTATTTTCCTTGTTTAGTAATTTTTTCGGTCTTTCTCTTTTTCTTTTCAAGGTCGTGGTATTAATACGAATTTTCTTTTTCGGCCTTCCTCGTTTCTTTTTCTTTTCTTCATAATTATTTGATTTTTCTAAGATTTCGATTTGTTTGTTTTCTTGATTTTTGTTCATTATTTCCTTATTTTTTATTTGATGTCTTGTGACGACATTGCAGACATTTGGCAATGTATTTTGATTTCTTGAATTAGTCAGGATTTTGATAAATATTAGAAAGAGATTGATTATCTCTTTATGTATAGAGAAATAATTTTCCACAGATTGGTATCCATCACTTGGATCCAATAAATAGTTTGTAATAGATTGGAGAATTTTTGGAATCTCCGAAGTAGAATAGGATTCATTTTCCTGTATTATAATCTTCATCATTGATTGGAGATGTTTGCTTACCTCCGAAGTAGAATAGGATTCATTTTCCTGTATTATAATTTTCATCATTGATTGGAGATTTTTGCTTATCTCCGAAGTAGAATGGGAATCACTGTCCTTGAGTAGAGATTGTTTTTTGCAAATTTTTTGCATTATAAAATGGAGACATTTTTCTATCTCCGATTTATGTTTTGAAAGTAGCTTTTGATTATTAGAAATATTTTTTATTAATGAATGTAGAAGTTTTACTTGCTCCGAATTTGTGTTTTCTAGATGTGCTTCAAAGTGAACACCTTGTTAATTTTTTCTAAAAGTTTCTTGGACACTTTTTGGAGTGTATTCCTCGATATCGATTTCGTGGATATTTTCTTGATTTATTGCTTGAAATTTTTCTTCATTATTGTCTTCAATATTTTCTTCTACTGGATTTCGAAACACAGCGTCAGCGTTGACGTTTGTTTTACCTGCTTTGTACATTACATTAAAATAATATTCTGCTAACTTTAACTTCCATCTTGTGACTCTTGAACATGGATCTTTAGAATTCTGAAACCAAACCAAAGGTTTGTGGTCTGTTACTAGGGTAAATTTTCTTTCATAGAGATATGGTCGAAAGTGCTGAACGCAATAAATAATTGCTAACGCTTCTTTTTCATACGTATCATATTTTCTTTCTGTTTTACTTAAAGTTCGAGATGTGTATGCGACGGGTTGATCTTTTTCTACTTTTCCTTGTGATAATATGCCTCCTATTGCTAAACCTGAGGCATCTGTTGTTAAAATGGAGGGTTGAGAAAAATCTAGACGTTTTAAAAGTGGCTCCTCACAAAGTTTACTTTTCAAACTATCAAATGCTGTTTGCTGTTTTTCAGTCCAAACGAAAGGTATATCTTTTTTTAAAAGTTCATTTAGAGGATTTGCAATTTTTGAAAATTTATCTATAAATCTTCGGTAATAACCAGAAAGTCCTAAGAATTGTTTAATATTTTTGAAATTTTTTGGAATCTGAAATTTTTGTACTGCTTCTACTTTTTTAGGGTCGGGTCGCACTCCATTTGGATCAATTATGTGTCCTAAATAACATACTTCTAACCGTAAAATTCACATTTGTCGGGCTGTAGTTTCAAGTTTGCGATTCGTAATCGTTCCATAAATTTTGAAAATTTTTCTTCGTGTTCTTCCAATGTATCTGCGTAAATGACTACTTCATCTAAATAAACAAAAAGTTCAATTCCTTGCAAACCTAATAGTACTTGATCAATAAGTTTTTGAAAAGTACTTGGTGAATTCATTATTCCAAATGTCATTCTGTCGAATTCATAATGCCCATACGGTGTTGAAAATGCGGTCTTATGCGCGTCTCTAGAATCCATTTTAATTTGGTGAAAACCCGAAGCTTAGTCGAAAACGGAAAAATACTGAGCGTTTGTTAATTGATCTAACAAATCGATTATATTTGGCAAAGGATAAAGTTGTCCTACTGTGCGTTCGTTTAATTTTCTAAAATCTAATACTATCCGCCATTTTTTATTTCCCTGTGAGTCATCTTTTTTTGGTACTGTCCAAATGGGTGTATTGTATGGTGAATCTGAAGGTTTGATAATTTGTTGTTCTAATAATTCGTTTACTTGATGTATGCGGAAATCTATATTGTTTTGTTATGATAGGCGTGTCATCTGTAGTTATTATCCTATGCTTAATAAGATCGGTTGCTTCTAAATATTCTCCCGGTATATGAAATCTATCAGAATATTTATTTATTAATTTCATAACGTGTTACAACACGTTATGTTCTAATCGAAGTAACTTTTTTATTTCTTCTACCCTATTACTTTCTGTGATATTAAACATTTTTTCTGTTTTATTGATGTTTGTAAAAGTGTTAAGTATGTCTTGAATTATAAAATTTTCGTTGTTCTTTTTCTTAGTTTTGTTTTTGAATTCTTCGTAATCTTCTAGTTCTACATTACGGACTGGTATAGTTATAGGTTCACTTCGAGTGTTAAAAATTTTTAAATGTGCTATTCCATCTCGGTTTACTACTATTGCGTTGCCTAAATAAACACCTTCAGCTACTGATTGTTTAGGGATGAAACCGACCTTTTTATCTTTATTTGAAATTTTAACATGAATATTATAAACTGATCTTGCAGGTATTGTAAAATACTTGTTCGACTCAAAGCTAATTTTTTGTTCGTTGATTTCCAAATGCCTTTCTTCATAATTTATTTTTACTTTATTGTTAATAAAAAATTCTGTTCCTAAAATACCATCGTGTTCAATTGGGACTTCGTTAGATAGTAAATTAAAAATTGTTGGAATGCCAAAAATGTTAAGTTTTACCTGACCTAAAGTATAAACTGCATGTTCATTAATTCCTGTTAATTTAAGACATTTATTTTTATCAATTTCTATATCAGGATGAAGTGCTTGAATTTTCAAAAAATTAGGTCTAGCTCCTGTATCAATCATAATAGTTAAAGGGCTTTTAATTCCGTCAGTATCTATTTGAACATATGGTATTGAATTGGATTTCGCTAAATTATATGTTTTGTTGGGAATTCGTTATTGCTGGATGCATAAAAATTTTTTGTACTGTCCTCAGAGCATCCTACTGAGGAAGGATTTTTGAGTTTTCCGAACTTTCTTCTGGAACACGGGTTTGTTGTTGACTATTGTAATACATTCTTTTCCTACATTCGCTAATGACGTGTCCCGGTTTTTTGCAATAATTACATGATATATCTTGATTTTTAAAAGTGGGGTTCGTTGGTTGATTATTTCTATTTGTACTTGGTCCCTGTTGTTGAGTTTGTTCTTTTTGCCGATTCTGATATCTATTTTGATATAAATTTTGATACTGATTCTGTTTTTGATTTTGGTATGAATTTTGAACTGAATTTCTATTTTGTTTTTGAAATTGGTTTTGATATTGATTTCGCGGAGAATTCCTATAATAATTTTGGTTTTGATTATGGAATGCATGAAATAACTGATTCTGATTTCTATTAACAAAACTATTTTGATATTAATTTGGGGATGTGAAACGAGATTGATTTTGATTTTTATTAAAATCAGTTTGATATCGATTTGAGTTTGAAAAATTTTGTTGTGAATTTAAAGAATTTTCTTGTTTTTGCCCAAGTAACTTATTAAATTGGAAACAGTTACCCCCAAAATGTCCCTTTTTACCACAAAGTAGACAAGTTATGATTTTATCCTGAGCAACATTTATTTTGGTTGTTTTTGCAAATTCTTTATTGTTTCTAAATGGAATTTCATTTTTGGTTTTTTGCACATTTTTTCTTAATTCTATGCGCGTCTAAAATTCTTTCCGCCGCTTCCGCGATTCTTGAACCCTAAGATACTACATTTTCATGCTCCCACATGTACATCGCCCCTAATTCTCCTTGCAATTTATAAACCGATTTTGCTGGCGCGTAGATTGTTTTTAATCTCTCTGTTAATTCCTGTACTGTATTAAAACTATGCCCTAATATAATTTTCCTTGCTTCTCCCGAAATTCGACATCGAATTAATTTTACTAAATTCTTTTGAACGTCAGCGTTTTCTGGTAGCATTGATTTTGCCTCTACACAACCCTCAATAAAGATTGAAAGTGGTATGTTTTTTCCGTCAAATAGTGGTATTGTTTCCAAAGCGTCGCGTAAAGAAACTTGCTGGTTATTTGGAACAGCCATATTTCTTGAGTTAGTATTTTCAGAATTGTAAGAAGATTGGTCAGAAATATTTCCTGATTGATTTTCGAAAAAATTATTAATGTCTTCTATTAAAGATTTGTTTGATTGAGATTGATTTTGATTAAATCCAAATTCTTCTAAATTATTTAAATGGCTTTCTATTGAAGTTTTTTCCGCAGTACTTTCTTCGTTATCGCTACAGTCACTATTAGAATTATCGTCACTATCAAAAAGTTGAGTAGAAATAAATCCCGAGTCAGATTGTTTTTCTTCTTGTGTGAAATTAGGATTTGGATTTGTTTTAGGATACCTCGGTGTACTAGTAAATGGTTTTGATTTGTAATTAGGAATTCCTGAGTTTAGAGACAGTTTTGGATTTTCTTTTATTTTTGAACGAGTCAAATGTAAAGAGTCAGTATTATTTTCATTTGAATCAGACATTAATTTTAAGTTGCATAATACATAAAACTATATTTGTTATTTAAAAGTTAATTTTCATCACAATTTGCATATAAGATTCTTAAATAAATATTCTCACTTCCTGGAAAATAAAAAACATTTTTTTTTTGCTTTAAAAGAGAATAACAAAAAGAAAGGTAAGAAAACTGCACAAACTGTACCGTATTTTAGAAGAGGACTCGAATCCCTATTCACAATTAAATCTATAAAGGTAATAATTGTGAATGCACCTTGCTTTTACGAATAATGTTTCACAATTCTCTAATTAATGATTAGGATACCACATAATACAAAATTCAAAATATTGACACTTTTACTAAGGTAAGTCAGATCTTTAAATTTTTGTTAATTATTATTATTATTATTTTATTTGTTTACCAGCTCAGTATACTCATTACTTTGAAAACAAATGTTTAGTTCATTGATGCATTGGAATTTTCATCGATATATTTTTTTCTAAAAAAAAAATTTTGTCAATTTTTACTCATTAACTTGCTTTACTTCCCGGACCGATGCACCAAATTTAAAAAGGGACTTCTGTGACATTTTTGATATGAAAACCCTTTTTAAAATAAACCTAGTTCCTCGTTTTAAATCGATTTCTATAGAGAAATGGATTTGGGCTGAGGACAAGTCAATGAGCCAACTAAGATTGGAATGAGATTATTTATGCATATAGAGAATGGTTAAATGGTATCACAATTTTGATTTAAGAAACTAAACCTTACTTTTAGAGAGAAAATGTTCTTAGATTTGTTCGGTGGTGGCTGGTGTTGGTTATCCTGTGCAAAGATCTAACGCGATGAGATCTAAGAAAGAGAGTTGTTTGCAATTAGGCTGGAAGACGGTCAGCAATTCTCCTTGGTATCAATGTTTGTTAAAGATACTAATCAACAGCACGTTGATTTAAGAAACCAATTTGAGAAACCACTCATCAAGGTGTTAAACTATTGTTCACCAAATCTTAAATTTGTAATCAGGCCGATTGATTTGAAGATTACACTGTCACATTTATCGGTAAACTCCGTTTACTAGTTGGAACCTCAGAATAAACCAATTATGACTGACTCGTTGATGAAGAATATTATTGCAGGGTATCGTAAATGAGACTGCCCCTGGTTGATTCGTCGGGGGTTTATATATGTTCAAGTTCCTATTATTTTGGTAGACCTAATTCGGAGTAAAGTAGGTTTGATGGTATTCCCAGCGCCTTCCTGCACTCAGCGCGGAAATGATGACTAATATCTTCGTTTCTGATATCCGGCCTGTGTTGTACAAAAAGTTTGTATTCAGCATTTATCGCCACTGGAGTTTCGTGTTTTTCAGGGCTGCTCTTTCTGTTTCCGTTTCAGGTTGATTTTGGGTTGCTACCTCCTCTCGTTCACTATAAGTCACAGATGTATTCCTTTTAAAAGCAGATTCCACGAAACCTGCTACTTCTGTTTCTGTTATAAGATGATTTGGTTGTTACTTCCTCTCGTTCAATTTATATTATCAATACATTCCCTCTCAAAGGCAGGCTTAATGAATATTTGTGTTACATAGTATCTCTTGTTCTAATTATGATATTACAATCAAACAATTTATTATAATAAACCAATTATAATTATTTGGTTATGGACGTAACAAAATATAATATAAATAAATTTTGTCACTAAATAAATAAATGCTACTTAATTAAAATAAATTATATTTGTTGTCTTTCTTATATTAACTTTTCGAATAATTATTCTAAAATAATTGTCAATTAAATTTTAGATAGAAAACTTTTTAATAAAATAGATATATTAAAATTAATTTAATTTCTTTTAAGAATAAATCGTAACTAATTATAATAAATTTTATAAATATAATATATTAAATTTGCCGCTTTTTCTCAATGTTTTAAATTAAAATCATAATAATAAATCAAATTTAGTGTATTCTAAAATTATTTATATTTCTCATTTTAATTTAAAATTATTTCTAGTACCTGTATATTTTCTTTTTTTTTAATTTCAAAAGTAATAATGATAATTTTACTAATAATAATTTTGAAATAATTTTAAAATTTTAAAATTAAAAAATTGAAATCGTTGAACAAAAAAATAATTTTAAAATTTCTCTTTATATAATGTTTAAAGAAATTCTAATTAATAAATATACTTTTAATTATATTTGCTTTTTTTCTTTAAAAAATATATTTAAAATGTATATTTATTGTTAAAGCAAGTTTTCATATTTTTAAGAAAAAATCATTGTTCGCGCGTTAAATTCAAACAGAGTAGGTAGGGTGGTAGCCATTTGTAGTCTACATAACCTAACAATTATTATTCTTTTTCATAAAATAGGCTATTCCCGTCATAGATCTAGATTTTGTACAGTTTATTTATTGATTTAAATTCGTTTAGTTACCTGCTGAAACCATATTTCTTTGTTAAATACGTTAAATCAATTGATTATATATCACATTACTCGAAACCATATACCACTTGAAAGAGGTATATGGTTTTTGCTCGGAAACCATATACCAGGTCGTCAAGTGATATATGGTTTTCCGGGACCTGGTAAATTTTTTTTTTACTGGGAGTCTGTCATAATAGTGACGCATGCGCAGATGATCAAAGTAGTCCATTTATATGCGCAGAAAATTAATATAATTAATTCTTATGCGCACTTAAACATAACACAAGCCTGCAAAAAAAAATTTTTTTCTGTTGTTTGAGATCGGTAAGTCATTTCCCGTAGTTTTTGATACGCTGAATCCGAATCTGGCAACGAAAACCTCCTATCACGTCAGGATTTTGAGAAAAGTGGGGGTAAAACTCCCAAAAATCACGTTTTTGGCACTTTTTGAAAATTTGTACCGAGTGATTCCGACGTGCTAGAGAATTATCATAGAGGTTAAATTAAAGCTTGAACCCTGTACTTTATAAAAATATAGTGACATTGGCAACAACATACTAAATTGACTGTCAAACATGATGTTTTTGACAGTTGTTAAGCATAAAAAATATCTTACACTGTCCGTAAATACAACTATTTTAAAAATTGATGGGATTCGCTTGATACTTGTTACTCAGGGGTTTTCAGAGTCTCTGAATACGAATATGTAATCATATTTCAAAAATTCAAAATGGCGGAATATGATTACATATTCGTATTCAGAGACTCTGAAAACTCCTGAGTAACAATTATCAAGCGAATCCCATCAATTTTTAAAATAGTTGTATTTACGGACAGTGTAAGATATTTTTTATGCTTGACAACTGTCAAAAACATCATGTTTGACAGTCAATTTAGCATGTTGTTGCCAATGTCACTATATGTTTATAAATTACAGGGTTCAAGCTTTAATTTAACCTCTATGACAATTCTCTAGCACGTCGAAATCACTCGGTACAAATTTTCAAAAAGTGCCAAAAACGTGATTTTTGGGAGTTTTACCCCCACTTTTCTTAAAATCCTGACGTGATAGGAGGTTTTCGTTGCCAGATTCGGATTCAGCGTATCAAAAACTACGGGAAATGACTTACCGATCTCAAACAACAGGAAAAATTTTTTTTTTGCAGGCTTGTGTAATGTTTATGGCGCATGCGCACTAGATTTTAATGGCAATTTCGCATGCGCGGTAATGCCTTATATCAATTACACATGCACAGTAGTGCTCTATGCAATTGCGCATGCGCAATATTCCAGTGTGGTATCTAAATAAACTCAATAATTGTTACAATTTTTTTACAATTATCTGAGATACTTATCTTACCCCACTTAGCTGAAATTTTATATTATTGTAATTAAATTTTAAAACATTTAAAAATTTGTATAATATAAATTTTTTTTTCGTCTAACACCTATAAAATCTAATAAATATTGAACACAAATGTTTTTGGAATTTTGATTTTTTTCGTTTTTCTTATAGTTAAAGAGGAGAGGGGTTGAAATTGATCAACAAACTATCAGAATATTATCATGTCAATTAAAAAGTATACAATTTTGATATTTTAATGCGTATTTTCTTTATATAGTCGACATAAAATCTATAATAACCCACCGGTATTTTCATACCTGTAAAAACGTTTTTCTGGGGGTACACGGATGGTAGATTAAAAATTATTTAACATACTATTAGGAAATTTCAAGTTAATTATAGTGGAGTAAAGATTCCTCAAGTGGCCCCCTAATTTGCAAACATATAATGAAATTTGACATTAATGTTATATTTCTGTACCACTATATTAGAGATATTTTAGGTATAAATGATTTTTTATAATTTAAAAATTTAAAAAAGTTATAAACAATTTAGTTTTTATGTAATATTTGTCTTTAAAATTTGTATTTACGATGCATATTTATGAATTTTAATTAAATTTATATATTTTATGTAGAAAAGTATAAACTTTAAAATAAAAAATATCTTGTTCAAAAAATATTTTATTTTAATAAAAATTAGTTATTGTTAATAAACAAATTAAAAAATGAACATGTTCTGCCCCAGCTAGAAATTTCTTTCAAAAATGTATATAATCTATATAGATTCAAGTTCACTTTACAAAAATAAAAAATTAGTTATGTCTATTTTTGTCGAAACGGCGTTTAATTGTTTATAACGGTATGCGAAGAATTTCGCGTAAATGACAACGCGTGTCGCGGAGTCGGTCATCCGCCTTTCATAGTATATTTCATACTTAGTTTAAAATAATTAAGATAAAGTTAAAATGTGTATAATGAACTATCTGTCTTTTTTGTTTTATTTATGAAAAATAAACTTCTATTGTAAAATACAAATATAAATGATAAAGAAATTATCTCATTTGAAATTCCATTACTTCCGTTGTTTTTTCGTAATCCTGTTCGATACAGTTTTTAAATTTTCCGAAAATATTTCGCACAAGAGTTGACCTTTAGTTGGTTGTTTACTGTTTTTCCAAGCACACATTGCACGATGTGCCTAGAAGGGTTTTAATTAAAAGTGTATTTTATATAGGATATTTTTATTGTTTCTTGCTTCCTTATTTACTACAAACTTTTTAAGACCAAAAACTTGATTGTCCGTCTGGCGCTTTTGGATTCGAATTGACCGCCGTACGCCCTTCCAGCTCACGGCTCAGTCAACATTGCAGTTTGTCAGCCCTTTTCTTAGTGATCTCAATCGATGTCGCCACCTACCCAAAATTTATCGATTTTGGAATGAAATCAATTCTGAGTACCAGATTTTCTTTTTATGTAACTCCACTTATGTCTGTCTCCACTTATGTTGTTTTATGTCTGTCTCCACTTATGTTGTTTTATGTCTGTCTCCACATATGTTGTTTTATGTCTGTTTCCTGCTTTCAAGAAAAGGGTTTCCGAGCAAAACCTGGACCTTGTTAGAGTCAGGTCTCGTCGAAGACGTGTCTGGAGAGTCAACGGCTCTGGAGTGTAAAGCACGATAGTTCATAATAGGACAAAAAAGTATAAAACCGATTATGGGTAAGGGCCCTTCAATATCGTATACAGCCCTTAAGGACGCGAGGCACCGGCAACACCTTGACTCACATGGAGATAACACAGGAAGGACGAACTTGTGAAGAAAAGAGAAATATTACATAGAAGACCACATGGTGAAAACGAATGGAAATTTATTGTTCGAAGTGGAACATTTATAAACTATTAATTATTTTTAAAACCGTTTAATTAAATTGTGTGATAGTATCTACGAAAATTTTCATGTAAGTAGTTTTCTTGTTTCATAATTTGCAATGTTTTTGCCAGGATGTAATTTATTGTAATTTTTCTTTATAATGTGTAATTTATGTTAAAATTTCGGGTAGATTTCCTTATTGCTTTTCGAACTAAATAAATGTTATTTCCTTTTTTTTGTGTGTTTCTAAATTAACGATGTAAATTTTTTATAATAAATTGTTATTTTGAGTCACTGGAAGTAGAACGTAGCGTCGTTAACCTTCGTGCATAATCTGTTTCTCTAGTTTCAGATAAAGTAACCGCTTAACGGCTTCCTCGTCTAGTCGTTATTCTTAATTTCGTGAAGACTTTTGCTTAAATACCGTGTCGTGTCCATAATAACCTTCGCGGATGATTATGTCATGTCGGATCCGTAATAACCTTCGTGAATAAGCTTTTTCTCTAGTTTCAGCTAAAGTAACCGCATAACGGCTTCCTCGTCTAGTCGTTATTCTTAATTTCGTGAATTTCGGATATCGATTACAAATCGATTTTTATTTAATTTTTTTTTTTGACAACGAACTGGCGCTCAACATAAATTATTTACAAATTTAAGCATTTATAGTGATTTGGAGATCTTAAAGCTGGGATCTTAATTTAGATATAGATTCTAGGCGTGCCTTTCTTTGAATTTGAATTTGGTTGTCATATTTTGCTTTCTTTTGTCGCTTTAAAAATTTTTGGATTTCTTTCCTCATTTTGGCTGATATAGTAAGTTCAGATTTAATTTGATGTTATTTGTTTTGAGATAGAAATTTTGATTTAAGATTCACTATATTAAATTTTATTCTTGGGTAAAAATCTACATTACAATCTGTTTTAAAATTATAGATTAAATAAATTATAAATTTCGGTAGTAAAACATATTTTAATTACTAAATAATTGTTTAACACTTAAATATGAAGACCATTATATTTACAAATAATACTTTTATTCCAAAGAGAACTTAATCTTTCAATTTTTTAGAGCCAGTTTTTACTTTATGAACAGTAAAAGTTGAGTCACTCTAATCGGGACGAGGAATCCACTCTAAAATTTTAATATCTTACTCTTAAAGACTGAATTTTCACTTCAGTTCGAATGGAAATTCACATAAAAATCAGAGTGAAAGTCCACTTTTTGATTGTAGTGAATTTTTACTGAAAATAGAGTAAAAATTCACTTAAAACGAATTGGAGAGAAAATTCACTTCAATCAAAAAGTGGACATTTACTCTAATTTTGGAGTGAATTTCCATTCAAACTAGAGTGAAAATTCATTCTTTAAGAATGAGATTTCACTCTTCTAGAGTGGGTTTCTCACTCTGATTAAAAAACATCAATTTTCACTGTTTATGGAGAAAAAACTCGCTTCAAAAAATTAAGAGATTAATTCCATTTGGAATTAAATAACTTTTCTGAATACAATGGTCTCCATATTTAAATGTTAAATAATTGTTTATTAAATAAATTGTATTTTACTATTGAACTGTATAATTTATTTAATTATATTACATTCATATTATATGAAAACTGTAACGGACAGGATTACGAAAAAACAACGGAAGTAATGGAATTTCGAATGAGATAATTTCTTTATCATTTATATTTGTATTTTACAATAGAAGTTTATTTTTCATAAATAAAATAATAAAGACAGATAGTTCATTATACACAGATTAACTTTATCTTAATTATTTTAAACTAAATATGAAATATACTATGAAAGGCGGATGACAAATATTAAAGACAAATATTACATAAAAACTAAATTGTTTATAACCTTTTTAAATTTAAAAATTTTAAAAAATCATTTATACCTAAAATATCTCTAATATAGTGGTACAGAAATATAACATTAATGTCAAATTTCATTACATGTTTGCAAATTAGGGGGCCACTTCAGGATTATTTACTCAGTGGTAAAATTTTTTTTTAAAAAATTCATTTATTCACTTAGAAAATATTGTTTTAAAATTTTCGAGAATTTCTAAGTAGTTATCTCGATTTATATTAAAACGAAACCTTTCACACCAGGCTTCTGAGGTGAATAGGATTTACAAAAATGAATGCAAAATCGGCAACTGGGTCTGATTTGTACTCATTTACACTCTCAAAATCTGTTTAGAACGAAATCCTAGCTGCTAGGTTTTGCCAGAAATACACGTTGATCTAAATCAGCAGAACAGCATTAGTTGATTTCAGATATTTAATAAGTTTGTTTGGGGAATTTATATAAACTAACAACAACAAGCATATATATAACAAAATTTTAACTTCATGCGTTACGTATTTTCATAAATACGTAACGTAAACTAATTCACATTTAAGTATGTTGGAGGAGAATTCGACTACTGCCTTTTTTAAATTAGACAAGTATCTCTTATCTTCAACCAGGTTCATTTTGTATTGGTTTCAAATTTTTTTAAAAAAAAAGTTATAAAATGCTTCACCAGCTTGTTCCGACTATATTCTAAGACCGCTTTTATCCAAGGAAATAAGACACTGGGACAAGTGCTTTAAAATCACATGGATTTTTAGTATTTCGCTAACTTCTGTTTAATAAATAAAAATAATGGTAATAAATAATAATAGTAATAAT
This sequence comes from Ganaspis brasiliensis, assembly GCA_037103525.1. NCBI lineage: Eukaryota > Metazoa > Arthropoda > Insecta > Hymenoptera > Figitidae > Ganaspis > Ganaspis brasiliensis. The sequence goes on from JAZKLR010000550.1 coordinate 224,253, forward strand.
AGTAAAATAATAACACCTCATAAATAAAAACTGCCTGTACTTTCAAATATATTTCCAGTTCCCTTACAAGTTCTTCACAATTGATATGTAATTTTCTAGTATGCAGAAAAATATTAAAACATCCTGACAAACCATAACAACCTGAAATTTGTGTCAAAGTTGAATCTTTAAAATTAGTACCCTTCGTTTCTTCTTTGATAATAATGGACAAAATTGTGAATTTTTCTGTTTGCACTAGAAAAGTACTTATCAATTGTGAAGAACATGTAAGGGAATTGGAAATATATTTTAAAAGTACAGGTAGTTTTTATTTATTAATATTATTGTTATTATTTTACTATTGTTACTATTATTATTTTTATTAGCATTATTCTTATTTTATTTTTATTTATTCAACAGGAGTTAGCGAGACACTAAAAATCCATGTGATTTTAAAGCACTTGTCCTAGTGTCTTATTTCCTTGGGTAAAAGCGGTCTTTGAATATCCCTACTGTAAAAAAGTTGCGTGAGATCTGTCGTTAGAAATTAGATATGTACTTAAATGTGTACGCAAATGAGATCTCAGGTGACATAGCCGAGATCTCGTATAAGATCTCATGTGAGAACGTAGGGACGAACGCTTGTAAATCCTTAAGTTCCGTCATGCGCCATTTGTCAATATTTTTAGGGATTGAAAGAGATTGAGCCAAGTTGAGTTATAACCAAATGAGGGCATAAAATGGCATTCAGGACAAAAACAAGATTCATTGGCATTTAAAGGCATTCAAACGACTGTTTTATTAAATGCCAAACAATGCCTTTCAATCCTCAGCTTCTCACCGGGCGTGTATTTCTGGCAAAACCGAGCAGCTAGGATTTCGTTCTAAACAGATTTTGAGAATGTAAATGAGTAGAATTCATACCCCAGTTGTCGATTTTGCATTCATTTTTGTAAAACCTATTTACCTCAGGGGCCTAGTGTGCTTTGTCGTCAACAGAAATTCGTCGTTCAGTCGTTCTTACCCTTCCACTTGGTTCACTACTTTTTCTTATAAGCAACTTTTAAAATAAATTTACCTATAATCTTTTTGAACTATTAACATTAATATAACTTTAGCACTTACACAATTAAGTATAGCAGTGTGTCATGATAGTGACGCATGCGCAGTTCATCAAAATAGTCCATTTATATGCGCCGAAGATCAATTTAATTTATTCTTATGCGCACTTAAACATAATGTTTATGGCGCATGCGCACTTAAGCATAATGTTTATGGCGCATGCGCACTAGATTTTGATGGCAATTACACATGCGCAGTAGTGCTCTACGACAATTGCACATGCGCAATACTCCAGTGTGGGTTTAATTTTTTTTTATGTCTAACGAAAATTAACATTTTATTTATTTACATGTGCAAAATGGCTTACGTATAATTTATTTTTAAAAATTATATGTTCTACGCAAAGTTTATGACTTTTTTGTTTAAATGTTTTTTGTTTTCTGTTTACGTTTAAATTGTTAGACATCCATTCTGTTTTGAGATTTTATTAACGGCGCACTTGTAAAATATATTGAAACCTATTGCGCATGTGTAAAGCTTTTAGAAACCTACTGCGCATGTGTAAAGCTTACAGAAACCTACTGCGCATGCACTTATATTACTTTGTATTTAATATAACACTAATTTTTATAATACCTACTATTAATATTACTAATAAAGAAAAAAAAATATTGTATTAAAAAATTATAATCTTTATATTTCAATTTTAAAAAAAATTGAAAAAAAAAAAAAATGATTTTTACATTTACGCCATTTTTAACTATAATTTTCGTATTCAACTTATTGAACGTAGGAATAAAAAGTTCTATTAAAATCATAGGTTCAACTTATTCAAAAGTACACCCAAATTTTTTATTAAATGAAGTATATATATTAAAACAAAATTTATTAAATAAAATTGTACAATTTATTTTTAATTTTTTTTCTTTTTACAATTATCAAAGAACAAAAGAAGGAAAGCGGAACATTAAAAAAACATTTTTGAAAATAAAACCGATACCGTCAAGTGGGGCTATTTTGTGCGCCTTGAGGCTATTTTGTGCACGCGAGGTTCTTAATGAATAAAATCTTTATATTCAGTTGCTTAAGTTTGCTACTTAGTATACATATTTTCTGATATCCAGACTACAGAGAGTACTAACAAGCGGACCCTCAGAAGTGGTACTGATCGATTATTTTCAAATTTAACTAAAACGTAGTGCTTACTATCCTTTCAATTGTGAGCAAGTCATTTGATACGCTGGGCAGCCGTTTACGAGAAAAACGCGTTTGAAGTTTTACCCTCACTACACAAAGACGTGCACGGTTCGTCCATTTCAATTCTCCGTGGCTCAGTCGGTAGCGAGCTAGGTCGATTTACTCACTTGAAAATGGCTTACAACAGGGGGCGGTTAACTCGACACTCCTGTTTAATATCTGTGTATGCGAGTTGCTCAGATCTTACATGATTAATGGAGAAAGGGATAAAAAGGGGTTAGGTTTTGCTGACGATCTAGTAGTCTACATTATAAATTCTTGTATGTTAAAAGCGCAGGCAGAACTACAGAAATTGTTTCTCAATATTTGTAATTTTTTTAAAGTCTGGAAATTGAAATGTAACTATGAAAAATGTGAAACTATACTATTTAGACCGTTAATGGAAAAGTTAGATAATAAATATAGCGTGGTCTGGCGTGACTTTAGAATTCTGGCGAAAGGAGAGGAGGAATTAGTAATAAGTCATAAAAGAGTGGTTAAATATTTGGGAGTGTCTATTGATGATAGACTAAAGTTTACCGAGCACGTCAAGCTGTCTTTAGACAAGGCCAGAAAAGCTTTTTTTAAGCACAAAAGATTGTTCTTCTCCTCTAAGCTGAATGGTGGGGTCAAGACACTATGTTACGTTCTACTGATTAGACCGATCCTCTCGTACGGGTGCCCGATCTGGTTCGGAATATCACCGGTAACAATGGAGGCGATAACAATGTTCGAGAGAACTTGTTTAAGGGTGTGTTTAAGGAGGCACAGGGACAGTAGTTCCGATTACAAAAAGTTCATTGCCAACGAGAGGCTCTACAATGAGGCGGATTTGACCCGAGTCGACTGTTTCACCATCAAGCTCATTCAAAATCATATTTAGAAGGCTTGTGATAACAGGGTAAATCCTCTCATTGCTCAGCCATTTGAAAAGGATAATGCAAGCTTAGAGAAATTGGTTAACTCTGGCCATCTAGCCCCTGAAACATTCACTTATCTGGATAGACTCGGCCGCATTCAAGACTCGAATAACGTTCCAATATTATACCACGTAGAAAGGCACTCGCGCGAGAGGGTCGTTAGAATCGGAGAACGAGAGCTGGAGATGGACAGCAATATTAAATTATTATATTCAACCGTGTTACCCGGGAAAGATCGCATGATGAATAGTGAGTGAAGAAAGAGAGAGTATTGGTGGCTGGGTAAGCGCCCCTAATATCTGTCGGCTGCAGGTCCCCAGAATCTTGAAAAATAAAGAGGGTTGACTTGAATCGAGATGATCACTTGTAAATTAGCTTATTATAACCCCAAATAGGGGTAATTAGAATTCACCTTTGCTATCAAAAATTAAGAGTGAGTTTTTGTAACAATCCGCATGGATTGCAGCTCTTTTTCTCGACTCAACATAAAGCTGTATTAAGGATCATAATATTGTATAGTGTAAACTTAGCGTGCACAACTCACTTTAAATTAATTAAATATTGAGCAAAGTATTTGTCGACGAGAGGCCGTCCAGGCCCGCATTACGACTAATGTAAAAATTATTGTTATTGTTTTATGGCGCTCTTTGTTTATTTATTGCACCACGGAAAAAATTTTATTAATCTGTTGCTTAAATAAATGAAAAAAAAAAGTAGCGAGCTAGGTCTGTACCCTCGGTCTTGCGAGGTTCGATTCTCGGCATCCGACTTTTTTTTTCTATTATTACTGCCTTTTTTATAAACATTTCAAAAATGATCAAAATTGTTAAGTTTAATTATTCTTTTCATTTTTAAAATTATAAATTAAACGAAAAATTTTATCTTTCTTGTTTATATCACAATCATTTACTTTTTATTATTGTTTATAGCATTTTTATAATAATTTAAAACAAGTGAATTATTATGACAATTTATTAATTAAAAAATGAAAACTTTACAGTAATTAATAACTCGTAGAAAAAGAAATAAATTTATGAAGACCACTATTATTATTATATTAATATTTGTAATTTTACAAGATTAAAGGAAACAGTTTTTTTAAAGAATAAATGTAATTCGTATGAAAAATTTGTACATTTATTGGCTTTTTTGCGCAAAATATATACATACAATATTTTACAATATAATCAAACAATCAAAAGTATCCGGAGCTTCGACACAATTTCCACAATGATATTTGTCATAAAAACAAACAAAACAGAAAGTGATAAAACATCTAGCACATCGAATGAAAGCGAAGGTTTTACATTCACATGGTGTTTTTAAAGCTTCAACTCGGAAGCACACTTCATTGACATTCATGAAGATTTCTCTGTCATCTGACAGTTTAGAAGCGTACCATGCATATTGGATCATATTTTTAAAAACGAGAGATGATAATAATTGATAATGAACAATCGATTGAATTTTGATACAATCTTTACGTAAAGTAATTTCTCGATTTTCTTCAATTAAATGTGAAGAATTTTGCAACCTTTTGATTAAATTTTTTACTTGCCTATAAAAATATACATCACAGGATTGCACCAGTGGTGTACATTTTGGGAGAATTACTTTGAAGGAACATGTCGGTTGTTTTTCAGCATTTTGAAAAATGTCATCATACATTGAACCATCTGTTTGACCTCCCTATGAGTCAATCAGAAGAAGAAACGGTTCTTCTTTAACGTAAGGTTGCAAAGATTCTTTCAGGTATTTTTCATATAAATGAAGAGCTAGTTTCCCGGATTTTGAAGAAGTTAGAATAACATTTTTATATGTCTTACAGAATTCATTAACCGATTTTTGAACTCTAGGCCCAAATGCACCTGTACTTTCTGGCAAGCAGATGAATACCGTTGGTCAGAGTTCTCCAGACAAGGTAACAGCATACTGGGCGGTATATGAATGGGTCACCTTGTTCATATCCTTCCTTTTTACAAAAACTGTCTTCGAACCCCGCTCTGCCAGACTCCTATTATACACGGATTGGTATTGACAACCTGTAAAATCATATCAAAACATTATTAAAAAATCAGAAATTTAATATTATAATTAAAAAAGGATAATTCAAAAGCAAAAATGAAAAAGGGAATAGAGAAATAAAATTTATAAAGCTGGTTAAAAGAAATACTTATTAAATTCTTGCAAATTTAGCAAAGCATTACATTGCTTATGACTAATTAACAATAATTTTTTTTTAACCAATGCTTTTAAATAATTATAAACATTTATTATTTTATATTCTATTTTTTATTATTGACGTTTTTGGACATTATAAAAAAAAGCTTTCGTTACCAATATACAGACAAAAAAAAATTAAATCATTTTTCCGAATTTTAATATTACATGGAAATCAATAAGTTACATTTTATTGATTTGAAAAAATATCCAGACTATTCTAGACGAGACGAGACTTTTCCGAGGCTAGACGCGTTGGTCTTCACATTTCAAGACGAGACAAGATTTTATCTAATTTCGTCTTGTCTTGTCTCGCTTGCGGTAACCTACAGTCACTAACTTTTTCCTTATTAAACAAATTAAATTTAACTAATTAATATTTGAAGAGATATTATTAAAATTAATAAATATTTATCACTTACTAGTCTGATCAGTATTTATGACGAATTGCTTTGGAAACTGAGGAATTAAAGCCCTAGCCTGAACACGAAAAGTTTCTGCAGCCGCCAAGGTTTCATCCAAGGTAACCCTCTCTCTCTCGGATACAAATTTCGTAACTTTCCGTTGACGAATGCGATGTTTAGCTTTAAAACGCCATTCCCAGGATTCAGAAGCTTTAAAATTAAAATCGGAAAACTGGCTTGCTGCAGCCAATGCCCACTGTTGCAAATTTCTGGTCGTCACTTGCATTGAATTTTCGTGACTTTCCTTGAAGCGATCGTAAGTCCAGGAATCGATGATCTGATGCTTGTCTTTATTACATCCGCCTTCTTTGATCTGTTCTTCCCCTCTTTTCAAACGATGCATATATTTCAGCTTTGCACAACCCTTTGATTGGAGAGTTTTCAGTGACCAAGTTGGATGGGCTTTCGCTAAATTCACTGTTTTAATATTATAATCTATCGAAATGTATTCTAATGATTTCGATTTTTTTTCTTCTGGTTCATAATCAGGATCTTTGCTCATTACCGGTCCTTGTACTTCTTCAAACAAGTTTTCCTCATCGAGATCATCCGGAAGAATTAATTCTTCTTCAATAATTAATTTCTTCTCTCCCAACAAAGTCACCGTGTTTTCAAAAATGTCCTCACCAATCGCCATAGCTTTTTCATTAAATACAGAAGAATACGCTCCACTAATTAAATTATGACGTGCAAGAAGATTTTCACAGTATTCCAAAGCATCTTTTAATGTCTGCTTTGATTTTTCGCTATACAGTGACGAAGAATCTTCTTCCTCCTCCTTCTCATTGTCAGGAACAAACGAAGGTTCTTCATTGTCAGACATTCTTAACTTATTTTTATTAACTAGTTTGTAAACCTAATGTATTACAACATACTTGTTCCTTGAAGGGCTCATTAGCCCTAGGAACTTTCAATATTTCTAAATAAATAAATAAATAAAATAAAATAGGATTTTCTAGGATAGAAAAATAGCCGAAAGTACAACAGCGTGCTCGTGATCTGCCGGTTTATTTTTCGCTAAAAGTAGTGTTCCGATTAAAATCCAAGAATTGCAGGACAACAATAATAGGGTTGACGGCGGTGCTGTTTCAATCACTGAGGATACTATTTCCTCTAAGTGTTTGGCAGAAGCCTCTGACAGATTAAACCGTAGCAGAAATCTAATTGTCTTTGGCTGTGTGAAAGCTGTTGATGACGGTAAGAGATCCAAAGATTTGATCAATAAAGAGCGTATTGGAAGAGGAAGGCAACTTCAAACCCAGACAACAAACAGATCTCACTAACCAGAGAATTGACTCCCCTCCAAAGAGCCCAGCGGAAGGAGAGGCAGAAGGTTCGGGGAGAGATGAAGATTGTGAAGAGAAGACAGGCAACTTAAGCGCATTCAACCAACTAGACACTACGGGGACGGATATCAACGCGAACTGTACGTTTAACTGTACCTATGTAGCAGATTTAGACTTACTTAATGAAACGGTGATCTATTATCAAAATGTAAAAGGTATTAATACCAAACTTAATATTTTAAATTCAGGTCTTGACGTCTCTGAATATGATGTTATTATATTTTCCGAAACCTGGCTTAATCCTAATGTGCAAAGCTCAGAAGTTTTTGACCCTGAATTATTTAATTTATATAGAGATGATAGATTATTTAGGAGAGGTTGGGGGGTCGTGATTGCTGTCAAGACTAGATTAGCCTCAAATAGTTTTGATGTTTCAGGCATTATATCTACTGCACTTGATATTAATATTGTTGCAGTTAAACTTTATTTAGAGGGCACTACTTTTCTTATTTTTTCTGTGTATATCCCTCCGAATACATCATGTTTGGTACTCGAGGGATTTTTGATGCATTATCGGCGATGTTAGATCATGTCACCTGCAAGGTTATGTTTATTGGAGATTTTAACATTCCAAATTTAAAACTATATATAATGAATAATGTTGCAGACAATAAGTCATCCATATTAAATAATTTTATGATTTTGAGTAACTTAAAACAGTATAATGATATTGACAACATAAATGAAAGATATCTGGACTTAGTTCTTGCTTCTTTCCCTTGTGAGGTATCGGATAATGATATTCCGTTGTTACCTGTTGATAATTATCATCCGCCTTTAATTGCCAAGTCTGAAAACTGTATCAATGAGAATTCTATAAGCAATAAATTTGAAAGTAATCCAGACTCTCCACCCTATAACTTTGCACACTGCGATTATGCCAATTTATATTGTTTACTTTTGAATGTTGACTGGACACAGCTTAAGTTTTCGCAAAATGTTAATAAAGTTGTGCAAAGTTTTTATAATTTACTCTATGGTATTCTGGACACTGAGGTGGGTTTTTTTCAAGGACTTCCGCTTCTGCCCAAATTCTCATTGGTACACTAAGCAGATAATTAACGAAATTAACCTCAAAAATAAGTTTAGCTTAAAGTATAAGGTCTCCGGTAATATTTATCACTTCCAAGCTTATCAGAATCTTAGGAAATCTGTCAAAAAACTTTTACAAAAACAGCATAATATTTATTTTAAAAAAATAGAAACTGATGTAGCTGTTAATCCTAACTCAATTTGGATTCGCGTAAATAGATTAAATAATATGACCAGAATACCTGCTATAGTTTTTTATAACGGCTTGAAGTTCGATTGTCCGCGGGATATTGTTAACGCGTTTGCCCAATTGTTTTTAATGGCTTACAAACCCATTTCTGTCGACTTTAAATTTTCTCAAGAAGATTTTAACCATGTTGGCCATGGATTGCTAGTTGATGCGAATATTGTTAAATCTAAACTTCTATTATTAAGTGCTAAACGCACTTCCGGCACTGATAAAATTCCAAGACATTTTATTCGAAAATGTTGCGCTGCTTTTGTTGAGCCTTTGTGTATAATTATTAACTTATGTTTAGCTACAGGGATATTTCCGGACACGTGGAAGCAAACAAAGGTAGTTCCGGTTCTTAAAAAAGGTGATAAGTCTGACATTGTAAAGTACAGACCCATTTCAATACTCTGTAATTTTTCTAAAATCTTAGAATCTATATTAGGAGACATTCTTTGGACTTACTTATCTCCAGTACTCTCACCAAGTCAACATGGTTTTGTTCCACGACGTTCCACTGCTACTAATTTATTCACATTCCTAAATAAAATTGAGACATTTTTGCTATATAATCAGCAAGTGGATGTAGTGTTTACAGACATCTCTAAGGCGTTTGACTGTGTTAGACATGCAAAAATTTTAAATGATTTACAAATCCTGGGTGTACCAGATAAAATTCTTAAACTCGTGAGGTCTTATTTGAGCAACAGGGTAATGACCATTAATTATAATGGCTATGCCTCTTTCGAATTTAAGCCTTCTTCCGGAGTTCCGCAAGGTTCCAACCTTGGACCATTACACAGTCCTGCGAGGGTGAGTTTATAGAATAGGTCTGGGTGATTCTTGTAGGTTTTTTCGCGCTGAACACGAATCTAATTTCCAAAATGGTCCATCACGTCAGGATTTTGAGTAATTCCGGGTCAAATGTCCCAAAAATGGCGTTCTTGGCCATTTTTGGGAATTTTTTCTGGGAGACTGAAATTTTTTCATTAATTTTCTGTATTAGTTTCATATAGTATGCATTGTCACCTTTAAAACCCATTTTTTAAAATTATTTTACGATAATTTTTACAGAAGTTATGAACATTTTAGTATATGAGATTTAACCTCATTAACCCTCTAGCACACGACTGTCTACCTAAAAAGTCGTTTCCAAATGTATCTATTTTTCAGACTAATCGATTTTCATATAACTTGGTATATTAAGGTTTTTGGGGTCGCTGATTACGAATCTGAAGTCAGAATTACAAAATTCAAAATAGCGGATCCAATATGGCGGACGAATTTTTAAAAAATTGCTGGATTTTAATATAACTTGGTATATTGGGGTTTTTGCGGTCGCTGATTACGAATCTAAAGTCAGAATTACAAAATTCAAAATGGCGGATCCAATATGGCAGACGAATTTTGAAAAATTGTTGAATTTTAACATAACTTGGTACTTTTGGGTTTTTGGGGTCGCTGGTTGCGATTCTGTAGTCAGAATTACAAAATTCAAAATGGTGGATCCAACATGGCAGACGAATTTGAAAAAAAATTGTTAGATTTTAATAGAATTAGAACAGAGAAAGATTCGACCAGCAAAGGCAAGATGGAAAAAAAGGAAAGATGGACCGGCCACTTAAAGTAAGAACAGAGAAAGATCCGACCAGCAAAGGCAAGATGGAAAAAAAGTAAAGATGGACCGGACAGTTAAAGTAAGAACAAAGATAGATCCGACCAGCAGAGGCAAGATGGAAAAAAAGGAAAGATGGACTGGCCAGTTAAAGTAAGAACAGAGAAAAATCCGACCAGCAAAGGTAAGATGGAAAAAAAGAAAGATGGACCAGCCACATAAAGTAAGAACAGAGAAAGATCCGACCAGCAAAGTCATGATGGAAAAAAGGATAGATGGACCGGCCAGTTAAAGTAAGAACAGATAAAGATCCGACCAGCAAAGGCAAAATGGAAAAAAGGAAAGATGGACCGTCCACTTAAAGTAAGAACAGAGAAAGATCCGACCAGCAAGGGCAAGATGGAAAAAAGTTAAGATGGACCGGACAGTTAAAGTAAGAACAAAGATAGATCCGACCAGCAAATGCAAGATGGAAAAAAAGTAAAGATGGACCGGACAGTTAAAGTAAGAACAAAGATAGATACGACCAGCAAAGGCAAGATGGAAAAAAAGGAAAGATGGACTGGCTAGTTAAAGTAAGTACTAAAGTACCAAGTTATATTAAAATCCAGCAATTTTTTAAAAATTCGTCGGCCATATTGGATCCGCCATTTTGAATTTTGTAATTCTGACTTCAGATTCGCAACCAGCGACCCCAAAAACCCAAAAGTACTAAGTTATGTTAAAATTCAACAATTTTTCAAAATTCGTCGGCCATATTGGATCCGCCATTTTGAATTTTGTAATTCTGACTTCAGATTCGTAATCAGCGACCGCAAAAACCCCAATATACTAAGTTATATTAAAATCCAACAATTTTTTAAAAATTCGTCCGCCATATTGGATCCGCCATTTTGAATTTTGTAATTCTGACTTCAGATTCGTAATCAGCGACCCCAAAAACCCCAATATACCAAGTTATATTAAAATCCAGCAATTTTTTAAAAATTCGGTGGCCATATTGGATCCGCCATTTTGAATTTTGTAATTCTGACTTCAGATTCGTAATCAGCGACCGCGAAAACCCCAATATACCAAGTTATATTAAAATCCAGCAATTTTTTAAAAATTCTTCCGCCATATTGGATCCGCCATTTTGAATTTTGTAATTCTGACTTCAGATTCGTATTCAGCGACCCCAAAAACCTCAATATACCAAGTTATATGAAAATCGATTAGTCTGAAAAATAGATACATTTGGAAACGACTTTTTAGGTAGACAGTCGTGTGCTAGAGGGTTAATGAGGTTAAATCTCATATACTAAAATGTTCATAACTTCTGTAAAAATTATCGTAAAATAATTTCTAAAAATAGGTTTTAAAGGTGACAATGAAACTAATACAGAAAATTAATGAAAAAATTTTAGTCTCCCAGAAAAAATTCCCAAAAATGGCCAAAAACGCCATTTTTGGGACATTTGACCCGGAATTACTCAAAATCCTGACGTGATGGACCATTTTGGAAACCAGATTCGTGTTCAGCGCGAAAAAACCTACAAGAATCACCCAGACCTATTCTATAAACTGACAAAATTATTTGTTATATACATGAACGAATTGGACTCTATTATTAATAATGAATTTTTATTGTATGCGGATGACACTAAATTGTTAAAACCCATTAATTGCACCCAGGATTGTAATGATTTACAAAGAGACGTTGATAGATTTATTCAATGGTGCTGTGATAACGATTTAGATATTAACTCGCAAAAATGTAAAGTTATGACCTTCACGCGTTGGAGGGACGTAATATCGATAGAGTTTATCTTTATAAAGATTTAGGTGTACATTTTACCTCCTCACTTAAGTTTAACACTCATGTAGACACAATAGTGCGTGAATCTAACAGAGCATTGGGTTTCCTGTTTAGAACCTCTCAAAAATTTAAAAATGAAACAGCAATGAAAATATTATTTTATTCCTTCGTCCGATCTAAACTAACCTACTGTTCTGTTTTATGGCAGAATCAGACTGCGTATCTCTCTGATGCTATTGACAGGTGTCAAAAACGCTTCCTTAAATTTTTAAATTTTAGAAAAAATGGTACTTTTTTGCCACATGGGTCTAACTATAGTCAATTATGCCAGCGCTTTAATGAACACACGCTAGAAAATCGAAGGATAATAGACATGGTCTTATTTTTGTTTAAAATCATACACGGCTTAATAAATAATTCGTATTTGTTATCAGAAATTCCTATCACAGTGCCTCCGTATGACACTTGTTCACTTAGACTTTTTTATACTAGCGATTCTACACCTTTAATGCGAATTTGTGACTTATATAATGACAGAAATGCTAACATTCCAACAAAGCTGGACATTTTTGATCAAGGTTTGAATGCTTTCTTACTGGCGATTCATAATTATGTTAAGGAGGATTAAATCCTCAGCCAAAAGTTTATAGTACAAGTGCCTATTAATGTAAATAATGATAATCTTGTAATTGGTCCTTGTGACTGTTGGATTTTGTCAATAAATAAATCAATAAATAAATAAAATCAAGCAGAAAAATTTCAAAGTTCTCGAAATTCTGTTTAGATTTCCGGAAGTTTAAAAGTGTTTCTAAAGGTATTAATAATACTTGTTGAGTGTTTAGTTGTGATGATGTATACGTGATGCGTTAACTTTTTATTGCATATTTTAAGAAAAAAGTGTAAAAAACTAAAAAACCAGGATTTGGTGGGTTATTTTGTGCATTTTTTAAAATCAAGTTTTTTTTAATAATTTGTTTTCTAGTTAGTAAAAATTACTTTAGAATTTCGTTTTGAAACATTTTTGTCTTATTTTTGTTATAAAAGACAAGAAATAAGCTTAAAATGTTAGTTTTACATATGGTGCCTTAAAAACCTCAAAAAAGTAACATAAATAATTACATGCTTTTCAAGTTAATTTTGAAACTTTTTCTCTTCAAATATCTGAAGAAGTGTAATAGAAGTCACTTTAAGTAACATTTTCTTAAAGAAATAACTTTTCTTGTAAATCTACTTTTTTGTGAAATTTTAGTGCTTAAGTTTCAAATTAGTTTAACAATTCCTAGGAAAAAAATATTTCTGGCGTTGTTTCTCTTTATTGTACTCTAAAATATCTGGAAATAATACGTCATATAGCAAAAACGTTAAAAAAAACTTTTACACAACTTTGTAAATAAGCAAACTTTGATGCACAAAATAGCCCCACAATGAGGTTTATTTTGTGCACAACTTTGAGTTTTTGTAAATCAGACAAAAAAAATTTTCTTGTCGGCTAACTCAGAGCACACCTTTAGAAGGATGTCTATAACATAACTGGATAGATAAATTCTTTATTTTTTCAGATTCTGAATTTTCATAAAGCATAGAGAGGAAAAAGAGCGGTTTTGTGCACAAAATAGCCCCACTTGACGGTATAATTTTATAAATTTTATTCACCGCAATGTTGAAAGTTTAAAAGAAAACATTTTAAAATAGTTTAAAATAAACTACCAAAAACAATATAAAAAAATTACGTATTTTTTTCAATAAAGAATGAAAAAAAATATGTTTCACCGAATTTAAAATCTGCATGTACATCTTTATAACTGTGTTTTTGATATTTGAAGCATGGTTTTACGAAGCGCATTGTTTCATAATTGCAATACCAAAAGATTTATCCATATCTTTAAATGATAAGTAAATGTTTTCGGAATTTATAAAATTATACTTTGGAAGCATTTATTTGACACTCATTTAATATTTATATTAATATAAAACTAATTTATCCAAAATTTTGTATAAATCATCGTAATATTATAACGCTCTTTTATTAAATTTAATTTTAGTATATTATTTGTTTTAAACAAAATTATCAAAAAATTTATTCAAATATTAATACGAGTATTAATAATATTAATATTACTAATTAATAAAAACATCTTTAAAAAAATTATAATGTTTATATATAATTTTCAAAAGATTTAAAAATAACAACAATAAAATAAATAGTAAGTTCATGATAGTTTTTAATATTTAAACTTATATAAGCAGTTTCTTTATCAATAAATATAATTGAGCTAGCGAATTAACATCGCTAGTTACATATTATAATCTATTAAATGCCACGCTTTAGTTGGGGTCAAAAAAGGTGGAGCTTTATTCTTTTAAGGGAATAATATGTGATTGGTCCTTCTTATGTGTTTTCTATTTCTATTCTCTCATTTTGAAATATCCACCAATAAGAACGAAAGTTGATTTGAAAAATTTCTTATTGTTGACAAAACTTGGCTAAATGTTTAATTCTGTTGCTTTTTTACATTAAAAAAACCTTACATTAAATACTTTAATTTTTTTTAAGTCCTCCTTGCGTTTTGGTTGAACCCATACATTCTTAAGTTTTTGTATTAAATATACCTTTTTGAAACTTGGCAACTACATACTTGGAAGTTTTAGAATTTAAGTGTTCTAAAGACATTTTCTTACATGCCAAACTGTAAACACAAAGTCTTATTTTAAGACATGACACCTGTCTTATTCTAAGACGCAACATTTTTAGGACATTCTTTGCTGAATTTATAGATTTTTGTTTTACTTCAAACGGTGCAAAAAAATATTAAAAACTTCAAATTTGCATAAAAACGGTAGGTAATGATTAATTAAAAAGGGTTATTTATAATTATTGCAAATTCAGCATGATTAAGATAGTATTTTTCACATAACCCTGCCTATAGGATAGACCTAAAATGTATCCTAAATATGACTGGCTCGACATTTTTTAGTCATTTTTACTCTAACAATGCCAGGTACCACTTTTTGCTACGAGTAGGTAGTCCCTATTAATTTCGGAAATACTTATTTAGATTTTAATAGGATCATGAATACGTTGAACTGGAATATATGGATGCCTACCAGGATAAATAAAAGGAATCAATAAAGTAATAATATCAAAGTTAATTGGAGAAATTGGTAAGAAAAAGAATATTAAATTGCAAAAAAAAAAGAAATAATAATAATTATTGTGTGATTTTTTGATCAAATATAAAATTTACATAAATCAATCTATTCGTTTTCAGATAATGAATATGTCCCTATGAATCGACTTCGAGTATTTTTCAAAAATCTATAGTATTGATCTCAAAACTTTCTCTACCAGGAAGCAAAATTAATCAATTTTTTTAAAAATTGCTTCTAAGTGTCTTCATGATTGCAGATTATGATTCTAAAATCAATAAAAAAATCAAAATGACAGATCCTAGATCGTAGCCATAAAAAATAAAATACTGATCAATTATATTCCAATAAAAGAAGCTTATTTTTTAGAAGGTACATCATGCAATTATACTCATTTAAAGAAAGAAAATTCTAAGTAAATAAATTTTTTTAAAGTTACATTATCCAATTCTTTTTATAATTGACAAATAAAAGATTTTCATATTTATCCGTCAACATTTTTTTCAATAAACTTTTTATAATGACGTATAAAAAAAGAAAAATTCACGCGCGCCTGGGCGCTCGCTAATTTTGCTAGTAGATTACAATAATTAAAAATTACTGCTATATATTATTATTTTATTATATATATTATTACTATTTATTATTCCAATATTATAAAGTACATTAAAAATATTTAGAAAAATTATTAAAAATTTAGAAAATCCTTTGGAACTTTTCATAATTAGAACAAAGTCTTAAAGTTTTAACAACTTCTGATAATTTATCTTAGGGATGAATCTGTCATGAATTATTAATAAAATGTATATGAGGCATTCTCTGTAAAAAGCCACCCGAAAAAAACCACTTTCCGTTTTTTTTCAATTAAGTAATTAGGAAAAAATTTATTGGCAGTTGAAAATTATGTTGCAATAAAATTTAACCCCTGATAATATGGCAACCACGCATTAGACAGACCTAAAACCCTACTGTTTATATTTGTTTTTATGTATAATATAACGTGTATTATTAACGAAAAAAAAATTTTTTAAGGTGATTTTATTCCAAAACATGCATGTCTTACGTCTTAAAGAAAATAACATACAATATTATATTATTTTAAATATAATCGGTGGTTTGAGTGGGAGATAAAGTCTACGAAAATTAGACAATGGAAACTCCAAAATCGAACAAATCAATCATTTAGGTTTACAAACAGTGTTAATATACTGTAGAAAACAATATGTAATTTATTAAGATTTGAAAGAATCATTTATTGGAAAAATAAAGCATAGTGATAAGTTCACTGGAATAAGAATAATAAAGGGAGATGAAGAAAGTAAAAGAACCTTACTTTTGAAATTATGGTTGTATAGATCAAGTTAGAGATTCTATAGAGTTGAGACACAGTTGTTTTCTGCGCATTGCGATTAAACAGGAACCAAAAGTCTACATAGAAACGAGCGAAAAATTGACATTGAAAAATTTTAATTGATTTGAATTGGCGCGATTTGAGGTTATATTGCAACATTACAAAATCACTTCTGGTTCCGCTTTAATCGCAACTAATCACGAACCATCACACTTGTGGCTCAACTCTCTTTATAGGATCTCTAGATCAGGTCAATCACACAGCCAGGGTTGCCAGTATTGGCGATTTTGCGCCAAACTGGCGATTTTTTTTGGAAATTGCTACTGATTTTTCGGCTTGGCGCGTGGTGCTTTTTTTGGCGGTCTTGAAATTTTAAATATTAAAAATATTTTTTAATAATAAACTGAGTTAAAAAATATTTCCCTGTATTCCTACATCCGTTATTTATTTTGTAAATATTTTGATTGACCTGCTTTAAATAATTGTAATTATATTCGAATAAAAAATGAATAATATTTTTTTTACATCAAAATTATTAAATTATTTGGTAACAAGATAAAAATTTATCATTTTGAATTTCCCGCATTTGGCGATTTTTTTCGACAGATGGCGCCGACCTATGGAAGTTTGCTAGCAACCCTGGACACAGCCAGGGGCGGCGCAACCAAAATTTTTCAGGTGTGCAATTTTTGGAAAAGTGTTCAGAAAGAAGGGGAGAAAGGAAGTATATAAGGATGGAGTAAGAAAGCCTTTCAAATTTTCATGTATGGAATTCCATACAAGGTTAAATTTCATGTATGGAGTACTCCATACCTTCCATACTGCTTGCGCCGGTCCTGGACACAGCAAGGGGGATTGTAGTCGCTAGACTGACAAGCAGGAGGCTACCCTCCTAAACGTTTGGTTAATTGGTGCCCTCTGCTGTTAAATATTCGTTGGATTAGCGCAACATCGTGTTTATTCAAAAAACAAAGCAACAACGCACCTAATAAAAAACAGAAGCGAGAACGTACCTATCCATAAAAAGAGTCAAGAAGGTAACAATTCAGAAATTAACCTTATTTTGTCAAATTTCAAGTTGTGTTTATAATTTTTAATTTAAATAATAATTACTTTAATTCTATATTATTTTGCATAGCTTTTCTATACGGATGTTATCCTTATCAGGCAACGATTAATAATAATTCAAAATATTGATGCTGTTGACATGTAAAATGTGATAAGAAAGGTTGATTTCTGAATTGTTACTTACTTGAATTTTTTTATAGATAGGTACGTTCTTGCTTCTGTTTTTGGTTAAATGCGTTCTTGCTTTTTTTAAAATAATTTTTAATAGTAATGTTCTAATAATTTAATAATTTAAATATTGTTCTTAAAAGTTGATTTCTCTCTGTCTATTTCCCGTTTCTTTGTCTGACACTGAAGTAATTGTTCGACCGTGTTCGGAATTATGATTTGCTGTGACGATATTGCTAGTCACACAAGATTTTAATTGGACCGACCGATGAAGAATTTACGGTTTAGATCGAAGTTAGATCAAGACTGAATTTAAATTTACGAAACAAAATGTGGTTAGCACCTGAGGCCAATAGTATAACAACGTAAGATAAGTTACATTAGAGAAGTTGAATTAGAAATACAAAAATTTGGATAAACTTCCGAAAAGCTCGAACCTCAAATCTTTTTGATACTTCGTATACTTATGTAATTTGATGCTCTGATTACGAAAATCCTAGTCAAAATTGGCGACTAGCTCATCTTTATGGTAAAAACCATAAAAAAACCATGAACATAATGGTTTTTTCCATTTATTTCAGTAAATTAAAAAAATATAAAAAAATATTTTAGATAAAAGTTGTAGGTCTCATCGAAATACACATTTTATGTTTTTTACATTTTTTTACAAATGTGCATAGTTTTTAAGAAAAATGTAAAAAACTAGAAATCACCATAAATACGTTATTTATAACGTAATTTACGTATTTTTATGTAATCTTTCAAGTTGCTTTGTTATTTCGGGGGGCTTCGCCCCCCGAAAGGGCTAGTCCCCTGATCCCCCTATGTCTTGGACAATCTAGGGGGGTTGGGGTGCCATACTGAAAGTGGAATGTAGACAACGGTGAGAAAACCTATAGTTGTGTTGGTTTTTAAAGTATTTATCATAAAAATGATCAAGTTTACAATTTTTTAAATATGATTTTCGTAATTACAGCATGAAAATTACGTAAATTACGTAATTTTACGTTATTACGTAATGATACGTAATAAATTTAATGTTACGTAATGAACGTAATATTACGTAATGACGGTAATGTAATAACGCAATTACGTAATGACGGTAACATTACGTAATGACGGTAATGTAATAACGCAATTACGACTGTTGGCAATTTAATATTGATATAATGTGGGTATTTCGTTACATTTATGGTGATTTATGTTTTTTGCAATTATTTCGTAAACTAATTGGTTTCAGTAAAAAATGCATTAAACATAAAATGCGTATTTTATTTATTTATTTAAGTATAATAAAGTTCCTAGGGCTATTTAGCCCCTTATGGAACATAAGTACAAAGGTAGCATACAAAAATATGCACGAAGCCTTAATAGACTAGTTTGTATATATATGTACTTGCTTACAGAAATATGAATGTATATCAACACACATGCACACATCCACGCTTATATACATATACGTCCCGATAATTACAAGACCTGGTTACCAATAGGTAATCTCGAAGATCGTACTTTCGCAGTTAAATAGAAATTTGAAAAAAAGAGTCTTAAAAAGTTGTTGGGTAGTAGCGTCTCTAATAGTAGGAGATATTTTGTTCCATAGCCGAGTACCTCTAACAATAAATGAACGCTGGAATTTACATGTGCGATGGTGAGGTACTTTTAAAGTCGAGGGTCTATCACGTAGTATTTTAATGAGATCTACATCTTTTGTATAAATTTGTTTTTTATATTTGCAATATTTAAAGAGATAAATGCAAAAAACCAAAATTTTCATGATTATTTATACATCTTTCTCACTATGAAATTCAAATTTGCGCTAATTTTCACTATGATTTTTGTAATCAGCGCATCAAATTACGTAAGTATACAAAGTATCAAAAAGATTGGAGGTTCGAGCTTTTCGGAAGTATACCCAAAAATTTTAACTTATTTTGAGAAAATACTAATAAAACACGATGTTACAAATTAGATAAATCAAGAAGATTATTTCTTTATATAGAATAAGGGTTAATACTCACTACGTCAATTTAAACTAGGGGTAACAATGTTTAGATAACTTAGGGTAATACTCAATACTTCGATGTAGACTGGGGGTAACAATATAAAGATAATTAGGGGTAATACTCAATACTTTGATTTAGACTGACTTTACTGCAAAAAATATACAATTTTTTTACTGAAAAATCTACTTAATTATCGTAGATGAATGATCCTAATAGCGCATCGAATTTTGGCTCACGCAACTTTAAGGGGTTACATGGGTTTACTCAACAAAAAAGGCCTATTTGCAACAATTTTTTTTTATATAAAGAAGGAAATATTTTATTAAAACTTTTTAAATTCTTAAACACATATATTTAAAGAAGAATTTTTTAAATTTGCGAAGAAAAATATTCAGAAGTCAGCCATTGAGACGTCATTTCCGGTGTTCCTCGGAAAAAGGGTGCGTCCGCGTTGACAGCACAATTCCTGACAGAATCATCTGAAATGAAAAAACGAAATATTTTCTTTTAGTACAGACCTGAAACTAGAAAGTGGACGAAGAGAAAAAAAAAGTGGAAATTGGATTTTTGGCAGACCTTTTTACAAAAAAATGCAAATTGTGGTAAAATTTGCTAAAAACTTTTTTTTTTAAATAGTTGTGATTGAAGAAAAAAATTCCTTCGTCCAAGTACTGGAGAATTGTATCTCGAAGGCCTGTGCAAAATTTCATCAAGATCGGTTGGATAGTTTCCGAGAAATTTTGACAACCGACTTTGAAAACACAGTTTCGAGAAAAACGCATAAGTTTTGAGTAACAATAAAACTGGAAATAGTATATTTCATAACATGCGTGACAAGCAGTCGTTTCTGAAACGAGTGAATGTTTTTGCAACGAGTGAAACGAGTTGCAAAAATTGCGTGAGTTTCAATCCTACTGTAAAAACGTGCATGTGATATGTCGTAAGAAGGTAGGCATGTACTTACATGTGTACGCATATAAGATCTCAGGTGACACAGACGAGATCTCGCATAAAATCTTATGTAAGAACGTAGATACGAACGCATGTAAGTTCTTATATTAAGTTCCGTCATGCGCCGCGTATAACGTTACTCAATATGAAATTGAAACAGCGTTCTTATATGAGTTCTCATCAGCGTACGTATGTAAGAACACAGGTGCGAACACACTTACGAACTCATGTGCGAACACACCTAAGTATTAAATTAAATATTTTAAATTAAATAGATTATTAAAAAAAATTCTCGCCAACGGGATTCGAGCCCATCTAACCTGAGCCTAAGTACGCCTTAAACCCCTCGGCCACAGTAGTTATAGAAACATCTTTACAAAATCTTAGTCATGTCTTTCCGGAGAAATTTATGTATTAAACATGACTAAGATTTTGTAAAGTTGTTTCTATAACTACAGTGACCGAGGGGTTTAAGGCGTACTTAGGCTCTGGTTAGATGGGCTCGAATCCCGTTGGCGAGAATTTTTTTTTAATAATATATTTAATTTAAAATATTTAATTTAATACTTAGGTGGGTTCGCACATGAGTTCGTAAGTGTGTTCGCACCTGTGTTCTTACATACGTACGCAGATGAGAACTCATATAAGAACGCTGTTTCAATTGCATATTGAGTAACGTTATACGCGGCGCATAACGGAACTTAATATAAGAACTTACATGCGTTCGTATCTACGTTCTTACATAAGATTTTATGCGAGATCTCGTCTGTGTCACCTGAGATCTTATATGCGTACACATGTAAGCACATACCTACCTTCTTACGTCAGATCACACGCACGTTTTTACAGTAGGGAAAAACGACTGCTTTGTTCACGCAGTTACAAACGATACTTTTCATAACAAAGTCATAAAAGGCGTGATTCGGTTCTCTGTATAGATAACCAGAAAGTTGCAGAATTAAGAACGATTTACTATGTCACGTCAGAGTGTACACATATACAATCCAAATTGAATGTCTCACACTTTTTTACTTGTCAACACGCTGGGTTATATTTTAAAGCTCTATTACTCACGCTAAAGACATCGACTCTGTTCAGTTTCACAGTTTTTTGAAAGTATCATTTTGCAACGTTTTGATTCCATTATTGGTATCAAAAACAAATTTGATACGCTATGTGCTATCAATTTGATACTTTTGAGAAAACTGTGTTGTCAAACAGTGCGTGCAAGAAAAGTAGAAAAGTGGGAGACATGCAATTTGGACTGTATTTGTTTGCACTCTGACGTCACATGGTGAATCGTTCTTAAATCTGTAACTTTCTGGTTATCTACAGAGAACCGAATCACGACATTTTTAAGACTGCGTTATAAAAACATTTTTGTTAACTTCCATTGAATCGTCGATTTCTGGGTCATAAAGTAAAGAACCTGCAGCAGCTGTAGTATCTAGGGCATCCTTTTGCTCCTGTCTATGATGAATCTTGGCTTCACGAGTCTCGCTCGCAGATATTTTTTAGCTGCGCACACATAATACCTGACTCTGAGCGCGCACCTTCCCAAGGCTGTATCTCCGAAGCTTTTATTCAGATGGACTTGAAAATTAAGGATAATACTCCGAAATGTTGTAGAAATTAATAAGATAATAAAAAAAATTTGATATTTTAAAGCCGTGAAACCCATGTAACCCCTTAAGAAAGAGTTTCAGCTTATTGTTCGCCCGTTAACAATGGTAAAGGTGTTATTGTTTGAACCTGAATCATTTTTCGGGTGATATTATTCCTTCATTTATTTAAGAGTTTTTGTCAATTTTTGGCTTATTAGAATATTGATTTTTAGAATGTTATACGTGTAAAAATTTTACGCGTGTGAAATTAAATTAACATTAATAAATAATTGTTACGGATATAAAACCTCATATGTTGTGTGATAGCAAATTTTATTGAACATCTATAGTCGAAACTGGCATTAATCACAGAAAAATTTATGTTTTACAGCTCCACCTCTGTGAAAGACAACTCACTAGATCTCCTACTTTGGGGAATTAGATACTTGGATATCAATGAGAACATATAGCGTAATCAAGAACACATTACCTGACTAAGTTTGTTGTAGACAAGAAGTATTAAACTGTAATCCTTAACACCAAGGCAAAACAGCTATTAAAAACATGTATATTTGAATAAGTGCAGAAGTAGAATTAATTCACAAAATTTATATATTTTTCAAGTTAATGCATTACTTTAAAATTTTAGAAAATACTTTGTAACTTAAAAATCATCTTTTTCTCCTACCCTGTTGAAAGTAGTGCTGGGAATGGTAGGATAAAAACTTTAACCATTTAATTCATTTTAACAACAACGACTACAACGAATAATCACGTTTATATGTTTTCATTAAAATAATTTTAGTCATACTCTTACCATAAGCACAAGTTTACGGACAGGCAGCGATTTTTATAACGTTCCGTTTGATGTCCTAGGACATTAAGCAATCAAAACTGCGTTCTGATTGATTGCGGACTTTCTCTTAGTCCACTAAGCAAAAGATACGCATCACTGATCGTCCATAACCTCGTTCTTATGGTGCGAATTGACAAAAATTTTGTATGATACATAGCTTCTATAATGACATATAAAACTTATTTCCGTTTGATGTCCTAGAACATTAAGCAATCAAAACTGCGTTCTGATTGATTGGGAACTTTCGCTTAGTCCACTAAGCAAAACATACGCATCACTGATCGTCCATAACCTCGTTCTTATGGTGCGAATTGACAAAAATTTTGTATGATACATGGCTTCTATAACAACACATAAAACCTATTTCTTTCAATATTTACTTCTTTTTGCGATACTAAGAGATAGCAATATGTTATCCCTACCAAAAAAATAAATCCGGATGAATTCCCGTCGAAATTGTCCGGTTCTATCCAAAATTAATCCAAAATCTGTGCGGAAATAATCCGAATTATTCCGACCTTAGTCTGACACAAAATTTTTAATTTGAAAGTCGTTTTCGAAATTATTTGTAGTCAAAGTCAAATTCGTTTTTCGTCCATTCACATCCGAAATCTGTCCGGCGCTAAATGTACAATCCGGAGTAAGTCTGCTTTAATCCGAAGCTTGCCCTGCAGTCCAATCCGTTAATCGACCGTTTACATTCGAAAATTGTCCAGCACAGATTTAAAATCCGTTTTAAATCTGGGTTAGCACGGAATTTGTCTGGCAGTATATTCCGAAATTATTTATAGTCTAAGTGAAATCCGTTTTTCTTCCGTTCACATCCGAAAATTGTCCGGCGTAAATTTAAAATTGGTTTTAAGTCTGGGTTAATCTGGAATTTGTCTAGCAGTCGTTTTTAAAATTATTTATACACTGAGAAAAAAGTTTTTTTGCGCCAATGCAAAAATGCATTGGATCAAGTATGATGTAAACATATTTTTATCTTTGGTAAAAGAAATCTTTTCTTTCAGTGTAGTCTAAGTAAAATCTGTTTTTCGTCGGTGCACATAAAAAATTTGTTTCAAAAAATTTTATTATCCATTTTAAGGGGGTATAGGCAGTCAGGGACGCTTACATTGCTTTAATTTTCCAAAAGAAGTTTCTATAAATTTGGCTAGAAAAGCTTTAAGGGATTTTCCGGAAGAAGTTTCTTTGTATTTTTCAAGTAATGTTCTATGCTGTGAACATAGGATGTTTCTAAGAAATTCCAAGGGAAGCTTCCAGGAAAATTCAGAGGAAAGCTTACAAAAAACTTACAGAATGTTCTTGAGAAGTTTGAAACAAAAGTTTTTAAAAGAAGTTCCCCAGTGGTGCTTGCGAAAATTTTTGCAAGTAAATCTTCTAGGAAGTTTACAGATAAAGCTTTTCCTACTCAAACTTGCCGAAAATTTTCTTTAAATTCTGTATAAATTTTGAGATAGATGATTATGTTAAAAAATTATAAATTAAAGAGAAGTGACGTATTGTAATTATTGCCTTACTCTCTATTCATGCGTTTTTTGGCTGCAGCAAACCATTTTGAAACTTGAGCAGAAATTTGTTTGTCAGTGGCTTTAGGTTTGTTGGCTCGAACTGCGTCTAAAAATGATTATATTAATCGCAAGAAACTTATTTAGATTACAGTAACCGATTTAAAAGGGTTATTAATAACATTATATCATTTTTTTAACTAAAAATATATTATTATTTAAAATTAATTACTTATCAGAAACTTTTCAAACTTTGTTTTCATCAAAGCTTTTTTTGGTTTTTTTACGACCTGACCAACTATAATTTATAGAGCGACTGAATTTTTTATCAGTTTCACACAAATATTGCTGATTATATTGGCTAGATCTTTTCCTCCAATTCTGCCACATAAGTAAGTCTATATTAAATATCAAGTAATAGCGTTTAAGATAATAACTGATTAATGATTGTCGATTAGTGATAGTATAACTAGTTAGTTACATCAAAGTAAATATCAATGAGAGTCATGCTATTACTGTTTTAAACATTGTTTTTGTCAGTGAAAGTTTTAGAGACCCCCTAAAAAATCTAACTAAGTTTATCAGAATAGTTGTAAGAATAAAATTTAAATATTGAATTGAAATGATGATAAAATATCTTTTATTATCTTTTTTTATCTTTGTGTTATAATAAAATTTGACTCTTCAGAAAAGCCGTTCCTAATCCTCCAGGTTTTAAGTTAAGATTTTTTTCCTTTTGGATAGTGATCTGTGGCGTGCTGAGTTGATTGAATTTTATATCATTCCGGTTTACTGGAAAATAATTAACATTTATTAGTAATAGCAACACTAAAATGTTGTCAATAAAAACAGTGTTAATATTCATTTATAATAAGAAAAATAAGCACGTGACAATACATATGTTAAGAAAAAGTGTCTTTTAAAACCGAAAAAGAGTCATAATATGATTAATATTTAAAGAAAAATTAATTTTTGTACACTAGAATTTTGTCAATAAGAAAGGTATTAATTCTTACTTAATTAAGTTCAACAAGCTTGTTAGATTACAAATGTTTAAATAAAATATCTTCTCAAATAGAAAAAATGTTATTACGTAATTAAAATTCAGAAAATAATTTTTTTTGTACAATAGAAGTTTGTTTATGAAAAAAGGTAATAAATTTTACTTATAATTATCTAACAAACTTATTAGAAAGCAAAAATTAAAATAAAGTGTCTTTTAAAACTGACAAATTATCACAATGTGATTAAAATTCAGAAAAAATTGATTTTCGTACATTACAATTTTGTAAATAGAAAAAAGGTATTAATTTCACTTGTTCACTTTGTAATTTTTTATGAAGCTTTTCAAAACGCAAAATTTCAAATAAAGTGTCGTCTTAATTTGAAGAAGGATGTTAAAGTGAGAAAAATTTAAAAACAAATGATTTTTGTAGGTTTAAATTTTGTAAATGTAAAAAAAGTATTGATTTTTCACTTATAAAAGTCCATGAAGATTTTAGAATACGAAAATTAAAATAAAATGTCTTTTGAAACCAAAAATGTCAATTAAACTTATTGAAATACAAAACCAAAAACCTGTCTTAAGGTGATTAAAATTCAGAACAAAATATTTTTTATACAATAGAAATTTATGAATAAGAAAAAGGTATTAATTTTTACTTATAAAAAACCATGAAACTTTTAAGAATATGAAAGTGAAAATAAAGCTTCTTCTCAAACCAAAAAAAGTGTCTTAAAATGATACAGATTTACAAAAAAAAATCAATTTGTGTAGAAAAAAATTTTGTAAAGAAAAGAAGATATTGATTTCCACTTATCTCAATTTAAAATTAATGTTACCTACTTAGTTGGAGTAACATCCCTATATTCTTCATTAATTAATAATCTTCCTTTTATTTTTATGAAAATCCTATTCCTCTTCTTCCTATTTGAAGAATTTTTCTTTTTGGATAATATCCTAAGGCGTGCTAATTCAATTGAATTTTCTATAATTCCTGTTTCTTGAAAATTATTTAAATTGGTTAGTAATTTAAATAATAATATTTAATAGTATAATTATTTCATTGATTGCTTTAAATGTGTTTATAACATTGAAAATTAATTATTCACCAAATTTAATCTAAAATTGTGAAATAATATTAATGAACAAAAATTATAATTCCACTACTTTAATCCTCTGTAAATGAAATAATAAAATTAATTTTTTTCAGACTTCAGAACCTATTAGATTTTAATATTAAAGTAATTAATACTGCTTTAATTATATGATAGCTAAGATAATTAAATATTCATTAAAACTATTTTAATTAATTAAATTATTAAAAATAATTTTATAATATTAATAATAATTATTAATAAATAATCAATTAAATTAATAATTTCAAAATAAAATTAATAATAGTAGTTTTATAAGTTAAGCAAATTTTTTAACTTGTACTCCAATACTATTAATACGAATTGTAACATTTTAGATAGAGACGACATAATTATAAAAATTTTGCATAATTATTTTTATAATCTAATTAAAATTAACACTCCTAGAAACAGAGAATAATAAAAAAATATATTTTTAGAATTAAAATAAATAGAGACAAAGATACTCACAAAGATACAGAACAAATAAATAAGCACGAAAAATTAATAAATATATTCAATTAAGCCTCCGGATTCAAAAACCGCCTCTGCGCGTGAAAAGTCTGACATATGGTAGTCGGGTACCAGTGAGCGACAATGGGAATTTCACTGATTTTCTCAACGTTTGGTCAGACATTTTTCAGGCAGAGGCGGTTTTTGAATCCGGCGGCTCAATTAATAAAATATTAATTAAAATATATTTAAATTAAATCCTGAAACAAAACTTCAAATAATTTTAAAAAGTAAAAATAACTTAGAATCAATAAGAATAATAATATAATAACATTAAAGGGAAATTACTAATATGTAAACATACTCACCAACCTCAATTTAAAAATTTGCTTAAATTATATTAAAACTAAATACTTAAACAGAACTTTAAATAATTTTAAAAAGTAAAAATAATTTACATTCAACAGTAATAATAATAATAACAATTAAAAAATTCTAGCATATAAAAAAATACTCACCAACCTCCAAAACCCTTTTGTTTACACTAACGAGATCGACCAGCGCGCCTCGGCGCGCTTGTTATTTTTTCTTAATGAATGTTTATAATGTGAACTGTTTAAGAAAATTTATAAACAAACAAAATGAATCATTTAAAAATAATTCTTAAATAAAATATAAACATGTTAAAATGTATTATCATGGTTTCTTAATACAGAAGTTTGGATTAAAATATTCAAAAAATTTTTTTTAAATTTTCTTTAAAAATTGAAAACAAAAATTTTTAGGGTATTTTAAAAGCGGTTCTACCTTATCCTTATTTTTTACATTTTGAGGACCTAAATAAAACGCTTCCGATACATCTTGAAAACGTTTTATGTTTAGTCATTAGAAGATCCAAAAAAAATTAGTTAACGTTTTTGTAAATCAAGCAAAATTAAATTAAAATATTATGTTAGACATCTAATTTCATAGTTCCAAAAACATATCTCGAACATTTTTAAATAGTTTTGGGAACTTTTATGTTTCAACGTTTTGAAAACGTTTTTGGAACGTATTTAAGACACTTTAAAAATCTTTAAAAAGGCTGTCACAGATTCAAAGAATCCATTACCCCTAAGAGTGCAATATCATTAACTTATGGATACAACCATAGGAATAGGAAAAGAGATGAAATGCACAACAGCTTAGGATAATTTCAGAGCAAGCATGTAAGGTAACAATAAGCTTAAATGATCATTAATAAAATAATTGATCGATTATTCTTGCTAATTACTTTTGGGACAAAATTTCTCAAAAGAATCAATGTTGGTCTCGGGTCTTTCGATTTTTATCAAACTTGGTGAAAATGTAGTATGACAGAAGTTTTGCCCAAAAATATTTTTTTAAAATTTTCAAAATTGTGGTTTTTACAGGTTGTCGGATTTATTTGAAACATGCTACTCGGGGGTATTTGGGGTTTCTGATTGTGAATCTGAATCAAATAAATTTGATCAATTTCAAAAATATCGACCGCCATATTGGATCCGCCATTTTGGATTTTTAAAATATGACTTTAGGTTCACAATCAGCGACCCCAAAAACCCCCGAGTAGCATGTTTCAAATAAATCCGATCAATTCCAAAAATATCGACCGCCATATTGGATCCGCCATTTTGAATTTTTGAAACCCGACTTTAGATTCACAATCAGCGACCCAAAAAACATTCAGGTTTTCATTTTCATACAAATAAAGAGAAAATTAAAAAACGTATCCACTGGGTGGCTATTTTTTGAAAAAAAATTTCTGTCGTCGCCATTTTGGATCCGCCATCTAAATATTTATAAGTGTATGATCCATTCTTTTCAAGCTTGGATTTTGTGAACATGATATTTTTAGTTGCAGAAATTTTCTGATCACTGGTTACGTGGAAAAAATAATCATTTTTGAATGAAAAATGTAAAAAATTGGCATTTTCTCCAAAAAAGTGGTCATAGCTTTTTGCAATTTTTATTTTTTTGCAATTTTGATGACAGATTATGAAAGAGCGATAAAAAATTCGTAATAAAAGGTTATTCCGAAAACCTATTACATGCCTAATAATAAAAATAATTAACTTTGAAAATGCTTGAAAAAATGCGTCCGTGTCCCGGCGTTAAGCTTGCCTGAATTCAGAGAGCGTAGGCCGCGTCACAAAAAGTCTAATATCTCGGTTGTTTTCAAAGTCTCCAGAACTTTTTTTTTTAATTAACTCAGGAAAAAATAAGGAAACAAAATATCGTTATTAAAAAGAAATCGTGGGGGTGCTTTTAATCGAAAAAATAAAATTAAAAAATTTTTTTGACTTTTTTCGGGGAAAATTTTAATAAAAGATTCGGTCTTATATTACGTTCAAAGTGTTCGTACATTATTTATAAACACCATAAATATGAACAAAATTTATTAAAATGCCACAAATATATTCGTTTTTGAAAAAACGGTACTTACAATTTTGACACCCTGTAAAAACCACAATTTTGAACATTTTCAAAAAATATTTTTGGGCAAAACTTCTGTCCTATAATACTACATTTTCACCAAGTTTTATAAAAATCGAAAGACCCGAGACCAACATTGATTTTTTTTTTAAGTTTTGACCCTTTTGTATGGTACCTACAAATGCGCGTTACGGGACATTTTGCACAAATGAAATTTGTGTAAAGTCTTTTTTCGCTACCGACAGCTGATTTCAAGTTGTTTTTTTCAATACTGCATTTGTTTACATTATGTAAAGGTCCAGTGTTAATGAAAACTTAGAAGTGTCGGTAGGTTTAGTGCTATGTTACATCTTACGGGGTCCAGGGCGGGTTCTTTAAGATTTTAAGGTGAAGCGGATTAAAAGTGTTGGAAACACAGAGAAATTCCTTATATTACTATCAAATATATCTTCTATATTTATAGATTTCTATGTTATTGTATATTATTATTATTATTATTATTATTATTATTAAATATTATTAATATAAAAATTAATTTTATATCGTCGGAACTACTTTAATGCAGCGAATCTTCACTTGGTTAATACCGCGTGCCTGCAAATAGTTTAAAGGCTACTTTGAGTTCAATTTGCCCTGCAATAAAGCCCTTATGGAATTTGCAATTACTCGGTATTAACTAAATGTATAGATACGCGGGCGCGGTATTGAAGTAGCTCCGACGATATTAAAGATATTAATATAAATTGATGCGTGTTACATTCTATTAAATTCGGGTGGGTTCTTTTAGATTTTAGGGCAAAGGGGGTTATATATTTATGCTTTATTTATATTTAACCATTTTTGGAGTCTTATCGTAAGCTTACCTCACCGTAAGTTATCTTAACCTTGCCGTAACATTAACTTTGCTTTACCGTAACCTTATACACGTAACCTTATAGTGACCACATATGTAAACTTACAGTGACTTTACATTTAAACTTTTTGTCTAAGATATTTTAAAATTTATATCGTATGAAAAGAAACCTTGCACGTCTTAAAATCCGATAAAACGTCTAACTTTGACACGATTTTTTGAAATAATGTTTTTTTGTGTACCGTACCTGTTATAATTTTACCAGATTAATCGATTTTGAAGAATAAGTGCCTAAATAAAAGATACTTAAATTTTTGAGGCCTTGTCTTTTTTATTTTTTTAAAAATAAAATGTTAAAGCAGTTTTTAGCTTAACAAGTTTTTTTCTAATGCTGCTCTTAATACATCATCTTTGTCTTTTCTCGTATAAGAACAGTTCGCTGGGTGTGTAAATAAACTGGCATACATATTCTGAAAATGTATTCGAAATTGTTAAAAAAAAATTCTTTTTTTATTTCGACATTTCCTGTGCTATTTTTCTAAATTTAGGAACAATGGCCATATCATCTTGATAATTCTGCAGCATATTGCATGGTAAATAAGTAAATATAGTTAACGGAATAAGAATTCTACTTTCTTGTATTCTAGAATCGTCGTGATGCTTAGGTAAATTACTAATTAGAAAAACTTTTCTTTCGATTCACTCGACAAAAGTAAGTTCTGTCTTTTTTAATTATTATATGACTTTCAACAATTCATTGTTCAAATAGTCAACGATCATTAGAAGACTCAATATTAACTATACTTCCTATAGCTTTTAATTTATTATCTACACGTAAAAGTGTATTTTTTATTGACTTACTGTTTATTGTGATTCCAACTTCTTATACCGCATATTTACGATAGCAGACATATTTAAGGCTTAATACGATACCGAGAAAAGATAATTAAATTTTCGATAAATATAGTATACTTTTTTTAATAAGTGGACAGTAGTAATCCGTTTTATTATTGCGCATGCGTAATATTGTAGCATTGCAAGTGCACATGCGCAAAGGTACCTTTATTTAAAAAATTGGTTAAAATTGTTTTTTCCATTCTTATTGTAATTAATGACCAATAATAGAAAAGAATATTTAAATTTAATCTAAATATTGAAATTTAAGTAATTTTATAGAAAAATTTATATTATTAAATATAAAAACTAATAAAAACGTTAAAAATGTATTCAATTTTAATAATTTTATTCTTTTTTTCTTTAAAATATTTATAAAATGTAAAAAATTTTGTTCTGAAACTTTTCAATTTTTCATACTTAAAAAAACCATTAGCTAGGGGTACCGAGGGGGGAGGGTTATAATTATTTAACATACTGTCAGAAAATCATTTATTAAATTAGTGTTTAAAAAAGTTTTTTAAAAATTTACTTATTTATTGAGAATAAAGAGTTTTATAGTTCTCCCAAAATTAATGAAATTGTACATAGTATTTTTCTATTATATTAATACGATACCGAGAAACGATAATTAAATTTTCACTACATAAAGAATACTTTTTTTAATAAGTGGGCAGTAGAAATCCGTTTTATTATTGCGCATGCGTAACAATGTAGCATTGTAAGTGCACATGCGCAAAGGTACCTTTATTTAAAAAATTGGTTAAAATTGTTTTTTCCATTCTTATTGTAATTAATGACCAATAATAGAAAAGAATATTTAAATTTAATCTAAATATTGAAATTTAAGAAATTTTATAGAAAAATTTATATTATTAAATATAAAAACTAATAAAAACGTTAAAAATGTATTCAATTTTAATAATTTTATTCTTTTTTTCTTTAAAATATTTATAAAATGTAAAAAATTTTGTTCTGAAACTTTTCAATTTTTCATACTTAAAAAAACCATTAGCTAGGGGTACCGAGGGGGGAGGGTTATAATTATTTAACATACTGTCAGAAAATCATTTATTAAATTAGTGTTTAAAAAAGTTTTTTAAAAATTTACTTATTTATTGAGAATAAAGAGTTTTATAGTTCTCCCAAAATTAATGAAATTGTACATAGTATTTTTCTATTATATTAATACGATACCGAGAAACGATAATTAAATTTTCACTACATAAAGAATACTTTTTTTAATAAGTGGGCAGTAGAAATCCGTTTTATTATTGCGCATGCGTAACAATGTAGCATTGTAAGTGCACATGCGCAAAGGTACCTTTATTTAAAAAATTGGTTAAAATTGTTTTTTCCATTCTTATTGTAATTAAAGACCAATAATAGAAAAGAATATTTAAATTTAATCTAAATATTGAAATTTAAGTAATTTTATAGAAAAATTTATATTATTAAATATAAAAACTAATAAAAACGTTAAAAATGTATTCAATTTTAATAATTTTATTCTTTTTTTCTTTAAAATATTTATAAAATGTAAAAAATTTTGTTCTGAAACTTTTCAATTTTTCATACTTAAAAAACCATTAGCTAGGGGTACCGAGGGGGGAGGGTTATAATTATTTAACATACTGTCAGAAAATCGTTTATTAAATTAGTGTTTAAAAAAGTTTTTTAAAAATTTACTTATTTATTGAGAATAAAGAGTTTTATAGTTCTCCCGAAATTAATGAAATTGTACATAGTATTTTTCTATTATATTAATACGATACCGAGAAAAGATAATTAAATTTTCACTACATAAAGAATACTTTTTTTAATAAGTGGGCAGTAGAAATCCGTTTTATTATTGCGCATGCGTAACAATGTAGCATTGTAAGTGCACATGCGCAAAGGTACCTTTATTTAAAAAATTGGTTAAAATTGTTTTTTCTATTCTTATTGTAATTAATGACCAATAATAGAAAAGAATATTTAAATTTAATCTAAATATTGAAATTTACGTAATTTTATAGAAAAATTTATATTATTAAATATAAAAACTAATAAAAACGTTAAAAATGTATTCAATTTTAATAATTTTATTCTTTTTTTCTTTAAAATATTTATAAAATGTAAAAAATTTTGTTCTGAAACTTTTCAATTTTTCATACTTAAAAAAACCATTAGCTGGGGGTACCGAGGGGGGGGGGGGGTCATAATTCTTGAACTTTCTGTCAGAAAAGCATTTATTAAATTAGTGTTTAAAAAAGTTTTTTAAAAATTTACTTATTTATTGAGAATAAAAAGTTTTATAGTTCTCCCGAAATTAATGAAATTGTACATAGTATTTTTCTATTATATTAATACGATACCGAGAAAAGATAATTAAATTTTCACTACATAAAGAATACTTTTTTTAATAAGTGGGCAGTAGAAATCCGTTTTATTATTGCGCATGCGTAACAATGTAGCATTGTAAGTGCACATGCGCAAAGGTTCCTTTTTTTAAAAATTGGTTAATATTGTTTTTTTCCATTATTATTGTAATTAATGACCAATAATAGAAAAGAATATTTAAATTTAATCTAAATATTTAAATACAAGAAATTGAATAGAAAAATTTATATTATTGAATATAAAAACTAATAAAAACGTGAAAAATTTATACAATTTTAATAATTTTATTCTTTTTTTCTTTAAAATATTTATAAAATGAAAAAAATTTTGTTCTGAAACTTTTCAAATTATCATACTTTAAAAAATCATTTGCTAGGGGTACCGAGGGGGGAGGTTATAATTATTTAACATACTGTCAGAAAATCATTTATTTAATTAGAGTTTAAAAAAGTTTTTTAAAAATTTACTTATTTATTGAGAATAAAGAGTTTTAAAGTTCTCCCAGAATTAATGAAATTGTACATGGTAATCTTCTATTATATTAATACGATACCGAGAAAAGATAATTAAATTTTCACTACATAAAGAATACTTTTTTTAATAAGTGGGCAGTAGAAATCCGTTTTATTATTGCGCATGCGTAACAATGTAGCATTGTAAGTGCACATGCGCAAAGGTACCTTTATTTAAAAAATTGGTTAAAATTGTTTTTTCCATTCTTATTGTAATTAATGACCAATAATAGAAAAGAATATTTAAATTTAATCTAAATATTGAAATTTAAGTAATTTTATAGAAAAATTTATATTATTAAATATAAAAACTAATAAAAACGTTAAAAATGTATTCAATTTTAATAATTTTATTCTTTTTTTCTTTAAAATATTTATAAAATGTAAAAAATTTTGTTCTGAAACTTTTCAATTTTTCATACTTAAAAAAACCATTAGCTAGGGGTACCGAGGGGGGAGGGTTATAATTATTTAACATACTGTCAGAAAATCATTTATTAAATTAGTGTTTAAAAAAGTTTTTTAAAAATTTACTTATTTATTGAGAATAAAGAGTTTTATAGTTCTCCCAAAATTAATGAAATTGTACATAGTATTTTTCTATTATATTAATACGATACCGAGAAAAGATAATTAAATTTTCACTACATAAAGAATACTTTTTTTAATAAGTGGGCAGTAGAAATCCGTTTTATTATTGCGCATGCGTAACAATGTAGCATTGTAAGTGCACATGCGCAAAGGTACCTTTATTTAAAAAATTGGTTAAAATTGTTTTTTCCATTCTTATTGTAATTAATGACCAATAATAGAAAAGAATATTTAAATTTAATCTAAATATTGAAATTTAAGAAATTTTATAGAAAAATTTATATTATTAAATATAAAAACTAATAAAAACGTTAAAAATGTATTCAATTTTAATAATTTTATTCTTTTTTTCTTTAAAATATTTATAAAATGTAAAAAATTTTGTTCTGAAACTTTTCAATTTTTCATACTTAAAAAAACCATTAGCTGGGGGTACCGAGGGGGGGGGGGTCATAATTCTTGAACTTTCTGTCAGAAAAGCATTTATTAAATTAGTGTTTAAAAAAGTTTTTTAAAAATTTACTTATTTATTGAGAATAAAGAGTTTTATAGTTCTCCCGAAATTAATGAAATTGTACATAGTATTTTTCTATTATATTAATACGATACCGAGAAAAGATAATTAAATTTTCACTACATAAAGAATACTTTTTTTAATAAGTGGGCAGTAGAAATCCGTTTTATTATTGCGCATGCGTAACAATGTAGCATTGTAAGTGCACATGCGCAAAGGTTCCTTTTTTTAAAAATTGGTTAATATTGTTTTTTTCCATTATTATTGTAATTAATGACCAATAATAGAAAAGAATATTTAAATTTAATCTAAATATTTAAATACAAGAAATTGAATAGAAAAATTTATATTATTGAATATAAAAACTAATAAAAACGTGAAAAATTTATACAATTTTAATAATTTTATTCTTTTTTTCTTTAAAATATTTATAAAATGAAAAAAATTTTGTTCTGAAACTTTTCAAATTATCATACTTTAAAAAATCATTTGCTAGGGGTACCGAGGGGGGAGGTTATAATTATTTAACATACTGTCAGAAAATCATTTATTTAATTAGAGTTTAAAAAAGTTTTTTAAAAATTTACTTATTTATTGAGAATAAAGAGTTTTAAAGTTCTCCCAGAATTAATGAAATTGTACATGGTAATCTTCTATTATATTAATACGATACCGAGAAAAGATAATTAAATTTTCACTACATAAAGAATACTTTTTTTAATAAGTGGGCAGTAGAAATCCGTTTTATTATTGCGCATGCGTAACAATGTAGCATTGTAAGTGCACATGCGCAAAGGTACCTTTATTTAAAAAATTGGTTAAAATTGTTTTTTCCATTCTTATTGTAATTAATGACCAATAATAGAAAAGAATATTTAAATTTAATCTAAATATTGAAATTTAAGAAATTTTATAGAAAAATTTATATTATTAAATATAAAAACTAATAAAAACGTTAAAAATGTATTCAATTTTAATAATTTTATTCTTTTTTTCTTTAAAATATTTATAAAATGTAAAAAATTTTGTTCTGAAACTTTTCAATTTTTCATACTTAAAAAAACCATTAGCTAGGGGTACCGAGGGGGGAGGGTTATAATTATTTAACATACTGTCAGAAAATCATTTATTAAATTAGTGTTTAAAAAAGTTTTTTAAAAATTTACTTATTTATTGAGAATAAAGAGTTTTATAGTTCTCCCAAAATTAATGAAATTGTACATAGTATTTTTCTATTATATTAATACGATACCGAGAAAAGATAATTAAATTTTCACTACATAAAGAATACTTTTTTTAATAAGTGGGCAGTAGAAATCCGTTTTATTATTGCTCATGCGTAACAATGTAGCATTGTAAGTGCACATGCGCAAAGGTACCTTTATTTAAAAAATTGGTTAAAATTGTTTTTTCCATTCTTATTGTAATTAATGACCAATAATAGAAAAGAATATTTAAATTTAATCTAAATATTGAAATTTAAGAAATTTTATAGAAAAATTTATATTATTAAATATAAAAACTAATAAAAACGTTAAAAATGTATTCAATTTTAATAATTTTTTTCTTTTTTTCTTTAAAATATTTATAAAATGTAAAAAATTTTGTTCTGAAACTTTTCAATTTTTCATACTTAAAAAAACCATTAGCTAGGGGTACCGAGGGGGGAGGGTTATAATTATTTAACATACTGTCAGAAAATCATTTATTAAATTAGTGTTTAAAAAAGTTTTTTAAAAATTTACTTATTTATTGAGAATAAAGAGTTTTATAGTTCTCCCAAAATTAATGAAATTGTACATAGTATTTTTCTATTATATTAATACGATACCGAGAAACGATAATTAAATTTTCACTACATAAAGAATACTTTTTTTAATAAATGGGCAGTAGAAATCCGTTTTATTATTGCGCATGCGTAACAATGTAGCATTGTAAGTGCACATGCGCAAAGGTACCTTTATTTAAAAAATTGGTTAAAATTGTTTTTTCCATTCTTATTGTAATTAATGACCAATAATAGAAAAGAATATTTAAATTTAATCTAAATATTGAAATTTAAGTAATTTTATAGAAAAATTTATATTATTAAATATAAAAACTAATAAAAACGTTAAAAATGTATTCAATTTTAATAATTTTATTCTTTTTTTCTTTAAAATATTTATAAAATGTAAAATTTTTGTTCTGAAACTTTTCAATTTTTCATACTTAAAAAAACCATTAGCTAGGGGTACCGAGGGGGGAGGGTTATAATTATTTAACATACTGTCAGAAAATCATTTATTAAATTAGTGTTTAAAAAAGTTTTTTAAAAATTTACTTATTTATTGAAAACAAAGAGTTTTATAGTTCTCCCAAAATTAATGAAATTGTACATAGTATTTTTCTATTATATTAATACGATACCGAGAAAAGATAATTAAATTTTCACTACATAAAGAATACTTTTTTTAATAAGTGGGCAGTAGAAATCCGTTTTATTATTGCGCATGCGTAACAATGTAGCATTGTAAGTGCACATGCGCAAAGGTACCTTTATTTAAAAAATTGGTTAAAATTGTTTTTTCCATTCTTATTGTAATTAATGACCAATAATAGAAAAGAATATTTAAATTTAATCTAAATATTGAAATTTAAGAAATTTTATAGAAAAATTTATATTATTAAATATAAAAACTAATAAAAACGTTAAAAATGTATTCAATTTTAATAATTTTATTCTTTTTTTCTTTAAAATATTTATAAAATGTAAAAAATTTTGTTCTGAAACTTTTCAATTTTTCATACTTAAAGAAACCATTAGCTGGGGGTACCGAGGGGGGGGGGGGTCATAATTCTTGAACTTTTTGTCAGAAAAGCATTTATTAAATTAGTGTTTAAAAAAGTTTTTTAAAAATTTACTTATTTATTGAGAATAAAGAGTTTTATAGTTCTCCCGAAATTAATAAAATTGTACATAGTATTTTTCTATTATATTAATACGATACCGAGAAAAGATAATTAAATTTTCACTACATAAAGAATACTTTTTTTAATAAGTGGGCAGTAGAAATCCGTTTTATTATTGCGCATGCGTAACAATGTAGCATTGTAAGTGCACATGCGCAAAGGTACCTTTATTTAAAAAATTGGTTAAAATTGTTTTTTCCATTCTTATTGTAATTAATGACCAATAATAGAAAAGAATATTTAAATTTAATCTAAATATTGAAATTTAAGAAATTTTATAGAAAAATTTATATTATTAAATATAAAAACTAATAAAAACGTTAAAAATGTATTCAATTTTAATAATTTTATTCTTTTTTTCTTTAAAATATTTATAAAATGTAAAAAATTTTGTTCTGAAACTTTTCAATTTTTCATACTTAAAAAACCATTAGCTAGGGGTACCGAGGGGGGAGGGTTATAATTATTTAACATACTGTCAGAAAATCATTTATTAAATTAGTGTTTAAAAAAGTTTTTTAAAAATTTACTTATTTATTGAGAATAAAGAGTTTTATAGTTCTCCCAAAATTAATGAAATTGTACATAGTATTTTTCTATTATATTAATACGATACCGAGAAAAGATAATTAAATTTTCACTACATAAAGAATACTGTTTTTAATAAGTGGGCAGTAGAAATCCGTTTTATTATTGCTCATGCGTAACAATGTAGCATTGTAAGTGCACATGCGCAAAGGTACCTTTATTTAAAAAATTGGTTAAAATTGTTTTTTCCATTCTTATTGTAATTAATGACCAATAATAGAAAAGAATATTTAAATTTAATCTGAATATTGAAATTTAAGAAATTTTATAGAAAAATTTATATTATTAAATATAAAAACTAATAAAAACGATAAAAATGTATTCAATTTTAATAATTTTATTCTTTTTTTCTTTAAAATATTTATAAAATGTAAAAAGTTTTGTTCTGAAACTTTTCAATTTTTCATACTTAAAAAAACCATTAGCTGGGGGTACCGAGGGGGGGGGAGGTCATAATTCTTGAACTTTCTGTCAGAAAAGCATTTATTAAATTAGTGTTTAAAAAAGTTTTTTAAAAATTTACTTATTTATTGAGAATAAAGAGTTTTATAGTTCTCCCGAAATTAATGAAATTGTACATAGTATTTTTCTATTATATTAATACGATACCGAGAAAAGATAATTAAATTTTCACTACATAAAGAATACTTTTTTTAATAAGTGGGCAGTAGAAATCCGTTTTATTATTGCGCATGCGTAACAATGTAGCATTGTAAGTGCACATGCGCAAAGGTTCCTTTTTTTAAAAATTGGTTAATATTGTTTTTTTCCATTATTATTGTAATTAATGACCAATAATAGAAAAGAATATTTAAATTTAATCTAAATATTTAAATACAAGAAATTGAATAGAAAAATTTATATTATTGAATATAAAAACTAATAAAAACGTAAAAAATTTATACAATTTTAATAATTTTATTCTTTTTTTCTTTAAAATATTTATAAAATGAAAAAAATTTTGTTCTGAAACTTTTCAAATTATCATACTTTAAAAAACCATTTGCTAGGGGTACCGAGGGGGGAGGTTATAATTATTTAACATACTGTCAGAAAATCATTTATTTAATTAGAGTTTAAAAAAGTTTTTTAAAAATTTACTTATTTATTGAGAATAAAGAGTTTTAAAGTTCTCCCAGAATTCATGAAATTGTACATGGTAATCTTCTATTATATTAATACTATACCGAGAAAAGATAATTAAATTTTCGATAAA
This sequence comes from Ganaspis brasiliensis, assembly GCA_037103525.1. NCBI lineage: Eukaryota > Metazoa > Arthropoda > Insecta > Hymenoptera > Figitidae > Ganaspis > Ganaspis brasiliensis. The sequence goes on from JAZKLR010000550.1 coordinate 264,364, forward strand.
TATAGTAATAATGTAACAATATAACAATGTAGCATTGTAATTGCACTTCCGCGAAAGTACTATTATGTAAAATATCGGTTAAAATTGGTTTTTTCCATTATTATTGTAGTTAATGACCAATAATAGAAAGGAATATTCAAATTTAATCTAAAAATTAAAATTTAAGAAATTGTATAGAAAAATTTATATTATTAAATATAAAAACTAATAAAAACGTTAAAAATGTATTCAATGTTAATAATTTTGTTCTTTTTTTGTTTAAAATATTTATAAAATGTAACAAATTTTGTTCTGAAACTTTTCAATTTTTCATACTTTAAAAAACTCTTTGCTAGGGGTACCGAGGGGGGAGGTTATAATTATTTAACATACTGTCAGAAAATTATTTATTTAATTAGTGTTTAAAAAAGTTTTTAAAAAATTTACTTATTTATTGAGAATTAAGAGTTTTAAATTTCCCCAGAATTTATGAAATTGTACATGGTAATCTTCTATTATATTAATACGATACCGTATTAGTAGAAATCCGTTCAATTGTTGCGCATGCGTAACATTGTACCATTGTAAGTGCACATGCGCAAAGGTACATTTATTTTAAAAATTAGTTAAAATTGTTTTTTTCCATTATTATTGTAATTAATGACCAATAATAGAAAGAAATATTCAAATTTGATCTAAAAATTGAAATTTAAGAAATTGTAAAAAAAAATTTATATTATTAAATATAAAAACTAATAAAAACGTTAAAAATTGATTCAATTTAAATAATTTTATTCTTTTTTTCTTTAAAATATTTATAAAATGTATCAAATTTTGTTCTGAAACTTTTCAATTTTTCATACTTTAAAAAACCATTTGCTAGGGGTACCGATGGTGGGGGGTTATAATTATTGAACTTTCTGTCAGAAAATCTTCAATTAAATCAGTGTTTAAAAAAGTTTTATAAAAATTTACTTATTTGTTGAGAATAAAGAGTTTATATTATATTAATATTATATTATATTATATTATATATCCTTTCTTTTCATAAAGAAGCACCAATTTTAAAGTAAAAGTATACTCTTTCAAATTAGTTATCCTTTTAAGAGGGCTTTATCCCGTAAGTGATGTGTCCCGGAATACTTTGGGCGTTTTAAAAAAATTACGATGGCGACTAACATATGGCTCTTGCAGTCTGTCAAATACAAAAATAACGTACTTAAAAAGCTCATAGTTACTAGGGTGGTCCATAAAAAACAAAAATCCGAAATTTAATGTGTCTACCCCCCAAATTTGTTCCAAATTGAAAAAAAGTTACCCCTATTTTTTATCGTTAATGCACCGATTAAGTTTCTAAAAAGTGTTTAAAAAACAGTATTATATAATTTATTTATTAATTTGTTGATATTAACTATTTTTTTTGCAATTTCAAAAAACCGCAAGAATTCAAAACATTCAAAAATTTAATAATGGTTAATACCAACAAATTAATAAATAAATTATGGGATACTGTTTTTTAAACACTTTTTAGAAACTTATTCGGTTCATTAATGATTTAAGTGATTTTTACCGATTTTATTGCAAATTTACGAAAAAGTGCGTTTTTCCCATGCAAAATACATGAAAAACTTCATGGGCTGTGCGCCACCTCTAAATATTGTCCGATTTCAAAATAAAAAAATACGGGTAACTTTTTTTTTCAATATGGAACAAATTTGAGGGATAGGAGCAGAACATTCCGGAATTTTGTTTTTTATGGACCACCCTAATAGTTACTCAATGGTTACTCTGATCATCACAAAAATGTCTTACAAGAAGTTTTGGAAAATCCTGGTAGCAAATTTATATTATTATTTTCAAAATTAAAATGTCAGAACTAATATGGCGGGGTCGCTAAATAAGAATCTAAAGTTGGATTTTAAAATTCAAAATGTAGGATTTAATATGGCGGTATAAATTAAAAAGTTCTTTCAATTGACTTGAAACTTGTTACTTGGGCGTTTAGGGGGTCTCTATATAAGAATCTGAAGTTGAATTTTCAATATTTAAAAATGGCAGATCCAACCCCCCACACAGCACCAGAAATTCCCTGAATTTCCCCTGAATATTGGTCCACATTTCCCGAATATTCGAACCTAATATTCAGGGAAGTTTCGTGGAAGCATCAAAATGTCCGCCATAAAGAATATTGGACGCTAAATTTCCCTGAAAATGTATTTCTAATTTTCAGGGAAGTTCCGCATCTAATATTCCTAGAATATTCAGGGAAAGTTAAAAAAAATTTCCAAAATTTTTTTGATCTGGTAATTGATAAAAATTGTATGTCATATTTGGCACCCGTAGGATTCTAGAACATTAAAAACTACGGCGCAGCCGTAAGTGTCACAGAAACCAAGTTCGACCATTGCGCATCATGTACAGAAGATTTACGAATACTGTGAATATTGAAGGAATATTAGATGCGGAAATTCCCTGAAAATTAGAAATACATTTTTAGGGAAATTTAGCGTCCAATATTCTTTATGGCGGACATTTTGATGCTTCCACGAAACTTCCCTGAATATTAGGTTCGAATATTCGGGAAATGTGGACCAATATTCAGGGGAAATTCAGGGAATTTCTGGTGCTGTGTGGGCCTCACAGCATGGGATATCTCGTGAATATCTCATTATAATCCTGGGACCTATCAGGGATAACCCTGGGATATCCCACGGGATATCTCACGGGACGGAAATTTGGATGACCCAGGGACATCCCAGGGATATCCCGGCGGGATATAGCATTTTCAATCTCTCATCGAGATGTCCCAGGGTCATCCCAGGGATATCCCGTCGAGAGATCCCAGGGACATCCCAGGGATATCCTACGTGGGATATAGTATTTACAATATGCCATCGAGATGACCTTGGGCTATTACTTATTGGTCATTATAACCATAATATTCATTACTTGTAACCAAAATGTATCATAAAATAATTAGTAGTAACAAATATTTGTATTTGTTTAAGATAATTACTAGATATGTTTATGTTTTTTTTTTTAAAAAATGTTTAAGTGCAACCAATATTCTTCGCATCAAGTACTAATGTTTTTCTCTACTGCATATAAGAAGCTTCAGTGGCTCAGTTGGTTACGGCCGCGCTTGCTATGCACAAGGGCGCGGGTTCGAATCCTCATACCTCCAAATTGTTTTTCTAAAGCATTAGAGTATATCTCATGAGGCGGAAATTTGGATAGACTGGGGATGTCCCTAGGATATCTTTTGTGTCCTAGGGATGTCCCTAGGATATCTCAAATTTCAGCGGGATATCCCAGGGATGTACCAGGGATATCCTTTTGTTCTGAGGGAATATGGGGGCATAATTTCGGATCAGCCGACATCTAAAAAATGAACAGATTTTAATTTTTTTTTTTAAATACTCATTAATGTTTGTACTGTAACGCTTAACTGCTAGAAAATAAAGATTTTTTTCAATTCACTTAAATAAATGTTGATAACTTTTAAAAAGTAAAAAATTGATTTTTTTAAAAAGTGATTTCCAGATACTTTAATGCAAGAAACTATATAAACTTATATATTTTACACAAAAAACTTGTCTTTAATATTTATAAATGGTTCCAGTTATAACACAACAATTTTTAATTTGTTTAAACACCCTTAGTTAACAAATAAATAACTTCCAAACTTTTCCCACCTTAGACTTTGTTTCTTTTGCAAATTTAACTAATAACTATTGGCCTTGATTTATAATAGAGTTTAAGATGTTTGGTAATAATTATTATATTGTTTAAACAATATCTTAGTTAACAATAGTATATTATGCATCAAGGGAGGGAAGTCCGTGTTCTTTTGTCAAGCACAAATGTTCGCAGAACGAGTGTAGCACGAGCGTAGCGAGTGCGAAACGAGTTCGGAGAACATTGTGCGAGACAAAAAATCGGCCTCCCGAGGTGCATATGCTATTTTCTGTCACATATGTACGAAAATCTCGTGTTTCGTTCGCGTTAGCGGGTCAGCACTCGCAGTTTTCAGGTTAGTGACGTTAGAGATAAAAAAACTTCCGAACAGTGAAAAAAACTGATAAGAGTTTATTTTACTGTTCGGAAGTTTTTTTACCTCTAACGTTCACTGACATAAAAACTGTGAGTTCTGCCCCGCTTAAGGCGAACGAAAACACGAGGTTTTCGTGCATGTGTGGTAGAAATAAATTACTTTGAAAGTTGTCCTTACTTAGATTATGTTTTTTTTTTAAATTTAACTAACAACTATTGGCTTAGATTTGTAATACAGTTTACGATGTTTACTTTTAATTATTATATTGTTGAAGCAATATCTTAGTTAACAAATAAATTACTTTAAATGTATCCCTTACTTGGATTTAGTTTTTTAGTAAATATAAATGATAACTTTTGGCCTAGATTTATAATACAGTTAAGGTTGTTTATTAACCATTTTTTAATTGTTTAATCAATATCTTAGTTAAAAATAAAGTACCTCCAAACTTTTTCTACCTTAGACTTCGTTTCTTTTGTAAAACTAATTAATTACTATTAGCCAATAGTTATAATACAGTTGGGGATGATTTCTGACAATTTTATTAAATTGTTTAAACTATCTTACAATTAGATAACAAATAAATTACTTTTAAAATTTTCTTTATTTAGATTTCGTTTTGTTTTGTGAAATTAATTAATTACTATTAGTCTAATTTTCTGATACAGTTAAGGTTATTTATTAGCAATTTTTAAATTATTTAAACAATCTTAGTTAACAAAGAAATTACTTTTAAAGTTTTCTTTATTTAGATTTCGTTTTGTATGTGAAATTAATTAATTGGTATTGGTCTAATGTTCTGATACAGTTAAGGTTGTTCATTAACAACTTTTAAATTATTTAAAAAATTTTAGTTAACAAATAAATTACATTGAAAGTTCTCCTTACTTACGTTTCGTTTCTGTTTCAAATTAAAATGATAACTATTGGCCTAGATTTATAATAAAGTTTAAGATGTTTACTTATAATTATTACATTCTTTGAACAATATATTAGTTAACAAATAAAGAACTTTAAATATTTTCCTTACTTAGATTTCGTTTCTTTTGCAAACTTAATTCGTAACTATTAGCCAAGATTTATGATGCAGTTTAAGATGTTTACTAATAATTATTAGATTGTTTAAACATTAACTTAGCTAACAAATAAATTACTTTAAAAGTTTTCCTTACATAGATTTCGTTTTTTTTTTGTAAATTTAAGTGATAACTTTCGGCCTAGATTTATAATACCATTAAAGTTTTTTATTAAAAATTTTTAAATTGTTAAAACACCCTTAGTTAACAAATAAACTACTTCCAAACTTTTCCTACCTCAGATTTATTTTCTTTTAAAAAAACTAATTAATTACTATTAGCCTAGAGTTCTAGTAAAGTTGGGAATGATATTACTAACAATTTCTAAATTGTTTAAACAATATTAGTTAACAAATAAAATAATTTAAAAGTTTTCTTTATTTAGATATCGTTTTTTGTGTAAATAAATTAATGACTATTGGTTAAGAGTTACAATACATTTTAGGATATTTACTAATAATTATTATGTTGTTTAAACAATATCTTAATTAACAAATTAAAAGTTTTACAGTTTTTTGTACTTCGATTTTGTTTCTTCTGTTAGGTTAATTAAATATACTTACACTTGGCCTAGAGTAATAATATAAGTAGTAAGGGCCCATTATGGCCAGACATTCGTGACGTCACAGAGTGACGTCACTGGCGCCAGAGTGAGAGAGAAAGAGATAGTGGGGGTAAGGTGAGTGAGAGAGACAGAGGGGAGGTGCGGGAGAAGGGGCGGGTATTTTATAGCCAGACATTCGTGACGTCACATGGTGGGGGTAAGGGGAGGGGATAGTGGAATTATGGGATGATTTTTGTGACGTCACAGGTTGTAGTGTGTAAGAGTGGGAGAGAGAGAGGGGGTTAGTGTGAAAAGAGAGATGGCGATAGTTATAGCCAGACATTTGTGACGTCACAGGTTGTGGTGATCGAGGGTGAGGGGTAAGGGGTGGGATGGTGAAATTATAGGAAAAGTTTAGTGAAGTCACAGGTGTAATGTGTAAGAGAGAGAGAGAGAGAGAGAAAGAATGGAGTGGGGTAACGAAAGAATGAGTTGTCGTGTAGGGGATATCCAATCAGATTGCGTCCTATAAGTGACCACAATGGACACTATTATAATAATTTTAGTGGGTGGTAGTTGTCGAATATTGGAGCCAATGAGATGATGTCCTATATACAACAAGAATACAGGTTATTAGAGGAAGGTTTGAAAAGTGCGATAATGAATTCAGAATGGAAATTTGGGTGAAGGTATTGTTGTGCTCGGTCCCAGCATCTGGGACTAGAATAGAGAGTGGTAAACAGATGGAGAGAGGTATAGGGGGTAGTGAAGAAGAGAAGCATGAAATACGCGTCTGAATGACTAGCTGGCAAAACAAGGGAGAGCGAGTGATGCGGCAGTGAGTTAGAGGGGTAGGGGGAGAGAAGAATAGGAAAGGAACAAGCTTGCCAGGTATGCAAGTGTTTCCCTAAAAAAGAAATATGCAAAGAGCTGAGAAACTAGAAACTTGAAATATTCTACGAGTTGGAAAAAATAAAAATTCGTCCAATATTGAAATTTTTTATTTGAATTTAATTTAAAACATTTATAATTATTTAAAATAATTATGAGAAATACTCAATAAATTAATAAAATAATTTATATTAAAAAAAAAAAAAATTACCTACCTCAAGATTCGAACCCTCGAGTTGGCAGTCCGATGTGCTAGCCACCTGACCACTATGGCTGTGTAGAGACTTAATAGACAGATTTAGTGAGTAAAACTATTATTTTTTTCAAGTGTCTGAATTTTCTCAAAACTTATATTCTGAAATATTTCAAAATTTATTTCTTTTACGAAATATTAAACTATCTTAACTTAATATGAGGTTAGGTGAAATAAAATACTGTATCTAAAGTTACGATATTTATTTGTCCTTTTTTAAAAAAAAAATTACATTCTAACATAACCAAACTATATGAACTAATTAATAACATAAGATAGGTTGAGTGACGAGAGAACTATAATTAATTATTACGTGTACATTTATTAAGATATTTTAGAATGACCACAGAGAGACGTAAAAACATTTCAAACAACATGTTCACAAGCGACGCAGCATATTTTCGAGTTTATTCTATACATTTAACAAGTATTTCGAGACGAGCACGATTGGACACAGCGATGAAGGTGAATATTATTACTGTGAGAATGAAAATAATATCCACCTTGGAAACTGTGTAATTTTTTTTTAATCATATTATTACAATTATTATTATTATTATTAACCTTTTTTAAAAGTTGTCTATAAAAACAATAAACAATAGAATCATTTTTCACAAAATTTGTGGTAAAAAGTTTAATGAAATCACACAAACTGACACCACTGCACATATAAAAGAGAAACATAATGCAAAACTGACCACATACATCAGAAGAGAAACTTTGTAATTGTTCTGTGTTCCACTGGTATACGGTGCAGTTTCGACGCAAACAATCAACATGTTCAGGAATACGAGGCGGAAAACCGTAGCTGTCGAAAAAGGTTCCTCGGCCATGTTTATCGATAAAGATGGCGATCCAGTGCGTTCCAGGTTTTCGATATCCATCAGTATTAACAATAATAGAGACCGGTTTCATCATGACCCTCGGAATCCGATCCGCTGGAAACACCCCAATTGTGCTTCGTGGAATTTGATGAAGCACTTGCAAAATCTGAAGACTGTTCATTTTTGACTTTTAAAAATGGGCTTTCAAGTGGTGGAAAATTTTCCAGTATTTTATTTACCTCGACTGAGGTGGGTGATTTCATTTCTATACCAGCTGTTATCATTCCTGCTGCTTTTAATTTTTCTTTTAAAAGACTTTCATCATCAAAGTTGACATTTTTTTTTTTTTATTAATTAGTGAAAAGAATTTTTTTTTTGTTTTAGCGATGTTTTTGGTGTTTCGATGCCACCGTATTCAGCCACATCAGTACCAATTGGTGGTAATATTAAAACTGGATCAGATTTTTGCTGTAGTAACCATTTTTTCACTTTATAGGCATTGTTCACAGCACAAACAAAAGTTTTTTTCTTTTTTAAATCCGTGATGTAGGCAGAATTCACTAGTTTGTTCAAGATTCTTGAAACCTGGACATGTAAATAATTCCAAGTTAATAATCTGACGACTCATAATGTCTTGTAGTAGTTTTGCTTTTTCTTGCCCTCGAGTATAAATTTTTCCCGCTGTTCTTGCAACATTGCGCAAGTTTGCGTGTAAAAATTTAAGTGGCACGTCTCCTTCGAACCATTCAATACCATGGAAGGAGCAAGTTAACCAGTTATTTTGTTGTTTTGCACCGGGTGATAATTCGGTAAATGGAAATGGTGGTGATGATATCCAATGACCAACAAAGTTATCATTTAATGCAACAACAGCCACTTCTTTCTCCATAAATTCTCCATTAGCACCACGAAAACTCTGGATATCAATAACGAAATCCATCACTTCACAATAATATTGTAATTTAATGCATAGGCATTGTCCACACTACTCCGCGAACAAGAAAGAAATGAACTTCTTTCTACTGGCTTATATACATTTTAATGAGTGATGCAATAGCTGATAAACTGATGTAATAGAGATAAGAGAAAATTTCCAAATTTAGAAATACCATATGTTACTCTAAGCACCAAAGTCAACAATAACCTGTCGCGACGAGTCTATTTCTAATACATTATCATACTCTGCATATACAATGCAGTTTATAGTATTTTCCAATGGTTCCTCAAAACGAACTTCAATTCTCACACTACCGTTTTTCACAAGATTCCAATGTGAATAACAATTTGCAGATAGATCAGGCGTTAAATCGAAAGCAAAAAGACAAAATCCTTCACTGTAATCAGAACGATCAATGTCATTACCCTCATTCAGAAAATGTATTCCTGTACCAGTAAACAGACTTTGATAAGCCTCGACAAATAGTTTTTTTTTACTAAAATCAGGTTGTAGAGGTTTGGATGGTAGTTGCATACCATCAACATACAGTGAGAGAAAATTAATTTTATAATTTTTAAAATTAAATGGATTAAGTTTTGTGTTTCCATTAAAGGCTTTGTTATCAACAAATCCTATTATTACTCTTTTTGGTAGTTGACCAAGGATAACGTTATCAAGGGTGTCACCATGTACACCATTGTGTAATGTAAAAGATTTTACCTCTACTCGTGTGATTGGATACTTTGCCGTACTATGAGAAAGTGCTTTTGTATGTGCCAGTAAAATACCAGGACTTATTTTTGCACGACGTACAAGAAGAGATGCTTCGGTAATGTGAATGTTACATCGGTTTGTTGGATCCATCAGGACAAAAGAATTTTTGTTACGCACTAAACGAAGACGCATTTCCACTCTATTTAAAAGAAACTTATTTTGGTTAAATATGTCACAATGCAAATGACCAATCAAATCGATTGACCCATCATGAGATAAATATTTTCTTCGTTTTTCAAGACCTGTGTCAGTACTATCTATATCATCTATTTTCTCCGCAGTGTCTACAATCCACAGAGATGAGGTTAGGTGGCTATTTTTTGCTTGTGGGCCGTAATCAAGCAGGGTTTCCAGGTAAGCTCTGTATGCATATGCATTGTTTTGTGGTGAGATAAGTTTTTGGTTAAAATATACATCAACCTGATTAAATAATGAGTGTATTAAATTATTTACAACACCATCTTTTTTTAGTGTGTCATTAGGTAACTCGGCAGTATTATTCCCTTTTAAATCAACACGTATGCTTAGCATAGTGTGCACAAGATCTATGTATTCTTCTCCATGACCAGGTATAACAAATTCTATAGGGGAGTCGTCGCTTAACGAAGAAACTGGTTTATAGTGAATCCATTGTGAGGTCTCGATAGATGTTTGTGTAGGTAGTAGTGAGAATAGGTCAAGCTCTGTTTTCAAACATTCACAAGAGTGAGAGTGTAGAAAAGACATTTTTTACTTTATTTATTTATTATCAAATATGTCAATAAATTTTCTATTTTTTACTTTTTGTGTTTTAGGCTTCTTTTCTTTTTTTCTTACTACCCGTTTCTTATTTTTTTTTTGTAGTTTTTTTAATTTTTTTCTTTTTTAGAGGTTTTCTTTTTGTTGTTTTTTTTTTATTTTTCTTAGTACTAGTCTTTTTCCTGCTTACTTTTCTTTTTCTTTTAACAGCTACTTTACGCTTGGTCTTTACCTCTCCGAATACATTATTCAACTGAGCTCTCAATTTTTTTGTATTAATTTTATAACCAGAACCATTCATGAGATTTTCAATTTTATCAAAAGCTTTTCTTTTTAAATTGTCACGACTTTCATTAAAGCGTGTTTTTATTGCTTGTTTAAATGGTATATTACTCTCAACATCATCAAGCGTGTTAAGACCTGCATGCAATGCTTCTCTACCAACAACACGTGCTCCTCGTGTCAATACTGGTAATACACGACGAAAAAGCCCACCAAGAAAACTGCCAATTCCGTGTCCTCTCTGATATGGAGATCCGACATAAATTTTTGATATTCCCCCCTTTCCAACCTGCGTGGTGTAATATTCGATATAATGAGACATTTTACTTAATCAATTTTTTTGAAATGCAGTGTCACTGTCAGAGTTCCAAACTCGAATGGTATGGGCAAGCCAACATGATCTCTTATATCAATTTCTATTGTGCGGAATTGTGTGCGAATAAGTGGAATATAATTCGGAGATGATAATTGAGTAACTTGTGTAGAAGCGAAAATATAATTTCGAGTATCAACAGGAATAATTCGTAAGAGAGGTGTCTGCACGTCACCTGTTATTCGAGGCTCGCATACGTCACAATAGACAAACATCTTCTCCGGTAGTCCACGTGCCATGCTGACAGGGTGTTTAGCATAATAGGAACTGCTGGGTAATATTTTCTCAGGTGAGAAACCGAGAATACGAGATACCTTTTCACTTATAACTAGAAAATGCTGTCCATCCAATTTACATTCATTTTTACATATTCTTTCAACTCTCACATATCCATTTCCATCGTCTTTAAAAGACAACATTATATGCTTTTGTCCAATTTCCGTCTAGTTTATCGCTGCTATTAGGTCTTTAACTTTATTGTACACACCTGGCCGAAAAATAGAGACTATAGGTTGACGCCATGCACCAGTAAGCACACCAGCTGAATTGTATTCATCTCTAATAGTGTTATCAGCAATCTCATTTGTCTCAGTGTTACTTTTCAAAAGAAAGGGTAGTTTATATTTTTCAAGTAAATTTTCTCCATCTATTGTTAATTCTTTTTTATTTTTTTTATTAATAAAACTTTTTGCCTCATTGTCAGCGTTTAATACCAGTTACATTAGTGCAATACGGTTTTCAATTTTTTCTGAATTTTCATCTCTTATATGTAAAAATGTGCGAGGAAATTGTATTTCTGTAAGTGCAATAGCCCATCGACCATTAAGTCTAATTTCATGAGGAAGTTGAGTAATAAAATGTGTAGTTGTGTTATGAGGGAAATATTTCATACTGCTATTACTAGGTAAGATTAAATAAAATTGATCTGATTCCATTATGGTACATCAATTTTATTTATTCGTTTATTTTTTCATTAAATCAGAAGCAGGTATCCACGAATTAAATTTACTAGGATATCCCTGCCACTTTACAAGTAATTGTTTTTTTGTACCTTTACCCTTGCTTCGAATTATTTTTTCAATAATGAATTCAGTATCTCTAAGAATATTTTCTCTCTTAACGACTGAAAGTTCACGTTCATAGAAATGTCCTTCTATAACCTCCCCCGCCAAGTCATTCAGCTCATAGACAACATGTGAGTGGTCTCTTTCTTTAAAAATACGCTTTATGACGAAAATTTCTTCCGTTCAACCTGCTTCATAACCTTTCTCAAACACACCTCTCTCTCTACTGATTCGTACATAATCGCCAGGTTTGTATTTAGCTTTTTTCTCACCGTGTAATAAATTTTTATCATATTTTTTAACAATATTTAAATACGCTGCTCTTGCATTTTTTAAAGTCACTGCAAATGGACGCATTTTTGTAGCTGAATGTCGTGCATTATTATACGCATGTACAATTTGTTGTAAAACATCTATGTATCGATGTGTATTGAGATACGTAAAATATCTCCACATACGTTCTTTAAGTGTACGATTAAATCTTTCAACTATGGCTGCTTTATGGTTTGGATCGCGTACAGGGCGAAACCTTATTTCGTGTTTTAATAAACATTGTTGAAACTCTTTAGCTAAAAATTCTTTTCCTCTATCACTTTGCACACATTGAGGAATTCTCTTTCTCTCGTTTTTATCGAGTATACGTTCAAATGCATTTTTCACCTCATTTCCAGATTTATTTTTCAATGGTTCTACCCAAGCGTATTTGCTCAACACGTCAATTACAACAAGTAAATATACATAAGTATCGTTATAATCTTTCAAATTTTTTAAATCAACCAAGTCAACTTCCCAAAGATCATCAATATTTGTAATATTATAAAAAGCACGTTGAAATTTTCGACGTGTAGGGATATGTAAATTATACACATCTTGACTTTTTAACCAATCAATTACTTTTTTTCTTGACACTTTACCACGCACTGCATTTACTAGTTTTTCAATTCCAGAAAAAGAAGCCTCATGTAATGGATTGTAATAAATTTCTTCTAAAATTGTCATGGTTTAAGTAAGAGAGAAAACCATTTACCTTTTTCTTCTTTTTTTAAATTTTGCCTGATACGATTTCGACTCCTACTCCTGTGTCGTTGTGAGCTGCGATTATTATTATTCTTATTGTCATTATCAGTTGAGGATGATGAATGTTCATCTTCTGTTAAAAGCGGATGCTGTGGAACAGAATTTCGAGTTGTCACTTTCTGTAAATGAATATTTGAAGAACCTGTCATTACAGTTTTTTTCCAGTATTCCCCATTTGTCACAATTTCACGTGAAATACCGATCTCATGAAGGAAAGAGGCAAACTGATGTCTTCCCACAGGATTCACACTTTTTCTATATCTTAATGCATCGTTTATCAAGTCAACAATATTAGATTTTGCTAATTCTTTACCATCAATAAAAACAGTACCGCGTTCGTTCCATCTGAAACGGTTACGTAAATCGGGTTTACTAAGACGTTGTAATAGTGATGCTCCTTTGAGGTTAAAAGTTTTGGGTACAGTAGCAGGAATATCAGCAATATAAATTGAATCTTCAGTATTATATCTATATTACTTTTATCATCGTCAGAATTTTTTACATTTTTTTTACTTGTACTTTCTGGTTTCGTTTTAAAATTTTTGTAAAAAAGATATTTTTGCAATACTTGTTGGTACATATTCCATTTCTCACGTTCATCTTTAAAAAATGGTGAGTTTAAAATTTGACTCATTTCACTGTCAAGTCGACTCGTAACATTTCCAGGTGTTTGCATACTGTTAAACGGTGTTTGAAATACATTATCAGCAAAAATATTTTCAGTGTGATTTTTTGTTTTCATATTAGCCCCGGTATTAGAATTATTTGTAAAAGTATGAAAATTACTAGTATTAGTTAAAAAAGAAGATTGTTGTTGTTGTTGTTGCATTTTTTCAATTTGTTCGCTAGGAACTAATACCATTTTTCTTGCGTGTTCCATAACCTAAAATTCTGATATTCCTCATGCAAATAGGTTTGATAGAACACTACCAATAATTGGTGCAAGTAGTAATGGTAAAAACCCACTCCCTTTTTGTAAAATAAAATGTTTTTTCTTTTTCCAATTTCCCGATGGTTCTGCTAATTTTCGTAATTTTTTTCTGTGTTTTTTCAATTTTTGTTTTTCAGGCGTTTTTAACGGTATATTTCCAGCTAGAATATTTAACGCACACTCACAAATGCACTTGATCAATTTATGATTGGCTGATGATAAAATTGCTCGTTTTTGACTAGTATCAAGATGATATATTGCATTTAATGCGGCAGCGTTTTTCACGCCAATACACTTACATACACTCGACGCCATTACAATCTTACAACTGGTACCTGATCATTTGTATCAACTCTTTTTATACTTTTTATTGGCAAATAAACGTAAGAAAAATCGTCTGAAGGAAATATATTGGTTCTGAAACGACAATTATCAGGTGTCGACTGTTTAAGGTCAAGAAAAAGATAACCATGCGGTTTTAAGGTTGCATCGTGATAAGCCTCTTGTAAAAAGCGTGGATTCTCAGGGTAAATTTGCCGAGCAAGATGTTGAAACTGTGCGCGATCCCTAGGATTTTTAAAGACAATAATATAATTTGCATTCAGCGAGATATCTCTTTGTCCATGACCCTGATGAAACAGATTTTGAGAGATAAAAACTACACTGAGATTTTTGTGGTGACTACCTTTAGTGAAGAGATCGACAATTGTATTATTTGACGATTCTCGCATAAGATCGTCAATAATTATTAATTTTGGACACTCATTATCACTCGAGTAATCAGCTGGTTGTGATAATCCTTCTTTAAATTCTATTTTTTTACCATATTCAGAGTACCCATGTTGACATTCTGAATAATAAAACAGTATACGAGTAAAATGTACATTACACATACTATGAATATTTTTTAAAAATTTTTTTACAAAAAATGTCTTTCCACAACCAGTTGGACCACAAATCATTGATGTAAACGGGTGTTTCCATCTCGTATCCATCTTTCTTACTAAGTAGATAATTAGTTTGATACTCCTTTTAAGAAATTATTTCTAAACAAAAGTAATTAATGATATGCTAGCGCATGCGCGTATATGTAGTTCGGAACCACATCAGCTGATTTTGGTTCCGCACGCACACCAGACTTGATAAGCTTATTTAAGCCTGGTTTGTACGCCGAATTCATGCTTATTTTCGGCGTCATGCGCATCTCGCCTTTTATCAGCTTGTCAAGGCGAGACCGCGACGCGCCGCGCCGCCCGCCGACGCCGACGCCCGCTGCTACGCTTACCTTTTTCCATCTTTTTCTTCTTCTTATTTTTTCCTTCCACACTTTGTTTTTAATTTAACGAATTTATCAAAGTTTAAAGAAGTATTTCAGAATTATTGTTTTTGTTAAACATTGAAACGTTACAGTAGTGAGAGAAAATTAATAAGTTTAAATCAAAATAGTTCTAGATAGCATTTTTATTATTATTATTTTATTTCTTTTGTATAGACTTTTAACTAGGTGAAAAGGTTTACAAGAAAAAACACACGACTCACATGTATATATTCGTTATATTGAATAATAATTTTATTTCATTTAAATTGTGTACAATAACATAAATTGTGTAAGGTTAAAATTGTTTATGATAATAATAATTTTACAATAACATATTATCTGAACAAAATGACGAAAAATAGTTTTTAAGAGTCATTCGCTTCTTTTTTTTTTGTTTTCTCGTAACTTCTGACCTATAGCTAGAGACAGAAACGATGTTAAAATACACGAAATTTCGCAAAACACAATTTCAAAGTAACGGTTTACAAACTCAAGTGGTAACTGTTCTTTAACTTTTTTTTAAAAAATGGAAATTTTACATTCAATAACTAGGTTATAAATTCACTAGATGGTTTCACAATATTTTGCGAATCCAAATAAGAAGACATCTCACTAATAAAAATGTCTTTACACAGTTTAACGTCGTCAGCAATTCTTCGCAACTGTTTTACACGCTCGTCGATACATATAGCCAACTTGGTTAACCCTTCAAATATAGCCATTTGCATCACAATGTTGTTGGAAAAATGATACTCCTTCTTCCCATACGTGATGTCCAGCAGTGATTTTTCATCATAATCATCACCAGTAGATTTACCAATTAAAATTGCTCGTGTATTATACGAAGTGGTGAAAATAAATACACATCTGCCAATTCTAACAGCTTCTGGACGAGGATCACCACCACATGATGTATAATTACTTCTTCCATCCAGATATGCACAAATTATATCAAATTTTTGTTGTAGATCCAACCATTCTTCAAAATGTAACGAAATTCCACGAGATCGTTTATCGGTGAAATGAATGACTGGTAAAAAATCTCCTCCATCTTGTATTTCAAGACCAACAAATATTTTTTTTGAACAAGAATTATTCAAGTCATAACTCGTAACAAAAATCATAGGATGAAGTGGTAAAGGTTTAAATTTCTTTTGCGATCTCACACCACTATTGCAGTTGGATGTTAAAAATGCCATTTCTTCAGGATATTTACGTTTTTTTTGCACTCCCGAATAATTTACACTTAGATCAACTGGTGCTTGTGTATCGTCACTATCAAAATCATATGTGGCAGCAGACACGATTTTTGAGAAAACACCCGCCATGGTGACTATAGAGATACAAATTTCAGAATAACATGAGTGTAAGATCATACCACTTCTTTTATAGATGTTGTGTGAAACAAGTTCGAGCATGTTATACTCATAACAGGTGTTAGATATACCAATTATCATAATCATAATAGAGAGAATTTGACTATCCGGTTATGATACGTTATCTTTAAAATCATGTTCATACAAGTTTAAACTCTTATTATTATTTTCAAAATTGAAATTGTTAATAAAACATATACTTTTAAATTCTTTAGAAAACAGCGTGTAATAAAAAAAATATAAGATAAAAGAAAATTTTAACCTGAAAGTGCATTAAATACGTTTTGAGTAAACGCAAATTAAAATGTTTAATTATTATTATTTTTATTTATTTAATCAGGATGTTAAATTCTCTTATTATATACTGACGATTTTTAACATTTTCATAACTTTTTTTTTTTTTCAGAAAAATATAAGATATAAACTGTATTCAGCAAGATATTAAACTCTAGTTTGAATATTGTAATTTCGTTAATAGAAAAGCGAATATTGTAGGAAACAGATCATTTAGGGTCTATGTAAATGAATAGGTAGCCTGTATTGTACACTAACAAACCCCTATAGCGCAAGTCGCGACCAAGTGTAAACATCAACCGAATAAGATAAAAGTTCTGCCAGACATACTTTCACTTTTGTCATCATAAAAATTTAAATAAGAGTATGTTTTTCAGAATATATGAAGGGTATTTTTTTACAATATATGCAACACTTCTTTGGTAATAAAGAAACAGTTTTTAGCATATCCCACTCTTTTTCTGAGCAGTTTCTTGTAAATTTTAAAACGCCCATTTTTATGCTGATTAAAAAGTCTTTTGGCTAGTCCAACCTTCTCCTATGGGGTGGTGGAAATATGAAAATTTATAAAACTGAAACTCAATGTGAGAAAAGCACAGTTTCCGTTGAGACATCGAGCTAGAACATCTCAAAAAAAATTAACTACACAAATTCGCTATGAATACCCAAAAAGTTTCCGAACAAACCGGCGCGATGAACGAAGCGATTTCCGAGTTTCGGAAATTCATCGATATTTTAGAGACGGGCTTAAACGCGGGTGATTTTTCGAAAGAAAAACTCCAACTTTTAACGTGTCAAACGTTAAATTTTATGAGCACGAAGGGATTAAATTCCGTGAAATCTTTGGTCGCAAATGACCAGTGGTTAAAAATGCACAAAGAGAGTTTAATGAATTCTCAAACAAAAATTGAAGAACAGTTTGGGAAAAGAAATGGCATTTTTGGTAAGTAAAACTTAAATAAAATGAATAAATACCTAATAAATAAAAATTGATATTTTATTAATAATTAATTTTATTTTTCAGTTATCACTCGTGTTCAAGATGAAGTAATTAATCAAGTTGAAGAAATGGTACCTTTACCATTACCAAGTACAACATTATCACCACCACCGCCACCGTCACCACAAACAACAACAACAACAACAACACCACTACCACAGCAAATACCATTACCACCACCTGATTCGCAACACTCTTCACTTTCCTTATTTTCAACACCGGAATCCCCACCACTAGCAACTTCGACTCCTATACCATCAAGACTATTAATCCTAAGAAATATCTCACCTTGTGATTTAGTTGGTAGGTACAATATATGTACTCAACTTCCAGAATATTTCACCGATGAAGATGAGGGGGATACATTTGAGGATAAGAGGCAGCGCGAGTTGAGGTAGGAGGAAAGTGAAGAAGAGGAAGATGTAGTTTTGGATAGAGTGTCAGTTGCAAGTGATAATAATAGTAATGTGTACAGTGCAAGATCGTTTGACAGAAACAGTGACACGAACCCGATCGAAATTGTAGATCTGGTTAGTAGTGACAGTGAAACTGGTAATTGGGCTGTCAATCGGACCCCGATTGACCTCTCACACTGGATTAGAGAGATAACCCGACCTCAAGATGGTGAACGCCAGTTTGTTAATGGTGATCTTGACCTTCTATCAAACAATGGTGAGTACATTTTTATTTGTAAAAAAAATGAGTATAAATGACAGAGTAGACAAATTTTAATTTCTAAGAATATTTAATTTATTACTAGTGTAATATAATTGTATTTTTTCATTATCTGATTTTAAATTTTAATATATATTTTTATAACATGATATTAATCCAATTAGTGTTTTATTAATTTTCGAAAAATTAACTCAAAATCTGAATTTATATTCATTTCTAAAAATTTTTTATTTAAGCTACTTATCATCATTTTAGTTTTGACAATACTTTTAATTCACATATAATTAAAAAGTTAACCTGATCAATACACACTCGGTAATAAATATAATAAAATTTTATCAATAAGAATTAAAATAATGAAAGAAAAAAAAGCTAGGAAATATTTTTAATACTATTAGTATTTTTATAACGGTGTTAATCTGTATCTCTGTCTGTGTGTATGTGTCTGTATATAGAAATGGTCACTGTCCAAAAAGGGTATGGAGTAGATGCGCAGAATGACGCAACACCTGGGCCATCTCGCGCAAGTGAAATTAATAATAGAGATGGTGATTTTAATGATTCGCCTAAATTTCAAATTATAGAAAAAACTAGTTGTTTCAATCAGAAATTTAAATTACGTGGTGACGATTATTTAATTAAATTCGCAAAATTACCAGATAAAATAATTAACCCAATCGAATGGGTCGAATCTGCTTTGCGGGGAATTTTCAACTCTATTATTGTAAATTATGACCCCTCGGATTTTGTCGGTATTAAATTTAACTCTGATACTTTTACTAAATCGTGTGGGTTTTTTTCGATTCGAGAAGTTAGAGATTTTAATTTCGAGGATTTCTGGGGAATTTTTTTTTCAGTTGTCCAAAGTGCCGAACAGTTTACTTTTGACGATAGCTTTAGGTTAAACGTATAATGTATACAAAACATTAATGGTGGTGCGTGAAATGAGCTTTCTGAAAAAAATTTGAAAAAAAGGTCCATATTAACTATAAAAAATAATGATTTTTCATGTCTTTCACGTGCTATTGTTTCTGGAATAATATACGCTGTACGTGGTAATATTCGCGAGGGCCCGGTACACTTAAAAGTGGCTAGATGTAAGAAAAGATACCCGGAAGCTTCAGACAAATTTGGCTGTCATGTTAATGAGAAACTCTAATGTTAATAATACTCAAGGTGGTTGTGGTATTAATGAGTTAATTAAATTTCAACAATATTTGGTTCAAGAGAGTGTAGTTTTAAGAGTTTTTGACTCAAAAGAATTTTCCCGTGGGGGTGAGCCCGCTTTTGATGGAATTAAATATTTTATTGAAAGAGGGGAGAACCCGACATTTTCTGTTCATCTACTGCATAATGGTATTAATCGTCATTACGATACAATTTTAAGTTTAACGGGTGCTGCAGTAAGTAGAGGATTTTGCATTCCCTGTAACCAGAGTTACAGAAGAGAATGCGAACACAGATGTTCTCACAAATGTCACGCATGTTTTTCACAACCACCTTGCTTAAAGACTAATTGCGATCAAACGAGTAGGCGTAAATGTGATTCGTGTTTACGTCGATTTTTTAATGACGCATGTTTTAATCGACATTTACACCCAGATTCCTATTCACTTAATAAATCTATATGTGCAACATTGCGAATTTGTAACTCGTGTTTACGTTTGGTTAATCTTAGTAAAACGAAAGAACATGTATGTGGTCTTTCTTATTGTCAGGTTTGCAAATGTGATCGCGAATTTAATCACAATTGTTTTATGACGGTGGCAAAGGAGAGTGATTCAAATAAAATAAATTCCGATGGTACACATAAATTCCCTGTTATTTTTACTTTTTTTGACTTTGAAACTCAGCAAAATCAGACTGTAGAAGGGACCGAGTCTGTTAATGTACACAAACCAAACCTTTGCGTTGCTCAGCAGCTGTGCACCTTTTGTGTTGACAACCAAGACATCTCACAAGTGTGTCAGGAGTGTGGTATACGTGAATATATTTTCGACGGTGAAGACCCTGTACATGATTTTGTTGAGCTTGTTCTACGACCAGTTAAAAAATTTAAAAAAATTATTTGTATATCACATAATGCTCGAGGATATGATTCTCAATTCATCCTCGCTTATCTTGCATGGCATCATACTCTTAAAAGTAGTGATCCCATTTTTTTGCAAAACGGTACAAAAATTACTACGATGCAAGTAAATAAAACTATTTTTATCGATAGTTTGAATTACTTACATCTTCCCTTATCAGCGTTGCCATCTGCATTTGGTTTAAAAGGAGTGGGGGAAAAAAGGGGGTATTTCCTCATTTGCTTAATATCCCTGAGAATAAAAATTATATTGGCAATTTACCTGATAAAAAATTCTATTCCCCTGATACAAGGAGTGAAAAGGCACGAGTAGAATTTTTAAGATGGTATGCTGAAAAAAGTGCAGATCGTTCATATAAATTTAATCTCAGGGAGGAGTTAATTGATTATTGTAAAAACGATGTGGATATTTTACGATGTGCGTGTTTAGCATTTCGAAAAATTTTCCTTGAGTATGGTAGTGTTTGCCCATTCACTGACGCCGTTACTATAGCCTCTGCTTGTAACAGATTTTTTAGATCACACTGTTTGCAAGAAAACAGTATTGCAATTATTCCTAAAGGGGGTTATAGATAGGCCAATAATCAATCTAAAATAGCAATCGAATGACTTTTGTCTGTTGAGAAAAGGGATGGGATCACTATCACACACGCAGGAAGAAACAGAGAACACAGACTTATTGAAAATATCCTTGTCGATGGATATTATGAAAACGCAGCCAAAACAACTCGTCGTGTGTATCAATTTCATGGATGCTATTGGCATGGATGTATTAAATGCTATACAATAAATAGGGATCAAAAACTAAATAACACAGACTTAACAATGGATGACAGGTATGCAAATACACTGGCTGCGTCAGATAAAATTCAAAATTGTGGTTATGAGCTTTCTCAAATGTGGGAATGTGAATTTAATCGTTTAAAAGAAAATGACGAGGAATTAAAAACGTTTTTAAAAAACCACCCTATTTTAAAAAAAAACAGAGTACTAAACCCACGCGACGCATTTTATGGTGGTCGAACTGGCAATACCAAGTCATTTTATAATGTAAAGAATGATGAAATAATTGAGTATAAGGATGTTTGTTCTTTATACACTTTTATTTGCAAAACTGGAAAGTTCCCAGTAGGACACCCTGAAATTTATATTGGTGAAGATTGTCGAAAGTAACAGGTGATAATAATAATCTCACCAATGTCGAGGGTTTAATACTCTGTTCGATTTTACCTCCTCGTAATTTGTACCACCCTGTGCTACCTGTTCGCCAGCATGGCAAGCTCATGTTTACACTCTGTCGCTCATGCTGTGACTCTCTCGAGCAGGGTCAATGCACTTACGAAGACGAGGCACAGCGTGTGCTTGAGGGTACATGGGTCTCTGACGAGATAAAAGAAGCCGTAAAATTAGGCTATCGTATTGTTCAAATTTATGAAATTTGGCAATACAAAACCACTCAATACAACCCGGTTACCCGTGAAGGAGGTTTGTTTGTGTCTTATATAAATAAATTTCTGAAAATAAAACAAGAAGCGTATGGCTGGCCATTGTATTGTACAAATGAAACTTTAAATCAAGAATATTTAGCTCGTTATGAACAGGCAGAAGGAATACGATTAAATCCCGAAAACATTAAAAAAATCCTGGACTGCGTTCAGTTGCAAAACTATGTCTAAACTCTTTCTAGGGTAAATTTGGACAGCGTGAGAATTTATCTCAGACATCAGTTGTACGTACACGCTCAAAGTTATTAGAAATGATAACTTGTCCGGATATTAAGATTAGCGAAATCATACCCGTTAACGAACACTCGCTCTATGTTTGCTGGAAGTACAAAAACGAATCTTGTACTCCTCCACCCAACACAAATGTTGTAATAGCGGCCTACACTACTGCACAAGCCCGTTTAAAATTGTATAGCTATTTTTCTAAACTAGGTAAAAGAGTGTTATATTATGATACAGACTCGTGCATATATGTAAGTCGCAATACACCATTAGAGTACAAACTTTTAGTAGGTACACTTTTGGGCGATCTAACCGACGAAATTGAAAAAGATTATGGTGTTGGTAGTTATATTTCAACTTTTGTCTCTGGAGGTCCAAAATTTTACTGTTATAAAGTTAGAGCAGCTGACGGATCTGAACCCAGTGTTTGCAAGGCTAAGGGTATTACATTAAATTTCAAAAATTCAAAATTAATTAATTTCAACTCGATCCGCGACTTAGTGATTTTGAATGAAAACCCGATATCAGTTTCCTCAAGAGTGATTCGCACCACTCGATTACACGAGGTCGTAACACGTGATGAAACCAAAACATGTAGAGTCGTTAATATGAAACGACGCAGGGCAGATAATTATGATTCTCTGCCTTATGGTTGTAAACGACTTCGTGTAGAGCGTTAATTTATTATCTAGTAATTTATTATTTATTAAAAATTATTTATTTTGTTAATAATGTTTATTTATTTGTTATTTTTTTTACATTATGTTCATCTAACTAAAATCACCATCTCGCTTAGTATTCATCGCTACGAACTCAATAGTTCACTATACTCAAGGTATACTTATATTCTAAATAATAATAATAATAATAATAATATAAGAATAATTCTTCTATATATTTAATTTTTACTCTCTGTTTACAGAATGGCACACTTTACCCTCAAATGAACCACAATCCAATAATATAGACAACGAAGGCACGGGTCAAACGCTGAACAAAAGAAGAATAGAAGATCTGAGAAGCATTCATACTCGAAACTATGCTAATTTTAACGTGGGCCATGAGGAAGAAGCACAGAACCAAAATCTACGAGAGAGCGCATCTGTTATTACCTCTACTGCTACAACGGAAATTTATAACCCTGAAAATGAAAGAGAAACTCCGATGGATATTGAGGAAACTGTGTTTCTTCAACACAGCCATGAATGTATTAACATTTCTACCATGATGGACACTGATGTGGACCGAGTTGACGTAGCATGTATCGCAGGTTCACCAGATATGGAATATAATTTTGATGCTGACACTGTAGCATTAGATGTAAATGGTTGTTGGCGTATTTATTAAAAAGTATTATTTTTATTGTATATTTGTAAATATTATTTCCCCAATGTAATTTCTTAAAAATTATTGAATGTGTGTGTGTATGTGTGTGCATTCAAATACATCTAAAGAACAAATAAATATTGTAACTTTAGATAAAGTAATTTATTTTACCTAACCTCACATTCAGTTAAGATAGTTAAATGTATAAAGATTAAAAGAATTTAAAAAATTAAATGATTTAAACTCTATTTTCGTAAAAGAAATAAATTTTAAAATATTTCAGAATATAAGTTTTGAGAAAATTCAGACACTTAAAAAAAATAATAGCTTTACTCACTAAATCTGTCTATTAAGTCTCTACACAGCCATAGTGGTCAGGTGGCTAGCACATCGGACTGCCAACTCAGAAGTCGAGGGTTCAAATCTTGAGGTAGGTAATTTTCTTTTTTTTTTAATATAAATTATTTTATAAATTTATTGAGTATTCTTCATAATTATTTTAAATAATTATAAATGTTTTAAATTAAATTCAAATAAAAAATTTCAATATTGGACGAATTTTTATTTTTTCCAACTCGTAGAATATTTCAAGTTTTTAGTTTCTCAGCTCTTTGCATATTTCTTATTTTAGGGAAACACTTGCATACCTGGCAAGCTTGTTCCTTTCCTATTCTTCTCTCCCCCTACCCCTCTAACTCACTGCCGCATCACTCGCTCTCCCTTGTTTTGCCAGCTAGTCATTCAGACGCGTATTTCATGCTTCTCTTCTTCACTACCCCCTCTACCTCTCTCCATCTGTTTACCACTCTCTATTCTAGTCCCAGATGCTGGGACCGAGCACAACAATACCTTCACCCAAATTTCCATTCTGAATTCATTATCGCACTTTTCAAACCTTCCTCTAATAACCTGTATTCTTGTTGTACATAGGACATCATCTCATTGGCTCCAATATTCGACAACTACCACCCACTACAATTATTATAATAGTGTCCATTGTGGTCACTTATAGGACGCAATCTGATTGGATATCCCCTACACGACAACTCATTCTTTCATTACCCCACTCCATTCTTTCTCTCTCTCTCTCTCTCTCTCTCTCTCTCTCTCTCTCTCTCTCTCTCTTACACATTACACCTGTGACGTCACTAAACTTTTCCTATAATTTCACCATCCCACCCCTTACCCCTCACCCTCGATCACCACAACCTGCGACGTCACAAATGTCTGGCTATAACTATCGCCATCTCTCTTTTCACACTAACCCCCTCTCTCTCTCCCACTCTTACACACTACAACCTGTGACGTCACAAAAATCATCCCATAATTCCACTATCCCCTCCCCTTACCCCCCCCACCCTGTGACGTCACGAATGTCTAGCTATAAAATACCCGCCCCTTCCCCCGCACCTCCCCTCTGTCGCTTTTACTCCCTTTACCCCCACTATCTCTTTCTCTCTCACTCTGGCGCCAGTGACGTCACTCTGTGACGTCACGAATGTCTGGCCATAATGGGCCCTTACTACTAATATAGCGGTAGGGAAGAGTAGTCAGAGTTGGACAGTGGTCAGAGTTGAATCATCGCGTTTATTTTGTTTTATTACAGTAGATCCATATGTCGTTGTGTGTAAATACTTGTTAGCAATGCCAGCAAGCTTTTTAGATGGATTGCAGTGAAGTTTGCGGACTATATAGACGTATTAAGCGAGTCCGTGTTATACGCTCAACAAAAAACGTTTTTGTAGTTTCAAAATTAGATAATTAAATGTAAATGTTGGATGGTAAATTTCCCGGTAACATTACCAGCCAATCAAAAGACTCCTTTAGAAAACCTACTTTCCGATGGTCGGACAAATGCAAATTCGGGGACACGAGTAGTCGGTGACTTAAGGAGTTTGACAAATGCAAGTTCGGTGATTTAAAAGTTCGGAAAAATGCAAGTTCGGTAATTTAAAAGTTCGGCCAAATGCAAATTCGGAGACTTATGAGTTCGGCCAAACGTGAGTTCGGTGATTTCAAAGTTCGGACAATTACAAATTCGGAGATTTCAAAATTCGGGCGAATGTAAGTTCGGTGATTTTAAAGTTTGGACAAATGCAAATTCAGGGATTTAGAAGTTCTGACAGTTGCAAATTTGGAGAGTTGAGTATTCTGCTAAATGCGAGTTCGGTGATTTCAAAGTTCGGAAAAATGCAAATTTGGTGATTTCAAAGTTCGGACAAATGCAAATTCTGGTAATTGAATATTTTGACAAATGCAAGTTCGGTGATTTCAAAGTTCTGGCAAATGCAAGTTCGTGGATTTAAAAGTTCAGACGAATACGAGTTCGAGGAGATAAAAATGTTAATAAATGCAATTTCGTCGATTTAAATGTTTTGGCAAATGTCAGTTTGATGATTTGGAAGTTATGACAAATACAAATTCGGGAAGTTAATAGCTCGGACAAACGCAAGTTCGGGGAATTGCAAATTCTGACAAATGCAAGTTTGTAGAATTACAAATTCGGACAATTAAATTTCGGCCAATTACAAATTTGGTCAATTGGGTTTTGGTGGAAATGTCCTCGACCCCTAATGAGTTTCCTCGGTATGGAAGTTTGACTGAAAGTTAACAAATATTGTTATAAACAATAACTTTTTAAAAACAACAATAAACATATTTTGAATCGCTAGAAAAAAGTAGCTTAGATCAAAAAAAGAAAGATCAAAATCGGTTCATTATTTCTTGACTTGTTGGGAATTTTAATAATAAAAAAATCAAGTAAAATCCTGATATAGTGCTACTTGGCAGAATTTTGAAAATTTTTAGTAATTTTTTTTATTAATTTTGTTTTTGTTATTATTTTTATAATTAGAACCAATGAAGAAAGTTTGCTTTCGATAAGGAACAAATAAATATGAAAATTTAGTTAAGAAAAAAATAAGTTAACAAATATTGTTATAAACAATAATTTAAAAAAAAAACAATAAACATATTTAGAATCGCTAGAAAAAAGTAGCCTAGATCAAAAAAAGAAAGATCAAAATCGGTTCATTATTTCTTGACTTGTTGGGAATTTTAATAATAAAAAATCAAATAAAATCCTGATATAGTGCTACTTGGCAGAATTTTGAAAATTTTTAGTAATTTTTTTTATTAATTTTGATTTTGTTATTATTTTTATAATTATAACCAATGAAGGAAGTTTGCTTTCGATAAGGAACAAATAAATATGAAAATTTAGTTAAGAAAAAAATAAGTTAACAAAAATTGTTATAAACAATAATTTAAAAAAAAACAATAAATATATTTAGAACCGCTAGAAAAAAGTAGCCTAGATCAAAAAAAAAAGATCAAAATCGGTTAATTATTTGCGGAGTTATCGGGACTTTCAATAATTTGAAGATTCGAATTCAAATCTGGCACAAGCGACAACACGATACCCCCCACTCCCAGGCTCCAAGCACCCTTGACTTGAGCCCATCAATTTATCCCAATTTTATTGAAGAAAATCACAAGCTAGAATCTTGTTGATTTTTTATGAAAAAGGGCAATAATTTTTCTTTGTGTCCCATAAATTTCATTTAAAAATATTAAAAAATGAGCTGTCAAGATTTTTTTGAAAAAAAAATTTTTGTCCTCCCCTAATTATCGTAGATTAACTTTTTTTTTTTTTAAATACGCGTAATGAAAATATCTTTACGGTTCATTAATTCCTAATTTGCTGGAATAAATATTAGCGGAAATAATGTATTTGTTTATAACAAAAAAACGTACCCTCTTTTCGGGTGCCATTTTTTGCAATTTATTATTATAAATCCTTTATAAAATAAAGTGTAAATGATAGTGTGACTCTTCCTGAGTGAAATGAGCACAATATCATTTCAATTTATTGCGTCTTAGAGTCGGAAATTTTTTCCGCGAAAATCGGTTTTTTAAATAACAAATAGCTTTTTACAATAACTATTTATTGGACAGGGCTCAAATTTTGCACACATATTAAGGGTAATGGGGATCCTGTTTTCAGAAAGTTTAAAAGCTGTAGCTCTATTATTATAATATTTATTAATTAATTAAAAAAGTGCGATTTTAGGTGGTTTTTATTATTTTGCAAGTAAACAAATTATCGCACTCGAACTTATGACCGGTCATTTTGTAGGTATTTTTAAGGGCTATAAGTTTAAGAGGACTCATTTTTCAGTCGGATAATTAGGTGAGCAAGGAGCACTCAAAAACCACATTTCGTCACCTTTAACGATTGTTTAAAAATAGTCGCTATGGAAACAGCTAGTCTAATTTATATATGTCTTTATCTAGGCTCCCCCTACTATATGAAACTGTTGAACTCTAACTGTCCCTAATTTTGGACGCATTTTTGACAGATTTACTGGACTAATTGAAGTACCGTGGATTTGGTAATAAAATTTGTTTTCAAATTTAAAAAACGAGTTATTAAATATAAATTTTGTAATGTCAAAAATATCAAAATAAGGAATTTCACATTTGTTAATAAGGTTTTGGTAAATAAAATAAATAAATATTTAAATAAATAAAACGGAAAAATTAAGTATTTTTAATTATTTCTTTTAAAAGTTTGTTATAAATGTTGTTAAGACCTAAAATATATTTTTTTTATTAATGCTATTCGGGTCATGTTTTATAAACATCATTTCAGACAAATTAACTAAATTTTTGAATTCTGTTTTATCTTAATTGCTTATTTATTTGTAATGACTACATATGGCTCTTAGATTTCTACGTCATTTATTTTCGTTTACAGTCTGTAAAGTTAGTTATTACTTGACCTCGACAACGGTCGCACCTTCTGACAAAGTCACCTCAGGATGACTACAAAATTTGAATTTTAAAATATAACTACTTCTTCTGAAGGTAAAAATTAAGATCTCTACTTTTACTAAAATTAAAGTGGTGTTCGTGTTCAAAAGTTTATATTGTTCTATAAGTGTAATAATTTGTTACAGCCTGAAGAGGTCAATGAATGATTGACGAAACGTCGTGTTAATAAAGACACTATCTTTATTTTAAACAAATTTATTTGACTTTTTGTTTTTTTATTTCTAAAAAAAAATATAAACCTACACTAATTTGTTCCAACGGATCGACATTGTCCTATTTTATATAAAAAAAGACTCAAAGTAGGAAAAGCAAATTTTTTCTTGTTATCGTTAAATATTCCTAGAGGAATGAAAACCTGATTTTCCGCTTATAAGATTTCAAGAATAATTTAGTCAAAATTCTGTTTTATAGTTTTTACAGTTTTATGTCAGTAAAGTCCCAGAACTATGCATTCAGTCGAAATTTATAGTTTTGTTAATCAATTTTTGAACATTACTTTTCTAAGGACTCTTAAAGTATATTTTTGTATACAGATTATTGTTCGTTTTTAATTAAAGCAATTAGATTCTAGAATTTTTTATCGTTTGTTAAATATTTTTTTACTTTTATCTCGGAAAAATATTTTTCATTATAAATTAAAAAGGTTTTTACTACATTTCCATCAACAACGGTACTTTCCAAAGAGGATTTTAATTTTGTCAAAAGTTTTTTTAAAAAGTTTAAATTAATGTTTTTGTCTTTAATTTCAAGATTTAATAGATTTTTAGCGTAGTTTTGAGCAGATGTGTTGTTGAGTTTTTTATAAAAATAACTATGAAAAAAAGTTGAAATTAGAGACTTATTAAGGGGGCACACGCAGTTGTGATTTTCAAAAAATCGATTCTTTTTTTGCATTTTCTTAAAGTATATGTTTTTAGAAATGTGTCCATAAATTTTTAAGATGAAGCGGTGAAAATTGAATAAGTTATACAGGTTAAAGGGAGGCGCGCCTGGTCGGTCGAGATCAGGCTAATGGCACACCTGGCGCATGTTGGATTTTCTCTTATTGTCTATCGTCTGGGTCTCTATACCTAAACTTGGGATAACGTAAGGGGCCTAATTTTTAAAATTATATATATATTTTTTTTTTATATTTATATGAAAATATGAGTTCGCGTGACAAAGGTTCGCGAGACCTTCGACAAAGGAACATCATTCAGCTCGTCTGCAAAGACATTGAAAAGTAACAAAGATTTGATTGTGCCTGAAGACAGCAGTATTGATTACTGGATCTTAAATTTTATTACTGTATTTTCGGCGATTTCAAATCTCCTCAAGTGCAAAGTTTGTGACAGCAATGTAAAATTTAAAACTGCAAGTACGCGAGGTTTGGGATTCAAGATTGTAGTGTCATGTGATTCATGTTCTTCTCAATATATTTTATCTTCTCTTTTCATTTTACATTCGTATGAAATCAACCGTCGTTTTATGTTTACAATGCGAGTTCTCGGGTTAGGTTTAGCTGGTGCTAAAAAATTTTGCGTGCTAATGTACATGCCAAACTTTCTAACTAGCAATACGTACACGTCAATTTTGAAACACGTTTACGAAAGTATGAAAACGGCGGTTGATGTGATATTTCAAAAAGCTGTGCTAGAGGAAATTGAAAAATCTCCGGAATCATCTAGAAATACTGTTAATTAAATGCCGAAATTACCTGTATCTGGAGACGGAAGATGGCGAAAGCGTGGATACACATCTTTATTTGGAGTTTCATCGATCATTAGTTACTACTCCGGTAAAGTACTGGATCTTGTAGTCAAAAGTGCTATTTGTAAGATGTGTGAAGTTTGGAAGGGTAAACTGGATGATGCAGAATTCGAAGAGTGGTTCCAAACACACAAGGATGAATGCAGTGCCAATCATGAAGGTTCAGCTGGAAAGATGGAAGTGGATGCAATCGTCGAAATGTTTAAGCGCTCGGAAGACAAGTATAAAGTTCTTTACAGTAATTACATTGGTGACGGTGACTCAAAAACTTATACTGGGATTGTGAACTCTAATCCGTATAGTGTCTTACAAGTTACAAAAAAAGAGTGTATAGGACATGTATAGAAAAGAATGGGAACTTGCCTTCGCGCATTTGTAAAAAAGTTTAAAAATCATGGTGGCAAAGGAAAACTGACTGGGAAACTCATTAATAAATTAACTGTTTATTATGGTTTTGCGATTCGTCGACACTGCGATTCTTTGGACAATATGAAAAATTCGATATGGGCAACGTATTATAATTATAGTTCGACTGACAAAAAGCCGCAACACAATAAATGTCCAACCGGTGCAGATTCTTGGTGTGGTTATTAACGAGCAAAGGCAAATGAGGAATCTTACACACGTGAGTACAAGTCGCTCCCAAAAGAGGTTTTAGATGCTATAAAACCAATATATACCGATCTCAGTAATGATTCTTTGCCCAAAAGATGTGTTGGTGGATTTAACCAAAATAATAATGAAAGTTACAACCAACTAATTTGGAAAATTTGTCCAAAAATAATGACAAGAGGAGCAGTTTCAGTAAATTTGGCATCTTTCATATCAGCTGGATTATTTAACGAAGATACACACTCCTTGCTGCACTTTTTTAACTCAATTGGAGTTAATTGTGGCCGAAATGCACATGCTTATGCAGCTAAATGTGATGCAAATCGGATTGCACAAGCTGAAAAGCGCGCAGAGGCCTGCACCCGCGAGGGAAGAATGCTACGTCAACAGCAGCAAATAGGGATTTTGAAAGCAGCTTCATGTGCGGAAGAACTATTATATAGCCCCGAAATCGATGACTCTTTTTGATTTTTTCAAAAAAATGTTCTTCTTCATGAAAAAATAAGTTGAAACTTAAAACACGTTTTTTCAAAACTATGTTTTTCAAGTCGGTGACCACTCTAACTCAAAAACTATTGAACCGATTGTTTTAAAATTTAACATACTTTTTCAATACATAATTATCTAGTCTTTAATCGAAGGATTGATTTTTTCATGCCAAACTTTTTTTTACAGCTGAAAAACGACCGCTTCTTTTTCACGAAAATCGAATTTTCAACTTTGACAGGTTGACTAGATAATCTTCTAATAAATGTAAATCCTTTTTAATTTTTGATTTCAGACGAACCAGATTTCCATAAAATTGGTCACCGCAAATTATGTTTCTTGAAAGGACGTCACTTCGACGGGACATAACTTCGGCAAATATATATATTTTCACCTTTTTTTTTTTAATTGCAGTTTAAATGATGTATTTTTTTATAATAAATTGATATTTTAAAAAAATTTAATGTTTTACGAGAAAAAAATTCTTGAAAAATGTCTATTTTTTGGCGCTGCAATTGCGAATGCGCCCTTCATAGTAACCAGATGTTTTGGAAGTATGTTTTCAGTTTTGCAACGCAAAAGAAATTGCAGTTGTGAGCTGGATTCCGCAAATTGTTGATTAGTGTGCATGTATTTTTTAAAGATTCAAGTTGTTGTACCTACATAGTTTTGAGTAATTGATTGGAAGAAACTATCTTCTGTATGTGTCTGTGTCGTGTTTTGGTCTGACTCTGATCCAAGACCAGTAAAATAATTAATCCAAGTTTTTTCTCTCTCCATAGTTGTTATAAATTAGGAAAATGTCGATCCGTTGGAGCAAGTTAGTGTAGGTTTACATTTTTTTATTTTTAGAAATAAAACAACAAAAAAACTCTAAACACATAAATTTGTTTAATTTTTGTTTTTTTATTTCTAAAAATAAAAATTTGGTATTTTTTGGTAACTAAGATTGTTTACATAATTTAAAAATTGTTAATAAACAACCTTTAAATTTTGAAATCTGGTATATGTAAATTAAAAATTATCTATAAGTAAAATTAAAAAAGATAAATCAAAAACTCTTTTTTATTTTTATAGTAGAAATGATAAGTTTTCGAATAATATACATTAATTTGGATTTAGAGAATAATTTCCTAGGTTTTTATCTATAAGACCAAAAATTACCGGAATTACCCCGGTCTCCCCTACTGGTGGTCGCTTTCGGTATGATCCTCAGAGACCCGTCAATCCGTTATGTGCTTGTTTAGGAGAGACGTTGTTTTTGTAAGATCAATAATTGAACCGATATTATAGTCTCTCTTAAACGTCCACTTTTGGACCTTTTTGACAACTATCAGATTGCGACTTCGCATTAAAGTCGCCGGTGACAAGAACATCCAGCCTTGATTCTCGCAGGCTCGACTTGAGTTCATCTATCTCGGCTTCGAAGGTTGTCAGTGAGTCATTGGGTGAGAAGTAGCAGCTATACATGCGTATACCTGTGATTTTAACCAACACGAACCCACTGCATGTCTTTAGGAACTTGTCTACCCTTTAATCGGGATTAGAGACCTAAATAGCTGCCCTTCCCGATGAATCCTAGTACCAGGGAGCGAGATCGTTCCTTTTGTTCTGTTCACTAAGGAACAGAACGTCGATATGCTCCTGACTGTCTGTCACCATCATCAGGTCTTAGGCCTTCTTTGCTGTTTGCAGGTTAACCTGCAGAAACTTTAGGCTTTTGCCTGTTTAAGTTTCTGCAGTTCCTGCTTGTACACCTGGCAGTCGTTACTACTAGCCCAGTGTCCGAGATCGGACTTTTCCAAATCGGAGCACGTTATGCATTTATTTGGCCTTACAAGCCTTGGCCAGGTAACCCGCGCCGCCGCATCTCCGACAGTTTTTAACCCTGTTGGGGCCTTTGCATCCGCGAGTCGCGTGTCCGTACCCTAAACACTTTTGACACCTTGGAAGTTCGACGTGTGGCCTGATTGCTGCATTAATCCAGCCAACCCGGACTTTACCTATCTTCAGGAGAGTTTTACAATCTCCTTCCTGTAGGCGGAGCAGTGCCATTTTTATTCCGCCGAAACGCGGAATGGGTTTTACCCTACATGAATTTTAGGTTAAATGAGTTTTTTAGACTACGTGAATTTGAGATTAAATGCATTTTAGGCTTTACCCCACATGATTTATGGGCTGAATGAGTTTCAGGCTGAATGGCTTTTAGGCTAAAAGGGATTTAAATTAAATGACTTTTAGGCTATATGCATTTTGAGATGATTGGGCTTTGGACTGGATGCTTGGTAGCTTAATGCATTTTATGTTAAATGAATTTTCGGCTAAATGACTTTTAGGCTATATGTTTTTAGGCTGAATGGAATATGACATGATATGTGATATATCGTCGGAGGGTGAGGATTTGTCTAAAACCAAGCCAATGGATCTTTTTGAGAACCCACGGACTACAGAGGAGCAGAATCGTGAAAACATGACGATAACATTAAAATATTTTTCGATTTATATAAAACTTAGTAATTACATGTGTTTGAGGTCGTTGATTACGAATCTCATAAAATTTAGTTATAGGGGATTTTTGAGATCGCTGATTACAAATCTGAAGTCAGTTTTTAAAAATTCAAAATGACGGATCCAATATGTGAAATAAACTTTTTAAATAGTTAACAGATTTTCATAAAACCTAGATATAGGGGAAGATCAATTTTTTAAATAGTTAACAGTTTGTGAGGTCGCTGATTTCAATTAAATCTAATAACGTTTTGAAAATTTGGACGTTATTTTGGTTCTGCAATCTTCAAATTTGAATTTATTGATGGAGCCTTGCAATATAAAACACTGAAAAAACCTAAAACAAGTTAAATTTCTAATAAGCCCTAATAGTATTTAAAACTCCTGAGTAATAAGACTCAACTGATTTAAATCAATAAAACATTTTTTCCGCCATATTTGATGCGTCATTTTGATTTTTTTAATTTCCACATTATATTTGCATTCATCGAACCCAAAAATCCCTGAGTAACAAGTTTTCTTCAAATCCGATCAATTTTTAAAAAATTGTATGCCATATTGGATCCATTATTTTGAATTTTTGAATTTTGAAATCAGATTTGTAATCAGCGATCTCAAAAACCCTTGAGTAATAAGTTTCAGTTAAATTCAAAAACATTTTGAAAATGTAATTGCTATTTTGGTTCCGCCATCTTACATTTGTTATTTATGATCATTTAGTCATGTTTTTGTTTCGGAGATCTCAAAAAAATAAGAAAAGTTTGTTCTGAGCAATTTTAGCCCCAAATAATAAAAGTAAAAATCGTTTAAAACCAGAAAATCAAAAAGTTAATTTACATATCCAGCTAAGGTAACCGCCATTTTGAACATTTCAAAAAATACTACACGGCTTTCAATTCTTTTTAAAAAATGCTAAATTTTGAGCTATAAATTTAAAAAATTGATTAAAACTACGAGTGATCTTAGCCATTTGCCTTTTTAAAAAAAAATCATATACTATTTTTCAAAAGTTTTTATTGACTTTTTGACTTAATAGTTCTTTTTCTTGTTGATATTATGAATTGTAAAACATGGGAAAGTGTTCTAGAACTTATCATGAGACGACTCCAATTTAAAAAATAAAAATAAGATCAAATTTGAGATTTTTATAGTATTTTTACGAGCGCGATGTATTTCTAATTTAATTTGTTAGTTTTTACAAATTCAGAGGGTACATTTCAGCAAATTGTAGAAGAATAAGATTGCCTCAGAATCACAAAATGATACGTCATTTCACTTCCTAAAGGATTAATTCTATGTATAGCAAACACACTTAAAAAAAATTTAATTTTATGGTTTTCGGCACGTTTTCACTATTCTGCCCAACTGTGCGGACGGACAGTAATATTCCCAAAAATAATATGAATTACAAAGACTCTACTGGACTTGAACAACTATCTACAAAATAGCAACCATCCCGGCAAAGACCCGCTGATGGATGTTTTGAACCTTCCACTTCTTTCAAATCTTTTTCCCAGCAACATATGAGAGTGATTTTCTGGAATGTACATGGCCTCAGGAATTAACAGGACATTAATAGTGTTGTTAAGCCACAGGATATTTTATGCGTTTCAGAAACATGGTCGACAAAAGCAAGTTTAAATATTCCCTTTCCAGCTGTCAGATCCAGCAAATATGGTAGGTCAAAGGGAGGTCTTGCTCTTACTTACAATAAACATTTTTTCAAAATTTCTGTTTTGGATATTACTCCCAATCGTATTTTCGTCAAGGTCAAGTCTAGACTAGAGAGTTTTATATAAGGCTTGATTTATATTTCCCCTGACTCTAATGTTTCTTAGTTTTTTGATAGTTTGTGCTTGTGCCTATCGAGTATTTCTCAAAAACATTCTTATCTTCCAGTAGTATTCGGGGGTGACTGACTTCAATTGCAGAGTGGCAGACCTAAACCAACTGAATTCAGAATGTTTTGAACACCCTAATTTTACCGCACAAAGACTATCTCAGAATTCGACCATTAATGAAAGGGGCAGACTTCTAGTTGACACCATGGAAATTTATAATTTTATATTGTTAAACGGTAGATCACTGAGTGATTTTCCCGCAGGTTATACGACCTATTGGTGTTATGTCTGACAAAATTTTGGCCTAAAATTTTGCCAAACATTTTTTCTTTCCATATAAAAAATTTTAATTCCAACACAAACAGAATGAGAAGATTTCTATGTATTTT
This sequence comes from Ganaspis brasiliensis, assembly GCA_037103525.1. Taxonomy (NCBI): domain Eukaryota; kingdom Metazoa; phylum Arthropoda; class Insecta; order Hymenoptera; family Figitidae; genus Ganaspis; species Ganaspis brasiliensis. The sequence continues at coordinate 300,387 of JAZKLR010000550.1, forward strand.
CGGAAAATCATGTAATATATAACCGATTGTAAATTTTGGTAAGTTTGACGAAAGCGATTTGTTTAATATTAATTGTACTAAAATATCAAAATCACATTTAAACCTAAAAGGAAAATCCTTTAGTATGTACGAAAATACCAATTAGAATTGGCCATATTATTGTCCATTGAAAAACCAATATTTATAACTTATATTATAGTTATCTCATAATAGAAAGAATGAATGGAATTTGTGTGAGTCTATAAAAGAACCTAAGTGAGAAAACGAAATAGGAAGTGTGCAAATAGTTGAATGATAAAACGAAAAAGCCTTTATCTTAATCCAAGTCGCGTGCTATGACATTGATAGCAACAACGAGATGTAATGCCTGACACTTGTTACACAATGTCATCTCTGCGAGACCTGCGAGCATAATTTGTAACTGACACTCGAGTCGCGAGCCGTTAATTCTGACTACAAGTTACAACATAATTTAAATAATAACTACCACTTCTCAGGAAGTAACATTTACCACACGCATGCCCGGCGAATAAGGTGGGTTCGGTGGGTACTACTACCCACACGGAAAAATCCGAGTGGGTAAAGTACCCACCCGGAATCAGACATCACTTTTTATTAACATACCCTGTTTTCTATATCCTTAAAATTTCTTTACTCATATAATTTTTTTTAAATCCCCCCCTTCCCCTCCTCCAAGTTAACTACCCACCCGGATTGAATATGATTCGCCGGGCCTGACCACACGACTTTTAAATAAATTTTCAAACTGCGAAATAAAGTAATTTACATAGACAAAATAATCTTCATCAAAGTTTGAAACAATACTAATAATGGTTACATGATAATTATCATAGATAGTACTGATAACAATTGTCCATAACAACTCTACTCAAAATATCAAGAATAAATTTCGATCAGTAATAATATTCTAAAATTGGTTTAAAGCAGAGTAAATAATCGCCAGATAATTCAAAGTCGGCTTACTCAGCGAATATATGTTGGTTACACTTACTTCCAGATAGCAGCCAGTTTGAAAAAAATAATAATATTTCGCTAAAATATAAAATATTCATTCAGAAAATTAATAATTGTTCAGTAAAACAAAATTTAAACATTAATAAACATTTTTAACGATAAACTCTATATTAAATACTAATAACAATATAATAATAAATTACATAACAAATTTTAGTAATAATTTAATAAAGAATATTAAGAACAAAATTTATAAACAATTTTAAGAGCAATTTAAATAATAAATTAATTAACAAATTAAATAACAAAATTATTTTATATAATACCTTGCGTCAAGAACTCTACTAAAAAGTCTGTTTTTAGAGTTCTAGAGATTAAAAGGAGGAGAAACCTACTTTTAATCACAGTTATCCCCATCAGCAACACCATTCAAGCACGCTTGACAACCTAAACATCAGCTGTCGCGTCACGTGTTAGAACAGCAAGCGTACTTGAATGGCATTGCTGATGGGGTTAAACTGTGATAAACACGGGCACATCTAGGGGAATCTCGACTCGTGTGATTGCCGCACTCGCTTCGCTCGAACGGCAAACTACACACGGGTATCGATTCCCCTACAGATGCGCCCTTCTTACACAAATAACTATAGCAACTTTAAAAATAAATTTAATAACAATGTTTATAATAACAAATTTTAGAACAAATTGAGTAACAAAATTAATAATAAATTAGGACAACAATGTTAACATCAATCTGATGAAAAAAAAAAAAACATTTAAGTAATAATTTTAATAATATGTTTAATAATAATAAATAATTAGAATCATTATTTTATAAATAAATAAATTAATAATTTCAAGTTAAACAGAATAATTTCGAAAGTTTTAAAAGAGAATATAGGTTTCGAATATATTCTCTCCCTTCAAACCGAGTATTTTCGAAGACACAAAGTGATCATCAGCATTTCCGGCCTACCGTAAATATGAGACTCTCGACCATTTTACAAGTGAAAGAATATAAATCTCACTCGGAATTATAAAATATTCATTCAAGAAATTAATAATTGTACAATAAAACAAAATTTAAACATTAATAAACATTAATAAACATTTTAACAATAAACTCTATATTAAATATTAATAACAACACAATAATAAACTATATAATAAATTTTAGCAACAAATTAATGACCAAATTAAGAACAAATATTATAAAAATTTATAAAAACAATTTAAATAATAAATTAATTAACAAATCGGATAACAAAATTATTTAACAATTTTTAGAACAAATTGAATAACAAAATTAATAATAAATTCGGACAACAATGTTAACATCAATCTGATTAATAAAAAATTAAGTAATAATTTTAATTATATGTTTAATAATAATAAACTCCATATTAAATATTAATAACAACACAATAATAAACTATATACTAAATTTTAGCAACAAATTAATAACCAATATTAAGAACAAATATTATAAAAATTTTGTAAGAGGTAATTGCCTAACCTCTGATCAGGATTAAGCAATTATTCTTATTTATTCAATTAAACCGGAATATTCAATTTACAATATTTCACAATCAACAAAATCTTTGAGACTTAAGACTTTAAAAAAAAAATCAAGGGCGCCAGTTAAACAAATTGAATTTATAAATTTATTATTATTTATTTATTTTTAATTGTTTAACAAATTTTTAAGGTTATATTCACTTATCACTTTTAATCACACAAGAGCATGAAGGACTTTATTTCCGGGAATCAGGTTGTAGGTTCGAGGTTAGAAATGCCATTGTAAGATCAGATTATTTAATGTAAATTGCCCCAAGTACGGCAAACAAAATTTATTAAGCGAGATACATAAGTTTTAATACACTAATGGTGTAAAACTCGTTGGCCGGAAGGGACGCTATGAGCACATGTCACGCTTCAATCTCATACACTTCAAGATTTCAGAAAAAAAAGAGAAAATTAATACTTTAATTTTTATAAAAGATCTCTTAATAATACAGAGACCTTCCTCGAAGTGTATTCCGGACTATTCGAGAATCTTTCGATATTAAAACTTAGAAAATTTTACTCCGGAAGTGACACCTCAACGATTTTTCCCGAGCACATGTTTCTAGAGAGAACGACTTGTCTCAATTTAACACTTTGAAACACTTTAAAACCCGACACAATGATACAAGGGAGAATCGGAGAAAAATCTTTGAATTTTACATATTAATCTTAATTCTGAGCGAGAAAGAGCACTATTAAATTTTCAACATTAAGTTAAACCCGGGATCCTAACCTCAAAATTGTCAATTTAATTATACAAACGAAATTTACTTTACACGGTCACTAATTAGATACCAAAAGGACTCACCTCTTCTTCCGGGATCACCGAAAGAGCTTTTGCCATTTTGGCAATAAATTTTAATCAACAAATAATCTATTAAAACAATCTATTTCGAAGGAATTGAATTTCCGTTTGTTTGGTAAAGACTTTGGAACAAGAGTGAGGAAGAACCGCCAGAATTTCTTGACTTCGATTCTTTCAGCCAATCACGTAATTTTGGCTTCAGTCACGTGACCTTACGTCAGCCGAATTGAAAAACCATTGAAGAGACTAGTTGTTGAGGAGCCCCGGCAGCTGCCATTCCGTACACCGGAATAATACATTTTAACTTGGGACGAGATGCTCAAAACAGCCAATTCTCATAAGGAAAGCCATCTCTCCCAAATTCTGAGGTTAGAGTCCACAAATTGTGCCAAACAAACAAAATTCCAACTTTTTAGAACCATTGTGGCACTCTGAAAACTAGGCACCCACTGTCGATCCAGGCACTCCGACAGCTGTCTCCCTCTGGCGGTTGGCGCGAAGTTCAATTCAAATTAAAGACCAAGTTTTTCCCCTCTTGTCCATTAAGTGCTTTATTTGCTCATAAAACAAAGAAATAAAAATAAACGCAATTAAGAATCAAAATTAAAATAAATTATTACAGTGCTCTTTCCCAGGTATTTCGACCCTTGTTCCAAAGTAAAAATCTTGCCCGTTAAAGGCGAATCTTGGGACGTGAAAAATACCACGTCACAATTTATAAAAGCAATTTAAATAATAAATTTATTAACAAATTGAATAACAAAATTATTAAACAATTTTTAGAACAAATTGAATAACAAAATTAATAATAAATTCGGACAACAATGTTAACATCAATCTGATTAATAAAAAATTAAGTAATAATTTTAATAATATGTTTAATAATAATAAATAATTACAATTATTGTTTTATAAATAAATAAATTAATAATTTCAAGTTAAACAGAATAATTTCGAAAGTTTTAAAAGAGAATATAGGTTCCGAATATATTCCATCCCTTCAAACCGAGTATTTTCGTTGACACAGTGCATTTTTGCACTTCTCGTCTGTTATAGAATAGTATATTATGCATCAAGGGAGGGAAGTCCATGTTTTTTTGTCAAGCACAAAGCAGGCGCATTGCGGCTCGCCGCAATGCGCCTGCGCGATGAGAGTTTTATTCACTGTTCGGGAGTTTTTTTACCTCTAACGTTCACTGACCTAAAAACTGTGAGTTCTGCCCCGCTTAAGGCGAACGAAAACACGAGGTTTTCGTGCATGTGTGGTTGAAAAACTATTCTCGGCTTGTCGACAAACGAAAGAATATAATGCTCATTCAGATTTACAAAATATTCATTCTGGAAATTAATAACTTTACAATAAAATTAAATTTAAATACTAATAAACATTTTAACAACAAACTCTATACTAAATATTAATAACAACATAATAATAAACTATATAATAAATTTTAGCAACAAATTAATAAAGAACAATAAGAACAAATTCTATATACAAATTTAAGAGCAACTTAAATAATAAAATTATAATATAACATATATCAATATTAATAATAAATTGAAGGACAACGTTAATAATAAATAAAAATCAATTAATTTACTTACTTTTACATATTTTCAAAGTTACGCTACTTGAATTAGAATCCGATTATCATTAACCAACCGCCGTAATCTAAACACATTAATAAAAGAACAAACAACCATTCCACTTTTCAAAATTTTATTAACCAACATTGGTTAGTTTATTGTCTAAATCTATTGGTTATGTTTGTATTATTTGACAATAAAATATTGAGTAATCCACTATCACTGGTAACAATTATTGTAAGTTTATCCTAAAAATCTTTCAACATTTAACCACTAATAAGAAACAACATTACAAATGCAAAATTATTATTGATTTTGAAATTCGATTTAAAAACAAACAAATTTTGATGAAATATGAAATTAATCCAAAACCCGAGTTTTAACTCGGGATCTGAACGCGAGACATTCCGACAGCAAATTGTTTGGCTGCTCAACAAAATTCGCTTAGTAACGAAGAAGTATGTTTGAAAATTTATTTTAAAGAGGAAAATATAACTTTTATTTAATAATAAATACTGCAAAATTTCAAACTCACTTTTTACATTTCGACAAATTTATTAATAGTTTAATATTATTGTATTAATATTAGTAAGATAATATTTACTTTTTTTTTTTTATTTTTTTTTTAGTTATTATACACTCGTTTTAACGACCTTACTGGCCCAATGAGTGTCCCCCGTAGGGAGTTCCTAGAATTGTACCTTTGTATATATTATTTTTAAGTGTTTTTGCGTCTACAGAACGGCTTAAAATTAGGAGTACTCGCATTTGCCTGGACCACCCGGTATATTGGGTTTTCTCGCCAGTGGAGAGGGAAAACTGTAGAAAAACCTCACCGAATACAACCGGTTTATCGACAGTCGAGTTCTAGTGATCTGCACAGGTCGATTACCGACAGTGCATATCATTATTCCTCGACGTCAAACCTTCCACTGAAGTTATCTCACGAGTTAGAAAAATCCCAGACTCATCGGGGCGCGAACCCAGCAAGCTGGACTTGGCGCGACCGCAGGGTCTAGTATTTAACCAACTGAGCCAACTCCGTGGTCTTAATATTTACTTTATTACACGAATTATACTTAAATAATAATAATTAAGTATACAATTCAATTATCATAATTATCATTATTTCATTAATAAACGTTAGATTAAATAATTGCATGATTAAAGAGAAGAATGTATAAAGAAGCGTGAGAATAAAAGAAACGGAAAGGGGAATTAGCCCCGCCCGAATTAGAACAAAAGAAAGGGAAACCTGGGAGGTTCCTCGGTAGACACCTGAAAAAGGTAAATTAGTCGCTAATCACCGGTCTTATCTCTAAGTAATTAGTCGCCGGTCTTAATCTTAAGTCTAATTTGTAATCTTAACTTTGTTAAGCAAATTCAAAATCGTTATGTTGTCGCTAATTTAAAACTTATTGACTGTATCAAAATAGCGTAAAACTTTTGTGTAATATCTTTTGTGAAATTCTAAAGATTTTCTAATTAGAAGTGAAGAATAAAATGGATATTGTTTTAATGTAAAGTGTGGTGTAGTGAATTAAAAGAAATCCTAGTGCCACTAATCCTTCCGATCCGACGGAATTATTCGAACCGAAGGATCTATAGACTTAAGGAAATACAAATTTAGAAACTTTATTAGTGATTTATTAGTGATCTTTTTTTATCAAATCAAAATTTTTAAAGTTTAATTTATAAAATCAAGAAGAAAGAAAAACTCTAAAAAAAAGAGACATTTTAAAATCTCATGTCAAATTTTAATAAAAGTCTAGAATCTTTAAAAGAGAACTTTACAAAAGAGTTGGAGCGAAAAGAACGAGAGAGAACGAGAGCAATCGAGGAAATAAGGAAAGCAGTGAATACCAACGAATATACCAAGGACAACTATCAATAGTAAGTGGAATTTATACCAAATTTTTCTTCTAAATTTATAAAAATTTAAAACCATTTTAAGAATAAAGAACAAAGATTAAAGTTTAAAGAGTAAAGAATAAATATTTAAATGATAAATTATTAATTTTGACAAATCAATATGAAAGTTTAAATCGTTTACCTTAGAAATTTAGAAATTTTAATTGATTATGGCTAATTATGAAATTCTATTTTAATTACGATAAAAAGAAATAAATTTGACACATCTCTAATTTTACATTTAATATTATTGAGTATTAGTCGATATTTTCCGAATATTCGAATTTAATTGTCAGAAAAGTTTCGTGGAAGCATTAAAATGTCCTCCAAAAGGAATATTGGTCGCGAAAGTTTCCTAAAAATATATTTCTAATTTTCAGGGAATTTCTGCAATCTAATATTCCTTCAATATTCATAATATTAACTGTTCATGATGCGCACTGATCGAACTTGGTTTCAATGACATTTACAGATGCACAGTAGTTCTAATTTTTCTAGAATTCTACAGTTGCCAAATATAACTTATAATTTTGATCAATTACCAGTTCAAAAAAAATTTTGGAAATTTTTTTTTTAACTTTCTCTGAACATTCTAGGAATATTGGACGCAGAAATTTCCTGAAAATTAGGAATACCGGAACCTTCTCTGCATATTAGGTTCGAATATTGGGGAAATATCTACAAATATTCAGGAAAAATTCAGGGAATTTCCGGTGCTGTATGGCGACTTGGGTATTCTTTGTGTAGAACCACAGTTAGCAAAAAAATCGGATTTCGGAGCCTTTATAGGTATCATTGTTTCCAAAATAGCATGAAAAGGACTTTTAACTCAATATAAATGAAAAAAAAACTAAAATTTATTTTTCTTTAATTGATATAGTTTACCCGCATTTATTTATATGAAAAATAGAATAAAAATAATAATAATTATTTAATTGTTAGTTGTCATCATTATTATTTAATACCTACTTAAAATTAGTTTAAAAATTTTTTTGCAAAAAATGTATATGGGTCAACAAAACTTTTGTCCCGGGCCCGGATTTTCTTTCGGCGGCCCTAAAAGGAAATAAAATTGGTTAGATAACAATGCACAGGTAAATAATATATATAGTATTTGTGCAGTTAAGGTCACTGCGAATTAGGATAAAAGAAAAGAAAGTAACCCGTATCAGTATGTTTTTCAATTTAATTGTGGTCGTCGACACAAAGAAAACTCCACTTTGTGACCGCATATTATTTTTATTTTTGCTAATGTACTGCTAAATATTGTTAATATTTCTTATGGCATTTTCTTATCTAACTGAAATATAGCAAATACCATTAATTGAATGTTAGTAAAATTTATTCTTTTAATATTAGAATCGAATAAATCAGTATATTTTGGAACAGACAGAGACTCCACTTCGTGACCGCCAGTACGTATTTTTATAGGTATATTTTAAAATCTTCTATTATATAAATACGATACCGAGAAAACTTCGTTCGTCGTCGTACACACTTCAAAGTTCACCAACCTTTTTTCAATAGGCAACTTACAAAAATGTTCATTTTATAATGTTATTACGATTTGTAACAATGCGCACTGGCACTATTCTTGCCAAGCATGTTAAACTGAACATTTTTTCATGCACAACGTATTATTGCACATGCGCAGTAGTGCACCACAACTGTGTAAACGTGCGCACAACAAAACAAACATTTCACATCCGCAGTTGTTTTGTTTTGCTGTTACACATGCGCAATGATGCATAGTGATAGTCACACATGTGCTCTGACCAAATTTAAAACTTACGTATGCGCAGTGCTGTACTTTACCAGATAATTATATTTTCAGTACATATAGTATACTTCTTTTAATAAGTGCGCCGTAGAAATCAGTTTTATTATTGCGCATGCGTAACACTGTAGCATTGTAAGTGCACTTGCGCAAAGGTACCTTTATTTAAAAAATTGGTTAAAATTGTTTTTTCCATTATTATTGTAATTAATGACCAATCATAGAAAAGAATATTCAAATTCAATCGAAATATTGAAATTTAAGAAATTCAGTAGAAAAATTTATATTATTAAATATAAAACTAATAAAAACTCTAAAAATGTATTCAATTTTATTAATTTTATTCTTTTTTTGTTTAAAATATTTATAAAATGTAACAAATTTTGTTCTGAAACATTTCAATTTTTCATACAAAAAACCATTTTTAGGGGTACCGGGTGGGGGCGGTTTATAATTATCTAACATACTGTCAGAAAATCAACCATTTAATTAGTGTTTAAAAGAGTTTTTTAAAAATTTCCTTATTTATTTAGAATAAAGAGTTTTAAAGTTCTCTCAGCATTTATGAAATTGTACATCACAGGAAAAACGATATTCATATTCTAAGAAAAACTTCTCAAATAGGCTCCAAGAATATTTCCCACTTAAATTAAATGGGAGATTTTCTTACAATAAGAATATTACTCTTATTGTAAGAATATTTCTAACTTAATTTAAGTGAGAAATATTCTTAACGCCTATTTAAGAAGTGTTTCTAAGAATAAAAATATCGTTTTTTCTGTGATAGTAATCTTCTTTTATATTAATACGTTACCTACAAAACTTCGTTCGTCGTCGCACACGCTTCAAAGTTCACCTACTTTTTCCAATAGGCAACTTACAAAAATGTTCATTTTATCATGTAATTACGGTTTGTAACAATGCGCACTGGCACTATTATTGTCAAGCATGTTAAACTGAACATTTTTTCATGCACAACATATTGTTGCACATGCGCAGTAGTGCACCACAGCTGTGTAAACGTGCGCACTACAAAACAAACATTTCACATGCGCAGTTGCTTTGTCTTGCTGTTACACATGCGCAATGATGCACAGTGATAGTCACACATGTGCTCTAATCAAAGTTAAAAATTACCCATGCGCAGTGCTGTACTTTACCAGATAAGTAAATTGTCAGTACATATAGGATACTTTTTTAATAAGTGCGCAGTAGAACTCCGTATTATTATTGCGCATGCGTAACACTGTAGCATTGTAAGTGCACATTTCCAAAAGTACTATTATTTTAATTTTTATTTACACTCTCATTCTAAATGAGAAGGTCATAAATTTGTGCGATTTTGGACATTTTCTAAAACCAACATTTCTCGACGTTTTGAGACCTCCTGATTCCGAAAAAATGGGTTTTACGAAAATGTCTGTCTGTCTGTCTGTTGTGGAAATAATTTTGTCGTCGGATAACTTGAGTAAAAATTGTCTAATCAACTTCTTCTTTGTTACACTTTTTCTTGGTACAAAAATACAGGTGAAGTTCGTTAGCCAGCTATATCCGTCCAAAATTGTTACAGATCGCTTTAACTAAAGCTGGTGGTCGCGATAGGGGGAGAAACTTTGTGAACGCTGCGTTATTATTCACACGCTTATAGGCGCATGATCTTGTATTACCAAGTTGGGCGTTTGTGGCGTTAAGGTTTCACACGCATGTTGGCGCGGGGATATGCTCTGCGGTTGTGGCGTTAAAGTTTTACACGCATGGTGGCGCGGGAACTCGTAACACCGGGGAACGCGACAGAAAGGTAGAGGGTTAGGGGCTTGCAAGAAAATAATATAGTAGAGAATTGGTAGAAGTTATCTTTATTAAGCGAGAGTCCAGGCGTCCGGTTTGGCGTACCGTAGTGGACTGGCTAACAGCTCTGAGAGGGCTGCTTATATAGGGAAACGTTCTGTGTAAAAAAAACTTACACAGAAAGTTACCCCTTCCCAGACCTCCAAGTTTCTAGAAGCTTCCATAAACTTCTAGACTCTTTCTAGAGTGCCAGCCTACAAAACACAAAATACAAAAATGACAATAATAATAATAATAATAATAATAATTGTAATAATAATAATAATAATATTATTATTATATCTCTGTGGTAAATGGTAACGTCCGTTACCGAATATCACAGAATTGCCTGACCGGTTAGGTCAGGTAAGATGCCCTCTTCCGAACACCAAGGAAATATTTGGTCCACTTGACGAAGTGTTTGAGTGGCATCTAAGATGGGGTTTCTGACATCCCAATCGAGCGCCTCTCCAGGTGGCGGATAGGGGAAATCCTCCCAGATATGGGTGGAACCGGGCAATTCAAATACCCGGGGCGGACCAACGTCAGATAGGGATGGGCACCCGATATAATTGTCGACTTTGTGTTGGGCTAACCACTCACACAGAGTTTTTTGCGGTTACGACTACAGTAACGCGCAGCGCCACCCACAATGGGTCTCTCTCGGATGGAGACCAGGGTTCAGTTGGGAGTGGCAATAGGATAGAACCCAGGCAACGACCAGGCTTCGGCCAGGGACAAACTCGTACACGTTTAAAATGGACGGACCAACTTCGAAGGGACATCTTAGACTGTTGGCGACAGAGCTCTCCGGACCGAAGAGGTTACATGTTTAGGCTTCATGAGCGATGGAGCAATATGCATCCCCAATACGCACAAATGAAACCTCAGTACTTACGAGATCAGGTATCCTTTTTGCGAAGGAAAGGTCATGAAGTTCTTCAAGAAGAACCCTCTGAGAACATACCATCAGTTTTCACAACAACACCTTTGCAGACAGTTGAGTATGTAAACATAAGAGCAAGGGAAACCAAAATCCATCTTAAGGTTTCCATTAAAATGGACAAAATGGCTGAAGCGAATAGAGAACTTTCATTACTTCCAGAGGATGTAGATCTCTGGACATTGAACTGTGCAGTCTATGAAAAAGCAGTTTCCTTGGTTCGTGACAGTAACAGAAAATCTGTTTCAGAACGCGTTGCCAAGACCTGTAAAAGAATTAGGCAGGTTCAGTTCAAAATTGGGGTGGCTAGACGGAATGCTTCTCACCTTCAGAGTGTGATTGCTTATCTGGAGACGAATCGGAGATTTACACCTAGAGTGTTAGAAATATCCCGATCTCTAAAAAGATTGCATCATACTTTGAATAAATCTAAGCTGCAGACCATCAAGCAGCATTGGACTGAGAAGATACGTTCTCTTGTAGTCATAAGAGAACGTTTAGAACGTCGGGTTAAGTGGATAAAACAAAATAATGTTTTCGAAACTAATCCTTCCCGCCTATTCGGTATAACATCGCCGGTCGTTGACAGACCACCATGTCGCGAAGAGATCGAAAACTTCTGGAAAAACATCTATGAAACCTCATATTCGTTGAATGAAGAAGACGCTTCTTTGCCTCTTTTCCGTAGCTTTTGTCTTAGACAAGGGCTTGACCATCATGCGGAGGAATGCCCATCAATTACTAAGGAGGAAGTGAGAAATGTAATTGCTAAAACTAAAAACTTTTCAGCGCCTGGGCCGGATAAAATTAACAACATGTGGTGGAAGAAGTTTACTTCAACACACCAACACCTGGCCCGCATATTCTCAACTTTTCTCAACGGAGAACATCCCGTACCACAGTGGTTGGTGGATGGGCGTACGGTACTATTGCCAAAATGTGGAGATTTGACTTGTCCAAAGAATTACAGACCAATAGCTTGTCTTAACATCTGCTACAAGCTATTTACTGGTATCCTTAAGGAAAGAATTTTGTCATCTATTCAACCAGTATGGAGTACAATAGGCGAACAACGAGGATGCAAGAGAGGTCTGGCAGGTTGTAGGGAGAACCTACTGATTGATAGGTGTGTCACCCAAGACTCGATATTTTATCGACGAAACTTGTCCATGGCTTGGATTGACTACCGTAAGGCGTTTAATTCCACCAGTCATGAGCTTATTATTAAGCTTCTTGAATGTCTTGCGGTACATCCAGACATAGTGAGATGCTTGAGAGACCTTATGCTTTTATGGAGAACAAGGTTTGTATTAACATCAAACAAGCAACAGGTGATGACTGACGTCATCATCTACAAAAGAGGAGTTTTCCAAGGCGACTCTCTTAGTCCTCTATTGTTTTGTATCTCCCTCTTGCCTCTGTCTGTTGTGCTTCGTGAAAAACACTCTGGATACTTGTGTGGCAAACCAAGACATAGAGTTCACAAGATTAACCACATGTTTTACATGGACGATCTTAAGCTCTATGGCTCCAGTAAGGAAGCATTAAAAATTCTAGTGTTTGCAGTGGCCAAGTATTCCAGTGCAATTGGAATGAGCTTTGGACTTGATAAATGTGCTGTTGTCCATATGAATAGAGGAAGACTGGAAACATCTGAAACATCAGGCGATTTAGACGATCTTCAGCTTATTGGTGGCAACACCATTCATCATCTTGGTGAAGGAGAAACTTACGCATATCTTGGAATTCCACAATCGGAAACTCAAGACGTGCGTGGGCTTAAAGATCAACTCCAAATTAAATATCGAGGTCTTCTCAGAAAAATTTGGTCATCCGAATTGTCAGGGAAGAATAAGATACAGGCCACAAATGTATTAGCCATTCCTTTAATACTCTACACATTTGGGGCTGTTAAATGGAATGTGGATGAGCTGAAGATACTGGATAGACAAACGCGCAAGATGATGACAATACATCGATGCCATTATCCAAGGTCTTCCGTAACTCGAATATACCTTCCACGAGATCAGGGAGGAAGAGGGTTACTAAGTTTAGAATGTCTTCATCGCCGTATTGTACTGGCTGCGGCATGCTCAGTGATGAATAGTACGGATCCTTTATTGCAATTTGTCCATCATCATGAAGTTGCAAATAATGGGGCATTTTTATATCAAGCGGCAAATAGAGCGTCAAAGGAACTTAATCTTCGATTTGATACAAATAATACCGAACATGGAATAGCGTCATTACCACCTTTGATGCTCAAAAAACATGTAAAGGATGCAGAACATATACTTCTTTTAGAAAAACATGTTAGTAAGCCTGTTCACGGACAATTTTATAATATCGTCAGAGAAATGGGATTGTCTGTAGGTTTGTCTTTTGCATTCCTTAAATCGGCTGGATTAAAATCGGAGACAGAGGGATTTTTGTTCGCTTGTCAGGATGGAGTGCTTAATACTTTGGTGTACCGCAGCCGTGTGATGCATATACCTGTTGACGATTCCAACTGTCGTGCATGCAAGCAATACCCGTAGACACTTGGTCATATATTAAGTGCCTGTCCGATTTATGCATGTATCAGATATATAGAAAGACACAATGCTGCACTGAAGGTTTTGTATTACCACCTTCGTCACCAGTACGGTATAGATAAGAAGCCCATTCTGCCGTATGCCCAAATGGATCAAGAATCCGTTGTAGAAAATGACCAGTGCAAGATCTACTGGAATTTTTCTTTCCCCACCACTCATCATATCAGTGCCACCAAGCCTGATATGGTCCTCCAAGATCATAAAAGTAAGATCATTTATGTAGTTGAGTTTTCGGCTCCTGCCGACAGAAACATCATTAAAAAGGAGGATGAGAAACGGATAAAATATCAAGAGCTCTTATTCGAATTGAGTAAAATGCATCCAGGATATAGAGTCCATTTGATTGTTTTAATTCTCGGCTGCTTAGGAGGGATGAAGGCTTCATTTGTGAGCCAACTGAAGAAGATCCCAACCTGCGAACGTCAAGACAATCTGTTAGCAGGTAGAATGCAAAAAGCAGTTCTTTTGAATTCTCTTTTTGTGGTCCGACAGCACTGTTCCTTGTAAAAAAAAACATCTTTAAAGGTAGCTCTAAAAAAGCATCCAACAATTTCATGTCGGCCGCATAAGAACATCGGCGGCAATGGACATGAAGACCCAAAGAACAGAATGGTGAAACTGTACAGAGTAAAAAAAAAGAAACTTTTGCTTACCTTCCAGGACGGAAGGAGCAAAAGTTGATAAGAATATGTAAAGCAAGAATTGGGAGAGGTTGTTTTAGTGCGGTATTGTCACAGGATGTGGTCGAGTCCCACACGAACAAGTGCGTAAATGCATTTTTTCCTCTCCTAAACTTGTTTTGTAAAAAAAAAAAAAAAAAAAAAAAATAATAATAATAATGCCTGGCGCCTCCACTACCCGGAATCTCTGTGATATTTGGTGCTATCCGCTACCAGATATCACAGAAACGCTTGATCGATTTGGTCAAGTCCTTAGTTGCCCTTTCCCAAACATCGTGGAAATACTTGGTTTGTTAGGCCGAGTGTTTAAAGGGCATCTAAGGTGGGGTTGCTGGACCTCAACCGGGTGCGTCCCCAGGTGGCGGATAGGGGGATTCTCCTAGATATAGGTGGTATCGGGGAAATGAAATACCCGACGCGGACCATAACCAGATAGGGCTTGACACCTGAAATAATTGTCAACCCTGTGATGGGTTAACCACCCCCACAGGGTAACTTGCGGTTACGACAACTGTAACGCGCAGTGCCACCCACAATAGGTCTCTTTCGGATGGAGACCTGGGTTCAGTTGGGAGTGGCAATAGGATAGAACCCAGGCGACGACCAGGCTACGCCCGTGGACAAGCTCGTGAGCGTCTACGATGGACTGAGGAGATGAAGAGAGATGCCATCTTATGTTGGCGAAACTCTTCTCCTGACCGTAGAGGAATAATGAAGAGATGTTACGAGCGATGGATCACTATGTATCCCCAATACGCTCAAATAACATCTCAGAATCTAAGAGATCAGACATCCTCTCTGTTGGGTAGGGGATATTAAGCTCTCCTTCAAGAAGATCGAGACCCCGTAGAGAACAGACGATCAGTTCTCACAACACAACAAATGGTCGAGCATAGTAATGTGGGCGCAAGAGAAACCAAAAGTCATTACAAGGTTTCCATTAAAATGGACAAATTGGCAGCGGCGAACAGAGAACTTTCGGACCTTTCAGAAGATGTAGACCTCTGGACATTGAACTGTGCAGTTTATGAAAAGGCGGTTTCTTTGCTTCGCGAAAGCAACAGAAAATCTGTTTCTGAGCGCATTGCAAGAACAAAAAAACGAATTAAACAGGTACAGTTCAAGATTGGGGTGGCCAGACGGATGGCTTCTCAATTGCAGAGTGTGATTGCATATCTAGCAACAAATAGAGCATTTACTCCTAGAGTTTTGGGCATAGCCCAATCTCTAAAAAGATTGCATCATACTCTCAAGAAGTCTAAGCTGCAGAATATGAAGCAGCATTGGATTGAGAAGATACGTACTCTTGTAATTATAAGAGAACAATTAGAACGGCGTGTAAAATGGATAGAGCAAAATAACACTTTTGCTATCAATCCGTCCCGCCTGTTCCCAGTACCTTCTCCAACCGTTGAAAAGCCACCTAGTCGTGAAGAGGTTGAAAACTTCTGGAAGAACATCTACGAAACCACATTTTCTCTAAACGATCAAGATGCATCTATAAAACTCTTTCGTAGCTTCTGTCATCGGCAGGGCCTTGAACACCCTATGGAAGAGTGCTCACGAATCACTGAGGAGGAAGTGAGAAATGTAGTTGCTAAAACTAAGAACTATTCAGCACCCGGTCCAGACAAGATTAATAATCTATGGTGGAAGAAGTTCACTTTTACCCACCAACATTTGGCCCGCATATTTTCTAGCTTTCTTAACGGAGAAGATCACGTACCTCAGTGGTTGGTTAAAGGAAGAACGGTACTTCTACCAAAATCAGGAAATTTGTCTAATCTAATGAATTATAGACCAATAGCTTGTCTTAACACCTGTTACAAGCTATTCACTGGTATCCTCAAAGAGAGGATATTAACATCCATAGAGCCAGTGTGGAGTGCAATAGGTGAACAGCGAGGGTGTAAGAGAGGCCTAGCAGGTTGTAGTGATAACCTACTGATAGATAGGTGCGTGACCCAAGATTCGATATTTTATCGGCGCAACCTGTCAATGGCTTGGATTGATTACCGTAAAGCATTCGACTCTACGAGTCACGAATTGATTATCAAGCTTCTTGAATGCTTACAGGTACATCCAAACATTGTGAGATGCTTGAAAGATCTAATGCTCAAGTGGAGGACAAGGTTTGTTATAACATCGAACAAACAACAGGTGAATACTAACATCGTCACCTATAAAAGAGGAGTTTTTCAAGGAGACTCACTCAGTCCTCTACTTTTTTGCATCTCCCTCTTGCCTCTTTCTATTGTTCTTTGAGAAAAGCACTCTAGATACATGTGTGGCAAACCAAAAAATAGAGTATATAAGATCAACCACCTTTTTTATATGGATGACCTTAAGCTCTATGCCTCCAGTAAGGAGGCACTTAATATCTTAGTGTTTGCAGTAGCTGTGTATTCCAGAGCTATAGGTATGTCTTTTGGATTGGACAAATGTGCCGTGATTCATCTAAATAGAGGAAGACGAGAAACATCGGATTTACAAAGTAACTCTGAGGACCTTCAGCTCATTGGCGGCAACACCATACAACATCTTGGTGTAGGGGATGCTTACACATATCTTGGGATTCCACAATCGGAGACTCAGGATGTTTGTAAGCTTAAAGATCATCTCCAAAAGAAATATCGAGGTCTTCTTAGAAAAATTTGGTCATCTGAATTATCTGGGAAGAATAAGATACAAGCCACAAATACATTAGCCATTCCTTTACTTCTCTATACATTTGGAGCTGTTAAGTGGAATGTGGATGACCTGAAGTTACTAGATAGAGAGACACGTAGGATGATGTCAATACATCGATGTCATACCCAAGGTCTTCTGTACCTCGAATTTACTTTCCACGCGATCAGGGAGGGAGAGGTCTACTTAGTGTAGAGTGTCTTCATCGCCGTATTGTATTGGCTGCGGCGTGTTCGGTGATGAACAGTAATGATCCTCTTATGAAATTTGTCCACCATCATGAAATTGCAGATAATGGGGCATTTTTATACAAAGCGGCAAACAGAGCGGCAGATGAACTTAGTCTTCCGTTTGATACCAGCGATACAGAACAGGGATTGGCATCATTAACACCTTTGATGCTTAAAAGACAAGTGAAGCAGGCTGAACATGTACTTCTATTGGAGCAACATGTTAGGAAGCCTCTTCATGGGCAATTCTATAAGATTCTTAGGGAGATGGAGTTGTCTAAGGATCTGTCTTTTAGATTTCTGAAATCTGCTGGTTTAAGATCGGAGACTGAGGGATTTTTATTTGCTTGCCAAGATGGTGTTATCAATACCTTATATTATCGCAGTAAGGTCATGCAGATACCTGTCGACAATTACAACTGTCGAGCATGTAAACAATATCCGGAAACACTTACTCACATTCTAAGTGCGTGTCCGACGTATGCATGTTCCAGGTATATTGAAAGACACAATGCTGGACTTAAGGTGTTGTATTACCATCTTCGACACTAATATGGTGTAGATAAGGAACCTGTCTTGCCATACGCCCAAGAGGATCAGGAGGCTGTTGTGGAGAATGAGAATTGCAGAATCTACTGGAATTTTTCGTTTTCTACCACTCATCGTATCAGTGCTACTAAGCCTGATATAGTACTCCAGGATCATAAAGGTAAGATCATCTGCGTGATTGAGTTTTCGGCTCCTGCCGAGGGCAATATCGCTCAGAAGGAGGATGAGAAACGGCAAAAGTATCAAGACCTGCTGTTCGAATTGAGGAGAATACACAGAGGCTATAAAGTCCATTTAGTTGTCCTTATTCTCGGCTGTCTAGGGGGGATGAGAGCTTCATTTGTTAGCCAGCTTCAAAGAGTTCCAACCTGCGAGCGTCAAGCTGACGCATTGGCAGGTCGAATGCAGAAGGCAGTTCTGCTGAGCTCTCTTCATCTGGTCAGGCAGCACTGTTCTTCATAATATAACATCACGAAGGTAGCTCTAAAAAAGCATCCAATAGCGTTCCTGGCCACCGCGTAAGAACAACAGCGGCAACGGACAGGAACACCTACAGAACAGTGAACTGAAAACACCTCGAGCAAAGGAATCGCGCTATTGCTTACCTTTCAGGACGGAAGGAGCAAAAGCGGATAAGAATACGTAAGGCAAGAATGGGAGAGGTTGTTTTAGTGAGGTATTACCACAGCATGTGGTCGAGTCCCACACGAACAAGTGCGTAAATGCATTTTTTCCTCTCCTAAACTTGTTTTGTAAAAAAAAAAAATAAAAAAAAATAAAAATAACAATAATACTAATGAGAAACGGACAAAGTATCAAGACCTTCTGTTTGAATTGAGTAGAATATATCCAGGCTACAGGGTCAGATTAATTGTTCTTATACTCGGTTGTTTGGGAGGGATGCGAGCTTCATTTGTGAGCCAATTACAAAAGATTCCTAGCTGCGAGCACAAAGCTGATGCGTTGGCGGTTGGCATGCAGAAGGCTGTTCTTCTGAACTCTCTCAATCTGGTTTGGCAGCACTGTTCATTATAAGATCCTATTCGGTAGCTCTAAAAAAGCATCCAACAACGTTCTTAACCACCGCTTAAGAACATCGGCGGCAATGGGTGAGAACAACAGTGTAAGAAACGAGAATAACAACTCTAGCAAATGAATCACGCTTTTGTTTACCCTCCAGGACGGATGGAGCAATAGTAGATTAGAATATGTAAAGCAAGAATGGGATAGGTTGTTTTAGTGAGGTATTACCACAGCACGTGGTCGAGTCCCACACGAACAAGTGCGTAAATGCATTTTTTCCTCTCCTAAACTTGTTTTGTAAAAAAAAAAAAAAAAAAAAACTACTAATTATTGAGTAAAATATATCTAGGCTACAGGGTCAGATTAATTGTTCTTATACTCCGATGTTTAGGAGGGATGCGAGCTTCATTTGTGAGCCAATTACAAAAGATTCCTAGCTGCGAGCAGAATGCGTTGGCGGTTCGCAAGCAGAAGGCTGTTCTTCTGAACTCTCTTAATCTGGTTCGGCAGCACTGTTCATTATAAGATCCTATTCGGTAGTTCTAAAAAAGTATCCAACAACGTTCTTGACCACCGCTTAAAAACATCAGCGGCAATGGGTCAGAACAACAGTGTAAGAAACGAGAATAACAACTCTAGCAAATGAATCACGCTTTTGCTTACCCTCCAGGACGGATGGAGCAATAGTGGATTAGAATATGTAAAGCAAGAATGGGAGAGGTTGTTTTAGTGAAGTAATACCACAGAACGTGGTCGAGTCCCACACGAACAAGTGCGTAAATGCATTTTTTGCTCTCCTAACCTGGTTTTGTAAATAAAATACTAATTATAATAATAATAATAATAATAGTAATTAGAATAATAAGGTTAATAATAACAATGTCAATAATAATAATAATAATTATAATAATAGAAAAACCTTAATTAACACTAAAAATTACTACTCTAATTACAATATAATTAACCTAAAATAATTGTACATAATGAAAACTACACGAAAATGCACCAACTCGCTTGCGCCGACGGGCGCCTGCTGGAACTCGCTTGTTGGCCTTTGCGGTGGGTAAAAACTCTGAGGGGAGTACCGGTGAAACCGGTTTTTGCTGGCGCCAAGAGCTGGTTGAAAAATCTGCCGCGAAAAGGCTCTCAAGCGGAGGATCCATGCAGACGTTCTCTTTCGAATTTCGGCGTGATTTTATATGTTTGACATATAACAAGTCCTCCCTCTTTAGGCCAGGTCTTAGCGATAGTTAATTTGCCTGATAACCTAGGACTTATCTAATAATTTCGCACTTTCTCCGAGGTGCATAAGGGCGATTGTCTCGATAGTTCATGAGAGGTTTGTCCCTCATAACGTAGCGCCCTCCGATATAACGCTCTTCCCCTTGTTCTTCATTGTAATATTCTAAGGAGGCTGAGTTGGACCCTGCTGGGGCGGATTTTCGATTGGGTTGGTAGGGAGCGAGAAATTGTACAGTCCGAGGCTCAAGAACGTTAGTGGCCTCGGCAGAGGCAAGCAGATGGTGGGAGTCAGATCCTGCTGGGGCGGACTTTTGATTGGTTTCGTCAGGAGCGAAGACTTGTACAGCCTAGAGCTTAAGGTCGTTAGTGGCCTCGGCTGAGGCGAGTAGATGGTGGGAGTCAGATCCTGTAGAAGCGGACTTTTGATTGGTTTGGTTAGGAGCGATAAATTGTACAGTCTGGGGCTCAAGAGCGTTGGCGGCCTCGGCTGAGGCAAGTGGAAGTCAGACCCTGCTGAGGCGGACTCTTAATCGGTTTGGTCAGGAGCGCGGACATGTATAGTCCGAAGCTAGGGAGCGTTGGTGGCCTTGGCAGAGGCGGGCTTACGTAGAACAGGGTCCGAAGCTGTGATTAACTGGTTGATGTGGACCTTATGGGGCCCATTGTCCTTTTGGATCCATACCACTTCGGGTGATTCGATCTTTAGGACCTGGTGGGCTCGGTTCTGACTAGAGCTAAGTTTTCGTTGAAACGTTCTGCAGCATTTGACAACTCTACCCACCTCGTGACGAGGTCCGTGACCACTAAAAGAAACCGGTGCCTCTTCGTGGTAACGGGGTAGGGACCCATTAGGTCAAGGGCCAGAGTATCCCAAATAATGTAAGCCGAGCGGGGCCGTAAACCCGTGGAGTCCTTATTATTCACGGCCTTGGAGCAGGGGCAGAGAGGGCACTGTGAGACATACTGTCGAATCTCACGGACCATACCAGGCCAGAAAAAATGCTGCTGGATACTAAACGTGGTCTCTTCGGTCCCAGGGTGTCCGGCTAGGGACACGTCATAGTATTTCCAAATCACACGTTGGCGGAGGGCAAGGGGAACTCTAAGGAGCCAATGGGAATTGGCCGGACTTCGCTTCCAAAATCCTCTTTCTTCGAGCTTGCTTTCATCCAAAAACTTCTGGTCTCTGGAACTGGAGGGCTTTTCCCTTTGAAAGTTAAGGAAGTCTCTTTTCTGTCGCCAGATTGTGGGGTCCTCCTGTTGTGCCTCAGTGATGTCGAAGATCAAGATGGGGGCTACGATGGAGCTGATAACAGGCGTCTCAGTCAGGGGTGTCTGGTTTGTCTGGTTTTGAGAGGGGAAAGCCATACGCTCTAAGTCAGGTTCTCCAGGTGACAATTCTTTAGGGTCCGGAGACCGGGAGAGAGCGTCGGGGAGCTCTATTTCCTTGCCTGGGATGTGCTCGGTGCGGAAACAAAATTCTCCAAGAAACATATGCCATCTGGCGAGTTTGGCTCGACTGTTCTTCATATTGTCGAGCCAGGTCAGGGTTTTGCTATTAGTTCGTAGCACAAAAGGGCGATCTTCTAAGTAGGGGCGGTATTTTTTGATCGCCCAAATGACCGCGAGGCACTCCCGCTTATTGCAGTGATAGCGGGTTTCCGTAGGGTTGAATTTTGCGCTCCCGTAGGAGACGATGCGTCGTTTGCCGGAGGGATCTTCTTGGTAGAGCACGGCTCCCATACCGAGCGCACTGGCGTCGGTTTGCAGGATGAAGGCAAGGTCCGGGTTGGGCCGACTCAGCATGGCTGGGTTACAGAAAGCCTCCTTGACGGCGTTAAACGCAGCGTCATGTTCCGGTGTCCAACGGTAGGGTGTTTGGGTGATAAAAGGCTGTTTAGGGGGCAGAGCTCTCCGAGTTTTTGGGTACATACTCCATGAGCCAATTACAGGTCCCTATGAAGGATGCTAGTTTCTTTCAGTTTCGTGGAGGGTATTCATTTTGAATGGCGTTTACATGTCGGGGGCGAGCGTGGTTCCCATCTGCGGTAATTGTGTGTCCTAAGTAGGGCAGGCTACTTTGTCCGAAAGCGCATTCAAGAAGGGAACAGGTTAGCCCGAAGACCATGAGTCTTTCTAACACGAGAGCCAAGTGTCGAAGATGCGTCTTGCAGTCGGGAGAATAAATCATTACGTCATCTATGTAAGAGATGCAGAACTTGGCCCAGTATGAGGCCAGGGAGGATCGCATAAGGTTTTGGAAGGTTCCAGGGGCGTTTTTCAACCCAAAGGGCATCACTCGTAACTCGTATTGGCCTCCGTCGGGTGTGGAAAAGGCCGTGTATTTCTGTGCCCCGGGGACCATGGGTATCTGCCAATATCTGCTTTTTAAATCAAGGGTTGTAAATACTTTGGCTGTTCCGAGGTCCTTCAAAATTTTGTGAATACGTGGGAGGCACTAGGGGGCGTCCGTGGTTTGCTTGTTTAACCAGCGATAGTCAATGCAGAACCGATAGTCGCCCCCTTGTTTATTTGCCACCACGATGGCGGAGCTCCAGGGAGATGTTGTGGGTTCGACTATGCCCTCGGCAAGCATTTCCCTCATCTGCTCATCAATGAATTTCTTCTTGATATCGGAGAATCGGCGAAGGGCTTCGCGAAAGGGTGGCGGGTCTGCCAGCTCGATGTCATAGGTGATAGTGGGCGTCTGCCTGAGGAGCCCACATTTGTGAAAAATGGACTTGTTGGTCGCAAGGACCTGGCGCAGTCGGTCGACACATTCCGGTAGAACAGAGGATGATAGTTCAAAATTGATGGGGTCCGGTACCGAAATGTTAAAGACTGGTAAGGGGGTCAAGAAAATGCGTTACCGCTCCCGGTTGCCTAGGTAGAGGCAATCGGTCTGGTGTTCATAGTGATCGTCGTGCTCCTTCAGCCAAGACCTACCCAAGATTAGGTCTGCCCGTAGGTCGTTGCAGGCTTGGAAGGAACTTGGGTATTTCTGGTTCCCAATAATGGGCGCAAGGGGCACTGACCCATGAAGGCGGATAGTGACTCCTGTTGCGGCAAGGGCTGCTTGGGTTGGTTCAGGTTGGAGGGAACTGCGCTCAGCTCCGGTGAAGTAGTTGCAGGGAGGTAACCGAATTAGCCTCGGGGCAGAAGCGTCCAGCGTCATCTTTCTCGGAGGTTCCTCTTTCGGTGGGTTGGGGTTCTTCTTTGGTGTGCAGTCTGCTTTATCCTGCTCTGCTTGGATAGCTGCCTCGAAGAGATCAGGAAAATTACGGGGAGCAGTGGGGCGCACAAGTCGACGGAGAGTTGGTTTCATAGACTCTAAGAATAGGGTGGTCAGGTCGGCGGGATCTAGGGCCAGTTGTAGTCTGGCCAACAGAGATTTTTGTTGGAAAAAACCCGCAACGGGTTCTTTTTCCCCCTGTTTTTGAGAGTAGAGGGCAGCTTGCAGCCTCATGATCACGGTTGGGCCGGAGTACTTTTTATGGAAGCGTTCTTTGAACTGGTCCCAGGAGAAGGCAAAATTGGTGTATGTAGACCACCATTTTTGGGCTTCCCCCTTTAGACCTTGCCCAACTAATTATGTACGTAGGTCGTTCGAAGTCCTAGCTTGGGCAAAGTATCGTACGCTGTTTGTCACGAACCGTTGTGGGTCTTCATGGTCTAGGACAGAAAAATCGGGAAATTGCGGTGGTGGTGATTGGAAGGCTCGAATTAGCCCCATCCAATCATTGAAGTTTAGGGTGTTAGCCAAGGCTAGGGCTGGGCCAGTGCTAGTGTTATCAGACGTCGTAGAGGGTGGTGCTCCAGTTACCGTGGGATTGAGTCCTTGGTCCAAGGTACATTGTCTAGGGGCCTGATCTCCAGTGAAGTTACTCATGGTGTCAATAGGGGAGTTGTTGGACGCCACCGGGTGTTGCATTTCACTCCCGGAAGTGGAGTGGGAAGAGCTTACTACAGGATTAGTAAGTCTCTATTGTTTGTCAGATTGATCTGGGTTAGGGGTGTCACGGGACTGCGTTTGCGAGAGGTGATGAGAGAAAAAAGGGTTTCTCGAAAGGTCTGCTGCTCTACGCGAAGTTAAGTCTCGTAAAGCACGTTTCGCGGAACCTGTATTAAGAGGTGTGTGCGGAGTAGATCGTTTTCGGTAGGACGCAATGTCTTAAAGTTCGCTCCGATGGCCATCGGAAATTTTGCTCAACGCTTAAGGCATCAATTACACAGGCACACAAAAAAAAAAAAAGGTCAAATACCAGAGGGCAGACCAACATATTCCTAGGTTTTTGGGGTCGCTGAAACCGAATATGGCCATGAAAATATTATCTGCTTGCCCATTTTCCCCCTAGCCCCCCCCTTACACCCCTCGGGGGGTGACATTTCAGTTTTTCCAAAAACGTCAAAAAGGCAGTCTATTCCTATGTTTTTTGGGGCGCTGAATCCGAAAAAGACCACCAAAAGACAATCCCCCCCCTCCTGCACCCCCTAACACCCCCTGGGAGGGGGTTGGAATTTCGAATTTCACGAAAAGTCGAGTTCGGTGGCTATTTCTATGTTTTTTGGGGCGCTGAATCCGAAAAAGACCACGAAAAGAAAATTCCCCCTCTCCTTCACCCCCTATCACCCCCTGGGAGGGGGTTGGAATTTCGAATTTCACGAAAAGTCGAGTTCGGTATCTATTTCTACGTTTTTTGGGGCGCTGAATCCGAAAAAGTCCACCAAAAGCCAATTGGCCCTCCCCTTCACCCCCTATCACCCCCTGGTAGGGGGTTGGAATTTCGAATTTCACGAAAAGTCGAGTTCGGTGTCCATTTCTATGTTTTTGGGGGCGGTGAAATTGGAAAAGGACACCAAAGGTAAATTCGTTCCGTTATTCACCTCTTAGCATCTAGTTACTAACACTGGGAGGGGGGTTGATATGTTCTCTTTTATGTGTAATTAAGAAGAATAAGCAATGTTTTTTTTACGCATTTGAATAAATAATAACTAGGTAGGCACCGATGATTACACAAGTATGTACCAGCACAATTTGATGGATCTTGATTTTACTACACTTAGCGCGACCCAGGAACAACGGCGTGGACGTGGTAGTTTTTGTTCCCTTTGGGGTGCTTTTTTAACGTGAGTCCCCTTGCCTCTCACGATTGGTGGCGCTGCTTTAATGTGTTTTTCCTTAGAACGAATTTCGCTCATTTAGTTTTTTTATAGTGATGCATTTGAGCGAGATCTCTTCTCAAAAAGTCTCGAAAAAATGAGAATCTCGTGAAAATTACATTGGAAACAAATGAATGTACTGTTTTCGTCTCTTTTATCTTTTATGAAAGGACAGATTCTCGAAATGCATCACTAGTTTTTTGGCATTCATTTCTGCCTATGGTACCGTACTCGCTTGGATTCGAATGACCTCTTTGTTTAAGGCTTTTACAAATTGCTTCATCAACCCAAGCTTTATATGCAATGGAGGAAGAAGAACCTTTTCCGGTGATACAAGAGGATTTTTGAGGACATTTGCCAAGCCAGGAACAAAAGAGGTTCTAGCAGGCCATTGGAAGTTATTATAATGGTTCTTTCGATCTCGACTATTCCAAAGGCATAAGAAGCACGGATGACTTGTGAACCCACTTTGTTGACCCAAAAGAATTGTTATTATTTTCAGATCCCCGCAAATTTGCCAGTTATGTTCCGTGTACTTTATTTTTTGGAGTACCAGCTTCAAAGAATTATAGTCTTCTGACATATTAACGGAATGCGCTATTGGGATCGAGGCTAATTCATTGGTGTTGTGCAAGAGTACTGCTTTTAGACTGCGGGTGGAAGAGTCGATGAAAAGCCTCCATTCTTCACTCTTGTAAATGTTTGGTTTCAAAGAATTTATAAGCTCCCGAATATTTGTGCAGTAGACAAGACTTTCTTCTTTTTTGAAAAAGGGAAGAAATTCTTTTTCCCGATTTCGGAAAGAAGAAACCTTAGTACCTTTAGCCAAATGACCGTCCTCCTTGAGACTCGACGCAAGGTACTCAGCTGCATCTTTGGCTAAACCCAAATTTCTTACCACATCATTGAGCTTTTTTTGATCCCATAGTTTTATAGGTCGATCTCGTTTGAAGCGAACATCTCCTTCATCACTGTCAGAATTCGAGTCAACTTCACTTCCGGAATAAGTACTGTTGGAATTCACAGTTGGCTCATTAAGGTCCATTTGACTTTCAACTTCCACTGTATCAGCAGTGACATCCATCTTGACATCATCATCTGAAACATCATCATCGTCATTATAAATTGGAGGGGTGAAAGATGGAATACTTGGATATATAGCGTGATTAGGAGACATCATACCTTTAAATTTGATGGAGCAAATGTAACATTCCACTTGAGTTTTGGGCTCTTTCCACATAGCAGGAAACTTCAAAAAATTCTTGCCGCTTGAATTGGACGACCCGCGCTGTAATGTACCCCTGCATTTGTTACAGATACTGCTCGGTACCCATGAATTTCCCCGACCATTTTCAATCTGCAATGAAAAAAGAGAATTGTATTTATCCTCATATTTAGAAAAGTCTCTCCGATATTTTTCTATTTCAAACTTACCACATACGTAACAAAACATGGATCTGTCTTTGTTACAGGTGTGAATGGTATTATCTTGAATATCCATACCATTGTCCGTAGGACCATCAGAAGCGCCTTGAAGATTTTCACGATTTGAACGCAAAGCTCTATTTCCATTAATTTTTCTTCTTGAAGCATTTAACTCAAAAGTAGCCAAGTTGCCCACCACCCTAGAGCTGCGGTTGCATGATGACGACGCCTGCGGGCCCGCTTGCTCACCCTGACCAGCCGCCGATACTGGGGTCTCCCTCCCCTGCATCGTAATCTTCTTCCCTACTTTTGCCATGAAGGCATCTTTTTTACCTAGGAACTTAGCCGGTTAACCGTTATCCGCCTTCACCGCGTGGAGGTGTCCTAGTTGCAAAAGTAGATGTGGAAGTAATTCATGAAAATTGAAATTGTAAACCCATCCCATGGGAGGGGGTAAGAGGGTGCTAGGGGGTGAATGAGGGGACGAATTTATTTTTGATCCCTTTTTTCAGTTTCATGGCCCTAAAAAATATTGGAATAGACTCTAAACTCGATTTTTCATAAAATTCGAAATTCCAACCCACTCAAGGGGATATTAGGGGCTTAAGCGGGCGGGAATTAGCTTTTGGTGGTCTTTTTCGGATTCAGCGCCCCAAAAAACGTAGAAATAGACACCGAACTCGATTTTTTGTGAAATTCGAAATTCCAACCCCCCTCCTAGGGGGTGATAGGGGGTGAAGGAGAGGGGGAATTGGCTTTTGGTGGTCTTTTTCGGATTCAGCGCCCCAAAAAACATAGAAATAGACACCGAACTCGACTTTTCGTGAAATTCGAAATTCCAACCCCCTCCCAGGGGGTGATAGGGGGTGAAGGAGAGGGGGAATTTTCTTTTCGTGGTCTTTTTCGGATTCAGCGCCCCAAAAAACATAGAAATAGCCACCGAACTCGACTTTTCGTGAAATTCGAAATTCCAACCCCCTCCCAGGGGGTGTTAGGGGGTGCAGGAGGGGGGGATTGGCTT
Source organism: Ganaspis brasiliensis (assembly GCA_037103525.1). NCBI lineage: Eukaryota > Metazoa > Arthropoda > Insecta > Hymenoptera > Figitidae > Ganaspis > Ganaspis brasiliensis. The sequence continues at coordinate 328,390 of JAZKLR010000550.1, forward strand.
TTGGTGGTCTTTTTCGGATTCAGCGCCCCAAAAAACATAGGAATAGACTGCCTTTTCGACGTTTTTGGAAAAACTGAAATGTTACCCCCCGAGAGGTGTAAGGGGGGGGGGGCTAGGGGGAAAATGGGCAAGCAGATAATATTTTCATGGTCATATTCGGTTTCAGCGACCCCAAAAACCTAGGAATATGTTGGTCTGCCCTCTGGTATTTGACCTTTTTTTTTTTTTGTGTGCCTGTGTTATTACGGCTCGCTTTAACCAAAGCTGGTGGTCACGGTAAGGGGAGAAACTTTGTAGACGCTGCGTTAGGATTCACACGCTTATAGGCACATGATCTTGTATCACCATGTTGGGCGGAGAAATTCGGACTTCGCGGTTTTTCGCGGTTCGCGGTTTCCGCGACTGATATCACACATGCTTGGTGGCGCGAAGATATGCTCGGCGGTTGTGGCGTTAAGGTTTCACACGCATGGTGGCGCAGGAACTCGTAACACCAAGTTGTGCGGAGAAATTCGCACTTTGCGGTTTTTGCGGTTCGCGGTTTCCGCGACTGATATTACACACGCTTGGTGGCGCGAAGATATGCTCGGCGGTTGTGGCGTTATGGTTTCACACGCATGGTGGCGCAGGAACTCGTAACACCAAGTTGTGCGGAGAAATTCGCACTTTGCGGTTTTTCGCGGTTCGCGGTTTCCGCGACTGATATCACACACGCTTGGTGGCGCGAAGATATGCTCGGCGGTTGTGGCATTAAGGTTTCACACGCATGGTGGCGCAGGAACTCGTAACACCAAGTTGTGCGGAGAAATTCGCACTTTGCGGTTTTTGCGGTTCGCGGTTTCCGCGACTGATATTACACACGCTTGGTGGCGCGAAGATATGCTCGGCGGTTGTGGCGTTATGGTTTCACACGCATGGTGGCGCAGGAACTTGTAACACCAAGTTGTGAGGAGAAATTCGCACTTTGCGGTTTTTCGCGGTTTGCGGTTTCTGCGACTGATATTAAACACGCTTGGTGGCGCGGGGATATGCTCGGCGGTTGTGGCGTTCCGAAAAAATGTGTTTTACGAAAATGTCTGTCTGTCTGTTGTGGAAAAAATTTTGACGTGGGATAACTTGAGTAAAAATTAACGGATCAACTTCATCTTTAATACGTTTTTTCTTGGTACAAAAATACAGGTCAATTTCGTTAGCCAGATATTTCCGTTCAGAATTAACAAAAATAAAACATTTTCCAAATTGAAAAAAATTTTAGTTTTTAAAAAAAAAATTTCTCTTTTTTTTTGCTTCAAGTACACGTAAAATTAAACAAATTTCGTTAATAACGTTTCCGATAAAATGCAAACCCAAAGAGATATGAACTTTTTAAATTTCACTGTTGTATCAGAGACTTGTTTGGAGGGGGCAAGGGGGGGAGGTAGGAACTAAAAATCGGTCAGCAAACTGTTGACGCACTCTTATCTTCCTCAACTCAAGTAGAAATTAACGAGAAATTAATTCAAAAAAATGAATCAACTCTTGGTTTTTTCTTCCTCTTTACTTTTATTTATCACACCTAATAAAACTGCATAAAAAAATATTTACTTTTCTAAAAAAATTTTGGAATTTTGAAAAAATTTCTTTTTACATTCTCATCCTAAATGAGAAGGTCTTAACTTTGTGCGATTTTGGACTTTTTCTAAAACCAACAATTCTCGACGTTTTGAGACCTCCTGATTCCGAAAAAATGGGTTTTACGAAAATGTCTGTCTGTCTGTCTGTCTGTTGTGGAAAAAATTTTGTCGTCGGATAACTTGAGTAAAAATTGTCTGATCAACTTCTTCTTTGTTACACTTTTTCTTGGTACTGTTACGGCATGGAAAACATAACATACATAAATATATTTTATTTTCAATCGGTGGTTGAACAGTGAGGGTAAGGTGTACGGAGTAAATGATTGGAAACACTTAAATACCAGAAAGTTTAGTTTATTGTGTACATAAGGATTTGGTAGATTATGATCTTAGAGCTGGTACCAGCGAGCGCGAGATTTCAAGTGGACAGGTAAAGCGGTGTAATCTGCAAACAGATTATTCATGTACCACTAATACATTAAGAAAAATGGAAAGAGAGAAAACTATGTTAAATATCTTACCTTAGATGATTTATGTAAGATGTTTAAACGGAATTTCCCAAATCTGAAGGGATGAGAATCGAACCTTGGCAGGACCTTGGTGTGGGATCCAAAAAAACCAGTTGAACATTGGTTGAAGTTTAGGGCAAAAATTGAAGTAATAATCAAAGAAGATTTTCCTTAGTTGGTTTCAGATGGTTTTTAATCGTTCTCGAATCAGATGTTGGAAAATGAATAAATGTCGTATTAACTCTTGAAATGACTACTTCAGAAGTTGAAAAACACTTGTAGAAATTGTAAAACAGTCGTCGAGGTTTTTTTAAAATATACTTGTGCAGAGACTTGACGCACTGTTGCTGGGGTTGAATTAGACTGGTCTTCTTCATTTCGCACATCACTTTATATAGTCTTTAGTAATCGATAACATTGGGAGACTTTTAGAAAAGTTCTATCGATTACCAGCTTATTATAAAACATCTTACACGTTACCTTATATGTCATGAATTTGGGGTGTTTCTCATTTGTACAATCAATACAGAGAGAAGACTTCTAGCTAAACGTTATTGATTCAAATTCTTCGCTACCCATATCCTTATGTGTTATTACTCATGATAAAAATTTAAGGAACATATAGAGTCAGAAACTGTTCATAATATGTATTCATATAATAATATTAATAAACGTTACATACGTAACACCTTGGCCCTCTTTTCCAAAACTTATGGAGTGAGTTTTGGTCCAGAATATAAATTTATTGAATTTAATTTAACCTTTAAGTTTAAGAAATTTGATTTTCAATTATTTATTGTTAACGAGATGACGAGTTGTTACGTTTACAGAAAGATCATAACTAGAGTTCCTATAAAGAGAGTTAGGACACGTGAGGTTCAACTTTTGATTGGCTCAGCGTAACCGGAGACGGAAGTGTATTGAAAGTTTTTTCATTGGCTGAAAAGAGCGCGCTGATTTTAAAATGCTTTCTTAACAAACATTTTTACATTTCGCCCGCCCTTTGTAACCAATCACACAAATTACTTCATCGTCACTTCCATCTCCGGTTTGTCAACAGGCTAGTGGAAGGGGGCACATGTCCTAACTCTCTTTATAGGAACTCTAATCATAACCCACTCATTTTATAAAAGAATTTCATACATTCGTGCATTCTTATTCAAGAAACTTTACTAATGGTTTTACAAACAATGTTTTCAAGATATTTACTTTATTCAAAATCAAGATTTATGTATGAGTTTACACACAAAATTATACTTTGGATATGAAAAACATACTAAAACAATTTGACATTTTTAAATTAGTACGCAAACAACATAAAATTTGTTTACGTAATTTTACGCAAACTATACCAATAGCTTGTACAGAACATTAATTGATATACTTTAAATTACAGACATGAATCAAACAGCAATATTATCAATTTTAAGAAAAAGTTATTTCCTACGTAATTTACGTACAAAACATCAATTAAACAGTAGTATTTTAGGTTTTCTAACACTCTATTATATCTGGTAAAGAACATCAATTAGAAGTAACATTAATAATTTTTTAAGAAAAAGTGTTACTTACGTAACTTACGCATTTTATTACCAAAACATCGATTAAACACTCAATTTTTCTGATTTGAACGCATTTTACTACCTATTTGATCTAAAACATTAACTACAAGTAGCATTAATAGTTTTTTAAAAGAGAAAGAAAAACGTTGTAACTTACACATATTTTTTTTGAGTTTGTTACATTTCATTTTAAAATCTTAAAAAGCATACATTCTTGTTACAAATTTTTTTTAAATTTATAATAGTTTACATCATTTAATACTATTTTTATGTCTAATGTGACAAACACATTTATATATAATTAAAAAAAAAATTATTCTAATTTTAGGAAGATTTATTATTATTATTATTATTATTATTATTACTTATTATTTTTTTAATCACACACATACATAAATTCGCAAAATATGTTACACACACATATATATATATATATATATATATATATAAATTTGTGTTATTTTATTTTGATATTAAAACTTTTTTCGTCGTGAATACATGAAGCCCCTCACCCCTTACTTTGAAACATGAGATGAGATACAAATCATGTTTGATTTAGAAATCAATTATTTATTTATAATCTTTAATTTTTATGACGGATAGTTCTTAAGGATACATTACTAAGTTTACTAACCTTTAATAAAGGTTTCTCTTTGCATGACATATTTTATACTACACGGAAAAAGATTAATATCCAAATTTAACATTTAGTATGAGATTCAAGCATAAATTATCTCTAAAAACAAAAGTAAGATGTAATAAAATCTTTAAAACTAAAATATGGATTCATATCATATTAAAATATTACTATTGAAAAGAACACATTATTATCCCTAAAAACAATATTAGAAATTTCTAATTTGGTGATATTTACGGAAAATACACAATAAAAAAAGGGAAATGACTGATCCAGCTAATGCATCGCAGCAACATTCACAATTATTATGCTTTTTATCTATTTTTTCATTCTTTAGTAAAAAAAAATTTAATATTATTATTAAAATAAGAAATAAAATAATTTGATGTTATAGATTGTATAATTCCTTATTTTATACATAGCCCATTACGAATAAAACTTAAGTTATTATTGAAATTTGGAGAAAACGGATTACTTAAAATGTATGTATTTTAAAATTTAAAAGAAATAGTAAAACGTTTTGTTTAAAAGTATTAGACAAAAATAATTATTTTTTAGATCAAATTTATTAATAAAAAAGTTGATCTACATTTAGTCAAATCTTAATTATATCCCAAAAACTAAACATTTTCTAAGTTTTCCGAATAATAAAATATGTTTTAGCATAACCTTTTTTATATATTTCTAGGTTGTTAAATGAACATATCTCTAAAATAGAGATTTCATAAAATGGCATTTTTTGATATAAAGTTTTGCAAAATAAAGCATAACTTATTTTAAAAAGTTTGATTATAATGCTTAATTTAGATACATTTTTAATTCTCTGCAATTAAGAATTCAATTCATTTCAAGTTTTGCGATTAATTTTTTTTCGTGTACATGTTTTTTCCTTTATAAAAATACATATTTGTCCAATAGTATATTGGGCATTATTTAACTCACTTATGGCGAGTATTTTGTTCCATACTGTAGTAATTTGACAAATTCTATAAGAAAAATGATAATTATTATGTACTTTCATATTAAAAGACATTAATAGAAATATTCTTGAGGTATGTACTTGTATTTTTAACAATATATTATAAATTTGTTTAGCTAAGTTTACATTATCTAGCTTGTTACCAATAGAATAATGTTTTTGTTCATCATTTTTTTATATTTTGGATTTATTCAGTTACATGGTTTGACGTAAAATTTAAAAATGTAAGTTATAAAAGTTTATCTAACTAAAATTTGTTTCGATTTGTCGTAAGTGAAAATAACTCAGTATTTAAGAAAATTATTGCAGTTTTTATTCAGCATACCTTAAATAAATAATGTGTTAATATAGAATTTCGTTGTCTTGGAATAATCTCATAAATAAATAATTTTAGATATTATTTATTTTATTTCCAAGATGAGGTAATGTGGAAGTTTGGAAATAGGATTTTGAGGAGGATATAGGACTAATATGGTCAAATAAACCGATACAATAGCCTTATCCTGTGGAGGTGCAATATTGCATCTGCTTTTTCCATATTTTGTAGCAGAACTAGTTTCTGTTTGCATTTTTTTTAAATTTGGGAAGAGTTGTAAGTGGGGATTTTCTAGAGCCGATTTTCTTCAGTCTTATTTTCGATTCCTGAGGATATCAGAGGTATTCTGAGAGTGTTAAAGATATGAAAGAAATACTAGAAGATTTGAATCTGATTGATTCGGAAATGAGTACATTAGTGGAAAATTTTGTTCACATTAATCCTTGGGTGGATCTTATTAATGATTTTTTTATAATGTGGATTTTTTCATATGGGAATATTTTAGTGCCCGGTCATTGGGACTTTTTTCGGAAGAAGAAAAGTATAAATTGTGGACAGAGATAGAACTTCAGCTAGAAGATTATGTTCAATTGAATATAATGAGTATTCGAGGAGTATTTTGCCGTATTGTGAATGATGTTTTGACAATAGTAAGTAATTTTATATATATATATATATATAATAAAAATAAAAAAATAAAAAATAAAAAAAAATATACATATTTAGTTTTTAAAATTGATTCAAATTAAAGTCTAAATTATTATTTTCAAAATTTTGACTGATTAAAGCTTTAATGTACAATGAAAAAAATTTTTTTTTTTTTTATTATTAGAAGTTTTTATGTAATGGTTAATTTTAAAAATAATGTAAATATGCATTATTAGATTTTAAAAATATGTAAAGTTTATAAGAGTTCAAATTTGAATTAATTAAAATTTTTATTATATAAAATTTTTATTATTTAAAATTTGAAGGAATTTAAAAACAATTAAATATTAGTCTTAAGACTTTAACAAATAAAAATTTGAATTCTTTAAATTTTAAATAAATTTGAGGCAATATTTCATTGAAACCGTTTTAAGTTTGAAACTATTTTAAACTTGGAAAAATTGAAACTTGAATTGTTAGAACTTTTGAAGAATAGAAATAATCCTCAGTAGAAATTTGGAACGATTAAAGTTATTATAAATTATAGAAGTTTGAATACATTTTGTTTAAAAAAAAAACAAAAAAAACTATTATTTCTACAAAAATATTTCAACTTTTTGTAATGTATCCATCTACTCTATTTTCTCCTATTATTTACTTTTCTTATTATTTTTTTTCTATAAATATAAAATTGGAAAATTCGTGCTCTTTTAAAGCATTATTTTATTTACTTTTACTTTTTTGTCTATTTCTTGAAGTCGGCAGCGATTTTAATTTTCATATAATGAAATTTATATTTATCTAGAATATTAAGTTTATTTGAAAAACAAATTTTATTAAATTATTTATCTTATTTGTACTTGCAAAAATTTATAATTGTGAATGATCAGAAACAATTAAATCTTTTTCAATGTTTAGGTTGCTATTATTTTCAACAGTCTTCAATATACAATTATTCTCTTTAAACGTTATAATTATCCTTTAATTTTTTAGATATTTTGTTCTGTTGTCGATCACTCTCGATAGGTTTAAATTTTTTCTTTCGATTGCCAATTATTTTCCTCATTTTTAAATTATTGTCTTTAATATTTAGTCATTTTGGAAATTTTCTTTCAATTGTCAATTATTGTATTGAAATTTCAATACATTTCTTCAATTTTTAAGTATATTCTACAAATTTAATTTCAGTTCTTCAATTTTTAATTATTTTTTTTTTCGATTTTTAATCCAGTTGTTAAATGTGCAATTATTTCCATCAATTTTTCCTTCAATTTTTTAATTTTTCAATTTGTTATTATTTTCTTTAAATTTAATATTTCTTGTTTAATTTTTTTAATTATTTTTTTTAGTTGTCTATTAATCTAGTCATTTTTTGAATTTTTTTTTCAATTAACAGTTATTTTTGTATTTTTTAACTACTTCTTTCAATTATTAATTATTTTCAGCAATTTTCAATTATTTTCTACAATTTTTTCAATGTTCAATTATTATCTTAAAATTTTATAATTATTCTTTGATTATTTAAATTTTTTTTTTTTTGTTTGTGTATTAATCTAGACATTTTTTAATTTTGTTTTCAATTGTTGAATATTTTCGTCATTTTGTAATTTTTGTTCTACTTATTAATTATTTTTTTAAATTTTAATTTAATTCTTAATTTTTCAATTTATTCCTTCGACTTTTTTTATTTTATTTATTTATTTTTTTTCATTATTTGCATTTGCAAAAATTTATAGTTTTAAATGACCAACAACAACGGAAAGTTTGTTGCGCGCTTGAGCGCGCGTTAATATTGCTAGTTAAATAATAATAATCTCCGTAAACTCTTGAAGTTAGTTACTATTTATATTTATTTATCTTTTCTGTCCACGTTTTAAAATCCAAAGTAAAGTTAGTATCTGCCTTTTTTATTTATTTTGATTTGCTTTATCAGGAAATTTTAAACTTGTTTTAATCTACAGACAGAATATGCAGATGAGGTAGCCTTAATGACGAGATATTCATTATGACTAACATTAATTTGACATATTACACACTTATATAAATTTGAATAATAATTTAGATTAATCTAGAGTGTCAAATAGTCGAATTTATTAAAAATTTAAATGACGTTAATTTACTTTATTGGAAAGAATTGAAATATAAAAAATTTAAATACAGTTTTAATTATTCTGTAACTTTTTATTCATTTTTGAAAGTTCGAAACTTTCATCAAGTTTGATGCAAGTTTGGAAACTTCCGGAAAGGTTGCGATACAGAACTTAATCTTTCAAATATCAATTATACTCTGCAGTCTTTAAGGAGGATAGTTTGAATGAGCTAGTCAAGGTAAACTTTTCATGTTATCTTGTTATTTTCAATTCCGTGTAACTTTGACAAAACTTTATGGATTTTAATTTTTATATAGTGCATTTTAAAGCATTTTTTATGCACTTTTTCATACTTATAACAAAATTTAAAATAAAAAAATTTCCCCCCTTTTTTTCAAAATTAACATTTTTTTTTATTTTTGACCCATTTGGATGAATTCTTTTTTTTTATTTTGTTTTCATTAAAAAGCTGAGGTTTTTTCCTATGAAATATGTAAATTTGGAAATGGTCTGGCGATAAGTTTGCGAGAAAATTAATAACAAACTAAGCGGCGCGACCAGCGTCACTGACGCCATTGACCACACAGCACCGCGGAGTGGTCGCATCTAGTTCAGTAACAGCTCTATGTTAAAAAAACTTTAAAAAATTGTATTGTATAGAAAATGGTGGAAAGCTGAAATTGTCATTAAAATAAAACCTACATTATTGTTACTGAAGAAAATTTTGAATAACATGTTTGTAAAAATGAAAGAGTATAGGTAATTAAAAATTTATTGAATTTTTGATATTTCTAAAAATATTTATATTGTTGAATAACACTGCATATTGTTGAATAACATGTTTCAAATATCATTGACTTAAAAAAAAATTAGAAGATTTGTTCTGAATTCTTTTATAGAAAATTTAATTACTTTTCAGTAGTTGTATCACATTTCTTGTTCATTTCTTACGTTGTGGAAATCATGGAGTAGTTTTTACACATTTTTTAGGAAAATAATCATATTTTGAGGCAGCCGAATAATTTTTTAATTATTGCGTGTTATCTTGTGTAACAATAAAAGCATGATACTGAAGTGTGCGTATACGGTTTGGTAAAATGTAATATTGTATAATCTCAATTGAAATTATTTATTTATTTTATATGTATATAAATGTATAAACTTTATAAGACTAATAACATCTATAATAATTACAATAATAAATTCAAAGAAACTCTATATTGTAACGTCATGCCAATTTGCATATCGTTTTTTATTTATTTTTGTTTATTTAACATAGTTTTGTCAACTTTTTAACTCAAGCTATACCAGGAGTTCAGAAATGCTAGGAAGTATTCGCTCCTAATATTTCTGAAACCTGAATCCTAGGCATTTAAAATCTCAGAACTTAATATATTCTGTTTTGTTTCAAGTCGAAACCGACTTTCGAACGAGCACAGAAATAAAAAGATAAAACTCGCACCCTAATGAAACTATTTCCTAAAACCAGTGGAATCTGGAAAACATAAATTTCACAACTTTCCCATGGAAAGAGTAACACGTGCATACTCTTCAAACAGTCTGGGAAAGAGATTCTAGTCCTTTCTTGTTGGAAAAGAAACTCGGACCCGTCTCCATAAAATACTAAACAGGCCCTCGCACCCTAAAAAGTCTAGCGATACGAAGGCTGCATCCGCCGGTCAAGCCTGCTGTAAACCAATTTGATGGTTAACAGACCTCGAGAAAAGTAAAAGTTTCGACTTTTAAAGGAACTTCGAATTACACGCAATAATGGTTTATGCGTTCCAGAAGTGTTTTCACTTTCCTTGGGTTATCTGAAAACGACATTTGGCTGCTGAAAATGAACATTTGGTTATAATAAAGATATCCGCCCTTTCTAAAGAAACACTCTTAAGAACAGTCCTTGTGACCCTCGTTTCTACGAATTTTACAATCTTATTCGAAAATTACATTTCAAAACGCAGATGAATAATCATAATTTAATTAAGTAATAAACCTAAAGCCGAAATCAAAGTATTTAGCTAAATACTAAAATTCATAAACTCATAAAGTCATAAGTCGTCGAAACGAGATTGAATGATTGTCCTTGAGAATAATAGAATTTTGCGCCCGCCCTAATCTCTGATTTTGTACAGGTGAATAGACCTGAATATCTCAGGTGCCAGCTGCCTATCTCAATGAACGGTTCACATAATAGAACAATATAGCGAAAATATTTACACTACAGACAATAGTACAAACTCAAAATTAAAAGTTCTTTGTCACTCGAAATTTGCATGCAATATTAGTTAGTAACAATAAATAACGATAAATAATAATAAATAATGTTAAAATTTGTTAAATGGTAATACAAGAAAAAGGGAAATCTGCATGTTTTATTTAGATATAGTTTAGAATTTCAAATTTTAATTTGAGTTAATCAAAATAAGCTGTTTAATTATAAATTCTAATAAAAGTAAATGATTAATAAACAAATCTAAATGTTAATTTGTTATTTAAAAATCTAGATGCTTATTTGGATTAAATCAATCAGAATATTATCAAATTAATTAGCACTGTAAAATAATTGCTACAGGAATTATTATTTTATAATTATTACAAAGGTTTTTGAACATAACCTACAAATGTACCATATAAGGTTAATTTTTGTGTATGTGTGTTTATGAATTAGGATTAACAAAATTACCGTAAGTGCTAACAACCATAATATTACTTCCTATTTAGATATTAATATTAGTTAAATTCTATAATTTTAAGGTTAAGTATGAAAATGAATGAAAATTAAAGGAAAAGATTGAATGGATCAATTGAAATCATTCGTTTACACATATTAAAATCAAATCCAATCAAATCATAACCCTTTCAATTATGATTTGCAAATTGTACAAGAATCAAATAAACCTAACCTCAAAAAGGGTTGCAAAAGAAGAATAACTGTAAAATCAAGTATGAAAACGGTAGTTGAATTGGTCGAACTACATATAATTCAATTTTTAGACGGAATTAAGATAGTTCAATGTTTGATTATAAAAATTTCACAAAAACATAACCTAAAATCATGAAATTTAGGAAACATTAGGATTTGATTTAATTGATGTATTTTATCTTTCCTCTTACGAATAGACATTAAAATTAACTTAAATAAGCGTGTTTAAATTTTGTTCAATAATAATTATCAAATAGACACGTGTTTTCCAAAATTATATTGTAAAATTAACTCTATTATCAATTTTATGTATTCTAATATTATGTAAATCAATTTGTTATTTCACACTATCAATAATTATTGTTATAGAAATTTTGTAAATAATGATTCTCAAGAGTGGCACGGAGGGCAGCACGCATCGGATCAACTCAACTCGGGGGCGTATTTTCTCTCCACCCCCTCGTCAGCATGACACTTTTCCATGACCAAATCAGCATTAGGAAAATTGAGGACCTTCAAATTTCCTAATGCATTGCACACCATCTTAGTCGGGCCTTATACCGCCCACGCACCATGACCAGACCCATTTGTCACTGCCCTTATTATCTGTCTCTCTCTCTGTCTTCGTCTTTCCTTCGCTTTCTTCCGCCACCCTCGTATGCTCTCCGCCCTAGGAGACTACCTCCTTCTACTTCTCTTTGCCAAATCTACGTCAGGCCCTTTTCTATTGGCAATTTCCAACTTTTTCCACTTTTTCCTAGTTTAAGGATAAGTGGGGAAAAAGACGTAAATACCGATGCACCCTGTAGAAATCACCACTTCTGTACTAGAAAGTTCACAAAATATTTTACTCTGTTCAAATTCATTCAAATAACTTTAAATATTTCAAAATTCTTAAGTTCGTGAAATTCTCACTCATATCAAATTATTTCCGAAATCGTTTTTCAAGTTCATGATTCAAATCAAATTCGAAATATTTCTTTCTTTGTGCTACGACTTTTTGTGTGTTCGCTACTAAAATTGAATTCATTTTAAATTCAATATCTGACATTATAATTACAAGTGTCGTGTGGTTTGTGACATTTTGAATTATACCCAAAGGATTTATGCCTATTCTGCCCTGCTTCCAACGATAACAAAAACGCTTTTGCTGCTTGCTGATTTGCCGCCTTTGCTGCTTTTGCTGACTTGCCGCCTTTGCTGTTTTGCTGATTTGCTGACTTTCCTGCTATTTCCTGAGACCAACTACCAGCCAATATCGTGCCAACTGCCAGCCTTGTGCCACTCTTGAGATTTGATCTCAACTACATCAACTTATACCAAATTAATCAAAGTAAGTTAATAAAAAATCAATAATTACAATTAGCTGCATTGTTCTTTTAACAAATTCCTGAAATATATATTTTTTTTTTGAGGTTACTGAGGTCGGGTTAAAATCCTTGCGACCTGAATCTCAATTTTTTTTATTATCCTTCTATTTTCCTTTAAATTATTTTTTTTTTTTTGTTTTCCCCTTTCATTTCAATACACGAAAAGATTAGAGTAGAGTTTTTTTTAGGGTTCCACATATTATGAGGGTGAACCCCAGGGTTTAGTTTCCGATTTCTTTTATTTATTTTTATATTCGCGACGCGAGTTCTATAAAAAACCCTTTACAAATCAAAACTAATTTCGACAGATTATTTGCTAAAACTCGATTTCCCAGGTTATTGCAATTAATTTTTTAGGCCTAAATAAATAAATTAAAATTTTATATAGTAGTCATAGTCTTTCTGACGTGACAATATTAATAAAAGTGAATTTTATTTTTTCCAAAAATATATTAATTAGTTAACTTTGATTTGAATAGGCTATAAATAACTTTAAATTAAAAATAGTCTTGAAAAGACTTTTTGTGGGAAAAGAACCAAAGGTGTAGACATTGTTAGACAATAGATTTTTAAATACCATTATGGCAAGCGGTTCATCATTTGCAAAGTTATATATTTGTTAGTCGTCAATTTTAGTAGTTAGATCTATAAATTAAGTAATAATAATTGCATACGTGAATGATTACTTTATTAAAATTATTTAACAAGTTGTATTGATGATTTATTCTTTTTAACCGTTCTACCGCTTTTAAATATTTCGCGCGTTTTTTTTGCTCCCCGACCTTTCGCTAGGTGTCGTATAGCTTTTTGTAACTCGAAAGTAAGACTGATCACTGCAGGTATAAGGAGACAGACGTGCTCATAAAGTTTACTTTCGCAATTTATTCTTGAATATTGTGATTCAAGGTAGGTCTTGTGCAAAACAAGTTTATGATTATTTTCTCTTATTATTTTATGGTCCTCTTTCAGTTATATTGTTATTCAAATTTTTTTTTAGTTTTTTGTCTTTGAAGATTTATTTTATAAATATTGCATTTCAAGGTAAGTTTTTTTAAGTCAAGTTAAGATTCTTTTTTTTTTATTGCCGGTGTCATTTAGTCATTTTTAAATAAAATTTGCTTGAAAATATTGTTTTTGCCGTAATGGCAGAAATAAAAAAAGACTTTAAGCTTATAGTTTGGAGGGATAAATGCATAAATCCTTTTGGAAAAAAGGAACACAGTCCAAATGGATTACGTTACATTTCAAGTACATTACGAGAACGACTTCCGACATTACCAGAAAATTCGAAAATTTGTGCGAAATGTAGAAAAGAGATGAGTAAACTAAAAAGTGTTCAAGGTAAATTAAATTCAGATTCAAATTCTCCTTCTCCTAATATGGCTTCTTCTGATCTGATTTCTTCTGATACTGTTGCTCCTAATATTGATTCTTCGGATACTGAAACTGAAGAATTTGATAATAGAGATAATGATTTTTTGCCAGAAATGTTTTCTTCTAAAACAGATTGCAATGACTCATATCATAAAGCGGGTACTGAAGTTTTAGATTCAATTATTGCTAAATTTAAATCATCTTCTAATAGATCGGAAAAAGCCCAGCTACTTACTTTAGCTCCAAATAGTTGGGGCAGAGAAAAAACTATGAGAATGTTTGGTGTATCCGAGCGCAGCGTTAGAACTGCAAAAAATTTAGTTTCCAAACATGGAATCTTGGCAGTTCCCGCCCTAAAAAAAGGAAAATCATTAAATTCTGAGATTGAAAATCTCATAAAAGAATTTTATCAACAAGATGATAATAGTCGCTTATTACCAGGAATGAAAGACTTTGTATCTGTTCGCAAAAATAATGGAAGTCGGGAACATATCCAAAAAAGACTAATACTGTGCAATCTAAAGGAGTTGTACTTTCATTTCCAGTCTGAGCATAAAGAAATAAGTATAAGCTTCTCTAAATTTGCTCAGTTGAGACCAGCACAGTGTGTTTTAGCAGGCAGCAGCGGAACACATACAGTTTGCGTTTGCGTTTACCACGAAAATGTAAGATTAATGCTGGATAGTATAGACATTCAATTTTTGGTTAAAGATTCAGAAGTAATATTAGAAAGCTATTACGATTGTCTCAATCTTCTCATTTGTGCTAGTACAACAAGTTCCTGTTATTTAGGAAACTGTAAAAACTGTCTCGATGAATCAAAAATAGAAGAAAATTTGATTGAAAACTTTGAAGAACATGAAATAGATGAAATTAAATTTGATTCTTGGACACAAACAGACAGGTGCTCCTTAAATACTATTGTGATGAAGGCAGATGATTTTGTAACTGAACTTTGCCAAAAATTGATTAAATTGAAGTCGCATCATTTTATTGCAAAAGAGCAATCATCATTCATGAAAAGCCTAAAGAATTCTATTCAAGAAAATGAATTTATAATTTCTAGTGATTTCGCAGAAAAGTATGCTTTTGTTCTACAGAATGCTGCTCAGTCTTTTCATTGGAATAACGACCAAGCTACTATATTTACAGTGGTAGTTTATTATAAACAATGTGAAGAACTAAAGCACAAGAGCATTGCAATAATTTCTGACAACTTAACTCATGATACAGTGGCCGTTTACGTGTATCCGAGTATTATAATTGATTATTTGAAATTGAACTTTAACCCTAAGAAGCTGTACTACTTTACTGACGGTGCTGGACAGCACTTTAAAAATAAAAATAATTTTGCGAATCTTCTAAATCACGAAACAGATTTTGGCATATTACTTCCACGCTACTGCTCATGGCAAGGGACCATGTGACGGAATTGGAGCAAATATTAAAAGGAATGCTGCCCGTTACAGTCTTCAATGCTCTTCAGATAATCGGATTTTAACTGCAAAAAGTCTCTTTGATTGGACACAAAAATATTGCGAAGAAACAAGTACTTTCTACAGTAGCAAGGACGCTCACTTAAAGACAGCACAAAATTTAAAAACCAGATTTGACAATGCTCAAACCATACCAGGCACGCTTTAGTATCATGCTTTTATAGTTACTCAAGATAAGACGCTACAATTAAAAAAGTTTTCGTCTGCTCTGGAATGCGACTATTTTCCTAAGAAATCTGTAAAAAGAACTCCACGATTATCTCAACAGAGAAAAGCGACCAAAAAATCTAAAACAAAATCCAAAAAGTAGTTAGATATTCTTAAATTCAAAACAATTTTGCTAAATTTATCCCAGGTTACTGATATTTCAAATAGGTTATTCAAAATTTGTAGATAAATATTTTCTGACATCAAAAACATCTTAAATTTATTATTAACTTTAATTTCTTTATTCATTTTTAAAAACATGTTATTAAACATTCTTTTCAGTAACTGTAATGCAGGCATTATTTTGATGACAGTCTCAACCCTGTACAATGCGAGAGCTGTTACTGAACTAGATGCGACCACTTCGCGGTGCGGTGTGGTCAATGGCGTCAGTGACGTTGGTCGCGCCGCTTAGTTTGCTATTAATTTTCTCGCAAACTTATTGCCAGACCATTTCCAAATTTACATATTTCATAGGAAAAAATCTCAGCTTTTTAATGAAAAAAAAAAAAAAAAAAAAATCATCCAAATGGGTCAAAAATGAAAAATAAATGTTAATTTTGAAAAAAAGGGGGGAAATTTTTTTTTTTTTAAATTTTGTTATAAGTATAAAAAAGTGCATGAAAAATGCTTTAAAATGCACTATATAAAAATTAGAATCCATAAAGTTTTGTCAAAGTTACACGGAATTGAAAATAACAAGGTAACATGAAAAGTCAAAAATTCAACCCCCATATTTTTTACAAATTTTTAAAAATCAAGTTAATATTTTAGGGATTTGTTTCCTTCGTATAGGACAACATTTTACCATAGTATAAAGCTAATCCAAAAACTTTTAATTTTCAGCTGGGACGTTTGAGAAATAATCACCCAAATATGAAGTAAAAAGTTTTATGTAAAACTAAATTTTATATTTTTAATCAATATTCCTTATGTTCCGACATTAAAAAATGTAAGTAATAAAATTTTAAAGAAAAAAAGTAATTTTTTGAAAAACGTAGTGCAGAGCATTTAGAAATCTGTCAAACTAACCATGATTTTAATTACAGCTACAGAATTTAAGATTATGACTATTATTTGAAAAATATTTTGTTCAGTAACAGTTATTGCAACTTTAACTAAATAAATTTATATTTTATTAGAAATTTTTTTTTTTTTTGTTACTTCCTTTTTTACGCCAAAAAATTCGTTTTAAAATTTATCATTCTATTTGAATCTTCGCGGTATTCAGCTTCTTTAGTTTCTTGTTTTGTGTTTTCAACATAAAAAAAAAACTTTTTTTTTTATATTTTAATTTTTGGATAAATGATACTCAACAACTAAACGATAAATCTTTTGGTCTTTCAAGAGTAATATGATCCTAAAATATTGAATTATTTTTGTTTTAATTTTGAATTAAAACCTAATTGTACATCAAAAGTTATTAAATGATATATTTCAAGTTACTAATTTTTTCTGCTTCGGCCATTAGAAAAATACAAAATATTAAGAAAAATAGTGAATTTTGGAAGACAATATCTCAGAAACTATACGGTAAAATTATCTCAAATTTAACAATAACGTGCATTAATAGTTTAATTATTTTCGCTGAAAATTTCAAACCTTTACCGACGATTAGTAATTTTCAACTAACCTCCTTAAATTATTATTATGAATATTAAAATTTATTACACAATTTTTACTTCTGTCATTTTTCAATTATTTTCTCAACATTTTTTATATTTGACATTTTAGAATTATTTTCTACAGATTTCAATTATTATTTTATTCGAATTATTGAATTCGACATATTAATATTTAATATAGTAATTATTATTGTTACATTAAATATTACTTTAATTGTTACTTGAAATATATTTTCAAACTTATATTGTAATGAGCTTTTGCCCGTAAATAAATAAATAAATAAATTTAATGTTTTTTATTAGCGTAAATTTTTTAAATTTATTATATTAGTTTTCAATTATTTATGTCAATATTCAATCAGTTTCCTAAACTTTAATTGTTTGATCAATTTTTCAAGTACTGCTATCAAAACTTTAATTTTGCGCGCTAGTTATCAATTATTATTTTTTATTACAATTATTTTTGTTATTGTTGAATTATTTTCGACATGCTTCATGTAAAAGTCCCAACTTGTAAATTAATAAATTTCAATAAAATTGTAACCATACATGTAAAATAATGCATTTAATACTATTAAAATTTCACAAGAATCTGTAGAATATCGATTTTTGGGATAGAAAACTCATTAATATCTCTGTTTTTTATAGCATGATGGCTGTTTCGTAAAATGGTTTGAAGTGGGGAGACCTGTACTAATAAATCTAAATTTTATTCAACTGGATTGCGGGCGGAGGATCATAGCACCGCATTATTGGGTAGTTTCTCACTATCTAACATTTACGAAGCTTGTTTTAGCTGCAAAACAGGAGTGGCAACAAGTAGGTTTAAATAATCCAATAGCTGTTGATGGCAAATTATGGATTATTTTCAACGATCACTTGGTGCAGGTAAAAATATAGTTTTATTTTATAGGAATGAACTATTGTATAATTTGTTTTTCTTTTTATTCATACTCTTTTTTTTTCTTTAAAGATTGGGAATCGTGGACCTGGTCGAGTAACAATTTCATTTCCTTTGGATATCTGTTCGTCGAAAATCCTGAGTATTCCTTCATTCAGGAGGACTGTTCGAGAACATTTAGGAAGTGATTCCGCTAGCAGGCCATTCATCTGGGGGGGTCGTCAATTTCGAGTCTTGAATTATGAGATTGTTGAGGTATTAATCTTGATAACCTTAATAGTAACATATAATATAATAAAAAATAAATAAATAAATAAAATAAGTATTTTTATATATTTATATATCCCTTTTTTCTTTTTTTTAGTGTCACTACATGGTTGATCAAGTAGAAGGTATACTTCTATAACTAACTAACTATAACTAACTTCTATATTAAAATGTAAATAACTTTAAAATTTTATAGTGAGAAAAAAAAATTTTCAAAGAGTATTCAAGATATTTTTATACCTAATTGTATAATTAGTTGTGAGACTAGAATATGATTAAAAAAGAATTTTTTATGTAATGAATAAGAAAAAATAAAGTTTATATAAATTGTAATTCATCTTATTTTTAATTCAGTGAACTTTCGCAAAAATACTTAAACCTCTTTTTTTATCTACATTTTTTTGTTTTTTGTTTTTTGTTTTTACACCTTTGTAACTAAATTTATGTTCTATTTTTATATTAATTTTTATAATTGACTTTTATAACTACTGGTATTATAATAGTATTTATTATTTAATTACATTAATTCATTAATCAGAAGTATAACTTTTACCAATAATTATAAATTTATTCCTATACAACTTCCTCAAAAAGAATTGGTAAATCAGGATTTCGAGTAATTCTTTTCGATATTGGTGGGGGATTTAAACGATAGGTATTTGTAACATATGTCGGCTGTAAAGGCAATAATTTAATTAGATTAGTATTTTTATATATACGAGGGATGATAACAGATAAGATTGAAGAAATAATTAAAATTAATATAACTATAAGGTAAAATATTATTTGGAAATGGTTCGTAAAATAATCTTCTTTTGACTGAACATTTTGAGTGTTTAAACTTTTTGATTTTATAAGATATTCAAATATGGATAGCTGCATATCTTGCTTATATTGAAAATCTTCAAAAATTAAATTGAGCGTTTGTTTTTCTAATTGTGATTTACTTGTCAAGAGGGGCGATACTTCATTTAATGTTAGTTTAACTTCTGGTGTAAAAATATAAGAATCCATTTTAGTAAGGAATTTTTTATTGGAAAAAAGTAAATCTTTGTATTTTATTTGACATTCTGAATTTATTTGAAGAATTCCTGTTCCTACTATTTCAATGGTTTCTGGCAAAATTTCTGGACATAGGATACTTATTTTTTTGATAGTTTTTAAAGCATATAACCATCCCGGATGCTTGTTTAAGGGTGTCCAAACTTGGAAATTATTAAAATTTATATAATAATTACATTTTGATGGTTTTACGTTTGTTAATAGCATTACTTCGCAGGTAACATCTAACATTATACTTTTTGTTGGTGGCAAATTTATGCATATACCTATATGATTTTAAAAGTGTTTTGTGACAATTATCTAAAAATGATTCTTCTGTTTGAAAATAAGAATTATTATCGTATGATAGAGCAATATAAGACATTAGAGGTTTTATGTAAATAGAAACAGTGTAATTTGTTTCAAAATTTGAAAATAGTGGAGAAGGATATGTTTTATATAGGGTGTAAACATCCTTAGAAATTGTTGGGAAATTTATTACAGAGAAAATATGGCTTTCAATTTGCAAGTGGTTTATTTTTGATAACAAAACTATGTCTTGAAAATGTATGTCTTTAAAAGGGTTATTCATTAGATTTTTATAACTAAATTTAGTTGCCAATTTATTAAAGTATTCAAAATTCAAAGAAAAATTTCTCGTTAAACGGGATATTATGGATTCTAAAGCATATATATATTCTTCAAAAGCTTTCTCTATTTTTAGTATTTGTTTAAAATAATTGTTTTCAAGAAGTGTAATATTCCTAATGGTATTTTCCCATGAATAAATTTCAAGAATTTCATTATAAAGTTCATTAATTTTAAATAAAGTTTTTGATATAGTATCTTTATAGGCATAAATGTTATTGATATTTTTTATAAGAATTTTGCGTTTTGATGCCTTTATTTTTAGAAAATTTGTTTCTATTAGGTCTATTACATTTCTGTTACTGTCGGACGTGAAAGAACAAGGGGGTTTTCCCGGAATATTGAGAAGAAAAGCTTGCAATATTTGTATAGAAGTATTACACTTTATATTCCATCCATTAATTTCATTAAATTTGCAATCAAAATTCAGATTAGCATTTACACAAAGCGAAAAAACCTTACCAAATGCTGTGGATAATTTGTTTTGGATACTTAGAGTACTGTTCAAATCAAAATATGAAATTACAAAATTTTCCTTTGTTTTATAATGAAATGAAGCTATTTTTTGAAGTAAATTCCAGAAGTTTCAAAAAAAGGTTTATTAATTAAATATTTAATGTACTCTTCTGTTTTGCATTTGTTTAGTCCCTGTGTTAATAAGATGAAGAAAAAAATTAAAATTTTTGTGATATCCATAGTTGATCGCTTCCTAGAAAAAAATTTAAAGATTTTCGATTAGAAAAATGTTCTCTATACGAATAACAGTTTTTATTTTGAAGAATTGGCTTTGGAGATTGGTTTTTTCTTATTTTTAGATTTGTTTGTTTTATGTGGATATGCACAAGGCTTAATTGATATCAAAATCAATAATTGAGACACTAATGGATTATTAATTTTTCTTAATACATGCGATACTTTAATTAAAGCATATACTTTTGCTAAATAATATCTTCTTGCAAGAGCATAATACTTCAAATTACCTATTGTGCAACTGATTTCCACTTTGTTTTCTATATCAAAAGAAACTTTTTCATAAATAGGTTGTGTCAGATCGTTATTTTTACAAAAAGATTCTAATTTTTCCAAAAGTTGTTTAAGAACACATTTTCCTTCTGGATTAAAGCTGACATCCCCGAATAATATTTGTAATGCAAGTTCGGGTGCTCGATTATTTGAAATTTCTGAGTTTTCGTCTGAATATTTTACTGTGCATTTTGAAGTTGATACGGTTGTTACAAAAAACCTTTCTCCTGAAGGTTCGTTCAATATGTCGATTTTGGTAGTCGGTTTTTCGTAGTTGAAAAGTTTACAAAACATTTTAAGAAGGTGTTGAAAATTTTCTTCCATTTTTATGTTGAATTGAAAATTATAGAATGCTTATTATTATTATACAATATGGACTACGTTATTTCGTCTATCAGTTTCTTTTAATTGTAGATATGGATATATTGATGGGTTTTCTTGAATATTGATTTTACCTAAATTTTTTTATTGTTCTGCTGACAAAGTTAATTGTTTTTCTTCGACAGATCTTTCGGTTGAAGTTGCTGTTGCTTCGTCTGGAGCTGACGCTGTTTCTTTTGTGTCTTTTTGATTCCTATTTGCTGTTCGAGTTTCTTTAGAGGGCGTTGCTGCTATTTGCAAAAGTAGGTTGGTTACAGAATCCCAGGCTGCTCCTAAAAGTTTAATGGACCAGCCGAATACCCTGTGTAAGGTATATCCGTGAATTGTTGTGTCAGTAATTAATTTAAATCCTCTAATTACTATTACAAAGCCTATTAAACCCGCGCTAAAATTTCCAAAATTAGAAAATATTTTCCAGAATCTTCCCCAGGCGGATTCGGCTATTCTATCTAAAGTACTTTCATCCAGAACATTTGATAATGAAAATCCTTGGTTTGTCATTGATTCTCCCATAATACCGCGAGCTAAACTATTTAAAATTATCGGCTTTTCTGCAGGAAACATTATGTGATCTCTTAATTTATCAAGGTCGGTTTGAGAATATATTCCACTAGTCGCGAGGGAGGCAGGATTTGTATACTCCCAAGTTTGTTTGGTTTTAGGTTTTAATTTGGATGGTGGAAGGGATTGAACTGCATATAGGGTCATTTTGTACCAACTTCCACTAAAATAATACATTAATGGAAGAAAGGAATTACAGGTTACTTGGGTGGCTTTTCGTACTAAAATATGCGTACGAGGCATTAAAAAATAAGTTTGATTTTCTTTCAATACTGGTAGCTGATTATAACACTCCTCCGTTCTTCGATATGTTACTTCAACTGGTATACATTGAATAATATGTACCACTTCTCCGGCTATTATTGAAGTAAATACTGGGCCTTTCATTAAATGGTACGCGAACTCGTCTGGCATTTGTGTAAATAAAGCAAGTGGATTTCTAAATACTTTTTGTTCTAAAACACATTTTTGGGTTATTATGTCAAGATAAAGTTCTTTCATTTCTCTTCGTACGTGACGTTCCACGTAGATAAATTTAGAATTTATATAGGTAAACATATCCATATTTTCGACGCGTACATTCGAGTTTTTCTGTAAAAATGACTGGCCTGGTTTCGTTTCCAATATTAACAACTTTGGGTGTTCTGTAAGGATTAATGTATATGCACAAACTAATTTTTTTGATTTTTCAGCCAAAATGAATGTTATATCGTCAGTGGTCAATGAATATAGAGTTTCGGAATCTTGGGTGTTATTATTAATACTATAAGTTTTATTTGCGGTTCCCTCATATAAAACTTCGTATTTTCTTGAGTTACAAACGTCTGCGGGTAATTGATCCCAAAATGTATGTCCACCTTCAATATCAAAACAGTTTCCACTTGTTAAAGTACACACTCTTCCTGAATTAAGATATATTTTGTCTGTATTAAGATTTATTCTTGCATAGTATTATTGTAATGTGATTGTGTAAGTAGCTTCTACGAAAACGTTGTCCCAACTACTATATACATCTGAATAAGATGTCCCTGAGCAGGCTACCTATGCCGGTGCATGCTAAGTTTTTCCATATAGCCCAGCAGGTCAATAAAGTAACCATTACTGCCCTAGGGTAATAATGGATACTTTATTGACCCGCGAGCAGGTCAATAATGTGACCATTATTGCCCTAGGGTAATAATGGGCACATTATTGACCTGCGAGCGGTCCATAAAGTATTTATTATTGCCCTAGGGTAATAATGGGCACTTTATTGACCGCTGGACTATAAGGAAGAACTTAGGATGCGCCTAAATAGGTAGGTAAAGTGACCATAAAACGCCTGAGTTGCATTAAATTTCTTATTGGTGTGGTTGTTCCTACGTTAAGTATACCAGTTAAGTACATAGTATTACATTGATCTCTCGAAATTGTTTCTAAATATTGTTTATGACCATTAAGAACTTTAGAATTATGTGAGTGCATGCCGCAGTACGTAACTGTACGTTCTATCTCAACTTTACATTGAATAATATGGGTGCTAGTAAATTCGCTCAACTGTAATAATTGAATGTAAATTTCATTTGATTGTACCTGTATTTTTAAAATATCGCAATCGCCTACCTCCAAAAGTGATATTGTAGTTATATTTGACTGGTGCGTTCCACAATCATATCCTACAATGGCATAGGTTGTTTCGGCAATAAGGAAAAGGGTGATAAGAAATCCAGCAAATTAGAATTCCATTTTCTAGAAAAGGGGTTAATATGTATATGCTGTATATACAATTACTAATATTTTAAATACATATATATATAATTTTAATATTTAATAATATTTATTTAATAAGGTCTGAATTACTCTTTACAATACTAATTTTTATCAAAATTACTTTTAACGTTTATTTTTTTAGTGTGTGATAGTTTTAATCTATTAATGTGAACAACTTTTGGTTTATTTTTAATTGAAATTTTGACATTTCCGTTTTGAAAAATTTCTAGTACTTGATGCGGGCCTGTATACTGATTTCCAAATTTGTGTGGTTTCGGACCACTTAGTAAAAATATATTATCTCCAACTTTAAAATTCTGTGGATTAATTTATCTATCATGGTAGTGTTTAGATTTTTCTTTTGCTGAAATTAGGTTCAATCTTGCTATACTCCTTATTTCATGTAATTTCGTTACAAGATCCTTTAAATAGTCATCATATGTTTCTAATTTTTCATGTTCCAAAAGAGGATCGCTGGACGGTTGACGCGCTAATTTTTCTGAAAACTAATTCATGAGGTGTACATTTGGTACCTTCATGCATGCTGGTATTATATGAAAACATGGCTAATTCTAGCCAATCATCCCATTCTGAGTTCTTTTCAATAAATTGTTTTTAGTATTCGCCTAGTACATGGTGTGATCTCTCTATTGATCCGTTAGATTGCGGTTGAAATGCTGTAGTTTTGAATTGTCTAATTCTAAAACGTTTTGCTAGACTTTTAATTAAAGTACTCAAAAAATTTCTTCCTTGATCTGTTAATACTCCTTTTGGAGATCCAAAAATACATATAAATTTTTTAGTAAAAGCATCTGCAATAGTGCTAGCTTGTTGATTTGGTAAAGCAATAGCAAGAGAAAATTTTGTAAAATTATCTTGAATAGTCAGAATGTATTCATTGCCTAAAATTGTTTTAGGTAAAGGACCTACAATGTCCATTAAAATTTTTTCGAAAGCAACACCTGGAGTATCCGTTATTACCATAGGATTTTTTGTTTTTACGCGAACGAGTTTCTTAAGTTGACATTTAAGGCATAGTTGAATATATTTTTGTATATCAATCTTCATATTACTCCAATAAAATTTTTGTCTAATTCTGTTATAAGTTTTTGTTACTCCTTTATGACCGCCTATAGCTGACGAGTGTGCTTCCTCGATTGATTTAACACGTTGTTCTTTTGTCGGATATTGAACGACTTCATTACAAATAATAATTTTTATTTTTGATTTACAGAAAGTAGAGTTTAGTATAAATACGATTTCATTCCATAATATATGATTTACACTTAAAGTTTTTGCAATAGAAATTGATTTAAGATTAAGTTTTTCCGCGATTTCATACATTGAAGAAATTGTTAATTTAATATTATTTAATGTTTGTTCAAGATTCTCTTTTTGTTCTTCTTCAATTGGTAAAGCAATATGATATTATTGACCCTTTTTTATTTCTTTCGCTTGGCCTTTTAGTAAATTTTTAAATTTTGGTAATTTATTATGTTTATCTAAACCTTTTGATCCATTATCACGTGGTACTCCATTACAAGTTACAAAATACGCATAATTGTCTTTCCTCATCGTTAATTGATCCCGACATTCTACAATATTTTTGGATTTATTTTCAATTCCTTTTGAACATGATTAAGACGGTAAACCTTCAATAATGTTTTCTTCTATTTCTTCATTTTCTTCAATATTCTCTTCATTATTATTTTCATTATTTCCTTCATTATTTTCTTCATTTATTTCTTCATTTTCAATTTCTTCTTCTGACGAATCATTGCTTAAACTATTTTTACTTACTTCCTCATAATTTGACATTTTATTTTCATTTAATTCATCTCTACATTTTATCTTACGACGATTTCTAGATTTCTTAACATCTAAATTTTCAGGATCTGGATTTATTCCAGGATTAAAAGGATTTTTAGGATCAGAATAATTTTCAAAGTCGGATACATTAGTATCTTCGGATTTATCATTTGAGTCGGTATCAGAATAATAATTAAGAGATTCATTCATTTTTTCTTTGATTTCATTACATTTAGGTCTCTTAGGTCTACCACGTTTTCTTGTCACTGCTGCATTTTCGCTTCCTTTAGGTTCCTTAAGAGTTTTCCTTGGTCTTCCTCGTTTTCTTGGTTCCTTTGTTTTCAAATCTTGATTTTCTTCTAAGTACTTCTTAGGTCTATCACGCTTCCTTTTGCTAATTCTCAAAGGATGATCTTGATTTTCTGGTTGTTCATAAGTTTCTTTATTTTTAAAGTTATTTTTATTATAACACTTATTACGAGTTGTTATGTAGCATTTTTCTTCATTTATTTCTTTCCTTTCTTCGGAAGGAGAAAATAAAGTTGAAAGAAGTGTAAAAATTTGTAAGAAGCATTGAAGTTTATTTTTTTTAATGTGAAATTGATGAAATAAATTATTTATGAAATTTCCATTATTGATTGTTAAAATTTTTGACGTTGAAGGGTTCGCAGAATTTATTTTTATATTATTATCCTCAATTTCATCATCGGTATCAGATTCATCATAAGACTGATTAATTTCTTCATCGCAATACAAGTCAATAGAACCTTCATTATCAGATGTTTCTTCTTCAGTTTCATAGTCATCTTCTTTTCGTATAAATGTTACGGGGTTTCTTGATAATGCGTCTGCGTTCACGTTGGTTTTTCCTGCTTTATAAACTACATCGAATTCATATTCCGCGAGCTTTAAACGCCATCTAGTTACTCTTGAGCACGGGTCTTTGGAATTTTGAAACCATACTAATGGTTTATGTTCGGTAACTAATGTAAATTTTCTTCCGTATAAGTATGGTCTAAATTGTCTAACGCAGTAAATTATTGCCAGAGCTTCCTTTTCGTATGTATCGTATTTCCTTTCGTTTTCATTTAAACCTTGAGATGTGTAAGAAATTGGTTGATCATTTCCTATTGGGCCTTGTGACAGTATGCCACCTATTGCAAATCCTGAAGCATCAGTCGTAACAACAAATGGTTTCGAAAAATCAGGTCTAATTAAAAGAGGTTCCTCACATAATTTTGATTTAAGGTATTCGAAAGCATCATGTTGTTCGTCTGACCAAGAAAAAGGTACGTCTTTTTTCAAAAGATTTGAAAGTGGTGTAGCTATTTTCGAGAAATTTTTGATGAATCTTCTGTAATAACCAGCTAAACCGAGAAATTGATTGATATTTTTCTGATTTTTGGGAACTGGAAATTGTTTTACGGCTACTAGTTTTTTCGGATCGGGTCTAACGCCATGTTTATCAATGATATGACCTAAATAGTTAACTTCAGGTCTTAAAAGTGCACTTATCTGGTTGTAATTTGAGGTTAGCTAAACGTAATCTTTCCATTAATGCATTAAATTTTTGTTCATGTTCCTCTAATGTATCTGCATATATTACAATATCATCTAAATAAACAAATAAATCTGTATTAATTAATCCGGTAGACACAAGCATTCATAAGACGTTGAAAACATGCTGGCGCATTTTTTAAACCAAAAGGCATGCGGTCAAATTCATAATGACCATCTGGTGTAGAAAAAGCTGTTTTATGTGAATTTTCTTTATTCATTTTAATCTGGTGAAAACCTGATGCCAGGTCAAAAACTGAAAAATATTTTGCGTTTCCTAACTGATCTAACAAATCAATGATATTAGACAGAGGATGATTATCTTTAATTGTTTTTTCATTTAGTTTGCGAAAGTCCAAGACCATTCTCCAACGTTTATTTCCCTGAGAATCTGATTTCTTAGGTACTATCCAAACTGGCGTGTTATATGGGGATTGTGAAGGTTTAATTATTCCTTGATCTAAAAGTTCATTAACTTGTCTTTTAATTTTTTCTTTATGAATTGGTGGAAAAC
This sequence comes from Ganaspis brasiliensis, assembly GCA_037103525.1. Lineage (NCBI taxonomy): Eukaryota > Metazoa > Arthropoda > Insecta > Hymenoptera > Figitidae > Ganaspis > Ganaspis brasiliensis. The sequence goes on from JAZKLR010000550.1 coordinate 356,193, forward strand.
GGTACTGACGCGTAAAAATTGGTTGGTCGTCGGTAGTGGGAATAGTGTGTTCTAAAATATTAGTAGCTTCTAAAGTTTCTCCTGGGATTTGGAAGTGATCGATATTTTTTGTTATTATATTTATTACATGAGTTAATTCTTCTTCGTTTAAATGATCTAACCTTAAAAATTTCTTTACAGTTTCTATTCGATTGATACCTGTAATATTAAATACTTGACAAAGTTTATTTAATTTTTCATTATTATTATTAATAAATCCATGTAAAAAATTTTCTGATGATCTGAGCTGAGTATTAATAGTAGACTGTATTAAATTTGAATATTTATAATTGGTTTTAATTGTTGCTACATTTTCTTCTTTATTTTCTATAAAATCAAGTAATTCCACTGTTAATATAGGAATATTCATTGCTTCAACACAAGTATTAGCAATTTTTAAATAAGCTCGACCATTTACATTTGCTACTAAAGCATTTCCAATAAAAAGTCCTTCACCAATAAGTAATTTTGGAATATAACCAACTTTTTTATCTTTATTTTTAATGTAAACAAAAATTGTTGCAATAGTTCTTGCTGGTACTGTTATGTAATCTTGTGTAGAAAAGGGATAAAAATTATCATCGATTTCAATTCGTTTTTCCGCATAATTTATTTTTACATTGTTGTTGTTAAAAAACTGTGTGCCTAAAATTCCTTCATGACTAATTGGAACATCATTCGGGATTAGATTAAAAATCGTAGAGTGACCGAGTATATTTAATTTTATTTGTCCGAGAGTGAAAACAGGATGTTCGTTGATACCAGTGAGTCGCAGGCATTCTTCCGTATTAATGTAAACATCAGATCCAACGACCCCTTCTTTCAAAAGGTTCGGACCTACTCCAGTATCAATGATCATGGTTACAGTGTTTTGTAAGCCAGCTGCACTTATTAAAATATATGGGATACTACTTGACATAGTAGCATTAATTTGTTCGCTATTTTCCGGTTGAGTTTCTTTTTAATATTATTTTCATTTTTAACGTTCAAAGATGCGTTTCTTCGTTCAAAACCTCCTCTGTCGCATCTACTAAGAGAAGGTTGCTCGAGTTTCCCGATTGCGGCTGTTGTAATTTTCGAGCATTATTACGAGTTCTTAAAGCACAGTCATTTATAAGATGACCTTCTTCTTTGCAATAATTACACATCACTTTAACTTGAGAATTTTGCGCTTGTTGACTTTGTAATTTAGGATTTGTATTAGGAGAAAAATTATTACCTTTTTGATTTTGATTATTAGAATTTATTGGTCTGTTATAATTATTTTGAAAATTTTGTTGATTTTGAAAATTTTGTTGGTTTTGAAATTTTTGTTGATTTTGAAAATTAGATTGATTTTGAAAATGCTGTCTATTTTGGAATCTTTGTTGATTTGGATATTGAATATTTTAATTTCTTGAAAAATTTGAATTTTGAAAATTTTGTTTAGGAAAATTTGTATTTTGTCTAGAAAAATTTGGATTTGGTCGCTCTTATGGAAGGCGAGACTCCTCGTTAAAGGTGAATTGAACGTAGTAATGGAACGCGCTGGAACGCAGAGCCTCGTCCACTCTGTTAGTACTCGTTAGTACGTGAACCAAGTAAAGGAGCCTTGACCTGGTAGTTGAACCGGAAATATGAGGGACTGGGCCGAGTAGAGATCTGGCGACTTATGCAGCATATCTGAAAGAAAAGATTGGGCCACTGTCCAGATTGTCGAAACCGCTCCTATCACGATTCCCAGTACTGAGTGAGCACACTCGCTACGGCGGTTGCTGGGGGAAGGGCCTCCACGAGGTTCCCCGCGGGTTCTGCCCTTGGGAGCGTTTAGCATCTCGTTGCTGAGCACTAACAAGGGTTGCTAAATACTTCTACTTCCCGAAAGGGACACTCGGGTCTTCTAATTTCCGTTTGGATGTCACAGACTCCGCTAAACGGTGATTTTTCCACGCCTCTCCCTTCCCGGGATTGCAATGTCTTTGTTGCGATCGTGGGCAACGCAGTGTTTTCGTTAACCCTCCTACCTCCTTCCTCTTTTCTCTCTCTCTCTTCTTCCTTCCTTCCTTTCTGCCCGGTGTATAGCCCTCGGGGGCCTAGGTGACCCTAGGAAGACTCTATTCTTCCTAGTAGTGGCGCAAATCTGTCTATCTGTCTGTCTGCTTCTAACATTTTCGCTGTGACTTTTTCGTCTCTTTTCTGAGGATCCATTTGGCCTCTTTATATGCGTCTTTTAGCAGAGGATCTCCCTTAAAACGGGTATATGTCCTTCTTGCTCTGACGCATGCTTTTCGCAAAGAGGCCAAATCCTCTGACCACCAGTATACGTTGCGTCTTCTGGGAGTATTGCTTCTACGACGCGACATTCATGCGTCGCATGCGGTAATAATCATGTTTTTCACCGTCCGCACCTCCCCATCTAGATTGTTCGGTCTCTTCAACCATCCAAGCTCCTCAATGAGGCGGGATTCTTCAAGGGACCGACCGAACTTTTCAACGTCTAGTTTCTTAGTGTTCCACCTGAGGCCTTTCTTACAGGAAGCAACCTGCTTGTTTGCTCCAGGTGTGTCTCCTACTGAGAGTGAAAACTTAATATATTGGTGGTAATTTTCGGTATGATCCTCAGAGACATGCCAATTCTTTATGCGCTTGTTCAGGAGAGACGTTGCATAATAAAATATTGACTTTTTTGCTAACAAAAATGTTAGCCATTGTATATATTTTTTATATTTTTTATACAATGTTGCCCAACTCCCACGAGGTGAACGTCTTGGATAGATATATGGTTTTTTAATTTAATTTTTTTTTTTTTTGGTTTATTTTTAAAAAATTCTTAGGGAGTCTTAATATCTAGCGCTGCCTTTATTTGATTGTTATTTTAAAATCTTTTTGACGCAAATTATGTATCTATTTCTTGATATTTTTAGACTCTTATGTTATATGGTATAATTTGCTAACTAAACAGTTTTCATTGACTACTTTCTGAAATGCAAACACATTTATAATTATCAATTATAGTTTTGAAATATGTTTATAAAATTATTTATTTTTAGATGCTGCCTCAATTGATCTATTTTAATTCAAGGTGTATGGACTTTATATAATAACACTGTTAGTTACTTTTCATTAGTTTCTTTAACTAAAGTGTCTAGCTTTTCTTTTGTAATATTCGTAACATGTATACTTTTTTTAAGATGCAGCCACTGAAAATATATATTACGATACATACATACATAAGCACATGCATACATCTGGACATTTGCTTAAAAATGAAAATTTACGCTTTTTAGATGAAAATGAGTCGATTTAGACCATTTTTGGAAAATTGAAAATCTTAACGATTACAAAGCTTCTTATATGAGAAGGCAAACATTATTCGAATATAGAAACATAACGGAAATAAATTTAGATTCGAAAATTTAATCTAAAAAAGAAAATGTAGATCCATTAGGATTCTTTATATTTTTCCTTTGATCTATTTACAAAAATAGTTCAGAATATCAAGCTTTAAATTTCCAGACGCAATAGTAAGATAACGGTACCTATACTCGATCAGTACCTATAATTACAAGATTTATTTTTACCAATAAAATCAAGCAATAAATTAATTTTTGTCTAATTAAATCATAATTGATCAACTGCAGGTACTGATCGAGTATAGGTACCATTATGTTACGGAAAATAAGTAAAGGGAGACCATTTTTTCGAAAACATCGTTTTTCTTCTTTAACAAAAATATAACTATAACCTGTAACCACATACCCTACATTTTTTTAACTTAAAAATAAAAATACATAATTATACAAAATTTTAGCCGTCTCTCCCATATAACATCCCAGCCTGATTTTCCCGTATGTTTGAATAAATAAAAACTTTTTATGCATAAATGTGACTTTATTACATATCTTGGCTCATCCACAATTCCAAAAAATACGAAAATAAGCCTCATTCTAAAAAAAGTTGACTTTAACAATCAATAATATGAACCCATTGACATTTTTTAGCACTAGTCCTCGCACTATAGTCAAACAAAAAGAAAAACATTTTCAAAAGTTAAAGATTTCAAATACTTTTTCATTTTGTATTTTCAATTGTTTGCTTTTATTTGCTTCCGCGCACAGAAATAAAGCTAAATAATCAATAATAATTTATGTTAAATAACAAATTCTATAAAATATTTCAATTGGTTATCTTTCTCGCATTGCCTTTTCCACAGGACTTACCTTATGAAAATGTATTTTAAATTTTCTGACACGAGACCGAACGCGCGCCCCAGCGCGCGTTTTTACGTATTCAGATATGGTATGTTGGATAGTTATGTGAATTCTTAAAGGAAATCATAATAATATAATTAATAATAAAATGTGTTTATGGAATTATTTGTTTTGTTGAACAACTTAATATATAAAGAAATGTAGTACGACAATCGGAGGGGAAGCTAGTTTTGCCGTTTTTGATCGCAATCTAGCAACTGTGCGATGTCCTTTCTGTTTGTCTTTTGTCTGTCATAAAGTAATTTAAAGAAAGGAATCAAAATTTGAGAAAAATAATTCGAAAAAGTTAAAGAATATATAAATAGATACATTTAAAGTAAAAAATAAAAATATTTTAAAATCGAAGAACTTTAATGAAATGATAGAAAAATACAATTTACATTTCAGGAAAAAAATAAAAATTATTATTAAGTGTCAGTTTTTGTGGATTTGTGTATGTTAAATAAAAAACAAGTTTTAGGCCATTAATTCCACATTTCTTTTAAAATTTACAATATTTCATAACGACGTTTCGGCAGCTACCGCTACCCTTATCAAGTTTATTATTATTATTTTTTTCCTTTCATAAAATGCTAAAAATAAAAATAAAATTCTTTTTAGATTAAATTTACATAAGTGTATATGTGTAATTTTGCCACCTTAAATCAAAATGCAGGAAAAGCCGTACTTACATTTTGAAAATCACTGAAGCTGTCATATTAAAAAGATTCTTATCTTTCATTTTTTTTTAAATTAATATTAAAAATAATAAAATAAATCAAATAAAAGATTTTTATACATGATGATGATTTTATTCATCATCATGTCTCAACTGTATGACACTGTATGATTTAAATTCTAATACTATATTGTGTGTAATTTGGGGCGCTATATTACCAGATTAATGTATATTATTAAAAAATCCCTGATAAATACTACCCAGCCTTTCAACGTCTGTTTTAAAATTTATTGCTTTATTTTCTTTTGTGATATAAATCATTTCTAAAAATTTTCTTTTAAACCAATTTTTCTCTACATTCAGAATTGTTACTTTATTTAAATCAAAATTGTGTTTATTTTCAGCAGCGTGAGTTGATATAGCTGTATTTGTTTTTTTATTTTCTATGTCTCTAGCATGTTCCTTTATTCTAGTTTGTAGATGTCTAGATGTTTCACCAATATATATATATTATCACAATTAAAACAAGGTATATTATATATTATTGTAATATTATGAATTTATTTCCATAATATTATGAATTTATCACTCAGTTAATAATTATTGAAAAGATATTATCGATTTCACTGAGTCAAATATTTATTTGACTCAGTGAAATCGATAATATCTTTTCAATATATTATATATTGTATTGATTTGTTGATTTTTTTCTGTTTTATCTTTAGTTGAGTGTAGGATATTTTTCCCTAATGTGTTTTCTATTGATTGAACTACTTTGATATTGAATTTGTTAAATAAATTGTAAAAAATGTTTTCTAATTCTTTAATATATGGTAGTGAAATAATTGTTTTAATATTACTTTCGGATGATACTTTATTACTATTTGAAATTATGTAATTGTATCTTTCTTTAATGAAAATAAACACAATTTTGATTTAAATAAAGTAACAATTCTGAATGTAGAGGAAAATTGGTTTAAAAGAAAATTTTTAGGAATGATTTATATCACAAAAGTAAATAAAGCAATAAATTTTAAAGCAGACGTTGATAGGCTGGGTAGTATTTATCAGGGATTTTTCAATAATATACATTAATCTGGTAATATAGCGCCCCAAATTACCGACATTACAAATTACACACAATATAGTATTAGAATTTAAATCATACAGTGTCATACAGTTGAGACATGATGATGAATAAAATCATCATCATGTATAAAAATCATTTATTTGATTTATTTTATGATTTTTAATATTAATTAAAAAAAAAAATGAAAGATAAGAATCTTTTTAATATGACAGCTTTAGTGATTTTCAAAATGTAAGTACGGCTTTTCCTGCATTTTGATTTAAGGTGGCAAAATTACACATATACACTTATGTAAATTTAATCTAAAAAGAATTTTATTTTTATTTTTAGCATTTTATGAAAGGAAAAAAATAATAATAATAAACTTGATAAGGGTAGCGGTAGCTGCCGAAACGTCGTTATGAAATATTGTAAATTTTAAAAGAAATGTGGAATTAATGGCCTAAAACTTGTTTTTTATTTAAAATAAAAATTATGTCAAATAATCATTAAAGCAAAAAAAATTTTTCTTGTAATACTTACTGGAAAATAATATAAGTTTTCATAAAAGACAATAATTGAAAATACGATAAAAAATAATTCATATTTATATATTTTATTTCATTTTACTAAATATTTGTGTGAATGTATTCAACAGAACATCGGGTATTGTATTATTATTAAATACATAAATAAATAAGGATAATTACAATTTTAAGATTTTTTGTTTTTTTAATTATTAATATAAAATAAAATATTAAATGTGATTTTTCATGATTTCTTACTTCTATAATAATTAATTATGATAATAAATATTATTATTAATATTGTTATGATTTTAATCTTTTAATATCTAAGAACTGATAGTTTACCAATATAATTTAACGGTAAACAAACTGACACATTGCATTCGCATGTGGTTCATGACAAATAAAAATCTTTTATGGTAAAGGTGAACACAATGATTTAAAAATAAAATAATACTGCTTACTGACATCCTGAAAAGATAATAGATTTTAACGGTAGCGTCCATTTTTTTCACGTGTAATGGTTCAAAAATTCGTTTCTTTAAAAAACTTCCACGTTCAGTTGGAAGTCTATTGTAAAAACTTAATATCTTCTTTTTGCATTTTATGTACAAGTAAAGTCTCATGTTAAAGCAACTACGATAAAGAAGTCTAGTAATAATGCACTTTCACGTCAGGTGCTGTTGTCACCATATTGATCAAACGCCATACAATTTGATAGTGAACAGTATTCGTAAGAAGAACGACAAACGAAAAAGTCTGAAAAGAATAACTTGTGCATCAATTATGGCAGGTAATATTTATTATAAATTCACTTTTAGTATGGAGCTATAGTATTGCAAATGTTTTTAATTTAAATGATGTATATTTTAAATTCTAAAATAAATTTAGAAATTTTGTTAAGAACATGATAATATTAATCTAATAACATTATAAGAGAGGACTATAATATACGATTTGTTTACTTCTGAAATCAAATATATTAAAATGTTAAATTTATCATGTTGTATAAAAGAGTTGAACCACCTTGCCGAACGGAAAAATGTTAATGAAAATAAGTTGTGTTGTGACGCAATTATCACTTGTACACAATAGTATTTTTAATACATTTAAATGCATAGCAATTTTATTCTGAACTTTAAATATATATTCATTTATTTTTTAATCTCTGACGATAATGAATTTTTTTTTTGGCATCGTTTCACAAACACAAAAAAAGATAATTTTATATCTGGGTGAAAATTTGTAAAGTCGGCCTCGGATTTTCCAAAGTTTGTAAATTCTAAAGTAAACTTCATAAAAATAAAGTATTAACATAGATACAAACAATCACTAAGTTTTGTTGGAAAATAATCATTTGCTTAATTTTTACAAATAGTGAATTGAATTTTAATGAACCACATTTTTTAAAATTTTATTTCTTAGCAAAAAAATGCCCGATCTTGATGAATTTTAAACAAGCAATTAATGAAGGTTAGCCCTTTAAAACTTTTTTTTCATTGTTGACCAACATTACTTGTTTTAAAAAATAATTATTTATAATAAACAAAGAAATAATTGAGAGTGTAGTAAATAAAAATAAATAATAATAATAATAAAGTTTTTGTAAACTTTATTTACAGAAACTCAAACTAAATATATCTTCTATTATATTAATACGATACCGAGAAAACTTCGTTCGTCGTCGTACATACTTCAAAGTTCACCTACTTTTTCCAATAGGCAACATACAAAAATGTTCATTTTATCATGTTATGACGATTTGTAACAATGCGCACTGGCACTATTCTTGTAAAGCATGTTAAACTAAACATTTTTTTTTTGCACAACATATTGTTGCACATGCGCAGTAGTGTACCACAGCTGTGTAAACGTGCGCACTACAAAACAAACATTTCACATGCGCAGTAACACTGTATCATTGTAAGTGCACATGCGCAAAGGTACCTTTATTTAAAAAATTGGTTAAAATTGTTTTTTCCACTATTATTGTAAATAATGACCAATAATATACAAAAGAATATTCAAATTTAATCTAAGTATTGAAATTTAAGAAATTTAATAGAAAAATTTGGGTCATTCCATGTAAACAGGCAAATGATTTTGTCCACTCGTGGTTTTAAGCTAATGCAAAGCTATAATCCTTAAAATATAGCATTTTTTATGTTCATTCGAATGCCGAGTAGCTCATTTTGACATTATTAAAATGGCGGCTACCACAGACACATTAGTGCCATAATTTAAAAACTTGCGACTTTAAAACTTTAAAATATCTTACATCCTGTGACTAAATAAATTAAGAACCTCCAATTCAAATGTTTTTGAGGTCGCTGAATACGAATTCAATGTCAGAATTTAAAAATTCAAAATGGCGGATTTAATATGGCGGACATTTTTTTAAAAATTTATTGAATCCAGCTGAAAATTGTTACTCAGGGGTTTTTGGGTTCGCTTTCCGACTTATTCAGTTCACATTTACTACTTTTTAAATTTTAACAACAAATGCGTAATCAGCGACTTCAATAACCTTCTAGTAACAATATTCAGCTGATTTCAGTAATTTTTTTTTTTTAATTTTCCGCTATATTGTATCTGCCATTTTGTATTTTTAAATTTTAGCCTTGGATTCGTATTCAGCGACCCCAAGAACTCCCGAGTAACAATTTTCAGCTGAATTCAGTAATTTAAAAAAAAAATGTCCGCCATATTGGATCCGCCATTTTGAATTTTTAAATTCTGACATTAGATTCGTATTCAGGGACCCCAAAAACCCCCAAGTAACAATTTTCAGCTGAATTCAGTAACTTTTAAAAAAAATGTCCGCCATATTGGATCCGCAATTTGAATTTTTAAATTCTGACATTGGATTTGTTTTCAGCGACACCACATTGGTCCAGGAAACCCGATTTTTGACCAAAAGTCGAAAAAGTGCTAAGATTTGCTTGAAACGCTGATTACGAATTTGATGTCGAATTTTCAAAATTCAAAATGGCGGATCCAATATGGCGGACATGAAATCTAAAAAGACTATACATTTGCTTCAAACTTTTTACTTGGGGGTTTTTGGAGTCGCTGATTACGAATCTGATGTCGGATTTTCAAAATTCAAAATGGCGGATCCAATATGGCGGATATGAAATCTGAAAAGACTATAGATTTGCTTAAAACTTTTTACTCGGGGGTTTTTGGGGTCGCTGATTACGAATCTGATTTCGGATTTTTTAGATTCAAAATGGCGGATTCAATATGGCTTTCGAAATTTAAAAAAATGTTTTTATTCGCTTGAAACTTTTTACTCGGGGGTTTTTGGGCTCGCTAATTACAAATCTGAGGACAGATTTTCAAAATTGCAAATGGCGGATTCAATATGGCGGTCATAAGACATGAAAAGTCTATAAATTTGCTTGAACTTTTAATACGGGGTTTTTTGAGGTCGCTGATTACGAATCTGATGTCGAATTTTCAAAATTCAAAATGGCGGATCCAATATGGCGGATATGAAATCTGAAAAGACTATAGATTTGCTTAAAACTTTTTACTCGGGGGTTTTTGGGGTCGCTAATTACGAATCTGATTTCGGATTTTTTAGATTTAAAATGGCGGATCCAATATGGCGGATATGAAATCTGAAAAGACTATAGATTTGCTTAAAACTTTTTACTAAAAGGTTTGTTTGCCTGCAGTTAGCCTACTATCTTAGTAGTTACCAAGGTATACCACGGGGAGGTTGCAGTACAAGTCTATACCTCATTTAAGTATCGGGGAGGTTTTTGTGTGAGTTTCCCTACCCTCTCAGATTTGGGGAGTTTTCTGTGTGACTTTCCCTATCCTCTCACATTCGGAAAGGTTTCTGTGTGAGTTCCCCTTTCTTCTCACAACCAGGGAGGTTTTTGTGTGAGTTCCCCTATCCTCTCACATTCGGGGAGTTTTCTGTGTGACTTCTCCTATCCTCTCACATTCGGGGAGTTTTCTGTGTGAGTGTCCCTATCCTCTCACATTTGTTTTTTCGCAATTTTGCGATTTACCGTACTTTATATAATTATGCATAAAAATAAACAATGAAATTATTATTTAAATAATTTTTAAACAAATAATTCTTGTTATTTACTAAGTTTTTACACAATACATATAAAAATATACAGTTTTTTTTCTAATTTTGTAATTTACCGAATTTTATATAATTACAGATAACGATTATAAATGAAAATATAATTTTAATAATTTTTAAACAAATTAATATTGTTTACTAACTTTTTAGACAATGCAATTTGACGATGCGCAATAGTTCGGTAAATTTCAAAAGAAGGAAAAAACTACATCTTTCTAGGTGCATTGTATTGGAAAATAACAATAATGATTTGTTTAAATAACAATTGCATGTTTAATTTTTATCTGTAATTACCGCGTCGATAAATTGCAAAATTAGGTGGAAACTGCATCTTTCTCAGTGCATTGTGTAAAAAGTTGGTAAATAACAGAAAGTATTTGTTAAACAGTTTTTAATTAATAGTTGTAACTAATTTTACTCAGTATCTAATATAATTTATTGAATTTATACTAAGTAAAGTAAATCTTGATGAATTTAAGTATTTTTTACAAAATACAAATAAAAAACTTCTTAGCCACCCGACCTCAGGTATGTGGCCTGCTGTGACGCGATCATAAACATCATTATTTATATTTTTAAAGTAAATTTATGAATTTGAGCAAAAATGAGGATATTTAGCTTAAAGTACTATAACCAAGAATACACAAACATGTACAACTTTTCAAAAAGTTGGGGAACCCCGGGGAACCCTTAAATCAAATATTGTCCTTTCCGCAAATTGTGCTCATTTTTATATTTATAATGTTAAAATTGTGTGAAATGTAATATCCAATAATTAGTTATTGGTTTTTTTTCCTAGTTTGAGACTAAGGTAAGATGTCATGAAGTAACGATTAAAACATATTAACTCCATTTTCGGAAATATAAAGAAATTCAACAAAAACTACAAGAGAAATTTTTTAATATTTTTAAACTTTACATAGTCATTAACCTATCAGATTTTTACAAAATACTGAATAATTTACGAAATAGATGCTAAAAATATCACTAATCAAAATAACATAAACTACTTTAAAGAAAGATAAAGTTACAAAACTTGACTTTTGGACAGAAAACCGGATCTCCTGGCCCACTGTGGACCCCAAAAACCCCCGAGTAAAATGTTTTAGCTGGATTCAGTTTAATGAATTAAATTTTGAAAAATGTATCCGCCATATTGGATCCGCCATTTTGAATTTTCAAATTCTGTCATTGGATTTGTATTTATCGACCTCAGAAACATTTAAATTAGAGGTTCTGAATTTTTTTAGTCACAAGATGTAAGATTGTTTAAAGTTTTAAAGACGCATGTTTATAAATTGTGGCACTTATGTGTCTGTAGTGGCCGCCATTTTAAAAATGTCAAAACGAGCTACTCGGCAATCGATTGCACATAAAAAATGCTAAATTTTAAGCTATATAGCTTTGCAATAGCTTAAAACCACGGGTGAACCATGTCATTTGCCTTTTCACATAGAATGACCCATTTATATTATTGAATATAAAAACTAATAAAAACGTTAAAAATGTATTTAATTTTAATAACTTTATTCTTTTTTTCTTTAAAATATTTATAAAATGTAACAAACATTGTTCTAAAACTTTTCAATTTTTTATACTTTAAAAAACCATTTTGTAAGGGTACCGAGGGGGGGGATTATAATTATTTAACATACTGTCAAAAAATCTTTCATTTAATTAGTGTTTAAAAAAGTTTTTTAAAAATTTACTTATTGAGAATGAAGAGTTTTAAAGTTCTCCAAGAATTCATGAAATTGTACATGCTAATCTTCTATTATATTAATACCATACCGATCAAACTTCGTTCGTCGTCGTACATACTTCAAAGTTCACCTACTTTTTCCAATAGGCAATTTACAAAAATGTTCATTTTACAGTGGCGTAAAAATAGGGGATGCAGGGGAACCGAAACATCAGTGCCCCCGGGGGCTAGGGGCCCCCAAAAATGAAACAGATTAAGTTTTTTTTTTTTTAGTATTTAGTATCGCTTTAGATTCCGAGAGACCCCAAAATTTTTTTTTCCATTAGGGCACCGAGTTTTCTAGTTACGTCACTGTCATTTTATTATGTTATTACTATTTGTTACAAGGCGCACTGGCACTATTCTTGTCAAGAATGTTAAACTGAACGTTTTTTTATGCACAACATATTGTTGCACATGCGCCGAAGTGCACAGTGATAGTTACACATGTGCTCTGACTAAATTTAAAAATTACGCATGCGCAGTGCTGTACGTTACAAGATAATAAAATTTTCAGTACACATAGTATACTTTTTTTAATAAGTGCGCAGTAGAAATCCGTTTTATTATTGCGCATGCGTAACACTGTATCATTGTAAGTGCAAATGCGCAAAGGTACCTTCATTTGAAAAATTGGTTAAAATTGTTCTTTTCCATTATTACACAGTGCAACATGAAAATTCTGAACCAATTGTTGAGAATTGCCGCTGAAAGTACTTGCAAAACTTGAAATTCTGCGTTATTACTTTTGCCAATTTGGTTCGGGTTTAAATTTTATGCTATCATCAATTTTTTTGCTCGAATTGGATTTTGACATCTTTTTTAATATTTTGATACGGCTATATCTCGTAAACCGAGAGAAATATCTTTTTTGTGTCTGCAGTAAAGTTGTAGGTATCGAATGGGAGAAAAAAAATGAAGAACAAACTTACCCGAAAAAGTTGCATCTGGTGCCTCAAAATCTCAAAAATGACCATTTTTAAACCATTTTTTTTACAATTTTCTACCATTTTTGGCCAATAGCTCGACCACACATCCACAAATATATCGTTTTTTTGCTTTATTTCGAATGAAACAAATGTATAAAATTTATTGTCAATAATATCTGTTTATTGGTTAAAATAATTTTGCAGAATAATTAAAACCTAAATGTTCTGATGATATCAATCTTTTCGTGGGTGGTTCAAAATCATCATCTGAGTCTTCATTATCATCTGAAGATAAAGAATTTAATAACATATCTATTTCTGTGTGTCCTTCAAATCTAGTGTAATTTATATCTTCAGTGTTTTCAGTGTCTTCATATTCGCACTGAAGATCCCAATTACATTAGATTTGAAGGACACATAGAAATAGATATGTTATAAAATTCTTTATCTTCAGATGATGATAAAGACTTTGAACCACCCACGAAAAGATTGAGATCATCAGAACCAGGGGCATTATGTTCAATGGATGTCAGCAATTAACATTTATGGGCAAATCCATAGAATTTAGTCAATTTTCATTTATAAAAATTTTCAAATTACGAGCACACCCTTTATTTATGGTTTATTTTCTTGAAATATATATTTATAATTTTTGCAAACCTTTTGAATAAAAAAATATTTATATTTATGACAATTAATATTTATATATTTATGATTAGCCTAATAATCAATAAAATATAATTTCATTTTAGCATTTAGGTTTTAATTATTCTGCAAAATTATTTTAACCAATTAACAGATATTATTGACAATAAATTTGATACATTTGTTTCATTCGAAATAAACCAAAAAAAAAACAATATATTTGTGGATGTGTGGTCGAGCTATTGACCAAAAATGGTAGAAAATTGTAAAAAAATGGTTAAAAAATGGTCATTTTTGCTATTTTGAGGCACCAGAATCAATTTTTTCGGGTAAGTTTGTTCTGCATTTTTTTTCTCCCATTTGATACCTACAACTTTGCTGTAGACACAAAAAAGATATTTCTCTCGGTTTACGAGATATAGCCGTATCAAAATATTAAAAAAGATGTCAAAATCAAATTTGAGCAAAAAATTTAATTTTAATAATTTTATTCTTTTTTTCTTTAAAATATTTATAAAATGTAACAAATTTTGTTCTAAAACTTTTTAATTTTTTATACTTTAAAAACCCATTTTTTAGAGGTACCGGGGGGGGAGGTTATAATTATTTAACATACTGTCAGAAAATCTTCCATTTAATTAGTGTTTAAAAAAGTTTTTTAAAAATTTACTTATTTATTGAGAAGGCTAATTCAAATCCCGAATCTCTGATTGTCAAAATCTTCGTATCTGTCTAATTCCACCCCAGAACCTCTGTTCATCATTTCTTCGAGTGGTCAACTATCTTCGTGACAAAATTTTACGTCTCCGTTCGCCAAGATTCACCCAGCACTCCATAAAAATTCAACTGACTGGTTGCCAATACCTTGCCAGGGTTCACCCACCCTTCGGTCAATTTCTCAGCTGGCTAATTACCAATTTCAAATCAAACTTGGACCAGCATTACTCGACATATTTACCTGAGATCTGACCAAGCATCTCCATCTTAAATTAAATGTGAGTTCAACATTTTTAATTCCTTGTTCCTTTCCTAATTCTCTTACCTCATTTCTTTTCTAGACAAATAACCTGTTTCAGATTATTCACACTCTGACACCAGCTCTCGCCGCTCTCTCAATTCCTAGTGTATTAAGGTCGGTATCGTCAAGCCTTTATGTAAACAATAAACTCTGAACTTGTGCCAATGTTTCTCTATTCATTTTTTCGTACTCCTTACCCTCAATGTTCAACCACCGATTGAATTAAAAAATATTTTTGTATGTTATGTTTTCCATAACGTAACATACATTAATTTGGTGCATCGTCCTGTGTGTACAGTAAGGGTTAAATGGTTGAGAGCTTTTTGTGCATTTTTTCTCTTTTCACATTTTTTCAAGGTTTTTAGAGAGCGAGAGAATTTTGGCAAACTTTTATTAGAATTATTATTCTTATATATGTGTCGATTCAGGGTGAAAGGTACCTTAGCTGCAGAACTGAGTTTTACGCGTACGGCCGTTTAAAGTTGAGCCTCCCTATGTTGCTGTTAGGTTATGCCTATGTTTTACCTCTAATAACACAAAAATTAATAGACATAAACAAGTTTTGATTTATGTATGTGAAAAAGCAACTCAAATTCTATCGATTCATAATAATAATTAAAAATCAAATGTTTTGAATTTTACAAGAAGGGAGTTTGAACTTGTGACTGCCTATGTTATTGTTAGGTTATGCCTATGTTTTACCTCTAATAACACAAAAATTAATAGACATAAACAAGTTTTGATTTATGTATGTGAAAGAGCAACTCAAATTCTATCGATTCATAATAAAAATTAAAAATCGAATGTTTTGCAGCTAAGGTCCCTTTCACCCTGAATCGACACATATGTATTATGTAAAACATTTTGATAATTTAATATGATATGTCGCAACCAAATGAACATAATGAAGAAGTAACAAGAAATAAAACTAAAAATAACGAAGAATTGGCTAAAGAGGTTGAAAAAAATAATAAAATCAAATAATCTTGATTCTAAAAGTGGACTTCCGATAAATCCTGATAACTTTATTATCATTCAAAATACCGGGGATTCTTTTGAATTAGACTCAACCATCTAAAATTTTAATTTGAGTGATAGTCTTACTAGTTCCACGATCCTTGAAAAAACCTTAACAAATAATCCATTAGAGAATACTCCTTATTCTAAATTATTTGATAAAACATTAATTGAGAAGCAATTAGAAATTGAGAAATTTGAAGAAACCTTAGATCGTAAAAATATCCTAGATCAAGAATTCGAATCGTCCCTAAATAAATCTCGTGAGTTATTAAATAAGTTATTAACTAATCCTTCTTTATAAACAATTAAGACGGAAAACCAAACTAAGCTAGAAACGAAAATGTCTACTGATAATAATAAACCTGGTGGTTCCCTCCCGCCTCATTGAGGAGCTTGGATGGGTGAAGAGACCGAACAATCTGGATGGGAAGGTGCGGACGGTGAAAAACATGATTATTACCGCATGCGACGCATCAATGCCGTGTCATAGAAGCAATACTCCCAGAAAACGCAACGTATACTGGTGGTCAAAGGATTTGGCCTCTTTGCGAAAAGCATGCTTCAGAGCAAGAAGAACATATACCTGTTCTAAGGGAGATCCTTTGCTAAAAGACGCATATAAAGAGGCAAAAAGGATCCTCAGAAAAGAGATGAGAAATCACAGCGAAAATGGTGGAAGCAACTAATCGAAGATGTCAAGAAGGACCCATGGGGTCTGGGCTATAAATCGCCACCAAGAAATTGGTGACGAGGCACAAGACCCCCGGCCTGGACAATCCCGATTGGGTGCGAGAAATAATAAAGGGCTTGTTTCCACCAGCAGAACCATGGCTTAGGATGGACTAGAGTGACTGCCAAGTCGGTGAGGAGAAACTCTTCACTCTTAAAGAGCTTCACAAGGCCGGAAAAAGATTGAAGCTAGACAAGGCGCCTGGAATCGATGGGATAAGCAACGAGATCCTTAAACAAGTGATCGTTGCTTCACCCCAGATTCTTCTAGATTGCTTCAACAACTGCCTAAAAAGAGGAGACTTTTTCCGTGTCTGGAAAAGACAGAGGCTGGTCCTCCTAAGGAAAAGTAACAAACCTCTAGATAGGGTCTCATCTTACAGGCCAATATGCCTGTTGGCATATTGGGCCAACTTCTAGAGGGCAAACTTCTAGAGGATATGGTTCTGCAGAGGATGCAGCTCCACTTGACCAGAGAGAAGAGTCTATCCGAGCACCAATTTGGTTTCTGTAAAGGCTTGTCCACTGTAGATGCCATTCAGGAGGCAGTGGACCTAGCCAGGGCAGGAAAGGGTAAATTGAGTCCGGAGAAGAAAAAGAGCTTCTGCGCGTTGGTAGCTATAGACATACGCAACGCGTTTAATACCGTGAGATGGGAAGATCTCATCAAGTCGATGAGAAACAAAGGAATACCGCCCTACCTGTTGAGGAACATGGATAAGTATCTTAGCGACAGGTGGGTAATATATGAGGGAGACACCTGCACTCTGAAAGAAGAGATGCAAAGAGGCGACCCTCAAGGCTCAAGGATAGGACCATTCGTATGAAACGTCTCCTATGATGACTTCTTGCGAATGGGTCTACCTAAAGGCGCGGTGATCATCGGCTTCGCGGACGACGCGTTGATCGTATGCTCTGGCGAGACTGCAGAAGCTCTTGGAAACTTTATGAACGAATGTCTGCGACTAGCAAAGAGCTGGCTGGATGCCAGAGGTCTTTAAATGGAACTAGACAAAACAGAAGCGCTCATGGTCACAGACAGACGTTAGTACAAACTTCCCCGAATCGAAGTAGACGGATTCGATGTCAAGTGGAGCACACATATAAAGTACCTAGGAGTGGACCTTGACAAGTTTCTGAATTTTAAGCACCATATCGCTACGCCGTCTGACAAGGCTGCAAAATGTGCGCTAAGTTTAGCCCGTATAATGCCGAACGTCGGTGGGCCTTCCGAAAGTAAAAGAAGATTGGTGGCGAGTGTTTTCCACTCAAAGCTGCTCTACGCAGCACCAGTGTGGGCTCCCTTTCTGCGAACAGACAGAAGCAAGACCATCTTAAACAAGATACTGTCTGCGCAGAGAATTATTACCAAGAGTATAATCTCTGCCTACAAGACAGTATCTGCGAGTGCTGCTCAGGTCCTTGCCAGCATCCCGCCGGCAGACCTTTTGGCGCAAGAAAGAGAGGAAATTTTCCTCTTTTTTAAAGATAGAATGTCGACCCGTTATACCGATGACAATAGACCCAGCAAGGACCAAATCCGCCGAGATGCGAGAAGCAGACTCGTCGAAAGATAGCAAGCAAGATGGAGCGGGGAGAAGAAAGGTCGATGGACACATAGGCTTATACCGACACTCGCCAAATGGATAGATAGAAGGCACGGAGTAGCCTCGTACTACCTAACTCAATCGCTCACAGGTCACGGGTGTTTTAACCCGTACCTGGAGCGCTTTAAGAAGATTGACAGCTCAGAGTGTGTGTAGTGCAAGTTCCCAGTGGACGACCCAGAACACACACTTTTCAGTTGTAAGCGCTGGGACGCGGAAAGACAGGTCATGTTCGCCTCTGTAAACTGCAAAGTTACACCGGAGAACATGATCCTGCTTATGACTCGTTCTGCTGAGGACTGGCGGACCATCGAGACCTTCATACACTATGTTATGAGGGTCAAAGATCTCGATGATCGTCAAAGAAAGTAGGTCCCGTTCGATGAAGAAGAAAATCGCGTAAGCGATGGAGTCGGGATATAAGATCACCCCTGACAGCGATACGCCACTGAATGCGGGCTTTACCTGGAGGTGATCTTAAGGTCCCAAATAAGGGTGTGTTTGTAGCGGGTCGGCAGAACATCGCCACTTTCGCATAACCCTGTAGTACGGGCTACAGGGTACCTGAAGGCAGGTTTTCACATCCTACGCAAAAAAAAACCTGGTGGTTCACGAGATTAGGCTGTAAGAGATATTAATGTACAAGTAGCTTATTATCCCCATAATCAGACAACATCATTACGCGATGCAATTGAAGTATTTCCATTATTTGACGGAAAAACAATGTCTCTAGAAAAGTTTATTGATGGCTGCACAGAAGCAAGGCAAATGCTTCCTCTAGCGGCAGAAGGAAATTTAGTAAAAATGATACGATGTAAACTTATTGAGGAGCTAGAAAAAGTGTTTTTGGTACGACATTCAATAATGTAGATGAACTTATGAATTCTTTAAAAATATCGTATTTAGTATAAAAATCGGTTTACCAACTACAGGGTGAGCTAGGAAATACCTTTATGTGACAAGAAGAAAATGTTTTATCTTACGCGACTAGACTTAAAGAAATTTCAGAAAAAATTTTAGACGCTCATAAAATGGCAAATAATCAAGAAATCGATGAAAATTTTAGTACAGGGTTAAATAGAGATTTAATAGATTATTTCATAAGAGGGTTAAGGCCGGAAATAGAAATTCGCGTACAACGAGCAAATACATTAAGAGAAACGATAACTTCGGCAATAGAAGTAGAAAAAAGATTGAAAGCGAGTCAGGATTTAAGGAGAAATAACATTCCAAATTCAGAGTTGGACATACCACAAAGAAGTAGTAATATTCATCTACGAAACAATAAAGTAAATACTTTACAAGAAAATATAGTGAACTGTCAAATTTGTGGTGGAAAAGGTCACATTGCCCCAGTTTGTAATAAATTAAATATGAAAAATCAATCAGTGGCAAATCAATAATTTTTACCAAATCAACAACGTAATTTTTCAAATAGTCAAAGTCAGCAGTATAATACAAATCAATTTTAAAGAAATTTTCAAAATCGAAATTTTAATCGAAATTTTCAGAATCCTAATTTTAATCCAAATTATTCTAAAGATTTTTAAAATCTAAATTTTTCTAGACAAAATACAAATTTTCCTAAACAAAATTTTCAAAATTCAAATTTTTCAAGAAACCAAAATATTCAATATCCAAATCAACAAAGATTTCAAAATAGACAACATATTCAAAATCAATCAAATTTTCAGAATCAACAATAATTTCAAAACCAACAAAATTTTCAAAATCAACAGAATTTTCAAAATAGTTATAACAGACCAATAAATTCTAATAATCAAAATCAAAAAGGTAACAATTTTTCTCCTAATACAAATCCTAATTTACAAAGTCAACAAGCGCAAAATTCTCAAGTTAAAGTTATGTGTAAATATTGCAAAGAAGAAGGTCATCTTATAAATGACTGTGCTTTAAGAACTCGTAATAATGCTCGAAAATTACAACAGCCGTAATCGGGAAACTCGAGCAACCTTCTTTTAGTAGATGCGCCAGAGGAGGTTTTGAACGAAAAAACGCATCTTTGAACGTTAAAAATGAAAATAATATTAAAAAATAAACCCAGCCGGAAAATAGCGAACAAATTAATGCTACTATGTCAAGTAGTATCCCATATATTTCGATAAGTGCAGCTGGCTTACAAAACTCCGTAACCATGATGATCGATACTGGAGCAGGTCCGAACCTTTTAAAAGAAGGGGTCGTTGGACCTGATGTTTACATTAATACGGAAGAATGCATGCGACTCACTGGTATCAACGAACATCCTGTTTTTACCCTCGGACAAATAAAGTTAAATATACTCGGTCACTCTACGATTTTTAATCTAATCCCGAATAATGTTCCAATTAGTCATGAAGGAATTTTAGGCACACAGTTTTTTAACAACAACAATGTAAAAATAAATTATGCGGAAAAAAGAATTGAAATCGATTATAATTTTTATCAATTTTCTACACAAGACTACATAACAGTACTAGCAAGAACTATTGCAACAATTTTTGTTAACATTATAAATAAAGATAAAAAAGTTGGTTATATTCTAAAATTACTTATTAGTGAAGGACTTTTTATTGGAAATGCTTTAGTAACAAATGTAAATGATCGAGCTTATTTAAAAATTGCTAATACTTGCGTTGAAGCAGTGAATATTCCTATATTAACAGTGGAATTACTTGACTTTATAGAAAATAAAGAAGAAAATTTAGCAAAAATGAAAAACAATTATAAATATTCAAATTTAATACAGTCTACTATTAATACTCAGTTCAGATCATCAAAAAATTTTTTACATGGATTTATTAATAATAATAATGAAAAATTAAATAAACTTTGTCAAATAGAAATGTTTAAGGTTAGTTCATTTAGACGAAGAAGAATTAACTTATGTAATAAATATAATAACAAAAAATATCGATCGCTTTCAAATCCCAGGAGAAACTTTAGAAGCTACTAATATTTTAGAACACACTATCCCCACTACCGACGACCAACCAATTTTTACGCGTCAGTACCGTTTTCCACTAATTCATAAAGAAGAAATTAAAAGACAAGTTAAGGAACTTTTAGATCAAGGAATAATTAAACCTTCACAATCCCCATATAACACACCAGTTGGATAGTACCTAAGAAATCAGATTCTCATGGAAATAAACGTTGGAGAATGGTCTTGGACTTTTGCAAACTAAATGAAAAAACAATTAAAGATAATCATCCTTTGCCTAATATAATTGATTTGTTAGATCAGCTTGGAAACGCAAAATAATTTTCAGTTGTCTTGTCTTACCCGATTAATTAATACAGATTTATTTGTTTATTCAGATGATATTGTAATATATGCAGATACATTAGAGGAACATCAACAAAAATTTAATGCAATAATACTACGTTTAGCTAACTTTAAATTGCAACCAGATAAGTGCGAATTTTTTCGACCCAAAGTTAATTATTTAGGTCATATCATTGATAAACATGGCGTTAGAACCAATCCGAAAAAATTAGTATCCGTAAAACAATTTTCAGTCCCCAAAAACCAGAAAAATATTAAACAATTTTTCGGATTAGCTGGTTATTACCAAAGATTCATCCAAAATTTCTCGAAACTAGCTACACCACTTTCAAATCTTTTAAAAAAAGACTTTCCTGGTCTCCTTTTCTTTTTCCTGGTCAGACGAACAACATGATGCTTTTGAATACGTTAAATCAAAATTATGTGAAGAACCTCTTTTAATTAGACCCGATTTTTCGAAACCATTTGTTGTTACGACTGATGCTTAAGGATTTGCAATAGGTGGCATATTGTCACAAGGTCCAATAGGAAAAGATCGACCAATTTCTTACACATCTCGAGTTTTAAATGAAAATGAAAGAAAATACGATACATACGAAAAGGAAGCTCTAGCAATAATCTACAGCGTTACACAATTTAGACCATACCTTGTGACGTGGTTTTTTATAAACTCGTCACAAAAATAGTTCCTTAACGGCGGCACCGATGAACTGCCCGAGTAAAAATGTAAATAAGTTCGCACAGTAAATTATTTCAGTCAATCTTTAATTAAATCGTGAATAATGGCCAGATTCGGACTCACCGACACTCAAAATATTGTATAAAGAGTGATTCATATTACTTTGTATTTGAATATTATTTTGTATCTGGATTATTATTGATTGTTATTTTTATATTCTGTTTATTTTTTCATATAAACTGTTTCTGTAAATAAGAAAAGATTCACAACAAAGAAAAAGTTGTTGTGAATTAAAAGAATATTGTATCACTGAGTAATTCTCTGAGAAATTCGGGAACCGCACGTCTCAGAGGTTAGATACATTTGAATTAGAATCAACGAACATGAAATGGTCAGTTGGCGCGAAGGATCGAAGTCGATATTACGAGGTCCGTGGATACCGGCAAGGAAATTCAGAGGCCTGAAAACTGAATGGTGGCGCCACTCATCGGTGGGCCGCGAAAGCTAGCCTCGCAGCGCCAATGCATGCATGAAGCACGTTTTTCCGGGAGTCGGGTTTGGCCTGTTAACCTATTACACGCGCTCTACGGTATCACGAAGTTATTTCGAGTCATCGCCAGAAAATAGATTACCGGAAGGTGCTCGAACAGCTAAAAGGTTGGTGAACAGCTTTTCTACCCTGTGCCAGTGTTTAGAACTCGTGGGATCACGAGTTCTGTGATTAAAAGTGGTCGGCTTCCCGACCACGCTGTGAAGCACGGACGCCGCCATCTTCACTACGCCGGCCGGCTGACCGTTCACCTCGAAGTGCGAATTCCCTCTACGACTCGCGACGAGAATTCTCAGTGAAGTGTTTAGTTAATAAATTTAATTTAATAATTAAATTCAGTTAAAGTGTTTTATTAATTTTCATTGTTCATTAGTGCATTGTTTCGTGCCTGTCGTCCCCACTCTCCCATATCGACGTGAATCACGATCTTGAGACGGGAAGTCAATTTAGACGTCGAGCTAGCCAGTCTGTATACGGTACCGTTTGTTGTGAAAACGGAGTCCGGATAGATACTCGATCTACCTGGCGCCCGGAGAAAGGATCTCCAAATAAATAAACGGACTTCGGTGGTTATTCGCGGGCTTAAAGTGTGGAGTCCGTGAATTCAGAGTCGGTGCCGTCAACGTCGTTATTGTAAAAAAGGTGAAAAGGGTAAAACACCATTACAACCTATACGGAAGAAAATTTACATTAGTTACCGATCATAAACCATTAGTATGGTTCCAAAATTCTAAGGACCCATGTTCAAGAGTAACCAGATGGCGTTTAAAGCTTGCGGAATATGAATTCGACGTAGTTTATAAAGCAGCAAAAACCAACGTGAATGCAGATGCATTATCGAGAAACCCCGTAACATTTATACGAAAAGAAGATGACTATGAAACTGAAGAAGAAACATCTGATAATGAAGGTTCTATTGACTTGTATTGCGATGAAGAAATTCATCAGTCTTATGATGAATCTGATACCGATAATGAAATTGAGGTTAATAATATAAAAATAAATTCTGCAAACCCTTCAACGTCAAAAATTCTAACAATCAATAATGGAAATTTCATAAATAATTTATTTCATCAATTTCACATTAAGAAAAATAAACTTCAATGCTTCTTACAAATTTTTACACTTTTTTCAACTTTATTTTCTCCATCCGAAGAAAAGAAAGAAATAAATGAAGAAAAATGATACATAACAACTCGTAATAAGTCTTATAATAAAAATAACTTTAAAAATAAAGAAACTTATGAGCAACCAGAACATCAAGATCATCCTTAAAGAATTAGCAAAAGGAAGCGTGGTAGACCTAAGAAATATTTAGAGGAAAATCAAGATTTGACAACAAAGGAATCAAGAAAATGGGGAAGACCAAGAAAAACTCTT
Source organism: Ganaspis brasiliensis (assembly GCA_037103525.1). Lineage (NCBI taxonomy): Eukaryota > Metazoa > Arthropoda > Insecta > Hymenoptera > Figitidae > Ganaspis > Ganaspis brasiliensis. Next base: position 380,431 of record JAZKLR010000550.1, read on the forward strand.
AAGGAACCTGAAGGAAGCGAAAATGCAGCAGTGACAAGAAAACGTGGTAGACCTAAAAAACATAAATGTAATGAAATTGAAGAGAAAATAAATGAAACTAATAATTATTATTCTGATTCCGACTCACATGATAAATCCGAAGATACTAATGTAGCCAACCTTGAAAATTATTCTGATCCTGAAAATCCTTTTTATCCTGAAATTAATCCAGATCCTGAATATTATAATGAAAAGCAATCCAGAAATCCTAAAATGAATCATAAAATTGATTCCAATCCTAAAAATTTAGATGTTAAGAAATCTAGAAATCGTCTTAAGAAAAAATGTAGAGATGAATTAAATGAAAATGAAATGTCAAATTCTGAAGAAATAATTTAAAATAATTCAAGCAATGATTCGTCACAAGAAGAAATTATAAACGAAGAAATTAATTAAAGAACATAAGGAAGAAAATAATGAAGAAAATATTGAAGATAATGAAGAAATAGAAGAAATTAATTTTGAAGGTTTACCGTCTCAATCATGTTCAAAAGAAATCGAAAATAAATCCAAAAATATTGTAGAATGTCGGGATCAATTAACGATGAGAAAAGATAATTATGCGTATTTTGTAACTTGTAATGGAGTACCACGTGATAATGGATCTAAAGGTTTAGATAAAAATAATAAATTACCAAAATTTAAAAATTTATTAAAAGGCCAAGCGAAAGAAATAAAAAAGGGTCAACAATATCATATTGCTTTACCAATTGAAGAAGAAGAAAAAGAGAATCTTGAACAAACTTTAAATAATATTAAATCAACAATTTTTGCAATCTTTGAAATCGCGGAAAAACTTAATCTTAGATCAATTCCAATTTCAAAAACTTTAAGAATAAATCAAATATCATGTGAAGAAATCCTATCTATTTTAACCTCCACTTTCTCTAAATCAAAAATAAAAATTATTATTTGTAATGGAATCGTTCAATATCCTACAAAAGAACAACGTGTTAAATCAATCGAAGAAGCGCACTCATCGGCTATAGGCGGTCATAAAGGAGTAAAAAAGACTTATAACAGAATTAGACAGAAATTTTATTCGAGTAATATGAAGATCGATATACAAAAATATATTCAACTGTGCCTCAAATGTCAACTTAAAAAACTCGTTCGCGTAAAAACAAAAAATCCTATGGTAATAACATATACTCCAGGTGTTGCTTTCGAAAAAATTTCAATGGACATTGTAGGTCCTTTACCTAAAACAAGTTTAGGCAATGAATATATTCTTACTATTCAAGATAATTTTACAAAATTTTCTCTTGCTATTGCTTTACCGAACCAACAAGCTAGCACTATTGCAGATGCGTTTACTAACAAATTTAAATGTATTTTTGGGTCTTCAAAAGGAGTATTAACAGATCAAGGAAGAAATTTTTTGAGTAATTTAATCAAAAGTCTAGCAAAACGTTTTAGAATCAGACAATTCAAAACTACAGCATTTCACCCCCAATCGAACGGATCAATAGAAAGATCACACCATGTACTAGGCGAATACTTAAAACAATTTATTGAAAAGAACTCAGAATGGGATGATTGGCTAGAATTAGCGATGTTTTCATACAATACCAGTATGCATGAAGGTACAAAATGTACACCACATGAATTAGTTTTCCGAAAATTAGCGCGTCAACCGTCCAGCAATCCTCTTTTGCAACATGAAAAATTAGAAACATACAATAAATATTTAAAGAATCTCGTAACGAAATTACATGAAATAAGGCGTATAGCAAGATTAAACTTAATTTCAGCAAAAGAAAAATCAAAATACTACCATGCCTAGTTTTATAATCAGGCATACCACTTTGGAAATCGAAAATACACTGAAATTCCAGGTGGTTCATTGTTCCCTGGTACATTGAATCAACATGACATTTGCAACAAAAATGGTTTTTATAACTTAATGCAATATTTCAAAATCTTTTTCTCATTAGAATATTGTAGTTCAGGCCCGATACAAAATAAATCGTAAGTTCATTTATTTTTAAATTGCCTTATTTCAATTAAAAAACGTGTTTGTATTTTAGGTAAATTTTTTCTTCAGAGCATCAAAAACAGTTTTTTTCAGTTTTCTCTATAAAGAATAAATCCACATGTCTCAAATTTATGGACGTAGTGTGTTTATGCAAACTTCATTTATATTTAAAATTAGGAGAATTTTTATTTAATTGTTTATGAGAAAATTGAAATGGTTCATTCAAAAAACTGGTACATTGATGGCCACTCTCCCCTACACTTATTAAAATATCTATTGTCTTAAGAAAATTGAATAATCCATGAGCAACTCAATTGTTACACTTGATCAGGATTAAAATTTGTATACATCCAAGAAACAATTAAGTTATTTGAAAACAATTAAACCAATTTCTAAAGTCAAGTCTTTACACTGAAATCTTTGATTACCAATTTAATAAAGATCAACAATATTATTGTAAATCAAAAAATTAAAAACATTTACTAATCTAAAACTTTTCATCTTTTTTAGGAAGCGACCAACCATGGATGTCAACAAAAATTTAATGATTCTATTCATTCTTTTTTTTACACAGAAATTTAAATAATTCAAAGCAAAAATATTTTATAAAGATTTGATTAACAAACGCTACCATTAAAATTATCTGTAGTTCATGAAAGAAGGAAAGAAAAATTAAATATTTGAATTTAAACGATACTCTAAATGATCAGGATATAAAACTTTAAGACATCATTCTTTTAAATAAATTGCATACATATAAAAAACTACACTATTGTTGTAAACAATTTTCAGCAATCTTAAAAGATATTCTAAATTTGTATGAAACATTTAACTAACTTATATTTTTCAATATTGAAAAAAATTACATACTTTTAGTCTGCATAAAATCATAAAGTGCTAAACTGTTTCATTTTATTAAAACCTAATTTTCAATAAAAAACTGTTGTAAAAAAATAAAATAAACAAGAGTAAAAGATTGTTTTAAAACCTTTTTACTATCTTAAATTTATATTAATTTTATACCCCATAAGAAATTCAACATTACTATTCAATTAATAAAATCTTTGCCCACATTAATCCTATCTTTTGCCAACAATCCTGTTTCTAAATTTCTACTAAACCTCACCTTGAAAATCATATAAATAATGTTAGAAAAAACTTATTTATGGGATCGTTTCAAGACAAAGAACTTTTATATTTAACACATTATTTATTTAAAGTATGAAGAATAAAAAACTGCAATATTTTTCTTAAATACTGAGTTATTTTCAGTTAACGAATAATTCAAACAAAATTTTATTAAAGTAAACTTTTTATAACTTACATTTTTAAATTTCACGTTAAATCATATGACTGAAAAAATCTAAAATATTACAAAAAATTAATAAAAAAAACATGAATCTGTCGATAGCAAAACTAGATAATGTAAACATAGAATTTAGCTTCACAATTTATTATATTGTTAAAAATATTAGTACAAATCCTAGAACCATTTCTTTTAGCGTAATGTTATATGAGAAAGCATAATGATTATTATTTTTTGGAATATGTCAAATAAGTATGTATGAAGCAAAATGCTCGTCATAAGTCTGTTCATGTTATGCTTAATATATTAATGGAAAAATATGTAGTTTTTAAAAGAAAAGAACAAATAGTACAAAATATTCCATACCAGGAAAAAATATTGTCTGGAAAAATTATTGCAAAAAATACTACTGTCGAAATCATGCAATTAAATTTAATAATGTATTCTTAAGAAATAGCCGTCATAGAAACCAAATATTATAAATAAATTATTTGTTTCTAAATCAAACATGATTTGTATCTCATCTTATGTTTGAATCTAAGGGGTGAGGGACTCCATGTATTCATGTCGGATGACTTTTTATTATCAAAATAAAAATAATACCATTTTTTTTAGCGTAATATATTTTGCGAGTAGGGGAGAGTGACCATCAATGTACCAGTTTTTTCAATGAACCATTTCGATTTTCTCAGAAACAATTAAATAAAAATTCTCCTAATTTTAAATATAAATGAAGTTTGCGTAAACACACTACGTCCATAAACTTGAGAAATGATGATTTATTCTTTACAGAGAAAACTGAAAAAAACTGTTTTGGGTACACTGAAGAAAAAATTTACCTAAAATACAAACACGTTTTTTAATTGAATAAGACAATTTAAAAATAAATGTACTTATGATTTATTTTGTATTGGGCCTTAACTACAATATTCTAATGAGATAAAGATTTTGGAATATTGGATTAAGTTATAAGAAACCATTTTTTTTGAAAATGTCATGTTGATTCAATGTACCGGGGAACAATGAACCACCTGGAATTTCAGTGTATTTTCGATTTTCAGAGTAGTATGCCTGATTAAAAAACTAGGCATGCGTACAGCATGTTATAGCGATTGTTATCAGTACTCTTTTCAACATATCAATACTAAAATGCCATTTTAGCTAGTTAACTTAAATTTGAGGTATATTTATGTTATACATTATCAATTAAAAAGTGTTAAGTAATAATTTTTTATAGTATTTGATAGAAAATAAGTTTTTTTACAAAGTGAAAATTGCAATATTATTATTGTTGAACATTGTTAGTGTTTTTATAGAGGTGGTTCATTGTGTACCCAGGTTGTTGAAAATGAAAATAGCTTGTTAGTTTAGAAAAATCCTAAATTTTATTATTTAATCAAAATAAATCGTGTATAATATGTGTGCATTACCTAGAGAAGTGTTGTAGTTTTATATTGATGCAAAGCAGTGCTTGAAATTGGTGAAATTGAATAAGTACTATGATCTTGAAAAAAACCAGGTACATTGATGGCCACTCTTTCCTATATATATGTGTGTGATTGCCAAAAAAAACAAAAAAAAACAAATCTTTTTAAATTTAGAATAATTTTTATATATATAAATATAAATATGTGTTTGTCATATTAAACATAGATAACATTGAACTGCCAAAAAAAGCACGCTCTTATAAATTCAAAAAATTAAATTAAGTCCATATGATCTTTTAAAATTTCAAACGAAATGTAACAAAAACGAAAAAAAGATGCGTAAGTTACGCAAATAACATTTTGTCTAAAAAAATTATTATTGTTATTTCTAATTAATATTTTAAATCAAATATGTAATAGAATGAATTAAAATTAGAAAAGTTTTCAGTTTATTTGATGCTTTGGTAATAAAATGCGTAAGTTACGTAAATAACACTTTTTCATAAAAAAATATAAATTGATGTTTTGTATCAGATATATACAATAGAATAGGTGAAAACCAAAAATATTACCATTTAATTGATATTTTATGAGTATATTACGTAAGAAATTACTTTTTCTCAAACCTACTAACAACGATGTTTACTTGACGTCTTGTAATTAATTATGTTTCAATTAATGTTTCGTACTAGATTTGGATACAGTTTGCCTAAAATTACGTAAGAAATTTGTTGTTTGCGTACGAATTCAAAATTGTCAAATTGTTGTAATATGTGTGATTCAAATCCAAATTCTAATTTTGTGTGTAAACCGATTCAGAAACCTTGATTTTGAAAATAATTCAAAGTAAATTGATAAAAAATTATAAAGTAAATTCTTTAAAAACACTGTTTGTAAAATCATTAACACATTTTTCTCAATTGAGAATGCACTAATGTATAAAATTCTTTTATGAAATGAATGGGTTATGATTTTTCTGTAAACGTAACAACTCGACATCACGTTTAATAATTAATCATTCAAAATTAAATTTCTTCAACTTTAAAGTTAAATCAAATTCAATAAATTTATATTCTGGACCAAAACTCACTCCATAAGTTTTGGAAAAGAGGGCCGAGGTGTTACGTATGTAACGTTTATTAATTTTATTATAAAATTGTATACTGTTTATAAATCAATTCACATTTATACATCCTAAATGTTTACTTTATTACAAAGACTAAGGCTTATTTACTACACCGTTCGATAATGCCTTTCGCTATTGATGGTATTAACTGATAGAATAACCCAGAGGGTTACCGTATAAGGCAATGTAAATAATGAGTTAAAAGAGAGGTGCAAATCTACGAAAATTCAACTCCCCTTCAAGCAACTTTTATCGATTAAAAATTACTTATTATAATCTATCAGATGCCACTTCTTTTAGTTCGCTTCAAAAATGGTGGAGCTTTATTCTTTTAAAGGGTATAATGTGATTGGTCGTTCTTATAGGTTTTTCTATTTCCATTCTCTTATTTGGAAATATCCACCAATAAGAATGAAAGTTGAATTGGCTTAGAAAGTTTAAAATTTAGAAAACCTGGGCGTCATGGGGGCGTGTCACATCTTCAAGTAGTGAGGTTCATCAGCTAACATTTAATTGGTTTAATGATCTTTTCGATAATTTTTTTTTTCTTTAACTATTGTATTTCTGTGAATTAGTAGTTCTTTTCCCACTGCAGAATAAGGTGCAAAAATAATTTCTGTTTTTTTTTTGTTTTGTAACGATTACGTATCTGGTAGGGTATATTACGTATAATATATGTTAGGTTGAAAATTCAAAATATGTGTGAGTAAATGTGTCAGGTATTATCGTAATACACATTTTTTATTACATCGTTTTTTTTCGACATGGATTCTTTTCAAACAATAATGCAAACAATTAAAAAAAAAAATTTTAATCCCATTTTCTTACCCTACTGAAAAATCCTATATAGGATCCTACATAGGATCCTATATAGAATCCATATGGATTCCTATGAGAATCCACGTAGGATCCTATATAGGATCCTATATAGGTATTGTCCTATAGGAATCCATGTGGATTCTCATAGGAATCTATGTGGATTCCTATAGGTCGCCTATAGGACACGTCCTATATAGGATCCTATGTGGACTCTCCTATAGTAATACATGTAGAATCTCATATAGGATCCTACATAGGCGTCCCAAAAAAATTTTTGTACACCCCCCTACATAGGATCCTACGTAGGTTCCCATATAGGAATCTATATAGGATCTTTTATGGGGGCCCAAAAAAAATTATGTACACAGAATTAATTGTTTTTTTTTAACAACTTTATTCAGATATACATTAAGCACCATTATAAGGACGAAAAATATTTACTGCGCAGGCGTAAGTATTGTAGAATACGTAAAAGACGACTGCGCATGAGGAAGGGGTACAAAAAATTTTTTTGGGGGTACCCATGTAGGATCTTATATGGGTTCCCATATAGGATCCTATATGGGAACCTACGTAGGATCATATGTAGGAGGGTGTACAAAAATTTTTTGGGACGCCTATGCAGGATCCTATATGAGATCCTACATGTATTCCTATAGGAGAGTCCACATAGGATCCTATATAGGACTTGTCCTATAGGCGACCTATAGGAATCCACATAGATTCCTATGAGAATCCACATGGATTCCTATAGGACAATACCTATATAGGATCCTACGTGGATTCTCATAGGAATCCATATGGATTCTATATAGGATCCTATGTAGGATCCTATATAGGATTTTTCAGTAGGGTAGAATAACATGAATTTTTTCAATACCATTAAAAAATAGCTGGATGACTTTAGGATGATACCACCCAATTATTTTGTTTTGAGTGACCGTTCTTACACTGAGAAAAATTATTTGTCGTTAATATTATCAGAAAAAAGTGGTTGGCAATAAGTAGTTATTGAGCATACATAAAACTGTCTGTGTACCCAAGTTTATTGGTTACAATAACCTACAATGAAGTTGTAATAACTTTATTTTATTACGAAATCGATTTCTGGTTGTGAGAACGACGTTCGCAGGGACTGACACGAAAACCGAATTTCGTTTCTGTTTTGGATTGTTTTGACGAAACAAAAATGTACAATCAATATTGTTCTGTATTGAGCCTGAAACGAAAAAGCTCTGAATTACTTTTTCGTCTCATCCCGAAACGATAAGAAAGATTGTACTTTCGGTGCGTGTGTTAGAAAAATATATTTATATAAATATATAATATAAATATTGTTATAAAAATAATATTATATTTATTATTTATAACTGATTATTTATTGAATTTTTTTTGTATTAATTTTATCAATGCATAAACTATATTCAATGTAAATAAGTCTCTATTCATAAATTTAAAAAATTCTCTTTAATTTCAATGTTTAACCATTTTTATTTTACATTCTGCAAAATATGATCAAAAGTCTTATAAAATATATATCTTTTTCGTCTTTCAAAACAATTTTATATACATTTTTTATTGAGTAAAGTTACATTAATAAAATTTAATTTAGTGTTAATTTAGTCTCTATGAGATTTTTTGGTTTGTTTTAAAGTAATTTTTATATTTACACTGAAAGAAAATTATAGTAATGGGTAACAAAATGATGTTTACGGTAGCCATATTTAATGTTACAATTACGGGCAGCTATCTAGATGGTAACAGTTAGTATGGACGTACAATAACGTATAACGTGTAACGTATAACAGAACCTTTTTAACATACAAATCTTGCTATCTGTTTCTCTCAGTGTATTATTAAGTTAACTTACATTTCAAGAAATTCAATTCAATCTTCATTTAACCTCTGTAGATTTTTAAAATTGTCGCACTGAAAAATTTTTTTATGAAATATCCAACTACTTTCCCTTAGTAGACTGAAAATCAATTAATTGAACTACTTTTGTAATAAAATGAGACACTTTAACTTAGTAAACTAAACTACTTTTTCTTAGTTGTACAAATATCATTAAAACAATTGTAAAAAGTTGAAGAATTAACTACAATACAACAGTTATTTGTTGAACTTAGTAAAATCAATTACAAAGAATAGTTCCGTCAATGGTATTCTTAGTTGACTTAACTAAAGTTCCATATTTAATGTAATTGCAAAAAATTTATTGGGGACTTATTGAACCATTTGCCTTAGTTAAAAAGTAGTCAAATCTACTAAGAATTTTTTTCAGTGCGTGAAATAAAAGTTACATAAATATATATAATATTTTGAAATGGTTACTTTTTGATATCACTAAAGTAGAATGACACGTTTTGCTTTTCTTTTTCTGAAATGGGAATTTTATAATTAAATTATTGAATAAGTATCTTCAACAATAATAATTTATTGCTAATCACAATTTCATTATAAAATGTTGAAAAAATTTGAATTTATTTGATTGCTACTACTTTTATTGCAATAGAAATCCAATTCTCCGTATTCAAAGGTTTTTGCAATTGTTAAGAACCAAGAATTAAGATATCGTCGCAGCTACTTCAATACCAGGAATTTACACTTCGTTAATACCGCGTATCTACAAATCTTTTAGAGACTACTTTTAGTGCAATTTGCCCTGCAACATAGCCTTTAAGGAATTTGTAGATACGGGGTATTAACCAAGTGTAGAAAAACCACTTGCGCTCAAAGGTTAGAAGTTTGGTACACATTTCTAAACTGCACATGTATGATATGGGGAACGCTGTGTTGGAAATCAATTGATCCACTAATAGGATTCACTCCAGTATAACAGGTCTTAGCCCAGTACAGCACTACTGAATATAGTTAGTCCACTATTTACTGCAATTTATTTAGGCTTCAATGAAATTATTTAATTTTTTTTACGTTTTTTGCACGTGTATATGTATAAAGTTATAAAGAAATATGTTAAACAGAAATATTAAACATTATTTTCAACCTATGAATGAGTTGACAATAACATCAATGCATTCTTCAAGATCCAAACATCTCCTTCGAATCAGACTATAACATACCACTGACTTCAAGATACCAATAAATGACATATCCACATCACAAAACAAATAGATCAGTTAACCTTAAATTTTATACAAAATTTCTAATATTCATACATTTTCACTTATTCTTATTTTAGATAGAATAGGTGATATCGGTTAACTCTTTCATTATGTATGGACAAGTATAATAAGTTTAGCTAATCAATAATCGTTGAAAATTCTCAACAGGAAAATACTCTTTACACTAAATCTTGAAATAGACAGTGACGTATATAAAGTACAAAAATTAATACAATTGCGACAATTTTTATAACAACATTTGACAGCGAGATTCCAGTATTAAATATAACCTTTTAGAATAAAAGTTATACAAAATTGCTAAATGTGACATACATGGATCCGAAAGTTAAGCCTTAAATATGTCTGCTATCTTAAGTATGCGGTATAAGAAGTTGGAATCACAATAAACACTGTGTCAATAAAAAAACCAATTTTACGTGTAGATAACAAATTAAAAGCTATAGGAAGTACAGTTAATAATGAGTCTTTTAATGGACGTTGACTATTTCAACAATGAATTGTTGATAGTCATAAAATAATTTCAAAAAGACAGAACATACTTTTGTCGAGTGAATCGAAAATTTTTTTTTCTAATTAGAAATTTACCTAAACATCACGACGATCCCCCTCGTGGTGTCACCTTGCCCTGGTGAGGGGGCTTAGGACCGGCCAGGCGCTAGTCCTTTGGTCGCCACTACTGGACGAGCTGTTCGGCTCTTCCCAGAACTCATCGAGCCCCGATGTCTAGCGAGTTTGGGCACAGAGGAATGAATTGAAGAAATTCAACCAGTGGATCCCCGATTTATGGAATATACATTTGGAGGCAGATGCAGCAGATTCTAGGTTTTATATTGGCCTGAAGAACTGCGAAATTGATCGAACCGAAAGGCAAAAAGTAAGAGAGCGCGTCCAGGCCAAAGCAATAAGAGCTTTGGTCTTGGAGTGTAAGAGGAAAAAAAAACGGTGGAGGGTCACCTCTAAATACCAAGAAGCCCAAGAAGCCGTCGGAGACCTTAGCTGATAAGGTTAAAGCTCCGAAAAAGGTTAAAAGGAGGGAAGTACCTTCAATTGTTCCTCCCAAAGTAGTAGTGGAGCCTATGAGGCCCAAGAAATCAACGCAATTAGTGCAAGTTTTCCAGGGACAGACATACGCCTCCGTCCTTGGGAATCTTAGAAAGGAGGTGGACCCTGGCTCCTGTCAGTCCACGGTGGTGGGTGCAATGCCCACAAAGCAGGGTAACCTTCTCCTACGATTAGGAGAAGGTTCAGATGGAAAGGCCTTTACGGCCAAGATTGCCGAGGCCGTAAAAGGCATAAGAACCGTCAGGGCCCCGGATGGACAAAGGGTAACTTTGGAGATCCGAGACCTGGACGAACTTACTGAAAAAGAAGAGGTAGTAGTAGCCCTCGAGGAGCTCTTACGGACTTCTCGAGAAAAGAGGGAAGTCAAGGTCTTGGGTCCAAATGTTAGAGGGGTAAAGTTAGCAATCGTGGTCGTGGACCAAGATGATGCTAAAAGGTTAGAAGAAGAAGGAAGGGTAAAGGTGGGATTTTTAAGTTGCCACATAGGGAGGAGGTTGATAGTGACCAGGTCCCATAGGTGCCTGGCTTACGGCCACAAGAAAGCTGAGTGCAAGGGAGTGGACAGATCCTCGGCATGTTTCAAGTGCGGAGGATCTGGTCACACTCTTGCAGAGTGCACAAAAGAGGCACTTTGTTTCCTGTGCTCGAATGAGCAGGGCATGACGGAAGTGTCCCATGTCGCAGGCTCGGGTAAGTGTGCCTGTTTCAGGAGAGTCCTGCAACAGGCAAAAAGAGAAGAGGCTTTGAAGCGTAGCCGCTTCAGGGCCGTCTAATTCGCAGAAAAACGAAAAACTCAGATAGAGGAAGTTTCTTCCTTTTGAAGCATTTTTAGAGCGAATTGACGGTTCATCGAGTCCTTGGACCCAACTTGAGTGTGTTAAGGGCCTCCATGACTGGTAATGATAGTAGGTCCCGAGGACCCGAGAAAGTCGCTTCGGCGACAGAGTAGGGGATGTAAGACCACTCCTGATGGCGATACGCGCGGAAAGTGCTAGCCGGGAGTGGTCTTAAGGTCCCTAAAAAAGGGTGTGTTTTTAGCGGGTCGGGAGAACATCGCCACCCCCGCATAACCCTGTAGTACGGGCTACAGGGTACCTGGCAGCAAGTTTTCAGATCCTACGTAAAAAAAAAAAAACATCATGACGATTCTAAAATACAAGAGAATAGAATTCTTATTCCGTTAACTATATTTACTTATTTACCACGTAATATGCTACAGAATTATTAAGATGATATGGCTATTGTTCCTAAATTTATAAAGACAGCACAGGAAATGTCAAAATAAAAAAAGAATGTTTTAAACAATTTCGAAAACATTTCCAGAATATGTTTGCCAGTTCATTTACAAACCCAGTGAACTGTTCTTATACGAGAAAAGACAAAGATGATGGATTAAGAGCAGCATTAGAAAAAAAATTGTTTACCGAAAAAACTGTTTTAACATTTTGTTTTTAAAAAAATAAAAAAGACAAGGCCTCAAAAATTTAAGTATCTTTTATTTAAGCACTCATTCTTCAAAATCGATTGATTTGGTAAAATTATGACAGGTACGGTACACAAAAAACATTATTTCAAAAAATCGTGTTTAAAGTTAGACGTTTTACCGAATTTTAAGACGTGCAAGGTTTCTTTTCATAGGATATAAATTTTAAAATATCTTAGACAAAAAGTTTAAATGTAAAGTCACTGTGAGCTTACGTGTATAAGGTTACGGTAAAGCAAAGTTAATGTTACGGCAAGGTTAAGGTAATTTACGGTGAGGTAAGCTTACGATAAGACTCCAATAATGGTTAAATATAAATAAAGCATAAATATATAACCCGCTTTGCCCTAAAATCTTAAAGAACCCACCCGAATCTAAAAGAATGTAACACGCATCAATTTATATTAATATCTTTAATATCGTTAGAGCTACTTCAATATCGCGTATCTATACACTTGGTTAATACCAAGTAATTGCAAATTCCATAAGGGCTTTATTGCAGGGCAAATTGCACTCAAAGTAGCCTTTAAACTATTTGCAGATACGCGATATTAACCAAATGAAGATTCGCTGCATTGAAGTAGTTCCGACGATATAAAATAAATTTTTATATTAATAACACAGCCCCACAAAAAAAAAAAAGTGTCATGTACTTTTGACCGGAATACCCTAGCCCTATGTATTTTGACGCGCTGAACACGAATCCGAAGTCCATTTTGCTCCATCACGTCAGGATTTTTTTCTAACCTCAAAAAACATGTCGGATTTTGAGAGGTAGGCGATTTTTTAAAAAAATTTATGGATTTACTTCAAACTTGGTATCTGGGGGTTTTTTGGGTCGCTGATTCCGAATCTGAAGTTAGATTTTCAAAATTCAAAATGGCGGATCCAATATGGCGGACGAATTTTGAAAAAATTTAAAGATTTACTTTAAACTTGGTATCTGGGGGTTTTTTGGGTCGCTGATTGCGAATCTGACGTCATATTTTCGAAATTTTTATGAAATTTGGTATCTTCAGGTTTTTAAGTTGCTGAGTGTGATTTCGAAGCGAGTTTCTCACATTTTCAAATATGACTTCTATTACAATTTTATCATAAAATATTCCTTGGTAACAGATTGGATATGTTTGGTGCAGAAGCCAAATAAGAAAGTACATTGTTCCATTCTGCATCTTATTCCTGATAAATCTTCAAATTTTTTAAAAATTCGTCCGCCATATTGGATCCGCCATTTTGAATTTTGAAAATCTAACTTCAGATTCGTAATCAGCGACCCAAAAAACCCCCAGATACCAAGTTTGAAGTAAATCTTCAAATTTTTTTAAAATTAGTCCGCCATATTGGATCCGCCATTTTGAATTTTGAAAATCTAACTTCAGATTCATAATCATCGACCCAAAAAACCCCCAGATACTAAGTTTGACGTAAAGCCATAAATTTTTTTAAAAAATCGCCTACCTCTCAAAATCCGACATGTTTTTTGAGGTTAGAAAAAAATCCTGACGTGATGGAGCAAAATGGACTTCGGATTCGTGTTCAGCGCGTGAAAATACATAGGGCTAAGGTATTCCGGTCAAAAGTACATGATAATATTTAATAATAATAATAATAATATACAATAACATGAAAATCTATAAATATAGAAGCTATATTTGATAGTAATATAAGGTAATATAAGTAATATAATTAATTTATCTGTGTTTTCAACACTTTTAATCCGCTTCACCTTAAAATCTTAAAGAACCCGCCCTGGACCCGGTAGGATGTAACACAGCACTGAACCTACCGACACTTCCAAGTTTTCAATAACACTGGACCTTTACATAATGTAAATAAATGCAGTATTGAAAAAACAACTTGAAATCAGCTGTCGGTAGCGAAAAAAGACTTTACACAAATTTCATTTGAGCAAAATGTCCCGTAACGCGCGTTTGTAGGTACCATACAAAAGTAATTCGCAAGAATAATCGATCAATTATTTTTTTAAGGGGGTTGACCCGTGTGACAGATTCGAAAAATCGAATGTTTTTATTTTTCATATATCGCACCTATAACATATGCAGAATATGTGGGTATACCGATTTTGACATATTCGTCGTTGTTATAAAGTTTTTACAGTAAAAAGGCATGATGTTCGAGCGCGTGGTCGAGCTTTCAACTAGCATTGAAGGTTTGCCGCTTTGGTTTTTTATCCGCCAATTTTATTATTCCATACACATTTATATAAGTAAAAAATAAGTACATTTAGAAAAACTTTAGTTCCCTAAAATAAATTTTTGAATATAACAGTTGTTTTAGTAATAATTCCTAACTCACTGCCTTATTCGTACTTGAACTTTCAAACGCTTTTTTCTCGAAACCACTTTTTTTCAACTGGTAGCCATGATATCTCCAAAACAACTTGACCGATCATCTTGAAATTTATAGGGTATGTTCAGCTCATGTGGGGCTACAAGCTGAACTAGGATAATTAAAAAAGGTCACGTCATTTTCTTTTTATAAAAGAAAACAGGCCCAAAATAAAGTTTTTTTTAGAAATAAAAATTCAAAGTCGCGTAAAAATTTTATTTTTCAATATTTTTTAATAATCCTAGTTCAGCTCATAGCTACAGTGACACAGATTAAAATGATTTTTTATTTTTTGATTTTGGATCATTGAGACGGTCGGAATCGTGGCGACCAATGCTGTACTGTTTTTTACATGAATTACTTCCCCGCGCTGTATCGCGTAAAGTTTTCATTATTTTGACTTCAAAAAATTTCTGAATTTACTTCAATAGTTACTCAATCTATGGTAGAAAATCCAAAGTTGTAAGTTTTAATCGCCCTTCAGAAAAAAATTCCAAAAAACAGTTAAAAAACGGCTGTCACACGGGTCAACCCCCTTAATGATCATTTAAGCTTATTGTAAGCTTATTGTTACCTTACATGCTTGCTGTGAAATTATCCTAAGCTGTTGTGCATTTCATCTATTTTCGTATGCCTATGGTTGTATCCATAAGTTAATGATATTGCACTCTTAGAGGTAATGGATTCTTTGAATCTGTGACAGCCTTTTTAAACGTTTTTAAAGTGTCTTAAATACGTTCCAAAAACGTTTTCAAAACGTTCAAACATAAAAGTTCCTAAAACAATTTAAAAATGTTTGAGATATGTTTTTGGAACTATGAAATTAGATGACTAACATAATATTTTAATTTAATTTTGCTTGATTTACAAAAACGTTAACTTCTTTTTTTTGGAACTTCTAATGACTAAACATAAAACGGTTTAAAAATGTATCCGAAACGTTTTATTTAGGTCCTTTAAATGTAAAAAATAGGGATAAGGTAGAACCGTTTTTAAAATTTCCTAAACACTTTTGTTTTCAATTTTTATTATTGCGCATGCGTAACACTGTATTCTTGTAAGTGCACATGCGCAAAGGTACCTTTATTTAAAAATAGGTTAAAATTGTTTTTTTTCCATTATAATTGTAATTAATGACCAATAATAGACAAGAATATTCAAATTTAATCTAAGTATTGAAATTTAAGAAATTTAATAGAAAAATTTATATTATTGAGTATAAAAACTAATAAAAATGTTTAAAATGTAATTAATTTTAATAATTTTATTCTTTTTTTCTTTAAAATAATTATAAAATGTAACAAATTTTGTTCTGAAACTTTTCAATTTTTTATACTTTAAAAAACCATTTTTCAGGGGTACCAGGGGGGAGGTTATAATTATTTAACATACTGTCAGAAAATCTTCTATTTAACTAGTGTTTAAAAAAGTTTTTTAAAAATTTACTTATTTATTGAGAATGAAGAGTTTTAAAGTTCTTCCAAAATTCATGAAATTGTACATGGTAATCTTCTATTATTATATTAAGGGGTTACGTGGGTTTTAAAGGCAAAAAAAAACCACTTTTTTAATATTTTTTTTTATGTAACAGACGAATTAATTTATTGAGCCCTTTTATCACAGAAAAGTACAATATTGGAAGAATAAATTTTATAAATTTCATTCAAAAATTATAAAAATTGAGCCATCAAGGACTGACGTTTTAACACCACTGGGAAAAAAATGTTTTTGCGGTGGACATGATAATTCCATATAGCTTCATCCGAAATCAAAAAACGAACAATTTTCTGTTAGAAGGTGAGTCTAGCTGGTGCCTGAATGAAGGATTTAAGGCAATTTTAAATTTTGAATTTTTGGCAGAGTTTTATGCAAAAACTACAATTTTTTACACACTTTTTGACTACATATATCTTTATAAAATTGGTTGTGATTAAAAAGGAAAAAAATCCTTCGTTCAGGCACAAGTCAATGCTATTGACAAGAAATGTACCATATTTCAAGAAGATCGGTGCATTAGTTCTCAAGAAATCGTGTACACCGTCTTCAAAAATCGAGTTTTGAGAAAAAAGCAATTAAAGTTGAAGGTTCAAAAAGTTGGATTTTTCAGGATATTGGCGGATTTTTTGTTATCCATGAAAAATAATCAATTTATACTTGCTGATTGGATATGTGCATTATAAATTTATAAATTTATAGAGTGATATGCACGATGTTTTTCAATTTCAAACCATGGTGCGCCAGTCGAATATAATAAGAGAAAAAATTCCGAATTCTCTTTCTTTCTCTCTCTCTCACCTAGAGTTTTAATCAGATTAACTTAAAACTTGGGGAAAATATTCTTGGCATGTTATACTATTAAATAAAAAATTTTTTTAAAGATTGATTTTTTGAAGCTTTAAAACCCATGTAACCCCTTAATACGATACCAAGAAAACTTCGTTCGTCCTCGTACACACTTCAAAGTTTACCAACCTTTTTCAAATAGGCAATTTACAAAAATTTTCATTTTATCACGTTATTACGATTTGTAACAATGCGCACTGGCACTATTCTTGTCAATCATGTTAAATTGAACATTTTTTTTGCACAACTTTATTGTTGCACATGCGCAGTAGTGCACCAAAACTGTGTCAACGTGCGCACTACAAAACAAACTTTCACATGCGCAGTTGTTTTGTATTGCTGTTACACATGCGCAATGATGCACAGTGATAATCACACATGTGCTCTGACTAAATTTAAAAATTACGCATGCGCAGTGCTGTACTTTATTAGATAATTAAATTTTAAGTACATATAGTATACTTTTTAATAAGTGCGCAGTAGAAATCCTTTTTATTATTGCGCATGCGTAACACTGTATCATTGTAAGTGCACATGCGCAAAAGTACCTTTATTTAAAAAGTTAGTTAAAATTGTTTTTTTCGATTATTATTGTAATTAATGACCAATAATAGAAAAGAATATTCAAATTTAATCTAAGTATTAAAATTCAAGAAATTTAATAGCAAAACTTATATTATTTTAAAAAACTTTTTTAAACACTAATTAAATAGAAGAATTTTTGACAATATGTTAAATAATTATAACCCCATCCCCCTCGGTACCTCTAGAAAATGGTTTTTTGAAGTATGAAAAATTGAAAAGTTTTAAAACAAAATTTTTTACATTTTGTAAATAATTTAAAGAAAAAAAGAAAAAAATTATTAAAATTGAATACATTCTTAACGTTTTTATTATTTTTTATAATTAATAGGATAAATTTTTCTAATAAATTTCTTAAATTTCAATATTTAAATTGAATTTGAATATTTTTTTCTATTATTGGTCATTAATTACAATAGTCCAGTAAATCTGTCACGAAAAACGTCGATTTCATCCAAAATTAGGGACAGTTAGAGTTCAACAGTTTCATATAGTAGGGGGAGCCTAGATAAAGACATATATAAATTAGACTAGCTGTTTCCATAGCGACTATTTTTAAACAATCGTTAAAGGTGACGAAATGTGGTTTTTGAGTGCTCCTTGCTCACCTAATTATCCGACTGAAAAATGAGTCCTCTTAAACTTATAGCCCTTAAAAATACCTACAAAATGACCGGTCATAAGTTCGAGTGCGATAATTTGTTTACTTGCAAAATAATAAAAACCACCTAAAATCGCACTTTTTTAATTAATTAATAAATATTATAATTATAGAGCTACAGCTTTTAAACTTTCTGAAAACATGATCCCCATTACCCTTAATATGTGTGCAAAATTTGAGCCCTGTCCAATAAATAGTTCTTGTAAAAAGCTATTTGTTATTTAAAAAACCGATTTTCGCGGAAAAAATTTCCGACTCTAAGACGCAATAAATTGAAATGATATTGTGCTCATTTCACTCAGGAAGAGTCACACTATCATTTACACTTTATTTTATAAAGGATTTATAATAATAAATTGCAAAAAATGGCACCCGAAAAGAGGGTACGTTTTTTTGTTATAAACAAATACATTATTTCCGCTAATATTTATTCCAGCAAATTAAGAATTAATGAACCGTAAAGATATTTTCATTACGCGTATTTAAAAAAAAAAAAAGTTAATCTACGATAATTAGGGGAGGAAAAAAATTTTTTTTTTCAAAAAAATCTTGACAGCTCATTTTTTAATATTTTTAAATGAAATTTATGGGACACAAAGAAAAATTATTGCCCTTTTTCATAAAAAATCAACAAGATTCTAGCTTGTGATTTTCTTCAATAAAATTGGGATGAATTGATGGGCTCAAGTCAAGGGTGCCTGGAGCCTGGGAGTGGGGGGTATCGTGTTGTCGCTTGTGCCAGATTTGAATTCGAATCTTTAAATTATTGAAAGTCCCGATAACTCCGCAAATAATTAACCGATTTTGATCTTTCTTTTTTTAATCTAGGCTACTTTTTTCTAGCGGTTCTAAATATATTTATTGTTTTTTTTTTAAATTATTGTTTATAACAATATTTGTTAACTTATTTTTTTCTTAACTAAATTTTCATATTGATTTGTTCCTTATCGAAAGCAAACTTCCTTCATTGGTTATAATTATAAAAATAATAACGAAAAAAAATTAATAAAAAAAAAATTAATAAAAATTTTCAAAATTGTGCCAAGGAGCACTATATCAGGATTTTACTTGATTTTTTTATTATTAAAATTCCCTACAAGTCAAGAAATAATTAACCGATTTTGATCTTTTTTTTTTGATCAAGGCTACTTTTTTCTAGCGATTCTAAATATATTTATTGTTTTTTTTTTAAATTATTGTTTATAACAATATTTGTTAACTTATTTTTTTCTTAACTGAATTTTCATATTTATTTGTTCCTTATCGAAAGCAAACTTCCTTCATTGGTTATAATTATAAAAATAATAACGAAAAAAAATTAATAAAAAAAAAAATTAATAAAAATTTTCAAAATTGTGCCAAGGAGCACTATATCAGGATTTTACTTGATTTTTTTATTATTAAAATTCCCTACAAGTCAAGAAATAATTAACCGATTTAGATATTTTTTTTTTTGATCTAGGCTACTTTTTTCTAGCGATTCTAAATATATTTATTGTTTTTTTTTTTAAATTATTGTTTTCCGAACTTTTAAATCACCGAACTTGCATTTGTCAAACTCCTTAAGTCACCGACTACTCGTGTCCCCGAATTTGCATTTGTCCGACCATCGGAAAGTAGGTTTTCTAAAGGAGTCTTTTGATTGGCTGGTAATGTTACCGGGAAATTTACCATCCAATCATAAGACTCCTTTAGAAAACCTACTTTCCGATGGTCGGACAAATGCAAATTCGGATACACGAGTAGTCGGTGACTTAAGGAGTTTGACAAATGCAAGTTCGGTGATTTAAAAGTTCGGAAAAATGCAAGTTCGGTAATTTAAAAGTTCGGCCAAATGCAAATTCGGAGACTTATGAGTTCGGCCAAACGTGAGTTCGGTGATTTCAAAGTTCGGACAATTACAAATTCGGAGATTTCAAAATTCGGGCGAATGTAAGTTCGGTGATTTTAAAGTTTGGACAAATGCAAATTCAGGGATTTAGAAGTTCTGACAGTTGCAAATTTGGAGAGTTGAATATTCTGCTAAATGCGAGTTCGGTGATTTCAAAGTTCGGAAAAATGCAAATTTGGTGATTTCAAAGTTCGGACAAATGCAAATTCTGGTAATTGAATATTTTGACAAATGCAAGTTCGGTGATTTCAAAGTTCTGGCAAATGCAAGTTCGTGGATTTAAAAGTTCAGACGAATACGAGTTCGAGGAGATAAAAATGTTAATAAATGCAATTTCGTCGATTTAAATGTTTTGGCAAATGTCAGTTTGATGATTTGGAAGTTATGACAAATACAAATTCGGGAAGTTAATAGGTCGGACAAACGCAAGTTCGGGGAATTGCAAATTCTGACAAATGCAAGTTTGTAGAATTACAAATTCGGACAATTAAATTTCGGCCAATTACAAATTTGGTCAATTGGGTTTTGGTGGAAATGTCCTCGACCCCTAATGAGTTTCCTCGGTATGGAAGTTTGACTGAAAGTTAACAAATATTGTTATAAACAATAACTTTTTAAAGACAACAATAAACATATTTTGAATCGCTAGAAAAAAGTAGCTTAGATCAAAAAAAGAAAGATCAAAATCGGTTCATTATTTCTTGACTTGTTGGGAATTTTAATAATAAAAAAATCAAGTAAAATCCTGATATAGTGCTACTTGGCAGAATTTTAAAAATTTTTAGTAATTTTTTTTATTAATTTTGTTTTTGTTATTATTTTTATAATTAGAACCAATGAAGAAAGTTTGCTTTCGATAAGGAACAAATAAATATGAAAATTTAGTTAAGAAAAAAGAAGTTAACAAATATTGTTATAAACAATAATTTAAAAAAAAAAACAATAAATATATTTAGAATCGCTAGAAAAAAGTAGCCTAGATCAAAAAAAAAAGATCAAAATCGGTTAATTATTTCTTGACTTGTAGGGAATTTTAATAATAAAAAAATCAAGTAAAATCCTGATATAGTGCTCCTTGGCACAATTTTGAAAATTTTTATTAATTTTTTTTTTTATTAATTTTTTTTCGTTATTATTTTTATAATTATAACCAATGAAGGAAGTTTGCTTTCGATAAGGAACAAATAAATATGAAAATTTAGTTAAGAAAAAAATAAGTTAACAAATATTGTTATAAACAATAATTTAAAAAAAAAACAATAAATATATTTAGAACCGCTAGAAAAAAGTAGCCTAGATCAAAAAAAGAAAGATCAAAATCGGTTAATTATTTGCGGAGTTATCGGGACTTTCAATAATTTAAAGATTCGAATTCAAATCTGGCACAAGCGACAACACGATACCCCCCACTCCCAGGCTCCAGGCACCCTTGACTTGAGCCCATCAATTCATCCCAATTTTATTGAAGAAAATCACAAGCTAGAATCTTGTTGATTTTTTATGAAAAAGGGCAATAATTTTTCTTTGTGTCCCATAAATTTCATTTAAAAATATTAAAAAATGAGCTGTCAAGATTTTTTTTAAAAAAAAAATTTTTTTCCTCCCCTAATTATCGTAGATTAACTTTTTTTTTTTAAAATACGCGTAATGAAAATATCTTTACGGTTCATTAATTCTTAATTTGCTGGAATAAATATTAGCGGAAATAATGTATTTGTTTATAACAAAAAAACGTACCCTCTTTTCGGGTGCCATTTTTTGCAATTTATTATTATAAATCCTTTATAAAATAAAGTGTAAATGATAGTGTGACTCTTCCTGAGTGAAATGAGCACAATATCATTTCAATTTATTGCGTCTTAGAGTCGGAAATTTTTTCCGCGAAAATCGGTTTTTTAAATAACAAATAGCTTTTTACAATAACTATTTATTGGACAGGGCTCAAATTTTGCACACATATTAAGGGTAATGGGGATCATGTTTTCAGAAAGTTTAAAAGCTGTAGCTCTATTATTATAATATTTATTAATTAATTAAAAAAGTGCGATTTTAGGTGGTTTTTATTATTTTGCAAGTAAACAAATTATCGCACTCGAACTTATGACCGGTCATTTTGTAGGTATTTTTAAGGGCTATAAGTTTAAGAGGACTCATTTTTCAGTCGGATAATTAGGTGAGCAAGGAGCACTCAAAAACCACATTTCGTCACCTTTAACGATTGTTTAAAAATAGTCGCTATGGAAACAGCTAGTCTAATTTATATATGTCTTTATCTAGGCTCCCCCTACTATATGAAACTGTTGAACTCTAACTGTCCCTAATTTTGGACGCATTTTTGACAGATTTACTGGACTACAATAATAATGAAAAAAAAAAACAATTTTATATAATACCTTGCGTCAAAAACTCTACTAAAAAGTCTGTTTTTAGAGTTCTAGAGATTAAAAGGAGGAGAATCCTACTTTTAATCACAGTTATCCCCACCAGCGACGCCATTCAAGCACGCTTGCCAACCTAAACATCAGCTGTCGCGTCACGGGTTAGAACAGCAAGCGTACATGAATGGTATTGCTGGTAGGGTTAAACTGTAATAAAAAGTAGAATTCTCTTCATTTTAATCTCTAAAACTCTAAAAACAGTGTTTTCAGTAGATTTCTTGACACAAGGTTATTGTATAAAATTATGTGTGGAACACGGGCGCATCTAGGGGAATCTCGACTCGTGTGATTGCCGCACTCGCTTTGCTCGTGCGGCAAGCTTCACTCGAGTCTCGATTCCCCTACAGATGCGCCCTTGTTACACAAATAACTATTAACCAATTTTTTTAAAAAAGGTACCTTTGCGCATGCGCACTAACAATGCTACATTGTTACGCATGCGCAATAATAACACGGATTTCTACTGCCTACTTATTAAAAAAAGTATACTATATGTATTGAAAATTTAATTATCTGGTAAAGTACAGCACTCCGCATGCGTAATTTTAAAACTGAGTCAGAGCACATGTGTGAATATCACTGTGCATCATTGTGCATGTGTAACAGCAATACAAAACAACTGCGCATGTGAAATGTTTGTTTTGTAGTGCGCACGTTTACACAGTTGTGTTGCACTACTTCGCATGTCCAAGAATATGTTGTGCATAAAAGAATGTTCAGTTTAACATGCTTGACAAGAATAGAGCCAGTACGCATTGTTACACACCGTAATAACATGATAAAATTACATTTTTTTGTAAGTTGCCTATTGGAAAAAGTAGGTGAACTTTGAAGTGTGTACGACGACAAACGAAGCTATCTCGGTATCGTATTAATATAACTAGAACTCGAAAAGCGCGCTACGCGCGCGCAATTCTGTTGTACATCGATTTTCTTTATTTTTCAATTGTCTAATTTAATACTTTACTAATTTCTAATAATAGCTAAGTTTCCAATAATGAAATCTGCATTGTCTCCATTCACCAGTTTACCAAATTCTCTATTGTGCTAATTTTCTTAATTAAAAATTTCTTTACTTCTACAATTTTGTAGTAAACAAATTTCCAATTTCCTAATATGCCAATTTTTCAATGACTGAGGCTCAGATTTCTCTATTTATTATTTCACAAAATGTTCCAATTCTCGATTTTATCAATGTTTATATTTTGACAAATTTCTCAATAGAAATTCCTTTTTTTTAATATTTTGTAATAATTTCTTTCCACTTTCATAAAAGACATTGTAATTAAATTAAAATAATGAGCTACCTGCTATTATATTGTTATGTCCGGAACGGATATTCGCAGGTTACAAATCTATCTATTTTAATATTTTACCCCTGATTCATTTACAAAGCCAACGGACTTTGAACTAAGGGAACAGGGAAAAGAAAGTCCACTGAACAAGCATCAATTGGATTATATAATTCTCAAACATTTATTTTATTGAATACAATTTTTAGAGGAGTAAGAGAAGGAAGATGAGAGAAGAAATCCCTTGTTTTGTATCCTTGGTTGTTTTAAGAAATCGTCATTCACTGAAACAATGAATGATATTTAGCTAGGGAAATTATTTTGCTCGTGATAAAAGCCGAGTAAAATTCTTAACTTACTGTGTTTATTAGTTGAAGAATGTCTCAGTTGAATTCTCTAAATATACAGAGTGATCGTTCAAGATGTGTAGAAAGAAGGGTCGATGAGATTTATTAGCTTCGCAGGTTCGTGCTCTCCGGGAGAAAAATAGAAATAGGCCGCGACTCAATTCAAATGAAGTAAGGCAGTGCGTAGGTGTTGTTCTCCACTATCCCAATAGCATGTTTATATATATCAGCACGAAGGTGAAACCTGGTCCTTCCTCAAGTAATTGGTGAACGATCGAAGACAGCTGGCTCGATGATTTACAATTTTACTGTTCAATAAACTGTTTACTGTTTTTTTTTTGACACAAGGATTAAAGTCAAGGGTTAGAAGGATTTAAATTGTTAAAGGGTTAAAGGATTGGAAATTGTTACTGACAAATTATGTCAGGAGTTCTTACAGCTTCACTAGATTCACAGTTTCACTTAATCTCTATACCAACAGTACTCCAATTTTATAATTATAATATTATGAAAAGTTTCTCACTCGCTACAATACGTAAATAATTATTCGCAACCGACACAGTACGAATTGACAATATTAACCGCAGAAATATGTTACGATAAGTGTGAGAACTATGTTTGAATATAAGACTTAGAATTGTAGACTATGCTACCAGTCAATCTTTACAGAAAGTGAACCGGAGGTGACCGTGGTGAAGCAAGAACTATTTAAAAATGACATTTTCGATTATAGCGAGTTCCTCGGAGTCACAATTTAACAAATCAATTCCATATAATTATGGAGTAGAATTTGATTATTTAAGTCGACCAACAATGACTGATAGATATAATGTTGCCGAGATATAAGATTTATATTGGCGCGTTACGACACCGATACTGGGGAGATACAATATTCGCGCAGCTTAAGAAACTTCGTTGCGACTCCGGTGATGGTAGCTGAGGAACTGATTTTTGGTTTTGCTTAATTATTAAAGAAACCTCGGTTCTCTGTATTTTCATCCCTTCCAGGATTTAGCGTGGGTTTCATGAAAAACGCAGGGAAAATCATACATCCCACGCGAAAAAGGGTGCTACACCTTAGGGTTGCAAATCCACATCCGGTTGGTCAATTAAACCTTCGAAAGAACAAATATTATTTAGACAAGGGGAGAGTTTGATCTCATAAATCTGTCTTAGCTCCCCTTGGTCATTTACCAAATCCCAAATTCTCAAACTCGTCAAGATTCAAGTATTGATTTTTAGAAAAATTCAAGAATGTAGTATGATATTTGTAAAGTTCATTGGCATCTGAACTCAACAAGTCACGGGGACGTGACACCTCCCCCCTTTTAAATTCGGAAAATAGAAATGAAATTGAAAATTTTTCGAATTCAATTCCCGAATTTAAGTTAAACTGAAATTTGAGAATTTAGCATTTTTAGAGAAATACCACTTACAATAGTTTAGAGAGTACAATTTGAGAGTTTTAAGTGACCTACCTCAAAAATTTATCATACTGCAAGATTACAATAATTTTTATTTATGAATAACAGTATTATTCAATATGCCACACAATACACACAATTTTGATTAACATTTTACTTTTATATATATTTTAAAGACAATAATCTTTAAAGAAAATTTTTGTATATACGCACAAAAGAGAGAGCAAGAAAAAAAAATTTGAATTCATTTAAATGAAGACACACACAACATCAACAAACTATATATATACGCGGACATTAAGACGCCCTTCCCCCCTTAAGGTAAGAATACGAAAGTGAAGCTTGAGTATTCGATGATTTATAATACAGTCACAGTTTTTTAAAAATAGAAACGCTTTACATTCATCTTCTAAAGATACGATATATTTGACACTCAATTATTTTTAGTTTATTATGAAATAATTATACATAGATATGTCAAACTTTTTGATTTTCTTGGTATACATGACTAAACTGATACTCGTATACATTTAATCATTCTTTGATTTAAATTAACATATACATTTTATATAATTTTCGTATAGATATAGTAGGAATACTGAGAGGGCGAAATGCTTCCTAATATAACTCGACCAACAATGACTGATAGATATAATGTTGCCGAGATATAAGATTTATATTGGCGCGTTACGACACCGATACTGGGGAGATACAATATTCGCGCAGCTTAAGAAACTTCGTTGCGACTCCGGTGATGGTAGCTGAGGAACTGATTTTTGGTTTTGCTTAATTATTAAAGAAACCTCGGTTCTCTGTATTTTCACCCCTTTCAGGATTTAGCGTGGGTTTCATGAAAAACGCAGGGAAAATCATACATCCCACGCGAAAAAGGAGGCTACACCTTAGGGTTGCAAATCCACATCCGGTTGGTCAATTAAACCTTCGAAAGAACAAATATTATTTAGACAAGGGGAGAGTTTGATCTCATAAATCTGTCTTAGCTTCCCTCGGTCATTTACCAAATCCCAAATTCTCAAACTCGTCAAGATTCAAGTATTGATTTTTAGAAAAATTCAAGAATGTAGTATGATATTTGTAAAGTTTATTGGCATCTGAACTCAACAAGTCACGGGGACGTGACAATATTATACCTATATTTTTTCTCTCTGTCTCTGTTAGCGTTACTGAGATAGTTTAGCAGTATGGGGATACGGTTATTTTTTTTTTGAAAAATGCTTTTAATTTGTACCATTCCTGCACCCTATCCATCAAATTCTTGTAATGCGATATCTGAAATTTGCTAGACTTTTGTAATTTAACAAATAAATTGCAGAAAAATTGTAGAAAACTTTGTTGGAAGCTATTATCATACTGTTTTTAAGAAAGAAACTACATGATTTTTAAATAAAAATAATGCTAAAAAATGAAATAATTTTACAAATGTAAGAAATGTAAAGTGTGTGTTATGATCGCACTAACTTCCTTCTTGGAATACAAAAATTTTACAAAAGTGTCAAATGTAAATTGTGTGTTATGATCGCACTAACTTTCTTCTTAGAATACAAAATCAAACGAACATCTTTGCTTTTTACTGTCAATAAATAAATATCTTGACAAGTGAAAATAAAAATTAATTTTTTTCTAAATCTTTTTAAAAGTGATAGAAATCGAAACATTATATTAACTATTCCACGTATCACCAATTTTAAAAGTTCCGTATTTCTTAAATTACCATTTAACAAAATAAAAAAAACAACAAAATTGTCATGTCAAATGTAGCAATTATGAATTTTCGAATTTAAGATTCTCCTCAGAATTTTAAAAGAAAAATTTTGTTTATTAAATATTTAAGTAACAAATTATTTGTACTACTTAAGCAACTATAAAAAAATATTTTTCAGCAACAGTGTTTATTAACACTTTTTTTTTTATTTTGTTATTAACAAATAAATAAAAAGTTTAATTTTCGTCAATTTCGGCAATATTTATAAAAAATTTTTGATTCTAGATTGACATAATTGCACATTATTTGAGGTTTCAAGTTTAGTTTTAAAAAATCCATTTATTGTTTATAAAAAAATTAATAATTAATTATAAAATAATTAACCATATTTTTAGTATATTATGCATCAAGGGAGGGAAGTCCGTGTTTTTTTGTTAAAGCGAACCCTTGTGAGTGAGGCCTGAGTTTTATTGAGGATCAGGAATTTGAGTGTCTCTTTTCTTGCGTTAACTGTTAACGCGTTAAACTGTTCTGCGTTAAACTCATTTGCATAGTCCTCGTTTCATAACTAGCATAGAAAATTACCATGTACAATTTCATGAATTCTGGGAGAACTTTAAAACTCTTTATTCTCCATAAAAAAGTAAATTTTTAAAAAAATTTTTAAACACTAATTGAATGAAAGATTTTCTGACAGTATGTTAAATCATTATAACCCCCCCCTCGGTACCCCTAGAAAATGGTTTTTTAAAGTATGAAAAATTGAAAAGTTTTAGCACAAAATTTGTTACATTTTATAAATATTTTAAAGAAAAAAAGAATAAAATTATTAAAATTGAATACATTCTTAACGTTTTTATTAGTTTTTATATTTAATAGGATAACTTTTTCTATTAAATTTCTTAAATTTCAATATCTAAATTGAATTTGAATATTCTTTTCTATTATTGGTCATTAATTACAATAATAATGGAAAAAACAATTTTAAACAATTTTTTTAAATAAAGGTACCTTTGCGCATGTGCACTTACAATGCTACATTGTTACGCATGCGCAATAATAAAACGGATTTCTACTACCCACTTATTAAAAAAAGTATACTATATGTATTGAAAATTTTATTATCTGGTAAAGTACAGCACTGCGCATGCGTAATTTTTAAATTTGGTCAGAGCACGTGTGTGACTATCACTGTTCATCATTGCGCATGTGTAACAGCAATACAAAACAACTGCGCATGTGAAATGTTTGTTTTGTAGAGCGCACGTTTACACATTTGTTGTGCACTACTGCTCATGTGCAACAATATGTTGTGCATAAAGAAATGTTTAGTTTAACAAATTTGACAAGAAGAGAGCCAGTGCGCATTGTTACAAACCGTAATAACGTGATAAATTGAACATTTTTGTAAGTTGCCTATTGGAAAAAGTAGGTGAACTTTGAAGTGTGTACGACGACAAACGAAGTTTTCTCGGTATCGTATTAATATAATAGAAAAAAACTTTTTTAAACACTAACTAAATAGAAGATTTTCTGACAGTATGTTAAATAATTATAACCCCCCACTCGGTACCCCTAGAAAATGGTTTTTTAAAGTATGAAAAATTGAAAAGTTTTAGAACTAAATTTGTTACATTTTATAAATATTTAAAAAAAAAAAGAATAAAATTATTAAACTTGAATACATTCTTAACGTTTTTATTAGTTTTTATATTTAATAGGATAACTTTTTCTATTAAATTTCTTAAATTTCAAGAGCTAAATTGAATCTGAATATTCTTCTCTGTTATTATTATTATCATTATTATTTATTATTATTATTGTTATTGTTATAACGATAATTATTAATATCATTATTATTTATTCTTATTATTGTTATTGTTATAGCAGCAATTATTAATATTATTATTATTAATGTGTTTAGTGTAATCTATATTATGCATGCATGAAAGAATCGGTGTAGACAAGGTTGTGCAATAACCGGAGGAAAGGAGGATATCTCTTTGCTCTTCGTCGCATTTCCTTCTCTCTTCTTCGTCTCTTTCTTACGTGGTCAGGTACATCGAGTATAGAGGTGTGGGTGCACTACGCAGCACGCATACAAGCTTGAATTTCTTATGAAATCCTCAATGTAGATATCTTCTGCATTGTGGAGTATCTAACTATGCATATATTCCTTTCTTTCTTCTATGATTCCATTCCTCCTCTACCTCGATACATAATTCTCAAAAGAGAACAATGTCGGCAGATATAATTAGAATATTTCATATTCTCTTAATACACCCAAATGCGTGACAAAAGTGGACTTATGAGGATCGAATCTGCAAAAATAGAATTTATCGAATCCATGCAGATCAACGATCGCTCTGAAACCTAAGGAGGGCATAAGTCATACTTATTCAAACTTGTATGGGAGATATTATTCTAATAATGCCAACAAAGAAAAGAGATATAGAAATCTCAGATACCGAGGTTTAATTATAACCTAATGAGTCAATCATCCTATACCCACACCAACTATCCCTTAAACCCCTGAATTCGTCCCATCATAATGCATCTTAGACACTCCATAAAAGCAGAAGCTTGCGAGGCGTCAATCGCCATTCATTCACGGGTGATCGTTAATATCAAGACGAGACTTGATACGATTGTCGAACTGCCGGTACGAAATTTTTCACTTCAATTTGAAATAGTAATTTTCAAAAATTGGAAACATTGGAAAAAGCTTAATTTTTGCTACTTGCTGAATCGCGATAGATTTTCGTTGAGCCAAGTAGTGAATCGAGATAGTGCCAAGTTCGAGTAATTGTTATCTGTTAAATCTCGATAGATTTAAAGGAGACTTCTTCTATTTTTTTAAAACATTCACTTATTCAATTAGAAAAAAGGGTTTTAAAATTTTTGAGAATTTCTATGTAGTAATCTCTTATTATATCAAAACGGAAACTTTGTCGTCAACAGAAATTCGTCCTTCAGTTGTTCTTCCCCTTCCACTTAGTTCACTACATTTCTTTATAAGCAACTTTTAAAATCAATTCACCTATAGTCTTTTTGAACAATTAACATTCATATAACTTAGGTACTTATACAATTAAACATATTCACCTTGAAAAGAACATATAAAAATGACACAACTGTTATTTTATTTAAAGAGCAATTAAAAAATTTGAGCTAAATTAATTAAAAATAATCATGATATCTATGGAATTTAAAAATTAAACTACGTAATAGTTTTGGAAACCCGATATAGATTCGCGGCCATATTACTTACTTCAGAAAAAATTACATAACTTAAACAATTTTTGTCCAATTTTATCAACCGAGCAGTCAACCTCGTCAATAATAAAAGCACTTTTAGAATATCAGTAGTTATTTAATATTTTTTATTCAAATTTTGCAATCAACAATGGTCAAAGTTGAAAAAATAATGAGAAAATCACTTTTTCCAGGCTTACCCAATAAAAACTCATAACATGCTAGTTCTAAAAATATATATATGTATACTATTTAAAAGGTATATTCATTTCCTTTCCAAATCTTTTTTAATTTTGAAAATCGGTCAAAAAATGACCGAGTTATCAACAAATTCGTGTGTAGCGTCCAAAAATACAGTTTTTTTAAATAAATAAAATTTGGAGGGTTCAAAACATATAAGAAAAATTATTGAAAAGATATTATCGATTTCACTGAGTCAAATAAAACGAAAAAATCTTCACTTTTTTAACGTTTCAACAGCTATGCTGCCCTCATCAGAAACTAAAATTTATTAATAACATGTTTAACAAAAAATTAATTTACAAATTATGCATATAATAAAATGAAATGGTGTCAACAATAATTACCGTAAAAAATTAACAATAAATAAATTAAATATAAAGACGATGACAAATTTTTGACAACAAGTGTCTCGTCCGTTTACTAAAATTAAACTGAGGTAATTAGAATATTATTGAACTAATCAATGCGATCGGATTATTATAAGTCATTGTGTACAAAATATAAGGGTACATTCTTGATTGTGATAAATTCATAATATTATGGAAATAAATTCATAATATTACAATATAAGAAAAATATTTTTAAGTTCTATTCGACCAAATTTACAACCTGCACCATGTCGTTAGTCAGGTGTATTTTCAGTGTCGCACCGTGTTATTGGTCATTAATTACAATAATAATGGAAAAAAACAATTTTAACCAATTTTTTAAATAAAGGTACCTTTGCGCATGTGCACTTACAATGCTACATTGTTACTCATGCGCAATAATAAAACGGATTTCTACTGCTCACTTATTAAAAAAAGTGTGTACGACGACGAACGAAGTTTTCTCGGTATCGTATTTATATAATAGAAGATTACCATGTACAATTTCATAAATTCTGGGAGAACTTTAAAACTCTTTATTCTCAATAAATAAGTGAATTTTTAAAAAGGTTTTTTAAACACTAATTAAATGGAAAATTTTCTCACAGTATGTTAAATAATATTAATTTTAAACCATTGAGATAGTGTCTTAAAACTACCTGTAAGACGCTTTCTAAACGTCTTATGTCTCAAAATAAGACACTTGTAAGACACCTGTTTTTACAGTGTACAAAGAAAACATTAGTGAAGAATGTCATATTTCTGTATTTAATAAACACATCTTATTTCAGTGATGGATTATAAAGTTCACGTCTGGGGATGCGCAGTAAATATTTGCAGGAAATGATATGACTAAAAATATAGAAATGTGTTTAGGAATTGATAAACAAACATTTTCATTTTTGAAGAAATAAAAATAAAGAAGTACATGAAACGTTCTGACTGGACTGAAACTTGAACAGCTGTCAAAAATATGGGGGGGTAGAGTTTTTAAGCACCCCTAACCCCCCCCCCCCGGCTACGACCCTGCTCAATCTCTTCTATTGTGTTCAGTAGAACAATTTGTAACACAGACGACATAAGAAAATAATATTTTTTACCTATTCAGTTGTAAATGTTGAATTCATGTTAATGGGTGTTAATTATCCTTTTTTTCTGTTTTTTAAGTAACACGCATTATCTTAAATGTAAGCCAAACTTACCCGAGAGAGGAAAATCATAATATTTCTGGTGACAAATTTTTTTACTTGATATGCATTTATCTAGTAAAAATGCACTTTTATAGAAGAACAAAAGAATGGTCTAAAGGATGGGGGACGATTTCAGAAAAATTTCGCGGGTCTAAGTGAGGGTGAGAGGGGTCAAAAAGTGAGAAATTTCAGTATCGCTGTTTGCGCATTTCAA
Source organism: Ganaspis brasiliensis (assembly GCA_037103525.1). NCBI lineage: Eukaryota > Metazoa > Arthropoda > Insecta > Hymenoptera > Figitidae > Ganaspis > Ganaspis brasiliensis. The sequence goes on from JAZKLR010000550.1 coordinate 413,137, forward strand.
ATCGGTCATTACATTTCTTAATACAACTTTTCATGTAGGTAATCCTACTTCAAGCATGTTCTTTTCTCCTTCTTTTCATTAAAGAACTATCATGAATTTTTCCGTCAACAACTTTCAACATTTTTTGCTGAATTAAAAATATTATGTTTCGCATATATTAAGGATTTACTAATTTTTTTTACTAATACGTAGAGGAATCTTCTTAAATCTCTTTAACCTTTTACTTACCCCCAACCAAGCAGATATGTTCTTTTTACATTTATGAAAATTTACTATATACTATGATATTTTTCGTATAAAAATTTGATTTATTTAACAATTATATATTATATATCCTAAATAATATAACTGTATGATATATATCTCTTTCTAAATGTAAATGCTATTCGTTAAAATATATAACTAATATATAAAATATAACTTTTTAAACAAAAATGAAAGTCGAACAACGCCGAGTAAATATTAAATCTTGCAGCAAGCACCAATTGAAATTTGAAGAAATACTAAGTTTTTAATTAACAATAGCGTGCTAACCACACAGGGATTTTACAGTTTGAGGTTTAGTTCTAAAGCAAGAGAAAATAAGTTTACCTGGGATAGATAAAGACAACAATAGCGTACAAAACGCAGGTAGAGTTCACAGTTTATGGTTCTTTCTTATATTCTCGAAATTCGAGACTGAGGTATAGGATTTACGTGGGATAGATAAAGACAAGAATAGAGTGAAAAATGTAAAGAGAGATGCAGAATATGGAACAGATAAGGACAACAATAGCGTAGAGTGATGAACAGCAAGAGACAATAAGGTATAGATGTACCTTTAACCATAGCGTTAAAATGGTTTAAAATCAACTTTCGATGAAACTGAGCTAGAAATCTCTGATTTCTTTTCCATTTTCATGAAGCAGCCATAAATAACTTATTTACTTGTAATTCGCAGTGTATATTCAATTGTTTAAAATGTTTTAATTTCTTTAAACAATTTATGTTTCTTATATCTTCGAAATTAAATATTTCTTTTAACAGCTGTCGATTCTTAAGTAACAATTGACAGAAAATTTGTTTCTTAAATATTTATTGTATTTTTTTAAACAATCTAAATTGTTTAAAACAATTTTTCATTAAATTCTCTTAAAAGTATATCGCTTCCGACTTTCTTCATTCAAAAAATATCACGAATTTTTCCAATTTGCAATTTTCAAGATCTTTTGATTTTATATATATATTTTTTTTTTTATTATATATTTTCGACTTTAAATACTTTTTTTAACAGCTGTCGATTCTTTAGTAACAATTGAGAGAATGGACAAAAAATTTGTTCATTAAATATTTATTTTATTTCTTCAAAGATTCTAAATTGTTTAAAACAACTTTTTATTAAATTCTCTTAGAAATATTTCCCTTTTGACTTGCTTGATTACAAAAATATCACGGATTTCTCCATCTGTAATTTTCAAGATATTTTGATTGTTTAAACAAATTTTATTTCTGGAAACAATTTAATTTTCCCACATTAGACGCAAAATATCATAGTCAGTGGCGTAACTCTTAAGGGGCAAAGTGGGGCAATGCCCGACATTTAATTACGCGAACTTGCATTTGCCCGAACGTTGAAATCACTGAGTTTGTATTTGTCCGAACTTTGACATTACAGAACTCACATTTGTGTTAAAGAAATGACCGTACCCCCTCCTCCACTTATCTTCCAAACTATTTCAGTTAGAGAGCAAAAATTTCGGACACAAATATTTTGTAATATATTGCTTAAAAAGATTAACATTACTTACTCTCTAAATCTGAAATAGTGATTTCCTCCTAATGACTTAGCACGAAATCGCACACAAAAAACAAAGTCTTAAAGTCAGGAATGGCTACTTTTAAGATTTGCCTGAAATTAAGTCGATAACTGAATTAAAGTGCTACAATTTTTTCATAACATACATCTTCAGTCTTAAAATGAAAATTAGTTAGTGAATGCCCTGGTTTCTATGTAGTTGTCGATGCTTCAAACCAGACACAATTGAACTATTCTATTAGTATATCTTAGAATGTTTGAAAGTAATGCTTACGAAGATTCTTTTCAGCGTTTCCGGAGGCTGAAAAGTAGTCCTGATCGCCTCACGTTACCAGAAATGATTTGCGCATGAGCAAACATCAGATGTTAATAGCGATGTATCCAGTAGATATTTTGCGACGCGATAATTTTGAACAATTTCGTAGTGAATTTTTGTGTTTGTGGTGCTTATTTGTTTCTGTGAAACATATAGAAAATTTTCTTGTGAACAATTAATTTTAGTGATTTCTGATTATGTATATAAACAAACTTTTAGTGTACTTCAGAAAATCTTGTGAAATTGACAACATATTCCGGCAAAACTAAACTCTTAAATTTCGTATAGTTTCACAAGATATTTTGGATTTTATAAAAAACTAAGGATACTTTACAGTTTTTGAATATAATACCAAATCACACATAAGTTTTTGAGAAGAAATTTTTTAAAATATGGCTTTTATTCCTAACCTGCATCCGTCATATAACGAGATATTTCAAAAGTTTTGATAACTATTTTCTAATACAAATGTAGGCTTTATTTCAGATTTCTTAATAATTAACAATAGAATAATATAGTGTGAGGTTTGAAATTCAGCCCATTTATTGGCTTTAAAATAAATTTTAGTTTTCAGTGTGGCTTTTTTTCAGCCCACTGTGTGTATTGCTTTCATGTCATTTTCTTTTGCTGAATTTCAGCTGATAGCGGCTTCTTTCGTTTACACCTTCAAAGAAGTCCAAAATTTCGACTCGTTTTAATACTTTGTTTTTTGTGTGACGGTTACTATTTAATAGTGAAAAATTTCACTATTTCTTGGGTTCCTGACACCCTTATCTTCTCACTCGTTTGTCCGTCGCCCAAAACCATTACACCCCCCCCCCCCCTTAAAGGACAAACTATTTGAGATAGAGAGTTGAAATTTGGTACACTTATGTATTTTCACGTGTAGATTACAGGAAAAATATAGCGAACATGATTGAACATGATGTTAATAGCGTTGTCAAGGTTAAATTTTTTTTTTTAAAAACATGTCACACCCCCTTATCTTCCAAACTATTTGACCTAGAGTATTGAAATTTGGTACTCATATGTATTTTCGCAAATTGAGTACAGCAAAAATGTAGAGAACATGATTGGAATTGATGGTCATAGCGTTGTCAAGGAAAAACTTTTTTTTACAGAAAAGCGTGCTCCCCCCACCCCCTTTTTTCCAAAATATTTGACTTAGATGTTTGAAGTTTGGTATACCTAGGTATTTTTACGTGTAGATTACAGGAAAAATAAAGCGAACATTTTTGGACTTAGTGTTTTAAAGTTATTAATGAAAAGTTGAAAAATGACAAAATACCCCTATGTTGGAGCTCAGCGTATTTATCCTTAGGTTATGATTTGGCAACAATGTGTAATTTTATGCAGATTTTTTTAAAAACCCATAAAAATTGTGGTTTCAATTTATTATCATAGCATTTTCTTCGAAAAATTGAAATTTTACCGAAAAAAATTTTTTCCTTTCTAAACAGCTACAATATTCCACAGTTTCAGATCATTTTTCTGTACAAACTGTTCATTTTCATGTTTACATTACTTTAAAATTTAAAAATTAATCCCAATAATAAACATCTAAAAAATAATTCAATTGAATCGTTAAAAACAAAAAATTTAAAACAAATTTTCAAATTATTTTAAGTTCGTGTACGAAACCCTCCATATGCGAGTCCGACTCGTACTTGCCTGGTAATTTAATAGAAAACTACTAATTATTAGTATAAAACTACTAATTTCAAAGTGAAATATCTACTAATTGAAAAAGTAAACATTTATTATTGCAATTGATAGATATTTTACTTTAAATTCAGTAGTTTTCTACTATAAATTAGGAGCTTTCTACTAAGAAATAGTAAAATTTTTTACTATTTAATAGTAACCGATTTCTATAAGGGGGATTTCATATCAACTGATCAAGGTGAAAAAATAATTTTCACTTGTGACTTTCCAATTCAGGTATTTTGTAGTCCTATTGGATAGTAATTATGGGTAAAATTTTTTTTACTTTTCGATTAATATTTACTGAGGGGGAGGGGGTGAAAATTTTGGGTTACCGTATTCTTTGGTATTTTTTTGCTCTTAAATAAATAAATAAAAAATTTTCAGTAATACCATTTTCGATAGATTTTTTCATGCCCTTTCGATTAATAATATGCATTTTTGGGAAAAACAAATTTTTGACCTTAAAAAATGAAGGTCAAAAATAAATTGTTGTTTTTTTTGATTCCGAGACCGGGTTTTTTGTATTCTAGAATAATTCTTGAATTAGTTAAAAAACTCAGGATACGAAAATAATTCGGCGATATGTCTAAAAGTTTCAATAATCTTTCTAAAATTTTTCAAGTATTTCTAAAAAGATCTTTAAGAATTCTTAATAGCTACGCGATTGGAAGATTGCTTTTGCGGTGATCTAAAAGTTCTGAAACTGAAATAGAAGGCGCAGTACACTGACCAGGCCCCCATATAGCGCTTAGTTCACTCAAGTATGATTTATGCGTACAATATTACAATCGCCTGTTAGCTTAGTTGGACAAAGCGAAGAGATTTTCTGTAGTCTCAAGGAACTGAGTTCGAGTACTCGTGGGTGAAAATTTTTTCCAAATTAAAAAAATTTTCTCTTCTTAAACGAGTTCCGTAATTCTTATTCTAAATTTCGGAAGTCTTCTTAAAATTCATTATAAGTCTTCTAGAAAAACTTTCAGGTATATGTCAAAGAATTGATAATAAGAACTCTCGAAAAATTCTCTTATCCTAAGTTCCTGTACTAATTCAAGAATTATTCGACAACTAATTTTTTCCGTGTTGGTCTTATTAGTAGTGGTATATGGGAGGATATTTTAACGCTCTCTGCATTTTACAGGGTTGAAACTGTTATTGATTGAATGCCTGCATTACGTTAACGTAAAAATTTTGAAAAAAATTTAAATTAAAAAAATTAAATTTATAAAAAATATCAAATTATTGAGAACATTAGAGTGGGTTTGGAGTGTACAGTAAAAAAGTTGGTTGAACTGTTATGCTCTGTCCCACAAAAGGTCTCCAATTATTTTATATATGTATATTTATAAATACATATATATATATATATATATTTATATTATACATATTGTATTCTAAAAATCGGTTAATATTAATATAATGCTATGATGATATATAATTTAAAATTGATATCCCAGAGGAAAAAGCTCTTTATTGATTTTCGTGAATTTGCCACAGAATTATCCCAAAAAATTCTTATAAGTCTTAACTCAATCATTTCTGAACAATTATTTTTAAAAATTCTAAAATTTATTGAATTACTAATTTTTATTATCTATTTTTTATATAGTTGCAAAAAATCACCATAAAAATATAAAATTTCAAACAAATTTTAATAGATTAAAATTATTTAAGTTGTATTTTTATAAATTTCTAATTTTTTAAAACAATTTATTATTCATAATTAATCATAAAAATTGTATAAACCCACTCTAATATCTCAATAATTTGATATTTTTTATGAATTTACTTTTTTTAATTTAAATTTTTTTCAAAATTTTTACGTTAACGTAATGCAGGCATTCAAGCAATAACAGTTTTAACCCTGTAAAATGCAGAGAGCGTTAAAATATCCTCCCATATACCACTACTAATAATACCAAACACTGCCCTGAGTCACGCACTGATCCGCAGCGACCGAGCGAGTACAAAATTGTTAATTTTCATTTATCAAATATTTCGGTCCCTTAAGTTGATTTATGGGTTCTTATAGGAAAAAGTCTCAGCTTTCGTTTAAAAAAATACAAAATACAAAAAACCCGGTCTCGGAACCAAAAAAACAAAAATTTTTTTTTCTCAAAAATGCATATTACCAATCGAAAGGGCATGAAAAAATCTATCGAAAATGGTATTACTGAAAAATTTGTTATTCATTTATTTAAGAGCAAAAAAATACCAAAGAAGAAGGTAACCCAAAATTTTCACCCCCTCCCCCTCAGTAAATATTAATCGAAATTTAAAAAAAATATAACCCATAATTACCATCCAATAGGACTACAAAATACCTGAATTGGATAGTCACAAGTGAAAAAATTTTTTTTCACCTTGATCAGTTCATATGAAATCCCCCATAAGTAGAAAACCACTAACTCCATAAATGGCAAAGAAAAACATAATTCTAGGTAAATGTAATAAAAGGTTGATTTTAAATAATTTTAGTTGTTTAAACATTTATACAAATGAATTTAATTAAATTAAATGAATTAATTTTTTTTCCTTTCGCAATTTAAAAAGTTGTAAGGTTTTGATATATTTAATTAAATCAGGAAATAGAAAAAAATTGTTTACGGAAATTACAACTATTAAACGAATTAAAAATTAATTTAAAAACGTTGCGAATCTTATATTTCATTAAGTAAAAAATGTATACGACAAAGAAAATAAGAAGATAATGTTGTAGACCTCTTTATTTACAAATGATTAATTTACGTTCTGGGTCGCTTTTAACTCTTTTATACCTGTGGTCTCTTATACATATAAAGAAATTAACAATTAATATAGGATGTTTAGATTACCAACGTTCATATTATATGTAAAAAAATAGAAAGTTACATAGTACGATTATATAGGTAAGAACGATAATCAGTATGTAGAATTTTAATAAACAATAACAAAATTATATTTTTTAAAATTTGCTTTAATACCCTTCAAATTTGTTAATAGGGATTTCTGGGGTTGCTGATTAAGAATACACCAATTTTAGATTATTGAAATTCGAGTTGGTATAAAAAAATACTATTTAATCAAAGTTGAGTGTTTGTGGTTTTAATTAATTTTATTAATATTAATTACACGTAGTTTTTGGTGTTGAATCACAACTTGGGGGAGAAGGGATTGATATTGATCTCTCACCTGCGTTCGTCTAAGCAACTGTCTACACATTTTTGATATTGAATTTGATATGAAATTTTAGACTTAGGTGATGCTCTGTGCCGCGCGTTGCGCGCACCTTTCATGTTCTAGTACATAGAATATGCGAGAAATAAATTATTTACATAAATATAAATTGTTTAAACAATTGAAAAGACTTTAAAATTGCAGCCGAAAAAATTCGTGATAATTATTTAATGAAGAATGCAAAAAACAAAATTCTTCAAGGAGAATTTACTTCAAAGTTGTTTTAAGCAATTTAAATTGTTTAAAAAATTAAATAAAATATTTAATAAACAAAGATTGATATAGTGTGATAGCAGGTAGCTTATGATTTCAATTTAGTTGGAATTGTTTTTATACAAGTAGAAAAGTGATTATTGGAAAATATTAAATAATATATAAATAATATATAAATAATACTTAGGTACTTTAGAGAAGTCGATTTTTAAAATTTGAGAATAACTTCCCCATAGAAGTTGATCATAAATTACCTAGACATTGCTTTTATACTTGGGTACTTTAAAGAAGTCAGCTTTTACTTTTTGAGGTTATCTTCCTAGAGAAGTTGATCAGAAATGACCTAGACATTGATTTAATACTTGGGTACTTCAGTGAAGTCGGTTTTAACATTTTGAAATTAACTTCCCTGAAGAAGTTGACTGGAAATGAACTGGACATCTGCCGGGTAGTTAAAAACTTTAGAGAAATCGATTTTTACATTTTGAGGTTAACTTCCCTGAAGCAGTTGACCAGAAATGAAACGTTACGAAATATGTGGATTTCCCCTAAACATATGCATCAAATTATAATTTGCATATTTTTATTCTTCAATTGAGTTATAAATATATAATATAAAAACATACATAAATTCTAAGTTTGATGCTTACTTTTCACTATAGCAAACATTAATAGCTGCAAACGTACAAAAACCGCAATGAACAAATTAATAATCACAATAATTTATTTAAACAGTTATTAATTACAATAATTTATTTCAACAATGGTTATAAACAAGAAAAAATTAATAAATAATCACAATAATTTATTTTAACAATTGTTATAAATAAATTCTTTATTTTGGAAAAAGTTAATAAATAGTTACAATAATTTGTTTAAACAATGGTTATAAATAAATTTCAAGTTTGATGCTCAGTTTTACCTATAGCAAATACAAAAACAATTGATATAAAATACAAAAACAATTAATTAATTAATTAGTTATTTAATTTCATTAATTTAAACAATACAAAACTAATTTATAAATGTAGCGAACTTTTCATTTCGTTTAATTAAAAAAATTGTAAAAAAGTCTTGAACTTACAACATTTATCAAGTTGTCGTACAAAGGTGCCTTAGAATTTTCGCACTGCTCTAAAATCTCTTTTCTCATTTTCCCTTTCTCTCTCTCTGTCTCAAACGAAGAACATCATCACACCTTTCTCTCTTTCCAATTTTTACGCTACACTGTTGTTGTCTTTGTCTCTTCCAGGCACATTCTATACCTTATTCTCTTTTTCTGTACGCACACTATTGTTCTCTTTATCTATTCCATATTCTTCATCTCTCTTTTTGCATTCTTGTCCTACTCTAACCCAGGTAAATTCTATACCTTATTCTCTCTTACTTGCTGAGAAAGCATAGCAGTATATCTATATCTATGACTAACTGATTTCTTATATAGGATACTGTAAGGTGGGGAGAGAGATCTGTCTCTATTTCATTGGTAGGACTTATTCCCCTCCATACTCAGTTGACTCAGTGCGAACTATTCTATACACCTCTGAAGGGTGAATGTTTAGTCAAAATACTCTAAGGTAGGGGAGTGATCTGTCTGTCTTTCATTGAAAGGACTTATTTCCTTCCATAGTCAGTTGATTCAGTGCAAACTGTTCTATGCACCTCTGAAGGGTACATTGTCACTTGATTTTGAGCGAAGTGTAGCATGCACCTCTGAAGGGTGTATGTTTAATAAACATATTATTCTTATGAGACGAGAGAGACATATGTCATGGTAAGTTTTCTTTAATTCTCGCTGTAACTATTGCAGACTTAGGTTGTGTGCAATACTAACAGTACTATTTATAAATAGTTTCTTTTTTGAATTTTGTTTATTATCGTATCTTTTTCTTTGAAGTTCTTTTGTTCTTTACTTTCTGTTTATGATTTGAGGTGGTTTTGATTCTTTCTTTAAGTTAATTTTTTTTTGGTATATGTCTATGATTTTGGCTTGTTTTTGTTCTTTTTTTCATTAGTTATTTTCATAGTTAGTTTTAATTTTGTTTTTTGATTTGTATTTTTCCATTGACTTTTGATGAATTGATATGAGATCAATATGAAATGAAATGAAATGAAATATATTTTTTGAAAAAAAAATTAATGTATAGAATGTAATAATCTAATGAGAAAGAGTTTTATAATTCTTACTAATATATATGTAATAGTATCACAGTTTAATAATTTATTTGGAAAAAGTTGTAATAGTAATTTAAAGTCTTCTTATTTTTATCGTTTTGTTGTAAATATTTTTTTATGAATGAAATAATAACTTTTGTTTTTAAAAACTTCTTTAAGATGGAAATGAAGTTAGTTTTAAAGAAAGGTAGTAAAAAGAAAATGATTGATTTACCGCAAAATGTAATTTAAGTAAAAAACCCAGTTCAAGAAGAAACCATAAATGATATATCAGAAGCCAGAAGGAATTCGAAAAAAGAAAGAATGAGGCGATATCGTCTGAAAGTAAAGAAATAGAAAGCAGCAAAAGAGTTTAATTTAAATTTGAATGAAGTAGCAGAGGATAAAGAAGAATTTTTAAAGCCCTCAACATCATTTCACAGAGAAAGTCCAGTTGAAGAAAGTAATAATTCCAAGGGAGTAGTAAGTTTTAATTGTATGGATATTACCTTCAATAATTCTGAAAATTAATTAGAGAATAGTTTGTTAAAAAAAGCCAGTAAAATGGAAATTCTAGATTTACAAAACAAGACAGCTAAAGTAAAAAAGTCAATTGAAGAAGAAGTTATAAATACATTGTAAGAAGGTAGAAAAAGTTCAAAAAAAGAAAGTATGAGGCGATATCGTAGGAAAATAAAGGAAAAAAAAGGAGCAAAACAATGTAATTTGAAACTGAATGAAGTAACAGAGGATGAAGAAGAATTTTCCAAGCATTCAACTTCATTTCACAGAGAAAGTCCAGTTAAAGAAAGTAATGATTCTAAGAGATTAATAAGTGATGAGAGACGATATAATACGAGAATGCAGAAACAAAAAGTAGTAAAAGAGTTAGAATGCAATGTATTGAGAATAGGGGATGAAAGTATTTCTGCAGCAACAATAGATTGTAATAAATTAAGAAGTAAAAAAGAAAGTAGCATAAATGAAGCAGCTGATTTAAATAACGACAAAATTTTTCGTGAGAAAGAGAAGGGGGAAAAAAATGCAGAAGATTATCTTGGTGAAATGTTATTTGTCTGTAAGAATTGTGAAGCTAAACATTTTAAAGATGAAAGAGTTATTGATAGGCCTGGTTCTTATCACGATTGTGGTAGTCATGGAGGTGTCGAGTTAAAAAAATCAGATTATCCATCTGAATTAAAAGTGTTATTAAATGGTTTACATAATAAATTGAGGCATTTTAAGGATAATATAAGATGTTATAATAATTCATTTAGTTTTGCGTCTTTTAATGCAAAGGTAGTGAGTTTTAATGATAGAAGTAGAGGACCATTTTGTTTTAAAATTCAAGGTCAAATATATTATCAAATGAATAATGCTCTGTTTCCTGAAGATGGAAATGATCCGTGTTATGGACGGTTGTTTATTTATGATCCTGATGATGCTGTTGAATACAGATTAAATAGAAATGATAGGTTGGATAAAGATCTTGTAAGAGAAGTTAATAATTTTATGAGAACACATAATGCATTTAGTGAATCATTTAGGATGATGAAGGAAGTTATAGAAATAGAAACAGTTCTGGCCAGAAACAGAAATGAAGAAATTCCAGAATTAAAATTATTATTTACTTTAAAAAAAGGAATGGATCCACGAAGATTCAATTTTCAAAGAATTAATGAAGTAGCTGCAATTTTCAATACAAATTCTGAAGGTGAAATACCCGAATCGTATGTAACTGTTTAGAACAAAGCAAATAAAGAATTGCAATTAGTTACTAGTTTGGATCCATGCGTAGAACCTTTTATTTATCCGATATTTTATCCTTATGGAGATAAAGGTTATTGTATTGATATGATTCGAAATGATAAGAAAATCGATTAAAAAACCATAAAATTTCTAGAGCAGCTTATGTGAAATATAAAATGGCAATTAGAAATAAAATGTTCAATAAGTTTTTACATGGTGGTAGATTATTTCAACAGTGGTCAGTTGATAATTATGTAAAGGTTGAAAAAGATAGACTACAATTTTGTTCAAATAATCAGATACAATTAGTTCAACATTTATTAATTCACCTCGTAATATGATTAAACAATACCAAGATTCTATGGCAATTGTGAGTAAACATGGTAAACCAGATTTATTTATAACAATGACATGTAATACACAATAGAAAGAAATTGTAGAAAACCTATTACCTAATCAATCTGCCTTAGATAGACCTGATATTGTTGCTAGAGTATTTTCTCTAAAAGTAAATCGTTTGATAAAATGTATAGTTAACAAAAAATATTTTGGAAAAGTTAAGTCGTATGTTTATGTTATTGAATTTCAAAAAAGGGGATTACCCCATATTCATCTGTTGGTGATATTGGCATCTAATTCTGAAATATTAACACCAGAAGTTGTTGATCGTTACATTTCGGCTGAGATACATTGCATGATATTATAATGGCAAATTATATTCATGGCCCTTGCGCAGAATGTTGTTTAGTTGATGGAAAATGTTCTAAAAATTTTCCTTAAATATTGCTAGAGGAAACTATCGTAGAAGATAATTGTTATGTTGCATATCGTCGAAGAGATACAGGTAAAACTTATATGAGGCCAAATGGATATGTTGTTGATAATCGTTTTGTTGTACCTTATTCTCGTAAGTTGTCGACAAAATTTAATTGTCATATAAATGTTGAAGTAGTATCGAGTAGTTAAAGTAGTATTAAGTCTGCAAAATATTTATATAAATATATTTATAAGGGTCATAATGCAGCATCAATTATCATTACCAATAGTAATGGAGAATCTACTATTAACCATAATGAAATAAATCATTATGAAGAAAATAGTTATGTAGGTCCAGTTGAAGCTGCATGGAGAATTTTAAGTAAACATTTATCAAAAAAAAGTCATAGCATATGTCGTTTACCTCTGCATTTACCGAATGAAGAAAATGTTTTTATTCAACAAAAGCAAGGAAGTCAAGAAATATCATTTGATTTAAACAAAAATATAAAGTTATCTGATTATTTTAATTTAAATAAACGTAATGCTAATGCCCCTTATTTTTTTATACTGAAATTCCTGAATATTACAAATGGGATAAAAAGGAATGTAAGTGGATAGAGAGAAGTCGTAGAGAGAAAGTGATAGCAAGAATGTACTCATTTAATCCATGTGATATAGAATTATTTCATCTGAGATTATTACTTCTCACAGTAAAAGAGGCAATTTCATTTGAATCTTTAAAACTGTTAATGGAATAATTCATCAGAGTTTTACTTCGGCTTGTTTAGCATTAGGACTTATTAAAAATGTTCAGAAATGGAAAGAAACATTGGATAAAGCTTCTGTGTGAATGATGCCTTATTCACTTCGTCGACTATTTGTTAGAATTTTAGTTCACTGTCGTCCAATAAATGCAGGTGAACTTTGGGAACACTTTAAAGCTCATTTGTCAGAAGATTTTCTTAGAAATTTTGATAATGTAATAGCTGAAAAGAAGGCATACATTAATATAGAAGAATTATTGTCTGAAGAAGGATATCACCTTCATGATTTTCCTGGATTAACCGATGTTCAAGATGAATGTGAGGATTTAGAAATTGCTTTTTCTGTGAATTATGACGAAGAAAGAGTCTTGGGTAAAGAAAGATATGATAAATTGAATTCTCAACAAAAGGTTGTTGTTGATTTTGTATTAAATGCAGTAAATGATTGGGACAAACATGCTTGTCGTAACTTATATGTGGATGGTCCTGGAGGATCTGGCAAGACATTTATGTACATAACTTTGTGGCATTTATTAAGAAGTGAAGGTAAAAAAGTTTGTAATATGGCTTTTACAGGAATAGCTGCAACTTTACTTCCTATAGGTAGAACTGTTCACAAAGTATTAGGTTTACCTGTGCCGTTATATAGTGATTCATCATCCAGTATTAAATTACAGTCTAAAGAAGGTTTGTTTTTGCAAGATGTTGATGTTTTTATTTGGAATGAAGCTCCAATGGCACCTAGATATGCTTTAGAAATTATGGATAGAACATTGAGAGACATCATGCAAATTGACATTCCTTTTGGTGGTAAAATAATCATTTTAGGAGGTGATTTCAGACAAGTTTTAGCAATAAAAGAAAGAGGTACAAAATCTAAAATTATAAACTTGTCTATTAAGAAGAGTAAATTGTGGAAGAAATTTTCAATATTTACATTGTCTGAAAACATGCGAGCTTTACCAGAAGAAACAGAGTTTATAGATTTTCTATTAAAAATAGGAAATGGTACAAATAATGATGTTAAAGATTGTGTCCATATACCACAAAAAATTATTGAAAAATGAAATGTTGATATTGCAAGAAATACGTATAAACACTTGATTAAAGAGAAAAAATTTCAAGAATTGGCATTTAATGCTATTTTGGCACCTAGAAATATTGATGTTGATGACATTAACAGACAAGTTGTACTGCTATAAGATAACGATAAAGAAAAAGTATATAAAAGTATTGACTGTATAGATAATTCTTATAATGTTATGTTAATAAACATGATATTATTTTACCAGAATATTTGAACACTTTATCGCAAGCTGGTTTACCACCACATGTATTACATTTAAGAATACATTCAGTTGTAATGTTAATTAGAAACCTTAGCATTAATAAAGGTTCATGTAACGGAACAAGATTATTGGTTTTAGATTTATCAAATCATGTAATAAAAGCTGAAATATTGACCGGAAATAAGTGTGGGAATATTGCATTTATACATCGTATATTATTATATTGTAAGAATGTTTATCCTTTTACATTCAAAAGAAGACAATATCCAATCAAACTAGACTTCGCTATGACTATTAATAAATCTCAAGGACAGACATTTCATAAAATTGCAATTGATTTGAGAAAAGATGTATTTAATCATGGTCAGTTGTATGTTGCATTGTCAAGGGTTCGCTCATTTGATTCAGTTAAACTATATCTAGGAAATCAAAGAAGTGATAAATATATTAAGAATTATGTTTATAAAGTAATTTTTGAATAGGTTTTTTGAATAGGTTTTTTATTATCGGAACTTGCAGGGGCTTGCGAATAGGCGCTTCGGTATGTCAGACTAAAAATATCAATTGTAGTAATTGTTCAAAAAAATTATAATTGTTTTATTTCAAGTTTCAGAGAGTTGTTATATTAAAAATAAAGTTGTTGTTTAATCTCAACTTTTTACGCTTATGTATGTGAGAGTTGACTGAAAACAAGAAATCTATTCATTGCTGAAACTAATTATAATTGTTAAATTTTAATTGTTAATTAAAATTGAGATTAGAAAAAGAGCTACATAATTTTATAATTGAGAAGAATAATTTGAAAAAATTGAACAATAAATTTCAAGATGTAAAAGTGAAACATAACCTTGTACTATAGGTTAGTATACATGCAGGGACTTGCCCATAGGCGCCTTCATACGTGAGACATGACTAAGAAGAAATTAAAAATATCACTTGACAGAGTTGCTATACTAAAAAGGAAATTGTTGTTTATTTTCAACTTTTTACGCTTTCCTATGTGAGAGATGATTAAAAATAACAAGAAATTATTATAGTTTCAACTTTTCAGAATTTGTAATTATCAGGACTTGCATTTGTCCGAACTTTTTACTTCCCGAATCTGCATTTGTTATAATTTGAAAGTTACTAAACTCGCATTTTCTAAATATTCCAATCGACGAAATTGCATTTCTTACAATTTTCAACTCCTCGGAATCGAATTTTATTTATTTATTGAAGTTCCTAGGGCTAAAGTATTTGTTCGTACTTTTAAAATCTGAACTTGTAGTTGCCTGAACTTTAACATCACTGAATTTCTATTTGTCAAAACATTCAATGACTAGAAATTGCATTTGTCCTAACTCGTATTTAGCAAAATATTTAACTACCCACATTTAAAACTGCAAGAACTTCTAAATCCCTCAACTACCGTTTGTCCGAACTTTAAAGTAACCAAATTTACATTCATCAAAATTTTGAAACACCCAAATTTGTATTTTTCCGAAATCACTGAAATAACGTTTAGCTACATTTTGAAATCTCCGAATTTGCATTTGGCCTAACTTTTATATTACCGAACTTGCATTTATTCCAACATTCAAATCAACAACAAACTTGCATTTGTCATATATTACATCGATCTATCTTCAATAACATTTTTTTTATTTTTACTTTTTTTTAAATGCCATTTTCTTTCTTCAGATATTTGCTTACAATTTACTTTTTTACAATTGTCGAAAAAAAGGCAACTGTGAAAAATTAATATTCAGTCAATATTTAAGAATGCTCAAAAGAAACAGACCTTTCTATTGATCGTTCAGGTAATTCTAAAGATTTTCGTGACAGAATATGTGTCACTCCAGGGTGAAAGGGAACTTAGCTGCAAGAAATGAATTTTGTGGGACGGGCGTTTGAAGTTGAGCCTGACTAATTTATTGTTAGGTTGTGCCTATGTTTCATCGCCAATTACACAAAAACTAATAGACATAAAAAAAATTTCTTTTTTGTATGTGAAAGACTAACTCAAATTCTATTGATTGATAATAAAGATTTAAAATTGAATGTTTTGAATTTTTCAGGACAGGCGTTTGAAGACGAGCCTGCCTTTGTTGTTGTTATCTTATGCCTATGTTTCATCGCTAATAACATAAAAACTAATAGACATAAACAAGTTTTGATTTCTGTTTGTGAAAGAGCAAGTCAAATTTTATCGATTCATAATAAAAAATCAAAATCCAATGTTTTGCAGCTAAGGTCCCTTTCACCCTGGAGGGTCACATATAAAATAAAATCCAGAACAATACTGCCGTCAGAAACAAAAACTTATGTAAGTCACTTTCTCGCTTAGGTCGCTATTCCAGTAGTATGAACGTACAAAAGTCAGCCTTAGCGACAAAGTGACTTAACTAAGTTCTTGTTTCTGACGGCAGAATAGTGATATAATTTTATTACAACCCAATTCCCGTTACATTATACTCTATAAGCTGCCCTTCATTTATTCATATGTTAAAATGACATCATAACATGGCGCGCGTAGCGCGCAGTTCCTATTCTAGTTTTAATTAGTATTTTTCTACTATTTCCATTAGTATAGTTCCCTACTGCAACATTTGTAAACTTATTACTATTTAATAGTAACTTAATTTTTATTAGTAGTATACCAATTTATTAGTAGTATACCACTAATTAAGATTTACAGAGTGTGGCGAAAAGGTTTTACATTAACAATATAGTCATATTTTGAAATTTCAAAAGTTAGTATAGTTTCCTACTGCAACATTTGTAAAATTCTTACTATTTAATAGTAACTTAATTTTAGCCAATTAATTAGTAGTAAACCACTTATTTTCTTTAAATAACCCATTTGCTTCCACTTTCTTTCCAGGAGTTTTTACCATCGTCCACTACGAATGGGAGGTTAGGATTTAGACAATTGAAAATAGAGAATTGAATGTGGGAGAAGAATTTTTATAAATAAAGCTATTTTGCTTGCTATTTGTCACTTTTCTGTTTCTTGGGTTTAAGATAATAATGAATATCAACTTAGGGTAGAATCCTATGTGGGCATAAAGCGTTGAATCAAAAGCAGAAATCATGAGAGTGAGAGAGGTAGGTAGATATCACTGTCTCTCTCACTCTCATGATTTCTGCTTTCGGTTCAACGCTTTATGCTCACATGGGATTTTACCCTTAGAGACTTTACCAAAATTATAATGTTCATTCCTCTCGCAATTTGTAACTGCAGTTCATAAATCGCATCTGTTATTGTTCTTTAACCACTTCGGCGGTAAGACGCCAAAATTGGCGTCAAACGTGACCTGGCTTAAAGCGGTAAAAGCAAGAGAGAGGGAGATAGTGAAAGATAGAGACGGAAACACGCGATCAGATAGATGTCAATTTTAGGTTGTGTGCTAGAGCGAGGGAGATAGTATCAGACAGATTCGGTAACACGCGAACAAATAGCTGCCAATTTAAGGTTGTGTGCGAGAGAGAGAAAGACAGTGAGAGACAGAGACAGAAACACCGAAACGTGACTGGAATTACCCAAACCCAGACGGAAACACCTGAATGGTTCCGGAAGTACCCTATTATATCCGGAAGGATCTGAACACAGGCGGAAACACCCGAACCGTTGCAGAAACACCCGATTGGGTCCGGAAGTACCCAAATACAGGCGGAAACTCCCAAACGGTTACGGAAACACCCGAATGGTTCCGGAAGTATCCGAATATATCTGAAAGCATCCGAACACAGGCGAAAACACCAGAACAGTTCCGGAAACATCAAATGAGTCCCGAAGTACCCAAACACAGGCGTAAACACCCAAATGTCACATAGGTCACACATGTTACAAGTCACATATGACACATGTCTCACAATTGCCACACATGTGATATACGGTTGTGGGTGTGAGAGAGAGGGAAATAGGGATTAACAGAAATCCACGAAACCCTCAATTGTAGACGCGTTGCGCCTGCTTTTTGTGCTGTTTATTTTTAATGTACGCATAGCATTCTTATAATTTTGGATTTGGTTATCACGAATATAATACTAGCAATTCAATTATTTGAGGTTTCCATTGTTTTTTTGAACGTTGAATATCAACGATTTTCAATACTTTTTGCGAAAGGCGTCATACGTTTATTCAGTTATTATCCTTGACATTCGGTTTATTTTCATTAACTACTTCTAATATCATACAATTATTAGTTATATAAACATAAGAGTGTATAAACATAATTTTTTAAGAAAATAAACCGAAAATCAAGGATAATAACTGTATAAACGTATATAACATCTAAAATTTGGTAAGACCAGTAGAACTTTCTCAACAAAACTGTAAAATTTTGTTATATTTATTTTGTTCGTTTTTTTTAGTAAACCTTTATTTTATAGACAGCTGATAAATAACAACAATAATTTTTTTTAATGGAAAAATATTAGTTTTATCTTTAATATTTCTACTTAATGATTTAAATAAAAAATTATATAAATTTGTTTAAAACACATTACATCGTATTAACAATATATCTGCAATCATCTTCTTTATAAGTATTTTAAAAGTTTAGATTTACTATATTTAGGTCTAATATTGGCCTTTTGTTACTTAACCAATATTCAGATAATTATATTGGTCACAACATTTGTTTCAAATGTGACCCCCAACCTAAGCCAGTCAATTTTGGCAAAGATATTGTCCGTATCTCGTAACTCCAATATTGGCAATTCGAGAATCTGGTAAACATAAAACCAATGTTAGAAACCACAGTATCAGCTGGACTACATAGAGACGATCATTGGACACGTTGACAAGCTCGGCAAACCCTGATCGAGTCACTCTCTTGGCCTGTTTACACCTTCGAAAAAAAATTTTTTTTGCATGAGAGTAAAGAGGACAGATACACAGTCTGTCCTCTTCCCTCCAATGCGAAAAAAAAATTTTTTCGAAGGTGTAAACAGGCCATCTGTCTCTGACTTTCATACTTTCTGTTTTTAGTTTTGCGCTTATTATTCTCACATCTAACTTTATATTTACCCTTAACCAGATAAACATAGTAAATTTTAAAAACGGTTTATTTTTAAAGAAGATTTACTCATTGATTTTATCACGTCGTCAAAGAGGAATGTCAATTTACTATCGGTGACTGTTTTGGTCTATTTAAACTGTTTACATATACAAAGTTAAAACTTTCGAGTACGATATTTTCAAACAAAAGTAAAAGTATCCTAAAATAAATAAAACAAAAGTTTTTAACCTTTTATTAAATTAAGTTGTTATTTTTAATGGAAACTGTTTTTAACAGGCTGTTCAGACAACATGAAAATTTTATTTTGTACAGACATGGATAAATCTGTAATAGTTTATAATTTTGAAAAGCGAGGATGGATACAAGTTGGAGCTGAAGAAGATTGGAATTTTTATTGGTAAGTTTTTCACACAATTTGTGCATAAATAAAATCGTTTTTGTAGATATTCAAGAATAGAGTAAAGAAAAAATAAAGAAAATAGTTATTTGTGTGGCAAGGGCGCAAATAATAGAGAAATCGAGTTTCATGATGCAATCGCACGAATCGAGATTACCTATTTATTTATATTCCAGTGGCGCCCAGATTTCTAGCAAGGAAGCCAGACCAGTTTCCGGGATACCACCCCCCTTTCATGAACCCTAATTTTGAAATAAAAAAAAAAAAAAAAAAGTTCACATAATAAAATTATAATAAAAAATTTGATTAAAACACTTTATTAACACTTCTTCTTTGACCGGTGTGTCGGTGCTCGACCGTTCTCGTGTGCAGTTCTATAGCCCGTTTTCTGTGAGGAAAAGTGACACGGTGGTGAAACATCTTTTCCCCATAACTCCATGTCGTCTTCCTTAACATTCATCGGCACTCTGGACCCTTGCTCTATGTTCGTCGCAATTTCATGGGGCCGGTCCGGCTTTCTGCTTTACATTAACACCATCAGGGAAAAATCACCAAACTGACAATTCAACGTTTTTAGAATTTTTCGGATTTTTATACAAAGTAGGCTCTTTATTGAAATTGTTTCAACGCTTCGCTGCCAAGGTCGTTTACATAAATCAGCTGGGTATTGTCTCTCCTGTGTTTACTTTTGTCAAGGCCACCCTATTCCTTATAAATCACTTTCAATTTTACCTTGAACTGTAATCTTTGCTTTGAAGGCCAGTTTAACTTAATTCAAAACAAAATTCACAACTTGAATATTTTAAAACATAAAATCTGTAATTAATTTCGGCTATAATTCTTTTTGATCATACGGACTGTGTTGTCAATTTTCTGAATTTTTATTTTATTTTAATTTCTATTTTATTTATTTTTTTTTTGTTATTTTGTGGATATTTGAGCTGCTTTCTGACCGCTGAAATTTGTTAACGCAATTGTGCCAATAGTTCGTATAAATAGGAATTGCTGATGGTAATGCCTAATGATTGATTTGATGATTAGTTAATTATGTTGACTGGTCGTCGAACAGTGGGAAAAAACGACGCTGCTGGACAAAAGTCTGCTGACAATTCAAATCTTAACGGATTTTAACTTTTTTTATTTTGAAATTCTCAGGAAGACTTGCGCTATTGGCCTTGAGTGCCGCTTTTTAAAAATTTTGTAAAATAACCTCAAAAACTTATTTTATATGTATTTATTAAGCTCGAATCCAAAACTAATGTCAAAAATTATTTATAAAATACAGTAACTGAAAGGTTTTGAATCCCTTAATAAAAACTTGGCACAATATTTTTAAAATTTAAAATAGCGTATTCAAGATGGCGCCCAAAACAAAGAAAAATTTATTTACGCCTTCTAAGTAATAAAACAAATTACAAACACATGACACAAGTTTATAGGGGTTTTTGCGATCGCTGATCACGAATTTCATGTGAAATTGACATTTTAACAATTTACAGCTGTCAAAAAAGTGTCAACTTTGACAAAAAGCAATTTATTTTGATGAAACTGACAGTATATATGTTTTTGGGGTCGCTGATTTCGAATATGGTATTAAATTGACATTATGACAGTTGACAGTTGTCAAATCAACTGTCAACTCTGCCAAAAACAAACAAATTTTCTAAAAAGGACAAAAAAATGATTTTTGGGGTCTCTGATATCATACATAATGTCAAATCTACTCTTTGACAAATGACAGCTGTCAAATTAATTGTCAACTTTGCTGAAAAGTGAAATGTTGTTATGAAAAAGTCAGCAACAAGGTTGTTGTGTTTCGGCTGACAAATCAACTATCAATTAAATGAAAACTTGATAAAGTCTCTTCGTTAATATGACAGCTGTCAATCATCACATTGTTTATATGTCTGTATAAATTCATTAGCAGAGATCCTGCAAATTCTTTTAAAATATTTTAAAAAACCCGGTAAAAAGGGAGAAATAGAAAATAATTCAGAATCTGAATTATTTCTAATGCGCGATTTTTCCATTTTTTGAGATTCCATTATGAAACCCAAGAAATAAGAAATTTTTATTGCTTTCCATTGACTACAGAAAATTTCAAGAAGCGAATTGAAGGCAATTGAAAAGTTGGAGGATAGGAAACTAATTTCTATTGCTTTCAGTTGACCACAGAAAATTTCAAGAAGCGAATTGAAGGCAATTGAAAAGTTGGAAGATATGAAAATAATTTCTATTGCATTTAATTGACTACAGAAAATTTCAAGAAGCAAATTGAAGGCAATTGAAAAGTTGGAGGT
This sequence comes from Ganaspis brasiliensis, assembly GCA_037103525.1. Classification (NCBI taxonomy): domain Eukaryota; kingdom Metazoa; phylum Arthropoda; class Insecta; order Hymenoptera; family Figitidae; genus Ganaspis; species Ganaspis brasiliensis. The sequence goes on from JAZKLR010000550.1 coordinate 434,802, forward strand.
TATGGGAATAATTTCTATTGCTTTCAATTGACTTTAGCGACATTTTTATTGCTAATGCTCTTATTATTTGTTTTTTATTATAAAACTTATACTGAGAAAAAATGCTATTAAATCTATTTCATATTTGTTTGATGTAACAAACAGCATATTCAATATCCTTCGAATAAATATGTAATGGCTTTAATAATATAAAACATAATTGTAAAATAAAAAAAAATCGATCTTTCTCTTATTCAGCTTTAATTTACACCGGTTCAACCCCTCCCTCCTCCTGTTGAATGTCTGGAGGTCTGGTCTATCAAGTGTTGTTCTTTTTATTTGAGAGTATATTTCAAATTTCAGTGAAAAACATCTGGCTGTAGTGACATCACGGAGACGGTCACCCAAGTAATCTCTAAGCTCTAACCACGCTCGATCTTGCTTAACTTTCGTGATCGCGAGCCACGGCATTTCGCTACCTGGTATAAACAGTTGGAAGAGAATTTTATGTATGTTTAATATTTATTTTTTATTTATTTATTTATTTAATACATATATACGGATTCAGAAAACCCATTAATTAAAATTACAAATATATTATAATATTAACTGCAGTGAATTGTGGTCGATTTTATATTAGTCGAAAAATATCTATATTACCAACGACCAAATATACAGTTTCGGGTGACCGATATAAAAGTCAGCTTATAAATATAAGCTGACTGTTCCAAAATATTACTCATATTACTTTACCATGTCCTCCAGATTTTCTTAACAATTATTTAATAGTTTATGAAAATGTTCCTTCATATTTCATATTCAAGAATATCGTTTTTCTTAAAGATCCTATAAAAAATTGTATATTTGAAATTGCATTTTCAATTTAAAATTCTAAAATTCAGTTTTCTAACCTGTTCTTTATTTATTTACTAACAAAATATATGCTCCCTTGCATTTTTTCATTGGCCAGTATATAGTTTAAATACAAAAAATAAATTACGAATTTATTTAGATTAAATTAATTGTTATCAGAATTTTTTTGTATTGATTGACTTTTTTATAGTCAGGGAAAACCTGAAAAACCCTAAAAATCAGGGAATTTTATAAAATATTGTTTTAATAAATTAATTACATTAATTTGTCTTTTTATGATTTCAATTAGTGACTTTTCATTTGAAATAAATTGAAAATTGCTGAATTAGCAGTTATGACTTTTACCTGATTGATCAATAGAAAATAACTGAAATTTTCAATGCTGTTACTGAAATCGAAAATTATTTCCATCTATATCAATCAGTGAAAAATTGAAAAAACAATTTATAAAATAAATAAAATAATAAAAATTTTTATCAGTGACTAAATTGTCAGTAATTTTTCTGACAATTTATTCATTTCCAACTGATTTTCAACAAAATTTCATTGATTGAAGTTATGAATAGAGAGCGATTTTTAAAATAAAATTGTTTTCCTTAAATTTTATAAGTATTCTTTAATTTGTTTGTTCTGTTGTTGATTGTTCTCGACATTTGTCAAATTTATTGTCATTTGTCAATTTTTTTTCATTTTTCAATTATTTTCTTTAATATTCAGTTATTTTCATCATATTATAATTTTTCCTTAAATTCTCAATTATTATCTTGAAACCACCATTTAATTCGTTAATCTTAAATTTAATTCTCCAATTTTGAATTATTTTCTCCAATTTTCAATTATTTTGTTCGCAAACATAATTGTTTTAAAATTCTAATTCATTTCTTCAATTCTACAACTAAATTATTTTCTTCAAATTTTAATTCCATTTTTCAATTTTCAATTACTTACTTAGTTGGCAAACATTTTTGACCTTTTTCAATATTTTTTTTAGATTATCAATAAGTTTCTTTAATTTTAAACTCAATTCAATTATTTTCTTTACCACTTTATTATTTTCGTCATTTAATAATTTTTATTTTAATTATCAATTGTTTTGTTATAATTTCAATTTAATTCTTTAATCTTCAATTTATTTATTTAATTTTTAATTATTCTCTCTAAGTCTTAATCATTTTCTACAAATTTCAATTCCATTTTCCAATTTTCAATTATTTCCTTTACCTAATATTAAAAAATTTTCACCTTTTTTCAATTGTTTATTATTTCGATTATCAATAAATCACCTTAATTTTAAATTAAATTGTTTATTTTTTTTCTTCAATTTGCAATTATTTCCAGAAATTATTGCTATAATTTCCTAAAATTTTCATTTTGAAATTATTCAGTTTAAATTTAATATTTATTGTTTAATTTTGCTTCCCCATAGAAGAAGTACTGTTTTAAAATTATTTTAACGAATTGTGTATTAATATAGCCATTTTTGTTTTCCATTGTCAATTAATTATGTTACTTTTCAGATATTTTCTAGAATGTTGCAATTATTTACATTATTTTCCAATTATTTCTTTAAATTCTTAATCATTTTCTTTAATTTCCAATTATTTACTACAATTTTTTGAATTTTCGTTTATTCTTTTAACATTTCATCGGCTTAGAATTATAGTGTGCCATGTCCACTTTCTGTCAAATCGAGAAAAAGAGGTTCAAAGTTTACTCACTTCATACTCATTTATAAGCTTTCTTAAAATTAAAAAGTATTTATTGATTATAAAATATGCTTCTTTTTTAATTAAATTCACGTAAATTACCACAACGTTTATATTAAAAGTTAATTACATATAAATTTTGTTGCTTAAAGTTTTCATTATCACGTAAAACACACGAAATCGTAGACATAATTCTAATCTCTTGATTACACAAAATTTTTAATTTATAATTATGATGAATTAAAAGCAGTTTTTGAGTATATCTCTTTATAAAAAATCAAGTTCAACACCTGTGAAATATTATTAACCTTTTCAATTATTTTGTTCTATTGTTAAATATTCTCGACAGTTTTCGAAATTTATTTTCAATTGTAAATTATTTTCTGTAATATTTAATTATTTTAGTCATTTTAAATTTTTTTTTGTAATTATCTGTTATTTTCTTACAACTTCAATTTAATTCTTTAATTCTTTAATCTTTACTTTATTTCTTCAATTTTTATTTACATTCTTCAATTCTCAATTATTTTCTACTAATTTGAATTCCATTTGTCAATTTTCATTTATTGTCTTTAATATTAAAAAAACTTCTTCTTTTTCCAATTACTTTTTTCGATTCACAAGAAGTTTCTTTGAGCCAGTATCATTTTGACACAAAACTTATTTTAAGATTGTTATATTGTTCAGAATGAAAATGTTATTTTGTACAACTACTAAATGATATTTGGTACAATTTTAGAAAATGAATTTGATATTTTGTACAATTGTTTAAAAAAGCTAAAAACAATTTGGAAGTACAATAAATCCATTTTTTAATAATTGTACAAAATAACAAATGTATTTTTTAAAATTGTACCAAATATCATTTAGTAGTTGTACAATATAACATTTTCATTCTGAACAATATAACAATCTTGAAATAAGTTTTGTGTCAAAATGATACTGGCTCGTTTCTTTAATTTTAAATTTAATTGGTTACTTACTTTCGTCAAAAATAAATTTTTTTAAAATTTTAATTAAATTTTTCAAGTTTTTAATTATTTTCTTCAATTTCAATGATTTTTTTTTATTTTCAAAAGTCGTTCAATATACAATTATTTCCAACAATTCTTTCTATAATTTTCGAGCCAGTATCTTTTTGACACATGACTTAATTTTAGATTGTTATATTGTACAGAATGGAAATGTTATTTTGTACAACTGCTAAATGATATTTTGTACAATTTTGAAAAATGAATTTGTTATTTTGTACAATTCTTTAAAAAAGCTAAAATATTGTACTTCCAATGTTTTATTGCTTTTTTAAAAAATTGTACAAAATAACAAATTCATTTTTCAAAACTGTACAAAATAACATTTAGCAGTTGTACAAAATAACATTTCCATTCTGTACAATATAACAATCTAAAATTAAGTCATGTGTCAAAATGATACTGGCTCTAATTTTCTTAAATTTTTGATTTGTAATTATTTTCTTAAAATGTAATATTAGTTTTTAATTTTTCACTTTTAAATTATTTTTTTCAAGTTTAAATTCCATTCTTTAATTTTTAATTATTTCATTCATATTCAATAATTCTCGCCTTTTTACACTTATCAATTATTTTCTAAAATTTGAATTTAATTCTTAAATTTTTAATTTGGTTCTTCATTTTATTATAATTCTCTTTCAATTTCAATTCCATTCTTCAATTTTCAATTATTTCCTTCTATATTCAATATTTCTCTGCTTTTAATTATATTATTATTTTCTTCAATTTCAAGTAATCTTTTTTGATTTTTAATTCAATTGTTCATTTTGCAATTATTTCCAAGAAATATTTCTATAATTTTCTTAATTTTTCAATTTCCAATTATTCCTATAATTTAATATTTCTTGTTTAATTTTTTTTAATAATTTTTTACAGCTGTTTATTAATCTAGTCATTTTTCTCATTTTGTTTTCAATTTTCATCATTTTTCGAATAATTTTTTTCAATTCTTCTAGTTATTTTTTAATTATTTTAAAAATAGGAACAAATTATAAAGAAAGCATTCATAAACCTTAAAAAATGTTGGAAAACGTGCTCGCTCTTTTTATTTTAATTAAATTTTTTATTTTTATTATATGTTGTACTTTACAGCACTTATTAAAATCTCGAAATAGGTCTTGGTATTAAATTGTATTATTTATACTTATTTTTTCATTAACTTACATATTTTGTTTAAATTTTTATTAAAAGCAATAAAGTAGATTTATATTTTAATTCACTATTATTAAAAATAAAATATAAATTTGTTAATTGATTTAAAATTAAAATAAAGTTTAATTAAGTAAAATTAGAAATCTTAAATTTAATTTAAAAATACATTTTTTAAAAGTTATTAATTAATAACAAAAAAAAAAAAACATCTATAGTGCCGAACTTCAGGTGTGGACAGATTGAAGAAATGAATGAATTAAGTTGTTTATTATTATTAATAATAATTATTATTTATAAATTAAACTTATTGTAAATATTCAGGAAATTCCACGCGCGTATTGAAAGCAATAGAAATTCAAACATTTATTATTTTCATATTCTCTAACTTTTTAATTGCCTTCAATTCGCTTCTTGAAAATTTCTATAGACAATTGAAAGCAATAGAAATTGTCGATTTCTCGTAGTCTCTACTGGTAGTCATTGGACCCTCATATTCAACTTATTCAACTTTTCAATTGCCTTCAGTTCGCTTTTTGAGAATTTTTGTAGTCAATTGAAAGCAATAGAAATTGTCGATTTTTCGTGGTCTCTACTGATAGTCACTAAAATCTCCTATTCACATTCTCCATTTTTTTAATGGCCTCCAATTCGCTTCTTCATAATTTCTGTAGTCAATTGAAAGCTATGCAATTTTCTACTTTTTAAAGTTTTATTTCGAACTCTTTGCAGTTACTTGTATCGGTGACACATTCGCGCATTAAAAATAATTCAGATTCTGAATTAGTTTCAATGTCTCGTATCTTCCTACTAATAGAAAAAAATTCATTTTTCAGAAATTCTATTGCTGGGAAGGGATATTCTAAAAATGGAAAAATCGCGCATTCCAAATAATTGAGTATTTCCGTATTTCTAGCAAAATTTCCAACTTTCTAATTTTCTTCTATTTCTCCCCGTTTACCGGGAAGAGGATCACTTTATAGCAAATTTGAAATGTGATATCAATTTGTATTGAACATGACATTACAGTCCTAATTAGCGTCCCCGAAAACTCTGGGAGAATACTGCTAGAACACGACAACCTTACTAACATTTTCATAACAAAATTTTACTTTTTAGCACAGTTGACAACTGTCAACTGTCAAAATGTCAATTTCGCATCATATTCGTAATCAGCTACCTTAAAAACCCTTATACTGTCACTTTCATAAAAATAAACTGTTTTCTGGCAAAGTTAACAAATGATTTGAAAGCTATTAACTGTCAAAATGTCAATTGCACAAAATATTCGTAATCAGCGACCCCAAAAATCCATGTACTAATTAGAAAGAGTAAATAAATTTTTCTTTGTTTTGGGCACCATCTTGAATATGCCATTTTAAATTTTAAAAATATTGTGCCAAATTTTTATTAAGGGACTTAAAACCTTTCAGTTACTGTGTTTTATAAATAATTTTTGACATTAGTTTTGATATTCGAGCTAACTAAATACATATAAAACAAGTTTTTGAGGTTATGTTACAAAATTTTAAAATGTAGCACTCAAGGCTTATAGCGCAAGTCTTTCTGAGAATTTCAAAATAAAAAAAGTTAAAATCCGTTAAGATTTGAATTATCATTAGACTTTTGTCCAGCAGCGTCGTTTTTTCCCCACTGTGGCGTCGGTGAAATTATTGATATTGCATCACACTCTTTTGGGCTATTGGTTTTACGGTACGGTTGTGTTTCTGCTTTCGGTGCGGTCGGGGTTGCCTATCTGTCCATGTTAAGCTTTATTTTTGGCTTTTTGTTTTGATTAGTTCACTTCAGGGTATTCCTGTTACTTTATTTTGTTTTTTCTTTTGTATGTGATCGCTGACACATTTATTTTGTTTTATTTTTAACTTTGCTCTGCAAGCTGTTGGCCGCAAATTTTATTCTTCCCGCCTGTCCCCTCTCTGAGACGCTTCACACCTAAAGGTTTAGTTGACTCATGGACAATGTGACAATGTGTTCTTCTTTAACACAACACATAACAAAATATTCATAAAAAATAAGCCCGTTGTCAATAAATTAAAAAAGTTCAAATTTACCTAATTGTTTAAACCATAGTAGCTTTTTTATTTGGTCAGAATTTAAAAAAATTGTTAAAATTATAAATAAATAAATAAATAAATATTACTTTTTTATAAAAACTCATATTATAAAATGTGTCTTGAGCCATCGACGGACAAGTCAAAACTGCAATAAGAAATAGCACTGTTTTGCTTCTATGGTCAGGTCGAGGTAAAGTATTTGAGAAGAGTCAGTGAACTCTAAATAAAAACAAACATTGTAATCTCAGTCGAGACACTGAAAAAGTCTAATCACAAGCTCAATTGTCTAAGTAAAGGATAAAATATTTTATTTCTAGTTAAACAGTCTTCTTTAATATTTATTGTGTGGAGAATAGAATTTATATGAATCATTTCAGAAATAGTGCGTTTCTTCCAATTTGATTCATAATCCAAAATCTTAACATTCTTCCAATCGAACTCGTGACTAACCTTTTGACGATGATAGCCAATTACAGAATTTTCATTTTTGTTATTTTTGTGTTCATTAACACGTTTTTTTAATATACGTTTTGTTTCTCCTGTGTAAAATTCTGGACAATCTTGACATTTAATTCTGTAAACAACATTTGTACGTTGTGATTTGTTAGTCACGTCTTTACCTAATTTTACGATAAAATTAAAATTTTTTTCAATCAAAGGAATCGTCGAGATATTATATTTTTTTAGTAAGTTGGATAATTTAAAAAAATTATCCAACTTATATATATACGTATATTATATTTATTCAATATACTTAGAAATATAATTAATTTAAAAAACTACAGTTTAAAAAAATTCAAAATTTTAAAACTGTGTAACTCAAAAACTATTTCATGGAATTTGAAAATATTTGGCATTTACACTTTCACTAACAATGGAAACATTTTTTATTATATTTATTATATTTTGCCCCATATATAAAATCAGCAGTGTTATACGTGCAATTGGCTACTTGCCATGGATCGTAACGCGTGCCATTGGCCAGTCCTATATAGCGTTATGATTGCCATTGGCCAGTTCCTATCCTCCTTAGTATATATATAAAATCAGCAGTGTTATACGTGCTATTGGCTACTTGCCATGGATCGTAACGCGTGCCATTGGCCAGTCCTACATAGCGTTATGATTGCCATTGGCCAGTCCTATATGGTGTTAGGATTACTATTGGCTATACGCCATGAAAGCCTAATGTATGCCATTGGGCAGTTGGATGTAAATGACATGTGCTATTGGCCAGTTGAATGTAAGTGATGCAACTTATCTATTTATTCATTGGATTTTGATTAGTTTTGTTTCTGCAGCTTCCATGTTGGCTTGATTGGAACGTGCTTAGTTTTGCTTTGTTGCGTTTGCAGTTATGTTTAAAAACTGATTTAAATGTGATTGAAATGTTTGGGAAAAGTGATTCCTGAGGTATCCGTGTAGACCCTGATGAACTCGAAAACATCAAACACTATCAAACTTGATGGCGTTTGATAGTGTTTGATATTTTGGTCAAGTTTGTATTGAAAAAGATGTAAAATAGGGAATGAAATAGAAATGATCAATTTAATCAAATATTGGCCTAATATATCAATTTTGAATAATAGTGTGACTAATAATTTACTCAAAAGCATAAATAAAGTATATAAATTATTAAAGGTTTGGCAAAAAGGAGAAAGCTATATTACGTGCTCGTTGTCTTCGTAAATAAAACCAAATAAATATTTTTTTGCACATTTTGAAAATAAATTTTTTGGAAAAAATATGTGACCTGGACAGTGAAAAGGTGGCTTATGTGTCAAAAAAATTTTTTTTTTTGGTTTACACCACGTGAAAGAGCGTCAAAAATCTATCAGAAACTGCAAAAAAATGAAAAACGATTTTTTGACACGTAAGCCCCCTTTTCACTGTCCAAGTCACATATAAATAATTTATGTCTCGGCTGAATATTGTTAGTTCCTCTGATAAACAAGTTTCTTAAGAATTAAAGTTTTTAGATTCAATGTTCGAAAATACCGAAAGGAACAATATTTACTTTGCATTAAAGTGTATATTTACATTTTTTAAACATAAATATTTCAAAATTTTACAAATATTAAAAGAGAAAAGCATGTCAGAAAATCACTGCAAAATTGGATGTAAAAGAGATAGAGGTGATTTATGTTATCACAAAGTTATAAAAATGTTATTTTCGGAAAATTGAGGTTATGACAGTTTGTTTACAAATTGTCATACTTTCTCGAATTTTCTGTATTGATTAAATTTAGATTTCTTAAAATAACCTCGATTCCCGAAGCGTCTGACGTGAGGTGTCATACATTTTTTCCTACTTATTTCTTTTTGTAGGATTTTCTTTAACTTTCTTCTTTTTATGCAAACGATTTAATATTATTTTACACAATTTTGTTATTATAACATTCACTGAACTTTTTATGTCGTTGATTTCCTTAATTATTTCCATATTTTTAAAAATAAATATTCACGTTTTTTTTTAAATGTATTAAATTTTTTTTCACATCTTGCCTATTTTTTTGCAAATTCATTTATTCTTTCATAAAATTTGTAGATTTTCTTGATTTTTTTAAATTCATTTTTGGACTTGAAATATTATTGTTTACATATTTTTAAACTTATTTTTAAATTTATTTCGTCGATTTTTTATTTAACCTTATATCAATTTTTTCTATTTCTTTTCTGTTCGTTAGGTTAGGGGAAAAAACATTTCTTCATTTTCTTTCTATTTATTTACTTTTATTCTTTTTTCATGATTTTTTGTAGTCCTTCCTTGCATTAAAATTAATTTATTAAATTTTGTAATCATTTTTATATTTCTTAGAAACATTTTTCCTTCTTTTACAGTTATTAGTTTTAATCTAATATTTACGAATTTTTGAAAATATTTATTCTATGCTTTTATCTACATTTTTTAAATTACTTAATTTTCTACTTTCTGAAAACTTTTATTCTTTTATTTTATATTATGTGAAATTAATATTATACTAAACAGGTGCAGGAAATTCTCCAAAAATCTAAAAGGTCGAATATTATAATGGTAGAATTTTAAAAAGTCAAATCTCGAAACGGTCGAATAACGAAATGGTCGAATATTCAAATGATTGAATGTCGAAAATTCAGAATGACCATTTTGTCGATTTTCCAAATGATTGAACTTCCAAATGGCAGAATTTCAAAATCATCGAATTTACAAATGATCGAAAATCCAAATTGTCGAATATCAACTTTGTCGAATCTCTTAATTCTCGAATTTCCAAACTGTCGAATCTACATTCTATCTAATTTCTAAATTGTCCAATATCCATTATGTCAAATTACTAAATGATTGAATACTAAATTGTCGAATATCCATTTTATTGAATTTCCAGATTATTGAATATCTAGATAGGAAACTAAAATGATAAAAATATTTTGACCTTTTGGACAGTCAACCATTTGAAGATTTGACAGTTAGGATATTCGACAATTTGGAAATTTGAAAATTTAAAATTTGGGCAACTCGGATATTCGACAATTTGGAAATTCGACAAAATGGTCATTTGACAATTTGGAAATTCTACAAAATGATCATTCAACAATTTGGAAATTCGAGAAAATGTACATTAGAAATTTTTAATAGTCGATGTACCTGGAGTTCTGGACGTCCGCCTGGACAAAATTTAAAAAAAAATTTTAAACTTTTACCGACGAAACAATTTTTTATAAAATACTTGAAAAATAAGTTTTAATTATGAAATATTATAAACTATGTATTTCTAGGGGATGAAAGCACCACCCCCAAAAATAATTTAAAAAGCATTTTTTTAATATCGTCCGTGTGGACGTCCGAAACTTAAGATACATGAATATTTGATCATTTGGATATTCGAAAATTTCGTTGTTAGACGGTTTAGTAATTCGACTTTTTGAAATTGCACCATTTAGGTATTCTACATTTTGTGTTTTTGAGATATTTCCTGCATCAAGTACTAAATATGTTTATTTCAACATCGCTTTTATATTTCATAGAATTCTTGCTCTTTAAAAATTTTTCAAAAATTTATTCATTTTTTCTTCTTTAATTTATAAAATAATTCGCTAATTTCTATATTTTTAAAATGGTTTTATCTTTGATAATAAATTTTTATGTTTTTTTAATTATGTCCTACTTTCTTTTCTTTAATTTGAAAAATGTGCGTAAACTTAAATTTGTTAAAAATAGCTTCTATGCCAAAGTCTTCAAATTTTAATATTAGGAGAAATGGCGTAATGGAAAAAAGTGCAAAAAATTAAATAAAGAATATTATTCCTGGAAGAATACATAAAATTATTCTTCATTTAATTCCTTCAATGAACATCTTTCTGTGTTTTAATGTCACTGTTTTATTCTTATAACAATTGAAAATTAAAAAAATAATTAAATCTTAAATGGACGATAAGCGTAACCTATTTTTAACATTTATAAAGTTCTTAAAAAATATACAAATTTAATATACAAAATTTAAGATGTAAACATGGCCAAAATAAAAAAATTTCAATAATCGAGAATTTTCTTAAAATTTTTTTTTTCCGCTAGACAATTGCAATAAAGTTTAACTAAAAAGGACAATAAACAAAACCAATGTTTAAAATTTATACAGTTTTTAAAAAAAATTCAAATTTAATGTAGGAAATTTAAGATGTAAAAATGTCCACAATCACAAGATTTTAATTAATCGAGGATTTTCTTTAAAATAAAATTTTTCCCGCTAGACAATCGCAAGTACAGTTTATACTCAAAAGAAACTTAAACAAAACTACTTTTTAATATTTATATAGTTTGTAAAAAATTACCAAATTTTGCACAGCGGGTCTTAATTGACTTCAACCCAAAAGTGCTTGCCCAGCTCAGTTCTTTCTTGATTTAGTTTCTGGGATGTCTCCTGATGATTTTAAGCAAAAAATGAAAAAAATCGGTTTGGCCGTTTTTGAAAAAACTGATTTTTTGAATTTTTTAAAGAGGTTAATTAACATATTTTTACCAAAATGAGTGCAAATAATAGCTATATTGACTTGAGTCATTTAAAATGGTATCAGAAGATAGGTCCTAGGTGCTGAGTATCTTTGAGTAACTTTACACCAGAAAAGTTAATGAAAAACCGTGAAAAATGGGTAAAAAAATGAGTTTTTGCAATATTACTCTCTCCCAGTAGATACAAACCTTAAATGACCTATAGAAGAATTAAAGAGTATAAAATTTTAAAGAAAACAAAAAAAATAGAGTGCTTTATCTTTAAAACTTTCGGATTTATGAGCTTCTAAAGTCAGATTTCAGCAAAAAATTTCGTGAAAAAAAAATTATATTTTAGTTTTTGTAAAATAAAAAGTTTTCTGTGCATCTAACGTATATATACCTCCCAATATAAATTAAAGTAGATTAAATTTTGAGTAAATCTATCGTTAGGCCAATATTCTATCTCTAATAGTATCGAAGTTATGATTTTCTTAAAATGACCCCTTTTTATGAACTTTTTTTGAAAATCAATTTTTTTGAAATTTCTTTGTTTTGCATGGTGTAATTTTAAAAATGCTCTCATCGAATAGTTTTATCTTATATTTTAAAGAAATAAAAGCCCAATTAAATATTTAGGAACAAAAAATTTTTAATAAACATTATACAAACAAATACTTTCAAAATGAATGGAGGCTGTTGTATTCACACATGGCACGTTTTAGCCTTGTTGCATACACTGGATGATTTTTATTAACCTTGTATGAGGTTAATAACAAAACAGATTTTGTTTCTTCGCAGAACTCTAGTACATGGTAAAAAATTGCGTGTACTTTGGGTGTTACTGAGATACCTAGATCATCTAAATAAAATTTTTGGAAATTTTCGATAATTTTTTCAAAATTATTTGTTTTGTTATTAACCTCATACAAGGTTAATAAAAATCATCCAGAGTATGCAACAAGGCTAAAACGTGCCATGTGTGAATACAACAGCCTCCATTCATTTTGAAAGTATTTGTTTGTATAATGTTTATTAAAAATATTTTGTTCCTAAATATTTAATTGGGCTTTTATTTCTTTAAAATATAAGATAAAACTATTCGATAAGAGCATTTTTAAAATTACACCATGCAAAACAAAGAAATTTCAAAAAAATTGATTTTCAAAAAAAGTTCATAAAAAAGGGTCATTTTAAGCAAATCATAACTCCGATACTATTAGAGATAGAATATTGGCCTAACGATAGATTTACTCAAAATTTAATCTACTTGAATTTATATTAGGAGGTATATATACGTTAGATGCACAGAAAACTTTTTATTTTACAAAAACTAAAATATAATTTTTTTTTCACGAAATTTTTTGCTGAAATCTGACTTTAGAAGCTCATAAATCCGAAAGTTTTAAAGATAAAGCACTCTATTTTTTTTGTTTTCTTTAAAATTTTTTACTCTTTAATTCTTCTATAGGTCATTTAAGGTTTGTATCTACTGGGAGAGAGTAATATTGCAAAAACTCATTTTTTTACCCATTTTTCACGGTTTTTCATTAAATTTTCTGGTGTAAAGTTACTCAAAGATACTCAGCACCTAGGACCTATCTTCTGATACCTTTTTAAATGACTCAAGTCAATATAGCTATTATTTGCACTCATTTTGGTAAAAATATGTTAATTAACCTCTTTAAAAAATTCAAAAAATCAGTTTTTTCAAAAACGGCCCAACCGATTTTTTTCATTTTTTGCTTAAAATCATCAGGAGACATCCCAGAAACTAAATCAAGAAAGAACTGAGCTGGGCAAGCACTTTTGGGTTAAAGTCAATTAAGACCCGCTGTGTTTGTTTTCGACTTTATCGATGGAAAGTTGTGAAAATAGAAAATATCAATTAATCGAGGATTTTCTTAAAATTCTTTTTTTTTACCGCTAGACAATCAAAATAAAGTTTATATTGAAATGGACCATAAACGAAAGCACATTTTAATATTTATATACTTTTTAAAAAATATCCAAATTTAATATAGAAAATTTAAGATGTAAAAATGGCCAAAATCAGAAAATTTCAATTAATCCAGAATTTTCCTAAAAATTTTTTTTTCCCGCTAGACAATCGCAATAAAGTTTATACTAAAAAGCACCAAAAACAAAACCACTTTTTCATAGTTGTTTGGTTGAAAAAAATTTACAATTTTTTTTTACTTTATACAGGAAAAATTGGGAAAATAAAGAGATTTCAATTATTCTGGAATATTCTTAAAATTTTTTTTTTCCGCGCTCGACAATCGAAATAAAGTTTATACTAAAAAGAACCATAAACGAAACTACTTTTTAATATTTATATAGTTTGTAAAAAATTTACAAATTTTTTTTTCGGTCTTATAGATAAAAAATTGTTAAAATCATAAAATTTTAATTAATTAAGAATTTTTTTTCCTGCTAGACAATCAAAATAAAGTTCATACTACAAAGGACCATAAACCAAACCAATTTTTAATTTTTCTAAAGTTTTTAAAAAATGTCCAAATTTAATATAGAAAATTAAGGATGTATAAATGGCCAAAATCAGAAGATTTTTATTAATCAAGAACTAGCGATGTTAATTCGCTCGCTAACGCTCGCTCAATTATATTTATTGATAAAGAAATTGCTTATCTTAGTTTAAATATTAAAAACTATCATGAACTTATTATTTATTTTATATAATACCTTGCGTCAAGAACTCTACTTAAAAGTCTGTTTTTAGAGTTCTAGAGATTAAAAGGAGGAGAAACCTACTTTTAATCACAGTTATCCCCACCAGCAACGCCATTCAAGCACGCTTGCCAACCTAAACATCAGCTGTCGCGTCACGTGTTAGAACAACAAGCGTACTTGAATGTCATTGCTGGTGGGGTTAAACTGTGATAAAAAGTAGGATTCTCTTCATTTTAATCTCTAAAACTCTAAAAACAGCGTTTTCAGTAGATTTCTTGACACAAGGTTATTATATAAAATTATGTGTGGAACACGGGCGCATCTAGGGAAATCTCGACTCGTGTGATTGCTGCACTCGCTTCGCTCGTGCGGCAAACTTCACACGAGTCTCGATTCTCCTACGGATGCGCCCTTGTTACACAAATAACTATTATTGTTGTTATTTTTCAATCTTTTAAAAATTATATATACACACTGAGAAAAATCTGTTGCGATTATTGCTTGAAATCATTTTTGCATTTTTTCCATATTTCTATTGATGCTATATTTCTAACAGCACGTATAGTTATTGCTCGGACTTAGCCTAAAAACTAGGCGGAGCGGCCTAATAATTAGGTGGATTTTTGCAATTTTTGTATACTTAGTGTCTATGCTATATTCATATCATTTGCTTATGCGATAATCGCAACAGATTTTTCTCAGTGCAGATTATAATTTTGTTTTAAGTATTTTTTATTAATTAGTAATATTAATATTATTAATATTAAAATAAATTGCTTAATAATTTTGTTTAAGGCCGTTGGAGACACAGAGTCCGCAGAGAATCTGTAGGGGGAGCAGTGGTTCTCAAAGACTGTCCCCATGCGTTTTGAAGACTTAGGAATTTTTCGCGACAAAGTCCAACACTTTTCCCACAAAAGAACATCGTACTGCAAATTCTATTGAAATAAAGATTCAGAAAAATACTTACTTTTGATAAATCAAGTATTTCCTGAGCTTTAGTGTCTCGAGGAAATTCGTGTGATGAAAACAACCTCCAACGATGTTCCATGTTTGGCAATTTTTTCCAATAAAACCAGACACTTTTTCCGAAAATGAAAATCGTAGTGAAAATTTAAATTTAATTAGCACTTATTCACTTATTTTGTTTTTGGCATATGAGTTTTTAAATCGCGTCAGTCTCTCGAGCAAATACAAAATCACTTGACACTTCACTCACTGATTCCCACTTTGACAATTTTTTTCGGCAAAATCCGACACTTTTTCCACAAATGGTCATCGTAGTGAAAATTTAAATTTAATTAGCACTTTTTCACTTCTTTTGTTTTTGGTATTTGAGTTTTTAAACCGCGTCAATCTCTCGAAGAAATACAAAATCACTTGACACTTCACTCACTGATTCCCACTTTGACAATTTTTTTCGGCAAAATCCGACACTTTTTCCGCAAATGGTCATCGTAGTGAAAATTTAAATTTAATTAGCACTTTTTCACTTCTTTTGTTTTTGGTATTTGAGTTTTTAAACCGCGTCAATCTCTCGAGAAAAGTAAATTTTTTTCAATTTCATCAATGAAAATGTCAAACAATGTAGCAGAATATAGTTTGTCGTGCGCTGTTCTGATACGGCATTTCCGGGTACTATAATTCACACGGCGCCGCCTTTGAAATTATACATATCATGATTCGGACTTTGACAATTTTTTCCGTCAAAACCCGACACTTTTTCCGAAAATGAAAATCGTACTGCAAATTTAATTTTAACTAGCACTTTTTCACTTATTTTGTTTTTGGCATTTGAGTTTTTAAACCGCGTCAATCTTTCGAGAAAATACAAAATGACTTGACACTTCACTCACTGATTCCCACTTTGACAATTTTTTTCGGCAAAATCCGACACTTTTTCCACAAATGGTCATCGTAGTGAAAATTTAAATTTAATTAGCACTTTTTCACTTCTTTTGTTTTTGGTATTTGAGTTTTTAAACCGCGTCAATCTCTCGAGGAAATACAAAATCACTTGACACTTCACTCATTGATTCGGACTTTGACAATTTTTTCCGTCAAAACCCGACACTTTTTCCGCAAATGGTCATCGTAGTGTAAATTTAAATTTAATTAGCACTTTTTCACTTTTTTTGTTTTTGGTATTTGAGTTTTTAAACCGCGTCAATCTCTCGAGAAAAGTAAATTTTTTTCAATTTCATCAATGAAAATGTCAAACAATGTAGCAGAATATAGTTTGTCGTGCGCTGTTCTGATACGGCATTTTCGGGTACTATAATTCACACGGCGCCGCCTTTGAAATTATAGACAGGCGTGCATTATATTCATTATATTAATCAACCTATTTATAAAATTCAATGTTTAGATATTAATTGTAAAAATTTAATATGAAAAATTAATGTCAAGTTCCAAACATAATTTTGCTAACTTTGTACAAAAAATAAAAGTTGTTTGTTATTTCAAGTGTAATTAGCTCTATTAAAAAGACGCATTTAAAATAATTTAAACCATTCAAATGCAACAAGTACATTATTTATTGTAAATCATGCATTAATAATTTCTAAACAATTTAAATATTTTTTAAAATCTAAGAGTTGAAGGAAAAACAGTAGAGCTTATTTAGTTTATCAGAAGAATGCAACCCGACTTACAGAGGAGATGGGAAATAGATATTGTATAGGAACTGAAATAAGTGTTTCTTTTAATTTTTTAAAATTAAATAAACAGAGCATTCGATAAATATTTTATACATAAAGTAAAAATTAAAGAAATAATTAAAACGCAAGAAAGGACTAAAAAAATAGTGTAATATCAAAAAAATTAAATGAACAGGAAGAAAATGGAGAAATGTTTTTTTCTTAATCTAAGAAACTGTAAAAAATGTAAAAAGTAAAAAAGAATAAGTAAGTAAGTTTGTAAAAAAACTCTCAAGAAATAGACAAGATGTGAAAAGAAATTGAATAAATTTACAAAAAAATAAGTGTATTTACTTTTAAAAGTATAGAAATAATTATTAAAATTAACGTAATAAAAAGTTTAATGAATGTATAAATAAGAAAACTGTGTAATATAATATTAAATAATTTTTAAAAAAAGAAGAAAATTAAAGAAAATCCTAAAAAGAACAGAGACAAATACCAAAAAAAAAATATCAAAAATACCTAAACGGAGAAAAAATTTTAAAAATGTTGTAAAAATAATAAATTATAATATAAAAATGAAAGTAAAATCTCTTAAGAATCTTGTAAGAATATTACCAAAGGAAGGATTATTGTGAATATGGAAATAAATTAATATTATTGAATTAAGATGCTTCGAAATTTAAATTAATTTAAATTTAAAAGTTGGTACAAATTGGAATATGAGTTCATTGACGTTTGGAATTTATATAACTTTTAATGACTTGAAGATATACAAATCTAATATTATTTTTTGATAACTTGATACCAAAAATTTGTAAATTGTAGGTATTTTGATCGTCTGTATTAATACAATTTTTTAAATTTTATAACGAATAAAATATTGAATTTTTCAAGATTTATCCACAAATTTCTGTTTTTTTTATGATTTGCGATACTTTACATGCAATATTGGACATCCGGAGAATTGAAAAGTTTTTTTTTCATTTAAATCAATAACAGCCGCTGTTTATAGATTACATTCATTTTATTTATTTCAAGCAATCTATACATATATCTTTGATGAATAATTTCATCTCTGTTTCCGAACTTCTATGTAAGTCGGGTTGCCTTCTTTCTCTGCACTAAATAAACCATAAGGATTTATGATGTAACTCTTAGTATTTGAGAAATAATTTAGCAAAAAAAAAGATAAAATTTTTTCCTACATAAATTTTAATTTGTTAATTTTAAATTATGCAATTCTTTATTACAATATTAAATATAATAAACAAATGAATAATGTTCTAAAACAAGTATTAAAGTAAATTTCTTATTTCTTCAAAATAAAAGAGACAATTTTTGTTACATAATATAAATATTATATAATTTTTTTTTAATATATTGAATGTTTTAAAAATAAAGTAAATTAGTTCAAAAATGATATTAGATTAACCTACATATCTTTTAAAAATAAAATGTAAGAAACTACTTGGTAAATAAATTATATTTACTTATTTTATTTTAAATCATACATTTTTTAAACCACGTTTTTTTTTCTTATAAAAAAAGAGATATACATTTGTCTGTGAAGCATAAAATACATACAATTTATTGACAACATTTTCAGGAAAAGCTGTCTCAAATTCGACCAATTCAGATGAAAGTTCTAAACATGACAGTTAAATTTCAAAAATATTTGTTAACATGTCCAAGTTATTAAATATTTAACAAAAAAGATCTATAAAAACGATTTAGCTTTCAAGAAAGTGCAACATTCGCAGTTTACAAAATTTTTTCCACGACATTTGTAGAAAAATTTAATTTTTGCTTCGGTCAATAAGGACAAAGTTTCTTATTTCTGATCTAAATTTGTTAAATATTCGATAACATGACCAAGTTATTAAATATTTAAAAAATTAGATCTATAAAAACGTTTTAGCTTACGAGAAAGTGGAAAATTCGCAATTTACAAAATTCTTTACACGATATTTGTAGAAAAATTTAATTTTTGCTTCAGTCAATAAGCACAAAGTTTTTATTTCTGATATAAATTTGTTAAATATTTGATAACATGCACAAGTTATTGAATATTTAACAAAATAGACCAATAAGAACGATTTACCTATCGTGAAAGTGAAAAATTCACATTTTACAAAACTTTTTCCACGACATTTGTAGAAAAATTTAATTTTTGCTTTGGTCAATAAGCAAAAAGTTTCTTATTTCTGATCTAAATATGTTAAATATTCAATAACATGACCAAGTTATTAAATATTTAACAAATTAGATCTATAAAAACGTTTTATCTTACGAGAAGGTGGAAAATTCGCAGTTTACAAAATTCTTTCTGCGACATTTGTAGAAAAATTTAATTTTTGCTTTGGTCAATAAGCACAAAGTTTCTTATTTCTGATCTAAATATGTTAAATATTCAATAACATGACCAAGTTATTAAATATTTAACAAATTAGATCTATAAAAACGTTTTATCTTACGAGAAAGTGGAAAATTCGCAGTTTACAAAATTCTTTCCGCGACATTTGTAGAAAAATTTAATTTTTGCTTTGGTCAATAAGCACAAAGTTTCTTATTTCTGATCCAAATTTGTTAAATATTTGATAACATGCACAAGTTATTGAATATTTAACAAATTAGATCTATCAAAACGTTTTAGCTTAGAAGAAAGTGGAAAATTCGCGGTTTAAAAAATTTTTTGACGATATTTGTAGAAAAATTTAATTTTTGCTTCAGTCAATAAGCACAAAGTTTCTTATTTCTGATATAAATTTGTTAAATATTTGATAACATGCACAAGTTATTGAATATTTAACAAAATAGACCAATAAGAACGATTTACCTATCGTGAAAGTGAAAAATTCACATTTTACAAAACTTTTTCCACGACATTTGTAGAAAAATTTAATTTTTGCTTTGGTCAATAAGCACAAAGTTTCTTATTTCTGATCTAAATATGTTAAATATTCAATAACATGACCAAGTTATTAAATATTTAACAAATTAGATCTATAAAAACGTTTTATCTTACGAGAAAGTGGAAAATTCGCAGTTTACAAAATTCTTTTCGCGACATTTGTATAAAAATTTAATTTTTCTCCCGTCAATAAGCACAAAGTTGCTTATTTCTGATCCAAATTTGTTAAATATTTGATAACATGCACAAGTTATTGAATATTTAACAAATTAGATCTATAAAAACGTTTTAGCTTACGAGAAAGTGGAAAATTCGCAGTTTAACAAAATTTTTTCACGATATTTGTAGAAAAATTTAATTTTTCTTCCGTCAATAAGCACAAAGTTTCTTATTTCTGATCTAAATATGTTAAATATTCGATAACATGACCAAATTATTAAATATTTAACAAATCAGATCTATAAAAACGTTTTATCTTACGAGAAAGTGGAAAATTCGCAGTTTACAAAATTCTTTCCGCGACATTTGTAGAAAAACTTAATTTTTCTTCCGTCAATAAGCACAAAGTTGCTTATTTCTGATCCAAATTTGTTAAATATTTAATAACTTGGTCATGTTATTGAATATTTAACATATTTAGATCAGAAATAAGAAACTTTGTGCTTATTGACGGGAGAAAAATTAAATTTTTCTACAAATGTCGCGGAAAGAATTTTGTAAACTGCGAATTTTCCACTTTCTCGTAAGATAAAACGTTCTTATAGATCGAATTTGTTAAATATTTAATAACTTGGTCATGTTATTGAATATTTAACATATTTAGATCAGAAATAAGAAACTTTGTGCTTATTGACCAAAGCAAAAATTAAATTTTTCTACAAATGTCGTGGAAAAAGTTTTGTAAAATGTGAATTTTTCACTTTCACGATAGGTAAATCGTTCTTATTGGTCTATTTTGTTAAATATTCAATAACTTGTGCATGTTATCAAATATTTAACAAATTTATATCAGAAATAAGAAACTTTGTGCTTATTGACTGAAGCAAAAATTAAATTTTTCTACAAATATCGTGTAAAGAATTTTGTAAATTGCGAATTTTCCACTTTCTCGTAAGCTAAAACGTTTTTATAGATCTAATTTTTTAAATATTTAATAACTTGGTCATGTTATCGAATATTTAACAAATTTAGATCAGAAATAAGAAACTTTGTCCTTATTGACCGAAGCAAAAATTAAATTTTTCTACAAATGTCGTGGAAAAAATTTTGTAAACTGCGAATGTTGCACTTTCTTGAAAGCTAAATCGTTTTTATAGTTTTTTTTTGTTAAATATTTAATAACTTGGGCATGTTAACAAATATTTTTGAAATTTAACTGTCATGTTTAGAATTTTCATCTGAATTGGTCGAATTTGAGACAGCTTTTTCTGAAAATGTTGTCAATAAATTGTATGTATTTTATGCTTCACAGACAAATGTATATCTCTTTTTTTATAAGAAAAAAAAACGTGGTTTAAAAAATGTATGATTTAAAATTAAATAAGTAAATATAATTTATTTACCAAGTAGTTTCTTACATTTTATTTTTAAAAGATATGTAGTTTAATCTAATATCATTTTTGAACTAATTTATTTTATTTTTAAAACATTCAATATATTAAAAAAAAATTATATAATATTTATATTATGTAACAAAAATTCTCTCTTTTATTTTGAAGAAATAAGAAATTTACTTTAATACTTGTTTTAGAACATTATTCATTTGTTTATTATATTTAATATTGTAATAAAGAATTGCATAATTTAAAATTAACAAATTAAAATTTATGTAGGAAAAAATTTTATCTTTTTTTTTTGCTAAATTATTTCTCAAATACTAAGAGTTACATCATAAATCCTTATGGTTTATTTAGTGCAGAGAAAGAAGGCAACCCGACTTACATAGAAGTTCGGAAACAGAGATGAAATTATTCATCAAAGATATATGTATAGATTGCTTGAAATAAATAAAATGAATGTAATCTATAAACAGCGGCTGTTATTGATTTAAATGAAAAAAAAACTTTTTAATTCTCCGGATGTCCAATATTGCATGTAAAGTATCGCAAATCATAAAAAAAACAGAAATTTGTGGATAAATCTTGAAAATTTCAATATTTTATTCGTTATAAAATTTAAAAAATTGTATTAATACAGACGATCAAAATACCTACAATTTACAAATTTTTGGTATCAAGTTATCAAAAAATAATATTAGATTTGTATATCTTCAAGTCATTAAAAGTTATATAAATTCCAAACGTCAATGAACTCATATTCCAATTTGTACCAACTTTTAAATTTAAATTAATTTAAATTTCGAAGCATCTTAATTCAATAATATTAATTAATTTCCATATTCACAATAATCCTTCCTTTGGTAATATTCTTACAAGATTCTTAAGAGATTTTACTTTCATTTTTATATTATAATTTATTATTTTTACAACATTTTTAAAAATTTTTCTCCGTTTAGGTATTTTTGATATTTTTTTTTTGGTATTTGTCTCTGTTCTTTTTAGGATTTTCTTTAATTTTCTTCTTTTTTTAAAAATTATTTAATATTATATTACACAGTTTTCTTATTTATACATTCATTAAACTTTTTATTACGTTAATTTTAATAATTATTTCTATACTTTTAAAAGTAAATACACTTATTTTTTTGTAAATTTATTCAATTTCTTTTCACATCTTGTCTATTTCTTGAGAGTTTTTTTACAAACTTACTTACTTATTCTTTTTTACTTTTTACATTTTTTACAGTTTCTTAGATTAAGAAAAAAACATTTCTCCATTTTCTTCCTGTTCATTTAATTTTTTTGATATTACACTATTTTTTTAGTCCTTTCTTGCGTTTTAGTTATTTCTTTAATTTTTACTTTATGTATAAAATATTTATCGAATGCTCTGTTTATTTAATTTTAAAAAATTAAAAGAAACACTTATTTCAGTTCCTATACAATATCTATTTCCCATCTCCTCTGTAAGTCGGGTTGCATTCTTCTGATAAACTAAATAAGCTCTACTGTTTTTCCTTCAACTCTTAGATTTTAAAAAATATTTAAATTGTTTAGAAATTATTAATGCATGATTTACAATAAATAATGTACTTGTTGCATTTGAATGGTTTAAATTATTTTAAATGCGTCTTTTCAATAGAGCTAATTACACTTGAAATAACAAACAACTTTTATTTTTTGTACAAAGTTAGCAAAATTATGTTTGGAACTTGACATTAATTTTTCATATTAAATTTTTACAATTAATATCTAAACATTGAATTTTATAAATAGGTTGATTAATATAATGAATATAATGTACGCCTGCCTATAATTTCAAAGGCGGCGCCGTGTGAATTATAGTACCCGAAAATGCCGTATCAGAATAGCGCACGACAAACTATATTCTGCTACATTGTTTGACATTTTCATTGATGAAATTGAAAAAAATTTACTTTTCTCGAGAGATTGACGCGATTTAAAAACTCAAATACCAAAAACAAAAAAAGTGAAAAAGTGCTAATTAAATTTAAATTTACACTACGATGACCATTTGCGGAAAAAGTGTCGGGTTTTGACGGAATAAATCGTCAAAGTCCGAATCAATGAGTGAAGTGTCAAGTGATTTTGTATTTCCTCGAGAGATTGACGCGGTTTAAAAACTCAAATACCAAAAACAAAAGAAGTGAAAAAGTGCTAATTAAATTTAAATTTTCACTACGATGACCATTTGTGGAAAAAGTGTCGGATTTTGCCGAAAAAAATTGTCAAAGTGGGAATCAGTGAGTGAAGTGTCAAGTGATTTTGTATTTTCTCGAAAGATTGACGCGGTTTAAAAACTCAAATACCAAAAACAAAAGAAGTGAAAAAGTGCTAATTAAATTTAAATTTTTACTACGATGACTATTTGTGGAAAAAGTGTCGGATTTTGCCGAAAAAAATTGTCAAAGTGGGAATCAGTGAGTGAAGTGTCAAGTGATTTTGTATTTGCTCGAGAGACTGACGCGATTTAAAAACTCATATGCCAAAAACAAAATAAGTGAAAAAGTGCTAATTAAATTTAAATTTTCACTACGATTTTCATTTTCGGAAAAAGTGTCTGGTTTTATTGGAAAAAATTGCCAAACATGGAACATCATTGGAGGTTGTTTTCATCACACGAATTTCCTCGAGACACTAAAGCTCAGGAAATACTTGATTTATCAAAAGTAAGTATTTTTCTGAATCTTTATTTCAATAGAATTTGCAGTACGATGTTCTTTTGTGGGGAAAGTGTTGGACTTTGTCGCGAAAAATTCCTAAGTCTTCAAAACGCATGGGGACAGTCTTTGAGAACCACTGCTCCCCCCTACAGATTCTCTGCGGACTCTGTGTCTCCAACGGCCTTAAAAAAAATAATATAGGGTAAACCAGACAGTTGTCGGCCACCCTACAGTTGTCGGCCACCTCACCGAAAAATATGAATACTGTTTTAAATTTTAAAACAAAAATTTTTTTTCTTTAAGATTCTGGTAAGTACATGATTTGTCGTTAGAAATACGTTGGATTTATTATTGGTGCTCAAACAGTGGAGAGTTTAAAGTGAAAACAAAAAGTAGAGTTAAATTCGAGTGGAAAAGACTGTAGAAGTTAAAAGCACTTTTTAGGAAGATATTTAAATATATTTTTAATATTTAAATTCCTAACATCTCAATAGAGAAATTCAAGCTTGAGTAATAAAAAAAGAAGAATTTTAAATAAATTTTTTAAGGTGGCCATCTACTGTCTAGAAGGTGGCCGATAACAATGTTTGCTGGCCTACAACTGTCTTTTTTGTTACTTGTAAACAACACAATATTTTAAGTATTAAAAATTTTTTTTTTCATAATGTTTTTGAATCCACAATTTAAGGCAGTCCTAAAAAGTTTTACTTTTCATTTAATCTTTAAGAATTTCTCAGGAACTAGTTAATTATTTACCTAAAATCTTTAGGTTTTAACTACTACTAAATTTGCTTCTTTGCCTTAAATTTAAGAATAAACTTTATGAATATTTCAGAAATTATTTTTTTTCGTGTAGTTGTGCATGCGCAGTAGGTTTCTGTGAGATTTAGGTGCGCAATATGTTTCAAAATAATTTACTCATAAGCAGTTAATAAATTCTCAAAACAGAATGGATTTTTAACAATTTAAACGTAAACGGAAACCGAAAAATATGTAAACAAAAAAGTCATATACTTTGCGTAGAACATATAATTTTGAAAAGTAAAATATTGATTAAATGAATAATGTTTGCAAGTTTAATTTAAATATATAAGGAATATCTTAAGTTTTGATTAAAATAAATTATATGTTTGAAGATAATTTTCGGCTTGGTTGATTAAAAACTAAATTTTATTAATATTAAACATAACTTGTGTTTGAAGTCTTTATATTTGAAAGAAATATATTTTATTGTAATATTATGAATTTTTTCCATAATATTATGAATTTATCACTCAGTTAACAATTATTGAAAAGATATTATTTGACTCAGTGAAATCTATAATATCTTTTCAATAAATATATTTTATGTTTGATTCAATATGGCGTCACTGTTCCAACGTCAGTTGTTTCTTTTTCTGGCAGAACATGTTTGTACGCTTGGTTTCCAGTTATTGTTCGTGTTTATCGATTTTTTGGAAAAAACTGATTGTAATCGCAGGGATCACAGTGGTTTCTTCGTTCAATTTTAGGTGAAAAAGGGGATTTCGATTTTCAAAAAAGGGGATTTTCTTTAATAACAAGGGGATTTTGGAAATTAATAAAAAAGGGTTATATTAATAATTCAAGTTTTCTTTTACAAAATGTTATTGTTTCTTTTTTTCAAAACAGTTTTATTAATTGATTTAGTCTTTTTTTGTTCAATTTTTTTATGAAAATTTCAAAAAAAAAGAGCACTTTCGGAAATACAAAAATTTATCTTTTAATAGGTTGTCTGTTCAACGACGAGAAGATGGTTGTTGCAATTAAATAATTTTTAAAATAACTTTTAACTTCAAATGGTTTTTTAAATTATTTGTTTAATAATTAGATTTTAAACAGGAAACATAAAAATCTGTGATGTAAAATGTTCTGATATAATATTAAAGAAAAAAAATTAAAAATCTTTCAGCGAAATATGACAAAATCAATTTAAATTATTTTTATTAATCTCTTTTATTGTATTTTTCTATTTTTAGGTATGATTCAAAGCAATTAATTTTTGTTTGAAATAAGTAAATATATTTTATAAACAATTTTGTTTCCCATCCAATAAAATAAATTTGATGTATTTCAGCAAGAATACATGGTACTTGAAACATGTTTTAATTTTATCAAAAATATGACAGCAAAATTTTTATTACAAAAATATAATTAGATACATTAGATAATATAATAATTTTCATAACATTTATTTCTTTTTTTAGCAGAATTTGACAGAATTAGTTTAAATTATTTTTATTAACCTTTTGTATTATTTTATTTTATGATGCAAAACTATTAATATTTGTTTAAAACGAGTAAAAAATATTTAATAAAAAAATTTTTTATTATTTAATAAATTAATTTGCTGTAATTAATTAAGAAAACATGGCAATAAGAATATTTTTTAACTTTTTTAAATAATTTTATTTTAATTTTGTTTTTTTTCATGTTTCTTGTTTAAAATCTAAATTAATTCAATAAAGAATATAAAAAAAACCATTTCAAGTTAAAAATTATTTTTAAACATTTAAATTCAATAACTAATTTCTCATCATTGTACAGACACTTTAGGGTGTCTGTACACCCTAAGTCTGTACACACAAAAGGATAAATTTTTGCATTTTCGAAAGTAGAAAAATAGAAACTTTTTTTAAAAAAAGGCGGTCAAAGAGGAGAAAAATCTTGAAAAAAAAAAAAAGGGGATTAGGTGAAAAAGGGGAGAAACTGTGATCCCTGTAATCGTGGCTGTGTTTTTATTATACCAAGTATTTAATTGTGGTATAGTGTTATTATTTTATCGAAAAATTGACAGATAATTTTAGTGATTGAAACTTTTGTGCATAAGTGAGATTACTGGAATTTATTTTCTTTTTGATACATATTTCTTGTAAGTTTGAGTAATTTATAGTTTCTCATTTCCACAATTATTGTATGTGCAATTAATGAAAAGTGTAATTTTCTTCAATTTTTAAGTTTATAAATTGACACTTGAAATAACTTCAAACTATAAAGAATGAATAAAAGCAAAAAACAAAAAATAAACTGTTGCCGAACGTATTTTGTGTTTAAAATAAAAAACTATTGTGTTAAAAATAAAAAAATAATATTTTAAAGATAAACACATTTTTTGTTTAAAATAAAAAAAATTTTTTTTTTTAATTTAATTAAATATTTGTTTGAATCAAACAAAAAATATGTTTAAATCAAACAAAGAAGATCAACCAAAAAGTTTATTTAAATTAAACTTAATTATGTTTGACTGTATAACTAAGTGAAAATAAGTTTAAATCGAACATATAATGTTTGATTCAAACAAATTTTTTTCTCAGTATAGCTTCATTTCTTTGCGCGGAATCAAATAGAAGGAAACAATTGAAAATAAAAAATGAAAATGTTTTTGAAATCTTTGTGTATTTGTTTGACTAGTGCTAAAAAATGTCAATGGGTTCATATTATTGATTGTTGAAGTCTATTTTTTTTAGAATGAGGCTTATTTTCGTATTTTTTGGAATTGTAGATGAGCCAAGAGATGTAATAAAGTCACAATTATTCATAAAAAGTTTTTATTTATTTAAATATTAGGGAAAATCAGGCGGCGATGTAATATGGGAGAGAAGACTAAAATTTTGTATAATTATGTATTTTTATTTTTAAGTTAAAAAAATGTAAAGTATGTGGTTAAAGGTTATAGTTATATTTTTGTTAAAGAAGAAAAACTATTTTTTCGAAAAAATGGTGTCCTTTTACTTATTTTCCGTAACATATAGTACCTTTACTTAATCAGTACCTATAGTTGATCAGTTACGATTTAATTAGACATAAATTAATTTATTGCTTGATTATATTGGTAAAACTAAATCTTGTAAAATTTAATGTAGTATTTGACATCAATATTATTAAACTAATAATTACTGTTGTTTAATTAAATTATCACTGATCGATTATAGGTACTGATCGAGTATAGGTACCGTTATCTTACTATTGCGTCTGGAAATTTGAAGCTTGATATTCTAAACTATTTTTGTATTTAGATCACAGGAAAAATATAAAGAATCTTAATGGATCTACATTTTCTTTTTTAAAATAAATTTTCGAATCTGAGTTTATTTCCGTTATGTTTCTATATTCGAATAATGTTTGCTTCACTGAGAGAAAAAAAAGGTTACTACAACGGAGGACACAAGTAGGAATTGCCTGAGTGATTCGGGTAGTAGAACTCAAGTTAACGCAACTTGGGACTCCGGTAAATACTGCTTGGGTCTCAAGTCGACGTAATTGGAGAACCAAGCAGTATTTACCGAAGTCCCAAGTTGCGTTAACTCGAGTTCTACTACCGGAGTCACTCAGGCAATTCCTACTTGTGTCCTCCGTTGTAGTAACCTTTTTTTTCTCTCAGTGTTCCTCATATAAGAAGCTTTGTGGTCGTTAAGATTTTTAATTTTCCAAAAAAAGTCTAAATCGAATCAATTTTATCTAAAACGCGTAAATTTTAATTTTTAAGCAAATGTCTAGATGTATGTATGTGTGTGTGTGTGTGTATAGCGTTTTTTTGTCGCCAGGATATCTCGAAAACGCTTAAATGGATTTTAATAAAATTTAGATGACTTATTAAGCTCTTGAATATCTAAATATAGATATAGGGATTTTTTTGAAATACCTAATCAAATTTGTTTAAACACCTTTTTTAATGAAAAAAATTCGTTGTTCGTTTAACAATTTTAATTAAAAGAATAATAGATTACTTTATTAAGCAGTGACAATAATTAAGAATTTCAACTCGTTACCTTGAAAAAATGTATTTATATTAAATATAAGTTACTTTATTCAGTTAATTGAATTACTAGTCTATTATTCATAAAATTTGTATTTCATCAAAATAAAAGTTTATTTATTTTTAATAAATATTTATTAGCAATTATAAAATCTTTTTTTATGTAACATTGGAAGGGTTTAAAAAGCAAAATATGCTTCACAAAGAATTTGTAACATAAAACTTAAAAACAATCTGTTTACCCAAAAAAATAAAAAATGTATTATTTCTATACCAATTATTTAAAAATGTAAGAAAAAAATACTTAAAGTAGGATAAAAAATAGAAAAATAATCATAAAAAAATATTAAAAAAAATGAGCGTAAGTTTTTCTCGATTTAACACATGCGCAGTAGCTTTCTACTAACATTACACATGCGCTGTAGCATTCTACAAACGTTAGGTATGCGCAGTGGAAAAACTCTAAACAAACAATGATTGTTTAACAATTTTAATATGAACTGACATTAAAAAACATGTAAGCAAAAAAGTTTGATCCAATTATTAAAACAATAAATTTTGAAGACTAAATTGTACGCCCAACATTTTACAAGTGGAGAAAAACACAATTTTAATTTTCGTTGGACTTAAAAAAAAAAAAAAGTTAAGTAATACTTATCTGGTAAAGTACAGCACTGCGCATAGGTAATTTTTGAATTTAATCAGAGCACATGTGTGACTATCACTGTGCATCAATGAGCATGGGTAACAACAATACAAAACAACTGCGCATGTGAAATGTTTGAGTTGGAGTGCGTGCGTTTACACAGTTGTGGCGCACAACTGCGCATGCGCAACAAAATGTTGTGCATGAAAAAATGTTCAGTTTAACATGCTTGACACAAATAGTGCCAGTGCGCAATGTTACAAACTATAATAACATGGAAATATGAAGATTATTGTAAGTTGCCTATTGGCAAAAGTAGGTGAACTTTGAAGTGTGTACGACGATGAACGAAGTTTTCTCGGTATCGCATTAATATAATAGAAGATTACCACGTACAATTTTAGGAATATTGAGAGAATTTTAAAACTATTTATTCTCAATAAATAAGTAAATTTTTACAAAACTTTTTTAAACACTAATTATATGGAAGATTTTCTGACAGTATGTTAAATATTTATTACTCCCCCCCCCCCCCGGTACCCTTAGAAAATGGTTTATTAATGTATGAAAAATTGAAAACTTTCAGATCAAAATTCGTTATATTTTATAAATATTTTTAAGAAAAAAATAATAAAATCAATAAAATGAAATACATTTTTACCTTTTTTGTTAGTTTTTATATTCAATAATATAAATTTTTCTATTAAATTTCTTAAATTTTAATATTAAGATTGAATTTGAATATTCTTTTCTATTATTGGTTATTAATTACCATAATAATGGAAAAAACCAATTTTAACCGATATTTTACATAATAGTACTTTCGCGGAAGTGCTCTTACAATGCTACAGTGTTACGCATGCGCAATAATAAAACGAATTTCTACTGCGCACTTATTAAAAAAAGTATACTATATGTAATGAAAATGTACTTATCTGTTAAAGTACAGCACTGCGCATGAGTAATTTTTGAATTTAATTCGAGCACATGAGTGACTATCACTGTGCATCATTGCGCATGTGTAACAGCAATACAAAGCAACTGCGCATGTAAGATGTTTGTTTTGTAGTGCGCACGTTTACACAGCTGTAGTGCACTACTGCGCATGTGCAACAATATGTTCTGCATTGAAAAATGTTCAGTTTAACATGCTTAAAACGAATAGAGCCAGTGCGCTTTGTAACAAACTATAATAACATGGTAAAATAAACATTATTGTAAGTTGCCTATTGGAAAAAGTAGGTGAACTTCGAAGTGTGTACGACGATGAACGAATTTTTCTCGGTATCGCATTAATATAATAGAAGATTACCACGTACAATTTTATGAATATTGTGAGAACTTTAAAACTCTTTATTCTCAATCAATAAGTAAATTTTTACAAAAATTTTTTAAACACTAATTATATGGAAGATTTTCTGACAGTATGTTTAATAATTATAACCCCCGACCCCCGGTACCCCTAGAAAATGGTTGATTAATGTATGAAAAATTGAAAAGTTTCAGATTAAAATTCGTTATATTTTATAAATATTTTAAAGAAAAAAATAATAAAATCAATAAAATTAAATACATTTTTAACTTTGTTATTAGTTTTTATATTCAATAATATAAATTTTTCTATTAAATTTCTTAAATTTCAATATTAAGATTGAAATTGAATATTCTTTTCTATTATTGGTTATTAATTACAATAATAATGGAAAAAACCAATTTTAACCGATATTTTACATAATAGTACTTTCGCGGAACTGCTCTTACAATGCTACAGTGTTACGCATGCGCAAGAATTAAACGGATTTCTACTGCGCACTTATTAAAAAAAGTATACTATATGTACTGAAAATGTACTTATCTGTTAAAGTACAGCACTGCGCATGCGTAATTTTTAAATGTAATTAGAGCACATGTGTGACTATCACTGTGCATCAATGAGCATGGGTAACAACAATACAAAACAACTGCGCATGTGAAATGTTTGAGTTGGAGTGCGTGCGTTTACACAGTTGTGGCGCACAACTGCGCATGCGCAACAAAATGTTGTGCATGAAAAAATGTTCAGTTTAACATGCTTGACACAAATAGTGCCAGTGCGCAATGTTACAAACTATAATAACATGGAAATATGAAGATTATTGTAAGTTGCCTATTGGCAAAAGTAGGTGAACTTTGAAGTGTGTACGACGATGAACGAAGTTTTCTCGGTATCGCATTAATATAATAGAAGATTACCACGTACAATTTTAGGAATATTGAGAGAATTTTAAAACTATTTATTCTCAATAAATAAGTAAATTTTTACAAAACTTTTTTAAACACTAATTATATGGAAGATTTTCTGACAGTATGTTAAATATTTATTACTCCCCCCCCCCCGGTACCCTTAGAAAATGGTTTATTAATGTATGAAAAATTGAAAACTTTCAGATCAAAATTCGTTATATTTTATAAATATTTTTAAGAAAAAAATAATAAAATCAATAAAATGAAATACATTTTTACCTTTTTTGTTAGTTTTTATATTCAATAATATAAATTTTTCTATTAAATTTCTTAAATTTTAATATTAAGATTGAATTTGAATATTCTTTTCTATTATTGGTTATTAATTACCATAATAATGGAAAAAACCAATTTTAACCGATATTTTACATAATAGTACTTTCGCGGAAGTGCTCTTACAATGCTACAGTGTTACGCATGCGCAATAATAAAACGAATTTCTACTGCGCACTTATTAAAAAAAGTATACTATATGTAATGAAAATGTACTTATCTGTTAAAGTACAGTACTGCGCATGAGTAATTTTTGAATTTAATTCGAGCACATGAGTGACTATCACTGTGCATCATTGCGCATGTGTAACAGCAATACAAAGCAACTGCGCATGTAAGATGTTTGTTTTGTAGTGCGCACGTTTACACAGCTGTAGTGCACTACTGCGCATGTGCAACAATATGTTCTGCATTGAAAAATGTTCAGTTTAACATGCTTAAAACGAATAGAGCCAGTGCGCTTTGTAACAAACTATAATAACATGGTAAAATAAACATTATTGTAAGTTGCCTATTGGAAAAAGTAGGTGAACTTCGAAGTGTGTACGACGATGAACGAATTTTTCTCGGTATCGCATTAATATAATAGAAGATTACCACGTACAATTTTATGAATATTGTGAGAACTTTAAAACTCTTTATTCTCAATCAATAAGTAAATTTTTACAAAAATTTTTTAAACACTAATTATATGGAAGATTTTCTGACAGTATGTTTAATAATTATAACCCCCGACCCCCGGTACCCCTAGAAAATGGTTGATTAATGTATGAAAAATTGAAAAGTTTCAGATTAAAATTCGTTATATTCTATAAATATTTTAAAGAAAAAAATAATAAAATCAATAAAATTAAATACATTTTTAACTTTGTTATTAGTTTTTATATTCAATAATATAAATTTTTCTATTAAATTTCTTAAATTTCAATATTAAGATTGAAATTGAATATTCTTTTCTATTATTGGTTATTAATTACAATAATAATGGAAAAAACCAATTTTAACCGATATTTTACATAATAGTACTTTCGCGGAACTGCTCTTACAATGCTACAGTGTTACGCATGCGCAAGAATAAAACGGATTTCTACTGCGCACTTATTAAAAAAAGTATACTATATGTACTGAAAATGTACTTATCTGTTAAAGTACAGCACTGCGCATGCGTAATTTTTAAATGTAATTAGAGCACATGTGTGACTATCACTGTGCATCATTGCGCATGTGTAACAGCAATACAAAGCAACTGCGCATGTGAAATGTTTGTTTTCTAGTGCGCACGTTTACACAGCTGTGGTGCACTACTGCGCATGTGCAACAATATGTTCTGCATTGAAAAATGTTCAATTTAACATGCTTGAAACGAATAGAGCCAGTGCGCATTGTTAAAAACTATGATAACATGGTGAAATGAAAATTATTGTGAGTTGCCTATTGGAAAAAGTAGGTGAACTTTAAAGTGTGTACGACGATGAACGAAGTTTTCTCGGTATCGCATTAATATAATAGAAGATTACCACGTACAATTTAAGGAATATTGAGAGAACTTTAAAACTCTTTATTCTCAATAAATAAGTAAATTTTTACAAAACTTTTTTAAACACTAATTATATGGAAGATTTTCTGACAGTATGCTAAATAATTATAACTCCCCCCCCGGTACCCCTAGAAAATGGTTTATTAATGTATGAAAAATTGAAAAATTTCAGATCAAAATTCGTTACATGTTATAAATATTTAAAAAAAAAAATAATAAAATTAATAAAATTAAATACATTTTTAACTTTTATTAGTTTTTATATTCAATAATATAAATTTTTCTATTAAATTTCTTAAATTTCAATATTAAGATTGAATTTGAATATTCTTTTCTATTATTGGTTATTAATTACAATAATAATGGAAAAAACCAATTTTAACCGATATTTTACATAATAGTACTTTCGCGGAAGTGCACTTACAATGCTACAGTGTTACGCATACGCAATAATAAAACGGATTTCTACTGCGCACTTATTAAAAAAAGTATACAATATGTACTGAAAATGTACTTACCTGGTAAAGTACAGCACTGCGCTTGCTTAATTTTTAATTTTATTAGAGCACATGTGTGACTATTACTGTGCATCATTGCACATGTGTAACAGCAATACAAAGCAACTGCGCATGTGAAATGTTTGTTTTGTAGTGCGCACGTTTACACAGCTGTGGTGCACTACTGCGCATGTGCAACAATATGTTCTGCATTGAAAAATGTTCAGTTTAACATGCTTAAAACGAATAGAGCCAGTGCGCTTTGTAACAAACTATAATAACATGGTAAAATGAAGATTATTGTAAGTTGCCTATTGGAAAAAGTAGGTGAACTTTGAAGTGTGTACGACGATGAAAGACGTTTTCTCGGTATCGCATTAATATAATAGAAGATTACCACGTACAATTTTAGGAATATTGAGAGGACTTTAAAACTATTTATTCTCAATAAATAAGTAAATTTTTACGAAACTTTTTTAAACACTAATTATATGGAAGATTTTCTGACAGTATGTTAAATATTTATAACTCCCCCCCCCCCCCCGGTAACCTTAGAGAATGGTTTATTAATGTATGAAAAATTGAAAACTTTCAGATCAAAATTCGTTATATTTTACTAGAACAAAAACTGCGCGCTACGCGCGCCATGTCATGGTGTCATTTTAACATACGAATAAATAAAGTGCAGCTTATAGAGTATGATGTAACGGGAATAGGGTTGTAATAATTATTTTATTATTGTTTTAAATTTTATTTTATATTTTGTCACGAAAATCGTTAGAATTACCTGAACTATCAATAGAAAGGTCTGTTTAACTTGAGCTTCCTTAAATGTTGACTGAATATTAATTTTCCACAGTTTCCTCTTTTTTGACAATTGTTAAAAATAAATTGTAAACATATATCAGAAGAAAGAAAATAGCATTTACAAAAAAAGTGAAAAAAAATGTTATTGAAGATAGATCGTTGTAATATAAGACAAATGCAAGTTTGGTGATTTAAAAGTTCGAATAAATGCAAGTTCAGTCATTTAAAAGTTCAGTCAAATGAAAATTCGGAGATTTTAAAGTTCAACCAAACGTGAGTTCAGTGATTTTAAAGTTTCGACAAATGCAAATTCGGGTGTTTCAAAATTTTAACAAATGTAAGTTTGGTTATTTTAAAGTTCAGACAAATGGAAATTCAGGGATTTAGAAGTTCTTACAGTTCTAAATGTGGGCAGTTTAATATTTTGCTAAATACGAGTTCGGTGATTTGAAAGATTGAAAAAAATGCAAATTTAGTGTTTGGACAAATGCAACCACAAGTTTGGAGTTTAGAAGTACCAACAAATACTTTAGCCCTAGGAACTTCAATAAATAAATAAAATACGATTTCGAGAAGTTGAAAATTTTAAGAAATGCAAATCGCAAATGCGAGTTTATTAATTTTAAATTTATAACAAATACGAATTCGGGAAGTTAAAAGTTAGGACAAATGCAAGTTCTGATAATTACAAATTCTAACAAATGCAAATTAAGAGAATTACGAATTCGGATAATTAAATTTCAGGCAATTATAAGTTCGGTCAATTATAAGTTCAGTCAATTAGGTTTTGGAGGTAATACATGCGATCCAATAAAAGTAATTTTATAAAATATTGGAGAATATTTTGTTTACGGTATTTCGCTGAGAGAGCGATTGGAGCTCAGGAATTAGACAACCTCTATTTGACATAACCTTTAGCTACAAGACAGTTTTAAAAACCGTGATTGGTTAAACGGCAAACATTGTGAAGATATTTTAGATTTCGTAAGCATAATGTATGTTTTTACCAAAAAAGGGGTGTGTACTAACCATCTTTGAGCCCTAAATGTGTTTTTTGTCTCCTAGGACCTAGCGAATTGAGCAAATAAAATATGTATGATGCCTTGATTATACTAATTATGAAAGAAAATTTTGAAACTTTATGGCTATAAACATCTATTGACAGCAATATTTAATTTAATGACGGAATAGAAAAAAATTTAATTTTTTCAAACAATATAAATAAACAAAGAACATGTAAAAATAAACAATTATTTTTCATAAATAGGTTCCTCTTATTCTTTATCTGTTATGGATCAATTTATTTTACTCCGTAAACAATTAAATCGATTTCACCAAATTTTTAAAATTTAGGTTATGTAAACACTGTGACTTAAAATCAATTTTGGTCACTCAATATTCACTACATATATTTACAAATTTGTTAAAATTAGTTTACCTTGTACTAAATTTTACTAAAATGTGATTAATTAATTAATTTTAAAGAAAAAATAGAATACGTTTTTCTTCCAAATATGGTTTACCACCCCTAAGCTCCAAGTGCTTTTGAGGGAAATACCGTAAACACCAGCGACGCAAAGTTTAACGTATCCGTGTGATTTTATCTTCCCATTACATGCCTGCAAGCTTGCGTTGAACGTTGATACAAGGAAGGACATACCAAAACTGTTTGTGAACTAAGTCGAAATATAAAAAGTAAAAACACAACATATATATATATATTTATGTAAGGAAAGTAAAAATATCACTTACTGCTAAATGAAAATTTTACTTATTCATAAATTAAAAAATTGTACTTTCATTAAAAAAAGTTATGTTTTACTTAGTCATATATTTATAGAGCAGTGAACCATCTCTTTTCGAACATCCACAAAAAGTAAGGTGCGCGATAAAGTTTTGGAATCATGTTTTATTACATATATTTACCTTGCAATAACAGCCATACTTCGACGTACGTATTACTTTTGTAACAAATCATAATGACTAAACGAAAAAGTTATGATCTTTGACACGCGACAAAAATATTGGAGTATTTTTTTAACAAATAAAAAAGTGCTTGTCCTTTTGCTTTCTAAATAAACTTGGTAATGAAAAGACCTTTTGAACTTTTAGTCTATGTATCATGACATGCTAACTGACAAATAACCAGACCTATAAGTGAAAGAGATTCAAAATGTCGAGAAGTAATCTATATCTCCTCATGATCTATCTCTCCTCGAATTACCCTATGACTATTTTTTTAATTATTTAAGTTGTTCAGAAACAGGAATGTCTTTAATTATTTATAATTATAATTAAAAATGTAATTTTATTTTTTTTCTTTTTTTGAAATTTAAAATTTTAAATGTATTAAATTTTAATATTTAATTAAAGTCGAAATTATATTCTAAATAAGCTATACAAAAAGTAATGTTAACTGTAATATAGAAACTTATAATTAAATTTCATGACAATATAACAATATATTTCATAATTTTATTAAATCTATTAAAAAATTTCTGTATAAACATAATTCTTAATATATTTTTCTTTGATTCTTTCTTCTTTTTCTTTTTGATTCTTTCTTCTTCTTTTCTTTGATTATTCTTTGATTCCCTAGATATAGTTTAATTGAATCAAAAGAGCGAACCCTTGACAATGATACATACAATTGACCCTGATTACCAGTTTGCGGGAGCGTTGACTGAGGCTCTTCGAGAGAGGGCCACAGTCACTGCTCTCGTAAACAAGCGGACATTGTAGATAAGGGACCTCGACGAAGCAACCTCCAAGGAGGAAGTTGCTGAGGCCCTAAATGAAAAGCTCGGCGGTGCCAACCCGGAGAGATCTGTCAGCATTGTCTCGCGACTCCGCAGATGAATGTTGGCGTTGGTACGTCTACCTGAGGCAGAGTATAATACTCTGCTAAAGATGGAAAAAATCCGTTGCCCAAGACCTTCTAATGCAGACCGCCAGGGAGAAAAAGATCGATGTCTTGTTCTGCACTGAACAGAACAGAAAGAACGATCTCGCTCCCTGGTTTCAGGATAAATCTGGAAGAGCAGCCATACAGATCTGCAATTCCGAATTGCGGGCAGATAAGTTCCTGGTGACGAACAGTGGATTCGTGTGGGTGGAAATGGCAGGCATACGCATGTATAGCTGTTATTTCTCACCCAACGATAAACTGTCAGTCTTCGAAGATCAGATTGATGTCCTCGAAATGAGCCTTAGAGAATCCAGGTTGGATACCATCATTACATGTGACTTTAATACTAAGTCACCACAATGGGGTGAGACAAGGCTCGATAAAAGAGGAATCTTGGTCGGAGAAATGATCTCCAGGAACAACCTGATGGTTGGGAACCAGGGGAGATCTTGGACCTTCAGGAGAAACGGGCAGGGATCAATCATTGATCTTACGATCACATCGACCATCCTGCATAAAAGTATGAAAGATTGGCGCGTCCTGGAGGATTATACCCACAGTGACCACCAGTATATCGAGTTTTCAGTCTCAAGGGGAGACCCGCTGCGGGCCAGGAACCATGGAGTTCTCCGTGAGAATGGCCCAAAGTGGAACATTAGGAAAATCGACAAGGAGAAGTTCGGCCAGTCCCTGGAAGAATCCCGCCTCATACAGGACCTGGGATGGGTGAAGAGGCCGAATAACCTTGAAGGGGAGGCGCGGACGGTGAAAAATATGATTGTCACCGCATGCGACGCGTCTATGCCGCGTTGTAGAAGCACAACCCCAAGAAGAAGAAATGTATACTGGTGGTCAGAGGAATTGGCCTCTTTGCGAAAGGCATGCCTCAAAGCAAGAAGGAGATATGACCGTTCAAACGGAGATCCTCTGTTGAAGGAGGCATATACAGAGGCCAAAAGAATCCTCAGGAAGGAGATACGCGCTGCAAAAAGAAAGAGCTGGAAGAACCTAATTGGTGACGTCGAAAATGACCCATAGGGTCTAGCTTATAAAATCGTTAACAAGAAATTGTTATCAAGGCAAAAGACCCCCGGTCTAGACAATCCCGATTGGGTCCGGCAAATTATAAAGGCCTTATTTCCTCCAGCAGAACCATGGCCTAGGATGGACTGGAGTGACTGTCAAGTCGGTGAGGATCAACTCTTCACTCTTAGAGAATTGCAGAATGCAGGCAGCAGATTGAAGCCAGGCAAGGCGCCTGGAATCGATGGGATAAGCAACAAGATCCTTAAACAAGTGATCGTTGCTTCACCTCAGATTCTCTTAGAATGCTACAACAACTGCCTAAAGAGAGGAGAGTTTTTCCGCGACTGCAAAAGACAGAGGCTGGTCCTCCTAAGGAAAGGAGACAAACCTCTAGATAAAGTCTCATCCTACAGGCCTATATGCCTGTTAGATACGATGGGTAAGCTTCTGGAGGACATGGTTCTGCAGAGAATGCAATCTCACTTGACCGGAGAGAATAGTCTGTCTGACAACCAATTTGGTTTCCGCAAAGGCCTGTCCACAGTAGACGCCATTCAGAAGGCGGTGGACCTAGCCAGAGAAGGAAAAAACAAATTGGGACCAGGGAAGAAAAAGGGCTTCTGCGCGTTGGCAGCCATTGATATACGCAACGCGTTTAATACCGCGCGATGGGAAGATCTCATCAAGTCGATGAGAAACAAAGGAATACCGCCCTACCTATTGCGGATAATGGATAATTATCTTAGCGACAGGTGGGTAATATACGAGGTTGACACCTGCACTTTGAAAGAGGAGATGCAGAGAGGTGCCCCCCAAGGCTCAAGGATAGGACCATTCGTATGGAATGTCTCGTATGACGACTTCTTGCGAGTGGGTCTACCTGAAGGCGCGGTGATCATCGGCTTCGCGGACGACGCGTTGATCGTATGCACTGCCGAAACTGTAGAAGCCCTGGGTGTATTGGTGAACGAATGTCTGAGACGGGCAAAGCGCTGGCTGGAGGCCAGAGGCCTCCAAATGGCTCTGGAAAAGACCGAAGCGCTGCTAGTCACAGACAGACGTGGTTATACAGCCCCTGGTATTCAGATAGACGGATTCGAGGTCCAATGGAGGAATCATATAAAATATTTAGGTGTCGAACTCGACAAATTTTTGAATTTGAAACACCATATAGCCGTAGCATGTCGGAAGGCCGAACAGTGTTCGGCAAGTTTAGCTCGTCTAATGCCGAACATTGGTGGGCCTTCTGAAGCAAAGAGGAGACTGGTGGCGAGTGTTGCCCTTTCAAAGCTGCTATACGCAGCACCTGTATGGGCTCCTACCCTGCGAAATGACAGAAGTAAAACCATCTGTAAAAGGATACTGTCCACGCAAAGAAATGCTACTACACGTATCATTTCGGCCTATCGGACAGTACCGACGTGTGCTGCTCAGGTCCTTGCCAGCGTCCCGCCGGCAGATCTTTTGGCACAAGAAAGGGAGGAAGTTTTCCTTCTTTTCAAGAAGAGAAATTCTTCCGCATATACGGAAGATAATAGACCCAGCAAGGACCAAAGTCGCCGAGATGCGAGAAGCAGACTCGTCGACAGATGGCAAGAACAATGGAGTGGGGAGGAGACAGGCCGATGGACGTATCGGCTGATACCTACACTCGCCACCTGGATAAGTAGGAAGCACGGAGTGGTTTCCTACTATTTAACCCAAGCTTTTACAGGGCACGGGTGTTTCGGCTCTTATCTGGAGCGATTTAAAAAAGTCGATAGCTCGAAGTGTGTGTACTGCAAGTTCCCAGTGGACGACCCAGAGCACACACTCTTTAGCTGTAAGCGTTGGGACGCGGAGAGGCAGGTTATGTTTACTGGTGTTAATCGCAAGGTTACACCGGAGAACATGATCCCGCTTATGACTCGCTCTCCCGAGGATTAGCGAACCATCGAGACCTTCATACATTATGTTATGAGGGTCAAAGATCTCGATGGTCGCCAAAGAATGGAGGTCCCGTAGAATAAGGGAGAAAGTCGCTTTGGCGACAGAGGAGGGGATATAAGACTACTCCTGAAGGCGATACGCGCGAAAAGTGCTAGCCGGGAGTGGTTCTTAAGGTCCCCAAATAAGGGTGTGTTTTTAGCGGGTCGGCAGAACATCGCCACCCCCGCATAACCCTGTAGTACGGGCTACAGTTTGATTGGAATTTGTCTTCTCTTGAATGTAAAAGGATGAACATTCTCACAATATAATAAAATACGATGTATAAATACAATATTCCCACACTTACCTCCGGTCAATATTTCAGCTTTAATTACATGATTTGGTAAATCTAACACCAATAATTTTGTTCCGTTACATAAACATTTATTAATGCTAAGGTTTCTAATTAACATTACAACTGAATGTATTCTCAAATGTACTAAATGTGATGGTAAACCAGATGGCGATAAAGTGTTTAAATATTCTGGTAAAATAACATCATGATTATTAACCTTATCAGAATTATCTATACATTTAATACTTTTATATACTTTTTCTATATCGTTATCTAATAACAATACATTTTGTTTGTTAGTGTCATTAACATTAATATTTCTAGGTGCCAAAATAGAGTAAAATGACAATTCTTGAAATTTTTTCTCTTTAATCAAGTGTTCATACGTATTTCTTGCAATATCAACATTTCCTTTTTCAATAATTTTTTGTAGTAAATGAACACAATCTTTAACATCATTATTTGTACCATTTCCTATTTCTAACAGAAAATCTATAAACTCTGTTTCTTCTGGTAAAGCTCGCATGTTTTCAGATAATGTAAATATTATAAATTTCTTTCACAATTTACTCTTTTTAATAGACAAGTTAACAATTTAATATTTTGTACCTCTTTCTTTTATTGGTAAAACTTGTCTAAAATCACCTCCTAAAATGATTATTATACCACCAAAAGCAGTATCGATTTGCATGATGTCTTTCAATGTTCTATCCATAATTTCTAAAGCATACCTTGGTGCCATTGGAAATTCATCCCAAATAAAGACCTTACAACTTTTAAAACCAAACCTTCTTTAGACTGTACTTTTATACTGGATGATGAATCACTATATAACGGCACAGGTAATCCCAATACTTTGTGAACAGTTCTATCCATAGAAAGTAAAGATGCAGCTATTCCTGTAAAAGCCACATTACAAACATTTTTACCTTCGCTTCTTAGTAAATGCCACAAAGTTATGTACATAAATGTCTTGCTAGATCCTCCAGAACCATCCACATATAAGTTACGACAAGTGTTTTTGCCACAATTATTTACTGCATTTAATACAGAATCAACAACAATCTTTCTATCTTTCTTTGCCTTAGACTCTTTCTTCGTCAAAATTCACAGAAAAATCAATTTCTAAATTCTCACATTCATCTTCAACATCGGTTAATTCAGGAAAATCATGAAGGTGATATCCTTCTTCAGACAATAATTCTCTTATATTAATAAATGACTTATTTTCAGCTATTACATTATTAAAATCTCTGACATAATCTTCTGACATATGAGCTTTAAACTGTTTCCTAAGTTCACCTGCATTTATTGGACGACAGTGAATTAAAATCCTTACAAATAATTCACGAAGTGAATAAGGCATCATCCACAAAAAAGCTTCCTCTAATGTTTCTTTCCATACCTGATCATGTTCAATAAGTTCTAATACTAAACAAGCAGTCGTAAAACTCTGATGAATTACTCCATCAACAGTTCTTAATGATTCATATGAAATTGCAATTTTTACTGTAAAGAGTAACAATCTAAGATGAAATAATTCTATATCACTTGTATTAACAAAATACATTGTTCCTATCACTTTCTCTTTATTACTTCTCTCGATCCACTCAC
Organism: Ganaspis brasiliensis; assembly: GCA_037103525.1. NCBI lineage: Eukaryota > Metazoa > Arthropoda > Insecta > Hymenoptera > Figitidae > Ganaspis > Ganaspis brasiliensis. The sequence continues at coordinate 477,702 of JAZKLR010000550.1, forward strand.
ATTCCTTTTTATCCCATCTGTAATATTCTGGAATTTCAGTATAAAAAAATTTATGAGCATTAGCATTAGGTTTATTTAAATTAAAATAATCAGATAACTGTGTATTTTTTATAAAATCAAATGATATTTCTTGACTTCCTTGTTTTTGTTGAATAAAAACATTTGGTTCATTCGGTAAATGCAGCGGTGAACGACATATGCTATGACTTTTTTTGTATAAATGTTTAATTAAAACTCTCCATGCAGCTTCAACTGGACCTACATATCCATTTTCTTCATAATGATTTACTTCATTATGATTAATTGTAGATTCTCCGTTACTATTGGTAATGATAATTGATGCGGAATCATGACCCTTTTAAATATTTATTTTTATAATTATTTCACCGACTTAATACTTGATACTACTTCAACATTTATGTGACAATTAAATTTTTTGACAATTAAGAAAATAAGGTACACCAAAACAATTGTCAACAACATAACCATTTGGCTTCATGTAAGTTTTACCTGCATCTCTAAGAAGATATGCGACATAACAATTATCGTCTACGGTAGTTTCTTCTTGTAAAATTTCAGGAAAATTTTTATAACATTTTCCATCAACTAAACACCAATCTCCACAAGGACCATAAATATTATTTGCCATTATAATTTCATGCAATGTGAGATTTACATTCTTGTCAGGTATCTCAGCTGAAATGTAACGAGCAACAACTTCTGGTGATAATATTTTAGAATAAGTTGCCAAAATCACCAACCAAAGAATATTGGGTAATCCCAATTTTTTTAACAAACAAAATACTGCTACTTATATTAAGTTATTTGTATGCAAATCCATGTAACTAAAAAAAAGAACTACAATATATAGTTTATAATTTAAAAAGCGATTATTTCAAAATTGCAGAAATATATTTTTTAAGAAACATAATAAAAAGCAAATCAATAATATTCAACGATAAAAACATATATCCGCACAGCTTTCTATAAACTATGCACCTGCGCAATGGTTTCCTTAGGTAGTTACGCATGCGCAGTAGTTTTCTCTTAATTCTAGGCATGCGCAGTTGTTAAAATTTTTACGATCAATGACAGTTCAACTATGTCCAAGCGAAAGAACATGGAAAAACACATTAACAAAAAAGTTATATACATTGTGTAAAACATACAATTTTTAAGAGTAAATTGCACATACAACATTTTACACATGGAAAACAATGACATTTTATTTTTTAAAGGACTTAAAAAAAAACCTGAACCTACGCCTTTGAGCGTCTACAGAAATGTCTAATGTCTCTTTCCATCTTTAAGCTACCTAATGCATTTATCTCTTCTCCTGTAGACGTTGCGTCTACAGAAATATCTAGTGTCTCTCTCAATCTTTAAGATGCCTAATGCATTTTTCTCTCTCGCGTACAGAGCGTCTACAGAAAATAGCTAAGTAATTTCTTATATAATAGGATTACCATGTACTATTTTGTGAATTCTTGGAGAACTTTGGAACTCTTTATTCTAAGTAAATAAGTAAATTTCTAAAAGAATTTTTTACACAAAAATTAAATGGAAGATTTCCTGAAACTATGTTAATTAAATTTAACCCCCCCCCCCAGTACCCCCAGAAAATTTTTTATTAAAGTATGAAAGATTAAAAACTTACAGAACAAAATTTGTTATATTTTATAAATATTTTAAAGCAGAAAAGAATAAATTTTATAAAATTAAATACATTTTTAACATTTTTATTAGTTCTTATCTTCAATAATATAAATTTTGTTCTTAAATTTCAAAATTTTGATTAAATATGAATATTGTTTTGTATTATTGGTCATTAATTAGAGTAATAATAAAAAAAAACACTGTGCATGCGCAATTTTTAAATTTCACAAGAGCACATGTGTGACTACTACAGTGCATCACTGCGCATGTGTAACAGCAATAATGAACAACTGCGCATGCGATATGCCAAGGTGTCGTAGTGCGCACATTTAGACTGTCGTAGTGCACTACTGCGCAGGTGCAACAATATGTTGAGCATGCAAAAATGTTAAATGTAACATGCCAGACACGAATAGTGCCAGTGCGCATTGTTACACATAATAATAACATAAAAAGCTATACAGTTTAAGTTGCCTATTAGGGAAAGCAGGTGCAATTTGAAGTGTACGACGACAATACATTTTATGGTGGAAAATACAAAATTTTAATTAATTGTCTCAAAAAATTATTGAAAAAAGTGTAAAATCAAAAATATGATAATAAATACATTGAGATATGGCAGGTGTCCATCTTGGGGTACATGACATCATTTTTTAAGCCCCAGTAAAAATTTGTGTAGAAACACAATTTTAGTAATATCATATTAGAAAATTATTATACGATAAATAAATAATATTATAACCTTAAATACTTATTCTAAATCACAAATTTAAATAACGTTACCAACTTAAGGAAAAACTGCAACAAAACTTTTTTAGACGAAAAATCAGGTAGCATGTGTAGAACAAAAACAAACTGTTTTTTTCGTCAAATGTGCACAACTATATAAACAACAAAAATGATAGAAAACACAAGGCGCTGTCACCTTGAACAAAACTTTTATACGAAATGTCCATCTTGGGGCCCTCTCCCCTACATTTACAAAATAAACAACCTAGAAGGTTATGTTTGACATGTAAACAAACCTACTTCATTTTATAAGATTAACACTTACCTTATAATTTTACTCCAAAATAAACTTCGGACATGACAAGCACTTATGCATATGTGCATATATGTATATGCGTTGGTGCATCTAATTACTCAAAACGATATACACATCACACATGCAGAGGTTTGCACATAGGCGCTTCATAATAACAATCTGCATTTCGTCTCTCTCAATTTTGGGGATAAAGGAAATAGAATAAACCAATCAGAATTTGCTTTCCAATATGAGCAATTATCTGATTGGTCTATTCTGCTAGATTTTTCTAAACCCCCTGATCCTACCCCTTTAAGCGTCTACTGAAATGTCTAGTGTCTCTTTCCCTCTTTGAGCTACCTAATGCATTTGTCTCTTTTCCTGTAGACGTTGCGTCTACAGAAATGTCTAGTGTCTCTCTCAATCTTTAAGATACCTAATGCATTTTTCTCTCTCGCGTACAGAGCGTCTACAGAAAATAGCTAAGTAATTTCTTATATAGGATAAATATTTTAAAGAAAAAAATAATAAAATTAATAAAATTAAATACATTTTTAACTTTTTTATTAGTTTTTATATTCAATAATATAAATTTTTCTATTAAATTTCTTAAATTTCAATATTAAGATTGAATTTAAATATTCTTTTTTATTATTGGTTATTAATTACAATAATAATGGAAAAAACCAATTTAAACCGATATTTTACATAATAGTACTTTCGCGGAAGTGCACTTACAATGCTACAGTGTTACGCATGCGCAATAATAAAACGGATTTCTACTCCGCACTTATTAAAAAAAGTATACAATATGTACTGAAAATGTACTTATCTGGTAAAGTACAGCACTGCGCATGCGTAATTATTGAATTTCATTAGATCACATGTGTGACTATCACTGTGCATCATTGCGCATGTGTAACAGCAAGACAAAGCAACTGCGCATGTGAAATGTTTGTTTTGTAGTGCGCACGTTTACACAGCTGTGGTGCACTACTGCGCATGTGCAACAATATGTTGTGCATGAAAAAATGTTCAGTTTAACATGCTTGACACGAATAGTGCCAGTGCGCATTGTTAAAAACTATAATAACATGGTAAAATGAAGATTATTGTAAGTTGCCTATTAGAAAAAGTAGGTGAACTTTGAAGTGTGTACGACGATGAACGACGTTTTCTCGGTATCGCATTAATATAATAGAAGATTACCACGTACAATTTTAGGAATATTGAGAGGACTTTAGAACTATTTATTCTCAATATATAAGTAAATTTTTACAAAACTTTTTTTATCACTAATTATAAGGAAGATTTTCTGACAGTATGTTAAATATTTATAACTCCCCCCCCGTCCCCCGGTACCCTTAGAAAATGGTTTATTAATGTATGAAAAATTGAAAACTTTTAGATCAAAATTCGTTACATTTTATAAATATTTTAAATAAAAAAATAATAAAATTAAATACATTTTTAACTTTTTTATTAGTTTTTATATTCAATAATATAAATTTTTCTATTAAATTTTTTAAATTTCAATATTAAGATTGAATTTGAATATTCTTTTCTATTTTTGGTTATTAATTACAATAATAATGGAAAAAACCAATTTTATCCGATATTTTACATAATAGTACTTTTGCGGAAGAGCACTTACAATGCTACAGTGTTACGCATGCGCAATAATAAAACGGATTTCTACTGCGCACTTATTAAAAAAAGTATACTATATGTACTGAAAATGTACTTATCTGGTAAAGTACAGCACTGCTCATGCGTAATTTTTTAATTTAATTAGAGCACATGTGTGACTATCACTGTGCATCATTGCGCATGTGTAACAGCAATACAAAGCAACTGCGCATGTGAAATGTTTGTTTTGTAGTGCGCACGTTTACACAGCTGTGGTGCACTACTGCGCATGTGCAACAATATGTTGTGCATGAAAAAATGTTCAGTTTAACATGCTTGACACGAATAGTGCCAGTGCGCATTGTTAAAAACTATAATAACATGGCGAAATGAAAATTATTGTAAGTTGCCTATTGGAAAAAGTAGGTGAACTTTGAAGTGTGTACGACGATGAACGAAGTTTTCTCAGTATCTCATTAATATAGTAGAAGATTACCATGTACAATTTTATGAATATTGAGAGAACTTTAAAACTCTTTATTCTCATTAAATAAGTAAATTTTTACAAAACTTTTTTAAACACTAATTATATGGATGATTTTCTGACAGTATGTTAAATAATTATAACTCCCCCCCCCCCGGTACCCCTAGAAAATGGTTTATTAATGTATGAAAAATTGAAAACTTTCAGATCAAAATTCGTTACATGTTATAAATATTTAAAAAAAAAAATAATAAAATTAATAAAATTAAATACATTTTTAAGTTTTTTATTAGTTTTTATATTCAATAATATAAATTTTTCTATAAAATTTCTTAAATTTTACTATTAAATTGAATTTGAATATTCTTTTCTATTATTGGTTATTCATTACAATAATAATGGAAAAAACCAATTTTTACCGATATTTTACAAAATAGTACTTTCGTTGAAGTGCTCTTACAATGCTACAGTGTTACGCATGCGCAATAAAAAAACGGATTTCTACTTCGCACTTATTAAAAAAAGTATACAATATGTACTGAAAATGTACTTATCTGGTAAAGTACAGCACTGCGCATGCGTAATTTTTGAATTTAATTAGAGCACATGTGTGACTATTACTGTGCATCATTGCGCATGTGTGACAGCAATACAAAGCAACTGCGCATGTGAAATGTTTGTTTTGTTTTTGTTTAAATTTCAATATTAAGATTGAATTTGAATATTCTTTTCTCTATTGGTTATTAATTACAATAATAATGGAAAAAACCAATTTTAACCGATGTTTTACATAATAGTACTTCCCTGTCGAAAAATCTGATATCAGATCTGACATCAGAATTGATATTAGAACTGACATCAGAATTGATATCAGAACTGACATCAGAAATGACATCAGATCTGATATCAGATCTGATATCAGAAATGATATCTGATTTTGGGACTAGAACTGATATCAGTTCTGATGTCAGTTCTGATGTCATTTCTGATGTCATTTCTGATGTCATTTCTGATGTCATTTCTGATGTCATTTCTGATATCAGTTCTGATGTCATTTCTGATGTCAGTTCTGATATCATTAAAAAAAAAAAAAAATTATTTTTTTTCCTTTAAACAATGGGTTGAATTGTTCTTATTTAAAACATAAAACCCGTATAAATTTTTCTTGAATGTAGTATGAAGCGTACAAAATAAGGATGTCCACAAATAGTATAAAAATCGTGGTGATATCTATGGGGGAGTCATGACACTTTTGAATCCTTTTTAGAATTTATTTATTTTTTTTTTTTCTTTAATCTACGGATTGCATTATAAATAATGTTACAGCAATTTTAATGCCTTAAGGAGGATAATGACAGTAAAATAATCTCAAACTAAGAAATGCTTTTAAAAGCAAACAAGATTAAAAAACAGAAATTTTAATGCCTTAAGGAGGATAATGACAGTAAAATAATCTCAAACTAATAAATGCTTTTAAAAGCAAACAAGATTAAAAACAATATTAACTCCAAGAAATTTTGAAAGCTCTAGTTGTACAGTTTTCAGAAAAAGTAGGTTACGACAAAATTTGTTGTCAAATAATAATTATTCAATATTTTCGATTTTTTCTTTCAGCTCAGACAAAAATCGCAATTTTCATCAAAATTTTATAAACCTTAGCTAATTTTACTCTTTAAAGTATTCTCTACAAACGTAATAATTTTAACATTGTTTAAAGTTTGATTTTCGACAAATATAAATAATTCCAGTTTTTTTGGAGCGTTTCTTAGTTTCAGGTAATTTTACTGTCACCATCCTCTTTAATCGTTATTTTAAAAAATTACAAAACGTGAAATTTTGTTAGAATGAGGTTTATTATTTTTCAATGTATACATCGTAGAATTTAATGTCAGCAGTAAAAAGAAGGTTAATAATGGTACAAATTAGGCACCGAAGACAAATATTCTAAGCCATCATTCGCTGTCATATGAACACATATTTTTTGAATGTCTAAAGTGGAGATACAAGATTTTTCACAATGAATTTTCACAATTTTCTTTATCACGCGACAAGAACTGTTCTGTAGAAAATTGCATGTGTCAACTTGTCTTACTAGAGTATACTCAGTGTTTTTTTCTAAATCTACAATAAAGTGAATCAATTGTACGTAAGAACCATCAGTTAATATTGCAAAAGAATTATCGGATCTTTCATTAATTTTAAGACATGACATATTTTACTATATGAAAGTGCGCGACTAGAAAGTCCTAACTTTTCAATCCAATATGTATCAACGCTTGATCCAGAACCAAAGTACCTGGTAGACAAAGTTCTCATAGTTTTTTGAACTACTGTAGTACCAAGATTGTCAAAGTAATGTTTTATATCATATAAAGAATTAGGGTAAATACGATCTTTTAAAATGAGCATACTGTATTGCAAGCTAATTCGACGACATATCTGATGATGAACACCGTTTGCAGCGTGAATGACTTTTAATAGTTTCCCATTCTCAGATTCGAATGCATAAGTGTTATGAGCCCAAAGCGGTCCCCAGTCATAAACACTCCTTGCTAAATGTAAAAGGAGGTGAACATTAAATGTCATAGCCACTTTGGAATACAGGATTTCAGTTTCACCAACAAATTGTAGTAAAAGTTGATGAGCCATATCTACATCAGAAAATTGGACATTGTCTTTCAATAATAAATACATTGCTTCGACAAAAAGGGACCAGTGTATAAATAATTTATCAGGCAATATATCTTTTAGAATTGGTAAACTGTAAAATAATGTCCAGTTCTCCCATTCCCGAGCCTTCCAAAATTCTTTCTCGGAGAAAGAACGGGTCAATCGAACTATTTGATTAGGTACTTTTAATTTTTTCAAGTAGGCATCAATTTCTGAAACAAAACGTTTTGGAAATAATGCCGACTTCTTCGCATTCCCAAACCATTTTGTTGCGAACTGCTTTGCAACACCACTACAACAATGTAAGCTGTCTGGTACAACACCATTTATAATATTAAATTTTAATAAATTTATTAAATGTGATGGACCTTTTACGCCAAACTTTGGTGTATTAAATTTCGCTGCTAATTTCATATGTTTAACAGTATCTGTCATGTTTCTTTCTGCTGGCACCGTACTTTGCAGAGGGTATTTTATATTTCCTGATCGCGGATTATTAGGATTGCTTTTAACAGACTCACCAGGATGTAAACATGTATGACAACCGTAACAGCCATTAAATTGTGTAAATCCTATCATTGGAGCTCGAGCTACACTATCTACGCAACAGACCGAAGCAAAAATTTTAATTTTAATTTCAGAGTCGTTAAATTGGCACTTCACTCCTTCCGTGGAAAGAGAATTCATTTTCTCGACGAAGGGACCTAAAAAGGTATTCATATTTGGTTTACTTTGTCCAAACCAAAGACCCGCTAATATTAAATCTTTCGTTCTAACGTGGTATGGTAATTCATTTATCATCAAATAAATCGGCCAGATCGAGTAACTCGAGCTAGTGAACAACGGTGCACCATCTGTGTTAAACGTCACGGTAGCATATTTTTTTTTGTCAGCTTCACTTAAGCTGGATACAAAATCTCTATACTGCTTCCCGTCATAAATATCACGAATACTGTTCTTTTCGAAAACTCGTTCGTTAACAACATAATTGTAGTAATCTCTATTACATTCTAATAAATTTGCAATCGGTGAAGCAACGTCTAGCATGACAAAGAAATCTTTATAAGCATATTGTTTCACGTCGATCTTTAACTTACACACTTTGCATTGTAAGAACCGATTTTTACGTTTAAATTGTCCAACATATGCACCACATTTCGGACAAGTGCCATGCAGTTCAGTACAACTTTTAGGATAGAATAGTTTATCAATGAAATATTTACTGTTTGGTAAAATGTGATATGTAAAAATGCAATTGATAAGCATAAACAAATCAGTAATCTGGGTTAAAGACAAAGCGTGAACAAGAGCGTATTTAACAAGTATTAGTACTATTTCACCCACACTTTTATTCACGGGGACAGTTATTGGTTTTTTAAAATTGTCGTTGTTAACTAAATCTTCAAGGGAAGTGACGCGTTGAAATGATTCATCTGCATTTCTTGATACATCAGGAACTTCATTTTCAAAAAAGTAATCTTCCTCATTAATATCGTCGAAGTAATCATCTTCAGCTGGTTCCTAAAATATTAGAAATAATGAACCTATCTTTTTAAAATTTGCTGATAAATGAGCGCATTTAAAAGTAACTAATTGCAGTTCAACATAATCACACTTGTCTAATCTTACAATTAGAAACAATCAATAATTATTTTTAGTATTCTGATTATAATATATTTGATTTTGAGAAAATTGAAATCGATTCTTTTATTCATATGAGGTGCTAATTTGAAATCTCTCAAAATTAAAAAAAAAAAACAATTATAAAGTTAGACTTTCTATATCAAGGACAAAAAATTGTATTATTTAATTGAATTTAAAAATACGAGATCGTATAGAACTGCTCTATGATGTTCCGTTCATTCCATTCTTACCTGAACAAATTTTGTTGAAATTGTATTTTCAATGTCATCAATATCTTCTGCTAGACTGCTAATGACCTCGTGTAAATGCTTATCATTTTGTTCAAACATGAAATGTAGCTGATCATTGTCGAGATGAAGCTGATCATTTTCGAGATGAAGCTGATCATTGTCGAGATGAAGCTGATCATTATCGAGATGAAGCTGATCATTGTCGAGATGAGGCTGAAAGTTTCTTAATATTAATTACTCTTATTCAGGTTGTACAGAAGTAGTACAATTTAATATTGTCGTAAAATTGTCAGGAAAATTAAGAGTGTTTAGAAACAATTTTTGTGTACGGCCAATTAGGTTAAATAAAAACATAGGGTGATAAAAAATAGTTTATGTTTGCCCTTATTTCACAATTTTGAAGCAAGTTTACGGTTCAATCAATACCGTTCTATCGTCAAAGTGTTTTTTAAATTAGGCAAAAAAAAATTTTAATGGTGTGCTTTTTTTAATAATCGTAAATCAGAAGCAAAAATTTTTGATTAGGGCAACTTACCCTTATTTATTTTTATTTCATTTATTACAATCGAATGAATTTTCGCTTTAAAAGTCTGAACTTGAAACCTAAAATCTTCAATTATGTTTGATATTTCTTAACGAATTTCTTCAACTTCCAGGTTCTGTCTAATTTATCGAAAATATCATCCATTTTCTTAGTTAACCTAAAATCTTACTTTAATTTTATCACTTTTTTGTTGATGACTTCAGTTTATATTATCTTCATGTAATTTTAAATTATTTCCATTGTAATTATTTTTCTAATTTTTAAATTCAGAAATTTTTTTTAAAGATTTTCTTTAATTTTTTATTATTTTTTTATATTCAACTTGTAATCAAGAATCTTTCATTTTGTTTGTCACTAGCAAAATTAACGTATCCTAAAGGACGTTAGAAACTGTACATTGTTATTTGTCATTCAAAACTATAAATTTTTTCAAACCCAAATAATGAAAATTTGTAGAATAATTATAGGGCTTGGATCGACTTTAAGATAAATAAAATATATAAAATCAAATAAAAGTCACATGAAATAGAAAAAAAATTCACAAAGAAATATTTTTGTTGAAATCATTTTATATATTTTTTACATTTTTAAAGAAAATAATAGTAATTGTAATTAATAGTAATTTAGTTTCAATTTGTATTTTTTTAGAATTATTGAATTTGTTATGCTTCCATGGACTTTAAGCCACTTAAAGATATAAAATTGATAAAATATGGTTTCAAAGTTCGACTGTCAAGTAACTTAATTTTTCGATTTTTAACCATTATTTGTAAGAAAATGGAGTTGATAAAAAAATTGTTTACTTGACCAATATGATGCAAATGAGTGTAACTTTCAAATTTCACTAACAATTACTACTTTTTCACTAATTCTTAGCAGACATTTTTACTAATCCATTTTGTGGACGGCTTTTAATTGTTTCATTAATAGATAGTTTTTAATTATTTTTTTGAAATTTAAATCAAATTCTTGAATTATGTTCATGAATTCACAATTTTTTTCTTCCATTTTTAATTATCTTCTTTAATTTTCAACTACTTTCATCAATATTCAATAATTCATTGCTTTTGCTTCCTCATAGAAGAAGCTTTGTGATCGTTAAGATTTTCGATTTTCCAAAAGTAGTCTAAATCGACTCATTTTCATCTAAAAAGCGTAAATTTTCATTCCTAAGCAAATGTATAAATGTGTGTATATGTGTGTATGTGTGTGTGTACGTGTGTGTGTATACGTGTGTATGTATAGCGTTTTTTGTCGCCAGGATATCTCGAGAACGCTTCAACGGATTTTAATAAAATTTGGATGACTTTTTAAGCTCGTGAATATCTAAATTGAGATACAGGGATTTTTAAAAATACCCAATCAAATTTTTTTGAGTACCTTTTTTCATTGAAAAAAATTGTTTTTTGTCAACATTTTTTCCAAGCTAAAAATACAACTTAATGAATACAAAAATCATATTTCTTATCTCAAAACGAATCGATTGACCTATATAACTTTTATAATTGATCAAAAATTCGTAAAATGATTTATGTTTTTTCATTTCTTTTGCACTTAAAATTGTCTTTTATTAATAACTTCTTCAATTAATTAACATATTATTAATTTATTACTTCCTCTATGAGTAAGCAATTTATTTTGCTTACTTGGAAGCAAAATGTCCATGAAATGTACAGAATTGACACCTAGTTTACAGTTATTTTATTCAATTATCACTAATACTTTTGTAATTTCAATTCATTTGTTCAATTATTAAAATATTTTCTTGAATTTTCAATTACAAATAATTTTCACTCAATTTCTTTTTATTTGTTTGATTTTTCAATTATTTTCATAAATTTTATATTATTTACTTTAATTCTAAATTATATTCTTGACATTTCACTAATTCTGGGCTTCTTTTCCATTATTTCTTTTCTATTATTGATAATTTTCTTTAATTTTAATTCAATTGTTCAATTATAGTCTTCAATTTTCAATCATGTTTCTCAAATCTCAATTCCATTATTCAATTTTGAACGAGATTTCCAATTATTTATTTCAATAATAATAATTTGCTGATTTTTTCAATTATTTTTTTCCATTATCAATAAATTCATTTGAATTTCAATTGATTTTTTCAATTCTTCTATTATTTTCTCGAATTCTTCTTTACTCTTTCGTAATTTCAATTCCATTACTAAATTATCAATTATTTTCTACAATATACAATCATTTTCGACTTCTTTTAATTATTTTTTTCAATAAGGAATCATTTTTTTTCATATACAATTCATTTGTTCAATTTCTTCAACTTTCAATTCCACTCTTCATTATTCAATTATTTTCGTCATCTTGTAATTTTTTTTCAATTCTCAATTGGTTTAATCTAATTTCAATTTAATTCTTTAATTTTCAATTTATTTTTTCAATTCTCAATAATTTTCTTTAATTTTCAATTTTCAATTATCGTTCTTCAATTTCTTCTACAATCTATCTTTATTTTAATGGAGGTAGAGTGAATTAAGTGGTTCTGGAGGGGTGAGAGAGTTACGTGGTTCTAGAGGTAGGAAGGGAGTTACGAGGTTTTGATTTGTATACATTCATTTTATACGAAATAATAAATTTAATATTAACTAAAATTAATTTCTCTTTTAAAAAAAAGTCGGAAAATAAGTTCCCCTACTTATCAGATAATTTTAAGAAAACAATTTTTGCTACTACCCAAAAAAATTTTAGCCCAAAAATACTACCAAAAATCTGAAAAAAGTCCAAAAGTCATATTTTAATCGCACAATCTGAGACATGTAATTACAAAATTGAAGAAACTAACTGAAAAATATTGAAAATAATTGACAATTGAAAACAAAACTGGACAAATGTTGAGATACCTAATTACACAACTGAAAAAGAATAATTTAAAAAAGACGGAATATTAAATTCAAACAAAAAAATTGGAAAATTAAGAAAATTATACAACTAACTGTTGGAAACAATTGCAAATTGAAAACTGAATTGAAAATCGAAAAAGTAATTGAAATTAAAGAACATAGTAAAATGTTAAAAAAATAAATTGAAAGTTTAAGAATTGAATTGATATTTAAAAAAATAATTAATAATTAAAAAAAAGTACAAAAGGACGAAAAAAAATTACAAAAGGAAGAAAAAATATTCAAATTAAAAAAGAAATTGTAACAATGGAGAGATTAATACACAACATAACAAAGTAATTGGAAAAATTAAATAATAATTACAAAATTCTAAGATAAATAATTGGGAATTGAAAAAATTGTTGCAAATAATTGAAGACTGCGTAAAGTAAATAATAATTAAAAAGTGGTAGTTGAAAAGTAGATTAATTCCAAATTGGAAGAAATAATGTAAAAAATCAAACAATTAATATTAAATTTAAACAAAATAATTTAAAAATTATGAAAATTATATGAGTAATTGTTGGAAATAATTGAACAATAACATCCAGTTACATAAACTCTATTAAAAAATAAAAAAAATTATTAATATTGAAAAAAACTTATTGTAAAAAGAAGGAAAAAAAATTGAAAAATTGCAAAAAGGAATTGAAATATAAAGAATAAACTTACAAATTGAAAAAAGCCGATAACACAGCCCCACAAAAAAAAAAGTGTCATGTACTTTTGACCGGAATACCCTAGCCCTATGTATTTTGACGCGCTGAACACGAATCCGAAGTCAGTTTTGCTCCATCACGTCAGGATTTTTTCCTAACCTCAAAATCAATAAAATGACACTTTTTGTTCATTAGCATGTGAACCCAACTTAACATTAATACATGCCTTGGGCGAATAGAAAGCTTGGATTGTGACCTTTAAATCGCTTTTTTAAAAATTGTTCTACGATGATTTTTAACGAAGTTATGATGTTTTATTTAAAATATAAATTTTTTCCAAATGTAAATAACACTTCAATTATTGATGTGGTATGGCGTAATGGAAAAAAATGATTTTAAATAAAACATCATAACTTCGTTAAAAATCATCGTAGAACAATTTTAAAAAAAGTATTTTAAAGGTCACAATCCAAGCTTTCTATTCGCCCTAGGCATGTATTAATGTTAAGTCGGGTTCACATGCTAATGAACAAAAAGTGTCATTTTATTGATTTTGAGGTTAGAAAAAAATCCTGACGTGATGGAGCAAAATGGACTTCGGATTCGTGTTCAGCGCGTCAAAATACATAGGGCTAAGGTATTCCGGTCAAAAGTACATGACACTCTTTTTTTTTTGTGGGGCTGTGTAATTATTGAATATGGAAGAAAATGATTGATAAATTGCTTTGAATTTTTTTAAAATTAATTAATAATCGAACAAAATAATTGAAAAAGGCAAGAATTTTTTAATACTGAAGACAATAATCGAAAATTAAAAAATGGAATTTGAAATATGAAGAAAATAGTTGTAGAATTAAAAAATTGAATTTAAAATTTGAAATGATTTGTATGAATGAAAAAAAATAATGGTCAATTTAATTAAACAAATTAAAGAAGGTAAATTTAATTTAACTGAAAAGTTAAAAATTAAATTGAAATTTAAAGAATGTAATTTTAATTTGAGGAAGGCATTTTAAAAAAGGTGATAATTATTAAATATATGAAAAAATGAAATTAAAATTTGAATTAAAAATTTGAAATTGAAGAAAATATTTGAAAATTGAAGACAATTTTAAAAAATAATTTTAAACTCAAAAAATTATTTACATTTTTAAAAAATAATTAAAAATTAAAGAATTAAATTACATTTTTAAGAAGACAGATAGATAATTAAAGGGAAAATTACAAAATGACAAAATTATTAAATACTATAGAAAAGAATTGACAAATGAAAAAAATTTCAACACTCGTGAGAATAATGATTCAATTTTAAGAGAGTAAATGAAAATTGAAGAAGTTTTTGAAATTGATTGAAATTTGCGTTAACTTCATAATACTCTAAAGAAAAATTTGAAAAAATTATCTGCAAAATGTCGAAAATAATAATTGACAATTGATAAAAAACTTCGACACATGACTAAATTAATACACAATTGTAAAAAAAAATATAAAAAATTGAACAATAAATATTAAATGCGAACAAGGTCATTCAAAAATTATGAAAATTATATGAATACATTATTTAAAATAATTGAAAATTGAAAAAAGTATATGATAAATGCCGAGATTTATCAAATATAGATGAAAATGATTAAAAACTAAAAAATAGAATTGAAATTTTAAAAAAAATAGAGCATTTATGAAAATAATTTAATATTTCAATTACAATCATAGAAACTTATTGATATTAAAAAAATAATTGAAAAAAGGCACCAATTTTCTAATAATTTGGAAAATAATTGAAAATTAAAAATGGAATCGAAATTTGAAGGAAATAATGGATAAGTGGAGGAAATAATTTTAGAATTGAACAATTAAATCCTAATTTGAAAACAATTTTTATGAGTGATAAAAATAATTGAAAAAAAGGAGGGAATTATTAAATATTTCAGAATTAAATTGAAAATGTAATTAATTTAATTGAAGTTTCAAGATATTTATTGATAATTGAAGGAAAAATTAGAAATTAACGAATATAATTAACAATTGACAAAAAAACTTGTGTCGAGAATAATTCAATTGTTAATTGAAAAATTAAGAAAATTAAAGAAAAAATTTTAGGAAATGAATGAAAATTAAAAAAATCAATTGGAATTTTGAAGATTGTACAGAATTTTCAAGAAAATAACTGATAATTGAAAAAGGGCAAGTATTACTGAATATTACACAAAATAATTGAAAGTTGAAGAAATGAATTGAAAATTGGAAAAAAGAATGGAGAGTTGAAGAAATAATATTAAAGTATTATTAATATGTAATGGAATTAATTGTAAACTTTAACAATGTTGAAAATTATAAAAAAAAATTTAAAGATTTACTAATTTATTTACTTTTTCACTATTTACTAATGACATTGAAATTATTTTCATCGACAATTATAAATTTGAATTTCAATCAAATATATTGTTGAAAAACTAGCAGATTTAAAACAAAAAGCATCTAAAGTGACAAAGTTCAGGTTTAATTCTAAACAGAATTAAGAAACAATTGAATGGGAAAGACTTCAGGTGTAGAAGAAAGAAAGAAAAAAGGAAGGAAGGAATAAATCTGCAAATTATTACTATTAATTTTCAAATGAACGTCTTAATTATTTTATTTTTTCATTCCTTTTGAAATTTCTTTGTCATTACTTAATTACTTTCAGTTTAAAATATTTTCCTTCAATTTTCAGTTATTTTAGACATAGTCAAACAATTTTCCTCGAAATTTCAATTACAATTTTTGATTTTTAATCTTGTCTTTAATTCCAATTATTCTTCTCACTTTTGAATTAATTTTTCCAATTTTCAATTCAATTTTTTTTTAATTAATTTATTCATTTATAATTATAATAAATTTATTCGTATCCCATGTCTTTCTTTATAATTTAAAATTGTTTTGTTTATAATTTGATTGACTTTGATTATTTTTGAATCAGTTTTTTCTTTAAGAATTATTTTTTGCAAATTTAACTAAAGCTTATGATTTTTAAATATTTTGTTCATTTTATAACAAATTTCTTAAATTAATTTTTTTTTAAATTTTACATTATTGACTTGAATTTGAATTATTTTTCTCATTTTTAAATGTTTCATCTCAATTTACGTTTATTTATCTTCTTTCAACTATTCTTGGCATTTTTATTGAATGTCTTAAAATGTCCATTCTTTAAGATATTTTTATTTAGGTATTCTTGACATTGTCATCAAATGATTTTATTTAATTGTACAATATTGTTTTTCTTTTAAATTATTTTTGTGTTTTGAAATTAATTTTTTGAATTTAATTAAATTATTCTGATTATTTTAAAATTCATTTTTAATTTCTTAATTATTTTCTTTAATTTTTACTTTTATTTTCTTTAATTAAAATTTTTTGCCTTCAACTGCAATTATAGGATCGTTTTAAATTTTTATTTGACATTTCGTAAGAAAGGGGAGGCCCAACTGTCCCTCCTCTGGGGAGGCCCTCAATTTCAAATTGCGCCACTGATTTTAAAAAACTTGACTGTCTTTTTTGTAAAATGATGTTAAATATTTAACCAATAATAGCATCACCTACCTCTTCCCTTGAGCTTCCTTCATCGTCATGGACGTTTATTTGGGCCGAAATGTCTCCCTCTATGATTGGTGAGTCTCTGATTTTCAACTCATTTTCAGTAGTTGAGGGAAGAGCTTCGACAAAATCTTTCTCTTCCTGCTAAAAATAGTGAAAACACTTAGCTACATTAACACTAAACTTAGACATTCAGAAAAATATTATAATTAAATTATTAAATTATACTTCATTACCTCCTTTCTCAGACGTTTCTGATGCCTATACCACGTTGAAGTCGGAATGGGTTGTTCCGAACCAGGCTTCAAATACCTTTTATATTCCTGACGTTCGCTCATTGCAGTGTTACAAGAATTTGGACTGCAAATTAATTTTAATTGGATTAAATAAGTTTGGAAATTAATATAATTTATTTCAAAAAAAGTTTTTTAAATCAATAAATCAGAGTGGACACTATTTTTATGAAATTAAATTTTAGGTCATTTCCCAGTTTCCTCAATCAATTTTTTGGACAGTGACGTAGCGTAATGTGCGAAATGTGCGACCGCACAGGGCCTCGCTCTCCTGGGGGCCTTGAACTTCAATTGCGTACTTAAAAAAAATAAATAAATAAATAAAAATTTTGTCTTTAATTTTCGTTTCGAAAAACTTAATATTAATTTATTGTAAATTGTAGTGTTAGACTGAGTGGCGGATTTACATTGAAGCACATGAAGCACGTGTTTCAGAGCCCGGACAATGAAGGGGCCTGTTCTCGTACTTCATATACGATATATAGGCGTATAACTCAGCGGGCCTAGTAAATAATGAAAATAATAAAAATAACAAAAAAAATTGAGAATTGAAAACAAAATTTAAAAAATGCCTACCTAGATAAATACATCATTTTTAAAAATAATTTAAAAATTAAACAATAAACATTAAAAAATTGAAACAAAAAAATTGAAAAACTGAGAAACTTTTAGGAATAATTGTTGGAAATAATTGAAAATTCAACAATTGGATTGAAAATCAGAACAAAATTGAAATTAAATAAAGTAATTGAAAATTATAGAAAATGATAAAAAATGGAAGAAAAAAATTGTAAACTGAAAAAAATGATGAAAAATTGAAAAAAATGATAAAAAATAGAAGAAAAAAATTCAAATTATAAGAATAAAATTGAAACTTGCAAAACTAATTGATAATTTGAAAAAAAATTACAAAATCTAGAAATAATTGACAACTCAAAACAAAATTCGAAAAATGGCTAGATTAATATACAACCAAATAAAATAATTGAAAATCTCAGAGAATAATTACTAAATTGTAAGAGAATAATTGAAAAATTTGTGAGAAATAATTGAAAATTGCGGAAAATTGATTGAAAGAAATAATTGAAAAATTACAAAAATAATTGAAAAAAATTGAAAACAAAACTCGAAAAATGACTAGATCGAGGACTAGATTATTGGACAATTGGAAAAAGTATTAAAAAAAAATTACGCAAGAAACATTAAAATTGTTGGAAATTATTGTCTATTGAAAATTATAAAAAAATTATTAAAATTGAAGAAAATAAATGCAAATTTAATAATTACATTGAAATTTTGAAAAATATAATTAAAAATTGAAAAAAATAATTCAAAAAAGCAGAGAATTATTAAATATAGAAGAAAATAATTGAAAACTGAAAAATGGAATTGAAAGTTGAAAGAAATTGAGATTTGAAAAAAATAATTTAAAATTAACGAAACATACTGAAAATCGAGAAATAAAATTAGCAAAAGGCGAGAATTTCGGAATATTAAATGACATAATTGAAAATTGTAAAATGGAATTAAAAGTTGAAGTAAATAACGGAGTGTTGAAGAAAATAGTTACATAATTGATCAATTAATTTGAACTTTTTAACAAAATTTTTATTATTGAAAAAAGTAATTAGAATAACATAGAAATATTAGATATTGAAAAATTAATTGAAAATGGAAAAAAAGAATCGATAATTGAAGAAAATAATTTAAAATTGAAGAAAGTAATTAAAAATTGAAGAAATAAGTAGTAAATTTTCGAATGAAATGGAAATTTTAAGAAAATAATTGCGAACTAAAAGAAAAATGACAAAATTAAGCAAAAAAAAGTAAAATATTAAAGAAAATAATTGACAAATGATGAAAAATAATTAATAAATGAAAAAAATGCGAAAATATTCGTCAACAGAACAACCCACACAGCACCAGAAATTCCCTGAATTTCCCCTGAATATTGGTATACATTTCCCGAATATTCGAACCTAATATTCAGGGAAGTTTCATGGAAGCATCAAAATGTCCGCCATAAAGAATATTGGACGCGAAATTTTCCTGAAAATGTATTTCTAATTTTCACGGAATTTCCGAATCTAATATTCCTTCAATATTCACAGTATTCGTAAATTCTCTGTACATGATGCGCAGTGGTCGAACTTGGTTTCTGTGACACTTACGGCTGCGCAGTAGTTTTTAATGTTCTAGAATCCTACGGGTGTCAAATATGACATACAATTTTCATCAATTACCAGATCAAAAAAATTTTGGAAATTTTTTTCAACTTTCCCTGCATATTTTGAGAATATTAGATGCGGAATTTCCCTGAAAATTAGAAATACATTTTCAGGGAAATTTCGCGTCCAATATTCTTTATGGCGGACATTTTGATGCTTCCACGAAACTTCCCTGAATATTAGGTTCGAATATTCGGGAAATGTGGACCAATATTCAGGGGAAATGCAGAGAATTTCTGGTGCTGTGTGGGAAAATAATAGGAAACGTTAAAGTATAATTCGAAAACGTTAAGAGACTAATGAAAATTAAAAAAATTGAAGGAAACAATTTGAAATTGATGTAAATAATTAATATAATTGAGAAATATCAAGAATAATTTCAAAATTGAAGAAAATATCTGAAAGACGACAAAAATAATTCAATAATTGAAGACAAAGTTCGAAAAGTGTCCCAATAATTATGCTGTTGACAAAAATTTTCTCAAAAATGAAATAATAAATATCAAGTATGAACAAAAAATTGAAATTTAAAGAATATAATTAAAAATTGAAAAATGTACTTGAAAAATTCCTATAATTATGGAATATAGAGAAATATAATTTAATACTAAAGAATGGAATTAAAATTTAAAAAAATAATTGGACAATTATTACGTATTGATAATCCAAAAAATAATTTAAAAATTGTGAGAATTTTTTAATAATAAAGAAAATAACAAAAATTGGAGAAATAAATTGTAATTTGAAAAAAAAATTAAAATAAAAGAGGATTATTAAATAATGAATAAGGTAATCGAAAAGTGAATTAAGAAAATAATTATAATTGTTAGTAAATGCTCTCACTGTTTGTTGCTTCTTCAGAATTTTCGACTGCTTTTTAAATTTATTAATGTTTTCGTTGTATTTGTAATTTTTCCATATATAATTTCTAATGTTTAAAAATTTGGTTTAATTTGTCTGTTTTGTTTTTGTACATATTTTTGGATGAATATTAATGTTTTGTTTCAATTTTGTTAATATTAAAATTGTTCAGTTATTAATGAAAAAAAAAAGAAAATCGGAGAAAATTGGGACTTGCGATCTGGAAATTTCAAATGATTATTCGCTAGACACCCTGAGAAGATAAAAACTCGGAAATTTATTTTTTTTAGGGAGGCCCTTAAATTTATTTGTGTTTGAGGCCCGTGACAACTGTTGACGTGAAATAATATAAATGATTGAGATTTGAGATTAAAACCACAGTTAGGGGCCCTCACAAAGTTTATCTCGCACACCCCTATATTTGGTCTCGCTACGCCACTGTATTTCATTGAAGTTCTGAATTTGAATATTTGACGCATTTTGACACTGAATTATAATTTTGGAATTAAAAAATCATTTTCTATTACTAATATCACAAGTTTGAACGTTAAAGGGTTAAACGAAAATTATTTTTTAATGAATTTTAATGAAGATGGAATTTTTCAATCCTGCCTAGAAATTAGTTTGCAAACATTATTTATTACTCTCATTAAAATTTTTAATTATCAATACTTTTTATTTTACTATTTCTTAACCATTTAATTATTTTTTAAATAAGAAAACTATATTCTGTAGTTATGATTTTCTATTGATCAGAAAGTACAAAGTCAAAAAGTTCATTTTAGTAATTCACCGTACAGTCCTAAGTGTTTACAGTATTCAACGTCAAGGTTGCGTCAAGGGTAAATTTCTGTAGATTGGTTGAATTTTGTTTTTTGGACAATTTATCTTAAATATTGAAAAAAATTATTTATTTTAATTGCACTATCAATATTAACACGCGTCCGGGCTCGTGAGAAACTTCGCATTGCTGTTGGCAATAAATAATAATTTAATGATGAAAATTACGAGACAAAGCTCAAAAAACTTGAAAAAAATATTTAAAAAGTGGCGAAAATTCAAAACCAATTTCGAAAAACGACTAGATAATTTAAGAATTGGAAAAAAAATTAAACGATAATTATTAAATTTAAACAAAAAAAATTAAAAATGAAAGAAAATTATAGGAATAACTGTTGTAAATGATCGCAAATTGAAAAACTGAATTGAATATCGAAATTTTTTTTTAAAAATTAAAGACATAAATTGAAAATTTAAGAATTACATTTAAATTTGTAAAAGTATTTGATAATTTTAAAAAAATTACAAAATGAAGAAAATAATTGACCATTATTGAAAACAAAATTCGAAAAATGGCTAGATTAATACAATATATCAAACAAAATAATAAACAAAAATTAAAGAATAATTATAAAATTTTAAGATAATATAAGTGAAAATTGAAACAAATTGTAGGAAATATTTGAAAATGGCAGAACATAATTAATAACTGAAAGACATACTTGAAAAATAATGACGAGAGTAATTTAATAATTCAAGAAATATTCGAAAAATGACGAATATATTTGATAATTGAAACCAAAATTCGAAAATGAGTAAATTAATAAACAATTAAAAAAAATAATTGAAAAAACTGAAAATAAATAATATTAGCAATCTTTCATATTTTGACACTTTAACAATTCAGTTTTATTTTTGATACGTTTAATAATCAATTCATGAAAGATTTCTGCTGAAAACAACGAGTAGTAGGTCCGGCTTCATAGTAAACACGACAATGCACGGCAAACACAAAATATTCTTAACTATGTCACGTGACAAACTGTCGTTTTCCTCGCAACGCAACCCTCGCAACTCACACCACTTTCCAACCAAACTGAAAACGACGCAGCCACACTAAAACAATTTTCAGAAATTTATGTCCGATATACGTCATGTCTTATGAAAATGCTGCATTAATCTTTACTCGAGGAAGATAAATAATTACATATGTTAATAATCCGTGCCTTTTGAAAATAGTTTTACAATAGGATCAAAAATCAATTTGTTTTAATTTTAAATCAAGTGCGCGCGCGCACTGCGCATTTTCATAACGCGCATGTCAAGAAAATTTGAAAAACGACGCATGCAAATCCTCGTAGCTCGTACATGCTGCTTAATAGAACACGCGGTCACACGCGGTTGTGCATACAGTGCGTTAATTCGGTCGAAGTGCTATTTTTTTACGGTTTTGAAGTGACAATTGATAATTATCATGAATGAAGACAATTTAGTTCTCTATGCTTATGTGCAATTTGCAAATGGTCAAGAAAAAATTGTACCAATTGAATCCATTGAGACAAAAAGAACATTTGCTAGCAAACAAGATTTCAACAGAAATCAGAAATTGAAAATTTGGTTTAAAGGAACAAAAGACGAAGACGATGTTTTACTAAATGCATTCATTTTATTATTGGGCAGTAAGTACACTTATTTTTTTTATGTGAAAGTGTTAATTATATTAATCTATATCTTTAGAAATTAAATTACTATTTCTTACAACAAACAAGGGTGACTCGTACGCCACTTTTACTAATCAAACAACACAGAAAAAATGATAATTTTATTAATTTCTTTTCTTGCTTAATATTTTACTAAATAGTTTTTGTTGCCTTTATTTTCACTTTTAATTTTGAGATTTTCTCAACATTATGAAATGTTACGAAATTATGATAACAAAAATAATGTTTTAGGTAGCTCTGCAGATATTAATAGGCAAAAACTTAAACGAATAAAGTATCCGAATAGACGCCTAGTGAGTTTTTCATCTAACCTACAGGAACAACAAGCAAAGTCAAAGAAAACTGTAAAGAAGGTAATGAATTTTGTATTCGGTTAAAAAAATTGTAATTTATTCCAATTTAAATTAATTAAAATTTCTAATTTACATTTTAATCGATCCAAATTTAAATTTATTAATTTGAAATAGACCTACATTGCAATCTTTCTAAATTTCATATTATTTCTTTCAAATTTTTATTTATTTAAATCTTAATTTGTCAAAAATATAATGAGTTTAATTATTAATGCATAACGAAATTTTTATCTATACTAAACTTCAATTAATCGCATTTAATTAATTGAACCTTCAGTTTATAATAATTCTAAATTAATCAACTTTCATTCATTACAACTGGGAAATGTTAATAATATTCGCATTAGAATTGGTTTAACTTTTATGTATCAAAATTTAATTGAATTTCAATTCATTCTAATTTAAGTTCATAAAAATTTTAATGAATTACAATCAAAATCTGTCCACATTTTCATTTGTACCTATAATTTAATGTATTCAAATTTTAATAGATGAGTTGAATATGAATATTGATTGAAATGGAACTCGATTTAATATGATTTAAAACCGATCCAAATTTTAATTTCTCAAAATTGCAAACGATTTCAATTCGAATCGTTTCAAGTTTAAGCTTATTTAAGGGCATGTCTCACATCTTGGATGTATGTCCATTGAAAAGTTGAGGATGTTAGACATGACCTTGAATATTTATCTAATCAAATTTTTATTTTTTCAAATATTAATCTATCAAAATTTTATCAAAATTTATTTTTATCGAAATATATGTATTACACAGGCCAACAAAATTGAAAAAAAAATTTGGTGCCGGAAATGTCAAAGTTGTTTTCAATGCATTTTTTCGCGCTAATTACGAATCCGTAAGTAAAAAGGTTCCATCAGCTCTGGTTTTTGAGAAAAACGGGGTCAAAAAGTCAAAAATCCGTGTTTTTTGCAATATTTGGACACCTCTAGCAAAGAAACAAAACGTGATAGAACCTTCCACTATAGCTCAAATTAAAGCTTGAACTTTCGACTACATCTCCTGAAAATTACATAACTGCACCTTGCTCCCAAGGTCACTGGTAGACACTTTTTTAACCATAAAATCTCAAATTGGCAAAGTTTTGAGAACCTGTAGCAACGAAACGATACGAGATGAACCTTCCACTAAGGCTAAAAGTAAAGTTGTAGTCAAAAGTTCAAGCTTTATTATGAGCCTTAGTGGAAGGTTCTCTCCTATCGTTTCGTTTTAACCATAAAATCTCAAATTGGCAAAGTTTGAGAACCTGTAGCAACGAAACGATACGAGATAGAACCTTCCACTAAGGCTAAAAGTAAAGTTGTAGTCGAAAGTTCAAGCTTTATTATGAGCCTTAGTGGAAGGTTCATCTCGTATCGTTTCGTTGCTACAGATTCTCAAACTTTGCCAATTTGAGATTTTATGGTTAAAAAAGTGTCTACCAGTGACCTTGGGAGCAAGGTGCAGTTATTTAATTTTCAGGAGATGTAGTCGAAAGTTCAAGCTTTAATTTGAGCTATAGTGGAAGGTTCTATCACGTTTTGTTTCTTTGCTAGAGGTGTCCAAATATTGCGAAAAACACGGTTTTTTGACTTTTTGACCCCGTTTTTCTCAAAAACCAGAGCTGATGGAACCTTTTTACTTACGGATTCGTAATTAGCGCGAAAAAATGCATTGAACACAGCTTTGACATTTCCGGCACCAAAATCAGTGTTGGCCTGTGTTATGTACATAATTAGTTATTCTAAAAACGTACTGAAAGAAATATCATTATTATTTTGCTTCTTCCCCTCCCACCCCACCCTCTTGCCCAAACGAATTTTGAAAACCAAAAAAAATATAACAATTTTTGTACAATATTTATAGGTGGCTTGAAATTTACCATTTTAAAACTATAGGCCACAAAATTAATATTAACATATTTATTCTGTATATTTTTGTGTAAAACATATATATAGGTACATTTATTTTTAATAATCTTTATTAATAAATTTATTAATAAATTTTAATAATCTCTTCGAATGCTGCACTTTATAGGTACCAAAGAAAAAAATTAATGAACCCACTGCAGCAGCGACGAGTCACGAACATGAGAAAATGTTGCGTAATTATTCACAGTTAATGAATTCTGGTAATATAACAGAATCTGAGGATAAAAATATGGCAAGCAGCACATTGGAGGTTGAGTATATTTTTATTGAGAACTTAATCTTTATACCTTACTGTATGCAATATGTATTAAGTTTTACCAACAATTATTTGTCTTCGAAGGATGTGAACCTGAATCTTCAAATGAGGTTTTACCGGAGAAGTCGTTAACAAGGAACTCCCTTGAAAGAAGTGATTCTTCCGACACCGTTGCAATTCGTTCCGAAGGCTCACTGAATGGTTAGTCCATTTAATTTAATATAGTTCATGTGTTTTGTAATACTCAATAATTTTAGGATTTTTCAATTACATTTCTCAAATTTTAATTATATTCTTTAAATTTCAATTCCATTTTTCACTTTTATTATTTTTTCCGACTTTCAATCCAGTTATTCAATTTGCAATTAATTCCAACAATTATTCCTGCAGAATTTTCGTAATTTTTTAATTTTCTTTGTTCCTACTTAATATTTATTGTTTAATTTTCGAAAAAATTTGTATCAACTGCATAATTATCGAGACATTTTTTTAACTTTGTCTTCAATTATTCAATTATTTTTGTCATCTTTCAGATGTTTTCTTTAATTTTGCAATTACTCTCGATATTTTTTAATTATTAATTATTTTCTTCAATTCCAAATTATTTGCTATATTTTTTATCTCCATTTATTTTCTTAACGTTTTATATTTACTCTTTAACGTTTTCTATTATTTTGTTCTGTTGTCTAATATTTCTCGCTAGTTTTCGAATTTTTTTTCAATTACTAATTATTGTTTTCTTTATTTTTCAATCATTTTATTTAATATTTAACTATTTTTTGCTTATTTTTTTAATTTTTCTTTTAATTATCAATTATTTTTTTAAAGTTTCCATTTAATTCTAATCTTTTCCACTTATTTCTTTCATTTCTGATTACTTTCTTCAATTTTCAATTATTTTCTTAAATTATCCATTATTTTTTCGATTTATCATTAATTTTTCAATATCAAATAATTGGAGGTTATTTGAATTATTTCTTCAATTATAAAAATTGTTTTTAAAAGTTCAAATTAATTGTTCAATTATGTAACTATTTTCTTCAATTCCTAATTATTTACTTCAACCTTTAATTCCTCTTTTAAATTTTAAATTATTCTCTTTAATACTCACAAATTTTCGTCTTTTGCTCATTATTCCTTCGACTATCAGTAAGTTTCGTTAATTTTAAATTATTTTCTCCTATATTTAATAATTCACTGCCTTTTTCAATTGCTTTTTTTCAATTTTTAATTATATTCTTAAAATTTCAATTTCATTCTGCAATTTTCAATTATTTTTTTTTATTTTCAATGGGCAAAAATGTCCAACAGTTATTTCTATAATTTTCTTAATTTTCAATTTGTAATTATTTCCTTTCAATTCAGCGTTTCTTGCATAATTTTTTCATTCAATTTTTTCAGTTGTGTAATAATCTAGTCATTTTTCGAATTTTGGTTTCAATTGTTTTCAATTATTTTCACAATTTTTCAATTACTTCTTTCAGTGATTAATTATTTTCCGCAATTTTCAATTATTCTCTTAAAATATATTAATTATTTTTTGAGCTTTTCAACTATTTTATTTGGTTGTGTATTAATTTAGCCAATTTTTGAATTTTTTTTTTCAATTGTCAATTAATTTTAACGTTTTGTAATTTTTTTTTCAAGTTATCAATTATTTTTTCAAATTTCAATTTTATTCTTAAATGTTGAACCTGTTTCTTATATTTTTTTTTCAATTTCTTTAATTTTTTTTATTCCTTCTATTTTTTTTTCTTCAATTTTTTCTTATTTTCTATAATTTTTAATTATTATTTTCAATTTCAATTTTGTTTCGATTTTCATTCCAGTTATTCAATTTTCAATTATTTTCAACAATTACTTTTAAAATTTTCTTAGTTTTTCAATTTTTTTGTTTGACTTTAATGTTTAATTTTTAACTTATTTAAAAAAATTATGTATTTATTTAGTAATGTTTCTATTTTTGTTTTCAATTGTCAATTATTTTTCTCATTTTTTCTTATATGTATATTCTTTTCAATTTTGTAATTGTTCTCCTAATTTGTATTATTTTCATTATTTTGCTGGACCCGCTGAGTTATGTATATTAAATACGATACTGGGTCCCTTCGGGATCCGGGCTCTAAAGCACGATTTATATACTATTCTGTTGAATGAGAATTGTATTAAGTTAAAATTCGATTGTTAAAGTTGAAATTCTTTTAAATAAAGTAGGTTTAAAACATTATTCTTTGGAATAAAAATTCTGTTAAAAAAATTTCAGGACACAAATTCTATTCAGTAAAAATTCGGATTTATTAAATTAAATAAAAAAATAATTTGAAGAATGAAAATTCGAGTAAAAAAGTTTCTATCAATAAATTCTGTCAAATACTATTATATTAAACAGAAGAGTATTGAACTGATCTGAGGAAGTTAAGTAGAATAAAAATTCCAAATTTCTTCGTCGAATTGCGATGTTTCGACAACAAGGATTCGTTAACCTCATCAAGTTGTTTATTAAGAACAAATTACACTAATAAACAAAACACTTTAAAATTACATTGACAATTATTTTTGTAAAATTAACAAATTAAAATAAAAATACCTTATATTGTTAAAATTAACCATTTCGGTGCTAAGACGCCAAATTGACGGCTAATTTTGGCGTCTTAACGCCGAAGTGGTTAACACATTTTTAACTAATAAAAATTGTAAAGAATATGAAAAACATTTTTTATAGTCTTAAAATGTAAGATTTTTGGTTCCTTTTTAAAAGGAATCTTAACTCTGATTACAAGAGATCAAGCAATTCCGAGACGTTAATTTGTGTAATTTGTTTTTAATATGTGAAACATGGCAGGATTATTTAACCTAAAAATCATTTGGCCTAAAAAATATTTACCCTACAAACAATTTGGCCTGAAAATGAACTAGCCTAAAAACCATTTGGCCAAAAAGTCATTTACCCTACAAACCATTTTGCCTAAAAATCATTTAGCCTAAAACCAATTTGACCTAAAAACCATTTTGCCTAAATCTCATTTAGCCTAAAAACCATTTGACCTAAAAACCATTTGGTCTAAAAACCATTTATCCTAAAAACCATGTAGCCTAAAACTTAATTTAATTTAACTATATTTGTCCCTTAACTTAAAAAAAATTTTAGGCTAAATGATTTTTATGCCAAATAGTTTTTAGGCTAAATGAGGTTTAGGTTAAATGAGTTTTGGGCCAAATGAGTTTTTAGGCTACATGATTTTCAGGCTAAATGAATTTTAGGCTAAATGATTTTTTGGACAAATGGTTTTTAGGCTACGTGATTTTCAATCTAAACAAATTTAGTATACTAAATGAGTTTTTGGGAATATTCATGTGTCTCTGAAGTTTTAACAATAATTATTATTTACAGGTAACAAAGAAACTGACTTTCATGGATCTGATCATGATTTGGATCATGGCTCTGATTCTCCGCATGATTCAGAAACAGAGCAACATACAAGAATGAGCTCCACAATCCAAAGAGCTGTTTCTTCAGGTACTGTTAAAATGAATCATGAATAATCGATAATTATCGTTAGTCCTTAGTCAATTTTATATACATAATTAATATATTTTTTAATTTTCAAACATTTAAATAAGTAGGTGCAGAATAACCTTTATTTCTTATAGTTGTAGATGAAGGATTTTCTCAATCGCCATCAGCTCCAAGTTCTCGAATTTCTAATGAACGTAGGCGTCAATCAGTGGAGGGCACTGAAGTCAGAAGGGAATTGTTTCCAAGGGAGCAAAATAGACGAAACTCAGCACCGGAACCGTTGTCTGACGGTCTCTTTGACAGTTTGACAAAATCAAGAAATTATAATACTCAGGAGAATCAAATGGTTTGATTGTTCACCTTTTTATTTCAATACTATCTTTGCACATAATTGTTGACTGTATGAATCTATTCTTCTTACATTATCTTTGCCAATAATTAAGATAGACATAAAACTTGAAAATTTGGAAGAATTCAACCCCGTGCCCGATCCATAAAAATTATACAAAAATTATACAGTTCAGCGAAGAAAATAAATGAAATGAAAAATTTTTTGTATAATTTTTGTAGATCGGGCAACGGGTTAAATATATTAAACGATATTGAAACATTCGAGAATTTTTCGTTCATATAACCTGTCAACTAATATTATAACCACTAATATAATTCAAATGTTAAAAAAACTATTAGTAGGTTTTCTGAAGCACAATTTTATAATTTTTCCAAATTTTTAAGTTTTATTGAAGTCTTTATCTTAATTTTCATCTAGATATAAGATATTTAATTCTGTTATATTTTTCGATCCACTTCGGCCTCTACTCCCCAGCCCCTAGAAATCGTTCGTGGGGTTATAGTTACCACAGCCTGAAATTGACATAAAAAATTTTCATTTGTACATAAATTTTTTAAAAATTTGTATTTCTTTTTGGAAACCTCTGTTTTTTATTATCAATTATATTAATGATTTTTCGATAATTCTCATCATTTTCAGTTGTTTTATTAAATATTCAATAATTTTCGGCATTTTACATTAATTTTCTAATTATTAATTCTTTTCTTGAAAATTTCATTCAACTCTTCAATCTTGTTCATAAATCCCCAATTATTCTCTACAGTTGACAATTATTTTATTCAATATTTCAATAATTCTTGGGTTTTATCAATTATTTTGTTCAATTATTTTCTTCAAATTTCAACGCCTTTTATCAATTTTTAACTATATTCTTCAATTTTTAACTATATTCTTCAATTTTTAACTATATTCTTTTTCAATATTTAATAACTCTCGGCTTTTGTAAAGAATTTTTTTTAATTATCAATTATTTTCTTAAAATTTCAATTCAATTCTTTAATTATTGTCATAAATTCCCAAGTTTGTTCTTAAATTTTAAATTATTTTCTTTAATTTACAATAACCTTTTACAATATTTAATAATTCTAGGCTTTTTTAAATACTTTTTTTCAATTATTCAATTATGGTCTCAAAATATTAATTATATTATTCAATTATTTTCATAAATTCACAATTATTTTATTCAATTTTTAATTCAATTATTAATTTTCAATTATTTTTTTCAATTGTCAATCATCAGTTACTTAAATTCTCAATTGTTGTTTTAATTCTTAATTATCACAACAAATCTTTTTTTTCGTTCATTTCAATTCGATTACAATTCATTTGTTCAATTTTTTCAAATTTCAGTTCCATTTTTCAATATTAAATTAGTTTCTTCAATTTTCAATTCTTTTCTTGAATTTTTAATTATTTTTAATACTTTCTTCATTTTTCGATTTATAATTATTCTCTTATAATTTTAATTTTTCCTTATTTTTAAAAATTATTTGGTTCAGTTGTTGATTCTTGCGCCTTTTTCGAATTTTTTTTTATTAGCAATTATGTTTGTCATTTCTTAGTTATTTTTTTGAAATATTGTATGATTTTCATCATCTTGTAATTTTTTTTCAATTCTCAATTATTTTCATCAAATTTTAATGTACTTCTAAAATTTTCAATTTATTTCTTCAATTCTGAATTATTTTCTTTAATTTTCAATTCATTTTGCTTCCTCATAGAGAAAGCTTTGTGATCGTTAAGATTTTACATTTTCCAAAAACAGTCCAAATCGACTCATTTTCATCTAAAAAGCGTAAATTTTCATTCCTAAGCAATTGTCCAAATGTGTGTATGTATGTATGTGTGTGTGTACGTGTGTGTGTATACGTGTGTATGTATAGCGTTTTTTCTCGCCAGGATATCTCAAGAACGCTTCAACGGATTTCAATAAAATTTGGATGACTTTTTTAGCTCGTGAATATCTAAATTTGGACACAGGGATTTTTGAAAATACCCAATCAAATTTTGTTGACCACCTTTTTAATCGAAAAAAATTGTTTTTTGCCAAAAATTTTTTCCAAGCTAAAAATACTACTTAATGAATACAAAAAACATATTCCTTATCTCAAAAAGAATCGATTGACCTATACAACTTTTATAATTGATCAAAAATTCGTAAAATAATTTATGTTTTTTCATTTTTTTGCACTTAAAATTCTCTTTTTTTAATAACTTCTTCAATTAATTAACATATTATTAATTTATTGCTTCCTCTATAAGGAAGCAAATTATTTTGCTTACTTGGAAGTAAATTATTTTGCTTACTTGGAAGCAAAATGTCCGTGAAATGGACAGAATTCACACTTAGTTTTCTATTTTAAAACCAGTTGTTAAACTTTTATTTCTTCCCTACAGCTATTCTAATAATTTTCTTTTTTCAATTTTCAATTATTTTCTTTCAGTTCAATTTGTATTGATTAATTTTTCCAATTATTCTGTTCAGTTGTAAATTATTGTCGTCATTTTTTCAGATATTCTCTTCAATTTCGTAAATTAGTCTTGTCATTTTTCAAATATTTCTTTCAATTATTTTTCTTCAAAGTATAAAGGAGTTACCTGGTTTTAGAGGGGGGAGTACATGGGTTTAGAGCGTCCGGGGGGGGGGGGGTCAAGTTTCCTAACTTAGCGGCGGCGAAATAATTTTATAATTTAGAAGGATATATATGTATATACCTTAGGGTGGTCCAAAAAAAGTCGATTTTCGAAAATTAAAAACGGCTATTCAGTTTCATAAACTTCAGGGGTAAACAAGGCATATCCATTTTTTTCAAATTTTTTTATTAATATTTTCATGTGGCGACGAGTTTTTTCTCTTCTTATAGGAGTTAACACGTAAAAATAGCAAATTATTTTTGACTGCACTTTTTATTAGTTTATTGATGTCGTAATTTTATTTCGAGCTACAGACTGCTAGGTGTGAACTAAGATAAAGTATTGCAAAAAAGTAAATTTACAAATTTTTATTTTTATAGTCATTATTCAGTGTCAAAAAACACCAAATTGGTAGTTTTCAGGACCAGTTTTCTGCTAGTAAATATAAGTTGTTCTACATCTAACTTGTACTGTATGAAAATTTATTTCTTAAACATGAGATTCTGTGAAATTGAAAAAGCTACATCAATATTTAGAGGGCAATTTGTTGAATTGAATTTTAGCATTTTTGAACTTTCGTCGGTTTACAGCCATCATTATTAGGAAAAATGATATAGGCCTGCTTATTGCTACTGACGAACGTCAAACCGGAACGGGGACAATGGAACCCTTTTGCAGTGAAACTGAAAATCGACCGTAGATCATATAACCATAAATCACATACCCTTTAAGGATGGAGCTGTGATTATTGCCCAGAAGCGAAATGTACAAAAATTAGACAGAAAGATGAAAAACTTTAAGAGCTCGTCGCCAAATGAAAATATTAACGAAAAAATTTGAAAAAAATGGGTATGCCTTGTTTCACCCTGAAGTTTATGAAACTGAATAGCCGTTTTTAATTTTCGAAAATCAACTTATTTTGGACCACCCTAATATACCTATATAATTGTCCCTACCTAGAAACAAATCGTTACATCGGCCCTGCCTGTAGGACCGACAATTTCCGATGGTAGTGTATACTTGATTAAAACTTTTTCTCTTAAAAATATTAGGACTATTATAATACTGTAAAAAATCATCCCCGAACGAAAAAATAAGGTAATTTTCTTTTTATGCCTAATGAAACATAAAAAGAACATATTTAGAAAATTTCATTGCAATTTTTGCGTTCATTTAGACTTTTTATGTTTAAATCATGTGAAATTAATCTTATTTATTATTAATTAATTATTATTATTAATTTAATTTTTGAAAGATGAATTATATTCTCTAATTTTTTTGTAGGTGAATATTGGACTTAATATTTTGGTGCATGTTGATGTGTGGGAGAAAGTCATTAGAGAAAGTGACTCGATGTTTGTTCGATCTCTAATGCAACTGACATGGGGTAGAGACAATCTCGCCAACAAATGTCTTTCCGCAAGAAGAACGAACAAGAACAATACTGATGAACAAAAAACCGAATTAACACCAGTAAAGCGTCAGTTGGTGAAAGGTATTATGACTCTTTTTTTATTATACCTATGTGATAGTGAAATTTAAAGCAGAAAAGATTTCATATAGTTAAAACGATCAAAAAAATTTTTTAGTCTATTTTATAAATATAAACAAACTTTGATGGGTATAATTACCCCAACCCTGTGTCAAAATATACTCACAACTTTAAGCCTTTATAATGTCAACAAAAAAAATCTTTTTCGCTCCTAACTTACAGGAATCCTTAAGAAAGATGTCTACAACAACACCCAATAGTTAAAAACTTTTTTTTTTAATTCCGATTTTTAATTAAGTATTTATTAAAAAAAAGCATCTTTTTGGGTATAATTACTCCGGTTGACGGTAAATAATAAAAAATTTTGTAAAATGTAACAATTTTTTTTTGTTTATTTTAAAATTATTAAGTAAAAATTGACTTCAAAGCTTACTCTATAATTTTAAACAAATGTATTATTAAATACATTATTTTTTATAAGTGTAAAAATATAAATACCTGAAAAATACCTGGGCCAGGTATTTTTCAAGTATTTTCTAGTCATTTTGTATCGGTAGAGTGTCGACTTACATCGTGCGGTTATATTTTTGAAATTTAGTTTAAAGACTGAAGCCTAAATAATATATATTTCTAAAATGTCAAATGAGTTTTAGAATATGCATAAAATTTAAATTATGGTTACATGGCCATATTTTTAATAAGAGTTTTTGTTCCTAAAAAAATTAGACTGAATGTCGCAATTGTTCGCTGCCTGAAAGAGTATTTTTAAAGTTAGGTGAATTCTCAACTTGCAACATCCTTACTATTTATTATACCTCACTATATTAAGAGGTAGGTTTTCAAAATTTAAAGTAGCGTCTCTTATTTATTAAATTATTTATTATTTAATAAGTTAAACAAAATAACTAGAATCTTCCAAAGAAAGTTTCGAAGACATATTTCTGGAAATTTTGCTAGGTAAGTCATCGGGAATTTTCTAAGGGAAGCTTCCGAGATGATGCGAAATGAAATTTTTTAGGAGGACATTTCGGTATGTCCAGGAATTTTGATTTCTGAAAACTTCCGTTTCTAAATTCCAACCTTATCACAGTAAACTTCCAGGAAACTTCACGGGAATTAGGTTGTCATTTGAGTAAAACTCGCTAGCAAAAATATCGATTTTTCCCCATTCGCGTATACTGCAAAAACTCTGGAGGCCTAAAAGTATTGCACTAAGACACTTTGATGTTTCTATTAATCTTTTAGATGTAAAAAGTGTCTTAATATAACACATTATTTGCGTCGACACTTATGTTTTTAGAGTATAGCGAGTATATAGGATTCTTTTAAATTTCCCTGTTATATAAATTATATATCAATGTAAACTTTGTTCATAAATCGTAATATCAAATTTTATATTCCAGATTTGTTATACAAGAAAATTACGGCAAATAAAGTGGATGTCTATTCCAGAAACACTAAAATGGCGAAATTATCGAGATACATGACAGTGGCAATCTCGGATGAGAAGATCAAAATGTCCAAAAGTGCATAAACTTATAAAATTTACAAATCTAAAATTTTTATTTTTAATTATATCAATTTTGTCTTAAAGCGTAGGTGAGGTTTACTAAAAAAAATGTAATTATTTCATGAAAACTGTAAATTTATTAAAACTAATATTTATGTGGTATTAAATTTTGTTTCTATATTTCAAATTATTGTTTCATTGAAGTCACTCCACAAATTATATATAATCAGGAACATTTCCAAACAATCAAAATAAACATAACAAAAATTCCACCATCTAAAGTAGAACCAACTACTTTAGAGCATAATTGGACTTACCTTTCTGTTTTTGTAAATAATTACAAGCTTCGAATTGATCAAATCTCACATGGATTTCGTGTAGGGTATAATAAAATTGTCACTGGAAAGCACTCTTATTTTTAACATAAATCTTGATTCGTAACATTATAAAATCAAATAATCTTAAAAGGATTTTCCGTAACCTATTACAAAGAATGTCATTTTAATATCTTTTTTTAGATTTCCATCCCTCAGTACCTTATGTAGCTCATTTGTATTTATTTTTTTGCACTTAAAATGTTTTTCTAATGTTACGAAAGAGTATAGTTCAACAATTCTTTAATTTCAAAATAATAATGTGAACACTTAGAGTAAAACCTACCCTTCAAATTTGAATAAGTAAAAATTCGCTTATTTCGATGTCTAACTTCTTCCACTATTAAAATAAGCAAATATGCACTTATTTTATTCTCACAAACTATGTTTATTTTCAATTTCTGCAAAAACTTTTAAAACACCTGTTAATTTGAAAACTTTTCTTAAAAATCGCATTTTTCACCCCCCCCCCCCCCTCGGAGATCACCACTGATTTTAATACTTTTTGTGTATATCCTGATTTTTTACTGTTCATACTACATCCAATAAAAATTTAACGGGTTTCATTTTTTGAATAAAAACAATTCAACCAATTGTCTAAAAAAAAAATTTTCAATAAAAATTTTTTTTAATAATATCAGAATTGATATCAGAACTGACATCAGAACTGACATCAGAACTGACATCAGAACTGACATCAGAACTGACATCAGAACTGACATCAGAACTGACATCAGAACTGACATCAGAACTGACATCAGAACTGACATCAGAACTGACATCAGAACTGACATCAGAACTGACATCAGAACTGACATCAGAACTGACATCAGAACTGACATCAGAACTGACATCAGAACTGACATCAGAACTGATATCAGAACTGATATCAGAACTGACATCAGAACTGATATCAGTTCTAGTCCCAAAATCAGATATCATTTCTGATATCATTTCTGATATCAGATCTGATGTCATTTCTGATGTCAGTTCTGATATCAATTCTGATGTCAGTTCTGATATCAATTCTGATGTCAGTTCTGATATCAATTCTGATGTCAGATTTTTCGACAGGGTTTCGCGAAAGTGCACTTACAATGCTACAGTGTTACGCATGCGCAATAATAAAACGGATTTCTACTGCGCACTTATTAAAAAAAGTATACTATATGTACTGAAAATTTACTTATCTGGTAAAGTACAGCACTGCGCATGCGTAATTTTTGAATATTATTAGAGCACATGTGTGACTATCACTGTGCATCATTGCGCATGTGTAACAGCTATACAAAGCAACTGCGCATGTGGAATGTTTGTTTTGTAGTGCGCACGTTTACACAGCTGTGGTGCACTACTGCGCATGTGCAACAATATGTTGTGCATTAAAAAATGTTCAGTAAGTTGCCTATTGGAAAAAGTAGGTGAACTTTGAAGTGTCCCTACCGATAGGAAATCACTGGAAAATTATTTGAAGCTCACTGGCCCAGTGAGCTACTAGCGCACTAGGGTTTATTGCTACACTCAGGCCAGGTC
Source organism: Ganaspis brasiliensis (assembly GCA_037103525.1). NCBI lineage: Eukaryota > Metazoa > Arthropoda > Insecta > Hymenoptera > Figitidae > Ganaspis > Ganaspis brasiliensis. Next base: position 514,557 of record JAZKLR010000550.1, read on the forward strand.
AAAATTTATTGCCCGTTTTGAGGTAGTCCTTTTAAATTTAGTTTCAAAAGAAATTAAAATTATATTGTCACAAACCATCTGTGGCTCTTTATTGATTATATATTTTCATGTAGATTTCTAAAAAAATATTTTTCTGAAAATTCAATATATAGCGTATGCAAGTATTTACCTATATTAAAAATTGTGTCAAAAATATAACAATATAATTATTTACAGAGAATAATATTAATTAAAAAGCTAATTATGATTTAAAATTATTAATTAATTTTATTGTTTATTAATTATAAGATTAGTTTTTGCAATTGTTATTTTCTATAAAAAATATAAATGCCTATAACATATATTCTAATAATTAATTATTCTTTAAATATTTTATTGATTATAATTTTAATTTAATAGTATACATTTTTAAATGGATTTTAGAAATTCAGAATAGAGAAATATTGAAGATTTCAATTGTTGTATTGCAGACTTGAAAAAGTAAAATTATATAAATTCCAGATAATAAAATGCCGGGTTGAAAAACATGAACTTAAATGACAAAAGAATTGGAAATCTACTGTTAAAGCAGGGATCCATTTTAAATCCCCATGTGTATTGTTACCCCAGCTAATAACACAGCCCCACAAAAAAAAAAGTGTCATGTACTTTTGACCGGAATACCCTAGCCCTATGTATTTTGACGCGCTGAACACGAATCCGAAGTCAGTTTTGCTCCATCACGTCAGGATTTTTTCCTAACCTCAAAATCAATAAAATGACACTTTTTGTTCATTAGCATGTGAACCCAACTTAACATTAATACATGCCTTGGGCGAATAGAAAGCTTGGATTGTGACCTTTAAATCGCTTTTTTAAAAATTGTTCTACGATGATTTTTAACGAAGTTATGATGTTTTATTTAAAATATAAATTTTTTCCAAATGTAAATAACACTTCAATTATTGATGTGGTATGGCGTAATGGAAAAAAATGATTTTAAATAAAACATCATAACTTCGTTAAATATCATCGTAGAACAATTTTTAAAAAAGCGTTTTAAAGGTCACAATCCAAGCTTTCTATTCGCCCTAGGCATGTATTAATGTTAAGTCGGGTTCACATGCTAATGAACAAAAAGTGTCATTTTATTGATTTTGAGGTTGGAATAAAATCCTGACGTGATGGAGCAAAATGGACTTCGGATTCGTGTTCAGCGCGTCAAAATACATAGGGCTAAGGTATTTCGGTCAAAAGTACATGACACTCTTTTTTTTTGTGGGGCTGTGTAATTTTTGAACCCTAATATTTTATGACTTGAAATTTCTGCAATTTAATTATTTGTAATTTTTAATTAAAAAATTTCGAATCTGTAATATTTCACGATTCCAAATATCTAAAATTTATTGTGATAATTTTATATTTTAAGAAATTATAAGGTATTTCGTAAACCATAAATATTACGTTAAAATTGATATTATTTTTTAAAACAAAGTCAAAGGGATATGTAGTAAACATAATAGAACCATGAAAATAGTTCAAGTTCATTAAAACAAATATAATGTTAAAATAAATAAACATTATTATTAGCGCAATTATTTTTGTGCCCGAAGGTCACAAAAAGTATATATGTTTGTCATAAACCGCAAAAGGGCCCAAGAAATTATTTTTTCCTCTAGTGGAATTTCCCATTGCCATAAATCAGACATAATAAAAGACCCAATAAGTTTTGAGAGAGTAAATGTTTCAAATACTATCTGAAAGCGCATTGAAATAGCCCAAAAAACTGAGTGATTTTTGCCAGTGAGTTTTCCAGTGAGTATGTACCGGTAGGGGTGTACGACGATGAACGAAGTTTTCTCGGTATCGCATTAATATAATAGAAGATTACCACGTACAATTTTATGAATATTGAGAGAACTTTAAAACTCTTTATTCTCAATAAATAAGTAAATTTTTACAAAACTTTTTTAAACACTAATTATATGGAAGATTTTCTGACGGTATGTTAAATAATTATAACCCCCCCCCCCCCCCGGTACCCCTAGAAAATCGTTTATTAATGTATGAAAAATTGAAAACTTTCAGATCAAAATTCGTTACATTTTATAAATATTTTAAAGAAAAAAATAATAAAATTAATAAAATTAAATACATTTTTAACGTTTTTATTAGTTTTTATATTCAATAATATAAATTTTTCTATTAAATTTCCTAAATTTCAATATTAAGATTGAATTTAAATATTCTTTTCTATTATTGGTTATTATTACAATAATAATGGAAAAAACCAATTTTAACCGATATTTTACATAATAGTACTTTCGCGGAAGTGCACTTACAATGTTACAGTGTTACGCATGCGCAATAATAAAACGGATTTCTACTGCGCACTTACTAAAAAAAGTATACTATATGTACTGAAAATTTACTTATCTAGTAAAGTACAGCACTGCGCATGCGTAATTTTTTAATTTAATTAGAGCACATGTGTAACTATCACTGTGCATCATTGAGCATGGGTAACAACAATACAAAACAACTGCGCATGTGAAATGTTTGAGTTGGAGTGCGTACGTCTACACAGTAGTAACGCGCTACTGCGCATGCGCAACAATATGTTGTGCATGAAAGAATGTTCAGTTAAACATGCTTGACTCGAATAGTGCCAGTGCGCATTGTTACAAACTGTAATAACATGGTAAAATGAACATTTTTGTAAGTTGCCTATTGGAAAAAGTAGGTGAACTTTAAAGTGTGTACGACGACGAACGAAGTTTTCTCAGTATCGTATTAATATAATAGAAAATTACCATGTACAATTTTATGAATTCTGGGAGAACTTTAAAACTCTTTATTCTCCATAAATAAGTAAATTTTTACAAAACATTTTTAAACACTAATTAATTGGGAGATTTTCTAACAGATTCTTAAATAATTATAACCCCTCCTCTCTCAGTACCACCAGAAAATGGTATTCTAAAGTATGCAAAATTGAAAACTGTCAGAACAAAATTTGTTACATTTTATAAATATTTTAAAGAAAAAAAGAATAAAATTAATAAAATAAAATAAATTTTTAACGTTTTTATTAATATTTATATTCAATAATATAATTTTTTATATTAAATTTCTTAAATTTCAATATTTGAATTGAATTTGAATATTCTTTTCTATTATTGGTCATTAATTACAATAATAATGAAAAAAACCAATTTTAACTTATAATTTACATAATAGTACTTTTGCGGAAGTGCTCATACAATGATACAGTGTTACGCATGCGCAATAATTAAACGGATTTCTACTGCGCACTTACTAAAAAAAGTATACTATATGTACTAAAAATTTACTTATTTAGTAAAGTACAGCACTGCGCATGCGTAATTTTTTAATTTAATCAGAGCACATGTGTGACTATCACTGTGCATCATTAAGCATGGGTAACAACAATACAAAACAACTGAGCATGTGGAATGTTTGAGTCGGAGTGCGTACGTTTACACAGTTGTAGCGCACTACTGCTCATGCGCAACACTATGTTGTGCATGAAAAAATGTTCAGTTAAACATGCTTGACACGAATAGTGCCAGTGCGCATTGTTACAAACTGTAATAACATGGTAAAATGAACATTTTTGTAAGTTGCCTATTGGAAAAAGTAGGTGAACTTGGAAGTGTGTACGACGACTAACGGAGTTTTCTCGGTATCGTATTAATATAATAGAAGATTACTACGTAGACATTCTCGAATATTTTAAAACCATTTTTTCTAATTGAATATGTGAATGTTTTAAGAAAAACTTTTTACACAACAATTAACATGAAATTTTCTAATAGTACGTTGATTAATTTTTAACCCACCCCCGCGTACTCCAAAAGAAAAGGTTTTTAATAGTATGAAAAGACCGGTGGGTTATCATACATTTTATGTCAAGTATATAAAGAAAATACGCCTTTAAATGTAAAATTTTTTTACTTTTTAATTGTCATGATAATATTCTGAAAGTATGTTGATAAATTTTAACCCCTCCCCCCTTTAATTATTAGAAAAACTTACAGAATCAGCATTTCAAAACATTTGTGTTTAATTTTATAAGATTTTATAGATGTTAGACGGAAAAGAAATTTATATTTTACAAATTTTAAATTGTTTTTAAATTTAGTTAAAGTAATAAAAAATTTCAGCAAAGTTTACAAATTTTACAAAATAAATAGGATGAGGGGGGGAGGGGGTAGATAATTATCTCACATAAAAAAAAGGTAACAACTACTAAGCTTAGTTAGCTTAGTTAGCTTAGTTACATTACTGAAAGCTGTAAAAATTCAAGTTGATTGGTATTATTGCTACTTTCCAAAGAGTAATATTACAGAAAGTTTTTAAAGTAACATTACAATACGGACGTAATTTTCCTGATGTATTTTTTACAGTGCAGTAAAATTTTTAAGAATGTTTGTCGAAAAAAGTATTGGAGTTTCCAATACTTAAACCAATACTTATTCCAATACTTCAATACTTATTCCAATACTTAATCCAATACTTAATCCAATACTTGCTCCCAATACTTAATCCAATACTTAATCCAATACTTATTTTTCATAAAGGAGAGCACTACTGCGTATGTGTAATTGCCATAAACATCTAGTGCGCATGCGTAATGAACATAATGATCAAGTGCGCATAAGAATTAATGATATTAGTTTACTGCGCATACAAATGGACAATTTTGATCAACTGCGCATGCGTCACTATTATGGCACACTACCACATTTAATTGTATAAGTGCCTAAGTTATATTAATGTTAATGGTTCAAAAAGATTATAGGTAAATTGATTTTAAAAGTTGCTTATAAAAAAAAGTAGTGAACCAAGTGGAAGGGGAAGAACGACTAAACGAATTTCTGTTGACGACAAAGGTTTCGTTTTAATATAATAAGAGATTACTACGTAGAAATTCTCGAATTTTTTAAAACCCTTTTTTCTAATTGAATAAGTGAATGTTTTAAGAAAAACATTTTACACTACAATTAACATGAAATTTTCTAATAGTACGTTGATTAATTTTTAACACACCCCCCGCGTACCCCAAAAAAAAAGGTTTTTAAGACAGAAGATTCGATCGCTGAATCTCCTAAAAACTTTTGGAGATATATTAATGCAAATCGCAGAAGTCAGAATATACCAAATTCTATGTACTTGGGTAATGAGGCAGCTAATAACTCGGTTTCGATAGCAAATATGTTTGCGAGACACTTTAGCTCAGTTTATTCGAGGCATGTGTCAAACAGGCTGAGCAGAGATTTTTTGGACAGTGAAGAGGTGAATCTCCAATCCATTTTTATTACCAGGAACGAAATTATGAAAAAACTTATGTCTTTGGATGCGGGTAAGGGTGCGGGCTCAGATATCATTCCTCCCTCTTTTGTCAAGTCGTGTTTTTTGTGTTTTGTGGAACCGCTGTACATTTTGTTCAATAAGTCTCTGCAAAGTAGCATCTTCCCCTTTGAATGGAAAAAGGGAATAATTGTTCCTATATATAAAAATGGTGACAAACATAACATAATTAATTATAGACCTATTACAATCCTCAGCACTTTTTCAAAGGTATTTGAGAGTATTTTGTTTGACACTTTATATAGAGCCGTTTCTAGCATTATTATTGAGGAACAACACGGTTTCGTAAGGGGAAGGTCTTCCGTGACTAATCTGGGTCTTTTTATCAACAATGCATTGGAAATTATTGAACAGGGTGAGCAAGTGGATGCAATTTATGCTGACCTGGCTAAGGCATTTGATAGAATTGATCATAATATCTTACTATATAAGTTGCGTGTCATGGGTTTTTCTAATCACTTGGTTTCATTTATGAATAGTTATCTCTCAGATAGAGGTCAAATGGTCAGAGTAAGACATGAATTTTCATGTCCCTTTCTGGCCACGTCTGGAGTTCCGCAGGGGTCACATCTTGGCCCACTGCTGTTTATTCTTTTTATGAATGATATAAAATCTGTTTTCATTCACTCATCTTTTATTCTATACGCAGATGATCTTAAATGCTTTAAAAAAATTAGTAACCGGACTCCTTGTTGGGACTTCAGGGATCTGCAAACTGACCTTGATCGGCTAACCGACTGGTGTAAAACTAATCATATGTCCATCAATATAGATAAAACCTCGGTTATATCATTTTCTAAACAACGAACATTCATATTTTTATATACAATTGAAAATGATGAGCTGAACAGGGTCAGACAAGTCCGAGATTTAGGCTTATTGATTTGTAATGATCTTTCTTTTAATGACCACATTTCCGAAGTGGTGTCTAAGGCTCTCAGATCCCTGGGATTCCTGATGAGGAATGCCTCAGTTTTTCATAAAATGAGTACACTCAAAATTTTGTATTTTTCATTAGTAAGGTCGATTCTGGAATATGCCTCGGTTATTTGGGTGCCATTCTATAACTTTAACTTAATTAGACTTGAGCGCGTTCAAAATCGATTTCTTAAATTTGCCGCGAGACAGCTTAATTAACCGTTTTATAGATATACCCATGATTATAGCAGCTTGAGAGATACCCTTGGTGCTCCCTTGCTTGTATCCAGATATTTGTATGCAGATATGGTTTTTTTCTATAAAATAATTAATGGCATTATCAACTGTCCCTCTTTGCTGTCAATGATAAGACTCTCTGCACCGGAAATGCTAACTAGAAACAACTCAATATTTGAGGTAACGTTTCACAAAACTAACTATGGTAACCACTCACTAGTTAGTAGACTTAGTAAGGAAGCGAACTCGATTTACTTTGAGATAGATTTGTTTGATCCAAGTATAGAGAGATTTACTTTTTTATTGCGTTGGCTTCTTTTTGAAAACAAATTATTATAATTTATAGAATGCCAACCTAGCTAAATTTTGATAAATAAATATTTGTAATAATTTATTGCGGTCTTTGCAATTATTAGATTATAGGAATACTCTGTATGAAAGGGCATGTCCCGTATATTATATTATATTATGTAATTAATAGTATGAAAAGACCGGTGGGTTATCATACATTTTATGTCAAGTATATAAAGAAAATACGCCTTTACATGTAAATTTTTTTTACTTTTTAATTGTCATGATAATATTCTGAAAGTATGTTGATAAATTTTAACCCCTCCCCCCTTAAATTATTAGAAAAACTTACAGAATCAGCATTTCAAAACATTTGTGTTCAATTTTATTAGATTTTATGGATGTTAGACGAAAAAAATTTATATTTTACAAATTTTAAAATGTTTTTAAATTTATTTCAAATAATAAAAAACTTCAGCAAAGTTTACAAATATTACAAAATAAGTAGGATGAGGGGGGTGGTAGATAATTATCTCCCATAAAAAAAAAGGTAACAACTTCTAAGCTTAGTTAAATCCCACAATGAATTATTGCGCATGTGTTATTGTCATAGAGCATTACTGCGCAAGTGTGATGGCCATAGAGCACTACTGCGCATGTGTAATTGCCATAAACATCTAGTGCGCATGCGTAATGAATTACTGCGCATACAAATGGACCATTTTGATCAACTGCGCATGCATCACTATTATAGCACACTACCACACTTAATTGTATAAGTGCCTAAGTTATATTAATGTTAATGGTTCAAAAAGATTATAGGTGAATTGATTTTAAAAGTTGCTGATAAAGAAAAGTAGTGAACCAAGTGGAAGGGGAAAAACGACTGAACGAATTTCTATTGATGACAAAGGTTTCGTTTCTATATAATAAGAGATTACTACGTAGAAATTCTTGAATATTTTAAAACCCTTTTTTCTAATTGAATAAGTGAATGTTTTAAGAAAAACTTTTTACACTACAATTAACATTAAAATTTCTAATAGTTCGTTGATTAATTTTTAACCCACCCCCCGCGTACAAAACATTTGTGTTTAATTTTATTAGATTTTATAGATGTTAGACGAAAAAAAAATTTATATTTTACAAATTTTAAAATGTTTTTAATTTTAGTTAAAATAATAGAAAATTTCAGCAAAGTTTACAAATTTTACAAAATAAGTATGATGAGGGGGGGGTGGTAGATAATTATCTCACATAAAAAAAAGGTAACAACTACTAAGCTTAGTTAGTTCCCACACTGCATTATTGCGCATGTGTTATTGTCATAGAGCATTACTGCGCATGTGTGATGGCCATAGCCCTTATGAAAAATATGTATTGGATTAAGTATTGGAATAAGTATTGAAATATTGTAATAAGTATTGGTTTAAGTATTGGAAACTCCAATACTATTTTCACGTATCATATTTTTAAACAAATTTTTTTTTAATTTTCTGTGGAACTGAGATTTTGCGTTCCATGTATTTCTGTGTATTAAATTAACAAAAAAACTACTGCGCAAAGCTGGGAGCCATAGAAACTTAGTGCGCAACCACACTGAAAAAAATGATTCGGTAATTTTACCACTATGGTTTATTACCAACTTGTATAGTAACAGTTTTACATATTTTACGGATTTTACGCGCAGAGATGGGAATAATACTTTAATCTTATGTAAAATTCCTAATGCTTTTGTAAAATTACAGAAAAGAAAATTCGCCAGTTATGAAATAAATATAAGTATTAGAAATTCTAATATAAAAATAAATTATGAATTTTATTGTGAAATTATAAAAAAGCAATGTAAAATAAATAAATTATGTAATTTCACAAATTTTTGTATTTATCGTTTTAAACTTTGGCACTGCACCTGAACTTATACAGACCGCCTAACTTTAGGTTGTAGATTAATAAGTGCTGCTAATATATGTTATAAAAAATAAAAAGAGACTATTTTCTGTTTCTTTTCTATAAAACCTATTTTTAATCCAATTAAGCGCATTTGATTAATGGATTTGTGAACGGCACGTCGAAAGGTCCTCTAATTGTTCGGAAAAATCAAAAAGCACCAAAACCACGTCTTTGACCGCCGCTATTGATACTAAAGACTCAACTGCAGCTGTTTAACATTAGCATTGTCTGGTAGCAAGAAAAAAAACCTAAATTACATGTACAAATTATTCATAATATTAAATTAAATTTTAAGTTTAACATTGTCATGATTTTGAATAACTTAGGCACATCCTCCTACGTATGCTTCATGGTTTTAGTACTGGCAAATAATAATAACTGGCCACCATTAACGAGAATAATCAAAATAATTTTGAGAAAAGATATAGTATTCCACGGAAAATGTATTAGCAAGTTCCAAATCCATGGAACATACGTTGGAGGATATGCCCTAGTTATCCAAATTATAAAAATGTTGACGTTTTTCACTCTTAAAAGACGAAGTTAATTATGTAATGTTGATTTATTAGAAATAATAGAGTGCGGCAAAAGTGGTGGAACTTTAATTTTGTTGCTTTTAAAATGGTGCTAAATATTATTTTTGAAATTTGAAAAAATTATTTAAAAGTAATATTTAGCTCTTTTTTATATCAACAAAATTAAAGTCCACCACTCTGTTATTTCTAATAAATGAGTATTAAGTAATTTATTTTGTCTTTTAAAAGTCAGAAACGTCAACGTTGCAGGTGACAGCAGTTTTGTTCCGACTTAAAAAACGTTTTTTTCTTCTGTTGCTATTGATTTTTTTTTTGGTTTATGAGTTTTGATTTTATTAGGTTGTTCTCCAGTGTTCTCCTTTAAACAAAAATTATTAACACAATTATGTTTTTATTATATTAAATGTTTGTTTTGCTAGGTTAACTGAATTAATTTCATATTTTTAAAAGAAACCTTCCGGTAAATCTTTTTATTTTTTTAAAAGTTTTTTTTATTGTTAGACATATATTTTATTTTTCTTTGTAGTTTTTGTAAGTTTTACGTAATTTTAAATTGATTATTAATTTCATTATTTCAACTGTCATTACACGGTAGTAGTAGTGAACCATAGAGACATCGACAAAGATAGTAAAAATTAACCTATTGCGCATGCGCATACGTATAGAGGCAAGCAGGCAACTACACTGAAAAAAATGATTGGGTAATTTTACCACTATGGAAGTGGTATTTATTACCAACTTCTATAGTAACAGTTTTACATATTTTACGGATTTTGCGCGCAGAGATGGGAATAATACTTTAATCTTATGTAAAATTCCTAATGCTTTTGTAAAATTACAGAAAAGAAAATTAGCCAGTTATGAAATAAATATAAGTATTAGAAATTCTAATATAAAAATAAATTATGAATTTTATTGTGAAATTATAAAGAAGCAATATAAAATAAATAAATTACGTAATTTCACAAATTTTTGTATTTATCGTTTTAAACTTTGGCACTGCACCTGAACTTAACCTCAACCTTATGAAAATTCTCGAAAGATTTTGTTATTTTTTTCGTAACAAAAGGAAGAAAAAATGTTTAATTTATTAAATCAACAGAAGTTGAATTTCTTTTTTCAATCAAATGTCCGTTGACGGTCAAAATGGATACATAACCAATTCGTTTTCAAGATATATCTTAACAACTAAAATGTGAAACTTGTTTAAGACGTAGCACAATTAGGTTTCTACAATTAATCATTTTGCTAGGAATTTTACATAAGAGGATTATGGATAAATACATCAAACTATAATATTTTACTTCAAGATGATAACATTGAGATTATAAACAGGATTTTTACATGCTTTTGTAACTTTACAGTTACTGGTGAATTTAATACTATAAAGGTAGGTGCTTTTATTACCTACTATCAAAGTAGTACATTCACAACCCTGAATGTACATTTACTGAAAAATGTAATATTACATTACTGAAAGCTGTAAAAATTCAAGTTGATTGGTATTATTGCTACTTTCCAAAGAGTAATATTACAGAAAGTTTCTAAAGTAACAATTACAATACGGACGTAATTTTCCTGATGTATTTCTTACAGTGCAGTAAAATTTTTAAGAATGTTTGTCGAAAAAAGTATTGGAGTTTCCAATACTTAAACCAATACTTATTCCAATACTTAATCCAATACTTGGATTACCAATATCCAATTATCAATTATCAAATACCAATATCAATTATTTTTCATAAAGGAGAGCACTACTGCGCATGTGTAATTGCCATAAACATCTAGTGCGCATGCGTCATGAACATAATGATCAACTGCGCATAAGAATTAATGATATTGAATTACTGCGCATACAAATGGACCATTTTGATCAACTGCGCATGCATCACTTTTATGGCACACTACCACACTTAATTGTATAAGTGCCTAAGTTATATTAATGTTAATGGTTCAAAAAGATTATAGGTGAATTGATTTTAAAAGTTGCTTATAAAGAAAAGTAGTGAACCAAGTGGAAGGGGAAGAACGACTGAACGAATTTCTGTTGACGGCAAGGGTTTCGTTTTAATATAACTAGAACTACAAAAGCGCGCTACGCGCGCCCAATCGTTATTCAGGTTACACTCTAAAAACAAGTGTCTTCTTTTGTCCTCACTTTTAAGACATTTTAGGGTGTCTTAATTTTAAACCATTCAGATAGTGTCTTAAAACTACCTGTAAGACGCTTTCTCAACGTCTTATGTCTCAAAATAAGACACCTGTTTTTACAGTGTACAAAGAAAACATTAGTGAAGAATGTCACATTTCTGTATTTAATAAACACATCTTATTTCAGTGATGGATTATAAAGTTCACGTCTGGGGATGCGCAGTAAATATTTGCAGGAAATGATATGACTAAAAATATAGAAATGTGTTTAGGAATTGATAAACAAACATTGTCATTTTTAAAGAAATAATAATAAAGAAGTACATGAAACGTTCTGACTGGACTGAAACTTGAACAGCTGTCAAAAATATGGGGGGGTAGGGTGTTTAAGCACCCCTAACACACCTCCCCCCCCGGCTACGACCCTGCTCGCTCTCTTCTATTGTGTTCAGTAGAACAACTTGTAACACAGACGACATAAGAAAATAATATTTTTTACCTATTCAGTTGTAAATGTTAAATTCATGTTAATGGGTGTTAATTATCCTTTTTTTCTGTTTTTTAAGTAACACGCATTATCTCAAATGTAAGCCGAACTTACCCGAGAGAGGAAAATCATAATATTTCTGGTGACAAATTTTTTTACTTGATATGCATTTATCTAGTAAAAATGCACTCTTATAGAAGAACAAAAGAATGGTCTAAAGGATGGGGGGACGATTTCAGAAAAATTTCGCGGGTCTAAGTGGGGATGGGAGGGGTCAAAAAGTGAGAAATTTCAGAATCGCTGTTTGCGCATTTCAAATCGGTCATTACATTTCTCAATACAACTTTTCATGTAATCCTCCTTCAAGCATGTCCTTTTCTCCTTCTTTTCATTGAAGAATTATCATGAATTTTTCCGTCAACAATTTTCAACATTTTTTACTGAATTAAAAATATTATGTTTCGCATATTTTAAGGATTTAATAATTTTTTTTTACTAACACGTAGAGGAATCTTCTTAAATCTCTTTAACCTTTTACTTACCCCCAACCAAGCATATAGGGGAGAGTGGCCATCAATGTACCAGTTTTTTCAATGAACCATTTCAATTTTCTCAGAAACAATTAAATAAAAATTCTCCTAATTTTAAATATAAATGAAGTTTGCGTAAACACACTACGTCCATAAATTTGAGACGTGTGGATTTATTCTTTACAGAGAAAACTGGAAAAAACTGTTTTTGATGTACTGAAGAAAAAATTTACCTAAAATACAATCACGTTTTTTAATTGAAATAAGGCCATTTAAAAATAAATGTACTTACGATTTATTTTGTTTTGGGCCTTAACTACAATATTCTAATGAGATAATGATTTTGAAATATTGGATTAAGTTATAAAAAACCATTTTTGTTGCAAATGTCATGTTTATTCAATGTACCGGGGAACAATGAACCACCTGGAATTTTAGTGTATTTTCGATTTCCAGAGTGGTATGCTTGATTATAAAACTAGGCATGCGTGCAGCATGTTACAGCGATTGTTATCAGTACTTTTCTCAACATAGCAAAACTAAAATGCCATTTTAGCTAGTTAACTTAAATTTGAGGTATATTTATGTTATACATTATCAATTAAAAAGTGTTAAGTAACAATTTTTTATAGTATTTGATAGAAAATAAGTTTTTTTACAAAGTGAAAATTGCAATATTATTATTGTTGAACATTTTAAGTGTTTTTATAGTGGTGGTTTATTGTGTACCCAGGTTTTTGAAACTGAAAATAGCTTGTTACTTTAGAAAAATCCTAAATTTTATTATTTAATCAAAATAAATCGTGTATAATATGTGTGCATTACCTAGATAAGTGTTGTAGTTTTATATTGATGCAAAGAAGTGCTTGAAATTGGTGAAATTCAATAAGTACTATGACCTTGAAAAGAACCCGGTACATTTATGGCCACTCTCCCCTATGTTCTTTTTTTATTTATGAAAATTTACTATATACTATGATATTTTTCGTAAAAAATTTGATTTATTTAACAATTATATATTATATATCCTAAATAATATAACTGTATGATATATATGGGCGATTCTTGCGTAACTGCCCTACTTGGCGGCGTTGAAAAAATACACCTAAATTAAAAATATATTCTGAAGTGTATTAGTGAATTTTAAAGGTATATATGAGAGTAACTGAAAACCAAATATACATAAATATATATATTATAACTTCTATTATATTGCACTATAACTACTGAAAGCATAAAGTGTTTATATTTATGAACAATTTAGGTTTATATTGCACTTCATAATACCTTTTTCATACTTAAAAATGTGTAAGAATAATTTTTCCTGCAATTTTTCCAATTTTTGAACGCAATATGTAGACTTATAATTAAGGTGTCATGTGTTTAGTTATTACGCCTTCTAATAAGTTAAATCTCAATTTTGATCCATTAGCACTAAATCACATGTGAAAAAAATTTTAAAAAAGAAAAATTTTTACTTAAAAAAAAATTATTTTTGTGAAACTCGCATGTGTACAAAAAAAGCGTTCAGTTCCATGTCATTACTATTATATTACTGTAACAACTATTTGATAGTATTGTTACCATTTTCTTTAAGTTTTCATGTGAAAAAAGCGATCTGCAGAAGGAATAGATTTATTTTGCAATATTGTAGAAGTGAGGTTAGAATAAATGTCAAATTTCAGCTCCATGGTATCACGTAAAATTTCAGCTCCATGGCCTATATGAAGTGTTTAGTGTGCTTCATGCAGAGACATTTTTTTGTCTTTGGTGGTTATTTTAAAATATTATTCTATAAAGTAGTTTAGCAATGCCGAATTACACTGCTCGATCTCGATTTCAAATTATCCAAAAAATAAAACGAAATATTCATTATTAAATATTGTATTTGCTGTTCTTTTATAAAATTTTATATATGTTAACTAATATCTAAAATACTATTAGAATATTAAATAATTTATGAATTTATTATTTATTTTCGTTTTAGCAAAATATCAAAAAGAAACTTTTATTTTGTACAATATATTTGCAATAAAAGGATGCACTTCAGCTCCACATGGCAGCCAATTTTCAAAAATTTGCTATTATTTTCGTATAAATATAGTTGTAGTAAAATCGTTTAAAATATACTTATATTATACCCTAATAAGAAAAATAAGTGCAGAGAAACATTGAATAAAAAATTTTTTTTTACCAAAACTTATTTTGAAATCGGGCAGTTACGCAAGAATCGACTATATCTCTTTCTAAATGTAAATGCTATTCGTTAAAAAATATAACTTTCCGGGTAAATATCAGGTAAAAAAGATTTAAAAAGCGTCCTGTATGAGTTAAAAAAAAGATAGTAAACGTCTGAAATATGCAAAAAATAAATTGTTCCCACAAATATAAGTTGCTGAAAGAATCAAAAGATTATCAAAATTGCAGACGAAAATATTCGTGACATTTCTTTAATGAAGGAAGCCAAAAGCGAAATGCTTTTAGGAGAGTTTAATGAAAAATTGTTTTAGGGAAGAAGCGGCGCATCGGCTAAATCAGCGTACGATCATTTAGAGCGCGCATGGTATTCTGTAGAAACTGCTGATGTTTGAATTGTCATAACTTGAAAAATATCCAATAAAACCATTTTCTGATTTTTGATAATGAAAAAGGAGCATTTAATGACATTAAATCAATCACAATCCAAAAATCGATTTATTGCTTCTTAGGTACCTTTCCTCGGAGCGCGTCACATATTTATCCTTTCTAAGAAGAGTTGATACACGAAGAATAGTGAGTTAGTTGCTGCTGCCAACCAAATTTAGCAAACACTTATTTAGTCACCGCAGCTATGTATTAGCTAAGGCAGCATGTACATTTCCCACGTCTGCTAAAAGTACGCTATGGTAGGTAACAAATTTAGATCCCATATCTAAATCTAGTGTGACGTAGTTTATGAACAGCCCCTATAAACTAATGAAATACTTGAGGTGCACGGTAGCTGCAGTTTCATTATATTCTTTGTCCATAAATAATATTATGTAAAGCAGCTGTTTTAAATTCATTGAATCCTGAATAACATGAAATATACTTCATAATAATTATTTCTTTTTTCGAGGAAAGAAAGGGCCCCATTCACGCCCATTCCTGTGAGGTACAACCATTATTATCACTGTTTTTCAATCACACATGCGAAAGACTTTCTTTTCCATACATGTACATTGAAATACAGAGTATTTACCTCTCCATTAAGGAAAAGGAAAAAGGAAAAAGGAAAATCTGCGTGGAAACATATTTCCAGGCAGTTGTGTTTTCTGGTATTGTTCTTAAGATTCTTATTTTAAAAAGTATAATGAAAAAGTTTAATAATTTATATTTAATGTCAGGCTTTCAAAAAGTATATAATTCATTTTCTTCCTTTATTTAGTCCTTTTTTAACTTTAACATTCTTTGCGTTTCTGCATCATTTAAAGTAGAAATAGGTGAAAAGTCATCCTCAACAGAATGTTAACAATGAATTTTTGAATTTTTGAAGTCAGAAGCACTGTTTAAAGATGTTTATGGTATAAAATTTAAGAAAGAATTTCCAAGATCTGCATTACAAATTATTTTCAATCATTTTGGAATCTTCTATGGTCCTTATTTTTGCACTATAGAACATTATTCTTTGCTTCCCTAGATCATTAATCTTCTTCTTATGTGTTAAAATTGCAGAACAACCTTCCACACTTTCTGTGCTTCAGTTATTTTTACAAACAATTAAGAGTTATTGTTTTTCTTTTCCAGTAAAATTATTTCATTTTAATTGTTGTAATTCATTAGATCTAGAAAACTAATTTTACAAAACTTAATTATCTAATAAACAATTTTCTAATATTAAAACATCCAATAACCAATTCTTGAATTAGCAAATTAGCAATTTACACGTTTACTAATTCTTACATTAATCAACTATACAATAACAATTTATTAATAAAAATTTTTGTAATTTACTAAATTTACAATGGATATATTTTTTAAATATGAATTACTCTATTTAATAATTAATAAACAAGTTCAAAACTTTAAAATGTCGAATTTACTATTTTTTGTTTGCAGGGAATACAATTACAAGGACTTATCTCTATCTTTACAAGTGATTGTTCAATAACTGACTGTAATTGTATTACACCATATACTGATAAAATGAGCCTCTAATCCGAACGTATAAATAGCTCTGTTAAAAAAAATATTTAAAAGTATATCAGATATAGATAAAACAAAGTAAAAAGTTAAAAATATAAATAAAAATATAGAAATGTAAACAAGAATTCATAAAAAATTATTACAAATTTAAATAAATAAATACATAAAACATTCTAAATGTAGTTCAAAATGTGCTTACATTCGTAGTTCGTATATCGTCCGATAAATTGTTTAGTTTTTCTTAAGGGGTTACATCTGTTTGCAATTTTTTTTTCTTTTAATTTTTTTTTATAGGCTTAAAATACACTATAATATTCCTATATTAATAATCAATAACGTCCTTACAAGAAAGCAACTTGAAAATGTTCTGAAAATTATTTTTTCTGGAGCAAATCCGAAGTGTAATGAAAGAAAATTTTAAATTCATAGGCATTTTTTTCGAAACCATATTTTTTTTATTGGCTTGAAGTACAAATTAATTTTTCTGTAGCAATTTCGAAGTGTAAAAATAGATAATTTCAATTTCAAACGCGTTTTTCTCGAAACCAAAGTTTTGAAATCTGCACGCAGTAGAACTCAAAGAATTTTCATCCGATTGACTTGAAATTTTAACTGTAACTTCTTAATTAGATTATCTAAAGAAGTACACACGATTTTAACAATAGATGAAAAAAAAATTTTTTAGAGATATTTAAATAGCGATTTTTTAGTCGAAAAATCGATTTTTTTTTCAAAGTCTCGCCATTTTTCGAAAAAATTTTATAAAATTATAATCGTGTGTACTTCTCCAAAAAAATTCGTCTAGTTTATGAAAAAAAAAATTTTATGCTTACACATGATGGTCCAGGGGACTTCTACTGCGTGCAGCGGAGTCACTTTTTTAAATATCACTTTATATTTATCGTCAGAAAGCCGCCATTTTGTAAAGTCATGGCAATAAACAATTTTTTTCATATACCTGAAGAGTTGCTTAGTTGATCTATATAGTATTTGTTTATGTTCATTCGAAAAACAGCTCAGAAAAAAAATTTGAAAAAGCCTCTTTTTTAGGCCTCCAACCAGATGTAACCCCTTAATGGTAATTAGAATAATGTTCATGAATCTCAAAATGAAGTATTGAATCTGAAATTTAAGTACGTTATGTATATTTCATGTCAATACATGTACTACATGCAGGTAGATATAAAATTGAAATCAAAGGTTTTTGTATTTGTGTTTTAAACAAAAATTGTAATTAAAAATGTCTTCATAACATTTGGACTTCAACTGTACTACAAACTACTTTCTGAATATATTCTATTTCTACAATAATAATCATTCCAAAATTTCATTGTAAACATAATTCTTAATACATTTTCTACTTCTTTGATTTCCTAAATAAACTGTAACTGCATTAAATGAACGAACTCTTGATAATGCAACATACAATTGACCATAATTAAAAACATCTTTTCTTAAATCAATTGCAATTTTATTAAATGTCTGTCCTTGAGATTTGTTTATAGTCATAGCAAATGCTAATTTAATTGGAAACTGTCTTCTTTTAAATGTAAAGGGATAAACATTTTCACAATACAATAATATTCGATGTATGAATACAATATTTCCACGCTTATCTCCCGTTAATATTTGGAATTTAATAACATGATTTGATAAAGCTAAAACCAATAATCTTGTTCCATTGCATAAGCCTTCGTTAATGCTAAGGTTTCTTATAAGCATTACAACGGAATTTATTCTTAAATGCAAAACATGTGGTGGTAAACCAGATGGTGATAGAGTGTTTAAATAATCATATACGTATGTACTGATATCAATATTTCCTTCTTGCAGAATGTTATCTGGTAATTGAACACAATCTTTTACATCGTTAGATGTGCCATTTCCTATTTCAAGTAAAAAATTAACAAATTTTGTTTCTTCCGGTAAAGCTCGCATGTTTTCAGATAATGTAAATTTTGAAAATATCTTCCATAATTTGCTATATTTAATTGACAAATTAATAATTTCAGATCTGGTACCATTTTGTTTAATTGGTAATACTTGTCTAAAATCACCTCCAAAAATTATCGTTTTACCACCAAAAGGAACATCTACTTGCATAATATCTCTTAATGTTCTGTCCATAATCTCTAAAGCATACTTCGGTGACATTGGAGCCTCATCCCAAATGAAGACATTAACATCTTTCAAATACAACCCCTCTTTAGACTGCATTTTATACTTGAAGATGAATCACTATATAATGGCACTGATAATTCCAATACTTTATGAACTGTTAGACCCATTGGCAGCAAGGTTGCAGCTATCCCTGTAAATGCCATATTACAAACAGTTTTACCTTGACGCCTTAATAAATGCCACAATGTAATATACATAAATGTTTTTTCTGATCCTCCAGGGCCATCGACATATACACATCTACAAGTATTTTCGCTATTATTATTCACTGCATTTAATATAAAATCAACAATGTCTTTTTGTTTGACATTCATTTATCATACTTTTCTTTTCCCAACTCTTTTTCCTCTGCAATATTTATAGAATGTGTAATTTGAAAACTTTCAGTTTCATGTTCTATATCCATTAATCCAAAAAAATCATGTAAGTTATAACCTTCTTCAGATAACATGTTTTTAGGGTTCCGTAAACCACAAGTGTACGCACGGAACCCTATTGGCAAGACTCTGTCGAAAATCGTATCCCCCCCCCCTAGCCGCCAAACTATTTGACTTAGAAAGTTCAAATTTGGCCTACATATGTATTTTCACGTGTAGATGAAAGGAAAATTATAGAGAACATGATTCTAGGGGTTGATCATAGCGTTGTCAAGAAAATAACAAGAGTTTTGAGAAATTTTGATATTTTTTGGCTGATAACTTTTGCCATTTCTTTGACAGCGCTATCACCACAACAATCTCTATAATTTTTCTGTAATCTACATATGATACTACATTTTTGTACCAAATTTGAACTCTCTAAGTCAAATATTTTGGCAGATAAAAGGGGAATACGGTCATTTTTTCGAAAAAATGCCTTTAATTTGTACCATTCCTGCCCTTTATCTGCCAAATTATTGTACTTAGAGTGCTAAAATTTGGTACACATATGTAGTTTGACGTGTAGATTACAGAAAAACTATAGAAAACCTTGTTGCAGGCTGTTATCATAGCGTTTTTCAGTAAAAAAAAACGATTTTTTTCAAAAAATACTAAAAAATGGTCGTATCCCCCCCCCTGAACTTCCAAACTATTAGACTTAAATAATTCAAATTTGGTACACAAATGTATTTTCACGTATAGATTACAGGAAAATTATAGAGAACGTGATTGTATGTGTTGAACAATACAATACGTTGAACAATACATTGTCAAGGAAATAACAATATTTTTGAGCATTTTTTTAACATATGGACCATAATTTAGTGTTATAACTTTGGCAGGGCCATAATCATCACTTTCTCTATAATTTTCCTGTAATCTACACGTAAATCTACATACGTATACCAAATTTTAGCATCCTAAGTCAAATAGTTTAGAAGATAAGGGGGGGGGGGGGGGGGTACGGTCATTTTTTTAGCAAAAATGCACTAAAAGTGTACAATGCCACCTCCATATCTGCCAAACTATTGTACTTAGAGTGCTGAAATTTGGTATACATATGTAGTTTGACATATAGATTACAGAAAAACTGTAGAGAACTTTGTTTGCAGATCGTTATCATAGTGTTTTTAAGCAAAAACCAACGATTTAAAAAAAATGCTAAAAAATGACCGTATCCCCCCTCCCATAACTTCTAAACAATTTGACTTAGAGAGTTCAAATTTAGTACGCAAATGTAATTTTCACGTGTAGATTACAGAAAAATGGTAGAGTACATAATTGTAGAAGTTGATCATAGCGTTGTTAAGGATATAAAATGATTTTTTGAGTATTTTTTTATGGATATTTGCTAAAATCTCTGGATTTTTCGTTGACAGCGCAATCACCATCACGTTCTCTATAATTTTTATGTAATTTACACCTGAAAATACATTCCTGTACAAAATTTGAACTCTCTAAGTAAAAAATTTTGAAAGATAGGGGGGGGTGGTCCTTTTTTTACAAAAGATTTCATTATATATTATATTATATATAATATGTATAATATATTTATATATTTGATAGTATCAAATATATTAAAAATTATTTTGTTTTGTGTACGGAACCCTCGATTTTAGTGCGAGTGTAACTCGAAACTTGCCCGATTTTTTTACATTTATGTATGCCATTTTTTTTAGCTGCAATATTATAAACGTTTCCTGCATAATCTTCAGACATAGAAAATTTAAATTGTTTCCAAAGTTCACCAGCATTTATAGGACGACAGTGAATTAAAATTCTAACAAATAACCTTCGAAGTGATTAAGGCATCATCCATAAACCTTGACTCTTCTAACGTTGCCTTCCATTCATGATTATCCTCTATGAGTTCTAATGCTAAACAAGCTGACGTAAATGTCTCATGTAATACGCCATTAACAGTCTTTAATGATTCGTATGAAATTGCACCTTTAGTTGTAAGTAATAATAATCGAAGGTGAAATAATTCTAAATGGCATGGACTAACAGAATAAATTCTGCCTATTGCCTTCTCTCTACGTAATCTCTTGTTCCATTTACATTCATTTTTATCCCATGAATAGTATTCAGGAATCTCAGTATAAAAATAGTGACGAGCGTTTGCATCACGTCGATTTAAATTGAAGTAGTCTAACAATTTTTGTATCTTTATTCAAATTAAATGATATTTCTTGACCTGCATCTCTTTGCCGAAGAAGAATATTTTGCTCATTTTGCCAATGTATAGGTAAACGATTTATACTATGACTTTCTTTGGATAAACTTTTACTTAAAATTCTCCATGCTGCTTCTACTGGACCAACATATCTATTTTCTTCAAAATGATTGATTTCATTATGATTAATAGTAGCTTCTCCATTACTATTTGTAATGATAATTGATGCAGCATCATGGCCCTTATAAATATATTTATACAAATATTTCACGGACTTAATACTCGATACAACTTTAACATTAATATGGCAATTGAATCTTTGCGAAAGTTTAGGAGAATAAGATACAACAAAACGATTATCAACAATATATTCATTAGATCTTGTATACGTTTTCCCTGTATCTCTTCTTCTATATAGCACATAGCAATTGTCTTCAACAGTAGTGTCCTCTTGTAAAGGTTTAGGAAAATTTTTCGAGCATTTTCCATCAACGAAACACCAATCTCCACAAGGACCGTGTATATTGTTTAACATAATAATTTCATGTTATCTAGAATTAACCATCTGATCTGGTATTTCAGCTGAAATATGTCGATCGAGACTTTCTGGTGTTAATATTTTTGAATTGGACGTCAATATAATCAATAAATGAATATGTGGTAATCCCCTTTTTGGAAACTCTATAACATAAACATACGACTTGACATCTCCAAAACATTTTTTCTTAACAATACATTCTATCAAATGCTTTACTTTAAAAGAAAAGACTCTTGCAACAATATCAGGTCTATCAGCTGCTGTTTGATTCGGTAATAAATTTTCTACTATTTCTTTCCACTGTGGATTACATGTCATTGTTATAAACAAATCCGGTTTACCATGTTTTGCCACAATAGCCATTGAATCTTGATATAGTTCCATCATATTACGAGGTGAATTGATAAATGTTGATGGTAACACAACTAATTTCCCTACAGGTGTATCATTGCTTTCCGCTACATCATTAATGTGATCTATTAACCCTCTGTAACTTTCACTTCGTAATTGTGTTTGATGATTTGCACAATACTGAAGTCGATCTTTTTCCATTTTTACATAATTGTCAACCAGCCACTGTTAAAATAATCTTCCACCGCATAAAAACTGATTAAAAATATCATCTCTAATTGCCATTTTATACTTTACATAACATGCCCTTGATATTATATGTTTTTTTAATTTTTTATCTGTATCATTTCGAAGCATATCAATGCAATAACCTTTTTCTCCAAAAGGATAAAATAGAGGATATATGAATGGTTCTACACAAGGATCCAAACTACTAACTAATTGTAATTCTTTACTTGTTTTGCTGTATACAGTGACATAAGAATCAGGTACTTTACCTTCTGAATTTGTATTAAAAATAGCAGCTACTTCATTAACTCTTTGAAAATTAAATCGCCGTGAAACTTTTCTTTTTTTTAAAGTAAATAATAATTTTAATTCTGGAATTTCTTCATTATTTTTGGTCGCTAACTCTGTTTCTATTTCTATAACTTCTTTCATCATCCTAAACGATCGAGTGAACGTATTATGATTTCTCATAAAATTCTCAATTCCTCCTACAATACCTTTATCCAATCTATCATTTTTGTTTAACCTGTATTCAATTGCATCATCAGGATCGTAAATAAACAATTGTCCATAAGACGGATCATCACCGTTCTCCGGGAATAAAGCATTATTCATTTGATAATATATTTGACCTTGGATTTTAAAACAATATGGTCCTCTTCGTCTACCATTAAAGTTAATAACATTAGCATTAAATGACGCAAAAGCAAATGAATTATTGTAACATCTTATATTCTGCTGAAACTGCCTTGATTTCTCATGTGAACCATCTAATAACGCTTGTAATTAAGATGGATAGTTCAAGCCGTTTAATTTAATACCTCCATGGCTACAACGATCAGAGTAAGAATACATTTTTTCGTCACCTTCCTTCTCCTTCGAGCGTTTAGCATCAGAATGAGTAACTTTGGTACTAACTTCTTCATCTTTGAAGTGTTTAGCATCACAATGCGTACAATAAAATGACATTTTACCTAGGTAATCCTCTGCATAAGTACGTGAATGCAATTTATTTAATTCTATATTTTCTAGATAATTACCTAATGTACTCAATATATTTTCCTTATTTACATTACAATGGAAATGGATGGAGAAACATCATCCTCAATAAAATCTTGATTACTTATTTCTACATTTTCTGACTGTGGAAGTGTGAGAAAGGATGTTGATGGTACAGAATTCACAACTAAATTATTAGAATCTGCATTACAAGTTTCTTTTTCTACCTCTTTTGATGCAATACTTTGCAATTCCTTTTTTTCTTTTAATTTAGCACGATAGGACCTCATTCTTTCTTTTTGGAGTTTTCGAACTGCCATTTGTTTCTCTACAGTTAAATTAGCACGATAAGACCTTACTCTTTCTCTTTCCGATTTTCGAAATTCCATTTCTCTTTCTACAGCTACATTTGCACGACGACACTCAATTCTTTTCGTACTAACAATATTTTTATCAACTTTTTTTATTTCTTCTACTTCTTCCTCGGTAAATATTCGTTTTTCTTCATATCGTTTCCCTTTTGTTAACGTGGCACTACAACTTTGCATTCTTCTCTCTGACAAAGTATTAATCTTTTTTTTTTTTTCTTGTAATATTTTTGTTGTTCCTATTTCGTCTATTGGATGCAACATACTGAAAGGTTTTTTTTGTGCAATTATAGGGGTCTGTAAATCAATAATTTTCCTTTTACTTTTTTTCTTTTACTTCAGTACCCTGTAATTCGTTTTTCATTGATTAACTGTGTTCTTTTAATACATCTGCAGAAAAACTCTCAGAAATATTAACATTATTATCAGTAGTAACATTAGTGACTAATCTACAACACTTTTCTCCTTCGTCATTCGAATTCTTTGCAATTTTATCATTCTTCAAGTCATTTAATCCGTCACTTTCTATTTCATTTAAATGGAAAATAGATGCAGAAACAACTTCCTCAATGGAATGTCGATAATTTACTTGTACATTTTGGGAATGTGAAATTGTATGTAAAGATGTTGATGGTACTGAATTTAGCACTATTACACTTCATTCTTTCCCTTTGGAATTTTCGAACTTCTATTTCTTTCTCTTCAGATAGACACGCACGATGAAGTTTTACCCTTTCTGTGCTCAAATTTTTTTTTCATTGTGCGGTTTCTCCATCTTATTTGGCATTTTATTTATATAATATAAATGTGTCAAATTGTAATAAATCTAATAATATCTGAAATTTGAAAAGCCAAATTTAAAAATGTCAAAATTTGTAATGATGAGTTTCAGAATTACGTTAAAAGCAATTTAGCAGTTCCCAATTATCTAAAAAGAAATTAACAAAATGCCGATAACGAATTTAATAAATTTCTAAGAATGAAATATTTCTAACATAAACGTTAACATTCCAATTTTTAAATTTTATAACTTTTAAAAAATGATTGGTATTAAAAAACCAATGTACCCTTTAACTAACTTCCAAATTTTCCACTTCACAAATGTTCTATTATTTTACTAATTTTCAAATTTTTAACTATGTATTTTTCTAATGTTGTACTTTCTTAATTGTCCATTTTACCAATATTTCAATTAACCAAATTTACACTTTGTCCATTTTCCAAATTTTACATTTTAATAATTTTGCAATTTACCAATATTCCAATTTAGAAATTTTCCAATTTACCAATTTTCCAATTTACCAATTTTCCAATTTTCCAATTTACCAATTTTCCAATTTACCAATTTTCTAATTAACCAATTTTCCAATTTTCCAATTTACAATTTTCTTCATGTACCAATTTTTCAAAGTATCAATCTTCCAATTTACCAACTTTCGAAATTACCAATGTCGCAGTTTAAACAAAAATGAAAGTCGAACAACGCCGAGTAAATATTAAATCTTGCAGCAAGCAACAATTGAAATTTGAAGAAATACTGAGTTTTTAATTAACAATCGCGTGCTAAACGCACAGGGATTTCACAGTTTGTGGTTCTAAAGCAAGAGAAAATAAGGTTACCTGGGATAGATAAAGACAACAATAGTAACACGCATTATCTCAAATGTAAGCCGAACTTACCCGAGAGAGGAAAATCAGAAAAAATTTCTGGTGACAAATTTTTTTACTTGATATGCATTTATCTAGTAAAAATGCACTCTTATAGAAGAACAAAAGAATGGTCTAAAAGATGGGGGGACGATTTCAGAAAAATTTCGCGGGTCTAAGTGAGGGTGGGAGGGGTCAAAAAGTGAGAAATTTCAGTATCGCTGTTTGCGCATTTCAAATCGGTCATTACATTTCTTAATACAACTTTTCATGTAATCCTACTTCAAGCATGTCCTTTTCTCCTTCTTTTCATTAAAGAATTATCATGAATTTTTCCGTCAACAATTTTCAACATTTTTTGCTGAATTAAAAATATTATGTTTCGCATATTTTAAGGATTTACTAATTTTTTTTTACTAACACGTAGAGGAATCTTCTTAAATCTCTTTAACCTTTTACTTACCCCCAACCAAGCAGATATGTTCTTTTTTCATTTATGAAAATTTACTATATACTATGATATTTTTCGTATAAAAATTTGATTTATTTAACAATTATATATTATATATCCTAAATAATATAACTGTATGATATATATCTCTTTCTAAATGTAAATGCTATTCGTTAAAATATATAACTAATATATAAAATATAACTTTTTAAACAAAAATGAAAGTCGAACAACGCCGAGTAAATATTAAATCTTGCAGCAAGCACCAATTGAAATTTGAAGAAATACTGAGTTTTTAATTAACAATAGCGTGCTAAACACACAGGGATTTTACAGTTTGAGGTTCTAAAGCAAGAGAAAATAAGGTTACCTGGGATAGATAAAGACAACAATAGCGTACAAAACGCAGGTAGAGTTCACAGTTTATGGTTCTTTCTTATATTCTCGAAATTCGAGACTGAGGTATAGGATTTACGTGGGATAGCTAAAGACAAGAATAGAGTGAAAAATGTAAAGAGAGATGCAGAATATGGAACAAATAAGGACAACAATAGCGTAGAGTGATGAACAGCAAGAGACAATAAGGTATAGATGTAAAATCAACTTTCGATGAAATTGAGCTAGAATTCTCTGATTTCTTTTCCATTTTCATGGAGCAGCCATAAAGAACTTATTTATTTGTAATTCGCAGTGTATATTCAATTGTTTAAAATGTTTTAATTTCTTTAAACAATTTATGTTTCTTATATCTTCGAAATTAAATATTTCTTTTAACAGCTGCCGATTCTTAAGTAACAATTGACAGAAAATTTGTTTCTTAAATATTTATTGTATTTTTTTAAACAATCTAAATTGATTGAAACAATTTTTCATTAAATTCTCTTAAAAGTATATCGCTTCCGACTTTCTTCATTCAAAAAATATAACGAATTTTTCCAATTTGCAATTTTCAAGATCTTTTGATTGTTTAAACAATTTATATATTTTCGACTTTAAATACTTTTTTTAAAAGCTGTCGCACAGTGGGACAAAATGCCAAAAACCTGGCCAACACTATAAAATGTCTTTCAATTTGCTTGACATTGATTACTCGGGGGTTTTTGGGGTCGCTGACAACGAATCTGCTATTAGTTTTTAAAAATTCAAAATGGCGGATCCTATATGGCGGATGTCAAAATTAAAAATGAATCGTAAATGCTTGAAACTCGTTACTTGAGGGTTTTTGGGGTCGCTGATTACGAATCCGCTATTAGTTTTTAAAAATTCAAAATGGCCGATCCAATATGGCGGATGTCAAAATTAAAAATGAATCGTATTTGCTTGAAACTCGTTACTTGGGGGTTTTTGGGGTCGCTGATTACGAATCCGCTATTAGTTTTTAAAAATTCAAAATGGCCGATCCAATATGGCGGAAGTCAAAATTAAAAATGAATCGTATTTGCTTGAAACTCGTTACTTGGGGGTTTTTGGGGTCGCTGATTACGAAACCGCTATTAGTTTTTAAAAATTCAAAATGGCGGATCCAATATGGCAGATGTCAAAATTAAAAATGAATCGTATTTGCTTGAAACTCGTTACTTGGCGGTTTTTGGGGTCGCTGATTGCGAATCTGCTTTTAGTTTTTAAAAATTCAAAATGGCAGATCCAATATGGCGGATGTCAAAATTAAAAATGAATTGTATTTGCTTGTAACTCGTTACTCAGGGGTTTTTGGACTCGCTGATTACGAATCCGCTATTAGTTTTTAAAAATTCAAAATGGCGGATCCTATAGGGCGGATGTCAAAATAAAAATGAATCGTATTTGCTTTAAACTCGTTACTCAGGGGTTTTTGGGGTCGCTGATTACCACACTGACTCATTTTATCGGCGCATCTAAAATACAATATAAATATTGATATAAATACATATAAAAATAATTGTGAACCAATGTATGAATTATAATAATTACCTGATACGAATAAGACTCTAGACAATCAAGTTTCAGGTTATAAACATTTGAGATCCTATAAAGACACTCGTCACGCAATTGTTTTTTACGCATCATGACAACTAAAATTCGGTATAAAAAAGCGCGAAAAATTTGAACTGTTACTTAAAATATACGCATATTTTATATAGAAAGGGACGTTAGTCGACATTTGTAATACTTGATCAATGTTATGAAGTACTCATCACAATTAAGTAATAGCTGGTTATAGTATTTCATTTCGCTCTAATTAAGCTCTTAAAACTTAAGCTCATTTTATATTAATGTACGTTTAATGTTATTGCTCATTGGCCTTAATCTTCTAGACTACAAAATCTTACAAAAGGACTTTAAATTAGAAATAGTTATATTTCTATAAGTATGATTGATTTATCACATTTATTTTAAAAAATATGTTGTAAACATATTCTTGATAAAGAACATCAAGTGCACTAACGCCTGAGTTTGTGTACAAAATATCAATCGAATCGAATTCGATAAATTTTTCATTTTTTGTCCACCATTTTGAATTTTTAAAAACTAATATCGGATTCGTAATCAGCGACCCCAAAAACCCCTGAGTAACAAGTGTCAAGCAAATACGATTCATTTTTAATTTTGACATCCGTCATATTGGATCCGCCATTTTGAATTTTTAAAAACTAATAGCGGATTCGTAATCAGCGACCCCAAAAACCCCCAAGTAACGAGTTTCAAGCAAATACGATTCATTTTGAATTTTGACATCCGCCATATTGGATCCGCCATTTTGAATTTTTAAAAACTAATATCGGATTCGTAATCAGCGATTCTAAAAATCCTCAAGTAATTATTTTTAAGCGAATTAATGCCGTTTACAGAATTTAAATATAAATTTAAAATCAATTATAATTTGTAATTTTTTGCATGAACCCATAAAAAGTGATATTAAAACCGCAGTGGCAGCTAAAGGCAGCCAAATCTTAATTTTTCTGAACAATGAATGTTCTAGGAACAAATCTGTATAAGTTTTACGGTGATCTTTTTTGACCATTTTTTTATATCTCTACATAAATATAATTTTTTTTCTTTCTTTAGAATGTTTTGCTGTAATTTTGTATTCTATACATTTTTTTTATAATAAGAAATTTTTAAATTTCAACATAGTATATGAATTTTACATACCTTTATTTACTTATTTCATTTTACAGAATTCATTTTTAAATAGATAACATTTTTTTATTCGCTTTTTAACAAGAACGTTTTATTCATGGCTATTGCGTGAGAAATTATTTCAAGCCAAGTATAAGGTTTGAAACGAAAATAAGAGCAAAATGTCTTTGACTGCGCCCTTTATTTTATGAATTTGGATGCTCCTGGGGGTCCTCTACGAATGCACATAGAAATAATAGCATTTACAGAAACTTTTTTTTTTCACTTTTGGCCAGGTTTTTGGCATTTTGTCCCACTGTGTGTCGATTCTTTAGTAACAATTAAGAGAATGGACAAAAAATTTGTTCATTAAATATTTATTTTGTTTCTTTAAAGAATCTAAATTGTTTAAAACAACTTTTTATTAAATTCTCATAGAAACATTTTCCCTTTTGACTTTTTTTTTTTTTTTTTCTTTTTTGCGTAGGATGTGAAAACCTGCCTTCAGGTACCCTGTAGCCCGTACTACAGGGTTATGCGGGGGTGGCGATGTTCTGCCGACCCGCTAAAAACACACCCTTATTTGGGACCTTAAGACCACTCCCAGGTAGAGCCAGTTTACTGACGTATCGCCTTCAGGAGTGGTCTTATATCCCGCCTCTATCGCCTAAACGATATCCCTAGACCTACGGGAACTACCTTTGTTGGCGGCCATCGAGATCCTTAACCCTCATAACATGTTGGATGAAGGTCTCGATGTGCCGCCAATTCTCTTTGGATCGAGTCATTAACAGGACCATGTTCTCCGGTGTAACTTCGCAGTTTACACCGGCGAACATGACCCGTCTTTCGTCGTTCCATCGTGTGCATGTAAAGAGTGTGTGCTCTGCGTCATCCTTTGGGGATTTGCAGTACGCACACTCTGAACTTTGTCGTCTTTTGAACCGCTCTAGGTACGAGTTAAAACACCCGTGACCTGAGAGCGCTTGGGTGAGGTAGTACGAGACTACTCCATGTTTTCGATCTATCCAGGTGGCGAGTGTAGGTATGAGCCGATGTGTCCATCGACCCTTCTCATCCCCGCTCCACCTTGCTTGCCATCTTTCGACAAGTCTGCTTCTTGCATCTCGGCGAATTTGGTCCTTGCTGGGTCTATTGTCATCCGTATAACGGGTGGACATCCTATCTTTGAAAAGGAGGAAAATTTCCTCCCTTTCTTGCGCCAAAAGATCTGCCGGCGGGACGCTGGCAAGGACCTGAGCAGCACTCGCGGATACTGTCCTACAGGCAGAGATTATACGCTTAGTGATAATCCTTTGCGAGGACAGTATCTTCTCCAAGATGGTCTTGCTTCTATCTGTTCGCAGGGAGGGAGCCCACACTGGAGCTGCATAAAGCAGCTTTGAGTGGAACACACTCGCCACCAATCTCCTTTTCTTTTCAAAAGGCCCACCGACGTTCGGCATTATACGGGCTAAGTTTAGTGCACATTCTGCAGCTTTGTCGGAAGCCACAGCAATGTGGTGCTTAAAATTCAAAAACTTGTCGAGTTGTACACCAAGATACTTTATATGCTTGCTCCACTTGACCTCGAATCCGTCTACTTCAATCCGGGGAAGTTCGTAACCACGTCTGTCTGTGACCATGAGCGCTTCAGTTTTGTCGAGGGCCATTTGAAGGCCTCTGGCATCCAGCCAGCTCTTTGTTCGTCGCAGACATTCGTTCACCAAGATTCCGAGCTCTTCTGTAGTTTCGGCAGAGCATACGATCAACGCGACGTCCGCGAAGCCGATGATCACCGCACCTTCGGGTAGACCCATTCGCAAGAAGTCATCGTACGAGACGTTCCATACGAATGGTCCTATCCTCGAGCCTTGAGGGGCACCTCTTTGCATCTCTTCCTTCAGAGTGCAGATGTCCCCCTCGTATATTACCCACCTGTCGCTAAGATAATTATATAATTGTTGAAGCAATCTAAGAGAATCTGGGGTGAAGCAACGATCACTTGTTTAAGTATCTCGTTACTTATCCCATCGATTCCAGGCGCCTTGCCTGGCTTCAGTCTTTTGCCTGCCTCGTGAATCTCTGCAAGAGTAAAGAGTTCCTCCTCACCGACTTGACAGTTATTCCAGTCCATCCAACACCTTCGCTGTGAAGCTCGAATCTCCTTTCTGAGGATCCTCTTGGCCTCTGTGTATGCGTCCTTTAGCACAGGGTCTCCCTTAGAGCGGGTGTATATCCTTCTTGCTCTGACGCATGCTTTTCGCAAAGAGGCCAGCTCCTCTGACCACCAGTATACATTACGTCTTCTGGGAGTGGTACTTCTACAACGCGGCATTGACGCGTTGCATGCGGTGATTATCATGTTCATCACCGGCCGCACCTCCCCATCCAGATTGTTCGGTCTCTTCACCTATCCAAGTTCCTTAATGAGGCGGGATTCTTCAAGGGACCGACCGAACTTTTCGACGTCTAGCTTCTTAATGTTCCACCTAGGGCCTTTCTTACAGGAAGCAACCTGCTTGTTTGCTCTAGGTGTGTCTCCTACCGAGACTGAAAACTTAATATACTGGTGGTCACTTTCGGTATGATCCTCAGAGACGTGCCAGTCTTTGATGCGCTTGTTCAGGAGAGACGTTGTTATCGTAAGATCGATAATTGATCCGATATTATGGTCTCTCCTAAACGTCCATTTTTGGCCCTGGTTGACAACCTTTAGATTGTTCCTGGAGACCATTTCTGCAATTAGGATTCCTCTATTGTCGAGCCTTGTCTCGCCCCAGTCTGGCGATTTCGCATTGAAGTCGCCTGTGACGAGAACATCCAGCCTGGATTCTCGCAGGCTCGACTCGAGTTCATCTATCTCCGCTTCGAAGGTTGTCAGTGGGTCGTTGGGTGAGAAGTAGCAGCTATACATGCGTATACCTGAAATTTCCACCCACACGAACCCACTGCTCGTCTCCAGGAACTTGTCTACCCTCAAATCGGGATTGAAGACCTGAATGGCTGCCCTACCCGATGAATCCTGGTACCAGGGAGCGAGGTCGTTTCTTTTGTTCTGTTCGCTGAGGAACAGAACATCGATCCGCTCCTGACTGGCTGTCACTAGCATCAGGTCTTGAGCCTTTTTCGACGTATGCAGATTAACTTGCAGAAACTTTAGGCTTTTGCCTGTTTCAGTTTCTGCAGTGCCTCTTTATACACTGGGCAGGCAATACTACCAGCCCAGTGTCCGAGATCGGACTTTTCCAGGTCGGAGCAAGTTAAAAACTTTGGCTCTTTCGCGTCACAGGACTTGGCCAGGTGATCCGCGCCGCCGCATCTCCGACAGTTTTTAACCCTGTCGGGGCCTTTGCATACGCGAGTCGAGTGTCCATACCCTAGACACTTTTGACACCTCGGGACTTCGACGTGTAGTCTAATTGCTGCATTAACCCAGACAACCCGGACTTTGCCTATCTTCAGGAGAGTATCACAATGTCCCTCCGGTAGGCGGACCAATGCCATCTTCATTCCACCAAAACGCGGTGCGAGGCGGCATGTCAGATCCGGGTTGACATTCTCAAG
This sequence comes from Ganaspis brasiliensis, assembly GCA_037103525.1. Lineage (NCBI taxonomy): Eukaryota > Metazoa > Arthropoda > Insecta > Hymenoptera > Figitidae > Ganaspis > Ganaspis brasiliensis. The sequence continues at coordinate 547,221 of JAZKLR010000550.1, forward strand.
TTTAGTCTTGAGGGCAGCCACAATGTCCTCTTCCGTGGTCGTCTCGTCGAGATCTCGGATCTCGACGGTCTTTTTGTAAATCAGGGCAAACACTTCCGCTTTGTTTTGCAACGCTTCTCTGCTATTGGGATCTTTCTCTCAGCAGCCTTCCTTTGTTTGGCCTCTTTTCTCTTATCGACGACGGGTGTAAAGCCGTCGCTGTCTCCTGGAGGTTTCTGCAGCACGGCGTCCGAATAACTCCTGGTAGGGGATTTGGCCAGGACAGTATTCTGCTCTTTCGGTTTTCCCGCTTCAGGATTCGCTGTAGGTGGGGCCCTGCGCCTAACCTTCTTTTCCTGTACTACTGGGTGACTAGCATCTGGGCTGTCACCCTCGGTACGGCTGCGTTTCTTGTCGCCACCAGGCTTTTGCAAGCTCGCGTTCCTCGAGGTTGCCTTTGCAGACGTCGGGGTCTGCACTTCAATAAACCGCAAATTTTTGCGGATTTCATTGAAGGCCACCTCGAGAGCTTTAACTGCCTCTTGGACTTCTCTTTTTATATTCTTTCGTTTCCCAATGCCCTTTTTTATGGTTTCGAAGAACTCAGGAATGTCACCCAATTGTTGGATGACGTTTTCCTTAAAACGTTCTTGTTCACCAGTCCGAGCACTTTGGGGAAGACTGAACTGACCAGACATAGATGGCAGAGCCTCTACTTGGTCTTCGTTTACCTCCATGTCCTGAACTAAATTTTCCACTTTGCTTTCCATACTAGATAGTTTACCAGCGCCTCGTGCGTAAAGTGGCGGGCCGCCTTGATTGGGAGCGGGTACACCTTCGGATACTGCGATCCTACCCCAGATCCCTGAGGCCCAATCAGCTGCTTAGCCGTTCCCGGAATACACGGACGGAACGGACTCGCCAGTAACAATGCAGGCTCCGATCCCTTACATCCATTACGCACTCGCCGATCAATCCCGAAGGGGCTGGCTTCTGACACCCTACCGCAGGTCCACCTCGGCAGAGCTACGCTCACATCAGACTCGTACATGTCACGGTTGGAAACGCCGTGACAGGACTTATCACTCCCAGTGTACTGCCTGCAAGGTGCCGATCGGCTAGTGTCGTTGGTCAGATCGGACAGACAACCGGTCCACCAGGCGCCAACCCTGAATCGAGACTACTTCACACCAACTTAGAAAAACCAAGAAGGCAGGAGTGTTCCATTCCTCCCAGAACCCATGTCGTTCATAGCTGACGAGGATGGTTAGCCCCCATTTGGAATATCACGGATTTCTCCATCTGCAATTTTCAAGATATTTTGATTGTTTAAACAATTTTTATTTCTGGAAACAATTTAATTTTCCCACATTAGACGCAAAATATCATAGTCAGTGGCGTAACTCTTAAGGGTCAAAGTGGGGCAATGCCCGACATTTAATTACGCGAACTTGCATTTGCCCAAACGTTGAAATCACTGAGTTTGTATTTGTCCGAACTTTGACATCACCGAACTCACATTTGTGTTAAAGAAATGACCGTACCCCCTCCTCCACTTATCTTTCAAACTATTTCAGTTAGAGAGCAAAAATTTCGGACACAAATATTTTGTAATATATTGCTTAAAAAGATTAACATTACTTACTCTCTAAATCTGAATTAGTGATTTCCTCCTAATGAATTAGCAGGAAATCGCACACAAAAAACAAAGTCTTAAAGTCAGGATTGGCTACTTTTAAGATTTGCCTGAAATTAAGTCGATAACTGAATTAAAGTGCTATAATTTCTTCATAACATACATCTTCAGTATTAAAATGAAAATTACCTAGTGAATGTCCTGGTTTCTATGTAGTTGCAGATGCTTCAAACCAGACACAATTGAACTGTTCTATTAGTATATCTTAGAATGTTTGAAAGTAATGCTTACGAAGATACTTTTCAGCGTTTCCGGAGGCTGAAAAGGAGTCCTGATCGCCTGACGTTACCAGAAAGGATTTGCGCATGAGCAAACATCAGATGTTAATGGCGATGTATCCAGTAGATATTTCGCGACGCGATAATTTTGAACAATTTCGTAGTGAATTTTTGTGTTTGTGGTGCTCATTTGTTTCTGTGAAACATATAGAAAATTTTCTTGTGAACAATTAATTTTAGTGATTTCTGATTATGTATCACAGTACTCTTGAATCAAAAGCAGGATTTTTGAAAATGGATGGAAGATTTTCGAACGTAGAGTTTTCCCACATGACCTCTAGTTTCCGAATTTTTAAGACCCGAAATCGTACCTGATCCTATTTTAAAGATACATGTATATATAATTATATATATGGGGCAAAAAACCACCAAACGATTTACCCCTATAACGACGGGTTGATAAGGTACAGGGGCTTGGAATTTCAACTCTCGTGCCCAACATCTAAACTTTGTGTTAATATAAATTCTATATGACTAATCCAATTTACCTTTTATTATAGGGTTGTGGAAAGGTATTTTCCTCTACTTTCAGATTGTAAAATCTGAATTTAAAAATGTTTTAGAAAAAAGCAACTTTTTTTGAAATTTAAGATAAACATTAAATTTTCTCCTCATCCGGCCGGGTTTAGATTTTTTTTTTGCTAAAAAAATAGCATTTTTTATGTACTTTAAAATCACCTATTAACACAAATGGGATGGGCATATTTTCAAGGTCATATTTTACGTTTTTTGTTTAAAAAAAACTCCATTTCGTCGTAGTTGGCCTTAGAAATTAGGAGGCGCATGAATTCTTCCAAAATGACATTTGATCGAATGGACATTTGATCAAATGGACATTTGATAGAATGGAGTTTTGATCGAATGGACTTTCGACCGAATAGACTTTTGATCGAATAGACTTTCGACCGAATAGACTTTTGACCGAATGGACATTTGATCAAATGGACATTTGATAGAATGGAGTTTTGATCGAATGGACTTTCGACCGAATAGACTTTTGATCGAATAGACTTTCGACCGAATAGACTTTTGACCGAATGGACTTTTGATAGAATGGACTTTTAACCAAATGGACGTTTGATCGAATGGTCATTAGATCGAATGGACATTCGACAGAATAGACATTTGATCGAATGGACATTTGATCGAATGGACTTTTGATCGAATGGACTTTTGATCGAATGGACTTTTGACCGAATGGACGTTTGATCGAATGGTCATTAGATCGAATGGACATTCGACCGAATGGACATTTCATCGAATGGACTTTCGACTGAATAGACTTTTGATCGAATGGACTTTTGATCGAATGGACATTCGACCGAATGGACATTTGACCGAATGGACATTTGATCGAATGGACTTTCGACCGAATAGACTTTTTATCGAATGGACATTAGATCGAATGGACATTCGACCGAATGGACATTTGATCGAATGGACATTTGATTGAATGGACATTTGATCGAATGGACTTTTGACCGAATGGACGTTTGATCGAATGGTCATTAGATCGAATGGACATTTGATCGAATGGAATTTTGATCGAATGGACATTTGATCGAATGGACTTTTGATCGAATGGACATTTGATCGAATGGACATTTGATCGAATGGACATTTGATCGAATGGATTTTTGACCGAATGGTCAAAGCACTTTTTTCAAATTGTAACTTATTAACAGTATTAAGTTCCGTTTGAAAATTATTTAGCAAAATCGTCAACTGTTAGTTGGAACAAATAACGAGAAACTGAATTTTATTTTGAATTTTATAAAATAAATACAAATTAACGTTTACTTTTAATTAATTATGTACATCAAAAGTTTGTTTATATATCTGTGTTTATACTTCGTCATAGAATATCCTTTTTCTTCTATTTGCCGGGAACAAAAAAAAAAAAAAAGCTTAATGCCTAAATGAATCCAGGCAAGTAGAAGAATACACATCCTTCACATCTTTATTCTTCTACTTGCCTATAGGGGTTATTTATGATCCTATAAAAACAGATAATATTAACAAGTTATTAAATGAATTGTGGAATATTGTTTTTAAAGGCCATTTCAAGATGTTATTTGTTCTATTGATATTTTTAGTGATTTTTTAGGATTTTATAGTGAATTTACGAAAAAGTTCGTTTTCCCCATATAAAATCAATGGGAAATTTCAAAGGGTTGAGCCACACCTAAATACCCAGTGGGCACAAAAATCTAAAAGACGTCCTTAAGACGACTTTTAAACATGTGTGTCCACTAGGTATAGTCCGATTTCAAACATAAAGAAAATTGTGGGTATTTTTTTCGGTTTTAAAACTTTTTGTATGGTAAGAGCAAAAAATTTCGGACTTTTGTGTTTACGGACTACACTCGTACTGAAGTAGTAACGCTTCTAGGCCGATGGCGTCAATGGCGCGAGCACGCTGACAAGTTTGTTATTAATTTTCTCCTTCAATTGTCCACTTTTACCAATGTTATATGGAGTTGGAAAGGACAGTGTTACATAGAACATCAACACATCAAACCACACTACTTGCTATAATTTTTTTTAAATTAATTGATATTTTAGAGATTTGTTACTTTTATATAGAATAACAATTTACCAAAGTAGTAGTCATATAGAAGACCTTTCAAAAAATGACATATTTGAAAGTTGTTTTAGTACAATGTATAAACACAAAATACATTGACTTGAACAATGACCTGTTATTGCTTGAAAGACGTTCTGAGGGCGTGTATATGTTATAAACAAGTCAAACACTATATGAAAAAGTTTATAAAGACTTCCTTATTAGTACTTTAACAAAAATTATATTAACTATTTTATGTCAAATAACCTATGGACCTTGAAAGTCTAAATAGGTAATGTGATACTCATAATTGCGGATCTACCACAGGTAAAATCAGTCTAACTCTAAAATAGGATCAGATACGATTTCGCGGTTTAAAAATTCTAAAACTAGAGATCATGTGGGTAAACTTTACGTTGGAAAATCTTCCATCCATTTTCAAAACCCTTACTTTTGCTTCAAGACCACTGTGGTATATAAACAAACTTTTAGTGTACTTCAGAAAATCTTGTAAAATTGACAACATATTCCGGCTAAACTAAACTCTTAAATTTCGTATAATTTCACAAGATATTTTGGATTTTATAAAAAACTAAGGATACTTTACAGTTTTTGAATATAATACCAAATCACACATAAGTTTTTGAGAAGAAATTTTTTTAAATATGGCTTTTATTCCTAACCTGCATCCGTCATATAACGAGATATTTCAAAAGTTTTGATAACTATTTTCTAATACAAATGTAGGCTTCATTTCAGATTTCTTAATAATTAACAATAGAATAATATAGTGTGAGGTTTGAAATTCAGCCCATTTATTGGCTTTAAAATAAATTTTAGTTTTCAGTGTGGCTTTTTTCAGCCCACTGTGTGTATTGCTTTCATGTCATTTTTTTTTGCTGAATTTCAGCTGATAGCGGCTTCTTTCGTTTACACCTTCAAAGAAGTCCAAAATTTCGACTCGTTTTAATACTTTGTTTTTTACTTTGTTTTTTTTTGTTGAGTAACCGTCGGTTACTATTTAATAGTGAAAAATTTCATTATTTCTTGGGTTCCTGACACCCTTATCTTCTCACTCGTTTGTCCGTCGCCCAAAACCATTACAACCCCCCCCCCCCCCCCTAAAAGGACAAACTATTTGAGATAGAGAGTTGAAATTTGGTACACTTATGTATTTTCACGTGTAGATTACAGGAAAAATATAGCGAACATGATTGAACATGATGTTAATAGCGTTGTCAAGGTTAAATTTTTTTTTTTTAAACATGTCACACCCCCTTATCTTCCAAACTATTTGACCTAAAGTATTGAAATTTGGTACTCATATGTATTTTCGCAAATTGAGTACAGCAAAAATGTAGAGAACATGATTGGAATTGATGGTCATAGCGTTGTCAAGGAAAAACTTTTTTTTACAAAAAAACGTGCTCCCCCCCCCCCTTTTTTCCAAAATATTTGACTTAGATGTTTGAAGTTTGGTATACCTAGGTATTTTTACGTGTAGATTACAGAAAAAATAAAGCGAACTTTTTTGGACTTAGTGTTTTAAAGTTATTAATGAAAAGTTGAAAAATGACAAAATACCTCTATGCTGGAGCTCAGCGTGTTTATCCTTAGGTTACGATTTGGCAACAATGTGTAATTTTATGCAGATTTTTTTAAAAACCCATAAAAATTGTGGTTTCAATTTATTATCATAGCATTTTCTTCGAAAAATTGAAATTTTACCGAAAAATTTTTTTTCCTTTCTAAACAGCTATGATATTCCACAGGTTCAGATCATTTTTCTGTACAAACTGTTCATTTTCATGTTTACATTACTTTAAAATTTAAAAATTATTCCCAGTAATAAATATCTAAAAAATAATTCAATTGAATCGTTAAAAAAAAAAATTTTAAAAAAATTTTTAAATTATTTTAAGTTCGTGTACGGAACCCTCCATATGCGAGTCCGACTCGTACGTGCCTGGTAATTTAATAGAAAACTACTAATTATTAGTATAAAACTACTAATTTCAAAGTGAAATATCTACTAATTGAAAAAGTAAACATTTATTATTGCAATTAATAGATATTTCACTTTAAATTTAGCAGTTTTCTACTATAAATTAGGAGCTTTCTACTAAGAAATAGTAAAATTTTTTACTATTTAACAGTAACAGATTTCTATAAGGGGGATTCCATATCTACTGATCAAGGTGAAAAAATAATTTTCACTTGTGACTTTCCAATTCAGGTATTTTGTAGTCCTATTGGATGGTAATTATGGGTAAAATTTTTTTAACATTTTGATTAATATATACTGAGGGGGAGGGTGTGAAAATTTTGGGTTACCGTTTTCTTTGTAATTTTTTTGCTCTTAAATAAATAAATAAAAAATTTTCAGTAATACCATTTTCGATAGATTTTTTCATGCCCTTTCGATTGCTAATATGCATTTTTGAGAAAAACCAATTTTTGACCTTAAAAAATAAAGGTCAAAAATAAATTGTTGTTTTTCTGGTTCCGAGACCGGGTTCTTTGTATTTTGTATTTTTTTAAACGAAAGCTGAGACTTTTTTCTATAAGAACCCATAAATCAACTTAAGAGACCGAAATAGTGTTTGGTATTATTAGTAGTGGTATATGGGAGGATATTTTAACGCTCTCTGCATTTTACAGGGTTAAAACTGTTATTGCTTGAATGCCTGCATTACGTTAACGTAAAAATTTTGAAAAAAATTTAAATTAAAAAAATTAAATTTATAAAAAATATCAAATTATTGAGAACATTAGAGTGGGTTTGGAGTGTACAGTAAAAAAGTTGGTTGAACTGTTATGCTCTGTCCCACAAAAGGTCTCCAATTATTTTATATATGTATATATATATATATTATACATATTGTATTCTAAAAATCGGTTAATATTAATATAATGCTATGATGATATATAATTTAAAATTGATATCCCAGAGGAAAAAGCTCTTTATTGATTTTCGTGAATTTGCCACAGAATTATCCCAAAAAATTCTTATAAGTTTTAACTCAATCATTTCTGAACATGTATTTTTAAAAATTCTAAAATTTATTAAATTACTAATTTTTATTATCTATTTTTTATATAGTTGCAAAAAATCACCATAAAAATATAAAATTTCAAACAAATTTTAATAGATTAAAATTATTTAAGTTGTATTTTTATGAATTTCTAATTTTTTAAAACAATTTATTATTCATAATTAATCATAAATATTGTATAAACCCACTTTAATGTTCTCAATAATTTGATATTTTTTATAAATTTAATTTTATTTAATTTAAGTTTTTTTCAAAATTTTTACGTTAGCGTAATGCAGGCATTCAAGCAATAACAGTTTCAACCCTGTAAAATGCAGAGAGAGTTAAAATATCCTCCCATATACCACTACTAATAATAACAAACACTGCCCTGAGTCGCGCACTGATCCGCAGCGCCCGAGCGAGTACAAAATTGTTAATTTTCATTTATCAAATATTTCGGTCTCTTAAGTTGATTTATGGGTTCTTATAGGAAAAAGTCTCAGCTTTCGTTTAAAAAAATACAAAATACAAAAAACCCGGTCTCGGAACCAAAAAAACAAAAAAATTTTTATCTCAAAAATGCATTTTACCAATCGAAAGGGCAAAAAAAATCTATCGAAAATGGTATTACTGAAAATTTGTTATTCATTTATTTAAGAGCAAAAAAATACTAAAGTAGACGGTAACCCAAAATTGTCACCCCCTCCCCCTCAGTAAATATTAATCGAAATTCAAAAAAAATATAACCCATAATTACCATCCAATAGGACTACAAAATACCTGAATTGGAAAGTCACAAGTGAGAATTTTTTTTTTACCTTGATCAGTTCATATGAAATCCCCCATAAGTAGAAAACCACTAACTCCGTAAATGGCAAAGAAAAACATAATTCTAGGTAAATGTAATAAAAGGTTGATTTCAAATAATTTTAGTTGTTAAAACATTCATACAAATGAAATTAATTACATTGAATGAATTAATTTCTTTTCCTTTCGCAATTTAAAAAGTTGTGAGGTTTTGATATATTTAATTAAATCAGGAAATAGGAAAAAAATTGTTTACGGAATTTAAAACTATTAAACGAATTAAAAATTAATTTAAAAACGTTGCGAATCTTATATTTCATTAAGTAAAAAATGTTTACGACAAAAAAAAATAAGAAGATAATGTTGTAGACCTCTTTGTTTACAAAGGATTAATTTTTGTTCTGGGTCGCTTTTAACCCTTTTATACCTATGGTCTCTTATACATATAAAGAAATTAACAATTAATATAGGTTGTTTTGATTACCAACGTTCATATTATATGTAAAAAAATAGAAAGTTACATAGTACGATTATATAGGTAAGAACGATAATCAGTAGGTAGAATTTTAATAAACAATAACAAAATTTTATTTTTCAAAATTTGCTTCAATACCCTTCAAATTTGTTAATAAGGATTTCTGGGGTTGCTGATTAAGAATACACCAATTTCAGATTATTGAAATTCGAGTTGGTATAAAAAAATACTATTTAATCAATGTTGAGGGTTTGTAGTTTTAATTAATTTTATTAATATTAATTACACGTAGTTTTTGGTGTTGAATCACATCTTGGGGGAGAAGGGATTGATTTTGATCTCTCACCTGCGTTCGTCTAAGCAACTGTCTACACATTTTTGATATTGAATTTGATATGAAATTTTAGATTTAGGTGATGCTCTGTGCCGCGCGTTGCGCGCACCTTTCATGTTCTAGTAGATAGAATATGCGAGAAATAAATTATTTACATAAATATAAATTGTTTACACAATTGAAAAGACTTCAAAATTGCAGCCGGAAAAATTCGTGATAATTATTTAATGAAGAATGCAAAAAACAAAATTCTTCAAGGAGAATTTACTTCAAAGTTGTTTTAAACAATTTAAACTGTTTAAAAAATTAAATAAAATATTTAATAAACAAAGATTGATATAGTGTGATAGCAGGTAGCTTATGATTTCAATTTAGTTGGAATTGTTTTTATACAAGTAGAAAAATGATTATTGGAAAATATTAAATAATATATAAATAATATATAAATAATACTTAGGTACTTTAGAGAAGTCGATTTTCAAAATTTGAGAATAACTTCCCCATAGAAGTTGATCATAAATGACCTAGACATTGCTTTTATACTTGGGTACTTTAATGAAGTCAGCTTTTACTTTTTGAGGTTATCTTCCCGGTGAAGTTGATCAGAAATGACCTAGACATTGATTTAATACTTGGATACTTCAGTGAAGTCGGTTTTAACATTTTGAAATTAACTTTCCTGAAGAAGTTGACTGGAAATGAACTGGACATCTGCCGGGTAGTTAAAAACTTTAGAGAAATCGATTTTTACATTTTGAGGTTAACTTCCCTGAAGCAGTTGACCAGAAATGAAACGTTACGAAATATGTGAATTTCCCCTAAACATATGCATCAAATTATTATTTGCATATTTTTAATCTTCAATTAAGTTATAAATATATAATATAAAAACATACATAAATTCCAAGTTTGATGCTTACTTTTCACTATAGCAAACATAAATAGCTGCAAACGTACAAAAACCGCAATGAAAAAACTAATAATCACAATAATTTATTTAAACAATTATTAATTACAATAATTTATTTCAACAATTGTTATAAATAAATTCTTTATTTTGGAAAAAGTTAATAAATAGTTACAATAATTTGTTTAAACAATGGTTATAAATAAATTTCAAGTTTGATGCTCAGTTTTACCTATAGCAAATACAAAAACAATTGATATAAAATACAAAAACAATTAATTAATTAATTAGTTATTTAATTTCATTAATTTAAACAATACAAAACTAATTTATAAATGTAGCGAACTTTTAATTTCGTTTAATTAAAAAAATTGTAAAAAAGTCTTGAACTTACAACATTTATCAAGTTCTCGTACAAGAGTGCCTTAGAATTTTCACACTGCTCTAAAATCTCTTTTCTCATTCTCCCTTTCGCTCTCTCTCTCTCTCTCTCTCTCTCTCTCTCTCTCTCTCTCTCCCTCTCTCTCTCAAACGAAGAACATCTTCACACCTTTCTCTCTTTCCAATTTTCACGCTACACTGTTGTTGTCTTTGTCTCTTCCAGGCACATTCTATACCTCATTCTCTTTTTCTGTACGCACACTATTGTTCTCTTTATCTATTCCATATTCTTCATCTCTCTTTTTGCTTTCTTGTCCTACTCTAACCCAGGTAAATTCTATACCTTACTCTCTCTTACTTGCTGAAAAAGCATGTTCTGTACGCACGCTATTGTTCTTCTATTCTAACCCAGTTAAATTCTATACCTTATTCTCTCTTACTTGCTGAGAAAGCATAGCAGTATATCTATATCTATGACTAGATATCCTTTTAGAGGATAAGAGATTACTACGAAGAAATTCTCGAATATTTTAAAACCCTTTTTTCTTATTGAATAAGTGAATGTTTAAAGAAAAACTTTTTACACTACAATTAACATGAAATTTTCTAATAGTACGTTGATTAATTTTTAACCCACCTCCCCCGCGTACCCCAAAAAAAAGGTTTTTAATAGTATGAAAAGACCGGTGGGTTATCATAGATTTTATGTCAAGTATATAAAGAAAATACGCCTTTAAATGTAAAATTTTTTTACTTTTTAATTGTCATGATAATATTCTGAAAGTATGTTGATAAATTTTAACCCCTCCCCCCATTAATTATTAGAAAAACTTACAGAATCAGCATTTCAAAACATTTGTGTTCAATTTTATTAGATTTTAGAAATGTTAGACGAAAAAAAAATTTATATTTTACAAATTTTAAAATGTTTTTAAATTTAATTAAAATAATAAAAAATTTCAGCAAACTTTACAAATTTTACAAAATAAGTAGGATGAGAGGGAGTGGTAAATAATTGTCTCACATAAAAAAAAGGTAACAACTACTAAGCTTAGTTAGATCCCACACTGCATTATTGCGCATGTGTTATTGTCATAGAGCATTACTGCGCATGTGTGATGGCCATAGAGCACTACTGCGCATGTGTAATTGCCATAAACATCTAGTGCGCATGCGTCATGCACATAATGATCAAGTGCACATCAGAATTAATGATATTGAATTACTGCGCATACAAATGGACCATTTTGATCAACTGCGCATGCGTCACTATTATGGCACACTACCACACTTAATTGTATAACCCTATTTAAAAACCTTACGTAGGATCTGATGTAGGATCTTAGGTAAGATCTTACCTAGTAACATATGTTAGTTCTTATGTGATTTCTTAGGTAAGAAATTACCTAAGATCTAACGTGTGCATTCGGCAAAAGGTCTTACGTTAGTTCTTATGTAATTTCTTAAGTAAGTTCTTATGTAAGTTCTTATGTTCAGCAATAAAAATAAAAAAATTAAATTTTCATATTTTTAATTTTAAAAAATTTTATTTTCATAAATTAAATTAATTTTATTTATTATCTTTTTAATTTTAATTTTTAGTTTAAAAAATGTCCAAAAAAATATTTTCAAAATGTCTAAAAGAATATATTTTTAAAAACATTAATAGTAAGGTCATTTATAACCATTCATAATAGTTTGACTCCCTTTTATTTTTTGGTAAAGGAAAGATGTCTTGTATCTTGTCCTTTTAAAATACTGATTTTTCGTTCCTTTATAAAACTTAAGAGTACAATTTCGTTTGTGAGGCAGAATGATAATAGCCCTCCGACGGCGGACCGAAGAAACAACGTCGTGGGATTATTCTGTTTCAAACCGTTCCAGCTGTGAAGTGTATACGTCACGTAGTTTGTTTACATTGTGCACGGTTTCAAATAAAAGGTTATAAATTGAATAAATTACGAATTTTAAATAAAGTGTGGCGCTTTAAATAATTTTAAAATGCGAGGAAGACGAAAATTTAATGAATATGTACACAGTGTGCAGTTATAATATTGGTAAGTTTTTATAAATTAATTATGTTTAAACATTTTCACAAATGTAAGGTTATTGTTTTTACACATATTTTATTACATTTAAATAATAATATCAATTTGTTTAAATTATGTATTGTTTATAATAAATAATTACCTTAATAATATAATTTTAAAAGATCCTTTTTAATATTAATTTAATCAGTTTTGTTAATATAAAACTATAATTATTTAAAAAACTTTTTTAATAAATTGCAATTTTAAAAACGTAAGTGTTTAGATACTATTCTCAAAGAAATTTTAATAATATAAATAAATAAAGAATTAAATTTAATATTTTTAAAAATGTCTTGTATAATTTAAATTCTTTTTTATTCAAACTATATACTTTTAAAATAAAAATGGTAAAATATCATCATTATTTGAAGCATTAAGCTGAATCGTATAATTTTTTGACAAATTCTAGTTATTATTAAGTTCTTAATGTCCATAATTAAAACATTTAAGAATTTCTTTATTAAACGTTTCATTTAATTTTTAAATTTATTCAAATCTATAATTATAAAACATAATGTAGTTAATTTATGTTATATAATATAATATAATTATAATTTATATATTATATAATATGTTCGTCAATTTATTTTTAAATTATATTTTATCTTATTGTTTATTACAATAAATAAAATTATAAATTATTAAAATATATATGCTTGCTATTTGTCCTAACGTAATATGTAATATATAAATGTAAATAAATAATTAATTAAAAGAAGGATTTCACTGTTTTTTTAATTAATAATGGTAATTTCATTTAATACTTACAAAAATTCAGGTTTTTACATTTAGTTTTATTATACTATAAATTACATTTTGTATTTAACTTAGGGCTAAACGATTTAACTAAACTACAACTAGTTTTAATCTTACTATAAACTAAACAATGATTTATAGAAATAATTAATCATATTCTTGTCGTTCCTAAAAGTAATCTTATTAAATCCATGACTGCTAAAGTACATTGGAATTAGAAAGAATTCTAATAAATAATAATTCTTCTTTTTTTTTCAGAAAATATTGCAATAAAAAATTTCTATTCTTAAGACATTTCTCATCAGATGCTGTAGTCTTATCAAAATTTTGAAGAAAAAGCACCAAATTATGATGATATTACCTTTGGATCCCTACCTATACCTTTGTCTGTGTTAAAAGTTATAATACTTTAAAATAATATTCTAAAACTTTAAAACATTAAAAAAAAGATAAGCAATAAAGATTAATTTAAATAATGATAATAATAATAATAATAATAATAATAATAATAATAAAACAGAAATATAATAAAACGCAATTAATATTTTTTATTTATTTTGCAGGAAATCAACAACAAAAGAAAGGTCACAAGATGTTACATTAATGAGTGGCACTGATTTACAAATGATCCATTATCAAGAGGTGAAACCACTAGAGCAGCACAACACAAAAACACAAAAATAAGTTACTTATTTTTCTTTAAGTAAAACTATTACAATTTCCAATTTTGCAAAATTATACTGGCCAGTAATTAACGTTTTTCATTTTAAAGATAACTTTATTAACCGTCTCTAGATATTAAAAACACATGCTCCAATTGAATACATTACCACACTTTCTTATTCTTTCCGATAGTGTAGTTTTTTTAAAAATTCCAAATCACAATATTTTTGGCTCGGTGTCCAATTTTTGACGTTTTCAAAAATGAATTATTAATAATATTTGTTTCTAAGAAATACATTATTCATGTTCTTGCACATACAAAAACTTCTTATTCTGCTCTAAGACGAAAAATAGTTCACATTCCAATTTGAAAAATATAAATGGACAATAACTAACATTATTCGTTTTTTAAAAATTAAAAGTAATTATTTTTGCTTTTTACCAACAGATATTCCAATTTTACACTTAGCAATAAATAAATAAAAATTTGCAGTACAAATTTGTTTGAACAATAAATAAATTTCCTACCGCAGCGAACCAGTTTGGTGTTACTGCAAATTTTTCGCTGCCTCGGCAAAGGTTGTTCGTTTTCACTATATTAACATATATAGTTTGATATGTTAGCTAGAAGTGTGCTACTTCAGTTTTTTAGTGCGGATTATTAATTTTTGTGTATTAAAAACACATGCTTCAATTTCATGCATTTTCATAGTTTCTTTAACTTTCCGATAGTAAAATTTTTAAAAAAATTTTAATTATTTTTGCTTATTTACAACAGATTATTTGGTTCTTTTCCTACAAAGAAGTTTATAATCTAAATTTTAATAAAAATTAATTTATATTGAAGTTTGAACTAAACTATACCTACAGCTCGGTAATTAACTTCTTCTTTTCAAAACACGAAATTTGGTTTTTTTCGGCTTAAAATAACACAAAATTCAATTTATTAAATACAAACAAGTTTAATATTCTTTTCTGAGAAAAAATGTTTTTAAAATCCCAAATTACAAAATTCAGTTGTAATTAAGTTTAGCGTTTTTTAAAATTCTAAAATAATTATTTTTGCTCATTTACAACAGCTTATTCAATTTTTCACCTACAAACAAGTTTATAATCTTCATGTTAGTAAAAATTAATTTATATTTAAGTATGAACTAAACTATGCAGCCCGATTAATTTTTTTTCTTGATTTTCAAAACAAAATTTATTGGTTTTTTAGGCTTATAAAAAAACATAATTCATTTTATCACAGAAAAACAAGATTCTAATTCTTCCCTAAGTAAAAATGTATTTGAAATTAAATTAAAAACGACAAAAATTGGATACCGAGCTAAAAATATTGTGATTTGGAATTTTTAAAAAATGTCCACTATCGGAAAGACTAAGAAAGTGTGGTAATGTATTAAATTGAAGCATGTGTTTTTAATATCCAGAGACGATTAATAAAGTTATCTTTAAAATAAAAAACGTTAATTACTGTCCAGTATTTTGCAAAATTGGAAATTTTAATAGTTTTACTTAAAGAAGAATAACTTATATTTGTGATAAAAATTTAAATATGCTTTTTTAAGAAACAAAAGTAAATAGTTAGTAGTTTTTAATTACGAAAAAAAAATTAAAATTGTATATAAATTTTTAAATAAATAGTGATAGAAAAATTATTATTTTATAAAAAAGGGTAATTTTTGTGTCTGATTGGTCAGGAAATAATTGTAAAGTATTATGAATACCGAGCTAAAAAGTTTGGTTCATATCTAAATATAAATAAATTTTTACTAACATAAAGATTATTAACTTCTTTGTAAGTGAATAATTGAATAATCTGTCGTAAAGATGCAAAAATAATTATATAAGATTTTTGGAAAGCAAAAAATCTTAATTACTGGCCATCTAAATTTTAAAATTTGTAATGTCAAAATCATTTTTAGTCTCAAGGAACTGAGTTCGAGTACTCGTGGGTGAAAATTGTTTTCAAATTAAAAAAATTTTCTCTCCTTAAACGAGTTCCGTCATTCTTATTCTAAATTTAGGAAGTCTTCTTGAAGTTCATTATAAGTCTTCTAGAAAAACTCTTAGGTATATGTCAAAGAATTGATAATAAGAACTCCCGAAAAATTCTCGTATCCTAAGTTCCTGTACTAATTCAAGAATTATTTTACAACTAATTTTTTCCGTGTATATTAACATATATAGTTTGATATGTTAGCTAGAAGTGTGCTACTTCAGTTTTTTAGTGCGGATTATTATTTTTGTGTATTAAGGAGGATGGTGACCAAAACAAAAATGATAAGATCATTCTAAAATTTATAAAAATATGTTTTTGAGAATATTTGGAAGCTAGAACAATTTACTTTTTATTTTTTTACTGTCCCGTTTTTTAGAAATTAAATAACAAAGTTGCAGGTATTTACATACAAAAACCCCTCTTACCGCCTGCCCCTCAAAGACAGTCTCCATCCTTCTTAAAAACACATACTTCAATTTCATGCATTTTTATAGTTTCCTTCTCTTTACGATAGTAAAATTTTTTAAAGAATTCCAATTTTCAAAAATATTTATCTTGGTGTCTCATTTTGGCGATGTTAAAAATACCTAATTAATAATTTTTGTCTCTTAGAAACGCGTGAATCAAATTTAAACATACAAACCTTATTCTTCTCTGAGTAAGAATTTATTTTAAATGCTTATTTATAAAATTATACTTGACAGTAATTAATTATATTAGTATAAGAAAATACCAAATTAACTGGGCCATAGTTAATTTTCCTTTTTTCAAAATATGTAAATAGCTATTTTTTTATCTTGAAAACAAATTATTCCATTTCTTACGTACAAACAATTTCTTAATCCTGCTTTAAAAAAATACTGCTCCAATGAACAAAACTACACTTCTCGAGAATTAACTTTGTTCGATTTATAAAACATGAATTTTGTTCTTTTTTTTTAAAAAACACAATTCATTTTATCACATACAAACAAGTTATAAAATATCTTGCACGTGTATAGTTGTTTAATGTTATTGACCACTTAGTGTTAATTGATAGTGCAGCACATATACTTAATTTGTGTCAGAAATAGCTTTAATTTGCTTTTTTTTCTACATTTTGGATATTGTGTATCAAACGAGCATGCCGCTTTGCCTTGAATGCAGGGCACAAATAACCAGGGCTGCTGGCGATTCTGTGACATGTGTAAAGTGTAGTGGTCTTGTTCATCATGCGTGTATGAATGTAAATTTGTTGAAGAAAGATTTTGATCAGATTAAAAGAGGTATAATTCCATTTAACTGCTCTATATGCAAAAATGACGCTAACAGTGCCACCTCTAATTCATCAAAACAACTCGCTCCACTCTTATTACCTGCTACTGTCACTTCTACCGATAAGCCTTCCGATGCTTTCATGGAAGCATTACGGGACATCGTTGAGCAGGGGCAACGTAAGGTACTCAATGAGTTTCAGAATGAAGTGACGAAAACATTGGAGAGCTTTAAAACAGAGCAGGCGGAATTTAACAAGAATCTTGCTACAACGATTAATACAATGAAGGAAGACATTGCTGAAAACTCTAGAAAGATTGATTCTATTGAAATTGATGCATCGAATTCTTCTAAAGAGATTGAAACACTAAAAACGAACACGGAGCAATTAAAAAACAACATTCAACATCTTAAATACCGTATTAACGTTCAGGATCAATCTGCTCTCCTGTCCTCAATTGAGGTCCAAGGATTGCCTGCCAAGATTGACGAAGATCTGCGTAAAACATTTATGGACATTTCTAATCGTCTAAATGTTGCAATTAATGACAGTGATATTGTCAATATTTATAGAATTCGTAGAGCTCACGATAATAATACACCAAATTTTCCTCCTTCTGTGATTATAAAATTGTCTACACAAACTTTAAGAGACAATATCATTAATAAAAGAAAATCACTAAGAAGCTTTACTACCTTGGATATTGGGTGGCCTGAACGCGAAAAATCCAACATTTACCTTAGAGAGTCTCTAACTACACTCAACCGGCGAATCTACTCAGCTGCTCTTGCCCTTAGAAGAGAAAATAAAATAAAATATCTATGGATCTCTGGAGGTAAAATCTTCGGCCGCAAGGAAGATGGTTCACGCAGAATATTATTAAATTCTATTGATGACGTCAATTCCATGGCATAGCAGTCATCGAATTTTTGGTTTTTATATATACTTATAATCTTTTATTTTTACCAGTATACATCATTCTCTTTTTGTTTCTTGATGCTTTATTGTCATTTTTTGTTTTTGAATACTTTTAGTTTTAACAACTTATTATTTTTTTTCGCTATGTTGTCTAATCATATAATCAACTATAATACTATCTCGAAGCCTTCTCAGTCTGTTCTTATATCATTTAAAATTGTATTGGTTACTATTTGTCTGGAGTAATTGTGTTTACTTTAAAAATTATCCCAAAAATTTATATTATTGCTTTAATTAATTAAAATGGCTATTTTAAATGTTTGTCATGTCAACGCGCAATCTTTGTGCGCTCATTTTATTGAATTTAAGGACTTTTTCGATAATAGCATTTATGACATCATTGCTGTTTCTGAAACATGGCTAACACCAAACATTAATTCTAATATTGTTAATCTTGACAATTATACTCTTTATCGTAAGGATCGAGAAATGCGCAGGGGTGGTAGGGTATGCCTATATGTGCGTGATACTTTTAAATGTTCCTTTGTATCTATGAGTGCTGAGGGGCCGTATCCAACTATGGAATTTTTATTTATTAAAATACTTTTACAAAATGATAATGCATTAATAGCAGTAGCTTACAAACCCCCAAACGCTTCGTTTGGTAATGATTTTGAAAACCAAATATTCTCATTAATTCAATACTTTAATAATGTTATAATAATGGGTGATTTCAACTGCAATTTAAATGTTCATTCGCCTCTCACTAAACATTTCACTTCTTTAGTGTACGCTGCTGGCATGTATATGATCCCCCATAGCTCTACTCATCATGTGGGCAACTCAAGCACTAGAATAGACTGCATGTTTGTTGATGACAAAGATAAAGTACTCTCTTTTGGTCAGCAATCAGTAGCATTTTTATCCTCTCATGACCTAATAAATGTAAAGTTTGAACTAGAAGGAAATCAATCTCATTTCTTAAAAAAAACAAATCTTATTAGAAACCTTAAAAATATACCTGAGACAGAATTCCTATCGCATCTCTCATCATATAACTGGGCAAGTATATTTTCTGAGTCAGATATTAATGTAAAGGTACATAAATTAACTTATTACTTAACTTCTGCATTTGACCTGTTTGCACCTCTTCATACATTAAATAGTAAAAGAAGATATTCCCCATGGATGACAGATGAGATAAGAAGGTTAATTAAAGAAAGAAACAGATTGCGCAGAATAGTAAAGAGAACAAAAAGTGCTGCTGCTCAAACTGACTTTAAAAAAATTCGAAATTTGGTTCAAACTAAAATAAGAGACGCTTATAATAGATTTAATTTTAACATGATTAGAAATAAAAGTAAAACAGAAGACATTTGGCATTTGTTGAGAAAACTAAACCTTATTTCGTCAAAAAGGAAAAGTGCTAATCAGAGCTTTCAAGCTCATGATTTTGTAGATATTTTTTCTCATACACCTATCTTATCATCTTCCCCCTTACCTGCTCCAAATACGGCAAATAACATCTTTGATGAAAATAACTTTTTTTTCTCTGACATTTCACCAGAATTACTGCTTGAAACAATTAACAGTATTAAGACCAATGCAATAGGTCCGGACAACATTTCCATTAAAATGATAAAATTAGCTATTCCGATTATATTTCCGATATTACTACACGTATATAACTGCTCTCTTCAAACAGGGATTTTTCCAGATATATGGAAAACAAGTAACGTTCGTCCGATCCCAAAGATTCCTAATCCTAAAGAAGTCACCGACTACAGACCAATTTCTATTATATGTGCGTTATCGAAGCCTTTTGAAAAGATTGTCTGTAAACAACTGACTACATTTTTGGTAAAAAATAATCTATTTGAACCTTTGCAATCTGGCTTCCGTGAAAAACATAGCACTTGTACAGCGTCCCTTAAATTTACAACAGATATTAAAATAGCTATGGATATGAAATACATTACTATCGCAGTCTTTTTTGATTTTTCTAAGGCATTTCCTTCAATAGACCATAAATTACTGATGCAAAAACTTAACTCTTTTAAATTGTCAAAATCGGTCTGTTCTTGGTTTGAGTCTTATCTTAGTGATAGATTTCAGAGAATAGTAGATGAGAATGGTGACTTATCAGAATGGGATCAAGTCAAATGTGGTGTCCCCCAAGGAGCCTCGCTCTCATCGCTACTTTTTAACTTATTTATTACAGATCTAGGGCAAAAGCTTAAGTATTGTAAATACCATAAGTATGCAGATGACTTCAAATTTTATCGTTCGGGTCCATTATCTTCGCTTGCTGATTTAATTAAAACGATTCAAATTGATATTGATTATGTCTCACAATGGGCAAGCGAAAATGGACTTATATTAAACTCGGATAAGACTCGGGCTATGGTGATTTCTGCAAACAATAAACCTTCTACTGATTTGTTGTCAGGTTTTCCCCCACTAGTTGTTGAGGGAACCCCCATTATTTTTAGTGAAAAGGTGAAGGATCTTGGTTTAACGCTTGATCGTACCTTGTCATGGAGAGAGCATGTTTCGTCAATTTCGCGAAAAACATTTATGGTATTACAACAATTAAATCGAAATAAGGAGTCACTTCCAACATCCACACGACTACTTCTAGTTAAAACGCTCATTCTTCCGTTTTTCGATTATTGTTGCCCGGTTTATGATGATATTAGCGATGAACTGAATGTGAAATTGGAAAGGTCCTTAAATGCATGTATTCGTTTTGTTTATAACATCTCTAAGTCGGAGCATATTACACAATACAGGCGTAAGTCTGGACTATTGAACGTTGCAACCAGAAGGCAATTTTTCATGGGAAATCTACTCCATTCAATATTTTTTAACAAAAGTCCAATTTATCTATACAACTTATTCAAGTTCAAGGACACCTATGATATAACACACAACAGGCTTCGAGAAAGAAAAAATGTTTTAAAAATACCCCCACACCGAACTTGCAAAATGCAAAGATCTTTTAGTGTTAGGGCTTCGAGGTTGTGGAATAAATTGCCGAATATGATTAGAAACACTTCAAAACAATTTATATTTAAAAAATTATTTTTTGACTTTTTATTTGAAAACAATAATGACCTATTCGAAATAACCTATTGGTAGACTTGTTATTTCTGAGATCTTAAAATCACTTATAATTTGGAGGTATATGTAAAATAAACTACGAATAGCATTTTGTGAAATAACTGTATATAGTTTTACGATACTATCAGTATTATTTACGCAATTGTTTTTTATTTATATAGTTTATCACGTAGATCTAGCTAAAGGATGTTAAACTCAATTTAATATAATAATCGATTAAGGTTCAGTCACAATGAAATGTATATATTATGTATTTGTTCCTTGAAGAGCTCAGTAGCTCTAGGAACTTTATCTTTTTCTTAAATAAATAAATAAATAAGACACAAAAATTAACCTTTTTTATAAAATAATAATTTTTCTATCACTATTTATTTAAAAATTTATATACAATTTTAATTTTTTTTTCGTAATTAAAAACTACTAACTATTTACTTTTGTTTCTTAAAAAAGCATTTTTTAATTTTTATCACAAATATAAGTTATTCTTCTTTAAGTAAAACTATTAAAATTTCCAATTTTGCAAAATACTGGACAGTAATTAACGTTTTTTATTTTAAAGATAACTTTATTAATCGTCTCTGGATATGAAAAACACATGCTTCAATTTAATACATTACCACACTTTCTTAGTCTTTCCGATAGTGGACATTTTTTAAAAATTCCAAATCACAATATTTTTAGCTCGGTATCCAATTTTTGTCGTTTTTAATTTAATTTCAAATACATTTTTACTTAGGGAAGAATTAGAATCTTGTTTTTCTGTGATAAAATGAATTATGTTTTTTTATAAGCCTAAAAAACCAATAAATTTTGTTTTGAAAATCAAGAAAAAAAATTAATCGGGCTGCATAGTTTAGTTCATACTTAAATATAAATTAATTTTTACTAACATGAAGATTATAAACTTGTTTGTAGGTGAAAAATTGAATAAGCTGTTGTAAATGAGCAAAAATAATTATTTTAGAATTTTAAAAAACGCTAAACTTAATTACAACTGAATTTTGTAATTTGGGATTTTAAAAACATTTTTTCTCAGAAAAGAATATTAAACTTGTTTGTATTTAATAAATTGAGTTTTGTGTTATTTTAAGCCGAAAAAAACCAAATTTCGTGTTTTGAAAAGAAGAAGTTAATTACCGAGCTGTAGGTATAGTTTAGTTCAAACTTCAATATAAATTAATTTTTATTAAAATTTAGATTATAAACTTCTTTGTAGGAAAAGAACCAAATAATCCTTTGTAAATAAGCAAAAATAATTAAAATTTTTTTAAAAATTTTACTATCGGAAAGTTAAAGAAACTATGAAAATGCATGAAATTGAAGCATGTGTTTTTAATACACAAAAATTAATAATCCGCACTAAAAAACTGAAGTAGCACACTTCTAGCTAACATATCAAACTATATATGTTAATATAGTGAAAACGAACAACCTTTGCCGAGGCAGCGAAAAATTTGCAGTAACACCAAACTGGTTCGCTGCGGTAGGAAATTTATTTATTGTTCAAACAAATTTGTACTGCAAATTTTTATTTATTTATTGCTAAGTGTAAAATTGGAATATCTGTTGGTAAAAAGCAAAAATAATTACTTTTAATTTTTAAAAAACGAATAATGTTAGTTATTGTCCATTTATATTTTTCAAATTGGAATCTAGAGACGGTTAATAAAGTTATCTTTAAAATGAAAAACGTTAATTACTGGCCAGTATAATTTTGCAAAATTTGAAATTGTAATAGTTTTATTAAAGAAAAATAAGTAACTTATTTTTGTGTTTTTGTGTTGTGCTGCTCTGGTGGTTTCGCCTTTTGATAATGGATCATTTGTAAATCAGTGCCACTCATTAATGTAACATCTTGTGACCTTTCTTTTGTTGTTGATTTCCTGCAAAATAAATAAAAAATATTAATTGCGATTTATTATATATTTTTTTTTTACAAAACAAGTTTAGGAGAGGAAAAAATGCATTTACGCACTTGTTCGTGTGGGACTCGACCACATGCTGTGGTAATACCTCACTAAAACAACCTCTCCCATTCTTGCCTTACGTATTCTTATCCGCTTTTGCTCCTTCCGTCCTGAAAGGTAAGCAATAGCGCGATTCCTTTGCTCGAGGTGTTTTCAGTTCACTGTTCTGTAGGTGTTCCTGTCCGTTGCCGCTGTTGTTCTTACGCGGTGGCCAGGAACGCTATTGGATGTTTTTTTAGAGCTACCTTCGTGATGTTATATTATGAAGAACAGTGCTGCTTGACCAGATGAAGAGAGCTCAGCAGAACTGCCTTCTGCATTCGACCTGCCAATGCGTCAGCTTGACGCTCGCAGGTTGGAACTCTTTAAAGCTGGTTAACAAATGAAGCTCTCATCCCCCCTAGACAGCCGAGAATAAGGACAACTAAATGGACTTCATAGCCTCTGTGTATTCTCCTTAATTCGAACAGCAGGTTTTGATACTTTTGCCGTTTCTCATCCTTCTTCTGAGCGATATTGCCCTCGGCAGGAGCCGAAAACTCAATCACGCAGTTGATCTTACCTTTATGATCCTGGAGTACTATATCAGGCTTAGTAGCACTGATACGATGAGTGGTAGAAAACGAAAAATTCCAGTAGATTCTGCAATTCTCATTCTCCACAACAGCCTCCTGATCCTCTTGGGCGTATGGCAAGACAGGTTCCTTATCTACACCATATTGGTGTCGAAGATGGTAATACAATACCTTAAGTCCAGCATTGTGTCTTTCAATATACCTGGAACATGCATACGTCGGACACGCACTTAGAATGTGAGTAAGTGTTTCCGGATATTGTTTACATGCTCGACAGTTGTAATTGTCGACAATTAATCTTATAGAATTGCCCATGAAGAGGCTTCCTAACATGTTGCTCCAATAGAAGTACATGTTCAGCCTGCTTCACTTGTCTTTTAAGCATCGAAGGTGTTAATGATGCCAATCCCTGTTCTGTATCGCTGGTATCAAACGGAAGACTAAGTTCATCTGCCGCTCTGTTTGCCGCTTTGTATAAAAATGCCCCATTATCTGCAATTTCATGATGGTGGACAAATTGCATAAGAGGATCATTACTGTTCATCACCGAACACGCCGCAGCCAATACTATACGGCGATGAAGACACTCTACACTAAGTAGACCTCTCCCTCCCTGATCGCGTGGAAGGTAAATTCGAGGTACAGAAGACCTTGGGTGATGACATCGATGTATTGACATCATCCTACGTGTCTCTCTATCTAGTAACTTCAGGTCATCCACATTCCACTTAACAGCTCCAAATGTATAGAGAAGTAAAGGAATGGCTAATGTATTTGTGGCTTGTATCTTATTCTTCCCAGATAATTCAGATGACCAAATTTTTCTAACAAGACCTCGATATTTCTTTTGGAGATGATCTTTAAGCTTACAAACATCCTGAGTCTCCGATTGTGGAATCCCAAGATATGTGTAAGCATCCCCTACACCAAGATGTTGTATGGTGTTGCCACCAATGAGCTGAAGGTCCTCAGAGTTACTTTGTAAATCCGATGTTTCTCGTCTTCCTCTATTTAGATGAATCACGGCACATTTGTCCAATCCAAAAGACATACCTATAGCTCTGGAATACACAGCTACTGCAAACACTAAGATATTAAGTGCCTCCTTACTGGAGGCATAGAGCTTAAGATCATCCATATAAAAAAGGTGGTTGATCTTATATACTCTATTTTTTGGTTTGCCACACATGTATCCAGAGTGCTTTTCTCGAAGAACAATAGACAGAGGCAAAAGGGAGATGCAAAAAAGTAGAGGACTGAGTGAGTCTCCTTGAAAAACTCCTCTTTTATAGGTGACGATGTTAGTATTCACCTGTTGTTTGTTCGATGTTATAACAAACCTTGTCCTCCACTTGAGCATTAGATCTTTCAAGCATCTCACAATGTTTGGATGTACCTGTAAGCATTCAAGAAGCTTGATAATCAATTCGTGACTCGTAGAGTCGAATGCTTTACGGTAATCAATCCAAGCCATTGACAGGTTGCGCCGATAAAATATCGAATCTTGGGTCACGCACCTATCTATCAGTAGGTTATCCCTACAACCTGCTAGGCCTCTCTTACACCCTCGCTGTTCACCTATTGCACTCCACACTGGCTCTATGGATGTTAATATCCTCTCTTTGAGGATACCAGTGAATAGCTTGTAACAGATGTTAAGACAAGCTATTGGTCTATAATTCATTGGATTAGACAAATTTCCTGATTTTGGTAGAAGTACCGTTCTTCCTTCAACCAACCACTGAGGTACGTGATCTTCTCCGTTAAGAAAGCTAGAAAATATACGGGCCAAATGTTGGTGGGTAAAAGTGAACTTCTTCCACCATAGATTATTAATCTTGTCTGGACCGGGTGCTGAATAGTTCTTAGTTTTAGCAACTACATTTCTCACTTCCTCCTCGGTGATTCGTGAGCACTCTTCCATAGGGTGTTCAAGCCCCTGCCGATGACAGAAGCTACGAAAGAGTGGTATAGATGCATCTTGATCGTTTAGAGAACATGTGGTTTCGTAGATGTTCTTCCAGAAGTTTTCAACCTCTTCACGACTAGGTGGCTTTTCAACGGTTGGAGAAGGTACTGGGAACAGGCGGGACGGATTGATAGCAAAAGTGTTATTTTGCTCTATCCATTTTACACGCCGTTCTAATTGTTCTCTTATAATTACAAGAGTACGTATCTTCTCAATCCAATGCTGCTTGATATTCTGCAGCTAAGACTTCTTGAGACTATGATGCAATCTTTTTAGAGATTGGGCTATGCCCAAAACTCTAGGAGTAAATGCTCTATTTGTTGCTAGATATGCAATCACACTCTGCAATTGAGAAGCCATCCGTCTGGCCACCCCAATCTTGAACTGTACCTGTTTAATTCGTTGTTTTGTTCTTGCAATGCGCTCAGAAACAGATTTTCTGTTGCTTTCGCGAAGCAAAGAAACCGCCTTTTCATAAACTGCACAGTTCAATGTCCAGAGGTCTACATCTTCTGAAAGGTCCGTAAGTTCTCTGTTCGCCGCTGCCAATTTGTCCATTTTAATGGAAACCTTTTGATGAATTTTGGTTTCTCTTGCGCCCACATTACTATGCTCGACCATTTGTTGTGTTGTAAGAACTGATCGTCTGTTCTCTACGGGGTCTCGATCTTCTTGAAGGAGAGCTTCATATCCCCTACCCAACAGAGAGGATATCTGATCTCTTAGATTCTGAGATGTTATTTGAGCGTATTGGGGATACATAGTGATCCATCGCTCATAACATCTCTTCATTATTCCTCTACGGTCAGGAGAAGAGTTTCGCCAACATAAGATGGCATCTCTCTTCATCTCCTCAGTCCATCGTAGACGCTCACGAGCTTGTCCACGGGCGTAGCCTGGTCGTCGCCTGGGTTCTATCCTATTTTATCCTGTTTTATTATTATTATTATTATTATTATTATTATCATTATTTAAATTAATCTTTATTGCTTATCTTTTTGTTAAATGTTTTAAAGTTTTAGAATATTATTTTAAAGTATTATCACTTTTAACACAGACAAAGGTATAGATAGGGATCCAAAGGTAATATCATCATAATTTGGTGCTTTTTCTTCAAAATTTTGATAAGACTACAGCATCTGATGAGAAATGTCTTAAGAATAGAAATTTTTTATTGCAATATTTTCTGAAAAAAAAGAAGAATTATTATTTATTAGAATTCTTTCTAATTCCAATGTACTTTAGCAGTCATGGATTTAATAAGATTACTTTTAGGAACGACAAGAATATGATTAATTATTTCTATAAAACATTGTTTAGTTTATAGTAAGATTAAAACTAGTTGTAGTTTAGTTAAATCGTTTAGCCCTAAGTTAAATACAAAATGTAATTTATAGTATAATAAAACTAAATGTAAAAACCTGAATTTTTGTAAGTATTAAATGAAATTACCATTATTAATTAAAAAAACAATGAAATCCTTCTTTTAATTAATTATTTATTTACATTTATATATTACATATTACGTTAGGACAAATAGCAAGCATATATATTTTAATAATTTATAATTTTATTTATTGTAATAAACAATAAGATAAAATATAATTTAAAAATAAATTGACGAACATATTATATAATATATAAATTATAATTATATTATATTATATAACATAAATTAACTACATTATGTTTTATAATTATAGATTTGAATAAATTTAAAAATTAAATGAAACGTTTAATAAAGAAATTCTTAAATGTTTTAATTATGGACATTAAGAACTTAATAATAACTAGAATTTGTCAAAAAATTATACGATTCAGCTTAATGCTTAAAATAATGATGATATTTTACCATTTTTATTTTAAAAGTATATAGTTTGAATAAAAAAGAATTTAAATTATACAAGACATTTTTAAAAATATTAAATTTAATTCTTTATTTATTTATATTATTAAAATTTCTTTGAGAATAGTATCTAAACACTTACGTTTTCAAAATTGCAATTTATTAAAAAAGTTTTTTAAATAATTATAGTTTTATATTAACAAAACTGATTAAATTAATATTAAAAAGGATCTTTTAAAATTATATTATTAAGGTAATTATTTATTATAAACAATACATAATTTAAGCAAATTGATATTATTATTTAAATGTAATAAAATATGTGTAAAAACAATAACCTTACATTTGTGAAAATGTTTAAACATAATTAATTTATAAAAACTTACCAATATTATAACTGCACACTGTGTACATATTCATTAAATTTTCGTCTTCCTCGCATTTTAAAATTATTTAAAGCGCGACACTTTATTTAAAATTCGTAATTTATTCAATTTATAACCTTTTATTTGAAACCGTGCACAATGTAAACAAACTACGTGACGTATACACTTCACAGCTGGAACGGTTTGAAACAGAATAATCCCACGACGTTGTTTCTTCGGTCCGCCGTCGGAGGGCTATTATCATTCTGCCTCACAAACGAAATTGTACTCTTAAGTTTTATAAAGGAACGAAAAATCAGTATTTTAAAAGGACAAGATACAAGACATCTTTCCTTTACCAAAAAATAAAAGGGAGTCAAACTATTATGAATGGTTATAAATGACCTTATTATTAATGTTTTTAAAAATATATTCTTTTAGACATTTTGAAAATATTTTTTTGGACATTTTTTAAACTAAAAATTAAAATTAAAAATATGAAAATTTAATTTTTTTATTTTTATTGCAGAACATAAGAACTTACATAAGAACTTACCTAAGAAATTACATAAGAACTAACGTAAGACCTTTTGCCAAATGCACACGTAAGATCTTAGGTAATTTCTTACCTAAGAAATCACATAAGAACTAACATATGTTACTAGGTAAGATCTTACCTAAGATCCTACATCAGATCATACGTAAGGTATTTAAATAGGGAAGTGCCTAAGTTATATTAATGTTAATGGTTCAAAAAGATAATAGGTGAATTGATTTTAAAAGTTGCTTATAAAGAAAAGTAGTGAAGCAAGTGGAAGGGGAAGAACGACTGAACGAATTTCTGTTGACGACAAAGGTTTCGTTTTAATATAATAACTGATTACTACCAAAGAGTATAGTAGAGTGTAGAAGGTCCCATAAGAGAGCAATGTATTTTACCGTACACGGGTTTCCGCGCCCTCAGTAATTTCGTTATGAAATGAATTTCCCCCACCAACGCACAACCGGGAAAATTCAAATGTATATATACTTTGGAGTTAATTTTACTTTAATTGAAATTAATAATATGATCAAATAATTACTTATATATAAATAAAATAATTGCACGCATAATAAAGGTTATTGGAAATTTTATTAATGTCTATCAAAAAATACATTTTACAAAATAAATCACCTTAAAACTAATTTTTGCGCAGTGTTATAATATAATGAAAATAACAAAATAATACTTATAAATAAACATTTGTAAGGTTTTAAACATAATCATTAATTTAAGTAAATATGGTAACATACTACGGAATGCACATGTTTTAATAATAATAAAAACTATTTATTTTTCAAAAGATTATATAATACTATAAATATAAAGTATTAAACAATATTGGAGCCTTAATTCTAAATATTTATCAAATTTGTAACATAATTATAATATCCTAATTTTTGATAATTGAGCAGTCTTCGTTGTACTTAAAAGTTGTCAAACTTGTTTAAATTTATATAAAAATAAGTATGAAACCACAACATACTTTTTATCACATGAATTAAAGCACAGCCTGAGGTCTAATACCTGTCTTTTATAATATATAATTATAATAATTATATTAGAATAATAAAAATTATAATAAAGAGCACAAGTTTTTATGGCACAAAGAAAAGCACAGCCTGAGACTTAACACATCTTTCCTGTAAATTTAGTCATTTTTTTAACATTTTTATCAATTAAATCATCGTCAGAGATGAACTTTCTTTTTTTCTTATCATTTAATATTCGCCTTTTAAATCTCGCTTCCCAGTGACATCGTACGCGAAGAAATATTCTTAAAAAAATGTCAGAATTTTCAGGAGTACAAAGTTCTATCGAGGAACAGGTGTTCGAAAGAATACAAGAGAAAATGCGACTTATGTTTAGCAAATGATAATTTTCGCCAATAATACTCTTAAATTTTTCTTCCCACTGAAGAAAAGTTTGAAAAATATTTTCTTTTACCATAACGAGTCCCTGCGTGTTACTGTATGATTTTAAAGCAGTAAATGTTTAATAGTCTTTGTAAATATTACTATCTGACTGATGTACAATGTTTATGCATGTGTCGCATGTATGTTGAGAGAAGAAAAGCTTTGCAACATAACCTGTACAATAGTAAGCAGCACTAGAATGCGTAAACTTCTGTGATTCTGTGAACACTGTTTCTTTGTTTGGAATGCAAATTTCTATTTCAGGAATTTTTGTTGGTGCTTGTAGTGGGATGTTAGTAATATTTTTTAATTGGAGAACCATCTTATTGTCGTCTTCTTCGCAATTTGTCAATTTAGACAATTTTGCTAAATGAGTGATCAATTGATGGCGCACAGAATGTTGAAATTGCATCGGCGAAGGATACGTCGAACAACCATTTGCTTGCCGTACAGTAGCAAAAAAAATTTCTAAGGGATCTTGGTTTAATCTACGAGTTAAAAGGGCGGGGATGATATAAGATTGGCGTAGATCCTCGGACAACTGAAGAACGGCATTAATCGAAAGCACTAAGCCTTTTAAACAAGCAGGCTGACGTCCTTTGAATCGAGCATTTTCCAATTTTGTTACCATCTCTGTTAAGAAAGGAATGTGTTCTGAATTTTCAGTTATCGCAAATCTAAATTTTCCTGAACGTGGTTGACGTAATAGAGATGAATTTAAAGAATCAAATAAACGATCTATATCTGAGATGAAGGGCAGCGTTGCGTCAAATCTTCTATTTTATTAATGCGATACCGAGAAAACTTCGTTCATCGTCGTACACACTTCAAAGTTCACTTACTTTTTCCAATAGGCAACTTACAATAATGTTCATTTTACCATGTTATTATAGTTTGTAACAATGCGCACTGGCACTATTCGTGTCAAGCATATTAAACTGAACATTTTTTCATGCACAACATATTGTTGCACTTGCGCAGTAGTGCACCACAGCTGTGTAAACGTGCCCACTACAAAACAAACATTTCACATGCGCAGTTGTTTTGTATTGCTGTTACACATGCGCAATGATGCACAGTGATAGTCACACATGTGCTCTAATTAAATTAAAAAATTACGCATGCGCAGTGCTGTACTTTACCAGATAAGTACATTTTCAGTGCATATAGTATACTTTTTTTTAATAGTGCGCAGTAGAAATCCGTTTTATTATTGCGCATGCGTAACACTGTAGCATTGTAAGTGCACTTCCGCGAAAGTACTATTATGTAAAATATCGGTTAAAATTAGTTTTTTCCATTATTATTGTAATTAATAACCAATAATAGAAAAAAGTATTCAAATTCAATCTTAATATTGAAATTTAAGAAATTTAATAGAAAAATTTATATTATTGAATATAAAAACTAATAAAAACGTTAAAAATGTATTTAATTTTATTCTTTTTTTCTTTAAAATATTTATAAAATGTACCAAATTTTGATCTGAAAGTTTTTAATTTTTCATACATTAATAAACCATTTTCTAGGGGTACCGGGGGGGGATATAATTATTTAACATACTGTCAGAAAATCATCCATATAATTAGTGTTTAAAAAAGTTTTGTATAAATTTACTTACTTATTAAGAATAAAGAGTTTTAAAGTTCTCTCAATATTCATAGAATTGTACGTGGTAATCTTCTATTATATTAAAGCGATAACGAGAAAACTTCGTTCATCGTCGTATGCACTTCAAAAATCACCTACTTTTTTCAATAGGCAACTTACAATAATGTTCATTTTACCATGTTATTATAGTTTGTAACAATGCGCACTGGCACAATTCGTGTCAAGCATGTTAAAGTGAACATTTTTTCATGCGCAACATATTGTTACACATGCGCAGTAGTGCACCACAGCTGTGTAAACGTGCGCACTACAAAACAAACATTTCACATGCGCAGTTGTTTTGTATTGCTGTTACACACGCGCAATGATGCACAGTGAGAGTCAAACATTTGCTCTAATTAAATTCAAAAATTACGCATGCGCAGTGCTGTACCTTACCAGATAAGTACATTTTCAGTACATATAGTATACTTTTTTTAATAAGTGCGCAGTAGAAATCCGTTTTATTATTGCGCATGCGTAACACTGTAGCATTGTAAGTGCACTTCCGCGAAAGTACTATTATGTAAAATATCAATTAAAATTAGTTTTTTCCATTATTATTGTAATTAATAACCAATAATAGAAAAGAATACTCTAATTCAATCTTAATATTGAAATTTAAGAAATTTAATAGAAAAATTTATATTATTAAATATAAAAACTAATAAAAACGTTAAAAATGTATTTAATTTTATTAATTTTATTCTTTTTCTCTTCAAAATATTTACAAAATGTAACAAAATTTGATCTGAAAGTTTTCAATTTTACAAACTTTAAAAAACCATTTTCTAGGGGTACTGGGGGGGGGGGTTATAAATATTTAACATACTGTCAAAAAATCTTCCATATAATTAGTGTTTAAAAAAGTTTTGTAAAAATTTACTTATTTATTGAGAATAAAGAGTTTTAAAGTTCTCTCAATATTCATAGAATTGTACGTGGTAATCTTCTATTATATTAATGCGATACCGAGAAAACTTCGTTCATCGTCGTATACACTTTAAAGTTCACCTACTTTTTTCAATAGGCAACTTACAATAATGTTCATTTTACCATGTTATTATAGTTTGTAACAATGCGCACTGGCACAATTCGTGTCAAGCATGTTAAAGTGAACATTTTTTCTTGCGCAACATATTGTTACACATGCGCAGTAGTGCACCACAGCTGTGTAAACGTGCGCACTACAAAAGAAACATTTCACATGCGCAGTTGTTTTGTATTGCTGTTACACACGCGCAATGATGCACAGTGAGAGTCACACATGTGCTCTAATTAAATTCAAAAATTACGCATGCGCAGTGCTGTACCTCACCAGATAAGTACATTTTCAGTACATATAGTATACTTTTTTAATAAGTGCGCAGTAGAAATCCGTTTTATTCTTGCGCATGCGTAACACTGTAGCATTGTAAGTGCACTTTCGCGAAAGTACTATTATGTAAAATATCGGTTAAAATTGGTTTTTTCCATTATTATTGTTGTTAATAACCAATAATAGAAAAGAATATTCAAATTCAATCTTAATATTAAAATTTAAGAAATTTAATAGAAAAATTTATATTATTGAATATAAAAACCAATAAAAAAGTTAAAAATGTATTTAATTTTATTAATTTTGTTATTTTTTTCTTTAAAATATTTCTAAAATGTACCGAATTTTGATCTGAATGTTTTCAATTGTTCATACATTAATAAACCATTTTCTAGGAGTACCGGGGGGGGGGGGTTATAATTAATTAACATACTGTCAGAAAATCTTCCATATAATTAGTGTTTAAAAAATTTTTGTAAAAATTTACTTATTTATTGAGAATAAAGAGTTTTAAAGTTCTCTCAATATTCATAAAATTGTACGTGGTTCTCTTCTATTATATGCGCAATGATGCACAGTGATAGTCGCACATGTGCTCTAATTAAATTTAAAAATTACGCATGCGCAGTGCTGTACTTTAACAGATAAGTACATTTTCAGTACATATAGTATACTTTTTTTAATAAGTGCGCAGTAGAAATCCGTTTTATTCTTGCGCATGCGTAACACTGTAGCATTGTAAGTGCACTTTCGCGAAAGTACTATTATGTAAAATATCGGTTAAAATTGGTTTTTTCCATTATTATTGTTATTAATAACCAATAATAGAAAAGAATATTCAAATTCAATCTTAATATTAAAATTTAAGAAATTTAATAGAAAAATTTATATTATTGAATCTAAAAACTAATAAAAACGTTAACAATGTATTTAATTTTATTAATTTTATTCTTTTTCTCTTCAAAATATTTACAAAATGTAACAAAATTTGATCTGAAAGTTTTCAATTTTTCAAACTTTAAAAAACCATTTTCTAGGGGTACTGGGGGGGGGGGGGGTTATAATCATTTAACATACTGTCAGAAAATCTTCCATATAAATAGTGTTTAAAAAAGTTTTGTAAAAATTTACTTATTTATTAAGAATAAAGAGTTTTAAAGTTCTCTCAATATTCATAGAATTGTACGTGGTAATCTTCTATTATATTAATGCGATAACGAGAAAACTTCGTTCATCGTCGTATACACTTTAAAGTTCACCTACTTTTTTCAATAGGCAACTTACAATAATGTTCATTTTACCATGTTATTATAGTTTGTAACAATGCGCACTGGCACAATTCGTGTCAAGCATGTTAAAGTAAACATTTTTTTATGCGCAACATATTGTTACACATGCGCAGTAGTGCACCACAGCTGTGTGAACGTGCGCACTACAAAACAAACATTTCACATGCGCAGTTGTTTTGTATTGCTGTTACACACGCGCAATGATGCACAGTGAGAGTCACACATGTGCTCTAATTAAATTCAAAAATTACGCATGCGCAGTGCTGTACCTCACCAGATAAGTACATTTTCAGTACATATAGTATACTTTTTTTAATAAGTGCGCAGTAGAAATCCGTTTTATTATTGCGCATGCGTAACACTGTAGCATTGTAAGTGCACTTCCGCGAAAGTACTATTATGTAAAATATCGGTTAAAATTAGTTTTTTCCATTATTATTGTAATTAATAACCAATAATAGAAAAGAATATTCTAATTCAATCTTAATATTGAAATTTAAGAAATTTAATAGAAAAATTTATATTATTGAATATAAAAACTAATAAAAACGTTAAAAATGTATTTAATTTTATTCTTTTTTTCTTTAAAATATTTATAAAATGTACCAAATTTTGATCTGAAAGTTTTTAATTTTTCATACATTAATAAACCATTTTCTAGGGGTACCGGGGGGGATATAATTATTTAACATACTGTCAGAAAATCATCCATATAATTAGTGTTTAAAAAAGTTTTGTATAAATTTACTTATTTATTGAGAATAAAGAGTTTTAAAGTTCTCTCAATATTCATAAAATTGTACGTGGTAATCTTCTATTATATTTGTTTATTTATTTATTTATTTATTTGCACATAAACGGGCTTACAAAAAAAATGCCCTCTCCTACATAGTAATGATTTAGAGAAAAGAAAAGAAAAAAAAATATATATATTTTTTTTTAATAATTAGTAAAAAATAATACATAGAGATTATCCTTACAACCAATTAACAATGAATAAATTCTGAGTTATCACACTTTTGAGGTACTACACTAGTATTACTTAGTAATTTGAATAAAATTAACAACAATATTTATTAAATTTCATAACTCAAAATTAATTGATAACCAAATCAGTCGATTAATGGATTAATCAAAACATTCATCAAAATCAAACTTTAGCCGCTCTAATCACAGGCATTAATTAAATAGAATGCTACGCAGTTTACTTATAAAAGTAGAAATTCTGTCATCAAAATTTATACTAGCACGCAATTCATTTGCTTCTGTACAAAGTCTTATTAAAACTGAGTTTTCGAGATATCTGGTTCTGCATAAAGGAATAACAAAAATATTTGGTGAGCTACGAGTTCTAACTTGGCTTGTATTAACTGGTCCAATCAAAAAAGAATAACTCAGTTCCAATTCTCGTCAGCGCACGACTCCATTTAAGACCTTGTATAAAAATGGCATGTCCGCAAACAAAAATCGAAGCCTCATTTCAGGAATGCCAAAAATACCTCGTAATTCGCTATAATCATGTGAAAATCGGTCATAACTTGTATGAGTTTGCCCCGCCAAGAATCGAATGAAGCGATTTTGAACTCGTTCAAGTCTGATTATCTGATTTTCCTGATATGGAGACCAGACAACCGAAGCAAACTCTAGAATAGGTCGTACGAAAACAAAATAAAGAGCTTTAAGAGCTAAAGGATTTCGAAAACGACACGCATTTCTCACAATAAATCTAAGTGATTTGAAAGATTTTTTTGCTATAAATGAGATATGTTCGTCAAATGCCAAATTACTTTGAAAGATAATACCAAGATCACGAACCTGGGACACCCTGCTGATACAAACTTTATCAATAGAGTAACTAAATTCTATAAATGTTTTTTTCCTTGTAAATGAAATAACGGAACATTTTTTAACATTAAAAAACATGTTGTTAAGCGTACACCATTTTTGCAAACGATCCAAATCATTTTGAAGTTTAACGCAATCTAAATATGATGAAATACTAATGAAAATTTTTAGATCATCTGCAAAGAGTAAAATTTTACAAAATTTTACAAAAAGTTTGATATCATTTATAAATAGCAAAAATAGGAGAGGTCCCAGGTGCGATCCTTGAGGAACACCTGACAAAGCTGTAAACTCATAAGAATAAATGTGATCAATGCGCACCGCTAGAATTCTGTTGGTTAAGTAACTAGAAATCCACTCGACCAATGCCGGGGCAATACCCATGACACTAAGCTGATTTAATAGTATATTGTGGTCCACCTTGTCCAAGGTTTTTGCAAAATCTGTATAAACTGAGTCAGTCTGTGAACCCGAATCAGAGTCAAATAACAGTTCATTTGTGTAAACCGATAAATTTGTCATGACAGACCTCCCCCTGACAAAGCCATGCTGCTCCTCAATAATTAAACTTGATGAGGCATTGTAAAAATAGTCGAAAAATATACTTTCAAATATTTTTGGTATAGTACTAAGAATAGTAACTGGTCTATAATTTTTAATGTCATTTTTGCTATCACATTTATGAATTGGAACAACTATTGCTTTTTTCCAGACATTAGGAAATACCGATTGAAAAATAGATTTGTTGAAAATAATTTTTAATGGCCCTACTAAAGAAGAACAGCATGTCCTTACGAATACTGGGGGGATTCCATCATAACCTGCTCCTTTCTTGACATCAAGTTTCCTAATTTTGTTGAAGATGTCACCTTCACTGATTACTACAGACCGAAAATCAATTACATCGTTTAAAACTAAATTCTGGTCAACATTGGAGCAAGGTTTCGTGTAAACAGAACGAAAAAAATCTGCAAAAAGATTTGCTATTTCCTGAGAATCATTAGCCTCGACATTGTCCAAGAACATCCTACTAGGAATTCTATTATCCTTTTTCGTTGAATTTATAAATCTCCAAAAATATTTAGGATTTAAAATTAATGAGTGCTCAACCGAATTAATATAATTATCATAACATTTTTTTGACAATGTTTTACAGTTTGATCTTAAAGTAGAAAAATTATTATAATAAATTTGATTACCGGTTTGTTTATATAGCGTTTGTGCTCTTTTTTTTGCAAAAATAAGATTTCGTAGTTCATTATTAAACCATGGTTAAAAAGAAGATTCACGAATAAATTTCAACGGTGTGAAAAGTTCAATAGCTGTGTATAAATACGTATAAAAAATATCGATTGCTTCATTTACATCATCAACATTTAATACATTGTTCCAATCAACAATATCAAGAAAGTTTAATATTGCTGAGTAATTTGCTCGGGTAAAGTCGTATCTTGCATAAGCAACATTTTCATGCCTATTAATAATATTTATTTTATTATTACTATTAATAATTTCAATAAAAATTTCTAATAACAATGGAGGGTGGTAATTGTCCACCGACAACAGTGGATCGTTAGAAACTTCTAATTTATACTTATCAAAGTTTATAAATAAAAGATCTAATAAAGACCCAGAACAGTTTAAATTGAAATTAATTTGAAACATATTCAAATAATTATAGTTTCAGCGAAATTGTTCAATATTTGTGATTGAACAAATGACGAACCTGGCTTCAGTGAACAGTTTAAATCACTAACAAAATTTCCACTCCATTGAATAAAAGGCATGTTAAAATCGCCCAAAATTATCATTTTCGAAGAAGGAAATAACACAGATACCTCAATCATGATATGACATACTACTCTATATTGAGATATTGAAGCGTTAGGAGGAATATAAAAAACTCCAATAATAAAAATTTTAGAATTTAAAGTCAATTTAACAAAAACGTGCTTTATATCCGAAAAGCCAGTATTAATTTTAGCGCACCTTAATTCACATTTCGAGGCTAATAAAACTCCTCCACCTCGGAGATTATTGCTGCTCATTGGATTCCTGTCATAACGAAAAACATCAAAATTAACGAAACCGAGTTCACTAGAAATGATGCCTTCAGTCAGCCACGTCTCAGTGAACACAATGACACTTGCCGAAGAGAGAGGTATCCTCTGTCTCAATGCATGAAGCTTCGTGCGCAAGCCTCTGATGTTCTGGTAGTACACAACTAAGTCACTGTGAAAACTCACACTACTAGAGAATTCAGAAAGTGAGGGTATAGCTTGCACGGTATCACCAGCGAGAGACGAAGATAAACAATCCGAAAGAACTTGAGAAGAGAAATCTAAGTTGATGAAATTTCCGCCACTGTCGTAATACAGGGCACTCCCTGACGGAATGACATCCGCAGATTCAGCTCTCCTAGTTGACGACGGCGATTCAAATCCTCCTTGATTTTGGAAATTTCTTCTTGTTGACATTTGGTTTTGTCGAAGGACATCCACAGATTTTTTAGTTGACCGGCCGTCTCTGGTTTCTTCTTCGCAGTCAGGAAAGCATGATGAAATTTGTGGACCCTGTCCATCGAATCGCAGCTGATCCTCAGTGGTCGTGGTTTCAAGGGCAATTGCAATGGTTTCTTCCCTATTCTTGTTATCTGTATATTGGAAAACAGATCTTCAGGAATATATTTTTTCAATAGATTGCAAATTACTTCCTTAACATCTCCATTAGTTTAATTTGTATTAACCGTGATATTACTACTGGCAAGTGATGCTGAATTTTGTTCGGAAATACAACACGAGTTTTGACTTGAAAGTGACTCAGAATTACTATTTAAAATATTATTTTCAGGAAGTCCAAATAAAATAAGATTTTTTTTCCTTTTAAATCTACTTTCAATTTCAGCAATACAATTACCAGTAATTTGATTCATATCCGGATTTTGTTCACTTAAAGAATTTACTCTACCTTCTATGGATTGTAATCTCTTAGTAAGGTCTTCGATTTTGCCATCGGAACTGTCCATACGAGTATTAATTTTACTTAAGTCCTCATCAATTTTTTCGAATTTTTTCGAGAATTCACTAATTGAGTCCTTAACCCCTGACAAGTCGGCTTTTATTGTTGATTTGAATTCTTCAATGGTGGTTGTGATATGAGTTTTTACGGATATCATAGCTGATTGAACTATTTTATCCAGTGTTTCAGTGATTGTAAGCAAATCAACTCCCGATCCCGATTCAGCACATAACCCAAATCCAGAAGCCGACTCCTGAGTAGCCACCGGAGCTGCAAGAGACGTAGAGATTGAAGGTGCCTGGCTTAACGGTGAGCGCGCACGTGGAGTTCCACAACATTTACTAAACGAGTCATTACTCTCCTTGCGAGCACGTGCAGCACAGCCGGGATGATAAATTGATTGGCATCCTGGGCATGACACAGGATCATACACCACAGATGTATAACAAATTTTACATATATTGTCGATAATTTTCGGATTTTGGGCCATTTTTAAACGAAAAGTGAACACACCGATAATTTTAATTTGAGGTTAGGGACAGGTGTGCAGCCTAGTTTAAAACATTAAACTTAAAACAAATTAGGTTCACTGAGAAAAATTCACAAATTAATCAAGGCAAATTAACCAACTCAGTAATCAAGTCACCAAAACTCACAATTTCAACGAATAAAAGTCACACCGACACATATATTTTGAGGTTAGAAGCATGACAAAATCAAAGCACCTTTAAAACTAAAGAATAAAAAGTCAAAACTGCCAAACAATTTATAGATCCACTGCAGCAAATATTCAAAACATCAAACAAGTCACGAATACTTTTATTAACATCAGAAAAAATACCGAAAAACCGATATCATGGAACTCCGACTACAGAACACGTGCATTCCTTATGCCTATATTAATGCGATACCGAGAAAACTTCGTTCATCGTCATACACACTTTAAAGTTCACCTACTTTTTCCAATAGGCAACTTACAATAATGTTCATTTTACCTTGTTATTATAGTTTGTAACAATGCGCACTGGCACTATTCGTGTCAAGCATGTTAAAGTGAACATTTTTTCATGCACAACATATTGTTGTACATGCGCAGTAGTGCATCACAGCTGTGTAAACGTGCGCACTACAAAACGAACATTTCACATGCGCAGATGTTTTGTATTGCTGTTACACATGCGCAATGATGCACAGTAATAGTCACACATGTGCTCTAATTAAAATCAAAAATTACGCATGCGCAGAGTTTTTTTTTTTTTTAAGTCCAACGAAAATTGAAATTTTGTATTTTTCCATGTGCTAAATGCTTTTTGTGCAATTTACTCTTTTAAATTATATGTTTTACGCAATATATTGAACTTTTTTCTTTACACGTTTTTCCATATTTTTTTATTTTAGAATATTTAAAATGGCATTTATACTCCATATTTTTACAACTGCGTATGTCTTTTGTTCATAGAAAACTACTGCGTATGCGTAACTGCCATAGGAACCTATTGCGCATTAGTATATACTTTACGCAATGTATATAACTTTTTTGTTAACTTGTTTCTCCATTTCCTTTGACAATTAAATTTTTTTACAGTCATTTTTCTTTGCTATTGTAACAACTGCTTATGTGTATTGTTTATAGGAAAGTACTGCTCATGCGGAACTACCGTTTGGAGCTTTTGCGCATGTATAGGTGATCAACGATGTTTCTATTAAAGTAAAAAGTTTTTCTAATAACTTCTATTACAATAATAAATATTTTTACATACAAGATTATGAAATTAATTAAAATATTTTTAAGTATTCCTGTCTGTGCGAAACTTGATTAAATTTGTTTAATTTAGTTTAAAATATTTAACATTATTTTAAATAATTCTATAAAATTCAAAATAAAAATTTATAACTATAATATTAATTACAAAAACAAATAAATAATTTCAAAAAATAACATAATAGATTAATTATAAATATATCAATTAATTATTTTTATAATTTATTATTAATTAATATTTAGTATTATTATCATTATTACTGGCAATATTTTTTAAAACAATATCTTTGAGAATACTAGATGTTATTTTTAAAATAAAAAAAATAAAATTTTAAGAATTAATTTTATATTTCTAATAAAAATTTATTATTAATTTTAAAAAATTTTAAAAATATATATTATTATTACATAATATATATTATAATTTACTACATTTTAAATTATTCAATTATCATATTCTTCTAAAAATAGGCCGCAACGACTTAAGGTGAAATAGAATGTATTGACCTAAAAACAAATTATACATAAATAATAATCAGTTAATAGAAATAAAAAAAAAGGAAAAAGGGTACTAAACATTTCATAGATTTATATATATTTTTAAGAATACACAAAGTAAAGAAATATATAAAAGAAATAAAAAAACGAGCGAGCGTTAGCGATCGAGGGTTGTTACGCTAGTTCTTTATTAAAATATGTCGGCAAGAACTGCCTATAAACTCGATAAGCAGTGTGCATCGATTCAGAGAATAACTGAACAGCTAAAGAAACTTTCATTTTACTGAAAGTGTTTAAATGAAAATGTGTTTCTGTGAGTTTTTGAAGTAGATTTAGATCTGTTTCCCTACTTAATCTATAAACTGTTTCTATCTCTTTCCAGGATAGTTTGCCACCGTTATACAATAAAATTTTAAACATCAAATTGTTGCGAAGAGATTTTACAAGATGTGGAAGATCATAAATAAAAAATACTTTATGATTATTGTAAAAAAATACGGTTTTTTGCGAGTAATACCTTATTTCTTTATAATACCCTGGTTTCTTGGACCTTGATCGCAAATGATCGATTTTACAATGATACCAGTCTCTATAGAGACTTTATCTAATGTTGATAGCATGATATTGCGGGTTTTTTCTGAATTATCTTTATTTCCTTAAAACCAGTAACCAATTGGTTGTTTTCCTTTCTTATTAACCCAAAAAATCATAACAAATAAAGCTGATTTTGCTTCTTTTGGTTCTCGAATGTTACCATCATCAACAACTCCTACAAATTTATCACCATTTGGATTATAATGAATTTCAGGAACCAAGTTAATTTCATCAAACAACAAATTTACGACTCTATCTTCAATGGGCTCATTGTGAAATTGCTTTTCTAGTTCGAACAAAATGGTTTTATTTAAACCGGGAGAAACTAGAACTCTACTCTGATACTCTTGAAGCGTTCGTTCTGAAGGAAACATACAATGGCAATTTCTCAATACTTACTGAATTAGAAAAACTGGTAGTCGTTTTATCTTGGTTGTCAGATTCATTGACGTGTGTAACCTCACATGGTCCGGATGGTGCACTAAAAAGATTTCCAACTGAATTTTGTCCAGAAGGTGTAGATAAATAATTCGAAACTATTCCACGTCCGGAAGGTGTGTTGACAACTTCTGTACACTCACTATAGGGTGGGCCAACTGAGTTCAATACTGTACAACGTCCTGAAGGCGTATTAAATATTATTTCTTTGGTGTTCTCTGCAGACGGTATGATTGGAGAATACAAATTTATATCCTGCGCAGAGTCATACGACTGTGCCTCTTTATTTTTTCCGGAAGGTGATTTAGGACTGCTTGAGCAAAACAGAGGAAATAAATTTTTACCAGTCCTTGGTTGGTTTAGTGAGAAACAAGTTTTCGCACTTTTATCAATTGATGAAATTGGTGATCCAAAGCAGATTGTAGGATAGGTTGTGGGACAATGTAACTCTAAGGCATTGCTCGCTATAATAAAAAAACATATTTTAATTAATGTGAATTTTATTTCCCTTTTTTACAACATTAGTAATACTATTAAGATTAAATTTTATGTACAATTACGTTCATTACAATATTATGACGTGGTAAAAAATTACTTACAATTGTGTATTAAATTCAATACTGAATTATTTCAATAAATCAATATTCTATCATTAGCTACTTTACATATTTATAATATTATTATTATCGTTCAAATTGCATAGTTAAAGAAAAATCGCCCAAATTATACAAAGTAAACATTTTAAAATCCTTATCAGATATTTGAAATGGTATTTCATGGTTAAAAAAACCATTTCAATATATTTGTCAAAAATTAAAACATTTAATAGTAATAAAAATAAAATTATAAATTAAATAGAAAATTTAAATATAAAAAAATATTGGGATCGATTGGGATCGAGCTCTGGACGTTTGGGTTGGTGGTCCGGTGGCTTGGGCGTGTGGCTGCACAGCCTATAAAAATCGAAAGGAAAATTGAAATGAAGAATTGCTACTTGGATATTCAAAAATTCAGTTAAAATAATTAATTTTGATAATAAAATTTATTAGATTGTTATTATAAATAATTGTGAAAAATTAAATAAGAAATATGTTTATGACCAGATTTTGATAGAAGATTTATAAAATCAGTATGAAAATCGAAATGGACAGTTAATGTTGAATATTGTTAAATAGATAACTGAATAT
Organism: Ganaspis brasiliensis; assembly: GCA_037103525.1. Taxonomy (NCBI): domain Eukaryota; kingdom Metazoa; phylum Arthropoda; class Insecta; order Hymenoptera; family Figitidae; genus Ganaspis; species Ganaspis brasiliensis. The sequence goes on from JAZKLR010000550.1 coordinate 590,769, forward strand.
TGAAAATCTGAGAAATAGTTAATTGTAAAATAGTAAAATAAGGAATAAAAAAATAATTTAAGTAGAAAATAAGCGGAATTCATTGATAATTATTGATATATTAGAATTAAAATGAAAAAGTGCAAATTTTGCAATAATTATAAACAATTATAAATAAATATTAGTTGATAAAATTAGTAAATAAGAATGTTCACAAAAGTGAATAGTTGAATTGGTAAAATATTGTTTAATATTTAAATAATAGTTTAAAAACTTACAAAATTGAATAATTTAGTTAAAATTAATAATAATAATGGGAAAATTGAAAATACAAAATAAAAATAATTAAATACAGGTAAAGTTAAGGAAAGTAAAGATAGTACGATTAGATTAATTATTAGATAATAAATAATAAGTCAATTTTCAAAGTTCAAATAGAGTTTTTTATAAAAAATAATAAATTTATAACAAATAAATTTATGATAAAATATAGAGTAGAAAATTTAGAATATTTCACAAGAAAGAAAAATTAAATTATCAATCTTTATAAGCGTTAAAATTAAAATAGAAAAACCGCGGAAATTGAAAATTTTGACAGTTGTAGCGGTTATCGAACTTTCTGGACGTTTTTGGGGGTAAATCAAGGGTATATAAGGAGCTCATTTGCATGGACTCGTCCTCTTGATTTTCATCAACTAAATTGGTAAGATCCACGTACTTAGCGTCATAATATTTTAATAAGAGTTGTGTTTGTTAATAGATTCAATAAAATATTTTATTTTATTGAGTTTATTATTAAGAATACAATTTCATTAATAATAACAAACAAGTACAATAATATAAAAGAGATACAAAGCGTCATAAAAATTAATTATTTATTTATTTATTGAGGAGTACATAGTACAACCTCCATATTTATTTAAATAATTTAAATATTGCGAATAATAATTTGGAAACGGAGTTTTTCCAAATTATTAATCAAAATATATTTCTGTGTTTGTTGGGTGAAGCTTTTAAGCAATAAGTATTAAATAATTGCGATTCAGCAATTATTTAATAACGAAAGTTGATCGATCTTTTGTTAGAGTACATAGTACAACCAACAATTGACTGGTTAATATTGTTCAAATTCCTCGCTTGGTTTACACTACTTTCTACAAAACTTGTTAAGTTGTGGTGCATTGTAGCATCATCACGACTTATTCATGAGTTTGTGGAAAGGAGAATCTTCCTTAAAAGAATAAAATAATTATTTTATTTGTTTATTTTAGAAATATAAATAAAGAAAGAAGATTAAAGGAGGGATTTTATTGTATAGTAAAGTTATAGTTTTGAAATTAAATAATTGATGGATTATAAATGAAGGGTTTTATTAATTTTTGTTAATATTTTTGAATAGATAAATCGAGTTTTAAAAAAAGAAGCAAGAGAGATTGAAAGAGGTATATTTGAGGAAATTGGCTAAATAAATCAAATCAAGTAGGTCAATGAACTTTATTTTTGTTTATTTTTCAATTTTAAAGTAGAAGCTTCATCAGAAAAATAATTATATTAATTGTAATGTTAGATAAAAGTTTAACTGTTTTAATATTAATTTTATTTTATTTTTATATTTTTTTTATTTTTGTTAATATTATAAAATCAATGATGATCTCCCTAATGCTTGTTATATTATTTAACAAGTATTACAACTGAGATTATTAATATTAACAAAATAATATTTTGATTTAAATTTAATTTAAAAGTCGATCAGAAATAGAATAGAAATTATAAAGATAGTAATTAAAAGTCAATTTAAATTCTGTATGAATAATATTTCAAAAGATAGATAATTACTACAGGTGGCATACATATAAATATTTTCCTTTTAAAATTGAGATTTATGGGTTTAAATGCCCATAATTTGGACTACTTTCTATCTCTCTCTAAAGTCTTACGATAATAGTAAGCATATGAATCACTTTCTTAGATAAAATTAAATATTGCGAATCCCCGGAAGGAACAGAGATAGGAAGTATGCTTCATATTGTTATATTTCGAACTTTATTGCAAACAAGTTCGACTTGTGTAACATTCTTTTCCCCAATTTCTATTGTTTTAGTTGACACTTCGGGAATTGTACGTTCCTCGGAATCGGATCCTGTTCTTTCCAATAAATTTTGTTCACCGCTTATTTCATTATCCTTTAATGTGGTTCTCAACATTTCTAGGGTGGCATGTTTTTCGGAGTTTTGTCCCGGACCTGTAATAATAATGATTATTTTATACCGTTATTCTATGTTACTCTTCAAATATTTAGAAACAACTAATGTCTAGAGTGAAAATATTACTATTACTACTTTGTCAATACTCACTTTTTTCCTTTTCTCTTTTTTTCTACTGGTAGCTTATAGTTGGAATGGCATTCAACTTCAATAGTGGCCTGGGATAAAATGTTTTAAAACATTTTTTTTCAAAAGGTTCCATACAAATACGGAAATTACGATTTGCTTCTGTGTACTTGTCCAAACTAGCAAATTTGAGCCATTTCCTTCGGATGCAAAGTATTATATATATATAATTTCAATTCAACATAACAAAATTTTTTAATTACAAAATAATAAAAGGCACATTAATATTTTTTAAATCTCAAGTGAATTCTCTACTAATTATTATTTAAGAACACAGAACATTTGAAAAAAATCGTTCTACAAATTTTATTTTATATACTTCATATATTACTAATTTATTAAAAATAATTACATATATTTTGTATATATTAAAAAAAATTTAAAACACTAACGATAATAAAATGTCTAAAATAAAGAATGTGCTTTAAAATAATTTAATAAGACTTGAAAATTTTCCTGAGAAACCCTAAAATTAAAAAATACTTTTATTTTCTTGCATTAAGAAAAAACCGAACAAAGAAATTTATTCAAAAGCAAAACCCAGAGAAAAACATAATAAAAACATTAAAAGTTACAACTTAACCTAGAAAATGAGAATTTCATTTATTTTTTAATAATAATATTAATAATATAAAATATTGTTCAGTAAAATCATTTTGAATTGTTTTCGAGAAGTATTAAAACGAAAATTAGGTTATGTGGAAAATTAAAAATATACTTACACAGCACTATCCTTTGGTAATCCAAAAGAAGATAATCCTCGACACATATTAGTGTAAGTCCCATTGTGACAACGCTTTACGGATATAGTTCCGAAAGCGAGGTACCTCCGATTTTTTTGACACTACGTATACTTACGTATTTTGATGCGCTGATTACGAATATGATAATGAAAATTGGCGCAAATTTGATTTTCATAGTAAAAACCATAAAAACCCATAAAAATTCGGTTTTTTGCAATTATTTCAATATATATTAAAAATTATGAAAAATTTTTTTTACAAAAGTTGTAGGCATTCCAAAAATACATATTTTAAGTTATTTGATTTTTTTTTATATCTCTAATAGTTTGGGAGAAAATCGTTGGTGAAGTTGCTGGTTCACCAGAAAGAGCGGACATTATGACATTAATGCAAAAAACTGAAAATCAATAATAATAATAACAATAAAGGGGTGGGGGAGGTGGTAACCTCCAACCCCCCGTATTTTGGACAAAATACCGTAGGGTTGGGGTGCCACAATGAAGTGAAATGTAGACAAAGGTGGGAAACCCTATAGTTCTGTTGGTTTTTATGGTATTAATTATAAAAATGATCAAGTTGACAACTTTTTTTAAGATGATTTTCGTAAGTAGTGCATGGACTTTGGTCCATCATATATTACACGACACGAAGACCACATGTTGCGCGGTCTGCGGCCGCGCAAGGACCAAAATACCGGGGGGTTGGGGTGCCACTAACAGTGGCACCCCAACCCCCCGGTATTTTGGTCCTATTATATATTATATATTATATATATAATGGACCAAAGTCGTAAGTCAGAATAATACGTATTTTTTATAATGTAGAAAACCATGTATTATACGTAGAAAACCTCGAGTTTTTTACATTTACCCATCTCTGCACAACCCGGATAATATTTACAGCTGTCAAAGTAAGACTTGTAAAGAATTACCATTTAATATTGATATAATGTGGGTATTTCGTCACATATAGGTTAATTTATGTTTTTTGCAATTATATCGTAAACTAATTGGTTTTAGTAAAAAATGCACTCGACACAAAATATGTATTTTTGGAAGACCTACAGCTTTTGTTAAAAAAATTTTTCAAAATTTTTAATATTAATTGAAATAATTGCAAAAAACCGAATTTTTATGGGTTTTTTTTTTTGTTTTTACCATGAAAATCAAATTTGCGCCAATTTTCATTATCATATTCGTAATCAGCGCATCAAAATACGTAAGTATACGTAGTGTCAAAAAAATCGGAGGTACCCCGCTTTCGGAACTTCACCCCTACATATATATTTTTCATAACGAAATCAAACGGCAGAGTGCGCCAGGGGTAACGTATACGGTCACCTTCCACTCTCTACTATACTCATTGATTACTACGTAGAAATTCTCAAATATTTTAAAACACTTTTTTCTAATTGAATAAGTGAATGTTTTAAGAAAAACTTTTTACACTACAATTAACATGAAATTTTCTAATAGTACGTTGATTAATTTTTAACCCACCCCCCGCGTACCCCAAGAAAAAGGTTTTTAAAAGTATGAAAAGACCGGTGGGTTATCACAGATTTTATGTCAAGTATATAAAGAAAGACGCCTTTAAATGTAAAATTTTTTTACTTTTTAATTGTCATGATAATATTCTGACAGTATGTTAATAAATTTTAACCCCTCCCCCCTTTAATTATTAGAAAAACTTACAAAATCAGCATTTCAAATCATTTGTGTTTAATTTTATTAGATTTTATAGATGTTAAACGAAAAAAAAAATTATATTTTACAAATTTTAAAATGTTTTTAAATTTAGTTAAAATAATAGAAAATTTCAGCAATGTTTACAAAATAAGTAGGATGAGGGGGGGGGGTTAGATAATTATCTCACATCATTAAAAAAAAGGTAACAACTACTAAGCTTAGTTAGATCCCACACTGCATTATTGCGCATGTTTTATTATCATAGAGCATTACTGCGCATGTGTGATTGCCATAGAGCACTATTGCGCATGTGTAATTGCCATAAACAGCTAGTGCGCATGCGTCATGAACATAATGATCAAGTGCGCATAAGAATTAATGATATTGATTTACTGCGCATACAAATGGACCATTTTAATCAACTGCGCATGCGTCACTATTATGGCACACTACCACACTTAATTGTATAACTGCCTAAGTTATATTAATGTTAATGGTTCAAAAAGATTATAGGTGAATTGATTTAAAAAGTTGCTTATAAAGATAAGTAGTGAACCAAATGGAAGGGGAAGAACGACTGAACGAATTTCTGTTGACGACAAAGGTTTCGTTTTAATATAATAAGAGATTACTACGTAGAAATTCTCGAATATTTTAAAACCCTTTTTTCTAATTGAATAAGTGAATGTATTAAGAGAAACTTTTTACACTACAATTAACATGAAATTTTCTAATAGTATTTTGATTAATTTTTAACCCACCCCCCGCGTACCCCAAGAAAAAAGTTTTTTAAAGTATAAAAAGAACGGTGGGTTATCATAGATTTTATGTCAAGTATATAAAGAAAATACGCTTTTAAATGTAAAATTTTTTTACTTTTTAATTGTCATGATAATATTCTAATAGTATGTTGATAAATTTTAACCTCTCCCCCCTTTAATTATTAGAAAAACTTACAGAGTCAGCATTTCAAAACATTTGTGTTCAATTTTATTAGATTTTATAGATGGTAGACGAAAAAATAAATTTATATTTTACAAATTTTAAAATGTTTTTAAATTTATTTAAAATCATAGAAAATTTAAGCAAAGTTTACAAATTTTACAAAATAAGTAGGAACAAATTTTTACTGGGGCTCAAAAAATGATGTCATGTACCCCAAGATGGGCACCTGCCATATCTCAATGTATTTATTTTCATATTTTTGATTTTACACTTTTTTCAATAATTTTTTGAGACAATTAATTAAAATTTTGTATTTTCCACCGTAAAATGTATTGTCGTCGTACACTACAAAGTTCACCTGCTTTCCCTAATAGGCAACTTAAACTGGACAGCTTTTTATGTTATTATTATGTGTAACAATGCGCACTGGCACTATTCGTATCGGGCATGTTACATTTAACATTTTTGCATGCTCAACATATTGTTGCACATGCGCAGTAGTGCACTACCACTGTCTAAATATGCGCACTACGACACCTTGTCATTTCGCATTCGCAGTAATAATAGAAAACAATATTCATGTTTAAACAAAATTTTGAAATTTGAGAAATTTAAGAAATTTAAGAACTAAATTTATATTATTGAAGATAAGAACTAATAAAAATGTTTAAAATGTATTTAATTTTATAAAATTTATTCTTTTCTTATTTAAAATATTTATAAAATATAACAAATTTTGTTCTGAAAGTTTTTAATCTTTCATACTTTAATAATTTATTTTCTGGGGGTACTGGGGGGGGGGGGTTAAATTTAATTAACATACTCGCAGAAAATCTTCCATTTAATTATTGTTTAAAAAATCACTTTAGAAATTTACTTATTTACTTAGAATAAGAAGTTTCAAAGTTCTCCAAGAATTCACAAAATAGTACATGGTAATCCTATATGGGCGATTCTTACGTAACTGCCTTACTTGGCGGCGTTGACAAAATACACCTAAATTAAAAATATATTCTGAAGTGTATTATTGAATTTTAAAGGTATATATGAGAGTAACTGAAAACCAAATATACATAAATATATATATTATAACTTCTATTATATTGCACTATAACTGCTGAAATTTCAGCTCCGTGGCGAGTCCCTTTTGCAAAATGTTAAATTTAATTTAATAATTTTCGGTGAAAATATCATTATTATAAGGCAGCCTTTTTCAAGCATAAAGTGGCTATATTTATGAACAATTTAGGTTTCTATTGCACTTCATAATACGTTTTTCATACTTAGAATCTGTAAAAATATTTTGTCCCTCAATTTTCCCAATTTTTGAACGCAATCTGTAGACTTATCATTAAGGTGTCATGTGTTTAGAGATTACGCCTTCTAATAAGTTAAATTTCAATTTTGATCCATTAGCACTAAATCACATGTGAAAAAAGTTTTAAAAAAGAAAAATTTTTACTTAAAAAATAATTATTTTTGTGAAAGTCGCATGTTTAAAAAAAAGCGTTCAGTTCCATGTCATTACTATTATATTACTGTAACAACTATTTGATAGTATTGTTACCATTTTCTTTAAGTTTTTATGTGAAACAAGCGATCTGCAGAAGGAATAGATTTATTCTGCAATATTGTAGAAGTGAGGTTAGAATGAATGTCAAATTTCAGCTCCATGGTATCACGTAAAATTTCAGATCCATGGCCTATATGAAGTGTTCAGTATGCTTCATGCAGAGAAACTTTTTTATCTGTGGAGGTTATTTTAAAATATTATTCTATAAAGTAGTTTAGCAATGTCGGATTACACTGCTCGATCTTGATTTCAAATTATCCAAAAAATAAAACGAAATATTTATTATTAAATATTGTATTTGCTGTTCTTTTATAAAATTTTATATATGTTAACTAATATCTAAAATACTGTTAGAATATTAAATAATTTATGGATTTATTATTTATTTTCGTTTAGGAAAATATCAAGAAGAAATTTTTATTTTGTACAATATATTTGCAATAAAAGGATGCGGTTCAGCTCCACATGGCAGCCAATTTTCCAAAATTTGCTATTATTTTCGTATAAATATAGTTGTAGTAAAATCGTTTAAAATATACTTATATTACACCCTAATAAGAAAAATAAGTGCAGAGAAACATTGAATAAAAAACATTTTTTTCTACCAAAACTTATCTTGAAATCGGGCAGTTACGCAAGAATCGACCATATAAGAAATTACTTAGCTGTTTTCTGTAGACGCTGTGCAAGCGAGAGAGACAAATGCATTAGGTAGGTTAAAGATTGAGAGAGACACTAGACATTTCTGTAGACGCTTAATAGCGTAGGTTCAGGTTTTTTTTTTGTTTTTTTTAAGTCCTTTGAAAAATAAAATTTCATTGTTTTCCATGTGTAAAATGTTGTATGTGCAATTTACTCTTGAAAATTGTATCTTTTACACAATGTATATGACTTTTTTGTTAATGTGTTTTTCTATGTTCTTTCGCTTGGACATAGTTTAAGTGTCATTTATCGTCCAAATTTTAACAACTGCGCATGTCTAGAGTTAAGAGAAAACTACTGCGCATGCGTAACTACCTAAGGAAGCCATTGCGCAGGTGCATAGTTTATAGAAAGCTGTGCGGATATGTTTTTATCGTTAAATATTATCGATTTGCTTTTTATTATGTTTCTTAAAATATATAGGGGAGAGTCGCCAGTTGTGAGACGGCTCCAGTTGTGAGACAGTCCATTTTTTTTTACACGAAATATAAAAAGGCTGATTGGTATACATAAAAACATTTCTTTTTATACGAGCCAACTTTTGCGTGTACACCGAAGCGGATATATGTATTGTTTGTGTTAGATGCCAACACTGTGTGTGAAAATCGACTAAAAAACTTTTTTTCAATATGTGCAAAGTACTTTTTTTTTAAGTTAATTAATTGGAAAAGCTAAATGTTATGCATTTTTATTTAGTATTTTTCTTCCATTTTGTAATGCAATATTGCATTGTTTCAATCTACAGTTGGAAATTTTTTTTTCCTTTTTCAAAATAGCGCCAATTTCAGGTTGTGAGACACAGCAAGTCACCAGTTGTGAGACGGTGGTGCCGCCCATCTGGAATAGCCTATATTTTTTGTTATGGAGCATAAAGCGCTCTGTTCAGTTTAGTTCGTTACGTGCATTTGATAACACAACAATTATTTAAAGTGTGGGAACATGCGCACAAGTTATTTCATTTGCCTACATTGCGACAGCGATTTCGATGAAGAAAACTGATACTCATATTTTAAAGAATAAATATTTTTATTTAGTATATAATAATATGTATTATCAATATATTTTAGGGTGGTCCTTAAAATGGAAAGTTGCGAATTTGAAAGGTCTCACCCCCTGATTTTGTTACTTATCGAAAAATAAGAGATACGTATTTTTTTATTTTTTTTTATTTTAATATTTGATGGTGCCTCATCGACCTTGAAATTTCCCATGCATTTTGCATGGGGAAAAAACTTTTTTTCGTAGATTTGCAATAAAATCATGAAAAATCAACATTTTTTAACCGGATTACTCTATTTCTCTTGGGAAATGTTCAAACAATGACATCCAATAATTTATTTAAGAATTTTTTATTATTAACTATTTTTTACAGGGTCGTGAAAAAACCCCATAAATTGCAAAATTATGGAAAAATCGTTAAAAAATATTTATTACTATTATTTCTGGTATTTATTGCTAAAATTTTTATTTACAACTAAAACAAATATTATTAATAATATTTTCAGGTAATTCGCAATTTGTTTAAACAATTTGTTGTTGTTATTGTTAAATTATTTTTAAATACATGAAGAAAAGTATGGTTTTTTGTATTATTTTACAATTGACTTTGACATTAATCATACAAAATAATGATTAATTGTTAAAAATTATAAAAATAATTGTTTAAACAATTTATTGTTGCTATTTGAAAAATAATCTTTAAATATATCTACGGAGTTGCAGTTTTTTCTTAATTTTGCAAGTAGTTGTGCTGTAAGGGACTGTAAAAAAGAATTAAATATGAAACATAATTTTCAACAATTGTTTAAACAATTAATTGTTGCTATTTGGAAGTTTGTCTTTGAATGTATTTACAAACTTGCAGTTTTTCCTTAATTTTTTAAGTAGTCCTACTGTAAGGAACTGTTAACGAGTATTAAATATAAAACATAATTTCAACAATTGTTTAAACAAATTATTGTTGCTATTTGGAAATGTGTCTTTAAATACATCCACAATCTGTCAGGTTTTCCTTTATTTTTCAAATAGCCCTGCGTATATTTGACTCGGGGTGATCCATATATTTTAGAAAGTTTGAAAAACATTAAGTTTATAGAATTATTTATAAATAAGTTTATAAATAAGATTAACTATGAAATATAATGTTAATAATCATTTGAAGATTTTATTTGGTTTACAAATTTACTAGTGTTGATGTTTGTTAAGAGCTATTAAGTGTCTTATAATGTTATAAGATATACGCGTGTTTTTTCGCGCTATGACAAGTTTATACGCGTTACGCATGTATGACCGCGTCTGTACAATGGTTCATATATTTTGCAAAGTTTGAAAAAGATTAAGATTATAGAGTGATTATAAATAAGACTAACTATCAAATATAATTTTAATATTCAGTTGAAGATTTTATTTGGTTTACAAATTTACTAGTTTTGATGTTTGTCAAGAGATATTAGGTGTTTTATAATGTTATAAGAAATAAGCGCGTTTTTTTGAGCTATGACAAGTTTATACGCGTTACGCATGTATGACCGCGTCTCTACAATGGTGCATATATTTTACAAAATTTGAAAAAGATTAAGATTATAGAGTGATTATTAATTAAAACTAACTATCAAATATAATTTTAATAATTATTTAAAGATTTAACTTCGTTTAATAATTTACCACTTTTGAAGTTGTATAATATACACCATTACACAAAGACACTTAACATTTTTAGCCAACTTCAAAAGTTGTAAATTATTAAACGATGTTAAATCTTTAAATAATTATTAAAATTATATTTGATAGTTAGTTTTAATTAATAATCACTCTATAATCTTAATCTTTTTCAAACTTTGTAAAATATATGCACCATTGTAGAGACGCGGTCATACATGCGTAACGCGTATAAACTTGTCATAGCTCAAAAAAACGCGCTTATTTCTTATAACATTATAAAACACCTAATATCTCTTGACAAACATCAAAACTAGTAAATTTGTAAACCAAATAAAATCTTCAACTGAATATTAAAATTATATTTGATAGTTAGTCTTATTTATAATCACTCTATAATCTTAATCTTTTTCAAACTTTGCAAAATATATGAACCATTGTACAGACGCGGTCATACATGCGTAACGCGTATAAACTTGTCATAGCGCGAAAAAACACGCGTATATCTTATAACATTATAAGACACTTAATAGCTCTTAACAAACATCAACACTAGTAAATTTGTAAACCAAATAAAATCTTCAAATGATTATTAACATTATATTTCATAGTTAATCTTATTTATAATAATTCTATAAACTTAATGTTTTTCAAACTTTCTAAAATATATGGATCACCCCGAGTCAAATATACGCAGGGCTATTTGAAAAATAAAGGAAAACCTGACAGATTGTGGATGTATTTAAAGACAAATTTCCAAATAGCAACAATAATTTGTTTAAACAATTGTTGAAATTATGTTTTATATTTAATACTCGTTAACAGTTCCTTACAGTAGGACTACTTAAAAAATTAAGGAAAAACTGCAAGTTTGTAAATACATTCAAAGACAAACTTCCAAATAGCAACAATTAATTGTTTAAACAATTGTTGAAAATTATGTTTCATATTTAATTCTTTTTTACAGTCCCTTACAGCACAACTACTTGCAAAATTAAGAAAAAACTGCAACTCCGTAGATATATTTAAAGATTATTTTTCAAATAGCAACAATAAATTGTTTAAACAATTATTTTTATAATTTTTAACAATTAATCATTATTTTGTATGATTAATGTCAAAGTCAATTGTAAAATAATACAAAAAACCATACTTTTCTACATGTATTTAAAAATAATTTAACAATAACAACAACAAATTGTTTAAACAAATTGCGAATTACCTGAAAATATTATTAATAATATTTGTTTTAGTTGTAAATAAAAATTTTAGCAATAAATACCAGAAATAATAGTAATAAATATTTTTTAACGATTTTTCCATAATTTTGCAATTTATGGGGTTTTTTCACGACCCTGTAAAAAATAGTTAATAATAAAAAATTCTTAAATAAATTATTGGATGTCATTGTTTGAACATTTCCCAAGAGAAATAGAGTAATCCGGTTAAAAAATGTTGATTTTTCATGATTTTATTGCAAATCTACGAAAAAAAGTTTTTTCCCCATGCAAAATGCATGGGAAATTTCAAGGTCGATGAGGCACCATCAAATATTAAAATAAAAAAAATAAAAAAATACGTATCTCTTATTTTTCGATAAGTAACAAAATCAGGGGGTGAGACCTTTCAAATTCGCAACTTTCCATTTTAAGGACCACCCTAATATATTTAGTTATTTATATTAAACATAATGTTTCATGCCAAATTTTTTAAATTTTAGCATTTTTTTATAAGTGTCTCACAACTGGACACCTTTTTTTTTTTTGACTAAAAAGATGTGCTCGGAAAATTGATCATAAAATTTTTCGAGTTCATCTGAACGCTACACTTTCTATGAATAAAAGTTGCGTATTTAAGTTACTTTTTGAACGGTGTATTTTATTTACGATTTCGTTTACCTATTTTCAATTTATAGGTCAAAAATAAAATCCGTCTCACAACTAGCGACTCTCCCCTATTTCTGCAACTTTGAAATAATTGCTTTTTAAATTGTAAACTATATATTGTAGTTATTTTTTTAGTTACATGGATTTGCATACAATTAACTTAATGTAAGTAGCAGTATTTTGTTTGTTAAAAAAATTGGGATTACCCAATATTCTTTTGTTGGTGATTTTGGCAACTTATTCTAAAATATTATCACCAGAAGTTGTTGATCGTTACATTTCAGCTGAGATACCCGACAAGAATGTAAATCTCACATTGCATGAAATTATAATGGCAAATAATAGGGGAGAGTAGTCAGAGTTGGATATAGTTTTGACTTTTCTATATAACTTCTCCTGTAGGCCGAATTTTGCGATGTCTCTTATATTATTGGAAAGTTCTACTAAAATGCAATGTTTTTGCTAAACATTGCAAAATATTTGGACCAAAAGTTTCAAAGTTATAGGCAATTAAAAAAAAAAAAAAGGTAGTCAAAGTTGAACATGGTAGTCAAAGTTGGGTCACTGTAGAAAATCAATGAAATATGAAGATAAATGATTGAAAATGACAATATATTTACCTTCGCAAGGATAGAATGGCACTCAAATACATTTGGAAATGACAAAAGGAAACATGAAATTGAAATAAATCATATTTCCTCTTGTATAGCGAAATTGATCTGAAAGTGAAAAAGTATTACCAAAAAGTTGAATTTTCTTTCTTTCCAATAGAAATGAAGTTTTTGACACCTTTTTAAGTTAACAAATTCATTTTGATTGCAAAAATGCTTCAAAATTGCAAAATTTTGGATGCACCAACCTTGACTCAAGCGTCGTTTAGCTTCATATCACACACACACTATGAACGCTTTATACAAACACCAAATTACGTTCCACATTTTTGTATAACATCTTAATGAACAATTTTAGTCAACTTCATTTGTCTTTGGCATATTTCTTCTACATTTAATTATCAAATTTTGAAACTACAAAAACGTTTTTTGTTGGGCGTATAACACGGACTCGCTTAATACGTCTATATAGTTCGCACACTTCACTGCAATCCATGTAAAAAGTTTGCTGGCATTGCTAACAAGTATTTACACACAACGACATATGGATCTACTGTAATAAAACAAAATAAACGCGATGATTCAACTCTGACCACTGTCCAACTCTGACTACTCTCCCCTATTTATGGTCCTTGTGGAGATTGGTGTTTAGTTGATAGAAAATGTTCTAAAAATTTTTCTGAAATTTTACAAGAAGAAACTAGCGTAGAAGATAATTTTTATGTCGCATATCTTCTAAGAGATGCAGGTAAAACTTATAAGAAGCCAAATGGTTATGTTGTTGACAATCGTTATGGTGTACCTTATTTTCTTAATTGTTAAAAAATTTAATTGTCAAATAAATGTTGAATTAGTATCAAGTATTAAGTCGGTGAAATACTTATATAAATAAATATTTAAAAGGGTAATGATTCCGCATCAATTATCATTACCAATAGTAATGGAGAATCTACTATTACTCATAATGAAATAAATCATTATGAAGAAAATGGATATGTAGGTCCAGTTGAAGCTGCATGGAGAGTTTTAAGTAAACATTTATCCAAAAAAAGTCATAGCATATGTCGTTCACCGCTGCATTTACCGAATGAACCATATGTTTTTATTCAACAAAAACAAGGAAGTCAAGAAATATCATTTGATTTTAACAAAAATACACAGTTATCTGATTATTTTAATTTAAATAAACGTAATGCTAATGCTCATTAATTTTTTTATAATAAAATTCCAGAATATTACAGATGGGATAAAAAGGAATGTGAGTGGATCGAGAGAAGTAATAAAGAGAAAGTGATAGGAACAATGTATTCTGTTAATACAAGTGATATAGAATTGTTTCATCTTAGATAGTTACTCTTTACAGTAAAAAGTGCAATTTCATATCAATCATTAAGAACTGTTGGTGGAGTAATTCATCAGAGTTTTACGTCTGCTTGTTTAGTATTAGGACTCATTGAATATAATCAGGAATGGAAAGAAACATTAGAGGAAGCTTTTTTGTGGATGATGCCTTATTCACTTCGTGAATTATTTATAAGGATTTTAATTCACTGTCGTCCAATAAATGCAGGTGAACTTAGGAAACAGTTTAAAGCTCATATGTCAGAAAATTATGTCAGAGATTTTGATAATGTAATAGCTCAAAATAAGGCATATATTAATATAAGAGAATTATTCTCTAAAGAAGGATATCACCTTCATGATTTTCCTGGATTAACCGATGTTAAAGATGAATGTGAGAATTTAGAAAATTATTTTTTTGTGAATTTTGAAGAAGAAAGAGTCTAAGGCAAAGAAAGATAGAAAGATTGTTCTTGATTCTGTATTAAATGCAGTAAATAATTGTGGCAAAAAAACTTGTTGTAACTTATATGTGGATGGTTCTGGAGGATCTAGCAAGAGATTTATGTACATAACTTTGTGGCATTTACTAAGAAGTGAAGGTAAAAATGTTTGTAATGTGGCTTTTACAGGAATAGCTGCAACTTTACTTTCTATGGATATAACTGTTCACAAAGTATTGGGATTACCTGTGCCGTATAGTATATAGTGATTCATCATCCAGTTTTAAACTACAGTCTAAAGAAGGTTTACCACCACATTTATTACATTTGAGAATACATTCAGTTGTAATGTTAATTAGAAACCTTAGCATTTATAAATGTTTATGTAACGGAACAAGATTATTGATGTTAAATTTACCAAATCATGTAATTAAAGCTGAAATATTGACCGGAGATAAGTGTGGGAATATTGTATTTATACATCGTATATTATTATATTGTGAGAATTTTTATCCTTTTACATTCAAGAGAAGACAAATTCCAATCAAACTAGCCTTCGCTATTACTATTAATAAATATTAAGGACAGACATTTCATAAAATTGCAATTGATTTAATAAAATATGTAATTAATCAGGGTCAATTTATTGTATGTATCATTGTCAAGGGTTCGCCCTTTTGATTCAGTTAAACTATATCTAGGTAATCAAAGAAGTGAAAAATATATTAAGAATTATGTTTATAAAGAAATTTTTAATGGGTTTAATAAAATTATGAAATATATTGTTATGAAATTTAAATATAAGTTTCTATATTACAGTTAACATTACTTTTTGTATAGCTCATTTAGAATGTAATTTCGACTTTAATTAAAGATTAAAATTTAATACATTTAAAATTTCAAATTTCAAAAAAAGAAAATAATTTAAAATTACATTTTTAATTATAATTATAAATAATTAAAGACATTCCTGTTTCTAAAAAACTTAATTACTTAAAAAATAGTCATAGGGTAATTCGAGGAGAGATAGATCATGAAGAGATATAGATTACTTCTCGACATTTTGAATCTCTTTCACTTATAGGTCTGGTTATTTGTCAGTTAGCATGTCATGATACACAGACTAAAAGTTCAAAAGGTCTTTTCATTATCAAGTTTATTTAGAAAGCAAAAGGACAAGCACTTTTTTATTTGTTAAAAAAAAACTTCAATATTTTTGTCGCGTGTTAAATATAATAATTTTTTCGTTTAGTCATTATGATTTGTTTTTTTTTTTACTACGTACGTACATTACTAAAGTAATACGTACGTCGAAGTATGGCTGTTATTGCAAGGTAAATATATGTAATAAAAAATGATTCCAAAACTTATTTTAATTTATCGCGCACCTTACTTTTTGTGGATGTTCGAAGAGAGATGGTTCACTGCTCTATAAATATATGACTAAGTAAAACACAACTTTTTTTAATGAATGTACAATTTTTTAATTTATGAATAAGTAAAATTTTCATTTAGCAATAAGTGATATTTTCACTTTCCTTAGATATATATATATATATATATGTTGTGTTATTTACCTTGTACATTTAGTACAAGGTAAACTAATTTTAACAAATTTGTAAATATATGTAGTGAATATTGAGTGGCCAAAATTGATTTTAAGTCAATGTGTTTACATAACCTAAATTTTAAAAATTTGATGAAATCGATTTAATTGTTTATGAAGTAAAATAAATTGATCCATAACAGATAAAGAATAAGAGGAACCTATTTATGCAAAATAATTGTTTATTTTTACATGTTCTTTGTTTATTTATATTGTTTGAAAAAATTAAATTTTTTTCTATTCCGTCATTAAATAAAACGTTGCTGTCAATAGATGTTTATAGCCATAAAGTTTCAAATTTTTTTTTCATAATTAGTATAATCAAGGCATAATACATGTTTTTTTTGCTCAATTCGCTCGGTCCTAGGAGACGAAAAACACATTTAGGGCTCAAAGATGGTTAGTTCACACCCCTTTTTTGGTAAATATATACATTAAGCTTACGAAATCTAAAATTCCTTCACAATGTTTGCCTTTCAACCAATCACGGTTTTTAAAACTGTCTTGTAGTTAAAAGTTATGTCAAGTAGAGCTTGTCTAATTCCTGAGCTCTAATCGCTCTCTCAGCGAAATACCGTAAACAAAATATTCTCAAATATTTTATAAAATTACTTTTATTGGATCGCATGTATTACCTCCAAAACCTAATTGACTGAACTTATAATTGACCGAACTTATAATTGCCTGAAATTTAATTATCCGAATTCGTAATTCTCTTAATTTGTATTTGTCAGAACTTGCATTTGTTCTAACTTTTAACTTCCCGAATTCGTATTTGTTATAAATTTAAAATTACTTAACTCGCATTTGCGATTTGCATTTCTTAAAATTTTCAACTTCTCGAAATCGTATTTTATTTATTTATTGAAGTTCCTAGGGATAAAGTATTTGTTGGTACTTCTACACTCCGAACACTAAATTTGCATTTTTTCCAATCTTTCAAATCACCGAACTCGTATTTAGCAAAATATTAAACTACCCACATTTAGAACTGTAAGAACTTCTAAATCCCTGAATTTACATTTGTCTGAACTTTAAAATAACCAAACTTACATTTGTTAAAATTTTGAACCACCCGAATTTGCATTTGTCCAAACTTTGAAATCACTGAACTCACTTTTGGTTGAATTTTAGAATCTCCGAATTTGCATTTGACCGAACTTTTAAATGACTGAACTTGCATTTATTCGAACTTTCAAATCACCAAACTTGCATTTGTCATATATTACATCGATCTATCTTCAATAACATTTTTTTTCACTTTTTTTGTAAATGCTATTTTCTTTCTTCTGATATTTGCTTCCAATTTATATTTAACAATTGTCAAAAAAGAGGAAACTGTGGAAAATTAATATTTAGTCATTATTTAAGGAAGCTCAAGGTAAACAGACCTTTTTATTGAAAGTTCAGGTAATCCTAAGGATTTTCGTGACAAAATATAAAATAGAATTTAAGACAATAGTGATATAATTATTACAACCCTATTCCCGTTACATCATACTCTATAAGCTGCCCTTTATATATTCATATGTTAAAATGACACCATGACATGGCGCGCGTAACGCGCAGTTTTTTATCTAGTATAATAAGAGATTACTACGTAGAAATTCTCAAATATTTTACAACCCTTTTTTCTAATTGAATAAGTGAATGTTTTAAGAAAATCTTTTTACACTAGCATTAACATGAACTTTTCTACTAGTACGTTGATTAATTTTTAACTTACCCCCCGCGTACCACAAGGAAAAGGTTTTTAAAAGTATGAAAGGACCGGTGGGTACTCATAAATTTTATGTCAAGTACATAAAGAAAATACGCCTTTAAATGTAAAATGTTTTTACTTTTTAATTGTCATGATAATATTCTGATAGTATGTTGATAAATTTTAACTCCTCCCCCCTCTAATTATTAGAAAAACTTACAGAATCAGCATTTCAAAACATTTTTGGTACAATTTTATTAGATTTTATAGATGTTAGACGAAAAAAAAATTATATTTTACGAATTTTAAAATGTTTTTAAATTAAGTTAAAATAATAGAAAATTTCAGCAATGTTTACAAATTTTACAAAATAAGTAGGATGAGGGGGGGGGGGGGGTTAGATAATTATCTCACATAAAAAAAGTACAACTACTAAGCATATTTTGATCCCACACTGCATTAGTGAGCATGTGTTATTGTCATAGAGCATTACTGCGCATGTGTGATTGCCATAGAGCACTACTGCGCATGTGTAACTGCCATAAACATCTAGTGCGCATGCGTCATGAACATAATGATCAAGTGCGCATAAGAATTAATGATATTGATTTTTGGCGCATACACATGCACCATTTTGATCAACTGCGCATGCATCAGTGTCATGGCTCACTACCACACTTAAGTGTAGAAGTGTTTAAGTTATATTAATGTTAATGATTCAAAAAGATTATAGGTGAATTGATTTTAAAAGTTGCTTATAAAGAAAAGTAGTCAACCAAGTGGAAGGGGAAGAACGATTGAACGAATTTCTGTTGACGACAAAAGTTTCGTTTTAATATAATAGGAGATTACTACGTAGAAATTCGCGAATATTTTAAAACCCTTTTTTCTAATTAGATAAGTGAATGTTTTAAGAAAAACGTTTTACACTACAATTAACATGAAATTTTCTAATAGTACGTTAATTAATTTTTAACCCACCCCCCGCGTACCCCAAGAAAAATTTTTTTAAAAGTATACGAAGACCGGTGGGATATCATAGATTTTTTTGTCAAGTATATAATGAAAATACGGCTTTAAATGTAAAATTTTTTTACTTTTTAAATGTCATGATAATAGTCTGATCTAATCTAATCTAATCTAATCTAATCTAATCTAAACCGAGCTTCACAGAGGGTTCTCACGAGGAGAAGTGGACCCTTAGGTAAATACCCATTGTACCCGCCCAACCATTTGCTCTAAACAAACAAACTTACCCCATTCAGAGACCTGTCCTTTCCCAGAAGTCCAGGATCTCTTTCAAGGGTATGCTTGTAACATACTCGGGATTGGTAAAGGCTAATCCCCAGCTTACCCGCCTAGCCTCAGCGAGAGCTGGGCACTGGCATAGTATGTGGGTTGATGTTTCGTCATCTCCCTCATATTTCCTACATCTTGATGATGTTGTTCTACCAATTTTCAATTGGTGGTACTTAAGAAAGCCGTGCTTAGTGAGCAGTTGAACCAGAGTTTTCACCCTGGCCCTACCGAGACCAAGAAGTTCTTGTGAAAGTTTCCTATTGAGCTTCAAGCCCAAAAGGTTCTTTGCTTGCCTTCCCACCTCAGTCCCCGCTCAATGGGCTTCATGCTTTGTTTGCACCCATCGATTTATTGCTCCCTTAACCCCGCTCGGCACAATGCCTAGAGCTGGTTCTGGTCCTATCATCGGTGTTTCCGACCCTATTCTAGCTAGAGCATCCGCCCTTTCATTACCTTTGATCCCTGAGTGCCCAGGTATCCAGAGCAATGATAGCTTATTCCTCGAACCAAGATCGTCTAGTGCCTTGCGTACCACAACTCATCTTGGAGCCGTCCGTGTACCACACGTCCCCACCAACAGGAAAGCCCTTTTTCCAGTCTTCTCTAGAAGGGATAACGACCTGGAATAAAGGTTTAAATTTGACTTCCTTTGTCATTCTATCTTGTTCCATATTAATTTCAGGAATGGATAGAATGGAGCCTGGGAATCTGGTATGAATTCCCCCAGATTTCCACCTCTTTTGTGCTTTAAGTCTGCTCATAGTGAGCGCCACTTTAGCAACAACTGAGACGTGTAAAGGTTCTTCTGAGAGCATAAATCCCAACGCCGCAGTTGGTGTGGTTTTCATAGCTCCAGTAATTCCCCTAAAAACCATAACCTGAAGACTTTCCAGTTTACCTTTAACCGTAGCTAATTTGGTTCTGGGCCACCAGACTATTGCAGCGTGCAGGAATCTGGGTTTTAGAACCATCTGGTATAACCAATATACCATGTTCGGCTTTAGCCCCCAGCATGATCCTATCGCCCTCCTGCAGATCCAAAAGGCAGTACAAAATTTATTGCGCTTATTCTCGAAATGTTCATTGCAGTTCAGCTTACTATCCAGGATGACTCCTAGATATTTAGTCGACCTAGTAATCGCAATTTCTTTTCCATAAAATACAGGTCCTTTTAGTTTCGGAACCTTATATTTCTTAGTGAAGATTACTTAGTTTGTCTTCTGAGGATTAACAGACAGCCCAGTTTGATCGCACCATCTCCTCACGATCCTTAGGGCTGTCTGCATCAATTGCAGAAGTACCTCCAAGCAGAAACCTCTCAAAATCACCACGAAATCGTCCGCATAACTTTGCGTAAAAAACCCCTGGTTATTGAGCTCTACTAGGAGTCCATCTGCTACCATGCACCACAGTAGGGGGGATAATACCCCTCCTTGTGGGCAACCGTTAGAGACAAAATCTTTCAGTTTTGCTTCCCCGTATTCTGCCTCAAGGCAACGTCCCCGCAGCATACTACTTACCCACTTAATAAGTGGTTCAGGTATTCCACAGTTCCTAGCCTTTTCACATATAACTTGACATGGAGTGCTTGGGCAAGCCCCCTCTATGTCTAGGAAGGTGCACACCGCATATCCCCCGTTGCTTAATTCTTCCTCAATTCTCCCGACCGCCGCCTGCAGAGCAGTTTCCACAGAGAATCCCGCTCTGTAAGCGTGCTGGCCTGAATAAAGAGGTTTGTCAATTAGACATTCCTGCCTAATCTACTTATCAACCAGTTTTTCCAGAGCCTTAAGTAAAAAGGATGTAAGACTGATTGGTCTAAAGTCCTTGGCAGCAGTGTAACCTGCTCGCCCGGCCTTTGGAATAAACACCACTTTAGTCCTTTTCCAGTTCTCGGGTGTGTAACCGAGAGCCACACAGGCCCTCATAATTTTGGTAAGGGGAATTTTGATGTGCTCTAAGCCCTTCTGAAGAAGGACCGGATATACACCATCTCCCCCTGGTGCCTTAAAGGGTTCAAAAGAGCTAATAGCCCAATCTACTCCTTCAGGAGTGACGATTTTTGAGGCAAGTTTCCAACTTTCCCGACTACATCGGAATACATTGGCTCCTTGATTCCCATTGTTTTCGTTTATTTCTTTGAAGTCTGGGAAGTTTACCTTCATCAGATGCTCCAAGAATTCCTCCTTTGTTTGAGCAAAATGCCCATTTGGGAGTCTGATAGATTTGAGTTTGGCCATAGGATCCCTAGATAGGATTTTATGGAGTCTTACAGCTTCAGGGACCTTTTCGATCCCTTCGCAAAAACTCCTCCAACTAGAAGCCTTTGCCTTCTCAATTTCATTCTTAAAGGACCCTCGAGTCTTGCGATATAAATCCCAGGCTTGTTGGGTCCTTCGTTTCTTTGCTTTATTAAAAAGCTTTCTTACAGATCGTCTAAGTTCTTCCAGGGATAAGTTTCACCACTTGGACTTCTTACCTGTTTCGATTTTCTTAAGCGTACAATTTCTTTTGAAAGCAGAGATTAATGCCCTTTGCAGATAATCGGCTGCAAGTTCCAATTCCTCTCCGTTTCCGTAACACGTGGGGAAGTTTGCCATGGATACCTGAAGTTCTTCCCTAAAGGAGGCCCAATCAGTTCTCCTAGGGTCGCGACTCCACTTACGTTCTCGATCTATTGCCTTCAGCCTGAATGATATGAGCCTGTGATCTGACAGAGTGTCCTCTTCCGAGACTCTCCAGTCATGCACAGCCCCCAAGCAGTTCTCGAGCAGATCGTAATGTCCCACACCTCCCTCCTTTTAGAGGCTACGAATGTTAGTTCATTCCCCTGGTTCAGAATGTCTAACCCAGAGTCAATTAAGAAATTTAAAAGTATCTCCCCTCTTTCATTGGTATCAGTGCTACCCCACACAGTGTGATGTGCGTTGGCATCACAGCCAAAAATAAGAGGTAGTCCCTCTTTATGGCAATGTTCCACCAGCTTCGTTACCTCCGCTGGTGGGGGTGATCTTGCATCTCCTGGGAAATATGCAGAGGCCAAAATGATCTCTTTTCTACCTCCCACTTGATCTCGATATTTGGCTCTATTTACTGCCAAATCTCGTGTACAGAAACCCATCAAAGGGAATGCTTCTAATCCTTTATAGATTATGCATGCCCTTGGAACTGATTCCTGCGGTGAACAGACTAGTTCACCACATCCGTCAAGGCCATTTAGGACTGACCCGCGTTCTCCAATGTCCCCCCCCCCCCCCCCGGGTCTGTGCTTCGTCACCCGAAGGGTGATTCGGCCCAGCCCCAGGCACAAAAGGAAATTCCGGGATTCGAGGTCCGCAATAGCGTCCTCAGGCACCCCTAAGACGAGGGTTCATCCTGTGACCTTCTTTGTCGCAGCCGATCCCTCCCCGCCACACGAATACACCCTCCATGAGGATGTATCAATCCCGGGATTTTGTTTCCCTAGATAGTCTAGGATGTTTGCCCGGTTCACAGAGGGTCCTGGGACCCAGGCAACCACCCTGACCATCTTTTGAAGCTGTGAGCGTTCCACGATTTTAAACACGGTCCCACCCATAGCCTGACTGACCATCCATACATGGACGTTCATCCATTCCCGAGTGTCAGAATCCAAGCATTTTACAATGAACGCCCCTCGCGAGAGTTTAACTTCGCCAAATCTGGGAAAAGATCCGGCAGTTTTCCCAATTTCATCCCAGATAGCTGCCCGAAATTGGTCGAGGTTGTCAATCGTCAACCCCTCCCTAGGGTAACCATCTGTGATGATTGCACAGACTAACGAGGTTTGTGCTGCTTGCAAAAAGGACGAAGTTCCCGGTGAAGGCCCCTTGGTCCTCTTTCTAGCTCTCTGAGAGTTTGGAGTATTCTCGGAGTCCGCCCTGCGTTTCGCAGACCCGTCCCCCTTGAATTCTCCCTCCCGGGTTGATTACCCGACCTTGCGCTACTTGACTTGGTTTCTTTTTGCAAAGTCCCCAGTTTTTCACGTTTCAGTCTTCTTCGTGCAGCACCGCTGAGCTTTTTCTTCCCGCTATCAACAGAAAGATTGTTCAGCATGTCCTGCACGTTACCCATCAACATATTGGATGGTTCACTTTCGTGTCCCGACCCAGCAGTTAATGATTCTGCTGGATTGGTGCCAGGATTCTCTAAATGAGCCTCTTCCGCAACAGGCCTTGCAGAATTCGCGTTCTCTCTTTCCTTTACGTCTCTTGAATTTAAATTGGTGGTTTCCATAAAAGTCCCACGAGTACTGGGGAAATAAACTGGTCCGTCCATGAAGAGCCCCGTTCATGGAGAAGGCTAAAACTCCCTGAGATTTCGCCCGGTTTCTCAGGACCTCCGTGCGCGACACCTCCATCTGTAGCCACCCAAGGGGGCCCGTGCGTCCAAGGATCGGACCCGCTCCCCACCAGGGGTCTAAGCCGCTTGTGAAGCGCCGCGGCCCGGTCTTCGCTCGACCGAGCCCCCCGGGAGACACAGCGGATTTGGTACCCTGGTGCCATTCATCCTCGACATCCCTCCCTTCTTAGTCAAGACCAAATTCAAGCGCAAGATTCACCACTTCCAGTAGTTATAAGACATCACTGTCAAATCCCTACAGGTTGTGTTACTTCCACCAAAGCCTCTAACCCAGTTTCTTGAAAAGCCTTCCCTTTTCGGGGGACCGACTCTTCTGTCCCCTTCGAGAGACCTGGTTTCTGAAAGAATCCATTGCAGGCTTTGACCTCTCAGCCTCCTCACCAACGTCAAGGTCTTGAGATTCCTAGAGGAAGTAATATTCTGATAGTATGTTGATAAATTTTAACCCCTCCCCCCTTTAATTATTAGAAAAAACTTACAAAATCAGCATTTCAAAACATTTGTGTTCAATTTTATTAGATTTTATAGATGTTAGACGAAAAAAAAAATTTATATTTTAAAAATTTAAAAATTTTTTTAAATTTAGTTAAAATAATAGAAAATTTCAGCAAAGTTTACAAATTTTACAAAATAAGTAGGATGAGGGGGGGGGGGTGGTTAGATAATTATCTCACATAATTAAAAAAAGAAGGTAACAACTACTAAGCTTAGTTAGATCCCACACTGCATTATTGCGCATGTATTATTGTCATAGAGCATTACTGCGCATGTGTAATTGCCATTGAGCACTACTGCGCATGTGTAATTGCCATAAACATCTAGTGCGCATGCGTCATGAACATAATGATCATGTGCGCATAAGAATTAATGATATTGATTTCTTGCGCATTCAAATGGACCATTTTGATCAACTGCGCATGCGTCACTATTATGGCACACTACCACACTTAAATGTATAAGTGCCTAAGTTATATTAATGTTAATGGTTCAAAAAGATTATATGTGAATTGATTTTAAAAGTTGCTTATAAAGAAAAGTAGAGAACCAAGTGGAAGGGGAAGAACGACTGAACGACGAATTTCTGTTGACGACAAAGGTTTCGTTTTAATATAATAAGAGATTTTCTTAAAAAAAAATTTTTTTTCTTGCTAGACAATCGCAATAAAGTTTATACTGCAAACGACAATAAAACAAACAAATTTTTAATATTTACTAGAAAAAAAAGCGCGCTCTAAAGCGCACGCCAAATTTAATTATTTCTTAAGGGGGGAACACCAGTTGTAACAAAAAAAAAAGCTTTTTTCAAGAATTTTTTCCTAGAAAACCATGAAACTTTTTGAAGAATACTATTTATTAGTTAAAAGCACATGTTAAAAAGTGTAATTAAAAAAAAATAAAAGTGTTTTTCAACCAAAACTTTGGAAGATGTGAGTCATTGAAGCGACGCTATCTAAAAATAGGTGTTTTGCTGTGATCAGGATTCTGCCAGTATGCTTCGTATCAAATGAAAAAATGAAATTGATTTACATTTATAATAAAATTATCCTGTTAGTGATCGAAGGATTTGAAGAAAAAAAAATATTCGACAAAATGGTGCCCTGTCAAAGTCAACAGTATGATTTTCGTTAAAATAAACTCTCGATATTCAGCTATATAAAAAAAAGTTTCGCATAAAGAAAATCCCTCGATCACTTACTAGACTTAGATGTGTAAATTAAGCATAACAAATTTCAAGTAAATCGGTTTAATGGTTTTCGAGTAATCATGATCACCGACTTTGAAAATGTCATTTTGAGAAAAACGCATTTAAAGTTTTAACGTAATTTTTTGTTAAATACTTGAAATGACCTTTGCTTCTCATATTATTCTTTCTGTCCTCAAAATTATGAAGGAAGGGTACAAAAACTGTAAATCTAAGCGTAAAACAAAAGACGAATAGCCATGATCAACTTAGAAATTTACAAACACATTTTTAAATATGTATACTTTAAGAAAATGCAAAAAAAGAAAAAACGATTTTTCGAAAACTGCAACTGATGTTTCCCACTTGAAACAATGTTTCATTTGTGTATAATTATGTGAAATAAAAGAAATACATAATATAATAAAAAAATAAAATTAATGATAAGAAGACATTGCAATAAATTTAAAATGATGTGATCTTTGATCCATCGTGTATATCAATTTGCAAATTTTGATTAATTAAAAATTATTTAAATAAAAAAAAGATGAAGAATAAAATCAGGAATATCAAGAATAATCATAAAAAATTATGATATACCTAATAAAATTTAAAAACTTTACTTTAAAAAGTTTACCGATCAACACTCTCTGCTCTTAATATTTTAGAACTTTCTTCCAATATAACCAATAAATGAATGTGAGGTAAACCACGCTTTTGAAATTTAATAACATAAACATAGAACTTTACTTGTCCAAATAGTTTATCATCTACTATAGTTTCCATTAATTTTTTTACTTTTAAATAAAAGACTTTTGCAACCGTGTCAGGTTTATTAGAAGCTGACTGATTAAGTAATAAATTTTCATAAATTTCTTTCTATTTTGAACTACATGTCATTGTAATAAATAAATCTGGTCTACCATGAAAAGCTACATAATGGTCATTGCATATTAATATTGTTTAAACATGTTATGAGGTGATCCTATAAATGTTGAAGGCAGTATCAACATCTTGCCATCATTTACATTATTTTCAAGTTCTTGTTTATCCAAATGATCAATTAATCCTTTGTAAGTTTCACTTCTTAATTTTGTTTGATTATTTTTACAAAAATGTAACCTAACTTTTTCAACTTTGACATAATTATCAACTAACCATTGCTGAAACATTCTTCCACCATATAAGAATTGATTGAAGGTATGACCTCTTACTCCTATTTTATATATTATATAAGCAGATCTGGGTACAGTTTGATTTCTGGTTGGTTTGTCACTATGAGTACGAATCATATCGAGACTATAACCCTTGCTTTCTAGAGGATAAAGTATAGGATATATCCAAGGTTTAACATTTGGATCTAAATGACTAAACAATTGCAATTGTTTAATCGATGTATTATAAACCGTTACATAAGACTCTGGTATTAAACCTTCAGCATTCATATTAAAAATAGTAATTTCATTACAATTTTTGTAATTCATGAGGGTATTTTTCTAAAGGCAACGATACACCACCATGACTGCAACAATAGATATAAGTTAATTTCTTTTGAATTTTTCTTTCTCAAAATGTTTAGCCTTGCATCTTTTGCAAAAACACGACATTTTACCAAGATAATGTTCGTTATAACTTGGAACATGTATGCTATTAATATTTTTTTCTGCATAAGCAAAATCACGAATATTAATGTTGTTTTCATTTCCATAAATGACTCCATTTTTTACCTCATGTTCCGAAACATCTATTTCTTCCTCATCGATTACGTTTCATTTTAATTTTCATCTTTTACGTTATTGTTTCTGTTATTTTTCGTGACTTTTTTTCATTTTCTCATCACAAATCCTTACATCTTTCTCCTGTATATCTTTTGAATATAGTATTTCATTATTTTCATCCTTATCATGGCACATCTTCTGTTTCAATTTCAAACTTTGGCGATAGCTTTTTTTACATTCTGCTCTACTTTTTTTTAATTTTCTGATTAGAGGTGTTAACAATTTTTGTCTGGCTCACTATTCTTTGCAATTTCTCATTCTTATCATCTCCTCCTACTTCTTTAAGATACTTTAACTGACTTTCAACATTCTTTGATATTCTGCACGATTTTTTTTACTTGTCTAATTACAATCGCTAGAAATTATTAATTTGTCAGAATTATTATCTCTCTTTTCTTCTTGAACAGCACTATTTATGTGTTTTTTTTTTTTAGAAATTTAAATCTGTTCATCATTTTACTATATTCTTTCTGATATTCTGTTCTAGTTTTTCTACTCTTATCATTAGAATTGCTAAAAAATATCCTCTTACTACTATTGTTTCTAATATTTTATAATTATTACCTTCTTTTACTACTTCAATAGAATTTGACGCACTTTCCACATGTTTTTTCTTACAAACATTGATATTCTGTCACTATTTACACTTTCAAAATTTGTTATTTGTCTCTTTTCCATCTCTCCTTTTAACTTAGGTCTTTTACAATACATTTTTTCATATTTGGTACTGCTTTTTCTAGTTTCTTAGTCAGGAATATTAACAACTTTTTTCTGTTCTATTTTTGTATGTAATGAAGGACTACTACTATCTCCTTTCATTTCTGTAAAGCCGTCATTAGTTTAATAATCTAATTTTCTCTTCTGTGTCGCATCTTTTACATTCCTCACATGTAAATTATTGTTTTTTATTTATTCGATATTGCTAATTCCAAGTTTATATAATTTTGTAAAATTATCCGAAAATGAGATGACACATTTTTTTCAAACATCTTATACAAATGAGTTCTTATTAAAGCATAATTGTATACAATATTTTCAGGTTTAATATTAAAATATAAAGAAACATCAAACGCAATGGCGTATACACCACAATCAACAAAATTTGGTTGTTGTACTCTTATAAAACTACATTAGGTTTAAATGGATATAACTTGCATAAATATTCTCTTTGATCTTCATTTAAACATCCTTCAATAAGACTATCATAAACAAAAAGTTAATTTCCATCATAGTAAGTGCAAATCCAGTGACCCAAAAGTCGATTTCCATTAAACAATATTTGAATATGTGATTTATTCTCATTAATTGCTTTAATTTCATCTAACATTTTTTCTAAATATACTGTAATTTGTTTTTGGAAAGTACCACCTGAATAAAGTTCCAGTAATTTCTGAAACTTATACATATGTAATTGTCATTTAGCATTTCCCAATTACGAATATCCTAATCTTTATCATTTAAATTGAAATATCTCTTCTTTAACTGAGAAATTATTTTTCAAAAACAACTTCAAAAAAGTTATTGTTCAAAAGTCTTATTGTTTCACATGTTTATCTCATCACATTGTCTCATGCTATTATCATATATTTTTACCTCATTTCTCTCATTCTTTTATCTGTTTATTTCATATCATTGTCTCATGTACTTGTCTCATGTTATTGTCTTATGTTATTGTCTTATATCTTTACCTCACCTCTTTTATATAATTATATTATTAACACTTATCTTACACTGTAACGACTCTTTAAAAACATTATAATCACTTTATTATTTATTAAACATTTGCAATTAATTTATTTATTAAACAGTTATCAATCACTTGTTTAATGAATACACAATCCCATTTTATGGACACTTTTAGCATTTCATAACACTAACTTTATTGAAAATAAAAAATTTAAACACTGTCTAAATATTGTTACTTTAGTCAACACATTTTGCACACTTTCATTTAAATCACTGTAACTTTTCACATGTAATTTTTACTGTATATTTACTATTAGAGTTACTTTATTATTTATTATTAAACACTTACAGTTCATTTCTTAAATAAACACTTTTTGTTCACCGTATTAAGTACTATTCAACACAAACTCTTAATAAACAATAAGCATATTAATACTATACACTTTCACATTAAACACATTTCTATTATAAACACTTAATAAAAAATACACAATAATTAGCATTATTCGCTTCCACATTATACACACTCAAGTTCTATTCATTAATAACTTTCACTACCATGCACTTCTATACCACGCACTAATGTATTTACCTCTCTTTTCGTTAAAGCTCGAAAATTGTTTCTCTTTTCCAACACCAATTATAACACTCATTATGCAAGGGTTGACTCTAAAACTTTATTCGAAAACTTATTTAGTCTATTGTTCGTATTTAGAAAGAAAATTTTAAATTTAAAGAATATTTGAGTAATGAGGTAAAATTTCAGAATATAATTTATTTTCTCTCTTTTCAATAATACTCGAAAATTTCATCTCTTTTCCTAAAGCCATCAACCCTCATTATATAAGGGTTTGCTCTAATGATGATGACTCCCTGCAGGTAGTCTATTGTTTGTATTAAGAAATAAAATTGAAATTTCAAGGTAATTTGTATAATGAGCAGAGAGTTTCCTTTTCCGTAAACTTTTAACAAATACCTTCTCTCCCTAACTAAGGAACCAGGTATAAAATATCTTTTTTCGTTAACTGTTAACGCTTTTCCGTTTAACGCTGACCTTCTGTACTCGTTTCTTTTATAGGATATAGTTGTTAAGTAATTTACAACTTTTTTTTTTGACTTTATAAATGAAGAATTGTGAAAATCAGAAAATTTCAATTAATTATATAATTATAATATAATATAATGTATATTATATTATATTGTTTAATATAATATAATATATAATTATAATTATAATTATAGTTAAAAGATAATTGAAATTATCTCGAAATTATCTCGAACATGGCGGTTGACTAGTGCTCCTTGATATACGTCTAATGTTTTTCTGAACTTTTCTTATGTTATTTAACTACAAGTTTTTTAAAATGATGCTGATTGCGTCTTTGTAAAATTATTACTTAATTTTTACATTTTTTCAAAACTTTTTCATCAGTTATTCTCTGTTTCTCATGGTTGTTCGATTTTTAACCTGAAAAACGAAACGTGCACGATTGTTCTCAAAGTTTCTGAGTTTGTTCAAAAGTTTTTCTTACTGGATTACGTGAAGAAAAAGTGCGGGTAGTGTTTTTTATTATTTGGTTAGTTAATCAAATTTAAATTAACTTTATTTATTTGTTCATTACTCGCTGGTTTGGTTTTCTAACCTAAATTTTTTGAACACGTGGTGCTTAATCATGACTGAAACTCAAGGAAAGTTATCTGTAGAGAAAATCTGCAGAAGGTGTAAAGCAGCGGTAGTCACTGATTTTGTTTCTTGCCCTGGATGTTCGGCTTATTATCACCCACGGTGTGCTGCTCGTTGCGATAAATTACAAAATGGAAATTTCGCCAAATGCTGCAGTTCTCGTCCATCTACACCTGTACCCTCGGATCCACCAGCACCGGATGATCTTCTCAAAAGGTTAAATGATTCCATTAGCTCGCTTCAAAGAAAATTATCTGATGATAATCAAGCGGTTTTAAGGGGGGGGGGGGGGGAATAAGGAATAATGCCAAAAAAAACCTTTTTTTTGTGAATTTTTTTCAGAAAAACGGCTAAAGCGACTTTAATAAAATTAATTGCATATTGTTTTACATTGTTTAAATTATGTTTGAAAAAATTTTCATCATTAAATATTATAAACTCAGCCGCTGAGAGAGAATTTTTTAAGACGTCTTTTTTTAAGGTAGCTTTGCGGTGCCAATCCTCATTTGGCGCAGGAACGTCTAACATCAAAAAAGTCGAGTTTTTTAGTTAAAGTATATCGTAAACTCGCCCCCCCGGATCGGTATACTTTTTTTTTCATTTTTGTAGTTTTGGCGGCAAAAAAACGTAAAAACAGCATTTTTGGCCGGAAAAATCCGCCATTTTCTTAGTGGAAAACTACCTTAATGTAAAAAAAACAACGGTGGGGGGGGGAGAGGTATTTTTCATAAAGAAAACGTGTGCCAATTTTCAAGACAATCGGTTTAGTAGTTTTTGCTTGGGGATTAGCGTGCATCTGTCGTTTCTTTGCTATTCTAAAACGGCTATAACTTAAAGAGTTTTGCTCCGATCGACTTGAAATTTTGACACGGTATTCTTGAAATGATTTACAACGAAATAAGCAAATAAAAAAATTTTCGAATTTTAGCCCTTACCCCCCGCCCCCCCTTAATGAGCATAAAGAACCTGGATACGGAGTTTGATAACCTGGTATCTCGAGTAGCAGTAACTGAGGAAAGGCTTGACAAGGTGGAAAGTACGTTAAAGGAATTAAAACTTGTGAAAGATTCGAATAGTCAGGTTCTTGAGAATTCCTTCTTTTATGAAATGGAACGTCGAATAAATAAAAAAAGTAATTTTATGCTTTTTGATTTGCTTGAAGTTGATAACGAAAGTAATGAATTGATTAAAAATAAATTTGAATTATTGTTTAAATCCTTGCTCCCAAATCGGGAAATTCCTTTATTGACATTTAAACGTATCGGCATTTCCTCGCAGGAAGTTGCGAAACAGAAGCCAAGGCCATTGAAAATCTGCTGCGAAAGCCCCCAGGTAGCCGAAAATCTCCTTCGAGTATTATCTTCTGCAATCAGAGACAAGATGAAAATTCCGAATACAGAATACTCGAGTCTTTGGTTTGCTCCGGACAGAACCAGAACACAACTCAACCAGTTACGATCTGTCAAAGCGGAACTTCAGTCGAGGAAGGATGCTGGAGAAAAAGATATCAGGATCGCATACATGAACAGTGTCCCGAAAATTGTGAAGATTCACAAAATGGATTAGAAGTTATTAATGAGTTTGACTTTTTACCAACGCAAGATGTCAATGTGCTTCGTAATAATGAGAGTGGCATGTGCTCCAAGAGTGTCTGTGATTGTTTTCATTTTGATGTTTACTATCAGAATGTTAGAGGTCTTCGTACCAAATTATTAGATTTAAAAAAATCTATACCGTCATTTACGGCTGATGTCATTATCTTGACCGAAACTTGGTTAATTAATAGTATTGACAATTCTGAGTTAGGATTTGAGAATTATTTTATTTATAGATGTGATAGAAACAATGTAACTAGTGGCTGTTCTCGTAGAGGAGGTGTGTTGATTGCAGTCAACAAGCGTTTTCCTAGTTTTCAAGTTTTTCTGATATAAATTCAATTGAGTTTCTTTTTGTACATGTAAATATTTTTAACAATAATTACATTTTTTGTTAGGCGTATATTCCACCTAATTCGGATATAAGTAAGTTTAGGGATCTA
The DNA here is from genome assembly GCA_037103525.1 of Ganaspis brasiliensis. Lineage (NCBI taxonomy): Eukaryota > Metazoa > Arthropoda > Insecta > Hymenoptera > Figitidae > Ganaspis > Ganaspis brasiliensis. The sequence goes on from JAZKLR010000550.1 coordinate 623,582, forward strand.
TGTAGTGGCCTTGAAGGAGTTTTGCTTAGCTTTACGAATATTCCTTTTCATTTTATTGGTGATCTTAATACACCGTTTGTAGACTGGTCACAAAATATGTTTGATGGTATTGATTGTGTAGCTAAACCCTTGTGTACAATGACTCAAACTGAAATCGCGAATGTTATCTCTGACACTCTTAGCTTTCTGAATCTTAAGCAAAAAAATTGTATATTGAATGATCATGGCTCACTTTTGGATATTGTGTTATCTAATTCTACTGATAGTTGCGTTTCTCTGGCTCCTGATTTATTATTACCGTGTGATAAATATCATCCTGCGCTTGGATATGAGTTTATTGTTCACAAAAGCGATTTAATTGTTAAATTGTCAAATAATTTTGTAAATCTTGATTTTAAAAAAGCGGTTGCATTTAGTAATTTGCACTCTAGTTGTATTAGCTGGGACTCGATTTTGGCATCTCAGATTCAAGCTTTAAGCTTCAGAGCTTTTGATAATAATTCACCTGTTACTTTTATGATTATTAATAGCATGATTGAGTCTTTATACTCGCAAATTTTTTTGTATTTTCAAATTTTATACCATTTCAATGTGGTTTTATTTCAAGTTATCCGAAATGGTTTTCTTTTGAGTTAATTAAACTAGTTAAAGAAAAAAAGATTGCTCATGCTATTTATAAACGAACTAGGGAATTGTCGGATTACGAAATATTTTCTGAATTGCGTGCTAAATGTAAGCTGCTTTCGGAGAGATGTTATAATGATTACAATTTAAAAGCCGAGCGTAGCATAATTAAAAACCCGAAATACTTTTGGTCTTATATAAAAAAATGTAAACAGGGATATTCTTCACCAAGTGTTATGTTTTCAGGAGATGAAAAATCCGAATCTCGAGATGGGGTTTCAAATCTGTTCGCTCGGTTTTTTGAATCTGTTTATAGTGAGAGTGATAACTTTCAGCATATTTTCAATTTTAATGATAAAATTGACATAAATTTCTCAGACATATCTGAACTGACTATAATAAATAAATTAGCTAAGTTGAGTCAACATAAAGGTGCTGGCTTGGATGGTGTTCCACCGCTTTTCCTCAAATTGTGCAGATACTCTTTAGTTGTTCCTTTGGCTCTTATATTTAATGCTTGTGTTAAATTTGGTTATTTTCCGAATTGCTAAAAAAGCGGGATAATAGTTCCAATTCACAAGGATGGTGACCCCTCTAATGTAGCGAATTACAGGCCTATAACTATTCTTAACTCAATTCCAAAGGTTTTTGAAAGTATTATTTGTGACAGGTTGTATGATGCTTTTAAGAATTTTTTTATAGAGGAGCATCATGGTTTTAGACGCGGACGTTCCGTGGATACTAATCTTTGTATTTATGCACAGTTTATTGCAAACAATTTGGAAAAGGGTCATCAGGTAGATTCTATCTACACTGATTTCTCTAAGGCGTTTGATAAGGTTGATCACAATGTATTGTTATGTAAACTAAAAGCTTATGGAATTGAAGAGAATGCTCTATCGTGGTTTGCTTGTTATTTAACGAATAGAAAGCAGTACGTTCGGTGCGAAGGTAAACTGTCTGTCATGATAAATGTTAAATCCGGGGTTCCCCAGGGTTCCCATCTTGGTCCTCTTCTTTTCATGATATTTATTAATGATATAAAACATCATGTCTTACATAGTAAATTTTTATGTTATGCTGATGATCTAAAATTGTTTAATAAAGTTGATTCTTTGATGGATGCTTCTGAATTGCAAGAGGACCTTGAGAGAATACTGGAGTGGTCTACATTAAATAACTTACCCCTGAATGTCAAGAAGTGCTTAAGTATTACTTTTACCAAAAAAAACAAGACAATACAATTTTTTTATAACATTCAATCAAAACTACTTACGAAAGTAAAAAAAGTAAGGGATTTAGGGGTGATTTTTGATTCTGCTCTCACTTATTCTGATCATTTGTCCGTTATTATAAATAAATCGTTAAGAACTCTGGGCTTCGTTACAAGAACGGCTAGCAATTTTCATAACCCCTTGGTATTAAAAGTTCTTTAATTCACCTTAATTAGACCTCATCTTGAAGTTTTGGTCTCCTTATTATGGGTGCCATAAACTTAGAATTGAAAGAGTTCAGAATAGATTTTTAAGATTTGCTGCGTATCAACTTGGACTGCCTTATGACAGATTCTCTCATGATTATCGGAACCTTCGTACTACTCTTAATATTCCCTCGATTCGATAAAGGCACCTATTTTATGATCTAAAATTTTTACATCTAGTCCTGAATGGAACAATTGATTCCAGTGAAATAGCATCTTATGTTTCCTAAATCAGATTGTACAATGCTAACTAGAGGGTTCACCATCTTTAAAGTTCCATTGCATCGAACTCACTATGGAGAGAACTGCCCGATTTCGCGAATATGTAGAGAAGCTAATAGGCACCAAAATCTTGATTTTTTTACTTCTTCACTCTCACTATTTAAAAATAACTGGAGGATTTCTCTCCGTGGCATTTTTTGATATCACCGTATTATTCATTCCTTTTTTCTATGTTATCGCCAATTAAAATTATAATTTATGTTTATACGCATACTTATTTATAATTTATGATTTTTTGTTAACACTTAGATTTATCTTTTTGTTTTACTTGTTATTTTTCTTTTTTCTTTTCTCTTTTAATGTAATAAAGGGAACTTTTCCCGTTTATGTTTCAATAAATAAATAAATAAATCTTGAATTTTATTTAAAAAAATTATTTTTTTCCAGCTAGACAATCGCAATAAAGTTTATACTTAACAGGACTATAAACGAAACTAGTTTTTAATATTTATAAAGTTTTAAAAAAATATCCAAATTTAGTATAGAAAATTAAGGATGAAAAAAATGTAAAAATCAGAAGATTTCAATTAATGAAGAATTTACTTAAAAAACATTTTTTTCCAGCTAGACAATCGAAATAAAGTTTATACTAAAAAGGGCCATAAACCAAACAACTTTTTAATATTGATATAGTTTGTAAAAAATTTACAATTTTTTTTTGACTTTATAGATAAAAAATTGTGAAAATCAGCAGATTTCAATTAATCTGGAATTTTCTTAAAAAACATTTTTTTCCAGCTAAATAAATAAAGTTTATACTGAAAAGCTACCTAAACAAAACCACTTTTTAAAATTTATTTGGTTGAAAAAATTTACAAATTTTTTTTTCGACTTTCTAGATGAAAAATTGTGAAAATCAGAAAACTTCAATTAATCAACAAATTTCTTAAAAAAAATTTTTTTTCACGCTGGACAATCGCAATAAAGTTTATACTAAAAAGGACAATAAACGAAACCACTTTTTAATATTTATAAAGTTTTTAAAAAATATCAAAATTTAATATAGAAAATTGAGGATGTAAAAATGGCCAAAATCAGAAGATTTTTTTTCCTGCAAGACAATTGCAATAAAGTTTATACTACAAAGGGCCATGAACGAAACCACTTTAAAATCTTTATATAGTTTATAAAAAAATTAACAAATTTTTTGATCAACTTTATAATTGAAAAGTTGTGAAAATCAGAAGATATCAATTAATCCAGAATTTTCTTAAGAAATTTTTTTTTCTCGCTAGACAATCGAAATAAAGTTCATACTAAAAAGGACCATAAACAAAACCTTTTTTTTAATATTTATTTAGTTGAAAAAAATTTACAAATTCTTTTTTTTTAACTTTACAGATGAAAAATTGTGAAAATCACAAGATTTCAATTAATTAATAATTTTCTTAAAAATTTTTTTTTCGCTAGACAATCGCAATAAAGTTTATACTACAAAGGACCATAAATCAAACAACTTTTTAATATTGATATGTTTGTAAAAAATTTACAAATTTTTTTCGACTGTATAGAAAAAAAATTGTGAAAATAAGAAGATTTTAATTATTCTGCAATTTTCTTAAAAAACTTTTTTTTTCCAGCTAGACAATCGAAATAAAGTATATACTAAAAAGGGCCATAAACGAAACTACTTTTTAGTATTTATAGGGGAGGGTGGTATCATACCGATCCCTCGTACCATACCGACGCTCCTTTGTTTCTCAGAGATCGTATTACTAGACAAATCGTGAATACCATCAAAAAAACACTTTCATAACTCTGACATTTTGACCGTATGTAATAGTCTCTTGGTCATATTGTACCTAGGAATTTTACGTAAAATTAGTTTTTTGCAATATAATTTTTTGTTTTTGACCTATCTTGAATTTAAGTTAAAAGTGTTGAATTAAGTTTAGAAAAATTTAAGTATAAGTTTTTCTGGTTGCTTATGGCCTCAACTTTAATACACAATATTCAAATTCAAACGCTTTCATTGACATGAATGATCGGCAAGACATTATGTGAAAATAGTGAGGGTGGTCCGAAATCGACCCCCTCTCTTTTTTGCATTGTAATAGTAACTAAATTATTTGTAATTACCAAATAATACCTAAAAATGTATTTTAATAAAATAACAATAATTAAACTAAGATAATATAGCTTGTAATTAAAATCAAACTAAAAACACTCATTTTTTATTGTAATGATAATTCTTTTTCTCTTATTCTGAAAAAGGCCTTAAATAATGTATTTAAATAAAGTTAAAGTAATTAAAGTTTATTCTAGTTTGTTGTTTTTAGGGTTCCGTACACAAAGTTTCCAAATGGAACCCTTATGTTTTCACTCGTTTGTCCGTCGCCCAAAACCATTACCCCCCCCCCCCCCCCTAGCGGCCAAACTATTTGAGATAGAGAGTTGAAATTTAATACACTTATGTATTTTTACGTGTATATTACAGGAAAAATATAGCGAACATGATTGAACGTGATGTTCATAGCGTTGTCAAGCAAATAACAAGATTTTTTTCAAAAAATGCATTAAAATGCCTATTTACCCCCCCCCCCCCTTATCTCCTAAACTATTTGACCTAGAGTATTGAAATTTGGTACACATATGTATTTTCGCGAGTAGAGTTTAGGAAAAATATAGAGAACATGATTGGAGGTGATAGTCATAGCGTTGTCAAGGAAAAACTTTTTTTTTCAAAAAAAACGTGTCCCCGCCCCCCTTATCTTTTAAACTATTAGACCTAGAGGTTTGAAATTTGGTTTACCTAGGTATTTTTACGTGTAGATTGCATGAAAAATATAGCGAACGTTGCTGGACTTAATTTTCAAAAGTTATTAATGAAAAGTTGAAAAATTACAAAAAACCCCTATGCTAGCGCTCAGCGTATTTATCCTGAAAGGTTGGGAATTGGTTAAAAATGTGTAATTTTATGCAGAATTTTTTATAAAACCATAAAAATTGTGGTTTAAATTTATTATCATAACATTTTTTCAAAAAACTGAAATTTTACCAAAAAAAATTTTTTCTTCTAAACAGCTACAATATTTTTTAGTTTCAGTTTATTTTTTTTTTGTACAAAATGTTTATGTTTATGTTTAAATTACTTTAAAAGTTAAAAAATAAAAAAAAATTAAAAAAAAAAATTTTTTGGCTTTAAAATTTAAAATTATATAAAAAAGTTTAGTCTATTTAATTGGAAATTTTTAATCTTATAAAAATCATTAAGTTTATACTTAAATTTCTTTAAAAATAAAAAAAATTATTTTAATATATCATTATTTAAATTATTATTCAAATAATCTCTGACTCATATAATTGAAAAAAATTAGAGCGGTACGGAACCCTTCGACTTGGTACGAGTGTAACTCGTACTTGCCCGATATTTTTTAATTCAAATTACAATACAAGTTCAAAATTTTGTTTGTTTTCGCTATTTCTTGCAATAAAAATAGGAGGTCGGTATATTCCAGTGGAAACATGGAAAAATGATTCCTTCACTAAAAAAAAATTTGAACTCAGCAATCAAACAAGTTTTTGGCACCTTTTTGGTTTTGCTTTTTAAGGGGTCGGTTTAGGACCACCCTCCCCTATAGTTTGTAAAAAATTTACAAATTTTTTTTTCTGCCTTATAGATATAAAATTGTTAAAATCATAAGATTTCAATTAATCAAGAATATTCTGAAAAAAAATTGTTTTCCCACTAGACCATTAAAATAAAATTTATACTGAAAAGGACCATAAACAAAAACTACTTTTTAATATTTATATAGTTTGTAAAAAATTTAAAATTTTTTTTCTGCCTTATAGATAAAAAATTGTGAAAATCATAAGATTTCAATTAATCAAGAATTTTCTTAAAAGAAATTTTTTTTCCCCTTAGACAATCGCAATCAAGTTATACTAAAAAGGACCATAAACAAAACCACTTTTTAATAGTAATAAAGATTTTAAAAATATCAAATTTTAATATAGAAAATTAAGGATGTAATTTAGGTACAAAAATACAGGTTAAGTTTGTTGGCCAGCTGTTTCCGTCCAAAATTATAAACAATAGGACATTTTCAAAAATCAAAAAAATTTCAATTTTTAAAACAAAAATTTTTTTAATTTTTCAATTTTTTTTCTAAAAGTACAAGTAAAATTAAACAAATTTTGTTAATAAAAGTTTTCGATATAAAGCAAACCCACAAAGATATGACTATCCATTTAACTGCTAAACACCTGGAATATCCTCAAATCACACTTTACACTTGCAAAAAAGTGAACTGTAAGTGGGTAAATTCTAAACAGAAACTCTATTATTTTTCAAAGAAATGAATAAACATCCGGTTTTTTTCCTATTTACTTTAATTGATCACCTCTAGTAAAACTGCATAAAAAAATATTAACTTTTCTCGAAATTTTTGGAAATATTGAAAAAATTCATTTTTACATTTTCATCCTAACTGAGAAGGTCTTAAATTTGTGCGATTTTGAACTTTTGCTAAAATCCACATATCTCGACGTTTTGAGACCTCCTGATTCCAAAAAAATGGGTTTTACGAAGATGTCTGTTTGTCTGTCTGTCTGTATCAAAATTTAAAAATCGGATAACTTGAGTAAAAATTGTCGGATCAAGTTCATCTTTAGTACACTTTTTTTAGGTACAAAAATACAGGTTAAGTTCGTTAGCCAGCTGTTTCCGTCCAAAATTATAAAATATAAAAACAATTTAAAAAATCAAATAAATTTCAAATTTCAAAAAAAAAAATTTTAATTTTTTTAATTTTTTAGTAAAATTAAACAAATTTTGTAAATAAAAGTTTTCGATATAAAGCAAACCCACAAAGATATGAATTTTTAAAGTTTTACAGTTGTATCAGCGGCTTGTTTGGTGGCAAGGGGTGGGAAGTAAAAATCTGTCAGCAAACTGTTGACGCATTTTCATTTTACTCAACTAAAGTAGAAATTAACAAAAAACTATCCATTTAACTGCTAAAATGTGGAAAATTCTCAAAACACACTTTACACGTGCAAGAAAGTGAACTGTAAGTGAGTAATTGTTTACAGAAACTCTATTATTTTTCAAAAATATGAATAAACTTCCGGTTTTTTTTCCTATTTACTTTAATTGATCACCCCTAGTAAAACTGAATCAAAAAATATTGACTTTTCTAGAAATTTTTGGATATTTTGAAAAAATTCATTTTTACATTCTCATCTTTCACGCGGAACGAATCTATAGAAACCACTTTATAGAAACTCGATATAGAACTCTATATCGAATTCAACATAGATTCGATATAGAATTATACATAGATTCTATATAGAATTCTATATAGATTCTATATAGAATTTTATATATGGGGCAAACTTCCTGAACTGTCCAGGTCAAAAAATAAAATTTATTTAAACTTTGCTAAAATATTTCCATTGTTAGTGGAAGTGTAAATACTAAATATTTTCAAATTCCATGAAATAGTTTTTGAGTTACACAGTTTTAAAATTTTGAATTTTTTTAAACTGTAGTTTTTTAAATTAATTATATTTCTAAGTATATTGAATAAAAGTGAACATATATATAGTGATTTTTAAAGCTTCTTTCGCAGGCTATTCGATGATAATAAATGCTTTTTTCGAAAAAAAAAATTTGACCTTTAAATTCAAGGTCAAAGTATTAATTTGATTGTATCTCGAAATCGGAGGTTTAAAAAAAAATTTAACCTATCTCAATGGAAAGCTTGACTTTTTTCCCATAAGATATGTAAAAATTAGAGTGGAACTCTAAATACTTCTGTCAAAAATACATCTCAAATACCCGCGCGGGCTCCAATGACGCGACCTCGCGCGAGTAACCACTGGTTAATCGAGCGTGCGCGGGTATTTGAGATGTATTTTTGGCAGAAGTATTTAGAGTTTCACTCTAATTTTTACTTATCTTATAGGAAAAAAGTCAAGCTTTCCATTGAGATAGGTTAAATTTTTTGTTAAATCTCCTATTTCGAGATACAATCAAATTAACACTTTGACCTTGAATTTAAAGGTCATTTTTCTTTTTACAAAAAACTTTTATTATCGTCGAATAGCCAGTAAAAAAAGCTTTAAAAATCAGTATTTATATGTTAACTTTTATGCAATATACTTAGAAATATAATTAATTTAAAAAACTACATTTTAAAAAAATTCAAAATTTTAAAACTGTGTAACTCAAAAACTATTTCATGGAATTTGAAAATATTTGGTATTTACACTTCCACTAACAATGGAAAAATTTTAGCAAAGTTTGAATAAATTTTTTTTTTTACCTGGACAGTTCAGGAATTTTGCCCCATATATTCTATATCAAATTATACTTTAATTTTTTAAACATACCCTAAGTGCCCAACCGATGTTTAGGTTGTTCCGCAACAACTTCTTTAAGAAAGTTAACCTCAAACAGAGAAAATCAGAAGCTTAAATTAACGAACGTGCCGTCTCGATGTCCAACAACTGCCCAACCGATGTCTAGGTCGACAACTTCTTTGCGAAAGTTAACCTCAAATAGAGAAAATCAAAAGATTCAATTAACTAAAGTGCCCAAGGGATGTCCAGGTCGATTCCGAACAACTTCTTTGGGAAAGTTAACCTCAAATTATGAAAATCGACAATAATAATTACCTTAAGTGCCCAACCGATGTCCAGGTCGTTCTCCGCCAACTTCTTCAAAAAAGTTAATCTTAAATAAATAAAATCGTAAGCTTAAATTAACTAAAGTGCCAAACTATTGTCCAGATCGATTCCTGACAACTTCTTCGGGGAAGTTAACCTCAAATTATGAAAATCGGCTATATCAATTACCCCAAGTGCCTAACCGATGTCCAGGGCGACCCCGGAATACTTCTTCTGGAAAGTTAACCTTAAATAGAGAAAATCCAAAGCTTAAATTAACTTAAGTGCCCGAGGGATGTCCAGGTCGTTTCCGAAAAACTTCTTTGGGAAAGTTTACCTCAAATTATGAAAATCGACTATATTAATTACCTTAAGTGCCCAACCGATGTTCAGGTCGTTCCCCGCTAACTTCTCCATGAAAGTTATATTTAAATAGGTAAAATCGAAAGCTTAAATTAATCAAAATGCCAAACCGATGTCCAGTTCGCTTTCCGACAACTTCTTCGGGAAAGTTAACCTTATATTATAAAAATCGACTATATCAGTTACCCTAACTGCCCAACCGATGTCCAGGGCGACCCCCGACAACTTCTTCTGAAATGTTAATCTTAAATAGAGGAAATCGAAAGCTTAAATTAAAGAAAGTGCACAATCGGTGTCCAGGTCGATTCTGGACAACTTCTTTGGAGAAGTTAACCTCAAATTATGAAAATCGACTGAATAATTTGCACCAACTGCCCAACCGATGTCCAGGTCGTTCAACACGAGCTTCTTTATGAAAGTTTAACTTAAATAGATAAAATCGAAAGCTTTAATTAATCAAAATGCTAAACTGAAGTCCAGGTCGATTCCCGACAACTTCTTCGGGAAAATTAACCTCAAATTATGAAAATCGACTATATCAGTTACCCTAAGTGCCCAACCGACCAGGGGCGACTCCCAACAACCTTCTTGGGAAAGTTACCCTCAAATTATGAAAATCGACTATATCAATTACCCTTAGTGCCCAACCGATGTCCAGGTCGTTCCCCGACAATTTCTTTGAGAAATTTACCATTAAATAAATAAAATCGAAAGATTCAATTAACTAAAGTGCCCAAGGAATGTCCAGGTCGATTCCTAACAACATCTTTGAGGAAGTTAACCTCAAATTATAAAAATCGACTGAATAATTTGCACCAACTGCCCAACCGATGTCCAGGTCGATCCCCGACAACTTCTTTGAGAAATTTACCATTAAATAAATAAAATCGAAAGATTCAATTAACTAAAGTGCCCAAGGGATTTCCAGGTCGATTCCTAACAACATCTTTGGGGAAGTTAACCTCAAATTATAAAAATCGACTGAATAATTTGCACCAACTGCCCAACCGATGTCCAGGTCGATCCCCGACAACTTCTTTGAGAAATTTACCATTAAATAAATAAAATCGAAAGATTCAATTAACTAAAGTGCCCAAGGGATTTCCAGGTCGATTCCTAACAACATCTTTGGGGAAGTTAACCTCAAATTATGAAAATCTAATAAATAATTTGCACCAACTGCCCAACCGATGTCCAGGTCGTTCCACACGAACTTCTTCATGAAAGTTAAACTTAAATAGATAAAATCGAAAGCTTTAATTAATCAAAATGCTAAACCGATGTCCAGGTCGATTCCCGACAACTTCTTCGGGAAAATTAACCTCAAATTATATAAATCGTCTATATCAGTTACCCTAAGTGCCCAACCGACCAGGGGCGACTCCCAACAACCTTCTTGGGAAAGTTAACCATAAACTATAAAAATCGGCTATATCAATTACCCCAAATGCCCAACCGATGTCCAGGGCGACCCCCGACAACTTCTTCTGAAAAGTTAATTTTAAATAGAGGAAATCGAAAGCTTAAATTAAAGAAAGTGCACAATCGGTGTCCAGGTCGATTGTGGACAACTTCTTTGGAGAAGTTTATCTCAAATTATGAAAATCGACTGAATAATTTGCACCAACTGCCCAACCGATGTCCAGGTCGTTCAACACGAGCTTCTTCATGAAAGTTAAACTTAAATAGATAACATCAAAAACTTAAATTAATCAAAATGCTAAACCGATGTCCAGGTCGATTCCCGACAACTTCTTCGGGAAAATTAACCTCAAATTATGAAAATCGACTATATCAGTTACCCTAAGTGCCCAACCGACCAGGGGCGACTCCCAACAACCTTCTTGGGAAAGTTAACCATAAACTATAAAAATCGGCTATATCAATTACCCCAAGTGCCTAACCGATGTCCAGGGCGACCCCGGACAACTTCTTCTGGAAAGTTAACCTTAAATAGAGAAAATCCAAAGCTTAAATTAACTTAAGTGCCCGAGGGATGTCCAGGTCGTTTCCGAACAACTTCTTCGGAAAAATTAACCTCAAATTATGAAAATCGACTATATCAGTTACCCTTAGTGCCCAACCGACCAGGGGCGACTCCCAACAACCTTTTTGGGAAAGTTAACCATAAACTATAAAAATCGGCTATATCAATTACCCCAAATGCCCAACCGATGTCCAGGGCGACCCCCGACAACTTCTTCTGAAAAGTTAATTTTAAATAGAGGAAATCGAAAGCTTAAATTAAAGAAAGTGCACAATCGGTGTCCAGGTCGATTGTGGACAACTTCTTTGGAGAAGTTTATCTCAAATTATGAAAATCGACTATATAATTTACACCAACTGCCCAACCGATGTCCAGATCGTTCCTCGCCAACTTCTTCGTGAAAGTTAAACTTAAATAGATAAAATCGAAAGCTTAAATTAACCAAAGTGCCAAACCGATGTCTAGTTCGATTCCCGACAACTTCTTCGGAGAAGTTAACCTCAAATTATGAAAATCGACTCTTTCCATGTTTTGACAAGATTTGACTTGCGCAGACGAAACAAGATGATGACAATATAGATAGAATTTTTCCTTATACGGCAGTTGTCTCTTAAGTTAATCCCCCACCAAAACTAACTTACGGGAAGTTCGACTATATATCATATAAACTAACTGCCTACTTGTTGTGCAGTTTGTTCCCCGACAACTTTTTAATGAAAGTTAACCTCTAATAGAGAAAATCGACTACTTTAATTACCCCAGTGCTCAACCGATATCCAAGTCGATTTTCGACAACTTCTTCAGGAAAGTTAACCTCATATAGTGGAAATAGTCTACTTTAATTCACAGGAGAACCCAACTGGTTGTTAGGTTATTGACCGAGAACTTCTTTAAGTAAATAAACCTTAAAATAGTAGTATCGAGAAATAAAAAAGATCTGTTTGCCCGTATTATGTCGATATCTATTTTGGGAATTTTCTTTTAGTAATGTCACCTTTAAATGGTACTAGCGACAAATGAAAAATGTTTTATTGTAGAACCAGTCTAAAATTCTTTCTTGATAAGCTTCTTCGGGGAAGTTAAACTTAAGATGAGATAATGGACAATTAAGGATGACTATCGTACCCAACCATTGTCAAGGTAATTTTCAGTCAACTTCGTCAGTAAATTTAATTTCCAAATATGATGTTCGACAACTTGAAGCTTGAAAACTAGTGCCCAGCTAATGTTATGTTCTGTTTTAATTAACTTTTTTAAAAATAGGACTTTTTTAAAACTTTTTTTTAACTTCTTTAAAGTAGAAGAATCGGCAAAAAGGGAACATGTAATTATTTCTGTAGTGAATGGTTAACTTAATATTATTAAACGTGTAAGCTAACAATACTAAAGTAACAACTTAGTGGTTATGAAATTAAAAGATAATAATTATTCTGAATTATTATTAAATAAGTATTTGAAGAAGTCAATAACTTTATTATAATTATTTAATGTATAACAGAAGATAAACATTTTAGAACATTATTAATTCATGTTTAAAATTAAATAAACTATATGCAAGCAATATGAAAGATGCTCATTGTTAAGGTTTTTTTCTTATTTCCTTCATTTTATTTAGAAGACTTTGTTTAATCATGCTGGAATTTACTTTCACCCAATTTCGTTTTTCTGTAATTACGTAATCTGCCGAAGAAAATTTATATCAGTTTCTATACTAAAACAATTTCAGAATTTTATAAGGGTAATTCCACTGACATTTGTCTGAGGGGTGTTGCTGGCATATCTCAACAATATATTTATTTTATATATGGGCAAATCCACGGAACCGTACGATTTCATGTTATAAATTTTAGAATTTTAAAATTACAAGCACACTCTTTATTTATAGATATATCTGTAAGAAATACATTTAGAAACAAAATTTTTTTTGCGTGAACCTTTTTCATTTAGTGCTAAAAGAATTATAATAAAAAAACTTCAAGGAAATTTTTTGTCAAGGAATATTTTTTCAAAACGAAAAAACAAATGAAAGTTGCTAAACATTTTACCAAGATGATCAACTTCTCGGAACTATACGATTTAATGTTACAAATAATATAATTTTTCAATTTGAAGCACATATTTTATTTCTAGATATATATGTTAGAAATATATTTAGAAACAATAATTCCTTAACTTGAACCATTTCTCTTTGGTGCTCAAGCAGTTAAAATTAAAAAAAAATTTGTTGCAAAGAAATGATTTCAAAAAACGAGGAAACAAATGCAGACTGTTAAGCTTAATAGCTATGTTCATTTGGATTCTTTTAATGACGAAAAGTTTAAAAAATGTTATATTTAATATTTTTTAAATGTTCTAATTGTTCTAATTGATAAATATTTTCACATTATCATTGCAATAAAGTATTTTTTCTCAAAGCACATTCACACAATGTTAAATGGTACTCGTAAAAATATATGTAAGTACTTTTTGAATACTTTTATTTCATTTTCGTGAAGTATCACTCGTATTACGATCGTTGTCAAATTTTGTACACACGTGTTTTCTGTTATTTAAATTAGAATAGTTTTTTGAAGACATGAAGCACATCAATTTAGTATGTCTCAAAATAATTCTAATTATTTAAACTTTTATTTTCCATAAACTATTTTGGTGTGCCAATAGTCTTATTCAAGAAAAATGATAAATAAGACGATTACGGTCGAAAAGGTTAAAAATGAGGGACAACTTTTAAAAACATATAACTTTCTTCACAATAAACAAAATATTAATTTTCATGCACAAATGTGTTCATCGTTTAATTAACTTTAAAAACATGTGTCATCTAACTAGTAATTTTTATTAATTACAAAGTTTCAACGTATAAACCATTCGAAAGTATGGTTAGGGACAAGTAAACATTGTTAAAAATCGGATGTTCAAATTGGAATAATTATTTATCTATTTAATAAATCAATGTGTAATCTTTTGGAAATAGTTCATCGTATCAAATGTTAATATTTCCAACAAAAACCAGGTAAAAATTGATTAAAATTATCAAAATATATGCAAGGGACATAAAAGTTAAAGGTTCCAGAGATATGCCCATATCTGTAAGAAATACATTTAGAAACAAAATTTTTTTTGCGTGAACCTTTTTCATTTAGTGCTGAAAGAATTATAATAAAAAAACTTCAAGGAAATTTTTTGTCAAGGAATATTTTTTCAAAACGAAAAAACAAATGAAAATTGCTAAACATTTTACCAAGATGATCAACTTCTCGGAACTATACGATTTAATGTTACAAATAATATAATTTTTCAATTTGAAGCACATATTTAATTTCTAGATATATATGTTAGAAATATATTTAGAAACAATAATTCCTTAACTTGAACCATTTCTCTTTGGTGCTCAAGCAGTTAAAATTAAAAAAAAATTTGTTGCAAAGAAATGATTTCAAAAAACGAGGAAACAAATGCAGACTGTTAAGCTTAATAGCTATGTTCATTTGGATTCTTTTAATGACGAAAAGTTTAAAAAATGTTATATTTAATATTTTTTAAATGTTCTAATTGTCGTTAAAATTTAGCATTTAGAAATAAGATTTCTAATAATTATATCTATCATTCACGCAAAACTTCCAACCTTTATTCATTGATCTGTGAGTGTGCCATTAAAAAAGGTTCAATTTTAAAGCCTTTCACGTTCAAATATAAAGAGATAATTATTGTTATATTATCTTAAGCTTTAAAGGCACATTATTTGAAAAGGTCTTAATTTATTCGTTTTTTCATCAGCAATACACACGTTGAAAGAAAAATAGAATTGCGTTATCGCTGAAGAAGCAAAAAAAGAAAATAACTATATCTTTCGTTTATTGAAAAGTGGGAGTAACACTTTTTAAATAGTTGCCATTTAGTTTTAATTTTAGAGCACATCTTTTTTTAAAAGTGTAATAACTTTTTTAGAGTTAGAACTTTCATTTGTCATAAGTTTTAAATGATTTCGTCTTCTGCTGAAAAAATTATACTCATAAAAGTAAAAAAAGTAGCGAAAGTAACAAGTCAAACTTGATTGTTGACGCTTATATATGACTTTTTATTTCACTTGAAGAATTATAAATATTTGGATTTAATTAGCTATTTCAGTTAAATGTGGCCTTAAAAAGATAATGATACCTTGAAACTATTTATAATATATTATTATAAAAGTTTAAATCATGAATAACATGAAATCGTACGGTTCCGTGGATTTGCCCATATAAGTCGTTATTAAACTCCGTAGAATTCATTTTTAATAAAGATTTTGATAAATATTTTCTTATTTATTTAAAAATTGTAATAAATAATAATAATAAAAAAATGATTTAAGGTTGATTTAAAAAGTGATAACTTTCGTCATATTTAGCAGCACATTTTTATACAACTATTTAATAGAAAACTTGGATACTTACGAGGATTGAAAATCAATACATTAACTTTTCTTATCCAAAAACAATAACTTAAGAAAATATTTAATTTATTATATAGTTTAATTTCAAAATTTGAAATTCATTTAAATTAAATGACGTATTTTTACACAGTATATCTTTCTTCTGAAAGATTTTGAATGGTTTAAACTTACCACAGCTTAATTTAAGAGATTTTTAATTTTACGATTTATCACAAAAGAGGTTATTTTTTTAAAATTTCGATATACTCTGAAGTTGATGGTTTGGCAATAATCGACTTAAATCAGATTCATTTAAATTAAAAATTATAATTTACATTAATTTACAAATAAGTATAAAATAATAAATGTATTACTTTCAAATAAAATATATAACATTTATAATTACTTTTAAATTAAAATTAATTATGATGTTAAATTTCAATAAAATCGATTATATTCAAATTTTTGCCAAACTAATCAGCTTCAGAAGACATCTAATGTAAGTTTAAAAAAATTAAGCACATTTCCCTCATAAAATTTGAATATACTGTTTATTTTGTACAAATTTAAATGTGTACAGTTTAAACTTTTTAGAAGCTTTCAAAAAAAATATGATGTGTTTAAATATGTCATTTTTTACAAATTCACAATTTAAAATTCAATTTTGTATTAGTTAAATTAATGTTTTTAAGTGATTCTTTGTGGATAAGCAAAGTAAAGTATAACTTTTCAATCCTCGTAAGTATGCAAGTTTTTTATAAAATTGTTTTATAAAAAATATGCTGCTAAATATGACGAAAACTGACAGTTTTTAAATCAATTTTAAATCCATTTTTTAAATTATAAGTATCCTTTACATTTAAAATAAATGACCACAAACTAATCTTTAGAATATATGTATATTAACATTCATTTTTGACGAAATTTTATTTAAGTTTATATTTATTAATTAAAAGAAGTTATAAATAAAATAACACAAAACGCTATTTTATCCTTACTCTCACGTCTTTAATAACAATTTTAAAATAAGGAAGAAAATCTTTATTAAGATCTTCACTAAAAATGAATTCTACGGAATTTAATAATGACTTGTATAAATATTTAAGGGTGTATTCCTATGTTCGAGGCTGTTTTGGAGGCTCATTTCAATATTTTTTCTAATACAAAATAACATTAAATCATGACACCTATTTTTTACATTTTTTTATTTACATTTTTAACTATGTAAAAAAAAATTTTTGACACTTTTCCAATTTAATTTGTTTATAATATTATAAATTAAAGATGGCAGCTTCGAAGTGAGGTAGGTGGTTGGTGCGGGTTCTCGTTCCCCTGAACGTGCTCTAAAACAAATAAATTCAGTAGATTATCGTTTTGTATGCTTGTGGTTATCGTCCGTAGTAAAATAAGACATTTTTATCAATAAATAACAAAATGGCTGACTTGTAAACAAAAACGTTTAAAAATCGTGTTTTTTTAATGAACAAAAAGTTGAATAAAAAAAAATTATTATTAAAATTAAATAATTTTACTACGGACCAAAGCCATGGTTGTATAGAATAACATATTAAAAAATGAAAGCAATCGGATCGGTAGTTTTCTTTCAATCACTCGCACTGTTTTGAAAAATGTAAGGTGCATTTGTAAATAATTAATAATTATTAACAATAATTTGTTTAAACAATCAAAATAAATAATAGTAAATTCATAAATTCAACTTTATATAATACCTTGCGTCAAGAACTCTACTAAAAAGTCTGTTTTTAGAGTTCTAGAGATTAAAAGGAGGAGAATCCTACTTTTAATTACAGTTATCCCCACCAGGAACGCCATTCAAGCTCGCTTGAAAACCTAAACATCAGCTGTTGCGTCACGGGTTAGAACATCAAGCGTACTTGAATGGCATTGCTGGTGGGGTTAAACTGTGATAAAAAGTAGGATTCTCTTCATTTTAATCTCTAAAACTCTAAAAACAGCGTTTTCAGTAGATTTCTTGACACAAGGTTATTATATAAAATTATGTGTGAAACACGGGCGCATCTGGGGGAATCTCGACTCGTGTGAAAACTTCACACGAGTCTCGATTTCCCTACAGATGCGCCCTTGTTACACAAATAACTATTGTTTAACTGGCGCCCTTGGTTTTTTAAAGTCTAAAGTCTCAATGATTTTGTTGATTGTGAATATTCCGGTTTAATTAAATAAATAAGAATAATTGCTTAATCGTGATCAGAGGTTAGGCAATTCCATATTACAATTTATGTTTTAATTTATTGAAGTTTGAATTTATCTAATGTTTTATTGGTTATTATCATTGATTCAAATTATAGTCTAAATTGTTATTTTCAAAATTTTGACACATTAAAGCTTTAATATACAATGACATTTTTTTGTATAATTAGAAGTTTTTATATAATCGTTAATGTTAAAAATAATTTAAATATGCATTATTAAATTTTGAAAATATGTAAAGTTCAAATTTGAATTAATTAAAATTTTTTATTATTTATAAGTTAAAGGAATTTAAAAAAAATTAAATATAAGTCTGAAGACTTTAACAAATAAAAATTTGAATTAATTAAAGTTTAAATAAATTTTAGTAGACATTTCGTTGAAACTTTTTTATGTTTGGAAATATTTTAAATTTGGAAAAATTAAAACTTGAATTGTTACAACTTTTGGAAAATAAAAATAATCCTCAATAGAAATTTACAACTAAATTTTTTATTTATTTTTCGTATTATTTTTTCTTTTCTAAATACAAAATTGGAAAATTCGTGCTCTTTTAAAACACTTTTTATTTAATTTCAGTTTTTTGTATATTTCTTGAAGTCGGCTGCTATTTTAATTTGCATAAAATAAAAGTTATATTTATCTAGAATATTAAGTTTATTTGAATTACACATTTCATTAAATAATTTATCTTATTTGTACTTGCAAAAATTTATAGTTTTTTTTTTTTTTATTACGAGGTTTGGAAAATGCATTTACGCACCATAAAGAACACCTTACAATGAATGATGCACGCATCATTTAAGGAGGGTGGTCTCCGTGTGTGGGACTCGAGCCCAGAGAATAGTTTACTTGGGAATATAAATATTCCCCAGTAAGTTTATCTCTGGGTAATACCCACTATACCTTCCTCGCTTCATAGGAGTACTTAACACTTAGCGAAACGATTGAGCTAAGCAACCAACATCACCAAATGCTAGCTCCACCCATACCCATAGATCCCTCAGCCCAACATCAGATCTCGATCATCCGACAAACCGTTGGGTTTTCTTACTTTCCTTTGTCTCCAGCTTAACCCTGGTTTCTTCCCCTGCGACCATTGATGTCTTTGGTTTTCATTACCTGGGTAATGAAGGATTCAATGTGCTACCACGAGTCCACATTCCTTAACATAAGGTTAATCATGTTTTCAGGGGTGACTTCAGTACCCACCACCCGAAACATGTATTGCCTTTTCTCCTCCCAATATCTCCAAACAAAAAGGGTGTGCTCCGCGGTGTCCACAGGGGCCTTGCAATACGAGCACGATCCCTCTCTTCTTAATTTAAAACGTTTCAAATACTCGTTGAAACAACTATGACCTGTCAGCGCTTGTGTTAAGTAGTAGCTAACTTCTCCGTGCTCTCTTTCTATCCATTTAGCGAGGTGGGGAATAAGGCGGTAAGTCCACCATCCTCATTATTGTCAAGAAGAATTGTATTTCTTTTTAGTTTCTTTTGCACTTTTTTATTTGATGTGCTTTGAGATGACACACATAATTTTGTCCTTTCATCTATCACGAACTCATTAGTTTCTAAAACAACACATTATAAATATTTATATATTCATATTATTATTATATATTTTTTCCTTCTTTCGAAACAAGTTTAAGAGAGGAAAAAATGCATTTATGCACTTGTTATTATTGTTTTTTTTTTTTTTTTACAAAACAAGTTTAGGAGAGGAAAAAATGCATTTACGCACTTGTTCATGTGGGACTTGACCACATCCTGTGGCAATACCGCACTAAAACAACTTCTCCCAGTTCTTGCTTTACATACTCTTATCAACTTTTGCTCCTTCCGTCCAGGAAGGTGAGCAAAAGCATCATTTTTCTTTACTCTGTACAGTTTCAGCATTCTGTTCTTTGGGTCTTCATGTCCATTGCCGCCGATGTTCTTATGCGGCCAAAATGAAATTGTGGGATGATTTTTTAGAGCTACCTTTAAAGATGTTTTTTTTACAAGGAACAGTGCTCTCGGACCAGAAAAAGAGAGTTCAAAAGAACTGCTTTCTGCATTCTACCTGCTAACAAATTGGCTTGACGTTCGCAGGTTGGGATCCTCTTCAGTTGGCTCACAAATGAAGCCTTCATCCCTCCTAAGCAGCCGAGAATTAAAACAATCAAGTGGACTCTATATCCTGGATGCATTTTACTCAGTTCGAATAAGAGCTCTTGACATTTGATCCATTTCTCATCCTCCTTTTTAATGATGTTTCTTTCGGCAGGAGCCAAAAACTCAACCACATAAATGATCTTACTTTTATAATCTTGGAGGACTATATCAGGCTTGATGGCACTGATATGATAAGTGGTGGGGAAAGAAAAATTCCAGTAGATCTTGCACTGGTCAATTTCTACAACGGACTCTTGATCCATTTGGACATACAGCAGAATGGGCTCCTTATCTATACCGTACTGGTGACGAAGGTGGTAATACAAAACCGTCAGTGCACCATTGTGTCTTTCTAAATATCTGTTACATGCATAAATCGGACAGGCACTTAATATATGACTAAGTTACTGATTACTCGTTGCTACAAGTGCCTAAAATTTGGGCATGTAGCCAAGTTCTGCGACAGGGTCCAGTGTTGCTCTCTGTGTGCAGATGAAAAGCATAAACACACGGACTGCCCTAATAAGGAAGCTCCTAAGAAATGCATCAACTGCAAAAAGCAGAATAAAGAGCATAAACATGACACGATGAGCAAGGCCTGTCCTTCTTATAAGGCGGCACTGGAAAGAACTGTTAACTCAACTGATTATGGATTGTGAAACCATGGGAAGTGAGTGTCAGTATACTTCTATAAAAGTTGCGCAATTGAACGGAAGAGGAGCAAAAGTCGTCATTCCGGAATTAAGGGTGAAAGCCGTTGAGACTGGTGTTGACGTACTTATCCTTCAGGAACCTTACTCGAGAAATAATGAGATACCAGGTCTTGGTCTTGGCACAAGAATCATTAAACATGACGGTCAAAAGCCATGGGCTGCCATTGCAGTGCTCAACCCTGAGCTGACAGTACTTAAGCTAACACACCTATGCACAACACATCTTGTTGTTGCAGAAGTAATAAAAGAGGGCAAAAGTATATATATCATTAGCGGTTACTTCCAACATAGCCACAAAATTGAGCCTCATCTAGAGGTACTCAACAAAGTACTGATAACGCTCAGAGGAAGAGACATTGTGATCGGCATTGACTCTAATGCAAAATCACCCCTTTGGGGAGCAAAAGATTCTGATAATAAGGGCTTGTTAATGGAGGACTTTGTTGCTCGGTGGGATTTGGAGGTGGTCAATGACCCCAACTGTCCTACCGTGTACAGCGAAGTGGGCGAAGGCTTTCCAGATGTCACTTTAATAACATCTGACAGCCGTTATGATGTTAAAGACTGGATGGTTAGGAGAGGGTGGACCTCGAGTGACCATTTAACTATCACCATGTCTCTGATCATCAAAAGAAGAACCCCAAAAGGGTCAAAATATGAAGATCAAAATAGAATAAAAGGCTATGCGACACTGAGAGCTGATTGGCCCAAATTCCATGACATTCTCCATAAAATCTGGGGCAATGTGCCCAAAGAAGAACCAAGATCCCGGGACTCTCTGATTTTGAGAGTGAGCGAACTGAATCTTGCTCTTAGAACAGCGTGCAACGGTGCCATACCGAAAAAGCGTGGAGTTGCCAAAAATGTCCCGTGGTGGGATGGCAACCTCACCGAACTTAAGCTCAGGACAAACAAAGCTCGTAGAGTGTTTCAAAGAAATAAGGACCCTGATCAAAGAGTCTTGCTAAAACGAGAATATCGGGAGGCAAGAGTCGAATATTCGAAAGCGGTCAGACATGCCAGAACAACTAAATGGCAGCAATTCGTTACTGTTAATAGTAATAAAAACCCGTGGAGTTTTGTATACAAGCTACAAACAGGCAAACTCAAAGCGCAAACGGTCAAAAGTAATGTTAAGAGCGAGGGAGAGTTTACGTTAGACTGGAACAGCACAACGAAAGTTCTGCTTAACAGTCTCTTTCCAGACGACATAATAGAAGGCGAAACAAATAAGCAAAAACAAATAAGAGTTGACAACCTCGCTCTTCCGGAGGGTCCTTGTGACCCTTTCACGGGCGAGGAGCTGCTCAAAGTTTTAGCAAAAATGAAAACAGGCAAAGCACCAGCACTCGATAGTTTCGACCTAGTGATAATAATGCAAGCGCTACCTGTTACCTTTTGACGGGCTGCTAAAGATCTTTAATGCATGTCTGAAATATAGTGTCTTTCCGAATATCTGGAAGATAGGGAAAGTTGTAACTATCCCTAAAGAGGGCAAGGATCCTCTGGATCCATTGTCCTGCAGACCTATATGTTTATTGTCGATTCTGGGAAAGGCCCTTGAGGCACTTATTCTCTCCAAGCTCAATCCATTCTTAGACCGATTCTTCTCTTCACGACAGTTTGGTTTTCGAAGTGGTAAATCCACAGAAGGAGCCATTCTGAAGTTTAGAGAGATAGTTGACGGAAGTGACAAGAATTATGTTCTTGTGATATTCCTTGATATTAAAGGAGCTTTTGATAACGTCTGGTGGCCTAGTGTCCTAAACGGTCTGAAAAAGCTGAATTGTCCTAAAAAGCTATACCTTCTGATAAGAAACTACTTAAGTGATCGCTCTGTCCTTATTAGAGATGGTAGCAATGAGTACATTAAAGAGGTTAGTAAAGGTTGCCCACAAGGATCGGTCCTCGGACCAGCACTGTGGAATGTGGTCTTTGACTCAAATCTAAAGGAGCTTGAAAACGAGGGTCACGAAGCCGTGGCTTATGCCGACGATGAAGTGATCATTGTTGATGGTGACTCAAGAAGAGAACTTGAAAGTAAGGGTCAGGCGGCCATTGATTTGGTTGCGAACTGGTGCAATGAAAACAAACTGGCATTAGCGCCTAATAAGTGCGAAATGCTAATTGCTAAAGCAATAAGTCGCAAAAATAAAAGCCTCATTATAAATGAACCGTTTCATCCCAAAGCACCACCTGTTATTAAGATAAACGGTAAGCGATTAAAACTTGTCAAACAGTTCAAGTACCTTGGCGTGACGTTCGGCCCGAACTTGAAAGCGAATCAGCACGTAGATAAAATCTCTGCAAAAACGAGAAACCTATTTAGAAGCCTTGCTAAACAGGCAAGATCTGAGTGGGGATTGAGATACAGAGCTTTAAACAGCATATACAAAGGCCTATACATTCCTATAGTGACGTATGCCGCAGCAGGGTGGTATGATAGGTCCTGGGAAACTTCGAAAACCAAGCTTGAAATGTCTCAGCTCTATGCACTCAAGAGGGTGGTCGGTGCATACACGGATGTATCGGCTCACTCAATGACCGTACTAACCGGTAATATACCGGTTACACTTGAATGTGAAAGGCGAGCAGCACTATATAACATAAGGAAATCTATCAACTTTGAACGAAAAGGTGAAAGCTTTAGCTTTGACGACCTTAGCGAATCGGAGTTAGCCGACAAACAAAGACAGTCGACAAGACTGATTCTGAACTCACTAATTCAAGAATGGCAGGAAAGCTGGTCCCGGTCTGAAAAAGGCCGAACTACCTTTAAATACCTTCCGGACGTAAAAGTCAGAATGAGCTCTAATTGGATTCAACCCTGTCGTTGGGTCACCCAGTTTGTAACTGGGCATGGTAACTTCAAAAGTTACAAGAAGCACTGTAAGATCATACAGGATGATACTTGTACTTGTGGTGAACGAGACACACCATATCATGTTCTTAGGGAATGGAAAAGTATGAGCATCTTCGAAATATTCTAGTCACAAATATAGGAAGCGACTTCACAGAAGCCGACCTTCTTTCAGAATCAAAATATGAAGCATTTAGTTGCTTCGCCAAAGACGTATTAAAAGCTAAAGAGGTCCTTGAAGCATTTGAGGATGATTTACAAGATCAAGATCAATCTTAAATAATAAAAACTAACATCTAACAAACTCTAAAGCTGAATGGGCAAGTAAAGAAAAGAAACTTATAAGACTGATTTAGAAACTTAAGTATAGCAAAGAACTAATTTCACAGGTATGCCAAAGGCTAGGAACTGTGAGAAAGAAAACAACGCAAAGCGTTGGTTAGCGGCTTTTTTTTTTTTTTTTTTTTTTTTTTTTTTTTATGACTAAGTGTCTCCGGGTATTGTTTGCATGCACGACAGTTAGAATCGTCAATAGGTATATGCATTACGCGGCTGCGGTACACCAAAGTATTAATCACTCCATCCTGACAAGCGAACAAAAATCCCTCTGTCTCCGATTTTAATCCAGCCGATTTAAGGAATGCAAAAGACAATCCCATTTCTCTGACGATATTATAAAATTGTCCGTGAACAGGTTTAATAACATGTTTTTCTAAAAGAAGTACATGTTCTGCATGTTCTGCATTATTGTTTTTTTTTTTTTTTTACAAAACAAGTTTAGGAGAGGAAAAAATGCTTTTACGCACTTGTTCGTGTGGGACTCGACCACATCCTGTGGCAATACCGCACTAAAACAACCTCTCCCAATTCTTGCTTTACATACTCTTATCAACTTTTGCTCCTTCCGTCCTGGAAGGTAAGCAAAAGTTTCTTTTTTTACTCTGTACAGTTTCAGCATTCTGTTCTTTGGGTCTTCATGTCCATTGCCGCCAATGTTCTTATGTTCGTGTGGGACTCGACCACATCCTGTGGCAATACCGCACTAAAACAACCTCTCCCATTCTTGCTTTACTTACTCCATCCGTTCCTGCTCCCTCCATCCTGGAAGGTTAGCAAGAGCGTGATCCACTTACTCGAAACGTTTTTCATGTTTTTTGCACTGTTGTCCTCGCCCATAGCCGCTGATGTTCTTAAGCGGTGGTCGAGAACGTTGTTAGATGCTTTTTTAGAGCTACCAAATAAGATGTTAAAGTAAACAGTGCTGCCGAACCAGATTGAGAGAGTTCAGAAGAACTTCCTTCTGCATGCGAACCTCCAATGCATCAGCCTGGCGCTCGCAGCCAGGAATCTTTTTTAATTGTCTCACAAATGAAGCCTTAATCCCTCCCAAACAACCGATTAGAAGAACATTCAATCGGACTTTATAACCTGGGTGCATTCGACTCAATTCGAACATGAGCTCTTGATACTTGGTCCGCTTCTCATCCTCCTTACGATTAATGTTAGTACGAGTCCTATATCAGGCTTATTGGCACTGATACGATGAGTGGTGGAAAAAGAGAAGTTCCCGTAGATCTTACACTGGTCATTTTCCACTACGGACTCCTGATCCCCTTGGGTATACGGCAAGATGGGTTCTTTATCTATACCATACTGGTGTCGAAGGTGATAATACAACACCTTAAGTGGTAATACTACTTTGTAAATTTTTTTTTATCTATTTTTTATTATTGTCTTAAATGCTTCCTTGCCCATTCAGAAATGGTATTCAAAAGCGTTTATGTATGAAAAAAAATTTTAAATGGTCCAAAAAGTCGATTTTATTTGTGAAGTTTTTATGTCAATTTGCATGTAATTTGAGAATATGCTCAATTACTCGGTATATCAATTTTTAATTTTTTCGCAGCTTAACAAATGTTATCGGCAGTTAAATCTTGTTGACCTTTTAGTTTTTTATTGAATAAAAGTCTCGAGTACTTGAGCTCTTATGATAGAAAAATACAATTTTGGAATATTTCAGTACGTGAAACTTTGAAAGTGTTTTTCTCAAAACTATATTTTTCAAGTCGGGCGACACATTAGCGCCTACAATTTTTAACCAATCTTGCTCAAATTTTAACTGTAGCTTTATAATGACATTTTCAAGTGAACTACGTAGGATTTTTTCGAAAAATTAAAATTTGCCAATTCTGTGGTATATTTTCAAGCAATTTTTCTAACAAAATTCGTAGTTTTTCTTAATATTGACGCAATTTTTTTTAAATCGATATTTCTTAAAAATCCTACGTAGTTCAGTAGCTTTTAGCATCTTGTTTCAAAATTATTTTGGGTTTTTGTTCTAGATTAAAAATAACGACCTGTAGTATGTCGCCCGTGCAAGGTCCTCGAAGATAAGGGGTTTAAACTAATCAGCCACTGTGCCGCCATTTTTATTTTAAAAAAATGTTTCAATGTATTTTTACATACTTTAAACTATGTTTTTTTATATGTAAAAACCAAGACCCTAATAAATTTTATAGCTATGTTACAAAAAATTGAGAAAAATGCCTATACTTTTACTGCGCGCAAGGTAGTATTACCCCTTAAGCGTAGCATTGTGACTTTCAATATACCTGTAACACGCGTACTTCGGACACGCACTTAGAATGTGACTTAGAGTCTCCGCATATTGTTTACATGCACGACAGATGTCACTGTCAACAGGTATATGCATCACACGACTGCGGCACACCGAAGTATTAATTTCGCCATCCTGACAGGCGAATAGAAATCCTTCAGTCTCCGATCTTAAACCAGCAGATTTAAGGAACGAAAATGTCAAACCAACTGACAATCCTACTTCATTTATGAGATTGTAGAATTGTCCGTTAACAGATTTGCTCTTATGTTTCTGTAGTAGAAGCGCATGTTCTGCTTCCTTGACACGGCCCTTAAGCATCAATGGTGGTAACGATGCTAATCCATGTTGCACATTACTAGTATCAAATGGGAGACGAAGTTCATTCGCAGATCTTTCTGCCGCATGATATAAGAATACCCCACAATTCGTAATTTCATGATGGTGAACAAATTGTAAAAGAGGATCTCGACTGTTTATAATTGAGCATGTAGCAGCCAAAACGATTCTACGATGAAGAAACTCTAAGTTCAGTAGACCTCTTCCTCCGCGATCTTGCGGAAGGTAAATTCGAGGCACGGAAGACTTTGGATGATGACTTCGATGGATTGTCATCATCTTGCGAGTTTCTCAGTCTAGCATCTTCAGCTCATTCACATTTCACTTAACTGCTCCAAAGGTATAGAAAAGCAAAGGAATGGCTAATGTATTTGTGGCTTGTATCTTATTCTTCCCAGATAATTCGGAAGGCCAAATTTTTCTGAGAAGACCACGAAATTTTGTTTGGAGACGATCTTTAAGCTTACGCACATCTTGAGTCTCCGCTTGTGGAATTCCAAGATATGCTTATGTTTCTCCTTGACCAAGATGATGAATGGCGTTGCCACCAAGGAGCTGAAGATCCTCAGAGTCGCCTGGTGTTTCAGATGTTTCACGTCTTCCCTTACTTAAGTGGAAAACGGCACATTTATACAATCCAAATTCTATTCCAATTGCTCTGGAATACTTGGCTACTGTAAACACTAGATTTTTAAGTTCTTCTCTATTAGATCCATAGAGCTTAAGATCGTCCATGTAGAAAAGATGGTTGATCTTATGAACTCTATTTCTTGGTTTGCCACACATGTATCCAGAGCGATTTTTTCGAAGCACAATAGACAGAGGCAAAAGAGAGATGCAGAAAAGTAGAGGACTGAGTGAATCACCTTAAAAAACTTCTCTCCTAAAAGAGATGATGTTAGTTATTATCTGCTGTTAGTTTGATGATATAACAAACCTTGTCCTTCACATGAGCATCAGCTCTTTCAAGCATCTCACGATGTTTGGATGTACTTGTAAGCAATCAAGGAGCTTGATGATCAGCTCATGACTCGTAGAGTCAAATGCTTTACCGTAATCAATCCAAGCCATTGACAAGTTGCGTCGATAAACTATCGAGTCTTGGGTAACGCACCTATCTATTAATAGGTTTTCCCTACAACCTGACAGGCCTCTTTTGCACCCACGTTGTTCATTTATTAAACTCCAAACTGGCTTTATAGATGTTTATATCCTTTCTTTTAGGATGCCAGTAAATAGCTTGTAACAGGTGTTAAGACAAGCTATCGGTCTATAATTTTTTGGATTAGACTAATCTCCTGATTTTGGTAAGAGTACCGTTCGACCTTCCACCAACCACTGTGGTACGGGATGTTCTCCGCAAAGCAAGGTTGAAAAGATGCGGGCCAAATGTCGGTGAGTTGAAGTAAACTTCTTCCACCATAGATTATTAATCTTATCTGGCCCGGGTGCTGAAAAGTTCTTAGTTTTAGCAATTATATTTCTAACCTCTTGCTCAGTAATTGGCGGACATGCCTCACTAGGATGGTCAAGCCCCTGTTCAAGACAGAAGCTTCTGAAGAGTGGTAAAGACGCATCCTCATCATTGACTGTATAGGACGTCCCATAGATGTTTCTCCAGAAAGTTTCAACCTCTTCACGACATGGGGGGTTAACAACGACTGATGTTGGTGGACTGAACAGGCGGGAGGGATTAGTAGCAAAGATATTATTTTGCTTAATCCAGTCAATCCGACGTTCTAAACGTTCTCTTATGACTACAAGAGTACGTATCTTCTCAATCCAATGTTGCTTGATGGTCTACAATTTTGATTTTTTCAAAGTGTGATGCAATCTTCTTAGAGTTTTGGCAATTTCCAAAACTCTTGGTGTAAAACTTTTATTCAATTCTAGATACGCTATCACACTCTGTAATTGAGAAGCATGTCGTCGAGCCACCCCTATTTTGAACTGTACTTGTTTGATTCGTTTGCAGGTCTTAGCCACTCGCTCTGAAACAGACTTCCTGTTACTTTCACGAAGCAAGGACACTGCTTTAACATACACCGCACAGTTCAATGTCCAGAGATCTACATTTTCAGGGAGTAATGAGAGTTCTTGATTTCCCTCAGCCATTTTGTCCATTTTTATGAAAACCTTAAGATGAATTTTTGTTTCCCTTGATCTCATGGTCCCATCTTCGGTCGTTGGTGTTGGTGTGTCGAGAACTTGTAAGTTCTCTGAGGAATGTTCTTCTTCTTGTAGAAAAGCCTCATGTCCCTTTTTCCTCAGAAAGGATACCTGGTCTCTTAGATACTGAGGCGTCACTTCTGCGTATTGGGGGTACATTTCGACCCATCGCATATGCAGCCTTAACATATATCCTCTTCTCTCTGGAGAACTGTTTTGCCAACACAAGAAGATGTCCTTCCGAAGTTGTCCCGTCCATTTGAAACGCTCTCGAGTTTGTCCCAGGTCATTGCCTGTTCGTCGCCTGGGTTCTGTCCTATTGCCACTCCCAACTAAACCCAGATCTCCATCCGAGAGAGATCTATTGTGTGTGACACTGCGCGTTACAGTCGTCGTAACCGCATCTCCTCTGTGTAGGTGGTTAACCCAGCACAGAGTGGATAATTGTTTCAGGTGCCCACCCTTATCTGACATTGGTCCGCCCCGGGTATTTGAATTGCCCGGTTCCCCTCATATCTGGGAGGATTTCCCCTATCCGCCACCTGGGGAGGCGCTCGATTGGGATGTCAGAAACCCCACCTTAGATGCTACTCAAACACTTGGCCAAGTGGATCAAGTATTTCCTTGGTGTTCGGAAGAGGGCATCCATGCTGACCCAACCGGCCAGGCAATTCTGTGATATTTGGTAACGGTCGATACCATTTACCACAGAGATGTCGAGTGGTAGCAGTTTTTTTTTTTTTACAAAACAAGTTTAGGAGAGGAAAAAATGCATTTACGCACTTGTTCGTGTGGGACTCGACCACGTGCTGTGGTAATACCTCACTAAAACAACCTCTACCATTCTTGCCTTACGTATTCCTATCCGCTTTTGCTCCTTCCGTCCTGAAAGGTAAGCAAAAGCGCGATTCTTTTGCTCAAGATGTTATAAGTTCATTGTTCTTTAGGTGTTCCTGTCCCTTGCCGCTGTTGTTCTTACGCGGTGGCCAGAAACGCTATTGGATGCTTTTTTGGAGCTACCTTCGTGATATTATATTATGAAGAACAGTGCTGTCGGACCAGATTGAGTGAACTTAGAAGAACAGCCTTTTGCATACGAACCGTCAATGCTTCAGCGTGACGTTCGCAATTCGGTATCTTTTTCAATTGGCTTACAAATGAAGCTTTAATCCCTTCCAAACAGCCTAGTATAAGAACAATTAATCGGATTTTATAACCTGGATACATTCGACTCAGTTCGAACATAAGATCTTGATATTTCGTCCGTTTCTTATCCTCCTTTTGAATGATGTTGCCCTCAGCAGGAGCCGAAAACTCTATCACGCAAATGATCTTACTTTTATGATCCTAGAGTACAATGTCAGGCTTAGTAGCACTGATACTATGAGTTGTAGGAAAAGAAAAATTCCAGTAGATCTTACACTGTTCATTTTCCACAACGGACTCCTGATCCCCTTGGACATACGGCAAGATGGACTCCTTATCAATAGCATACTGGTGTCGAAGGTGATAATACAGCACCTTGAGAGCAGCATTGTGTCTTTCTACATACCTGTAACATGCATACTTCAGACACG
Source organism: Ganaspis brasiliensis (assembly GCA_037103525.1). Classification (NCBI taxonomy): domain Eukaryota; kingdom Metazoa; phylum Arthropoda; class Insecta; order Hymenoptera; family Figitidae; genus Ganaspis; species Ganaspis brasiliensis. The sequence goes on from JAZKLR010000550.1 coordinate 654,007, forward strand.
CACTTAAAATGTGACCAGGTGTTTCCGAGTATAGCTTACATGCTCGACAGTTGTTATTGTCGACAGGTACATGCATCACACGACTGCGGTACACCAGAGTATTAATTACACCATCCTGACAAGCGAACAAAAATCTTTCAGTCTCCGATCTCAAACCAGCAGATTTAAGGAAAGCAAATGTCAAGCCTTGAGACAATCCTATTTCACTTATGAGATTAAAGAATTGCCCGTGAACAGGTTTGCTTTTATGTTCCTGTAACAAAAGCGCTTGTTCTGCCTCCTTGACACACTTTTTAAGCATCAATGGTGTTAACGATGCTAACCCTTGCTCCATATCACTGGTTTCAAATGGGAGACTAAGTTCATCTGCAGCTCTTTCTGCCGCACGATATAAGAACGCCCCAACATTTGCAATTTCATGATGGTGGACAAATTGCATAAGAGGATCTCTACTGTTCATCACTGAACAAGCTGCAGCCAGTACAATTCTTCGATGAAGACACTCTAAACCCAATAGACCTCTTCCTCCCCGATCTCGTGGAAGGTAAATTCTTTGCACGGAAGATCTTGGATGATGACTACGATGGATTGACATCATCTTGCGGGTTTCTCTATCTAGTATTCTCAACTCATTCACATTCCACTTAACAGCTCCAAAGGTATAGAGAAGTAAAGGAATGGCTAATGTATTTGTGGCCTGTATTTTGTTTTTCCCCAGACAATTCGGAAGACCACATTTTTCTGAGAAGCCCACGATATTTTGTTTGGAGACGATCTTTAAGCTCACACAAATCTTGAGTCTCCGACTGTGGAACTCCAAGATATGTGTAAGTCTCTCCACCACCAAGATGTTGAATGGTGTTGCCACCAATGAGTTGAATGTCCTCAGAGTTCTTCGGAATTTCAGATGTTTCATGTCTTCCTTTAATCAGATTCTAAGCGCATCCTTAAGAGGGAGATACAAAAAAGTAGAGGACTAAGGGAGTCGCCTTGGAAAACTCCTTTTCTAAACGAGATGATGTTAGCCATCACCTGCCGTTTGTTAGATGTTATAACAAACCTTGTCCTTATTATTATTATTATTATTATTATTATTTTTTTTTTTTTTACAAAACAAGTTTAGGAGAGGAAAAAATGCATTTACGCACTTGTTCGTGCGGGACTCGACCACATCCTGTGGCAATAACGCACTAAAAACAACCTCTCCCAATTCTTGCTTTACATATTCTAATCCACTATTGCTCCATCCGTCCTGGAGGGTAAGCAAAAGTTTCTTTTTTTTTACTCTGTACAGTTTCAGCATTCTGTTCTGTGGGTCTTCATGTTCATTGCTGCCGATGTTCTTATGCGGCCGACATGAAATTGTTGGATGCTTTTTTAAAGCTACCTTTAAAGATGTTTTTTTTACAGGGAACAGTGCTGTCGGACCACAAAAAGAGAATTCAAAAGAACTGCTTTTTGCATTCTACCTGCTAACAAATTGGCTTGACGTTCGCAGGTTGGGATCTTCTTCAGTTGGCTCACAAATGAAGCCTTCATCCCTCCTAAGCAGCCGAGAATTAAAACAATCAAATGGACTCTATATAATAATAATAATTATTATTATTATTATTTTTTTTTTATTTTTTTTTTTTACAAAACAAGTTTAGGAGAGGAAAAAATGCATTTACGCACTTGTTCGTGTGGGACTCGACCACATCCTGTGGCAATACCGCACTAAAACAACCTCTCCCAATTCTTGCTTTACATACTCTTATCAACTTTTGCTCCTTCCGTCCTGGAAGGTAAGCAAAAGTTTCTTTTTTTACTCTGTACAGTTTCAGCATTCTGTTCTTTGGGTCTTCATGTCCATTGCCGCCGATGTTCTTATGCGGCTGACATGAAATTGTTGGATGCTTTTTTAGAGCTACCTTTAAAGATGTTTTTTTTACAAGGAACAGTGCTGTCGGACCACAAAAAGAGAATTCAAAAGAACTGCTTTTTGCATTCAACCTGCTAACAAATTAGCTTGACGTTCGCAGGTTGGGATCTTCTTCAGTTGGCTCACAAATGAAGCCTTCATCCCTCCTAAGCAGCCGAGAATTAAAACAATCAAATGGACTCTATATCCTGGATGCATTTTACACAATTCGAATAAGAGCTCTTGATATTTGATCCGTTTCTCATCCTCCTTTTTAATGATGTTTCTCTCGGCAGGAGCCGAAAACTCAACTACATAAATGATCTTACTTTTATGATCTTGGAGGACCATATCAGGCTTGGTGGCACTGATATGATGAGTGGTGGGGAAAGAAAAATTCCAGTAGATCTTGCACTGGTCATTTTCTACAACGGATTCTTGATCCATTTGGGCATACGGCAGAATGGGCTCCTTATCTATACCGTACTGGTGACGATATTATAAAATTGTCCGTGAGCAGGCTTACTAACATGTTTTTCTAAAAGAAGTACATGTTTTGCATTCTTTACATGTTTTTTGAGCATCAAAGGTAGTAATGACGCTATTCCATGTTCGGTATTATTTGTATCAAATCGAAGATTAAGTTCCTTTGCCGCTCTATTTGCCGCTTGATATAAAAATGCCCCATTATTTGCAACTTCATGATGATGGACAAATTGCATTAAAAGATCTGTACTATTCATCACTGAGCATGCCGCAGCCAGTACAATACGGCGATGAAGACACTTTAAACTTAGTAACCCTCTTCCTCCCTGATCTCGCGGAAGGTATATTCGAGTTACGGAAGACCTTGGATGATGGCATCGATGTACTGTCATCATCTTGCGCGTTTGTCTATCCAGTATCTTCAGCTCATCCACATTCCATTTAACAGCCCCAAATGTATAGAGTATCAAAGGAATGGCTAATACATTTGTGGCCTGTATCTTATTCTTCCCTGATAATTCGGATGACCAAATTTTTCTGAGAAGACCTCGATATTTAATTTGGAGTTGATCTTTAAGCCCACGCACATCTTGAGTTTCCGATTGTGGAATTCCAAGATATGCGTAAGTTTCTCCTTCACCAAGATGATGAATTGTGTTGCCACCAATAAGCTGAAGATCGTCTAAATCGCCTGATGTTTCAGATGTTTCTAGTCTTCCTCTATTCATATGGACAACAGCACATTTATCAAGTCCAAAGCTCATTCCAATTGCACTGGAATACTTGGCCACTGCAAACACTAGAATTTTTAATGCTTCCTTACTGGAGCCATAGAGCTTAAGATCGTCCATGTAAAACAGGTGGTTAATCTTGTGAACTCTATGTCTTGGTTTGCCACACAAGTATCCAGAGTGTTTTTCACGAAGCACAACAGACAGAGGCAAGAGGGAGATACAAAACAATAGAGGACTAAGAGAGTCGCCTTGGAAAACTCCTCTTTTGTAGATGATGACGTCAGTCATCACCTGTTGCTTGTTTGATGTTAATACAAACCTTGTTCTCCATAAAAGCATAAGCTCTCTCAAGCATCTCACTATGTCTGGATGTACTGCAAGACATTCAAGAAGCTTAATGATAAGCTCATGACTGGTGAAATCAAACGCCTTACGGTAGTCAATCCAAGCCATGGACAAGTTTCGTCGATAAAATATCGAGTCTTGGGTGACACGCCTATCAATCAGTAGGTTCTCCCTACAACCTGCCAGACCGTTCTTGCATCCTCGTTGTTCGCTTATTGTACTCCATACTGGTTTAATAGATGACAAAATTCTTTCCTTAAGGATACCAGTAAATAGCTTGTAGCAGGTGTTAAGACAAGCTATTGGTCTGTAATTCTTTGGACAAGTTAAATCTCCACATTTTGGCAATAGTACCGTACGTCCATCCACCAACCACTGTGGTACGGGATGTTCTCCGTTGAGAAAAGTTGAGAATATGCGGGCCAGTTGTTGGTGTGTTGAAGTAAACTTCTTCCACCACATGTTGTTAATTTTATCCGGCCCAGGCGCTGAAAAGTTTTTAGTTTTAGCAATTACATTTCTCACTTCCTCCTTAGTAATTGATGGGCATTCCTCCGCATGACAGTCAAGCCCTTGTCTAAGACAAAAGCTACGGAAAAGAGGCAAAGAAGCGTCTTCTTCATTCAACGAATATGAGGTTTCATAGATGTTTTTCCAGAAGTTTTCGATCTCTTCGCGACATGGTGGTCTGTCAACGACTGGCGATGTTATACCGAATAGGCGGGAAGGTATAGTTTCGAAAACATTATTTTGTTTTATCCACTTAACCCGACGTTCTAAACGTTCTCTTATGACTGCAAGAGAACGTATCCTCTCAGTCCAATGCTGCTTGATGGTCTGCTGCTTAGATTTATTCAAAGTATGATGCAATCTTTTCAGAGATCGGGATATTTCTAACACTCTAGGTGTAAATCTCCGATTCGTCTCCAGATAAGCAATCACACTCTGAAGGTGAGAAGCATTCCGTCTAGCCACCCCAATTTTGAACTGAACCTGCCTAATTCTTTTACAGGTCTTGGCAACGCGTTCTGAAACAGATTTTCTGTTACTGTCACGAACCAAGGAAACTGCTTTTTCATAGACTGCACAGTTCAATGTCCAGAGATCTACATCCTCTGGAAGTAATGAAATTTCTCTATTCGCTTCAGCCATTTTGTCCATTTTAATGGAAACCTTAAGATGGATTTTGGTTTCCCTTGCTCTTATGTTTACATACTCAACTGTCTGCAAAGGTGTTGTTGTGAGAACTGATGGTATGTTCTCAGAGGGTTCTTCTTGAAGAACTTCATGGCCTTTCCTTAGCAAAAAGGATACCTGATCTCGTAAGTACTGAGGTTTCATTTGTGCGTATTGGCGATGCATATTGCTCCATCGCTCATGAAGCCTCAACATGTAACCTCTTCGGTCCGGAGAGCTCTGTCGCCAACAGTCTAAGATGTCCCTTCGAAGTTGGTACGTCCATTTTAAACGTGTTCGAGTTTGTCCCTGGTCGAAGCCTGGTCGTTGCCTGGGTTCTATCCTGTTGCCACTCCCAACTGAACACTGGTCTCCATCCGAGAGAGACCCATTGTGGATGGCGCTGCGCGTTACTGTGGTCGTAACCGCAAAAAACTCTGAGTGAGTGGTTAGCCCAACACAAAGTCGACAATTATATCGGATGCCCACCCCTATCTGACGTTGGTCCGCCCCGGGTATCTGAATTGCCCGGTTCCACCCATATCTGGGAGGATTTCCCCTATCCGCCACCTGGGGAGGCGCTCGATTGACATACATACTCTTATCAACTTTTGCTCCTTCCGTCCTGGAAGGTAAGCAAAAGTTTCTTTTTTTTTACTCTGTACAGTTTCAGCATTCTGTTCTTTAGGTCTTCATGTCCATTGCCGCCGATGTTTTTATGCGGCCGACATGAAATTGTTGGATGCTTTTTTAGAGCTACCTTTAAAGATGTTTTTTTTACAAGGAACAGTGCTGTCGGACTACAAAAAGAGAATTCAAAAGAACTGCTTTTTGCATTCTACCTGCTAACAAATTGGCTTGGCGTTCGCAGGTTGGGATCTTCTTCAGTTGGCTCAAAAATGAAGCCTTCATCCCTCCTAAGCAGCCGAGAATTAAAACAATCAAATGGACTCTATATCCTGCATGCATTTTACTCAATTCGAATAAGAGCTCTTGATATTTGATCCGTTTCTCATCCTCCTTTTTAATGATGTTTCTCTCGGCAGGAGTCGAAAACTCAACTACATAAATGATCTTACTTTTATGATCTTGGAGGACCATATCAGGCTTGGTGGCACTGATATGATGAATGGTGGGAAAGAAAAATTCCATTATTATTATTATTATTATTATTATTATTATTTTTTTTTTTTTTTTTACAAAACAAGTTTAGGAGAGGAAAAAATGCATTTACGCACTTGTTCGTGTGGGACTCGACCACGTGCTGTGGTAATACCTCACTAAAACAACCTCTCCCATTCTTGCCTTACGTATTCTTATCCGCTTTTGCTCCTTCCGTCCTGAAAGGTAAGCAATAGCGCGATTCCTTTGCTCGAGGTGTTTTCAGTTCACTGTTCTGTAGGTGTTCCTGTCCGTTGCCGCTGTTGTTCTTACGCGGTGGCCAGGAACGCTATTGGATGCTTTTTTAGAGCTACCTTCGTAATGTTAGACAGCCGAGAATAAGGACAACTAAATGGACTTTATAGCCTCTGTGTATTCTCCTCAATTCGAACAGCAGGTCTTGATACTTTTGCCGTTTCTCATCCTCCTTCTGAGCGATATTGCCCTCGGCAGGAGCCAAAAACTCAATCACGCAGATGATCTTACCTTTATGATCCTGGAGTACTATATCAGGCTTAGTAGCACTGATACGATGAGTGGTAGAAAACGAAAAATTCCAGTAGATTCTGCAATTCTCATTCTCCACAACAGCCTCCTGATCCTCTTGGGCGTATGGCAAGACAGGTTCCTTATCTACACCATATTGGTGTCGAAGATGGTAATACAACACCTTAAGTCCAGCATTGTGTCTTTCAATATACCTGGAACATGCATACGTCGGACACGCACTTAGAATGTGATTAAGTGTTTCCGGATATTGTTTACATGCTCGACAGTTGTAATTGTCGACAGGTATCTGCATGACCTTACTTCGATAATATAAGGTATTGATAACACCATCTTGGCAAGCAAATAAAAATCCCTCAGTCTCCGATCTTAAACCAGCAGATTTCAGAAATGTAAAACACAGATCCTTAGACAACTCCATCTCCCTAAGAATCTTATAGAATTGCCCATGAAGAGGCTTCCTAACATGTTGCTCCAATAGAAGTACATGTTCAGCCTGCTTCACATGTCTTTTAAGCATCAAAGGTGTTAATGATGCCAATCCTTGTTCTGTATCGCTGGTATCAAACGGAAGACTAAGTTCATCTGCCGCTCTGTTTGCCGCTTTGTATAAAAATGCCCCATTATCTGCAATTTCATGATGGTGGACAAATTGCATAAGAGGATCATTACTGTTCATCACCGAACACGCCGCAGCCAATACAATACGGCGATGAAGACACTCTACACTAAGTAGACCTCTCCCTCCCTAATCGCGTGGAAGGTAAATTCGAGGTACAGAAGACCTTGGGTGATGACATCGATGTATTGACATCATCCTACGTGTCTCTCTATCTAGTAACTTCAGGTCATCCACATTCCACTTAACAGCTCCAAATGTATAGAGAAGTAAAGGAATGGCTAATGTATTTGTGGCTTGTATCTTATTCTTCCCAGATAATTCAGATGACCAAATTTTTCTAAGAAGACCTCGATATTTCTTTTGGAGATGATCTTTAAGCTTACAAACATCCTGAGTCTCCGATTGTGGAATCCCAAGATATGTGTAAGCATCCCCTACACCAAGATGTTGTATGGTGTTGCCACCAATGAGCTGAAGGTCCTCAGAGTTACTTTGTAAATCCAATGTTTCTCGTCTTCCTCTATTTTGATGAATCACGGCACATTTGTCCAATCCAAAAGACATACCTATAGCTCTGGAATACACAGCTACTGCAAACACTAAGATATTAAGTGCCTCCTTACTGGAGGCATAGAGCTTAAGATCATCCATATAAAAAAGGTGGTTGATCTTATATAATCTATTTTTTGGTTTGCCACACATGTATCCAGAGTGCTTTTCTTGAGGAACAATAGACAGAGGCAAGTGGGAGATGCAAAAAAGTAGAGGACTGAGTGAGTCTCTTTGAAAATCTCCTCTTTTATAGGTGATGATGTTAGTATTCACCTGTTGTTTGTTCGATGTTATAACAAACCTTGTCCTCCACTTGAGCATTAGATCTTTCAAGCATCTCACAATGTTTGGATGTACCTGTAAGCATTCAAGAAGCTTGATAATCAATTCGTGACTCGTAGAGTCGAATGCCTTACGGTAATCAATCCAAGCCATTGACAGGTTGCGCCGTTAAAATATCGAATCTTGGGTCACGCACCTATCTATCAGTAGGTTATTCCTACAACCTGCTAGGCCTCTCTTACACCCTCGCTCTTCACCTATTGCACTCCACACTGGCTCTATGGATGTTAATATCCTCTCTTTGAGGATACCAGTGAATAGCTTGTAACAGGTGTTAAGACAAGCTATTGGTCTATAATTCATTGGATTAGACAAATTTCCTGATTTTGGTAGAAGTACCGTTCTTCCTTCAACCAACCACTGAGGTACGTGATCTTCTCCGTTAAGAAAGCTAGAAAATATACGGGCCAAATGTTGGTGGGTAAAAGTGAACTTTTTCCACCATAGATTATTAATCTTGTCTGGACCGGGTGCTGAATAGTTCTTAGTTTTAGCAACTACATTTCTCACTTCCTCCTCAGTGATTCGTGAGCACTCTTCCATAGGGTGTTCAAGCCCCTGCCGATGACAGAAGCTACGAAAGAGTGGTATAGATGCATCTTGATCGTTTAGAGAACATGTGGTTTCGTAGATGTTCTTCCAGAAGTTTTCAACCTCTTCACGACTAGGTGGCTTTTCAACGGTTGGAGAAGGTACTGGGAACAGGCGGCACGGATTGATAGCAAAAGTGTTATTTTGCTCTATCCATTTTACACGCCGTTCTAATTGTTCTCTTATAATTACAAGAGTACGTATCTTCTCAATCCAATGCTGCTTGATATTCTGCAGCTTAGACTTCTTGAGAGTATGATGCAATCTTTTTAGAGATTGGGCTATGCCCAAAACTCTAGGAGTAAATGCTCTATTTGTTGCTAGATATGCAATCACACTCTGCAATTGAGAAGCCATCCGTCTGGCCACCCCAATCTTGAACTGTACCTGTTTAATTCGTTGTTTTGTTCTTGCAATGCGCTCAGAAACAGATTTTCTGTTGCTTTCGCGAAGCAAAGAAACCGCCTTTTCATAAACTGCACAGTTCAATGTCCAGAGGTCTACATCTTCTGAAAGGTCCGTAAGTTCTCTGTTCGCCGCTGCCAATTTGTCCATTTTAATGGAAACCTTGTGATGAATTTTGGTTTCTCTTGCGCCCACATTACTATGCTCGACCATTTGTTGTGTTGTGAGAACTGATCGTCTGTTCTCTACGGGGTCTCGATCTTCTTGAAGGAGAGCTTCATATCCCCTACCCAACAGAGAGGATATCTGATCTCTTAGATTCTGAGATGTTATTTGAGCGTATTGGGGATACATAGTGATCCATCGCTCATAACATCTCTTCATTATTCCTCTACGGTCAGGAGAAGAGTTTCGCCAACACAAGATGGCATCTCTCTTCATCTCCTCAGTCCATCGTAGACGCTCACGAGCTTGTCCACGGGCGTAGCCTGGTCGTCGCCTGGGTTCTATCCTATTGCCACTCCCAACTGAACCCAGGTCTCCATCCGAAAGAGACCTATTGTGGGTGGCACTGCGCGTTACAGTTGTCGTAACCGCAAGTTACCCTGTGGGGGTGGTTAACCCATCACAGGGTTGACAATTATTTTAGGTGTCAAGCCCTATCTGGTTATGGTCCGCGTCGGGTATTTCATTTCCCCGATACCACCTATATCTAGGAGGACACCCCTATCCGCCACCTGGGGACGCGCCCGGTTGAGGTCCAGCAACCCCACCTTAGATGCCCCTTAAACACTCGGCCTAACAAACCAAGTATTTCCACGATGTTTGGGAAAGTGCAACTAAGGACTTGACCAAATCGATCAAGCGTTTCTGTGATATCTGGTAGCGGATAGCACCAAATATCACAGATAATTATTATTATTATTATCATTATTATTATTATTGTTATTAGTATTTAATATTACATAAATTTAAATTATTAATTCAAGATTAATCAAAATGATGGATTCAGTATGACGGACAAAAAAACTAAATTTTTCTCATTTATGAAATAGAGAATATGGTGGTTTTTGGTGTCGCTGATTACGAATCTGTTTATAATATTTCAAAATTCGAAATGGATATCCATATTTTATAACAAATTTAATATCATTGATTAAGTTTTAATTATTATTAACTTTTACAATTGGTAATATGCATCCACAAAATTTTATACTTACCAGATTCCTTTATAATTTTGCCTGTCTTAATCTTTTGTTTAACAGCATTTTCAGGATATAGGAATTGAAACACTTTACCCACTTCAATTTCTGGTAACCCCGTTACCAGAATGGATAATTTTGGCACAATATAGAAGAAACCATCAGCAGCACTAATTAAATAGAATGAACTTGACATTTTTAAAAGTTCTTTGTAATGAGTTAATTGGAAAACAAAAATAGTTTTGTTTATTACTGTTGTCTATAATGAAGTTAGTCGTATACGGTATTGTAAGTTGTTTTGTGAGACACATTTTATAGAAAGTCAAACACATTTTTCTGTAATAAAGTTTTTATTAATGTGTAAAATGGGATTATAGATAAGTTTTAATCAATATTACGCTTATAAAATATCTTCCATGTCGACATGCGTAAAAGTATATTTCAGGCTGACAAATATTATTTCAAGGTATAAATTAAGTCTAAATTTTTTCATATGGATTAATATATATGTATATTCTAATAGATACGCTTACAAAATAATTAAAAACATAATGATTTTTTAAATAAATAGTACATGCAACAATTTTTTAAAGTTAAGAATCACACATTAGTCAAATTACTTGTTATGTAAAAAATCAATCACTGTATATATAATCTGGGGTTATGAAAAAAACAATCACTGATTCTCCACAAAATAATTTCCGGTAAAACTAACAAAACACGTAACATTATAATTTTGAAAAGTCATCAGAAATAAAAAAAAGAAAATATTATTTCTAGTCATTTATTATTAATTTATATAAAATTATTAATTATACGATTTTGTCTGAACTTGACGAGCTATCTATATTTAAAAATGAATTCTTCTGTTAAAGTAATTCAAACACATAAGTATTTGAACGTTATTAATATTCAAGTTTTGTTAGAATTATTCTGAGACAGTACCGTTTGTTCACAGTTTTATTTTAGTATTCATGGAATATTGTTGTAATTAATAATTTAATGAATATGCTAATTATTATTTTAAACTAACAAAATATTGTTAATTGTTAAGTTTTATTTAAATTAACCAAAGATATTGTACAATATTTCTTTAATATTACTTTCCACTTTCTGAATCTGTTTATTTGACTTAACCTTATGGATTGCAAGGTCTAAGGTTAATTCAAGAAAAGTTAACAAATAACAAACATAATTAAAAAAAATAATAATAATTAACATGTATGGGGCATTGTTCGGAAAATTTTCATTGAAAAATTAGATTTGCCTGGAATAATTTTTTTTGGATTCTATATTGAAAACTAATACACACGTATTTTTTTTAATTCGTGATTTGATGGAAATTACAGAAGTTATAAATTATTGAAATTTGATGTTTTCAAATAAAGGGTGCTTTTTGAACACTTTTTTCTCCTTGAATAAGAATAAATTCAAAATTACATGCCACATGAAATTTTTTGACAATTTCTTAACCTTTCGAAATATGCAATAAAAAATAATAACTGTAATAATAGTATAAAATAATAATAGTAACTGCAATGAAAATACCTAAAAAATTAAAATTAAATTCAAAAAGCATTTTTTCTCAAAGAAACACCATGTCGATTTTTAATTTTTTTGTTGAAAAATAACCTTCGATTAATAAGAAATTTTTCCCTGTTTATGAGAAAGTGGAGAGTTTTTTCGTTTAATTGTTATTTACAATTATTTAGCTCAGTCCACGCATTCTAGAACTGCATTTTTAAAATATATAACGTAGTTTCGTTCGTTTTCTGTTGAATGTCATTTGTTTATTTTTTTGTAGTTTAATGTTATTTGTTTTGACAGGCGTATAAACATTCATTGCAAAATACAATATTTTATAGTTATTTATTTTCGATGTCTTCAATAAAGTGTTTTAGTGATCGCTGTTGCAATCCGTTTGAGTTAAAACCACATTTAGTTAAAAAAAATTTACGTAAACTAAACGAACAATTGTTCAACAAACTTCCATCTATAACCAAAAAAAAAGTTTTGGTAAATAAATCTGTGCTTTGTACTGAGTGCAGACTACGAATTGGAAAACTAAGTAAGAAAACAGTTAATAGTAAGTAGGCAATTTACTTTTAAAGTATAAAATTTAAAATTAATTATTTTTTAAGCAGCAAAAGAAGATTCTTTATCTGAAGACGATTCTGATTGTTTAAAAAAAGAGAGTGATACTGATTCATTCATTTGTAGTGATTATTCTGATGTAAGATTTTGAAAATGAATTTGATTAACATTTGAGTTTTTTTTCTAAATCAATAATAATTTTTTATTATCATCGATTTTCTATAATATTCTACTTATCTTTAGGATGAAATATTTTCTTCACATCAGTCTACTGAAAAGTTAAAAGAAAAATATCATGATGAAAGTACTACTGATGACGAAAAAATGAAAATTTTGACTCTCTTTCCACAAAGATGGACAATTGCTAAAGTTGCAAGAATTATGAAAACAACCAGATACTTTGTTAAAAAATCCAAAAAATTGATTGAACAGAAAGGAATTTTTTCAAAATCAGAAAAACTTAAAGGTATACTTTGGAATTTTAATTTATTGTTATTCTAATTTTATAAGGGAAGATTTATATTATTTTTTTTTTAACAATATTTTTAGGAAAATGTATTGCACCAGAGATTAAAGAAAAAGTTTAACATTTTTTTGAAAGAGATGATATAAGTGTAATTATGCCAGGAAAAAAAGACACAATATCCGTAAAAATTAATGGAAAAAGAGTATTGATGCAAAAACGTGTATTACGTCAGAATTTGAAACATTTATATGATCAGTTTAAAAAAGAATTTCCTGTGATTGAAATCAGTTTTTCAAAATTTGCGTTGTTCAGACCAACACATTGTGTTTTAGTTGGATCTGCCGGTACACATGTTGTATATGTTTGTCCAGTTCATGAAAACATGAATTTATTATTGAAAGGTATTATTGAAAAATATTTAAAAATAAAAATTGAACATTTAGTTAACGTTTAATTCATAGGTTTCAGTGTGGGTTTTGCGTTTCAGGTAGTAAAATCCTTATCTTGATGAAACAGCAAAATTATAATTTAACTGAAGTAAAAGTGTTGATATCCAAATTGATGTGTGACGACCCAAAGCCAGAATGTTATTTACGCAAATGTATAAATTGCCCCAGTGAAGAGAATATGCGTAAAATGATGACAGATGTTTTCAAAAAATCTAACGGTGTCAAGGTTGAATATAAGCAATGGATTTCGAATCCAAAGGCAAAGCTTGAAACTACTTCAGAAAATATTCAAAACTTTATTTCAACGTTTTGCAATCACGCTAAGAAATTTTTGCCACATTCTTTCCTTGCCAGAGAACAAGCAATATTCTACACAAGAATTAAAAGCAATTTGAAAAAAGATGAAGCTTTAGTTATATGCGACTTTGCAGAAAACTATGCGTTTGTAATTCAAAATGCGATTCCTGGCTTCCATTGGAACAATAAGCAAGCCACAGTGTTTCCAATTGTTTTTTATTTTAAAACTGAAAACGAATTAAAACACAAGAGCTTGATTTTTATTTCCGATTGTTTAAGTCACGATGCTGTTGCTGTATATTTGTTTCTCAAAGATTTCAATGGCTTTTTATCTACGCATTTTCCTTTTATTAAACGATTAATATACTTTTCTGATGGGGCTCCGTCAAAATTCAAAAATTTTAAACACTTTGCGAATATCTCTTGTCACGAGGAAGATTTTAAACGTACAGCAGTGTGGAACTTTCAAGCAACAGCACATGGTAAAGGACCATGTGATGGAGCTGATGCAGTCCTTAAAAGAATGGCAAGCAAAGATAGCTTAAGGATGACTGATGCTTTAATATCAACCCCAAAAGAACTCTACGAATGGGCTAACAGTGCTGGTAACCTGCCGAACATTGATGTCATGTTCAAAAGCCAAGAGGAATACAACCAAATTAAAATCTTCCTTGAACCAAGATTCAGTAAATGTACACCAGTAAAACACACACAACAACTTCATTGTGTAGAACCACAAAAACCATTTGAAATTCGCATCAGACAGTATTCATCTGCAACAGAATTTCAAATTGTTAAGCTATTTAAAAAAACCGAAAAAAAACGTTCAGTTTCAAATGACAATTTATCAAAAAACAAGAAGAGGAAAACTTAAGTTTCAAAATAATGTGCTTTAACTAAGTGTTAAATCTTATGTATAAAATTGCATTTAATACAATTATTGGTGTTGTAATAAATAACTCTATTTTTCATTTGGTTTTAATTATTAATACTTCATAAATCTAAATATTTTTACAAAACTTAATATGAAAACAAATTGATTGTTACAATAATTTACAAAATTAAAAATTCTCTTTATACTGAAGAATCATAAGCAGAAATAAAACAAAAAATTGATTTTAAATGTTCTTTTAGTTAAGAAAAATTACACACATGTGGAATTCTGCCGTTTTAGTACGAAATCAGAAATAACTATAAACAAAATATAGCATTTTATTAAAACTTTGGGATCAAAAGATGTTTATTTTTTTATATTAAGTAATATAGTAATTTGTAAATTTTATATTAATAAATATATTGAATTTCTTAATTTTAGTAAGATCATTATTTAGAAAAATATTATTATTTAATAATAAGAGATTAAAGATTTTAATAGGGAAAACATAAATTAAAAAAAATTAATTTTTAAATGTTCTTTTAGTTGAAAAAAATTTACACATAAGTTGTTTTCTGACATTTTAGTACGAAATCAGAAATAACTATATACTCAAAACTCAAAATAATGCATTTTATAAAAACTTTAAGATGTTATATTAAAAAGTGTGAAAAACACAATTTATTTTCTAAATCAATTTTCAAAAAGATATCAATAACTGCAGGGTTATTAAGCAAAACTCTTTTTTTGGTTATAGATGGAAGTTTGTTGAACAATTGTTCGTTTAGTTTACGTAAATTTTTTTCAACTAAATGTGGTTTTAACTCAAACGGATTGCAACAGCGATCACTAAAACACTTTATTGAAGACATCGAAAATAAATAACTATAAAATATTTTATTTTGCAATGAATGTTTATACGCCTGTCAAAACAAATAACATTAAACTACAAAAAAATAAACAAATGACATTCAACAGAAAACGAACGAAACTACGTTATATATTTTAAAAATGCAGTTCTAGAATGCGTGGACTGAGCTAAATAATTGTAAATAACAATTTAACGAAAAAACTCTCCACTTTCTCATAAACAGGGAAAAATTCCTTATTAATCGAAGGTTATTTTTCAACAAAAAAATTGAAAATCGACATGGTGTTTCTTTGAGAAAAAATGCTTTTTGAATTTAATTTTAATTTTTTAGGTATTTTCATTGCAGTTACATTATTTTTTATTCCATGTTTCAAAAGGTTGAGAAATTGTCAAAAAATTTCATGTGGCATGTAATTTTAAATTTATTCTTATTCAAGGAGAAAAAAGTGTTCAAAAAGCACCCTTTATTTGAAAACATCAAATTTCAATAATTTATAACTTCTGTAATTTCCATCAAATCACGAATTAAAAAGAATACGTGTGTATTAGTTTTCAATATAGAATCCAAAAAAATTATTCCAGGCAAATCTAATTTTTCAATGAAAATTTTCCGAAGAATGCCCCATATATATTAGGGTGGCCCTTAAATGGGCGATGTTTTCAAATTTTTGGTCCCCACCTGGAAAATTGATTAAGGTACCAAACAAAATTGTCCTTTAAGTTTAAGTCAAATCAAGAAACATTAACACGTGCCTCTAAAACACCGAATTTTCCCAAGTATTTTTACATAGGAAAGAATCGCATTTTCGTAAATTTGCTATAAAATCGATAAAAAAATAATGTTTCAATGGGCGAATAATATTTCTCTTCAGAAATGTTCGAAGAATATAACTTTGTCGTATAATTATTAATTACAAAATTTGTATTTTTTATTTGCACGCCAGCTAACAACTTTTTTGCAATTATTGGGATTTTTTGTGGTGCTGCTAAAAATAGTAAATACAATTTCTGTAATAAAAAAAACCCAGACTTTAACCTTTTCAGCATTTCTGAAGACAACTTACAAGAATTTTTTTTTGTTGTAACTTGATTAATTTTCCGGTTGAAGACAAAAGATTTGAGAACCTGGTCCCAATAAGGGCCATCTTTTTTTTTTTTTTTTTTTTTTTGAGTTTAGGTGAATCCTGCATTAAACACCCACGAGAATGGAAATTGTGGGTAGTGTCAGACTCTTACTGTCTAACACCCGTTCCCCCTAATCTGCACCGAACCGCATCGGAAACTGCGTTAGCATTACTTCAATGCGGGGGTTGTCAATGTTTAAAACTTAGCCATATATTGTTTCAATGATAATGTCTTCGTCAATTGTATTCAGATAAAACTAACAGCGTTATCTAAACTTGTCCTTTTATACTCTGTTTTGCCCATTTCATCTCCATATGCTCCATTTCCTTGTTTTCTATAGTGGCTCGTACGGCTTTGTACGCTGTGTTCCATGTTTCTTGTGTCTTTAAAAGGGCTTTCATCATGGAGGCTGCTGTAAAAACCTGGCCTATGCAATTCCCGAAATCTTGCCTTTCTCGCTGCCATCTTATACAGTCAAATAGCGTGTGCTCTGCTGTATCGATGGAATGACAATAGCTGTATTTATTCGTTTCGTGCCTATTTCTTTTATGTAAGTAGTCCATAAAACACCCATGTCCTGAAATTGCCTGTGTTAGGAATTTATGCTTTATGCTTATGCTTTATGCCTTTATGCTCTTTGTCCATCTATCCTGCCAAGAGTGCAGGAAGTCTTCTCTTGCTTTTTCCCTGTTGACGCCTTCGAAGATTTGGACCCTTTCCCTGACTAACAAATCGATCGGCGGTGTATTGGCCAGGATACAGGCTCCTTCCATGGATATGGTTCTATATCCGCTGCATATCCTTATGGCTGCTAGTCTCTGGATTTTCTGTAGTTTTTCCAGGTGGATATTTTGTTTCATGGCACTTAGCAAGACCGGGTCAGCATATAGCATTTGTGAGTGGATAACGCTCGCCAGCACTATTCTTTTGGACATTCTCGGACCTTTTATATTTGGCATCAAACCAGCTAAAGCCCTCATGGTCTTCTCGGTCTTTCTACTAATGAGCTCTACATGCTCTCCGAAAGTAAGTTTTGGATCTAGCCAAACACCTAAATGTCTTAAGGTTTTTTTTGGGTAGATGGTAACGCCTTGTACATTAAAGCTTACAGGCTCCAGCTTTTTTCGTCTTGTCAGTAGCATAGCCTCTATTTTCTCTGGGGCGAGTGCAAGCTTTCTGCTTTGCATACACCTCTGTATTTTTATTAAAGTCGTATTGGCTAAATTAATAAGTTCTTCTTCTGTTCGCGCTATTACAATGATGATTATGTCATCTGCGAACAATAAGGGCCATCCCAATATATATGAGGCGCATGAATATTCCCTAAAACCCATTTACCCTAAATCCCATTAGGCCTAAAACCATTTAAGCTAAATTGCATTTAGCATAAAACCCATTAAACCTTATTCAATTAAACCTAAATTCCAATTGACCTAAAATGTATTCAGCCTAAATCCCATTTTAACTAAAATGCATTTAGCCTAAATGCCATTTAACCTAAAAAGCACTCAGCCTAAATATCATTTAACCTAAATTCCATTTAACCTAAATCCCATTTAACCTAAATTCTATTCAACCTAAAATGCACTCAGCCTAAATCCCATTTAACCTAAAATTCATTCAGCCTAAATCTCATTTAACCTAAATCCCGTTTAACCTAAGTTCCATTTATCCTAAATCTCATTTAACCTAAGTCCCATTTATCCAAAAATGCATTTAGCCTAAAGCCCATTTAACCTAAAATCCATTCAGCCTAAAAGTCATTTAATCTAAATCTCATGTAACCTAAATCCCATATAACCTAAAATGCGTTTATTCTAAAATTCCTCAAGCCTAAATCTCATTTAACCTAATTCTCATTTAACCTACATTCCATTTAACCTAATTTCCATTTAACCAAAAGGCATTTAGTCTAAATTCCATTTAACCTAAAATGCATTTAACCTAAATTCCATTTAACCTAAAACGCATTTAGCCTAAATTACATTTGACCTAAATTCCATTTAACCTAATTCGCATTTAACCTAAAACGCAATTAGTCTGAATTCCATTTGACCTAAAATCCATTCAGCCTAAATCTTACTTAAACTAAATTCCATTTAACCTGAATCTCATTTAACCTAATTCCCATTTAACTTAAATTCCATTTAACCTAAATCTCATTTAACCTAATTCCCATTTAACCTGAATTGCATTTAATTTAAATCCCATTTAACTTACAACGCATTTAGCCTAAATCTCAGTTCACAGAAATCCCATTTAACCTAAAATATTTTTTATGTACTTTTGACATGAGTTTCCCAACCCTGTATTAATATAGAGTAGTTCTTACCTATCGATAATGCAGATTAGATGGCGTTTCAGACATCTTTGCGTTTGCGGGAATTTTCAAATGCTTTCATTTATTTTTGTTTTGATTCATCTGTTTTCTTTAGTAGATCACTTAAAGAAGATATATATAGAAGTTGTTAATTAATAATAGTTGTTTGTTTTTTTATCTTAGGTAAGTTTTGTAATTTTATTCGTAAGAATGTAGGATACGTATTTTGAATAACATTTGAAATGTAAAAGTAAAGTTTTTTTAAACAGAGAATTTAATTTGGTTTTCAGTAAAAATGTTTTTACCGAACATGCTATTTTGTGTCATATAGTTTTTATTTCTCTAATATTTAAGTTTTTAGAAATATAACCTACAGAAATTGTCTTTTTCTTTAATGTGAAAGTTTTTTTTTTTCTAATCAAATTTTTCTAGATCGATATGACGAAAGGTAAGATTGTATTATTATATATATTCTAGATCGACATTCTAGATCGAATTATACAAAATAATTGCAAATTTTACAAATTAATTGAAAAAAATAATGAAATCAATTAAAAATTGGGGAAAGTAATTTAAACAATCATAAAAATGTTTTAAATTTAAAGAAAATAATTTGAATTTAAGAAAAAAACTTGAAAATCTTAGAAGTAAATTAAAACAAAATTGAATAATGAAAAATTAGAGAAAATAATTGAAAATTAAAAAAACATGGTTAAAAATTGAGATCAATAAATTAAAATTAAAAAAAAAAAATAAGGATTAAAAAAAATAATTAAAATTTGAGAAAATAATTAAACAAATTACATAAAATATTTTATAGAAAGGAAAATTATACAAAATTTGAGAAAATACTTAAAACTTTTAGAAGTTTATTGAAATAAAAGAAAATAATTAAAAATTAGAGAAAATAATGGAAAATTAAAAAAACATGATTAAAAATTGAGATACATAAATTAACATTAAAAAGAAGTAAAATTAAAAAAAATAATTAAAATTTGAGAAAATAATTAAACAAATTACATAAAATATTTTAAATAAAGGAAAGTTAAACAATATTTGAGAAAAATACTTAAAACTTTCAGAAGTTGAAATGAAATAATTGAAATGAAAGTAAATACTTAAAAATTAGAGAAATTATTGAAAATTGCAAAAACATGGTTAAAAATTGAGATAAATAAATTAAAATTTTAAAAAATAATTAAAATTTGAGAAAACAATTAAACAAATTACATAAAATATTTTAAACAAAAGAAAGTTAAACAAAATTAAAAAAAAATACTTAAAACTTTCAGAAGTTCATTGAAATAAAGAAAATAAATAGAAATTAGAGAAAATAAATGATAAAAGATAAACATAATTTAAAATTGAACAGAACAAGTTTTAGAGAAATAAAGAGAAAGTAAAAACTTTTTGGCAATTATGAAAAAGAACGACAAAAAGAACGAAAGTAATAGAAAATTGAAGAAAATAATATAAAAAAATAATGAAATAATTGAAAAGACAGATAAATAGTTAAAATTTTTGAAATTATAAAACAAATGTAAAGAATTGAAAATGAAGAAAATAAATTTTGGAAAATAATTGAAAAATGTTTTTAATTTCTAAAACTTGACGAAAATAATTAAAATAGATACAAACAATGATAAGTTGTAAAAAATAAATGACATTTATGTTGATAATTGAAAAAACTACAGAATTTTTTTTAAATAAAGAAAAAATAATTGAAATTTGAAAAAATACATGAGAAAAACTAAAATTTGGAGAAAAGTCTGGAAGAAAGCTAAAAATAATTGAAATTTACGATAATTCCGACATCAATATGGCGTCGGACTGATCGAACGTAATCTGTGTCGAACAACTGAAATCGTGTCGAAATATTATATCTGGTGTTTTTTATCGGTCTGGAAGTGGCTAAAAAACTTTGTGTAGTGCTGTGTAACGTGTGTGAATTATAATCTTCACTAGTTTTCGTTTTCTGGTGCAATTATTTGTATATTTGTATTTGATATTGTCGACCCAGGGTCGACTTGTACTATCCTTACGAAAACATTTACCCATAGTGCCATCGTTGTGTTGAGCTCAAACCGATTGAAAATGCCTCCAAAAGCATTGAATCTACAAACAAGCGGTATTTGCAGGATTTGCAAGAAAAACGTCACCACTCCAACACTATGTCCGGTCTGTAAATTTCCGTATCATAAAAGTTGTGCAGAAACTAAAACAAAGCTAATACCGTGAAAAGGTTATCTCAAATGTTGCGGCCCTGGTTCCTCCAGGTCCCCCTCGCCTATCATCTTGGATTCAGGAGCATCAAACACGCTTATACAGCCCCCTCTGACTTCTGACCCCTCACCTAGCATCTTGGATTCAGGAGCGCCTAACCGAGGGGCTTTTCACTCAGGAAATCTGGGAATCAAAGATTTTTTGATTCTGTTTTTGTCCTTAAGATTCTTGCTGATTTGAATTGATTCCCAGATTGATTCCTAAGATTTCCTTGGGATTCTCACGGATTTTCAGTGATTCTCAAGACTACCTACCTACTGCCAAGACCGAATTCAGCTTCGGCTAAATTCGGTAAGGATCGGGTATTCGCTTTTAAAATGTTTGTGCAGGCAAGTGCATGTTTGTGTGTCACAGAATACATGAAGATCATAAAGTATTAAGTGTGATTAAGTGTTTCTGTAAATCAATAAAAAATGTTAATTAAAATGTTTGTGCAGGCAAGTGCATGTTTGTGTGTCACAGAATACATGAAGATCATAAAGTATTAAGTGTGGTTAAGTGTTTCTGTAAATCAATAAAAATAATTGGTAAAATTATTATTTGCGATTATATTTATATTAAAATAAACAAAATAGTTTGTATAGTTACTATAAACAAGCTGCTTTAGATTATTCACAACATATAACTTCAAATTTCTAACTTTCTAACTTTTTTTTCAAAAAGGTAAAACAATAAATGTTAAGATAAGGAAAATACCTAGTCTTGAACTGCTATAAAATTAAAATTCACAAAACTTGTCATTCGTAGCTTAAGGGAAATTTTGATAAAAACTAACATATTCACAGAATTAGATTTGTGGATTCTTCACCTTAATTATATCTGCAATATCGCATTCTTCTAGTTAAAATTGTGGTAAAGCATGTAGCCAAAACAAAAACAGATCAACATGACCTGAGAGTAATGTCAGTAGGATGGTTGAAAAAGAATGGAAAGAATCGTTAAACTTCGGACTTAATCGTCAATAGTCGACTTTCAACTACACGTTAGTAAGTGTGAGTGCAACACACACTGAGAAAACTTCAATAGGATTTCTAAATAGATTTCCAAAAGATTACCAAGATTCTCAGATTCTCAATGATTCCCAAAGATTACCTTAAAGATTTCTTTAAGATTTTTTTGACGCTAAAATTAAGAAATCCATGATTCTTGAGTGAAAAGCCCCTCGCGCCTAACATGCTTACACAGCCCCTTCTGACTACTCAAGGCTCGACAAATTTTAATATTCAAGAGATTGTAAGAAAAACTGCTATAGAAGTTTCCATGAGAGTGTCAAATGAACTCAAACCTCAATTCGAGACTCTTACTAGCTCTGTTTCAGAACTAAAAAATCAATTAGGCGTACTGGTAGCAAACAACAATATCACTATGAATAGACTGGATAAAACTGATGAACAAATTAACGATCTTACTAACAGTAGAACCGTAATTGAAGGTAAATTATCAAATATTAATTTCGACACTATTTCTATTACTAACAAATATGTAAATGAAATTGAAAACAGGATCACAAAAGAAAACAATCTAATAATGTTTGGACTATTAGAACCGACAATTGACAATGACTCTATAAGTAACGTCAATATTCAAGAAATTGACAGTATCAATTTAAAAAAAGTTCTTTCTCTAATCATAAACACTACGCTAATTGACACCTTAAAAATTCAGAGAATCGGCCCTCCACCTCAAGATCTAACGAAACCGAGGCCGTTGAAATTAATCTGCAAAAGAGAGGAAGAAGCAAAGATGATCCTCAGGAAATTCATCTCGGCCAAAAGAACTGCATCCTTTCCAGTCGATCTGAAGGGAATTTGGCTCAATGTAGACAAAACAATAATGCAACTGGAAGAAATTGCTGTTCTAAAAAAACAACTGGAGACTCGCTCTGCCCAAGGAGAATCGAACCTGAAAATATCTTATCGTCACAATCGTCCTCGAATAATTACGATGAAAACACCTCGAATGACCCTAGACGCTCTAGATTCGACGTCAACAGCAACATCAACAACCAGACGATCTCTACTGTCGACTTCGAAAACTCTGCACATAGATTAACTGACTTAAGTACTTCTCTGAGACCCTTACTACTTGAAATGCAATTTTTTCTATTGAGCATGTCTTTGTCAAATTTATTAAGGATTCTATTTTGTATATATTCGGTTGCTTTTAGTGCTGACTTCTTCTGTGGTCCTTAGAAAAATTTAAAACGTCATTGCGTAGTGTCTTATTCAGTTCAAATCACAACTAAAGTCTAATGCGCCTTCGTATATAATTATTTTTGTTAATTATTACCGAACTTTATATATCTTTTTATGTTTACCATCCTAAAGGGCATAGTATGTAAGCCCGTTTGTAATTCTTAAATAAATAAATAAATTAAATAAATAATTAATTTTAAAAAAATTGAAATTTTGATAACAAATGAAAATAATTAGAAATTGAAGAAAATATTTGAATTTTCTGTAAAATACTTAAAAATCTTAGAAAATAATTTTAGAAAATAAGAATAATAATTTACAATCGAGGAAAATAATTAAAAAATGATAAAATTAAAAATTGAAAAAAAATTTACATAGAATTGAAGATTGAGAAAGAAAATTGAATTATGATGAAAATAATTTAAATGTGAAAATTGAAAACATTCAATAAAGTTTTGAGAGAAATAACTGAAAAAATCATAGAATATATGTTGAAAAAAAATAATAATTACGAAATCACTTAAAAAAATTTAATTAAAGAGAATAATTAAAAAATCGCAGAAATAACGAAAATTGATGACAATAATTGCAGGGATCACAGTTTCTCCCCCTTTTCACCTAATCACCTTTTTTCCCACTTTGCCCCTTATTTTACCCTTTTTTTTAGAAAAATCACCTAAAACACCTAAAATCAAGATTTTATCACCTAAAACACCTAAAATCAACATTTTTCTCTTCTTTGACCTTCTTTTTTTTCAAAAATTTACTATTTTCCACTTTCGGAAATGCAAAAATTTATCCTTTTTTAGGGTGTCTGTACGATGATGAGAAATTAGTTATTGAATTTAAATGTTTAAAAATAATTTTTAACTTAAAATGGTTTTTTATTATTATTTATTTAATTTAATTAGATTTTAAACAGAAGACATGAAAAAAACATAATTACAATGAAATTATTTTAAAAAGTTATATAATTTTCTTATTACCATGTATTCTTAATTAATTAAAGCAAATTAATTTATTGGATAAAACAATTTGTTATTAAATATTTTTTACTTGTTTTAAACAAATATTACTACTTTTGCATCATAAAATAAAACCATGTATTCTTTTCTGAAATACATCAAATTTATTTTATTGGATGAAAAAATTTGTTTATGAAATATATTTACTTATTTTAAACAAAAATTAATTGTTTTGAATTAGAAAATATAAAAACACAATAAAAGAGATTAATAAAAATAATTTAAATTGATTTTGTCATATTTCGTTGAAAGATTTTTAATTTAATTTCTTTAATATTATATCAGAACATTTTACATCACAAATTTTTATGTTTTCTGTTTAAAATCTAATTATTAAATAGCCCAGGCGCGAGAAACCAATGCTGACGCTGGGTGGAGGCTTGATTCTAGCTTTGACACCCAGAGTGGGTAACCGAGACTGGGAACAGTCTTTAAATCACTGTCGTTTAATATTGGTTCAAGATTGGACACCAATGCTCGTTCCATGCTTGATTCAAGACTGCTTGAATCCTCATGCGCGAAGCTTGAACATCCAATCTAGATTCAAGCTTGAATGAACTGTGACACAATTGCTCAACTTATCATATTACATATTTTTTTATATATTAAAGTATATACATATAAAAAGTAATATTAATTAAATAATAAATATTACGACTGCTGCAGATTTAGTAATTTTATGAATATTTACTATTAATTTTGAATAAAATAAACTATAAATAAACAAACAAAAATTATGTAATTTTACTTAATTGTAAGATATATTAGAAGTAAATTAAATTTGTAAACAATTATTTTCTTATTTTAAATAAATAAATTTCAAAGAATCATATAACCAAACGAAATAATTTAAAGACAATTTTCAAATTTGAAAAATATTGAAGATATGATTACGTGCTCGATAGCGTAATTTTGTAAAATCATTCATTTCAAAAAACTTTAATTATACAAATTGAATAAATTTCTTTATTTAAATAAAAGTACCCTTCAATACATTATATATAAACAATTTTTATAATTTACTTTTGTATTATATATTATTAAAATTAATTATTTAAATAATATTATTAAATTAAAGTTATAAATAAAAATGGTAAATTATTAGTTAATTTTGTTTACATATTTTGCAAATATTATACAAAAATATTTATTTATAAAATATTAATAAGTTAGGATCGAGATTGGATTGTATAAACTGTATATCAGTAAATACAAAGGAAACATAAATTTTATTCTATTTATTTAAATAATATTTAATTTTTAAATAATAATATTAAATTAAAGTTATAAATAATTAAATAATAATTAATCATTATTAGTTAATTTTGTTTACATATTTTGCAAATATTGTATAAGAATATTTATTTATAAAATATTAATAAGTTAGGAGATTGGATTGTATAAACTGTATATCAGTATAAACTAAGGATAAATAAATTCTATTCATTTATTTTTGATAATGAATATGTTCCAGAACTATTAAAATGTAAATAGCATATAATCCAGGTCTGAACCTCACAAAGTTATTTCTATTGACTCTCAACTACCCGTCGTAGCCGAGTGGTACTAATAGCGTGCGTTCATCGCAAGCGAATTCGTCTATAGGGCCGTGGGTTCGATCCCCCCTTGAGCGCGCGAAATTTTATTTCACAGGTTAAGTGTTTATATGTATTAAAATTGTTAATTAATCTTAGGTCGATAATAATTAAGTGTATAAATGTGCAATTAATCTTAAATTATACAAAAAAAACAATCTGAAAAATATCAATTTAAATAATTATAGATGAACATTAAAAAAATTTTGTATTTTATTAATTTTATGATAATCTGCAGCAGTACAGTAATTAAGAAAAAATGATAATAATAATATTATTATTGTATTTATAATTATAAATAATATAATAATATAATATTTTTTTTTTTTTTTTTACAAAACAAATTATTATTATTATTATAATGATAATTATAAGAATTATCATTATTAACAACATAATACAACAAGAATATTATTATATTAATAATTATTATTTAACGTTCTGTCTTTTGTAAGCGACAGATTTAGATTTAGAAGTTTTACCTTATATTACTCTATTAGTTATACCCCACCTTTCCTGGTCCTGCGGACAAACAGGTGGGAATAATACGCCTTCATGTTTTTATTTATACGCCTTTTATTTTTATTTATATTACACCTTTACTTTATTGCGGTATTTGATGTTCGTTACACGCTCATGCTGTTTGATACTCCAACTTTCTCACATTAACTTGCTGTTTTCTCCCTTATCTTTCTCCCTTCGCTTTCATTTGCCCTTTCTCCCTTTTGTTTACTCTTATCACTCTCAAGCTACTACCACTACTAGGGATTCGCCACGAACTGGAAAAATTAGCTTAACGGAGTCCTCCGAAGAGGCTTTACGGTACTCAGATACTCTCAAGCCATTGAGAGCATACGGGGAAAACCACGTGAAGGTGACCGCCCG
Organism: Ganaspis brasiliensis; assembly: GCA_037103525.1. Lineage (NCBI taxonomy): Eukaryota > Metazoa > Arthropoda > Insecta > Hymenoptera > Figitidae > Ganaspis > Ganaspis brasiliensis. The sequence goes on from JAZKLR010000550.1 coordinate 680,509, forward strand.
AGAAAGTAAACTTCCCCGGCTCCGCCGCCGTGACGTTGTTGGGTTTTAAACCAACTCAGTGTCGTACGACTCGCAGCCAAAACATTCTGCCACAAGTGGCAGTTTGCAATGGCGCTGATTTTTGTAAGCGACAGTGGAATCAGGCTTGACGAAGCTATAATCGGACTTCCGAACATTGATTGAGTCTTGGACTCCAATCCTCAACTAATCTTGGAGCGTCAGGATTAAATCGCTGTTACATTCTAGCTTGGACGAGTCTTGCTTCCTCCAACTCACCAATCCTCAATCAATATTGACCCGTCCTCAGTCAAGCTCTATAAAGCCTCAAATCATCGTCCCTGCGCGCCTGGGAAATAATTTAAAAAACCATTTAAAGTTAAAAATTATTTTTAAAAATATTTAATTGCAACAACCATCTTCTCGTCATTGAACAGAAAACCTAGTAAAAGATCAATTTTTGTATTTCCGAAATTGCTCTTTCTTTTGAAATTTTCATAAACAAATTGAACAAAAAAAGACAAAATTAATTAATAAAACTGTTTTGAAAAAAAGAAACAATAAAATTTTGTAAAAGAAAACTTAAATTATTAATATAACCCGTTTTTCTTAATTTTCAAAATCCCCTTTTTATTAAAGAAAATCCCCTTTTTTGAAAATCGAAATTCCCTTTTTCACCTAAAATTGAACGAAGTAACAACTGTGATCCCTATAATTGCAATATCGGATGAATAATTAAAATCTTTAAAAGTAATGCCAAAATAATGAATATCACTATAAATTGATGCAAATCAAGAAAAATTGCAGAATTTATTTTTAAGCAAAAGAAAATACTTAAAAAATCGTTTTATAATGGAAAATTCATGACAATAATCTAAATTTGAGATAATAACTGAAAATTTAGGAAATTAATTGGATGTGTACATATTTTAAACTTCTTCAACAACCATCAGAAATTTGTAAAGTGAGTTAAAATCAATAAAATAACAGGGACTAATTTTACTTCAGTTTTTAAAACGTGAACAGAAAAAGATGAATACATATTAATACTAACTAACTTTCACTTCAGATTTTAAAACGTGGACAGAAAAAGATGAATAAATATAAATACTAACTGATTTCAGTAGTTTAAGGAGATTATTGTTATTTAATTATTAAACCACATTATTTAAAATTATTGAATACTTAATCAAAATGTCTTATAGTCTAATCCATCAACAGATTCCATTATTTATATATACAAACTTTGACATTAAAGAAAAAGACAATTTCTGTAGGTTATATTTCTAAAAACTTAAATATTAGAGAAATAAAAACTATATCACACAAAATAGCATGTTTGGTTAAAACATTTTTACAGAAAACCAAATTAAATTCACTGTTTAAAAAAACCCAGATAACAAAATGCGTGCACTATGCGCGCACTGTGCAGGTTTTTATGCGCAATACGTGCGCGCATATAATGACACAGATGTGCCTTCCACAGGTGCTCATACGGCACGCATTGCATGATGCGCATGAACGTGCGTACATATGGAATGCACGAAATGCTTAATGAATATAGGTTTTTTTAATTATGAATAAATTATTAAGAAAAACAATAATATATTCAATACTTTTATTAGGAACACATATAATAAAATAATGTCAGATATTTACATTACATAAATATATTGCACTATATTTCGTAATATGCAATAAAGTAGTTTAATATAGAATCTGACCTTTATTACCAAATTGCTATTAGTATAACAAATTAAACGATTATTCAAAATATCATTAATTTTTCATAAAATGATCAGTCTTTCACTTTTTTTGTTATAAGTTTAGCATTTATGCATTACAAGAAACATACATTTATATATTCGTTGTAGTCATCTTTTCGAAATATAATTTATGTTTCTAATTAATAATTTAGGATATAATTAAGTTCTTTTGTTCTATAATAATAATTATAATAATAATAAACAAGTAACCTTAAAGGTATACAAATAGTGTCTAAAAATCTAGAGTGAACACACAAACTTTTGTTACAAAAACTTTTTATGAGATCTTTTGTTAAATTATGAACAACCGAGGAAACTAAATTAGTTAAAACTTAATTTACATTCAAAGTTCTAACTTTAAATAACATACATTTGTCTTATAAAAATATAAATAGGTAACCTTAAAGGTTTAAAAACAATAATTAAAATCTATATTGTATTCATAGACTTTGGTTATAAAATCTTTTCTTCATATATCTATTAGTCTTCCTCCTCATTATCGGACGTACCTTCCTCACTTATACCACTTACATCTTCGCTGTTGGACCCATCTTCCTTATCACTCACATCTTCAATGTTGGCCCCATTTTCCTTATCACATTCAGCTTCTTTTTCGTCCACATCTTTTACAGGCTTAGAATTAAAAGCTTCAAGTTCTTTAATACGCTCTTTTAATTCATCTAAAGTGGCCTTATCAGCATCAAACTTATTCTTATTGCCTCCTGTAGTGGAACGAAATCTTTGCTTTGTTGCTCTTAAGACTTCACGCATCTCAGTTTTGAATTCAGCAACAGTAGAAGGCCCTTTGAAAAAGGAACATTTCTTAGCTGAAGCTGAAACAAATTATAGATTTATATATTTAATCATATCATTTTGTAATATATATTATACTTTTATATGCACGTTGTCATACATTCAAGCTTGAGGAATACTAATTTCAATGCTTGAAAAATAAACTTACAAAATAAAACGTTTGAAATTTTTGTGTCACCAAACTTTTGAGATCCATTTATCCCATTCCAGGTGAATTCGCATACTAAGCCATCAGTCATTAACTGCTTTATCGCTATGCTTAAAAATTCGCGCGGTTTTGTTCCACCTAAGTTTAAGAAATGATGATACTGAAACACAATTATTGTAATAAATTATAAGTCTCTATTAAATAAAAATTAATTAGCTAATTGTTATTATTGATTAGAAAGTGAGCATAAATCAGGGAGAATTTAAAAATTAGAGAAGAGACTGAAATCACATTATTGAAAAAGTTTGTGACAGTGAATGTGAAGGGGTTAGACTACTGTAAAGAACAAAAATTAAACCTAATTTTAATATTTTTTACGGGAGCAAAATAAAATGAATTAAAACCCGGTTTATTTATTATTATTAGGTATCTATTAAGGGGAGGTTACCGTTCTCAATGGTGTTTTTTTTATAGTTTTTTTTATAGACAGAAATATTTTTGTAATTGCGGTTTTTTTATTTAAAAAGTACATAATTATATAAACTTTTAACATATTAATATTAAATTAAGGCCCCCTACATTTATCCTAGTTTAATAATTTTTCAGGAATTTTTGTTTCACATAACCTGGCGAGGCTGTGGAACGTACGGCGCATAAAAAACGGCGCGCAGGATCTTCTATAAGTTAAGCTACAGCTGCCATTTTCAATTTATTTTTAAATTAAATATGTAGAAAGTTTATATAATTATGTACTATTTAGGTAAAAAAAACCGCGATTGCAAAAATATTTCCATCTATGAAAACAAATTTCCCAAACTTCATGCATTTTCACCATTAAGAACGGTAACCTCCCCTTAAAGAATTAAACAATTTTTTAAAATGTTTAAAAAGTTAAAATGTCAGCCTTGATGGTCGATTTAAAAATTCTTTTTTTTAAGTTGAGGTCTACGGCCGGTAGAAATTTTTTTTTTCAATTTGTGATCTAGAACCAAAACCCAACATTTTTTTTGTGAAAATGGCACACATTTGAATAAAATTTTCAAGCTTTTCAGTACATAAACGTTAGAAAATTGTTATTAAATTTTTTTTTTTTGACCAGAGAAAACCCCTACGTACTTCCATGAAGAATATTATCATTTAGCTGCATACCAATTTTTAAGTAAATCGGCAAACAAATTGTGCGACAAAAGTTACCGGCCAGTTTGAAAATGTGGTTTTGAGAAAAACGCGTTTAAAATTTTAGAACAGAGACGTTTCTATGCACTGAGCACAGTAGGGCCTCGCGAGGATTCAAAATTTAAGCTTATAAAAGTGTTTTTTTTCTATAATGTTTATTGTTTCTCATTTTTAAGACCCTACGGCACTTAAAGAAAATTTCAGATTTTTTTGAAAGGTTCACAGTGGTCTAAAGCCCTTAAGGAAGTTTTTTTCAGTGACATATAACCTCAAAGTAAAAAGTGATTTTTCATACCAAATAAAGATATTATTAAAATTTATTTCACCAAAATTTGAAAGATGCAGTTGAGCTTTTTTCAAATAAAATTAGGTTTTGACATAAAATTTGTTGTGAAAAAATAAATATTTAACATATATTTTGTGTTTTTTCTGAAAATATAGTGATCATTTGTAATTTTTATCCAATTCTGAAAAAATAGCTCATTTTGCCTCTTAAAACAATCTCTAAAATTATAACAGTTAGATTTTATTAATAAATTTTGTTCAAAAGTTATTAAAGAAATAAAACTTGTTTGTTGTATATTTTTTAAACAAAACAGTATTTACCAAAATCTAAGAAACAAAATCGTAAAAAAATTTCCAAAGAAAAATATGGCCGAATATTACAAAATTAGGTAAAAATTATAAACCTTAATTTTTAACCTTAAACTACAATTTTTCAAAGAAAAAACACAGAATATTAAATATTTATAATTTGACAATAAGTTCTGCCTCAACCTAATTTTATCAGTACAATATACACTTGCATCTTTCTAATCTTAATGAAATCAATTTCAATAATAGTTTTATTTCAGAGAGAAAACCACTTTCTAGATTTAGGTTATGTCAGTGGAGAGAACTGCCTTAAAGGGACCGACACCTCAATTTTTAACCTATTGAAATTTATGTTGCTTCGGGACCAAACTTTTTTTCTAGCATAACTTTTTATTTAGAACTGAGATGTTATTTAAAATGCGAAAAATTATTATTAGTTTAGAATTGGTTTCCGTTTCCGGTACCTGGAGAGTAAAGTCGCGTGTAGTGCCCGTATAGCTTTTTAGGTGTAGAAAAGGATTTTAGTGAAGTGGGAGTTGTGTACAGATTGGAGCAGTGTAAGCTGGAGTGTCTGAGTGTGGACAAATAAAAAATTAGGTGAGTGTGTGTGAGAAATTGGGAATAAAAAAGGTAAAAAAGTTGAGTGAGAGTTTGAGGTTAGATATAGTGAGGGAGTGAGAGAGAGAGGCGTAAGTGGTGTGACAGAGACGAAAGGGGTGTCGGTAAGGTAGAGCGGGGAGATGATGACTAGAACGCCAGTGAAAGACGAAAGAGGGAAGCAGCAGTCGGTCGAAACTGTGCCGGTGGTCTCAGAGGCGGAGAGGCAGCAAGAGGGAGCAGACACGAGCGATAGTAGGAAAGAGACAGAGACTCCGAAGGCTGGCAAGTACGTGCAGATAGCGTGGAAAGCCGGCGAGCAGTCGAGTAAGATAAAGAAAAAAGGCGGTAGGCATACGAATCTGCAACGACTTGCAAAAGTTAAGGTGGGTAACTCGGCAAAAATGATGGCTCAGTGGCGTTTAAATAAAGGGACAGGTGCGGCAGGGGATATAGGTGAGACAGGCGAGAAATTAGACAGTGATGATGAAGTAAGTGACAGCAAGGCGGGAGAGGGAAATATTAGCGAGACAGAGGGAGAGGAGGAGGAAGTAGGGGCGATGATTAGAAAACAAGGTGAGATTATGAGTAAGAAAATAGATGCGCTAGATACAGGTTTAGAAGGAAAGATGAATGAGGTAAAAGGGGAAATAGGAGAGATTAAAAGAATGTGGACGGAGTGGGAGGTGCAGTGGAAGGAGGAAAAGGAGAAGGTGTGGGGGAGATTGGAAGGAGTGGAAAAGAAGCAGGAAGTAGAGATAGAAGGGATAAGGAAGGAGATGGGTGGGATAAAAGAAAGGGTGGAGAGGTTGGAAAATCAGAGAAGGGAGATGGTAGATGGAGGGGGGTCAGCAAGAGAGGAGGAGTTGGAAAAGAAGGTAGGCGAGTTGAATAGGAAGATGGAGCATTTAGAGAAAGAAAAAAGAAAGTGCAATATAATAATTAGGGGTATGAGGATAGAGAAAGGAAAGGGAAAAGAGGGGATCGAGAAGTTATTAAAGGATATAGGTGCGAAAGGGGAAGTGAAGGTAGTTAGAGGCGTGGAAGAGGTGGAGAAGGATAATCCAAAAATTTGGGTGGTAGAATTAGGAAATGAAGAGCAAAAAAGGGAGGTGATGAGCTTAAAGAAAGGCTTAAAAGGTAGAAAGGAAAGAATAGAGGAGGATAGAACATGGAAGGAAAGGAGAGTGAGATGGTTGTTGGAGGAAAAAGCTTGGGAGGAAAGAAGTAAGGGTAACCAGGTAGTATGGGGTAGAGAGACAATTTGGGTAGACGGAGAAAAGTGGATAGTCAATGAAGAGACTGGAGAATTAGTAATAGAGGGAAGTGGGTTGGGGTTCAAACGGAAGGAAAGAAGGAGGGAGCAAGAGGAGAAAGAAAAAATAGAGGAATAAAAGTGGCATTCTGGAACGTCTCAGGTCTTAAAAATAAGAATGACGGTTTTTGGAAGAGTATAAAAAAGTGGGATGTAGTAGTTTTAAGTGAAACATGGACGGAGAAGAGGGATTGGGAGTGGGTGAAAAGGAAGTTACCGAAGGGGTATAGATGGGAAATGCAGGCGGCAAAGAAAGAGCAAAGCAAGGGCAGAAGCGCGGGAGGGATGGTAACAGGGGTAAGTGAGAGAATCAAAGAGGAAGGGCAAAAGAAGAGTGATAAGAAGGGGTGCATGGTAAGAACCATAAGAATCGGAAAAGATAAATGGGATGTGGTAGGAATATATAGAAGGAGAGGAGAGGACAGGGGTTGGAAATACATAGAAGAGTGTATAGAAGTAGGAAAAGATAGGTTGGTAGTAATAGGAGGAGACTTTAATGCATGGACGGGAGAGTTAGGAGGAGGAAGGTGGAATGAAGAAAGTGGAAAATACGAAAGGTCCTCAAAACATAAAGGAGTAGATAAAGAAGGAAGGAAACTGTTAGAGTTGTTGGAAGAAAGGGGGTGGACGATATGCAACGGTAATATGAGAGGAGATGAAGAAGGGGAATTTACTTTTACGGGGAGAGGGGATACGGTAATAGATTACGTTTTAGCGGCAGAAAGAGTTAGGAGTAGGTTTAGGAGCATGAAGGTAGGAAGGGAAGTTGGGTCGGAGCACTTCCCAGTGATAGTAGAAATAGAAGGGGCGCTAGGAAACAGAAAAAAGGGGTTTAAACGAATGGAGAAGAAAGTTAAAATGGGGAAATGGGGGAGGGAGAAGTTAGTTGAGTTTGATAAAAGGATGCAGGAAGAAGGAGAGAAGTGGTCAACGGTAGGAAACGAGGATATAAATCAGCAAGTAGAGAGAGTGAAGAAAACCATAGATAAGATGAAAAAAGAGATAGGACAGGGAGAGCAAAAAAGGTGGAAGGACAGAGGATGGTGGGATGAAGAATGCGAAAGTAGTAGGATGAAGTTGAGGAAGAGTATCAAAGATTGGAGGAAAGGTAGGATAGAGAGAAAAGAATATAATTTAAGGCATAGAGAGCACGAAAAGCTGTTAAAAGGAAAAAGAGAAGAGGAGGAAGAGAGGTTTAGGAAAGAAGTAGAAGAAGCGGTGAAGGAAGGTCGAGAATGGGAGGTTATAAATAAGGAAAGGTATAAAAGAAAGGAGATAAATAAGGAAATTAGCATGGGAGAGTGGACAAGTTACTTTAAACAATTGAGCGGAGGGGTAGATGGACGGATCAGAGGGGAGGGGAGAAAAAAAGTGAAGGGAACGGAGGTAGAGGAAGTGAGAAGGGAGGAGGTGGAAATAGCATTAGACAGGTTAAAAAGGGACAAGGCGGGGGGTCTTGATGGAATAGAAGGAGAAAGTTTAAAGTATGGAGGTGAAAGGGTGAGGGAGGAAATGTGGGAGATTTTCAAAAGGGCATGGGGAGGAGATGGCTGGCCAGATGACTGGAAAACAGGACTGATACTGAAAGAAAGATTAGAGAAGGAGGTAGAAAGAACAGGAGAAATCCCAGATAACCAAACTGGGTTCAGGAAAGGGATGGGGACAATGGACAATATTTTTGTACTGAACTTCTTAGTGAACAGAAATTTAGGAAGGAAAAAAGGCAAGTTAGTAGCTCTATTCGTCGATTTTAAGGCGGCCTTCCCTTCAGTAAATAGAGGGATTTTGTGGAAGGTGTTAAGGGACAGGGGGATAGAGGAGGGGCTAATTAAAAGGTTAAAGGAGTTATATAGGGATGGGAAATCGAGGGTAAGAGTAGGAGAGAAACTGGGGGAGGAATTTTGGGTAGGAAGAGGGTTAATGCAAGGCTGCCCGTTGAGTCCGTTGCTATTTAGTCTCTTGATGGCGGATATAGAGGAGAGATTAAGGAAAAAAGGCAAAGGAGGCGTCGTTATAGGAGTGAAAAAATTATATGCGATGGCGTATGCAGATGATATAGTGCTGATGGCAGAAGATGAGGCGGGTATGAAGTTGTTAATTAGGGAGTTTGAAAAGTATGTAGGAGAGAAGGATCTATGGGTAAACGTGGAAAAGACGAAGATGGTGAGATTTAGGAATAGGAGAGGAGGGATGCTATATGAATGGAAGCTAAACGGAAGAGAGGTGGAGGAAGTGGAAGAATTCTGTTACCTGGGTTTCTGGTTTTGTTACAATGGAGGGCAAGGGTTAACTGTAAAAAGAAGAGTGGAAAGAGCGAGTAAAATGATGGGACAAGTGTGGGGGATAGGGAAAAGGAGATTTAGAGATGATTGGAGGAGAAGGGTATGGCTGTTTGACGTGTTAGTGTGGTCGGTACTGAGTTATGGGGTAGAGGTGTGGGGGTGGAAAGAAATGAAAAAAGTGGAAGGTATGCATGAGCGTTTTTTGAGATGGACAATGGGGGTGAGTGGAAACTGTCCAGGTTATATGTTGAGGGATGAACTGGAGAGAGAGAAGATGGTGGTGAGACAAAGAAAGAGAGCGTGGGGGTATGAGGAAAAATTAAAGCAAGGAGGAGGGAGCAGTTGGGCGAGATTGTGCTTGAGTTTAATTAGTGGTAAGGAAGAGAGAGGGGAGAGGGAGATGTCGAGGTGGGAGAAGGATAGAAGAGAAGTGAGGAAGGAGGTGAAAAAAGGGCCTGAGTGGAAAAACAAGGGGGTGGAGGTAGTATGGAGAAGAAAAGATAAGGAAGAGAGGTGGGAAAAGATAAGAGACTCGAAATATAATAGGTGGTATGTAATGGTAAGAGAGGAAGGAATACTGCAGTACTTGAAAAGAAAGAATAAAGAAAGTAAATGGAGCAGAGTAGTGAGATTTAGAATGGGAGAGGGTATGAACGAATGTAAGTATTGGATGAGTGAAGAGGAGAGGCTGTGTAGGGTGTGTGGGTATGAATTGGAAGAGTGGGCCCATGTGTTGGATAGGTGTAGCAAAGAGGAAGAAGAGGAAAAAGGAGTGGATGAAAGTGTTAGATGGATCCTGAATGAAAACGGACAAGGAGAAGGATGGATGAGAAGGCTAGAGGAGTTGAGGGAAAGTAAGGCTAGCTAGAATAGCTGGAATACGGGGTAAATCGTCGTTGTGGTTTTGAGAGATTTGATGGCTCAACCGTGGGGTGTCGGAAAGGAGACCAAGAAGGTCATGTAAAAATTTAAATAGACGAAAGAAGCCAGAAAGGCTAGAGGGAACAGGAAACGGAAACCCTGGCACTGGGCGTTTAATATTAGTAAATTTAGTGATTAATTAAAGATGTAGATAAGGTGTTTAAAGAAACGTCGTTGTAATAGGTTAAGTTAGATTAAGATATATGTAATTGAATCCTCGAACCCTGCGATATGTGCTAGGAGAGTAAATAAAGACCATTATTAGTTTAGAATTTCTAGTTTTTGACAGGATTGTGAAAATCGTTATAAAAAAGGGTGAAAAAGTTGGCTTTTAATATGTAGTAGTAAAAATTATAGAGGCAATTTAATATTCAAGGAGAGAGACTAATGGAAATTCAAGTCATCATTTCTTAAAAAGGAACCAATGTCTTTTGTAGCATAAATTTGATTATAGAATTAAGCCATAAAATTAAATATTGAAAGAAAAAAAATTATTGTCTATTCAGAAAATTTAATTTATAAAAGAACTAAAATTCTTGGAAATCCAGTTGCTAGATTGTGCGCAAAAAGTAAAAAAGCACGTAAATAAATTTGTTAATGCAAGTAGTTAAAATTTTAGAAGCTGTTAAATTAGAAAAATTTCAATGTTGTCAGGAATAAAAATTATAAACTGGTCAAAAATTTTTTTTTACTTTATCTTAAATTATTGGTCCTTAATTTAATTAGAAAAAAATGTGCACCACCACAGAACAACGTAAATTAAGATAGATGTAAAATTGAGGTGAGGGCCTCTTTGATGATTGTATGAATACGCAGAATAAAATTTGATTTAGTTTTTTTAAATTATTAAAATCATATGTAAAAAACAATAAATACCAATTTGGTACGTAAACTCTCACTTTCTTCAGAGTTATTGTCAAGTTTTATAAAACCGCTGACTGTATTCAAAGGAAAACCTTCTAAATGATTATACAATGTCCCGTTGCTATTTATTTCAGTTCTTCGTATCTCGTTAATCTTGTTGATTATTTCGTCATTTTTCAAAATAATACTCTCATTTTGTTTCTTAATGTCACTGAAACAATGAAATTAAAGATTAATATTAATTTTCCATGCTCAAGTTCTTATTAATAAGACATTTTTTTTTATAAAACTTACTTCAAGACCTTTGAAAATTCGCCAAAATCGATTACTGAATAAGCCTCAGCAGACTTTTCCTTCGGATCAATGTGATTAATCGGATCGGTAAATGGCCTCCTAGAAAAAGTTGTAAAATGTTTGATTGCAATTCGATTATAAAAAAATATTAATCATTCTGAGTCACCAATTTGTTTAAAATTTAAAAACTTTTTACTTTAACAATTCATTTAATAACATTTTTATTTTTATATTTCTAAAAAATATAGCTCAGTTGTTTAAGCGTAAAATTGTATATTTTATTATAGTAAACTTGTAAATCGAGAGAATTGATATCTTTTATTATTGTTATATGTATACATTATAATGTCAACTTACAGCACATTTTCGTTGATTTCTTTTGAATTAGGCTCCTTCTGAGACGCCACTTGTTGTAAAATATTTTCTTCCAAGGCGTTATTTACTATATTTGCAGGAGTTTTATAAGAACCAGAATCGTTATTAGGATTCTTCTTTTTTAGATTTTTGTTTCCTGACATAGTTTCTGAGACTTTTATTTTATCGTGAGTATTTTTATTAAGTTTATTTACATTTAGCTTTTTTGGTTCTCCAATTTTTTAAAAAAATTATTTGCTGGTACAGCGTTGAAACAACTATTTTATCTTGAGAAGCATTCGAAGTAGACTCTTGAGGATATTTTGTTGCCATAAAAAGTTTTAATTTTTCTAATTCACTGTTGACGGTTACAGAGTTTTTAGATTTTTTAATTTTTGGAGCATCATCTTCGGATGTTAAGAGACTTCCAGGAGTACAAATTGATCTATAGTTAAAATTGTCTATTTTTAATTTAAAAAAATTGAACTTATTGGAAGAATTCTTATTTAGTTAAAAAATATCGTTTTTGTTATGTAAATAATCTAGGTGCATTAAATCGTTAAATGTATAAAATATATTTTTTTCACTAAAGTTTGTTGCTTTTAGATTAGTAAGGTTACAAAGAAAGTTAGCCTTTTTCTTTTTCAATTGTTAGGTATAACGAGCGGTGTAAGAAAAGTAACTCAAATCCAGGTATTAGGAAGAACTATCTCTTCATTACCCTCTATATCACTCCATACTGGAATTCTATAGCATTTAGTTTTAATTTCGTTTAAGTTTATAGCTGCTACTGCGTTTGACAGATTAGAGCAACAATATACTCCAGCTGATTCAGACGATATTCCAACATTATAAATTGATGTCATTGTTCTAAAAATCTTGACAATAAGCAGTACATTTTCTTCAGTTTTCACAATATTATCTATAAGACATATTCTTGTATCTTTGAGTATGCAACAACTATCACGTAGACTTGTTGCCAATGTAAATTTTCCAATTTCCAGTTTTCTATATTGACTGCATCTGTGGTTAGCGACATTTTGAGGTAAAGGTCCATTTGCATGATTTTGAGATAAACGAATGTCACTAGCGGTTTCCAGCGGTTTCAAATTAAGATCTTTCATTTCACAAATTCTTTTATATACTTGTTGAAGAGTAAGGTGTGGTTTTCTAATAAATTTACGAATCTCTGGCATATTATTTTCAAACGCAAATGCACTAAACGTATCTTGAGGTCCAAGTTCCACAAAGTCATCATAACAGTGTAATATGCCATGTGCATTATATGACATAAATTGCGGACCAAATAAGCTTTCACACAATGAAACGAAAGTCCTTAAGGCCATTTTACAAAAATCGTGTGATTCGGGCGAGAGGTTTACTGAACCAAGTAATCGCATTATACTGTTTAGTAGCATAAAATGATTGTAATATTCTTGTAAAATAATATTTTTAAAAATAGCTGGGGCTAAATAAAGCGCAAATTGTCTGAATTCGGTAGCCTTGAAGTGTTTGTACAAAGAGATTTCTTTAGGTCGTCGATTAAACTCTGATGGACAATATTGAACTACTTGTAGCATCCGCGAATCCATTACATTAATTTTTCTAGCACTTGAACGTTGACAACCAAATTTTCCTTCTACTAAACCTGTTAATATTTTTTTCACGATTCCTATCCACACCAGGTGCATTGGATCAAATGGAACTCGTGATACAAGCGGTACAATTGGAGCCAAAGGAGATTCACCTTTATGATGGTCATCATCAACTAGATTAGAATAATCTTCATCAGTTCTTAAAGTATGTTCAGTACCTAAGAAAACTATAACTCTTTCAAAGCCTGGAACATCACAATGCTGTCCTTCAACTTTACATTTGGAACATGGGTGTGACGAATTGTGAGAATAATGATTTAAAATAAATGCTCGAGCCGGTGCATCTGCAATTAAGCACCTTACTTCCAAAGGAATTTGTCTGTTGTTGATGAATACTCCACCTTCTTCTTGAATTTCAATTATTTCTTCAATCACTGGATTTAAAAAATCAAATGGATTGGACGGTTTATGCTTTCCTTTATAAATACCAGCAATAACAACTCTCTTATCTAATATATTGTTGATTCTATATTGAATCGGCCAATATTGATCCAATCCTTTATTTACTTTGGCACCGTCTGTGCTTAAATCAATGACGATTTTTTCTGGCAACTCGTTTTCTTTAAGATTTTTTAATTTTTGAATTAAGGTTTTTCGAAATCCAATGTGGAGATATTCACCGCCTGGAATCATTTGAATTTGACTGCTAGCGACAGTTCTTGGTGTATTCAATAGTGTTCGAGAATCTTTAGGCAAGTAATTTAAACCAAAAGGAGCTTCTCGTAAAGTTTTTAGTAAAATATTTCCTTGCGTGTGCTTTAAACCAGCTGACAGAAATGCACATTTTAAAATCCTTTTAGCTATTTCAGGTGGAGCAATTATCTGTTGAACCTCAACGTTATCTTCTGAATCATCCGAATCACCTACATTTTCTTCCTCGATGTCCACTTCAGAAATATCATCCATTGAGTCGATTTCATCATCCTCCTGGTTTGAACTTACAGTAGGAACACTTGATTGATCAGAAAGATTTTGCGAATCATCTGATTCTAATTCAGATATCGCAGATGGAGGTCTAATTGGCTGATTTCCAAATCCTGCATTTTCTTCGGAATCCGAATCGGAAGTATTATTCTCAGAAGTGTTTCTTTCTCTATTAATTGTAGATAAGCGCCTTCGTTTCTGTTCATTAGCAAGGGTTGAAAACTCATTGTACTTTCCAGACATTATTTGTTTTGTATTAATTTCTGCACAACACAAAGATTTTATTAAAATTAGTAGGCTATTAATTATTTCGTAGGGTGTTAGTTACAATGAGCAACACCGTTATGGACAATTTTTTGTTTTTCAAACTTCATTGAAAACCATTTGTATATATTTTTTATAGATTATTAATTTCTTTCAAAAATTAGTAAAAATTCTCTTGGCAAAATCGTATACTAGGTTTTTTGTTCGCAGACGTAGTGATTAAGTATCCCTAATCTTAAAAGGTCAAAAAGATATAAAAAACAATTGGAAGGTTCACAATTTACAAAAGTGACTTTAATATCAACAAGATGGAAATACAAATGTTCTTTTATTACCAAAAACGAATAACATTTTTAGAGGTGAAAAACAAATTAATGATTTTTATGTACCTAAATTTGAACGGTGTGGAATGTCACCAAGCAAGTATTTGTATTAAGGTCACTATTCATTTTTTGAGAAATAAAACTTTGACAATAATTTATTCAATAAATCCGTAGTGAATATTTTCTAAAAATTTTTATTTAAAACTTAAAGACATTTTCTTCCTAATAAACTAAGTTTCAAGATTTCAGCTCATTTCCATTACATCCTTTTTATAAGATTTAGGTGAGTTTCCATAAAAGATTATAATCTTTTATAATTATTTTTATAATTTTTATATTTTTTTTAAACATAAACTACTTACATAAAGAAACATTTTCAAAAAGATAAGAGCTTCCTGAATTAATTTGAAGAAAAATCTGTCAAAATTTTATACTTCTAGTTCATTTTTTAAAAAGAAATAGAAATAGAATATTCAGATTCAAAAATACATAAATTATTATTATTTCATGACGCGTTTCAATAACATGAAAATTTCAAATTACCAAAAATTATTGAATTTTTAACATAATGTAAAACAAAATAAAAATAATAATAATTTAATACAAGAAAAACCTTCATAATATCTCATGAAAATCGTTTTATTTTATTAAATCTTTCTATTCAAATAATTGTTTTCTTTCGTATTTTACCTTTTTAAAATTTCGAAGTGTGTAGATGAAAATAGTGTTTTATTTTTTAAGAAAATGTCTTTAATGTTAATTCATAAACATATATAATATTTTTAAATATTGTAGCAGACTATTTAAAATTAAAAGAGTAAAAATGTTGAATTTTCTAATGGCTGATTTTATATCTAAAACACAAAAATTTTAATTATTGATATAAGTCTAATAACATTAATTTAAGCTTAAAATATCTATAAAATTATTTTTTTATAGTTATTAACAAGGTTTCTATCAAACATATTCTAGAAGAAACATATTTTGTTTTTTAAGTTAGGTATTTCGATTAATTAAATTTAAAATACACTGGAATGTTAATTAATAAATTTCAATCTTGATTTTAATATTTGGTTGATTGAATTGGAGGTTAAGTAGAATAAATATGAAAAATTTTAATTCTATGATTTTTGAAATAATTTTTACTCAGTAATATTAAACAAAATTTTTTAAACTAATTAATTTTTTTCCACTCTACCTAAATTTGAATTGAATAAAATTTAATTTATTACATTTTAAATGAATTATTCAAAAAATATTACATCCATAATAATTAATTTAATCATCTCAGATATAAGGCCTATTTTCGACAAAATTTAAAGTAAACATTACTTTAAAAATAAAAAATTTAAGAAAAATAAAATGTTAAATTAGATAAAATAAATTACTAATTTTCAGATAAGAAAATGTCAAAGATAGTGTGCAGGTGATAATTGTGATATCTGATATTAAACAACCTTTAAAAACCTTTAAAACCATTTTAATTAATTAAACTTTGTAACACAATTTTATACAAATTTTATGAATGTTCACCCTCCAATGTCCGAATAATCACATGTAATCCAGTTAGGCATAAATCGTGAGAATTATTTATTACAATAAAAATTCAGCTGATAAAGTTTAGACATTTAAAACTGTTTACCAAATAAAACTTTGTTAATATATATTTCGACCGTCATACATACCATCAGTAAAAAGTTAATTACTTAAAAGTTAATTTAGTTTCTAATATAGTTTTTTATTCATAAAATGTAGTATAACCTTAAAAACAATATTTTTGAACTCATTAGTATAAAATTGAATTTCGTTCTATTTATTATGAATGCAACAAAAACATAATAAAATGACAGGTGTCTATGATATAATTATATACAAACGCAAATATATATAAGTTTATATATATCAAAATATACATGTTATACATTATTGCTTTTATTGACGTTACGTGTGATACATTGTAGTAAAATATTTTATATTAAATATTTGTTAAATTATTGTTGTTAATTTGTAATTATTATTGATTTAAATAGTTGAATATAGTTCTATATTTATAATAATTTGTAACCAAAATAGAAGATTATTAACTCAATGTAAAACAGATTGAGGTTATGATTTTAACTGTTTACATTAAATCATTTTTACTTACCGAAATCAGTGTAACTATATATAAGACCAGTAATACAATTATTACTAATTAATAGCACAAATATATAACTATTAAAAACACAATTATAGCGACGACGAGTGTGAGTATATAGAAATCAGAAGTATGACACGAAAGGAGCCTGAGCTGAGCGTTGGCAAAGATTTGACTGGTGCTGTAGATGTCGCTGATCATTCATAAGGCCTATATTGGTAAAATGCATTGGAAAACACACAAAAATGTAATTTTCACTTATAAAAATGTTTTGATCGTATTTATTTGTACATAACATTGATCTATGAACTTTTAAAGATATTTTGTGATATAACAAATTTTACAAAAGATTGAAATATTTTATTTATAATGAAAATTGTTTTAAAAATCTTGGAGGGAAATTTAAACAAAAGGATAAACTTCCGAAAAGCCCGAACCTCAAATCTTTTTGATACTGCGTATATTTACGTAATTTTCTACGCTGATTACGAAAATCATTGTGAAAATTAGCGACTAGCTCATCTTTGTGGTAAAAACCATAAAAAAACCATAAACATAATGGTTTTTTGCATTTATTTTAGTAAATTAAAAAAATATGAAAAAATGTTTTAGATAAAAGTTGTAGGTTTCATTGAAATACACATTTTATGTTTCTTACATTTTTATCCAAATGTGCATAGTTTTCAAGAAAAATGAAAAAAACTAGAAATCACCATAAATACGTTATTTATAACGTAATTTACGTATTTTTATGTAATCTTTTAAGTTGGTTTGTTAGTTTAAGTTGTTTGGCTGGTCCCTAACCCCCTTATGTCTTGGACAATCTAGGGGGGGGGGGGTGGTTGGGGTACCATACTGAAAGTGGAGTGTAGACAGCGGTGGGAAAACCTATAGTTGTGTTGGTTTTTAAAGTATTTATTATAAAAATGATCAAGTTTACAATTTTTTAAATATGATTTTCGTAATTACAGCATGAAAATTACGTAAATTACATAATTTTACGTTATTACACAAGTGCACGTAGTTTTACATTATTATGTAATAGTACGTAATAAATGTAATGTTACGTAATGAACGTAACGTTACGTAATGAACCTAATGTTACGTAATGTAATAACGCAATTACGACTGTAGGTAATTTAATATTGATATAATGTGGGTATTAGGTCACATTTATGGTGATTTATGTTTTTTGCAATTATTTCGTAAACTAATTGGTTTCAGTAAAAAATGCATCAAACATAAAATATGTATTTTAATGAGATCTACATCTTTTGTAAAATTTTGTTTTTTATATCAGCAATATTTAAAGAGATAAATGCAAAAAACCAAAATTTTCATGATTCTTTATACATCTTTTTTACCATGAAATTCAAATTTGCGCTAATTTTCACTATGATTTTCGTAATCAGCGCATCAAATTACCTAAGTATACGAAGTATCAAAAAGATTGGAGGTTCGAGCTTTTTGGAAGTACAGCCATATTATTAAAAAATTAACAAATATTAATAAAAAATAAAAATAATATTATTTTGTTTAAATTTTCCCCCAAGAATTCTAACACAATTTTTATTATAAATTAAATATTTCACTCTTTTGTCTAGGGATCCATATGGCAGACTGCTCAGACTCTATGAAGCGCGGTAACAAGACCCGGAAAGTTTTGCGTGTACGTAAATAATTATACGTGTTGTATTTTTACGGATATTAATAATAAATTAGAAAAACTAAAAAAATTCTAAGTTCTCGAAAATTGTGCAAAATTTGCGCGCATATCAACTGCATGAACTGATGCACGTGTGTCTCACTTTGTGACTGCATTGTGCGTACGTCATGCGTGCATTTAAAAAACGCGTTGTTATCTGGGAACTTTACTTTTACACTTCAAATGTTATTCAAAATACGTATCCTACATTCTTACGAATAAAATTACAAAACTTACCTAAGATAAAAAAAAATCGGGCAAGTTCGAGTTACACTCGCACTAAAATCGAGGGTTCCGTACACAAAACAAAATAATTTTTAATATATTTGATACTATTAAATATATAAATATATTATACATATTATATATAATATAATATATAAAATATAATATATAATGAATTTTTTATAAAAAATGGACCACCCTCCCCCCCTACCTTCCAAAATATTTTACTTAGAGAGTTCAAAGTTTGTACAGGAATGTATTGTCAGGTGTAAATAACATAAAAATTATAGAGAACGTGATCGTGATTGCATTTTTAACGAAAAATCCAGAGATTTTAGCAAATATCCATAAAAAATACTCAAAAATCATTTTATTTCCTTAACAACGCTATGATCAACTTCTACAATCATGTTCTCTACAATTTTTCTGTAATCTACACGTGAAAATACATTTGTGTACCAAATTTGAACTCTCTAAGTCAAATTGTTTGGAAGTTATGGGAGGGGGATACGGTCATTTGTTAGCATTTTTTTTAAATCGCTGGTTTTTGCTTAAAAACACTATGATAACGATCTGCAACAAAGTTCTCTACAGTTTTTCTGTAATCTATATGGCAAACTACATATGTATACCAAATTTCAGCACTCTAAGTACAATAGTTTGGCAGATACGGAGGTGGCATTGTACACTTTTAGTGCATTTTTGGTAAAAAAATGACCGTATCCCCCCCCCCCTTCTCTTCCAAACTATTTGACTTAGGATGCTGAAATTTGGTACACGTATGTAGATTTACGTGTAGATTACAGGAAAATTATAGAGAAAGTGATGATTATAGCGCTATCAAAGTTATCACACTAAACTATGGCCCATATGTTAAAAAAATGCTCAAAAATATTGTTATTTCCTTGACAACGCTATGTTTAACACATACAATCATGTTCTCTATAATTTTCCTGTTATATATACGTGAAAATACATTTGTGTACCAAATTTGAATTCTTTAAGTCTAATAGTTTAGAAGTTCAGGGGGGGGATACGACCATTTTTTAGCATTTTTTGAAAAAAATCGTTCTTTTTGCTGAAAAACGCTATGATAACGGCCTGCAGCAAGGTTTTCTATAGTTTTTCTGTAATCTACACGTCAAACTACATATGTGTACCAAATTTCAGCACTCTAAGTACAATAATTTGGCAGATAAAGGGCAGGAATTGTACAAATTAAACGCATTTTTTCGAAAAAATGACCGTATTCCCCTCTTATCTGCCAAAATATTTGACTTAGGGAGTTCAAATTTGGTACAAAAATGTAGTATCATATGTAGATTACAGAAAAACTATAGAGATTGTTGTGGTGATAGCGCTGTCAAAGAAATGGCAAAAGTTATCAGCCAAAAAATATCAAAATTTCTCAAAAATCTTGCTATTTTCTTGACAACGCTATGATTAACCTCTAGAATCATCTTCTCTATAATTTTCCTTTCATCTACACGTAAA
Organism: Ganaspis brasiliensis; assembly: GCA_037103525.1. NCBI lineage: Eukaryota > Metazoa > Arthropoda > Insecta > Hymenoptera > Figitidae > Ganaspis > Ganaspis brasiliensis. Next base: position 700,357 of record JAZKLR010000550.1, read on the forward strand.
AATACATATGTGGGCCAAATTTGAACTTTCTAAGTCAAAAAGTTTAGAGGCTAGGGGGGGGGATACCAGGGGCGGCTTTAGGTAAAGTGTTCGGGAGGGGCGATATATGGGATAGAAAGAGATAGCACCATAGTGCTATCTCTCTCTCTCTTATACAAATATAAGATTCTCGGGGGGGGGGCGGACGCCCCATTCGCCCCCCCGTAAAACCGCCACTGGGGGATACGATTTTCGACAAAGTCTTTCCAATAGGGTTCCGTGCGTACACTTGTGGTGTACGGAACCCTAAAAACAATTAACTATTATTAATAAATAACTTCAATATATATCTTCTTTAAGTGATCTACTAAAGAAAACAGATGATTCAAAACCAAAATAAAAGAAAGCATTTGAAAATTCCCGCAAACGCAAAGATGTCTGAAACGCCATCTAATCTGCATTATCGATAGGTAAGAACTACTCTCTATTAATACAGGGTTGGGAAACTCATGTCAAAAGTACATAAAAATATTTTAGGTTAAATGGGATTTCTGTGAAGTGAGATTTAGGCTAAATGCGTTGTAAGGTAAATGGAGTTTAGGTTAAATGGAATTTAGGTTAAATAAGAATTAGGTTAAATGGAATTTAGGTTAAATAAGAATTAGGTTAAATGGAATTTAGGTTAAATGAGATTCATGTTAAATGGAATTTAGGTTAAGTGAGATTTAGGCTGAATGCATTTTAGGTTAAATAGGATTTATGTAAAATGGGATTTCGGTTAAATGGTATTTAGGCTGAATGCATTTTAGGTTAAATGGAATTTAGACTAAATGCGTTTTAGGTGAAATGCGAATTAGTTTAAATGGAATTTATGTTAAATGAGATTTGGGTTAAATGGAAATTAGGTTAAATGAGATTTAGGTTAAGTGAGATTTAGGCTGAATGCAATTTAGGTTAAATGGGATTTCGGTTAAATGAGATTTAGGCTGAATGCATTTTAGGTCAAATGGAATTTAGGCTAAATGCGTTTTAGGATAAATGGAATTCAGGTTAAATGGAATTTAGGTTAAATGGAATTTAGGCTAAATGGAATTTAGGTTAAATGAGATTAAGGCTGAGTGCATTTTAGGTTAAGTAGGACTTAGGTTAAATGCGTTTTAGTTTAAATGGGTTTTAGGCTAAAAGCATTTTAGAATAAATGGAATTCAGGTTAAATGAAATTTAGGTAAAAGGGATTTAGGTTAATTGAGATTTAGGCTGGATGAATTTTAGAATAAATGCATTTTATGTTATATGGGATTTAGGTTACATGAGATTTAGATTAAATGAATTTTAGGCTGAATGCATTTTAGGTTAAATGGGCCTTAAGCTAAATGCATTTTTGGATAAATGGGATTTAGGTTAAATGAGATTTAGGATAAATGGAATTTAGGTTAAACTTGATTTAGGTTAAATGAGATTAGGCTGAATGAATTTTAGGTTAAATGGGATTAGGTTGAATGCTTTTTAGGTTAAATAGAATTTAGGTTGAATGGAATTTAGGTTAAATGAGATTTAGGTTAAATGGAATTTAGGGTAAATGAAATTTAGGTTAAATGATATTTAGGCTGATTGCTTTTTAGGTTAAATGTCATTTAGGCTAAATGCATTTTAGTTAAAATGGGATTTAGACAGAATACATTTTAGGTTAATTGGAATTTAGGTTAAATGAGAACCTGCTAACTCAGAATGAGAAAAATTTACAGGAACAACAAAAAACTTCACAAAAAAGATGTGTTGATCTAGAATAAAATTTAAAATATTGAACGGAATATTTCATAATAGTTTTTATTACTAGCTACAAAAATAGGTAGAAAAGCAAGTAGTTACTTTTTTATGAGCATTTTTTTAACTTAGTAGGTTTTCTGCAAGTCAGCCAAGTATTCGATACGGACGTAGCAGTTTTTCGCTTAACATTTGCCTGAGAATAATACATGCGAACTAGTGTATGAAAAATCAAATACATGCGCAGTAGTGTTCTAGCGCACAAATAGATGTGTGCACTAGAGTTCTAAATATTAGAAAAAGGTCAATCTGACGTTCATAATAATGGAAGTTAGCAGTTAACAACAAATCTTTGATTATAAAAAAAAACTAATAGTTACTAGACCGAAAAAACATTAATTTTTTATTATAGAATGAAAAATGAAATTTTCAAAATTAAAAGGAACGTAGTAATCTTACGCTAACTCTAATAAAAGTTTAAAATTTACAACAATTACTTGTTTAAGCAATTGTGAAAGTAATAATTGTACTCTCATTGTTTTCACAATATTATATATAGCGTATGATAATTTGCTAAAAGTATCATCTTTTAGGTAGTTATGAAGAAAAGTTGATAATTTACAAAACATGTTTAACAAAATTGTTTTAACAATAGCTTCTAATTGTTGTAACTACTATCACATAGAATCTTCTTACTATTAAATTAAAAAATTGAAAGTTCAGAAAATACTACAATTTTCTTGATTTATATGAATAATAATTGTTATAAATAGTAATTAAAAATTGTTTAAACAATATTTTTTTATTTTTTTTGCATTTATGAAGGTTTTTTTAAATTTCATAAGAAATAGTTAACATCAACAAATTATAAAATAAATTAAGGAATACTGTTTTTTTAACACTTTTATGAAGTAATAATCTGGTGAATTACTGATTTGAGTGATTTTTGACGATTTTATAGTAAATTTACGAAAAAGGACGTTTTTTCCATAGGGAAACAATAGAAAATTTCATGGTCTTTGAGCGACCTCCAAATATTGTCAGATTTTAAAGTGAAAAAATAGGGGTATTTTTTTAATTCCGAACAAATTTAAGGTGTTACAGAAAAACGATTTGGACTTTTGTGTTTTTAGACCATTATACTCAATAATATGCATAACTCTAAATCTACAATATTACTTTAATAGATTACGTGAAAGCAAATCTGGGATTCTGTGTAATATGGAAAGCGACATCGAAGAAATGGAATCAGATGATTTAACGGTACTTTTTTGACATATCTTTTAATATGACTTTAACCCTTTAAGGACGGGACGAACCCTTTTTTGTACTCATTTTCAACTTTAATTTTCTCTATTTTTGGACATATATATAATTATAGGAATCACCATTTCTGACGTATTTTTTATTGCTCTTTCAGAATCTGTTATCAAAATTTACCAAAAAAAATTTTTCAGAAAGTTATGGATTTTTTTTTGAAAAAAATGAGAAATTTTGACAATTTTGTTTAAAAAATGATTCTTTTTTATATTTTCAACAATCGGAAAAAGGTTTCAACTTGAAATATCGTGTCCGTAATATCTAAGCTTGAAAATGACGAACTGTGCTTTTGAAAATTTCAAGATGGCATATCCAAAATGGCGTCGAACGAAATTTTTTTCCAATATATGAGCACACAGTGTACTCTTCATTAAAAAAATTTTTATTTTCATGACACTTAGTGTCTAAATGTTTTTTGACTTTCTAATCACAAATCTGAAATCAGATTTCAAAAATTCAAAATGGCGGATGCAATATGGCCGACAATATTTTGAAAATCGACGGGATTTGTTTAAAAATTGTCACTCGGGGGTTTTTGGGATCGCTGATCACAAATCTGAAATCAGATTTCAAAAATTCAAAATGTCGGATCCAATATGGCGAAAGATATTTTGAAAATCTACGGGATTTGTTTGAAAATTGTAACTCGGGGGTTTTTGGGTTCGCTGATCACGAATCTGCACGGCGGGTCCGAACCAAGTTCAACCCAAAGGTTAAAGCACTTTAAATTTTCTTGTGAATTTCTATGCTGTTATGTCTCCTGAGTAATTTCAGACCAAAAAGAAAAAAATCGTTAGACACATTTTTGAGAAAATCGAATTTTTATATTTTTTAAGCTAAAAACATTGCTACTCTGCAATAACTTCAACCCAAAAGTTTTGTAACTTAAAATTTTTTTAGAATTTTTATTTTTACATTATCTACTAAGTAATTTAACACAAAAGTACTCTTTAACGATACTCATTTAATTATTTATTTTTGCTGTTGTAATTTAATTATGAAAAAGTCTTACTTATAAGTTGTACGGTTGTAAAAATAAATAATACACAATCTTAAAATCGACTCAAAATTTGTTTGCTTTGTTATGGCAAAACTAAAAAGATATTTCCCATAAAAAATAAGATGAGAGACGAAAGTAAGAAAGTATTTACCTAACTATGTCTAAAAAAACAATGATATAATCAGCGTTTATTTTAATTACTGTCTTTTAATTATTTCGTCAATGTCTATAGTTAAACAAACAAATAGGGGAATTTGGGTTATTTTTGGACACATTTCTATTTTTTCCAGAGACTCTAAAAAAAATTAATTTTTCTCAAACTTTCAAATCGTTATTTTGTGGTACGATAAATAACCTTTTTCATTTGTACTAGAAATTTGACTTAATTGGTTCAAATTGTACACTCTGTATCAGTTGGCGCAAAAAACTAGTTGAGATTTTAAAAAATTTTGGGGTATTATTGGACAGTTTTGTAAATTGATAAAAAATGAAAATTATTGCTGGGAAACGTTTATTTGTTAATAAAAACGAAAGAATATATTATAATGAATAAAATAAAGTGTAAAATATCAACGAAAATGATTGATAGGCATCAAACACACAAAGTTATGTTGTAAACTGTAAAGAATTAAGTGGCCAATAATAATAAATAATACCTAACTTGGTTCGTCGAATAATTTTGTAAAAATAAACAAAACACTAAGTGAAAAAACACTTTACAAACATCAAAATTTTGTTTGCAATGATAGCGAGATAACAATGCGTCGAAAGAAGTCAAGTGCTCGATAGAAAATAAGGTTATGATAAGACGAGTCGATGTTAGTTGATGGAGACCCCAAGCATTGCAAACGGGAAAAATATCGCGCTGTCCAACAATAATCCGTGTTCAATAATACACCGACCTCCATTAACTAATTATTACTAAAACAATTTTAGTTCGGTTATTTACTTTTAATAAAAATAATGCGAGGTAAAAAAAATATACCAATTTATGTAAACAGCAGAGTCTTCAGCAAACAATACTATAAAGAATCAACTTTTCACTAAATGTATTCAATTAACCTTTTTCTCTTTTGGTTTTAAATTACTCAAAAAATAATAGTAATTAAATTTACAAGATAATTTGAAAAGTTTAGATTTTTGGGTTGAAGTTATTGCTAAGTAGCAGTGTTTTAGCATAAGAAATTTAAAAACTCGATTTTGCAAAAAATGCGTCTAACGATTTTTTCTTTTTGTCTTGAATCATTTAGGAGACATGATAGAATAGAAATTCACAAGAAAATTTGAAGTGCCTCAACCTTTGGGTTGAACTTATTTCAGACCCACCGTGTCTGATGTCAAAATTAAAAAATTTAAAATGGCGGATCCAATATGGCGGACGATATTTTTAAAATCGATCTGATTTGTTTGAAAATTGTTACTCGGGGGTTTTTCGGGTCGCTAATTACGAACCTCATGTTTAATTTAAATAAGTCAAAATGACGGATCCAAAATGGCCGACGATATTTTGAAAATCGTTTAAAGTTGATTGAAACTTCTTACTCGAATGTTTTGGGTTTGCTGATCACGAATCTGGTGTTAAATTTAAACAAAATTTTAATGGCAGATCCAAGGTGTCTGATGGTGAAGATAAACGTAAAGAGAAGAGTAATTTTTTGTTTAATATTTTGTATTTTTTAAAATTGTTTATTGTATTTTTTGTTTGTTTGTATTTTTAAAAATTATTATATAAACGGAACAGTGACAGTCATTTAATATTCGTGGAATTTTTTTAATCGATATTTACAACAATAAGCATTACAACTTTCACAAAAGTTTTGTGTTTGCATTGAACACTTGTCAACACTCCTTTTTCTTTTTTTTTTCATTTAGTGTTTGTGACGGGAAAAGTTAATATACTTTTAATAGATAAAGGACTTGAAATATTTAATCAGATGGTTTCAAACAAATCCGATCGATTTTTAAAATATCGTCAGCCATATTGGATCCGCCAGTTTGAATTTTTAAATTTTGACATCAGTTTCGTGATCAGCGACCCGAAAAACCCCAGAGTAACAATTTTCAAACAAATCCGATCAATTTTCAAAATATTTTTCGTTATATTGGATTCGTTATTATAAATTTTTGAAATCTGACTTCAGATTCGTGATTACAGAGTCAAAAAACATTTAGACACTAAGTGTCATGAAAATGAAATTTTTTTTAATGAAGCATACACTGTGTACTCATATATTAGAAAAAAATTTCGTTTGACGCCATTTTGGATCCGCCATCTTGAAATTTTTAATAGTACGGTTTGTTACTTTCAAGCTTGTGTATTAAATGTGTAAATGAGTACAAAAAAGTGTCCGTCCCGACCTTAAAGGGTTAACCAAGCACCCAAGCAGTATGTTATATTACGTGAATATCACAGTGATATCATATTGTAATATTAGTAATATTACGGGATAATATTACAGTGATATTGGCGAGATATTGAAATGTCCACCTCAAGGTAATATTAAGGTAATATTACGGTAATATTCCAGTAATATTGAGACAGTATTACTGTAATATTGAGGTAATATTACAAGATTATTTTACATTAAATATAATATTAAAAAAACTTTAGGCTGACGACTTTCGAACCTATTTAATTAAACGAAAGTGTACGCCTTAAACCTCCCGGGCACCCATCTCTTGGAATAAATTTCAGAAAATTTCCTTCATATATTACCAAAGAGATTACATGAAGAACACTTTCTGAAATTAATTCCAAGAGCTGGTTGTTTGAGAGTCTTAAGGCGTACGCTTTCGTTTACTTAAGTAGGTTCGAAAGTCGTCAGCCTAAAGTGTTTTTAATATTATATTTAATGTAAAATAATCTTGTAATATTACCTCAATATTACAATACTACTACCTCAATATTACTGTAATATTACCGTAATATTACCTCAATATCACCTTCAGGCGGACATTTGAATATCACGTAAATACTACTGCAATATTACCCCGTAATATTACTAATATTACAATATGATATCACTGTGCTTTTATGTGGTGCTTGAGCATTTATATAATACAACTATTTATATAAAAAATAATTTTCAGACATCCGAAATTGAATCGAAATCTGATGATGCAGAACCAGAACAGTTTTCTGACGCGGAATCATTAGAATCTATTCAATTCTCGTTATCTTCACACCAATGTGATGAACAAAATGGATCTGTACCGTCGTTGCCTTTGCTGCCATCCATTCCAATTGATAATTCGGAAGCTGACGATGTGGAAATGGAGGAATTTTTTGATGGGGAATCAGTAGTATCCATTCCAACCTCATCGTTCACGTTATACCAATTTGATGAACGAAATGGAACTTTACCGTCGTTGCCTTCGCTGTCATCTACTCCAATGGGTTCAGAAGCTGACGATGTAGAAATGGAGGAGTTTTTTATGCGGAATCACTAGCATCCATTCCATCCTTATAGTCCACGTCAATTCAACCTGAAGAAAGAAGTGGATCATTATCGTCGTTACCATCTCTGCCATCTACCCCAATTGGTTCTCTAATGTCGTCATTGTCATCTCTGGAAGACAACGATGATAATATTAATCTTGTTGATGACATGTCATTGGTTTCATCAATTTCATCAATCGAATTAGATAATATTGTGGTTCCCAACTTTCATATCGATTACGAATAGCTGAACGCACCTATATATGAAAATGCTACCGTGAATGGCGGAGATGCTTTATATCGAATCTTAAAGCTTTATGTTGAAAATAAGATGACAAAAAAAGCGTTGAGTGATATACTGAACACACTAGATTTTCTTTTACCTGATGACCATACTCATCCAAAGACGAAGTACATGCTTTTGAAGGTAATAGATAAAGTATTACCTCAAGCACAGAAAAATGTTATCACTAACAATAAGCACAGAATTTGCTTTCAGTGTTGCAGTTATATAGGAATATGGTCAGATAAACCTGTAGCTTTGAGATGTGACAAATGTAACAGTGATGATGTGCATAGCTTTATTTTAGAATATTCTTCAGAATTAGTAATAAAAGATGCTTTTGAAATAAGGCAGCTCTATAAACTTATCGATGACTATCGGTTAGAATGCGAACAAAATGATCCTGAAAAATTGTACGATCTAACGTCTGGATCAGAATACAAGAGATTAAAGCGCATTGCTATTCCTAACGATTATGATTTGGTCATGATTTGGTATACTGATGGTGCGCAAACTGCAAAGAGTTCTTCAAGTATATGGCCAATATTTGCACAGGTAGCACATATAGCTCCAAGGCATAGAAGAACCTTTCAGTTTGTTTGCGGATGGTATTATAGCAATGGTAGCAATCGGAAACCAAATATGAACTCATATTTATTTCCGTTTGCTAGAAGTTTGCAAAACCTGTTTATAAACGGAGTAGAATGGTACCATCCTACGTTAGATCGTACAATTCGATTGTACGAGCAACTGATTGCTCCTCTCTGCAGTTTAGATTCTCCAGCAAGATGTGCCGTACAAAATATTATGCAGTACAACGGGGAATCCGGTTGCTTTGGTTGTGAGCATCCGGGAGAAACGGCAGTAATTGGATCTGGAACAAATCGAGTATTTCCTATTCTTAAAAATGATCTTTCGATCAGGACGAATGCCCGAATGGAAATACAAGAAAGAATAGTCAATCGATTTGAAGAGCTAGATCATTTCAAAGGCGTAAAAGGTAGTTCAGTTGTATCTGAAATACCTTTTTTCGATAGAGCTATTGGTTTTGTGCCGGACTATATGCACGCCATTCTCTTAGGGGTAATGAAATTACTTCTATATCTGTGGTGTTTAAGTAAAAATCACGAAAAAGATTATTATTTAAACCCACAGATGAGAGCTAACATTCATAAAGATTTAGGGGAAATTTCACCTCCTGACAATGTAACCCGAACACCTGAAAAGCTAAGCCATTTAAAGGACTGGAAAGCCCCATATTTTAGAGATTTCCTGCTCTAATACGGACCAGTAGTACTAAAGGGTAGATTGGGTCTGCCTTATTATGAACATTTCTTATTGCTTGTAGGAGCTGTTCATATTCTATGCAAAGATGAGATCAGTAAAGAAGAGCTTGACTTAGCAGAAACTTTGCTTTACATTTTTGTAATAGATATGGAGAGACTATATGGCCGTAACAAATGTGTTTACAACGTTCACCAACTGATTCATGTTACTGATTTCGTGAGAAGGTGGGGTCCCTTATGGGTTTGGTCAGCTTTTTCATCTGAAGACGGTAATGGAGAGTTGATACGATTAGCTCATGGATCAAACAGAATCGAAGTTGAATTGTTTATTACTTTTCGTATTATACATGCTTACCGAGCAATTAAGTTCTTAATGAACATAGAAAGACCGCATGGACTCGAGACACCTGAACTGCTTGGACCACCAACTAATTATATTCTTACAAATGCCGATATAAGAACCCTTCGAACGGTGGTGCCACTGACTGACGAACAAGTTGAAGCTGGTATTCTGGTTTACAGCAGATGCAAAATTAACAATGACATATACACGTCAGATCTCTATAGTAGACAAAAAGTACGTCTGAACTCTTGCGTTTGATGGAATAAGAAAAAAATGATTGGAATGATAAAGCTTTTTATAACAGTTAATGGGTCTGTCATATGCATTCTCAGGCAACTGGTCCTATCACATGACCAGCAGCTTCAAATTAAACAACGTGAAATAGGACAAAACTTTACCCCGATTATTAAACCCGTGCACGAAACGTATTGCACACTCGCAATTCCCGTTAAAAAAATAGAAATTAAAGTAATACGTGTAAAGAGTTACGTATGTTTTTTACCAAATGATGCAAAAAGAAAATAATTCGATTTGTTAAAAATATTGTTTATTAAAGGTTTTTCAAAACAATTTACATTCTAATAATCTTAGACTTCTACGAATATATTTATAACTAAGTTCAAGTTTCTGCGATTTTTATAGACGAATTTTATTAAAAATAAGTTAGTTAATAAACAAACTAAACCACCAAGTTAAAGTGGGCAAAAAAATTGTACTCGTTAAAAATGGTGGTATGTATTTTGCTAAATAATGCCCATATTTTACTGTTCATGTTATTATCAAAATTTAAACACATATATGGAATATCTTCAACAGCATTTTAAAACCTGGTCAACTGAAATTGTATAAAAAAATAGTTCAAATAAATATTATGAATTATAAAATAAAGTTACAAAATCCACTTATTTAATAATAACAAATAAAACATTTTGTTCCATCTAAAATTTTTCTATTTAGAGTTAACTTTCCCGAAGAAGTTTTCGGGGATCTCACTGGACATCAGTTGGGCACTTAAGGTAAATGATATAGTCGATTTTCATAATTTGAGGTTAACTTCCCCGAAGAAGTTGCCGGGAGTTGCCTGGAACATCGGTTGGGCACTTGGGGTAATTATATCTGGAGCGATTTAAAAAAGTCAATAGCTCGGAGTGTGTGTACTGCAAGTTCCCAGTGGACGACCCAGAGCACACACTCTTCAGCTGCAAGCGTTGGGACGCGGAGAGGCAGGTTATGTTTACCGGCGTTAATCGCAAGGTTACACCGGAGAACATGATCCCGCTTATGACTCGCTCTCCCGAGGATTGGCGAACCATCGAGACCTTCATACATTATGTTATGAGGGTCAAAGACCTCGATGGCCGCCAAAGAATAGAGGTCCCGTAGAATAAGGGAGAAAGGCGCTTTGGCGACAGAGGAGGGGATATAAGACTACTCCCGATGGCAATACGCGCGAAAAGTGTTAGCCGGGAGTGGTCTTAAGGTCCCCAAATAAGGGTGTGTTTTTAGCGGGTCGGCAGAACATCGCCACCCCCGCATAACCCTGTAGTACGGGGAACAGGGTACCTGAAAGCAAGTTTTCACATCCTACGCAAAAAAAAAAAAAAACACCAAGTTAAAGTGGGCAAAAAAATTGTACTCGTTAAAAATGGTGGTATGTATTTTGCTAAATAATGCCCATATTTTACTGTTCATGTTATTATCAAAATTTAAACACATATATGGAATATCTTCAACAGCATTTTAAAACCTGGTCAACTGCAATTGTATAAAAAAATAGTTCAAATAAATATTATGAATTATAAAATAAAGTTACAAAATCCACTTATTTAATAATAACAAATAAAACATTTTGTTCCATCTGAAATTTTTCTATTTACAGTTAACTTTCCCGAAGAAGTTGTCGGGGATCAGACTGGACATCAGTTGGGCACTTAAGGTAAATAATATAGTCGATTTTCATAATTTGAGGTTAACTTCCCCGAAGAAGTTGCCGGGAGTTGCCTTGAACATCGGTTGGGCACTTGGGGTAATTGATATAGTCGATTTTCAGAATTTCAGCTTAACTTCCCCAAATACGTTGTCGGGAGTCACCCTGGACATCAGTTGGGCACTTGGAATAATAAAAAAGTCGATTTTCATAATTTAAGGTTGACTTCCTCGAGAAATTGTCGGAAATCGACCTGCATATCGGTTTGAAACTTTGGTTCATTTAAGCTATTGATTTTCCTTATTTGAGGTTAACTTTCCCGAAGAAGCTGTTAGGAGTCGCCCTGGACGTCAGTTGAGCACTTGGGGTAATTGTTAAAGTCGATTTGCATAGTTTCAGGTTAACTTCCCCAAAGAAGTTGTCGGGAGTCGACCTGGACATCGATTGTGACCTTTTTTCAATTTAGGCTTTTGATTTTCATAATTTGAGATCAACTTACTCGAAGAAGTTGTTGGGAGTCGCCCTGAACATCGGTTGGGCACCTGGGGTAATTAATACAAACGATTTTCATAATTTTAGGTTAACTTCCCCGAAAAAGTTGTTAGGAATCGACCTGGACATCCCTTGGTCACTTTAGTTAATTGAATCTTTCGATTTTATTTATTTAATGGGAAATTTCTCAAAGAAGTTGTCGGGGAACGACCTGGACATCGGTTGGGCACTTAGGGTAATTGAAATAGTCTATTTTCATAATTTAAGGTTAAATTTTCCGAAGAAGTTGGCGTGGAACGACCTGGACATCGGTTAAACACTTGGGGTAATTAATATAGTCGATTCTCATAATTTGAGGTTAACTTTTTCGATGAAGTTGTTGGGAGTCGCCCTGGACATTAGTTGGGCACCTGGGGTAATTAATATAGTCGATTTTCATAATTTGAGGTTAACTTTCCCGAAGAAGTTGTTGGGAGTCGCCCTGGACATCGGTTGGGCACTTGGGATAATTGAAATAGTCGATTTTCATAATTTATGGTTAACATCCCCGATAAAGTTGTCGGAAATCGACCGGCAGATCAGTTTGACACTTTGGTTAATTTAAGCTTTCGATTTACTCTATTTGACGTTAACTTTTTCGAAGAAGTTGTCCGGAATCGACCTGTACATCGGTTGGGCACTTAGGATACTTCTAGAAAATTTATGTAATTCGATATAGAATTTATATAGAATTCGATATAGAAATCATATAGAATTCTATATAGAATCTTTGTAAAATTCGATATAGATTTCTATTTCGAATTTCTATAGAGTGGTTTCTATAGAATCGTTCCGCGTGGGGTGTTACGATCAGACTATATTTTTCTTTGTTTTATTCTTACTTATACATAAATAAAAATAATGGTATTCTGTATACAGAATCTTAAGTAATGTTTGACGAGCATTCTGTAAAATATTTACAATTTCTAGACAGAACATAATACATTGAGAAGAAATTAAAATAGAGCACAAATAACTGCATTCGGATGCACGTGCAGCCTTCTTTTCGGTCACGAACTCACGTTATTGCCCGATCATAAGGAATATTAGCACATTGTTCCAAACGACTTCGAAGGTTTATACTTTACGCGACGATACAAAATGTTAAAGTACCAACGTAATTAAACGGTACACGTCTTTTCATTCGTCAACGGAGATGTAACCCCTCCTACTTATCTAGAAAAGACCTGATCCGGGTTCAACCACTCTTTCTTGTCACATATTAACAACACAAATGCAGATTTCATTTCTATCAAAGTTGGAGGATATTCCACACCCTTCGATCAGATTTCTCCAGTTCTTTGACGTGAAAAGATCGGTTTTCTTATCCCGTCGACGGTAACGCCCTACGCGACGATACTCTAGAATTTGGCTTTGATCAACGCGATATAAGTATAACGCTTTAACAAAGGGGATCACCTCAACCAATGCAAATAGACTATCCGACGGCAAGTAGACGTAGAAATTTTGAACTTGGTTACGGCTTTTAAATTGTTAAATTTCGGCAACGATAACGAACAATAATTTTTGCCGCGAGTTCAACACACAAAAACTCAAGTTGTGCTACGCGCATCCTTGCTGCATATAGGTAAGATTTAAGACTATGTTATAACACCAAAAACTTACACCTATTATTGTATCTCATTTTTATTATCTTTTATAATAAACATTTATTATACTCTATTCCTATTTTATCTCTTTCCTACTATTTGTAAATCTTTATTATTGTAAACTTCCTAATCAAGAACAGAGTAATAATAACAGCTCCCGTAAAGCTGAAGCAGTAAGTATCTCACTCAAATAAAATACACAAGCCTTACCAACTTGTGCGAAAAAGCTAAAACAACTCCGAACGTAAAATCAAAACTTACATTTTTGGTCACGCACTGTTACTGAATCGTAACAGTTAGCTTTTCTGGTGGCAGCTGTGGGATAATTGCCAAAAATTTTACATTGTTCTTGGTTCAAAAATTTCTTTTAGGCTTCCATCTCTAACAAAACTAATCACTCTAATTATCCATTCTAAAACTTTCTATTTCAAAATTCTCCTTTCAACTATCCAGTGTAATTTTTAGAGAACTAATTTACTTGAATTGTTTAAGGGTAGACAAGTTTCTGGAGACGAGCAGTGGGTTGTTGTGGGTGGAAATTTCAGGTATACGTATATATAGTTGCTATTTCTCACCCAACGACCCACTGACAGCCTTCTAAGCCGAGATAAATGAACTCGAGTCGAACCTGCGAGAATCCAAGCTGGATGTTCTCGTCACAGGTGACTTTAATGCAAAGTCACCAGACAGGGCGAGACAAGGCTCGACGATAGAGGAAACTAGATCGCAGAACTGGTCTCCAGAAACAATCTGATGGTTGTCAACCGGGGTCAGAAATGGACGTTTAGGAGAGACTATAATGTCGGGTCAATTATTGACCTCACATTTACAATGTCTCTCCTAAACAAGTGGATAAAAGATTGGCGGGTCTCTGAGGATAACACCGAAAGTGACCACCAGTATATCAAGTTCTCAGTCTAAGGGAGAGACACACCTGGGACAAAAAAACAAGTAGCTTCCTATAAGAACGGTCCTAGGTGGAACATTAAGAAATTGGACGTTGAAAAGTTCGGCCGGTCCCTTGCAGAATCCCGCCTCATTGAGGAACTGGGATGGGTGAAGAGGCCGAACAATCTGGACGGAGAGGTGCGGACGGTGAGGAATATGATTATCACCGCATGTGACGCGTCAATGCCGCATCGTAGAAGCACTACTCCCAGAAGACGTAACGTATACTGGTGGTCAGAGGAGCTGGCCTCTTTGCGAAAAGCATGCGTCAGGGCAAGAAGGATATATACCGGCTCTAAGGGAGATGCTCTGCTAAAGGACGCATATAAAGAGGCCAAAAGGATCCTCCAGAAGGAGATCCGCGCGGCACAGAGAAAGTGTTGGAAGGACCTAATCGAGGACGTCGAGAAGGACCCATGGGGTCTCGGCTACAAAATCGTTACCAAGAAACTGGTAACGAAGCAAAAGACCCCCGGCCTTGACAATCCTGATTGGGTTCGAGAAATCATCAGGGCCTTGTTTCCACCTGCGCAGCCATGGCCTAGGACCGACTGGAGTGCCTGTCAAGTCGGTGAGGGGGAACTCTTCACTCTTACAGAACTTCACGAAGCCGGTAGAAGATTGAAGCCGGGCAAAGCGCCCGGAATCGATGGGATAAGCAACGAGATCCTTAAACAAGTGATCGCTGCTTCACCCCAAATTCTTTTAGATTGCTTCAACAACTGTCTGAGAAGAGGAGAGTTCTTCCGCGACTGGAAAGAACAGAGGCTGGTCCTCCTAAAGAAAGGTAACAAACCTCTAGATAACGTCTCATCCTACAGGTTAATTTGCCTGTTATATACGATGGGCAAACTTCTGGAGGACATGGTTCTGCAGAGGATGCAGCTTCACCTGACCGGAGAGAATAGTCTATCCGAAAACCAGTTTGGTTTCCGCAAAGGCCTGTCCACAGTTGATGCTATTCAGAAAGCTGTGGACCTAGCCAAAGAAGGAAAGAACAAACTGGGCCCCGGGAAAAAAAAGAGCTTCTGCGCGTTGGTGGCAATAGATATAGGCAACGCGTTCAATACCGTAAGATGGGAGGATCTCATCAAGTCGATGAGAAACAAAGGAATACCGCCCTACCTGTTGCGGATAATCGATAATTATTTCAGCGACAGGTGGTTTATATACGAGGGTGACACCTGCAGTCTGAAGAAAGAGATGCATAGAGGTGCCCCTGAAGGCTCGAAGATAAGACCATTCGTGTGGAATGTCTCCTATGATGACTTCTTGCGAATGGGCCTGCCCCAAGGCGCGGTGATCATCGGCTTCGCGGACGATGCGTTGATCGTATGCACCGCTGAGACCGTAGAAACTCTCGGACTATTGGTAAACGAATGTCTGCGACTAGCAAAGAGATGACTGGATGCCAGAGGTCTTCAAATGGCCCTGGATAAAACCGAAGCTCTGATGGTCACAGACAGACGTAATTATGAACTTCCCCGGATCGAAGTAGAAGGATTCGAGGTCAAGTGGAGCGACCATATAAAGTACTTGAGTGTGGAACTCGACAGGTACCTGAATTTCAAACACCACATCGCTGTGGCGTCAGATAAAGCCGCCCAACGGGCATTAAGCATAGCACGCTTAATGCCGAATGTTGGAGGGCCATCCGAGCAAAAGAGGCGAGTATTGGCGAGTGTCGCTCACTCTGTGTTGCTATATGCAGCACCCGTGTGGGCCCCTACTCTGCGACAGGAAAGATGCCAGACCATCTTGAACCAGGTGCTTTCCGCGCAAAGAAATGTTACTGCGCGTATTATTTCGGCATATCGGACAGTACCTACGAGTGCTGCTCAGGTCCTTGCCAGCGTCCCGCCAGCAGACCTTTTGGTGCAAGACAATAGACCCAGCAAGGACCAGATTCGTCGAGAAGCGAGAAGCAGACTCGTCGCAAGATAGCAAGCGAGATGGAACAGGGAAGAGACGGGCCGGTGGACTCACCGCCTAATACCCAATCTCGAAATATGGATTAATAGGAGACACGGAATGGTCTCCTCTTACTTGACGCAAGCGTTTACAGGTCACGGATGCTTCGGCTCGTACCTGGAGCGCTTCAAAAAACGAGAAAGTGCGGAGTGTGTGTACTGCCGTTCCCCAGAGGATAACGCAGAACACACATTCTTTATATGCAGTAGATGAAACGATCAAAGACAGGTTATGTTCACCGGTGTGAATTGCGAAGTTACATAGGGAAACATGATCCTGTTAATTACCGAATCCAAAAAGAAATGGCGACACAACGAGACCTTTATACAATACGTTATGAAGGTCAAAGATTTGGATGGTCACCAAGAAAGGTAGTTTCCCTGAAGCCGAGGAACAAATCGCTTAGGCGATAGAGTTGGGATATGAGACCACTCCCGAAGGCGATACGTCAACTATTGACTCTCCCCTGGAGTGATCTTCAAGGTCCCCAAATATGGGTGTGTTTTTAGCGGGTCGGCAAAGTACAGCCAACCCCGCATAACCTTGTAGTGCGAGCTACAAGGTACTTGGTGGCAAGTTTTCACATCCATCGCAAAAAAAAAAAAAAATTACTTGAATTGCCTGTTTTGAAAGTATTTTTTTTACCACAATTCATTTTACCCATTCGCTTTACACTTGTCATGAGAAAACATTCCATTGCAATACCGTTTATTGCAATACCATACAATTACCCTAATCACCCCTTGTCAAAAACTATAGTCACACTTGGTTTAATCACTAAATAAACCCCAAATAAGTGTTTATAAAACTTCATTAAACGAATTTAGTCGACAGCACAGATTTCTGATTATAAATTAACACCTTTGATAGCACACAAAAAAATTTGTGAAGGGAACATAACTGATTTAAAACCAGTATTTCTATTGTTTGATGATTTGTGTCAGTGAACTTGAGTGCGTAAAAATATCAAAGAATCTTATACTAACCAAAACGGTCGTGACAAAGATTGAGATATTTTGAATGTCTGAATTTTAATTATAATTAATTTTATTTTTGTATGATTGAAAAAATAAAAGTTTTTTTTTTCTACCAAACAATAGTTATATCTGACATATTTTGGTAAAACTTGTTATTTTTGTTTTACAACAATACGTCTTCTCGTATTTTGAAACCTAGCCTAACATTTAAATCAAATGTGACCACACCTAAGTCTAAAATTGTAATATATGGAACCAAATAAAAGAAAAAGAAATAGTGAAACACACAAGAAAAGAATTATTGAACGAAAATGGAAAAAAATTTAAACGAGACATATTTCCAGACTGGCCAGAAACTCGTCCCGAAACAGACCCTGAAAACGTAGTCAATAAGGAACAACAGGTTAATTCTTTAATTGCCGAATTAGAACTAGAGCTGCAAGAGCATACCCAAAAATTAAATTCACAGAATAAATCAAATTTCTTTAAATCCACTCTTTAAATCTTTAACTCAGGCTTCTTGTTCTAAAAACTATTTTTCTAATTTTAACAATTTTAGAATAAAACTAATTGAACGCCTAAAATTAAACAATGACGGGCGACAATAAATGAAAATATTTATTGATGAAATGGCAACAACGAGTTCGCAAACTATCCCTCAAGCAAAGCAAAAGACACGTAGATTTTCTTTTTAAGAGAATAATAAGGAACATATTTCCAGGTTGTACTGAAATTCCTCCCGTAACTCACCCAATAAAATTAGCACAAAGAAATATAAACTTAACCTGTTTACTTGATAATTTAAAACAAGGATTCCAGAAATATAACGAGACTTTGAAGCAAAATAAGCTTCCAGATAATAAATATGTATTCTTTTTACCCTATGTCCCAAAATAGAACGTTTATAAATTCATACCTTCCAAAAATAGACATTGTTACTAATTTTGATTTTCCATAGGGAGACATTAAGACTCTAAGGTATCCAAAATCGATCCTCGAAGAATTAACTGTTGAGTATAATTTATAAAGACCAATCTATTCAATACACCACAAAACTGGACCTGCACATAGAAGAACATTTCTCGTGAAGTGTGTAGTCGAAGATTTTTATGAACACAATTATTTTAAAGAAATAGGAAACAGTGAAAAAAGAATTCTTTATTCAGAACACTCAGCCGCGAGGAAAATATTAGAATCCCTACACAAGGTTTACTACTTTAGTGAGGAAAAATCGGAAATCCCCGTTAAAACTTTTGCTATAATCTCCCCAAGTGACAACCCGATCCAATCAAAATTAAAACTTTATAAGTGGAGTAATTGCTGCGAATTCTGTTTCCTACGCGGCAACACTTTTCCCTCTTGTTACAAATTACGATTGCGCAACAAGTCAAACATTTTACAAAAACAAAATAAATACATTTATTTTCATATATATTTCTTTTTCTTCAGGGAAAACCCCAACAGTAACATAAAACATTTAAATCAAACTCTTTAATAACAGACACTTGTTTTTATGCTGTGATATTACTATGAACTGAGCTCCTCTAAAATTTATTTTTTTGATATTTACAATTGAAAAATTATTTTCTGCAAATTCTTTTTTGAATTTATAATTTTTCACCCTTTATACCATTGAACTTTTCTTATTGACTGTAAGGATCTTCAAGTTCATGAGTCCGAGTTTATCTCATCTACGCGCGTGAATCACACACTGACCTAATTACGTGCAGGCAGCCACTCATTAGGGCCGATCAACATTAACTTTGTATGAGTACTCTTGAACAATTAGAATTTTTACGGCTATCTCAAATAACCATGCCTCGTCACGATGATAAAAATAAAGGTGAAGAAAGCGGAAATCTCCCACCCCTAAATAATCGTGGAGAAACTTTAGGTACAGAAATAGACCACAATATTACTACAGAAATGGTCACAAACATGGCGGAATGCATTGCATTACAACAAGGTATATTACATGTACCGTATTTCGACGGTAAAAATCCACGGGTACGCGATTTTATCCAGGATATCATAAATGAAGCAGCCTACGTCCCTGTAGAATGTCAAAAGAAATATGTAAAGGCAATCTTAGGACGCCTCAAGGGCGTTGCTAGAGATAGCGTACGCGAACTAACAATTGATACGATAAAAGATTTAATTCAACATCTAAAAAAACGCTTTTTTAATACCAAATCATATGCATGGTACTTACAGAAAATAGCTTCCATTAGAATGAGAAGAGGAGAGGGAGTCAATGAATTTTTCGATAGACTTTCCCTCCTCTGTTCAGGAGCGGAAGCAGCGTTGGAGGAAAAATATCAAGCGCAAGCAGCAACAATGACCGCACCCCTCCGAGACTGTGCTCTAGAAGCCTTTATCCGAGGCTTACCAGACGAAATGTCAACCAATGTTGACGTAAGAAATCCTAAAACCTTACAAGACGCTCTAGAAGCTGCTTTGCATGTGGAAACTCGACAAAGGGAACAATTTCATGGCCCCAGTGCTTACCGCGTATCGAGACAAGACCAGCCCGACCACCCCCTCGACCAAATAACAAGCCAACAACAACCGATAAATATTTTGAAAAATCCTTAATTGAACCATTCGAAAGCTCCATATTCTCTCCCCCTTCACCCGTATCCTTTCTACCCTTATCCTAGTCCCTACCCGTTTTACTTACCACCATTCCCACCTCCTCATGATCCAATGAACTACCCTTAAAAGCCTACAGCATCTACTTTCTTAACACCACCTCGTACTTCATCCCTAACATCTCTTAAACATCCTGAAAATTTAAACTACAACAACGTTCGATGGACCGACGCGACGTCGAGTGATGCAAAAGTGAAGCGTCTAACAAGTGTAAAATTCCTTTCAAATCTATAAATATATTTCAATCAGTTGGAGAATATTATGAATCTCCAGTTATTAAAGTTTCAGCCCCAGAATTTAGAAATTATAAAGCCCAATTTGTACTCTACACAAGTGCAGATATCAATATAATAAAATTAAATCAACTTAAACCTTAATTGTTAGTTAATCCAATTCATTGAAATATGTTAAAAAATGTGGAATTTTTAATGTTTTACAAAAATTGAAATTACTCTTGAAATAATAAAGGTTTTTTAAAGTTGCTATGCTTGTTTTAAAGAGAATTCACTGGAAAATAACATTTTTGTTTAAGCATTAATGTGCAATTTTTTCCTAGCATATGCAAGGCTCGGAAGTTGGACCAAAAAATATAAAAAAATTTTTGTTTATATCTTGATATCAAATACAGCTATATAAAATATACCAAGGTCATAATTGTCAATATCTTTCGAAAGAAAGTAATATAACATATATATTGGAATTTTAAAAATTATTTTTATGTCAAAATAATGTCTTCAAAATTTTATAAATTTTTTGGTCCAACTTCCGAGCCTTGCATATGCTAGGAAAAAAAGTGCACATTAATGCTTAAACAACAGCGTTATTCTCCAGTAAATTCCCTTTAAAACAAGCATTGGAACTTTAAAAAACCTTTATTATTTCAAGAGTAATTTCAATTTTTGTAAAACATTAAAAATTCCACATTTTTTAACATATTTCAATGAAAAATTGACTAAATCACTTCACTCAGGGCTTATTTTCCTCAAAATTTTATCTACTTTAAGGAAATAAACACAGAAAAATTTTAATAATTATACTTTGTACGTTTAAAGACGTTTTTCAAACCTTAAAAAATAGGTGGACTAACAATTCCCGACGGTACTGTACATTGACAATTAGAAAATCACTTGTAAAATTCCATGTTGGGTGGTCAGATTTTCCTATTATGACTGACGGAATATTAGAAAGAAATTATCTTCGACAAGAAAACAGTAAAATATCTTTTTGGCATAACACTATTGTAAATATTTCAGATCCTATTAACCCTATTCCTTTCGTTGGCCCTGAATCTTTGAATTTAGAACTCAACAATGATTGTCAAGGAAAAATATCTATACTAACACGCGCAGCAGAGAAGAAATCTGAGACCCTCTCATCTCTGAATAAAACTACTACTACTAAAGATAAAAATTTTAAACCAGCTATAATGCGTTTGACTACCAAAATAACAAAAAATATACCAGGTTCAAAAACAACGCTTTCAACTTCTAATTCCGTTCCAAATTTCAAACATTTTCACGAAAGTGATAAAACGCAACTAATAAAACTTTTAGGTTCGAAAAATGAAAACCTTCCACCCTTAAGTTCAAATTATATTGCCGCACCTTCCAGATTGTCCGATCCCAGTAATGTCCATATTGACAATGTACAAAATTCAACCCCCCATTATGAAAATTTCAAGAAGTCCAAAAATTCTATTCCGACAGATAGGAAAAAAGTAAGTGTTCTTCTGCGATTATTTTCAACAGCGGATTCTTGTAAATCACTTTCACCAAGTAAAATCACTCCTGTTGATGTCTACCCAGAACAATTTACCGATGGAAAAGAACGCGAGACTCAAATCCAATCAGAAATAGACCCATTTATTCCATGTACTGCTGTTTCTGAAAAAGAAGAAGATCATGAATTACTTGAAAAGGCTGAAAATATAGATGCCTATAATACAAAAGGCGGAGACATTGAACTAGAAAAAATAATTCAAAATTTTATCAACCAAACTAAACAATCAAGCCCAGAATTCAAGAATAAAGTTATAACCGACAAATTATGTTTATCGGAAGACGAAGAACAATCTGTGGAATATCAAAACAACGAATTTGAGTGTGAAAAGATAGAGAAACAGGCCTGTAGATCACGTATTGAATCATTTATTCATGAGTCACTAGACGTGACACGTACTAAAGAAGCTGAATCTCGTCTCCCGCGACGAACTGACCCCCCTGATAAACCATCAAGTCTTAAAAGTATGGTACATTCTTTAGACGGATTCAATTACATGCACAAAGGATTATACTCTCGCAATGTATTTATTCAAAGAAGCTCAGAAAATCTTATTTACAAGCTAGATAATTATGTCCATTTTACTTCCAGTGATTGCGAATTTTTGACTCCAATTGACAAAGTTTTATCAAATTATGAAACTATAGACGTTAAAAAAATAAAACAAGAACAACCCAAACTTATAGTTATAGTGCAAAGTCATTCGATAAAAAATAAGATAACTTTATAACATAGAAAGAATTAAATCGCAAGGTGCGGTACTTATCTAGTTTATATTTCTTTCCTTTTTTCGAATAATGGAGAACACGTTTTCTGATGTATCCTTAGTCAATTTATCCACGGTCAGGATAGTCAGGATTGTTGGATGAAAAATTTAAGAAGCGCAGATTTTTCACGACAGGACTATATTCCTTCTACCACAAAGCAACAAAAGATAGAAGGAAGATGCGATGATATTTTGCGAAATTCTAGCGCTGAGACACCAATCCTCTCATTTAATCGACGACCTGATTGGCTTTATAGATTTGCTCCACGAGCTCCCAGACAAACGTATTTTGGAATCACACTTTTTTCCATATATTATACAACTAGAAATTAATAACTTACCCCGTGAACGGGTCGAAAAACTGCACGATGCACCGCGACTCTTGCGATTCTAACACCTTAAGTAATGAGTGGGACATTCTGTCATAATCATGACAATTCGGAATTTGACGAACTCACACGATTTTTCATTCATACCAGTATTTATAGTTTTAAGGGCCACTGGCCTTACGATCCCTTACAGGTGACAACAGAAAATCATTTCGAATATCTATGCCGGGGAATTATTTAGTTGAATCACTTTGTTGAAATTTTAAGAGAGATATTTTATGAAGACTTTATAACAATCACTTTGTGTTATGGAAACTATTCTCTTTTACATTTATAATCTTTTAATCTAAATAATTAAAGCGAAAGCCTAACTTTTAAACCAAGTTACCATGTCATGTTAACATAAGAAAAACTAACATCATGTTAAATACACATGAAACAAATTTAAAACAAAAAAAAAACTTTTCGTTTAGCAACCACAATGTACTTAAGTTAAAACTATCATTTTACTGAAACAATTCAAACCCATATTGGTATTTCATTAGTTTGGGTTTTAGTAAAAGAAACATATCGAACAAAATATAAACATCACGTACTCTGCTAACGCCGTTGAGTCAGTAAGACATGACCTTGACATACGTCATACTGTACTAGAGGCAATATATTCAGAGTGACTCTAAATCTTAATAATCTTTAAGCCTATTTTCACTTAACTAAAATGTGTTATTATTATTTTTACTTCTTCGCTTATAATTATTACTATTGTTTATATCTATTTATTTATTTGTATATTCTTCTTGGATACCTTGTACTTTATAACAAGTATCATTACTTATAATATATCTCCAAGTATACCATAAATAAAAAAAAATAAATTTAGATAAAATTGAAAAAAAAATATATATAATTTTTGTGTAAAATTTTTTTTCTAACCTAACACATGTTGTTTATAAATTATTCAATAACACTTTTGATTTTTTATTAAATTTTAAATACGAAATTGTGACTTAATAGAATAATATTTGAGGATATATAAAATGTAGTTTATCAATTATATAGAAACAATTATTATCCAAATTAAAAGTTTTTTTTTATTATAATGTTGTCAACTAATATATGATTGATAATCATGTATCAGCCGGGACGCCGATACTCTAAGAGGGGAAGGCTTCTACTTAAATACAAAAAAAAAAATTTTTTTTAACTATATAACAAATAAAATTTTCAAAACGCATTAGATAAATTGCATGAATGCACTGTTGAAAAATTTAAAATATCCTTAAATTGGATTACAAAGGTTTCATTTTAATCTAAAATTTATATTGGTCAGGAATGAATCCTTGCGGCTTATTTGTGTGCCAAACGGTTTTCTATGTTTGCTTTTAATAATGCATGTAAAATATTTAACAAATCAAGTTATGGTATATTCCTGACAGATGCAAAATAATAATAATAATAATAATACTAGAAGCTTGCATTTTATTTGCTTTTAGAATTATTTAACCAAAATTAATAAAACCAATCTATTAATATAAATAAATCTATTTAACAAAATGTTGCGGACGACTTATGAGAAACAAAATAAAAGCTAAAATAAAATAATCGTTTACGTTTCAATATCTTTAGAAATTTCATCACCTTACTAAAACGCACCTGATTGTATCCCCTCTTACTGCTAATATTATTGCTGTTACTTACATGCATGTGTGCACAGATGTGTGCACATATAATTGAGCAATGATGTTAATCAATGAGTCAAATTTATAAATAATAATAAGTCATGTTATAACTTTTTTTTATCGCCAAAGACGCTGATATCTTAAAAGAGAAAAACCTAATTTCTCTATGTTATGAAACTCTAAATCTCAAATTTAGTCATCTATTCATGAACATGACTAATAACCGAAATGAAAATTAATTTCCATCCATTTAAACATTAGATTAAAGAGGACCCCCAGTATTTTTCAAACTACCCAGCAAACAAATTGTGACATAACACTTACACAATTTTGTTACAATGAAGTGAAATGAAGTGATAAATATTGGTTTTCAGATGTATTAAAAAATTATTCTAAATGATTATATATATATTATATATCACAGTTGCGTTACATGTAGTGTAACCATGTTACATCACAGTTACTTAACACTTCAAAGTTTTGTAACAATATGATATCTGTTGCATAACAAAATTATTTTGTAACGTTGTTGCATTATAGTTGCATAACTGTTATATAACATACTGATCTTTAAAACTTAGAAAAAGCATTGTTACATAAGTGCTATTAAACAATAATCTCTTAACAAAGTTACATATCTGCTACATAATCTTTCTTATCACAGCCGCTACACCTATATTACGACATTTTTAGTCACAAGTTAATCACTTATGATATCACACGTGATTTTCAGTGATGTAGCTGTTACATTGATATTATGTCGCCGTGTTTGTTAGGCAATGGCCCAAATTCAATGATTTTTTTTTTCATACTGATCTACAACTCGCACACACAATAAAAATAAAATAAAAATTAACAAATGATTATAATACTAACCACCTTTAATTTATACATGCCTTTACACATTAAAATATTATACGCGCATTTATGCACGAGGCACTCTAGTTTCTCGTTGTTCGTTCTGATAATACTAACCTCTTAAAGAAAAAAGAACGAGAAACGAAAATAAACGAAATTAAAATAAACATTTTCATTACAATCTCTTCAAAATTTTATTTTTTCTATAATGTATTCGTTCCTACTTTTTATTCAAGGATATTTCGATAATTAATCTAATCTTAATCCAAGATATATTAACTGGAGTATTTGAAAATAAGCATGCATTCAAATTTGCATGCCGACCACTTATAAACATCATTACATTTGATTTTACAAAAAACAATTGTATCTTTTAAAAGCTTAAAACCTAATGATTCTTAAATTATATTGTATTAAAACATCAACGATTCTATTGGGATATATTTCAGTATTGATCTTCGATTATTAAATTATTTAAATAATTTACCAATTGCTAAAATTGTTAGTTACAAAAATAAAATAACAGAAGAAAACAAAATTTATATAGAGATATGATACAATAAAATAACGTATTTTTTTATATATTAAGAAAATATAAATGATACAAACTGGACCTTGTAAACAATTCATACGAGCTAATTGTTGTTGCGCATACGCGTGTAAAGCAAGGATGCGCAAAATTTTAGGCGTAGGCACATATTTACAAACTATACAAACGATGCCTTAAAATTTAAACTAAAGCGTTACACTTTTGATAAAACGTTAGAGCAAAAATTATTAGTTACATAAGTCGGTGTGTTTAGTCGTCGTTACTTTCTGTACTATAACGATAGGAAGCAAATAAATATTTAACCTTTTCCACAGAACCAAAAGGGTGATACGGTATTTTGTGCTGTTAAAATTCGAATATCCAAATTTTGATATTTTAATTATATATAAGCATGAATAAACTCTTGACAAACAATACTCACTCTTCACGTAATATTCCCTGATCTTGTAAAATCTTTTTTGGAATCAGATACTATTATTGTTATTTATGCTTCTGTCAAAACACGACAACACTAATTAAGGCTGTTGGAAGGAGAAAATTTGCAGTGGTCTTCAAACACTTTCCCCTTCGCTGGTCGAAAATTTGGACTTATGAATTTTTTTAAAAAAACCCAGACACTTTTTTGAAAAAAGGGCTCTGGCTGACCATAGTATTTGAGATAAGGAATTTTTTAAACCTTTGTTTTACTCGAACCGGTGTTCCAACGAGCGTCAAAATGATCCCCCGTTTTGACATTGACAGATTTTCTGTAGAAGATGGCCGCCCCACGTCACCTGATCATATGGCAGGCCGGAAGTAGCGTCACCGTTACCATGGATTCCACTCGGGCTATGACAAGATGGACTCCGCACTCTGTTTACGATCTGTCAATTTTGATGTCGAACGTGAAGATAATTTTCTCGCTCGTGGTGAAATTGTGTTTCTCAAATTCCCCATTCCCTGCGAAGTTTGGTAAAAAAGTAATTTTCCTGTATAAAAGTGTCTAGTGTTTTATAAAACAAACGGCAACGATCGTGTGAATTTGTAGTGTTTTTATATCTATGTCTCGTTTTCTTCGAAAAGTGTTCACACACTGAGAAAAACAGGAGTCTTTCTTGATTAATAATTCCACTATTACCCCTAATTCATAAAATTCCAGCAAGTTTCTTCAATCTTTTTATTTTTCAATCAAATTCTGGGCAATGGTTTTATCAAGCACTATACTCTGACTTGATTAAATATTGACATTGACACATTTTCTGACCCGTCTGCTACAATCTGTCAGTTTCAATGACAAATTTGAAATTAATTTTTCCACTCATGAAAATGTCTATTCGTGAAAAATTAATTTTTCCTAAATTCCTCATTCCCCAAAATTTGACAAAAAAATAATCATCATATTAAAAAGTGTCCAGTGTTTTGTAAATCGAGACACTTTTATGGAAAAAATATTTTTATTGACAATGTTTTTGAGATAAGGAAATTTTTCAATGTTTCTTTTATGCGAACAGATGATCTCACGAGCTTCAAATTTATCTCCCGTTTCGACATTCACAGATTATTTGTATCGTCTGCAACATAAACATTAACATAACATAAAATGTCTATTCCTATTAAATAAATTTTTTCCAAATTCCTAATTTCCCAAACCTTGAGAAAATCATAATCATACTTTCAAGAACGATTCTACTATTAGAGTTTTATGCAACAAACGTCAAAGAACTTGTGTTATTTATAAGTCAGGTTGCATTTGAAAAGTTTTTCCTGACAGAGAAAAGCAGGTTTTTTTTCTTTTTTATCTTTTTCATTCTTCCTCTTATTTGTAAAATTCCAACAAGTTTCTATTTCTCTTTTTTCAAATAAAATTCTCGGCATTGTATTTATCCAGCAGTCCCCTGACTTATCACCCTTATTCCACGACAAGCCAAACATTTACCATATATTTCACAATTTTTTATTTCTTAATCAAGAGATTTGTTCGGAAAAAAATCTCTGTGTTGCCAAACTTTATGCAATAACAAATTTTTCTACATGTTTCTTTTCTACTAAGAGATTAGAGTTCCGAAGAAGTAATATTACCTGGAGAACGGTAATGAGAACGAGAATATAACCGGGAACATAACCGACCAAAATTCTAATAGAGAATTGATAAGAATTTAAATTTTTTATTTATTTATCAAATTAAGTCAAATTTTCTCAATCAAAATATGAAAATAGAATCTATAGTGTCATTCTTATTTATAATGATTTGAATTTCAATTATGTTAATAGTAATATGTATTTTAATTACTTTATCTTCGACAATAAAACAATTTCATTATTTATTGAAAATTTCATATTATTTATGGCAAAATGAAATTCACTCTTTTAATTCACCATTATTATTTTATTCTGCAATTATTATCTTCAATTTTTTATCATTTTCGTTATTTATCTGAATTAATTTTCTAAATTTTTAATTACTTTCATCATATATTAATTATTTCATTACCGCTCTACGAATATTGTATTTTTCTTTTGTAAGATCGACTCCGGAGTTTGGATCCGTAATATGGTGTCCATATTATGGCGTTCACACTCTCAGATTAGAACGTATACAAAACAGATTCTTGCGCTTTGCTGCTCATCAATTAAATGTACACTATGATCCCCTCTCTCATGACTACGATAATCTCAGATCTGTTTTAAAAATACCGAAATTTGAAAAAAGATTAGTTCACAACGACATTATGTTTGTATATAGAGTAATAAGTGGATTAGTAAATTGCCCAATAGTTTTGTCGTTTATCAATTTTTCTGCTTCGATGAGGCCTTTGCGTTATACTCCATTAC
This sequence comes from Ganaspis brasiliensis, assembly GCA_037103525.1. NCBI lineage: Eukaryota > Metazoa > Arthropoda > Insecta > Hymenoptera > Figitidae > Ganaspis > Ganaspis brasiliensis. The sequence continues at coordinate 729,159 of JAZKLR010000550.1, forward strand.
CTTTTAATGTACCTACGGTTAAATCTAACTTTGCAAAAAATTCAATTTCTAAGAGGCTATGCACAAGAAGTAACTTTTATAGTGATGTTTTAGACTTCTTTAACCTAGGACTCACGAAATTTATGACTGCTATGCGAAGAGTGCTGTATGAATGAATGCGGCCAATTAATTGACTGATTAATTATAAATATTGATTATTACTGTTGTATCAAGTTTCATTTTTATTGTTACGTGAGATAAACTTTTTAATTTTATATTGTAATGGGCTTTTGCCCGTAAATAAATAAATAAATAAATGAAAAAAAATAAATTTCCTTCCATTTGTAATTACTATTCATATTTTGTAAAAGTATTTTTCAAGTTTTTTAATCTTTTTTCTCAAAATTTAATTTTTTTCATTTTTCTTTCATTATTTTCCAATTTTTTCATTAATTTTCTTAAATTTTAATTATTTTTAGCTTTCTTTAATTCTTTTAATCATTTATTAATTTATTCTCATTTTTTTCTATTTATTTCTCAGATTTTTAAGTATTTTCCTCAATATTTAATTGTTATTGTTTATTTAAATGTAAATTATGCAGTTTTCTCAATTATTTATTTCAAATTTAAATTATGTTTTCAATCTATCATCATTTTATTAAATAATTCAATTATTTTCTTAACTTTAAAATTTTATAATCAATTTTTAACTATTTTCCCCTCCTTTTAATTATTTTAATTATTTTTCAATTAATTTTCTAAATTTTCAGTTATTATTCCAAATTTAGATTAATGTCTTCAATTTTCAATTTTTTAAACGATTTTCTATTATTTTATTTCGCTTAAAAATAAATTACGTAATTTTTCTATTATTTTCTCCCATTTCTAATTATTTTCATTCTTTTTGCATAATTTTCAAAAATTTCAATAATTTATCAGAAATTTTAATTATTTTCATCATATTTCAATTAGTTTTTAAAATTTAAAATTTATTTTCATCATAATTTCGATTATTTTTTTCAATTTTAATTAACTTTTGTGATTTTACAATTATTTCCCTAAATTCTTAATTATTATTCTCATTTTATAAAATTATTTTTTAAGATTTTTAAGAATTTTTCTCAAATCTCAATTATTTTCTTTAATTTTTAATTATTTTCATTTGTTTTCATAATTTCCAAACATTTTTACTGATTATATCTTAAGTTCCAATTATTTTCTTCAATTTTTAATTATATTCTCATTTTTTTCAATTAATTTCTCAAATTTTCAATGAATTTTCTCAAATTTGTGTATTTTTAATACAGAAAACTCTGATTTTTTACAATCTATTACTTGTGAGGAGTCTCAGTTATCATACGTGTGAATCATGTCGGACGACGATTCTAGTGAGCAAACTTTTTGCAAAAAATGCGGTAAAACGGTAGTGGGTGCACTGTTTTGTATAGGCTGCAATGCTCCTTATCATAAAAGCTGTGCCCTGATAGCAAAAAAGCTCCCAGATGGATCTTTTGTGAAGTGTTGCAAGACACGTGCCAAAACTCAGCCCAGCTTAGATGTTCCTTCTAACTCGTTGCCACCTTTACAATCACCTACATCTACTCTCACTGTGTCGGATCTGGATGCAATTGCTAAAAGTATTGAGGGTCTACGGGGTCAATTCAAGGAGTTTTCAACAAAGGTTGATGATTTAACCTCTAAATACACAGGGTTTGAATCTAAGTTCGATGAACTCTCGTCGAGAATCGACGCCGTGGAATCAGCAAAATTGTCTAATGTACCTGACAATTCTACTGTCATCCGTACCTGCTTGCAGGAGATAAAAGATCGAGAGACGCGTAAGAAAAATTTAATAATTTTTGGATTTCCTGATTCTGATTTAAACAAATATAATTACAATGATGATGTCATTAAAACAAGGGAACTTCTATCTTGTTTAGTTTCCCCTGATAATTTAAATACAATCAGAATTACTAGAATAGGCTCCTTTGCGCAGGCGCAGAGCAAATGCAGACCGTTGAAACTGGTTCTCACGTCGGAAACGTCAGTCAGAGAAATTCACTCAACATTTATGAAACTGAAGAGGGAATCCAAACTCCCTACATCTATGATCAAAGTACATATTGTTCCTGACAGAACGAAGATGCAAATGAGGGAATTGTCGGATTTAAGGACAGAATTGACGAATCGACGCAGCGACGGAGACTCAAACCTACGCATCGTGTTTCGAAAAGGAAACCCAATAATGATTTCTACACGCAGCCAAACTATCAACATAGAGTAAATGCCGTGCAGCACTCTACATACTATGAAACGAATTACCTGTCACCGTCTACTATCGTTCCATCTTTTCGTACGCTCCCCTCCCATCACACTAACACTGGAGAGAATAGCATCTCACACACTCAAGCCCAATCTCAGTCCACGAGGAGACCTCGCAACATTTCTGTATATTATCAGAATGTCAGGGGCTTTAGGACAAAACTTGATGCCCTACGCATATCTGTTTCCCTATCTTCTTATGATGTCATAGTTTTTTCTGAAACATGGCTTAATTCTGATATAAATACATCTGAATTAGGCATGGATAACTACGATGTGTATCGATGTGACAGAAATAAGGATACGAGTACAAATCTTAGAGGTGGTGGTGTGTTGATTGCGGTTAAATGTTCATTAAAAAGATCTTCAGTTTCGCTAAAGTGCAAATCAGTGGAACAGTTGTTTATAAAATTTACATTTAAAAAACTATTATATTGCTTTGGAGCATGTTATATTCCTCCAAATGCTACGTTTGAAATTTTCTCAAACTTCTGTGACTCTATTGAGGATGTTTTTGAGCATCCTCAATCAATGCAGTGCTGTATTTTTGGGGACTTTAATATGCCGTATGCCGATTGGAGTATGGATCCTGATACCGGCCCTGTTGGTAGTGCTAAACCGGGCTCACTTCATCTGCATCACACTATCACAAGTTTGCTTTCAGACACTATAAACTTTTATAATTTAACTCAGGTAAACACTTTTATAAATTATCAGGGATCTTTACTTGATTTGATTTTTTGTAATTTTGACAATTTTTTGTTACAATCAATCAACATGTGATGATAGTTTATTGCCTATTGATAACTATCATCCACCGTTGATTTTTGAAATCTGTTTTTTAGAAAATAATAAAGTCAATTATTCACAACAATTTAATATTACTAAATATGATTTTGCTAATGCGGACTTATATAGCTTAATGAACTATCTTAATGGAGTGAATTGGAAGGATGCTTTGAACTCTAAGGTTGATGATGCGGTTGACAGTTTTTATAATTATATTTATGATGCTATTAGACTATTTGTACCTATCAAATCCGTGTATACTTCCTGCTATCCTAAATGGTTTAATTACGAACTTAAATTATTAATTAAAAAAAAAAAATTGCACACAGTAATTACAAATACAGCAAATCAGATCAGGATTATAATATTTTTTCTAACCTTAGATCTCAGTGTAAATCATTATCACGGATTTGCTATATTAACTATATCAAAAAAATGGAAGCATCAATTATTAATAAACCAAAAAATTTCTGGAATTTTATTAACCACAAACGTAAGAATTCTAAGATTCCAAAAATCATGAGTTATAATAACATTGCTGCGGATAATGACAGCGACATTTCTGAACTATTTACTGAATATTTTAAATCAGTGTATGACACGCCTTGTGACTCATTTTCTTGTAATTTGTCCACGAATAATTTTATTGACCTTCAAAATTTTTTTATTAGTGAGAGTGAAATCTTGATAAAACTAAAAATGTTAGACACTAATAAGGGCCCAGGGCCTGATGGTTTACCGACGTCTTTTATTAAATCTTGCTCTTCATCTTTTTCGTCTCCTCTTTTTATTTTATTTAACAAATCTTTACAGAGTGGTGTTTTTCCATCACTCTGGAAAGCTGGAATAATTATTCCGATTCATAAAGCTGGCGATAAAAATAATGTCATCAATTACCGTCCTATAACCATTTTAAACATATTTGCGAAAATATTTGAAAGCATTATTGCTGACGTTTTATATATGTCATCTTCAAACGTACTCATAGATGAGCAGCATGGTTTCGTGAGAGGCAGATCGGTGAACACCAACTTATGTATTTTTTCTAACTTTGTTCTGAATGCTCTGGATGCAGGGTATCAAGTTGATACGATTTATACTGATTTTTCTAAAGCCTTTGACAAGGTGGATCATACGATACTTATAACTAAACTTGAATGTATGGGTGTGTGTGCAAGCATTTTAGCCTTAATTAAATCCTACCTGTCAAATAGAACTCTTTCAGTGCGTGTAAATCACAGTTATTCCGAATCGTTCAACGCCACATCCGGAGTTCCACAAGGTTCTTTGCTAGGTCCTTTGCTCTTTATACTTTTTATAAATGATATTCCAGTCTTTATTAAATTCTGTCACATTTTACTATACGCGGACGATCTTAAGATTTACAGAGCAATACATGTTCATAGTGATCTTGTAAAATTACAAAGTGATTTGGATAATTTATTAGAATGGTCAGAGATGAATAGATTGTATTTAAATATTTCGAAGTGCTCAGTGATCTCTTACTCACGTTCAAACTTTGTGATTAGTCACCCCTACACCATCGACTCGTGCATTTTATTAAGGAAATATCTTGTACGAGACCTCGGTGTAATTTTGAATACAGGGTTTTCTTTCAATGATCATATAGATGAAACCATAATTAAAGCAAATAAATCACTGGGGTTCATTATTCGAAATTCTGTGGATTTTAAAAATCGTCAGACAATAAAAAGTTTATATCTCTCACTGGTTAGACAAACACTACAGTTCGCTTCAGTTGTTTGGTTCCCTTATCAGGAATATCAAATGTTACGTATTGAAAGAGTTCAAAATAAATTTCTTCGATTTGCAGCAAGAATTTTTGGCATTCATTATGATAGGTGGAATCATGACTATACTGATATCAGGATTGCTTTAAACATTCCAAAAATAAAATCTCGGTTTCTATATAATGATTTACAATATCTGCATAAAATTATTGATGGTCAAGTTAATTGTCCATCAATGATTTCAAACATTGGATTGTTTGCACTTTGTAGAACGTTGAAAAAATCCGCGATATGCGATTATGATCTACCTATCTTCAATGAAAAAACTTGCCAGTCTGACTATGCCAGAAATTCTTTTTTCAATAGAGTCTGCCAAGAAGCAAACTCTTTAACAAAAAATGTTAAGGTTGTTGACCTCTTTGAACCGTCCGAATTAAGGTTTACCAAAACTTTAAAAAATACTGTACACGAATTCTAGTAGTATAAATTAAAACTTAAAATTATTCTCATGTCTCTGTTATTTATAATGTAATTTAATTTTTGAATTTTAATAATATTTATAATATCTCTTTTGCGGCTCAGCCATGTAATGATTGTATATATTACTCCGAAAGGTTGTTTACAGCCTGTATAAATTTGATAAATAAATTTCAATTTTGAAAAATTGTATTTATTTATTTATTTACAATGATTTTATAATATATCCCGCAGTCAAAAATAGACCATTATGGGGACCATACAAACGTTGAAACAGGCAAACGGAGATTTTAAAAATTTTTAAAAAATTCTGCAATTTTTTCAATTGTTTATTTTAAATTTCATTAATTTTTTTCAACTTATCATTGTTTTTTTTATATTTCAATTATTTTCTTCAAGTTTTAAATTTTAAAATCATTTTTTAATTATTTTCTAAAATTCGAAAATATTTTTCTCAAATTTCCCTTTTTTCTCTTCAATTTTTAAGCTTTTTCAATTCTTTCATTCGATTTTTAGTTATTTAATTCAATTTTCAATGTCTTGAATCAATTTTCAATTACTTACATTCTGCCCAAATAGCACGATATCTTCCAGGAAGCTTCCCAGGAAGATTTCCGAGATTCAGAGAGAAGCTTCCAGGAATATTAGGATGTCCGCCTCTCAGTAAGCTTTAACCGGAATCTCCAGTGACGCTTCCACCGAACCTCCAGAGGTTCCATCGAACCTTCAAGGAATCTTCATGGAAGCTTCCACAGAACCTCCAGGGAAGCTTCAGGAAAGCTTAAAAAGAACCTCTAGATCGATTGAAAGAATTGAAAATGCTTAAAAATTGAAGAGAAAAAAGGAAAATTTGAGAAAAATGTTTTAGAATTTTAAAAAATAATTGAAAAATGATTTTAAAATTTAAAACTTGAAGAAAATAATTAAAATATAAAAAAACAATGATAAGTTGAAAAAAATTAATAAAATTTAAAATAAATAATTGAAAAAATTGCAGAATTTTTTAAAAATTTTTAAAATTTCCGTTTGCCTGTTTCAACGTTTGTATGGTCCCCATAATGGTCTATTTTTGACTGCGGGATATATTATAAAATCATTGTAAATAAATAAATAAATACAATTTTTAAAAATTGAAATTTGAGAAAATTAATTGAAAATTTGAGAAATTAATTGAAAAAAATGAGAATACACGGAGAGAAATGGATGCTACGGGGTACCATCTAGATGGTACCAGATATCATATCTGATCTTAAATATACGGACAAGAATCTAGATGGTACGGGATAGCATCTGGATGGTACGATGTAGCATCTAGTTGGTACTGTGCAGCATCTCTGCTGGTAGAGTGTAACATAACCTCTCTACCATCAAAGATAGTAAAGTTCTTACCATCTATTTAATTGGAACTTAAGATATAATCAGTAAAAATGTTTGGAAATTATGAAAACAAATGAAAATAATTAAAAATTAAAGAAAATAATTGATATTTGAGAAAAATTCTTAAAAATCTTAAAAAATAATTTTATAAAATGAGAATAACAATTAAGAATTTAGGGAAATAATTGTAAAATGACAAAAGTAAATTAAAATTGAAAAAAATAATCGAAACTATGATGAAAATAAATTTAAAATTTTAAAAACTAATTGAAATATGATGAAAATAATTAAAATTTCTGATAAATTATTGAAATTTTTGAAAATTATGCAAAAAGAATGAAAATAATTAGAAATGGGAGAAAATAATAGAAAAATTACGTAATTTATTTTTAAGCGAAATAAAATAATAGAAAATCGTTTAAAAAATTGAAAATTGAAGACATTAATCTAAATTTGGAATAATAACTGAAAATTTAGAAAATTAATTGAAAAATAATTAAAATAATTGAGGCGATTGGTGCAGAAACCGCACAAGTCCACAAATCGTAATTGTTCAGGAATCAATAAAAACTGTTTTTCTTGTAAATGTGAGAAATTTTTTTAATTCTGCGTTTTGTATTATTTTCTACTAACCTATAAGTTTAAAAATTCAATATCATTGATTTATATTTTAATTAATATAGGGTATAAAAAAATAAATTAACTTTTGGACTTGTGCGGTTTCTGCACAAAATAAAATAGAAAACTTAGAAAATGTATTGAATCAAGTGAAGTATCACAGTTTTAGTAAATTTTTAGTAACATTTATTAAAAAATTTTAATGTAGATGGTTTTTATTAGCATTTTATAAATAATAAACATTTTTTAAAAATCACTCTCCAACATTTTCTTAACAATTATCACATAATTCACCATTATTGTTTTCTGCTTCGCTTTCCGTGCATTTTATTTATAATATAGACTGTTTTATATAAATTATTTAACAACGTCTAAAACACTTTAAAAATATCACAAATAAATATTATTTCATCCATTGCGCATCTTTGTGCGCAGCTTGGAGTCATAGACTTGTGCTGTCACTGCACAAAACGAAAATTTGTTTATTTATTTTAAAGGGTTTAGAGTTTAATAACATATGTACTATTTTATTAGATCGTAGAGCTTCATTTAAAGATAAATTTTCCATAAAGAAGTGATTTTCGAAAAAAGTGGACTTGTGCGGTTTCTGCACCAACTGCCTCAAATAAAAGGTGGGGAAAATAATTAAAAATTGATTAAAAAATTTTAAAGTTAAGAAAATAATTGAATTATTAAATAAAATGATGATAGATTGAAAAAATAATTTAAATTTGAAATAAATAATTGAGAAAACTGCAGAATTTTCATTTAAATAAACAATAATAATTAAATTTAGAGGAAAATACTTGAAAATCTAAGAAATAAGTAGAAAAAAATGAGAATAAATTAATAAATTATTAAAAGAATTAAAGAAAGCTAAAAATAATTGAAATTTGAGAAAATTAATGAAAAAATTGGAAAATTATGAAAAAAAAATGAAAATAATTAAATTTTGAGAAAAATGATTAAAAAAAATGAAAAATAATTTTACAAAATATGAATAGTAATTACAAATGGAAGGAAAGAATTGATATATGATGAAAGTAATTAAAAATTTAGAAAATTAATTCAGATAAATAATGAAAATGATAAAAAATTGAAAATAATAATTGCAGAATAAAATAATAATGGTGAATTAAAAGAGTGAATTTCATTTTGCCATAAATAATATGAAATTTTTAATAAATAATGAAATTGTTTTATTGTCGAAGATAAAGTAATTAAAATACATATTACTATTAACATAATTGAAATTGAAATCATTATAAATAAGAATGACACTATAGATTCTATTTTCATATTTTGATTGAGAAAATTTGACTTAATTTGATAAATAAATAAAAAACTTAAATTCTTATAAATTCTCTATTAGAATTTTGGTCGGTTATGTTCCCGGTTATATTCTCGTTCTCATTACCGTTCTCCAGGTAATATTACTTCTTCGGAACTCTAATCTCTTAGTAGAAAAGAAACATGTAGAAAAATTTGTTATTGCACAAAGTTTGGCAGCACAGAGATTTTTTTCCGGACAAATCTCTTGATTAAGAAATAAAAAATTGTGAAATATATGGTAAATGTTTGGCTTGCCGTGGAATTAGGGTGATAAGTCAGGGGACTGCTGGATAAAAACAATGCCGAGAATTTTATTCGAAAAAAGAGAAATAGAAACTTGTTGGAATTTTACAAATAAGAGGAAGAATGAAAAAGATAAAAAAGAAAATTAGGAATTTGGAAAAAATTTATTTAATAGGAATAGACATTTTATGTTATGTTAATGTTTATGTTGCAGACGATACAAAAAATCTGTGAATGTCGAAACGGGAGATAAATTTGAAGCTCGTGAGATCATCTGTTTGCATAAAAGAAACATTGAAAAATTTCCTTATCTCAAAAACTTTGTCAATAAAAATATTTTTTCCATAAAAGTGTCTCGATTTACAAAACACTGGACACTTTTTAATATGATGATTATTTTTTTGTCAAATTTTGGGGAATGAGGAATTTAGGAAAAATTAATTTTTCACGAATAGACATTTTCATGAGTGGAAAAATTAATTTCAAATTTGTCATTGAAACTGACAGATTGTAGCAGACGGGTCAGAAAATGTGTCAATGTTAATATTAAATCAAGTCAGAGTATAGTGCTTGATAAAACCATTGCCCAGAATTTGATTGAAAAATAAAAATATTGAAGAAACTTGCTGGAATTTTATGAATTAGGGGTAATAGTGGAATTATTAATCAAGAAAGACTCCTGTTTTTCTCAGTGTGTGAACACTTTTCGAAAAAAACGAGACATAGATATAAAAACACTACAAATTCACACGATCGTTGCCGTTTGTTTTATAAAACACTAGACACTTTTATACAGGAAAATTACTTTTTTACCAAACTTCGCAGGGAATGGGGAATTTGAGAAACACAATTTCACCACGAGCGAGAAAATTATCTTCACGTTCGACATCAAAACTGACAGATCGTAAACAGAGTGCGGAGTCCATCTTGTCATAGCCCGAGTGGAATCCATGGTAACGGTGACGCTACTTCCGGCCTGCCATATGATCAGGTGACGTGGGGCGGCCATCTTCTACAGAAAATCTGTCAATGTCAAAACGGGGGATCATTTTGACGCTCGTTGGAACACCGGTTCGAGTAAAACAAAGGTTTAAAAAATTCCTTATCTAAAATACTATGGTCAGCCAGAGCCCTTTTTTCAAAAAAGTGTCTGGGTTTTTTTAAAAAAATTCATAAGTCCAAATTTTCGACCAGCAAAGGGGAAAGTGTTTGAAGACCACTGCAAATTTTCTCCTTCCAACAGCCTTAAATTAATATAACCTTAAGATTTTATAATCTGTATTTCTACGAACTTGACCAGTTATACTAAAACATTACAACGAAAACTGCACTTTGATTTTCACACGAATCCTTAATTCTAAAATCTTCCCACTAAATTGCCATGCCAAGCAAGAATCTCGTGGAAACGCAGGACCTTATTTCTATTACACTTATCGGCCCTCGAGAATGAGAAGTTCAAAGATGTGAAATATATTTTTTAATGTTTTTCAGGAATGTGATTTATGACTTTGTAATGTTGTGAATGTTTTTATAAGGTAAGTAGGAAATGTGGTATTTTGGGAATTTGGTTTTATTTGTAATGACAATTGTTTTAGTGAATAATTATAAAATTCAGAATGATGTAATTCTCTTCCGGTATCGAAATTTTTTTCTTATTAAAATTACATTCATTTCAGTGAAATTTTGTCTACCGCATCAATGAGAAAATTAAAATGAAAAAATATAAGATCAAATTTAAGAATGTAATTAGTATGAAGAATAGCGATCAGCAGTGATTTTTTAATGATAAAGTTATGTCAGAATCTTGCTATCAAATTTTCTATTCATCCTGTTTTTGAAACTAGTATAAAGAAATGTAGTCATCGACTGGGTGTATTTACTTTTAGTATAAACTGCCTCTGTGATATCAGAGGTATCAATGTCGTGAGAAAATGCTAGGGAATGCAATTATCAAAAAATAATAAGGTTTATTCATCATTAGAATTCTAAGAAAAAATTCGTTGTGTCTTAATTATAATCACTGTGGAAGTTTGTAATAAATCGCATTCTTTTCAGATTATATATATTCTAGTATGAATTGAATATTATTTTTAGATTATGAGAGAGAGAATAGTATTAAAATAATAAAAATGAGAGGGTAAGAAAACTATTTTTTACTTTTAGGAAATTGGCATTACACATTGTTTAATCATACCAAAATTATAAATATACGCGTAAGCAGTTAAAGTAAGCAGTTACAATTGACATATTGCTGTTGTTCCGTGTTCTACTTGTATTAAAAAACAAAAAATGTATTTTATTAAATTTAAAAAAATCATTGAAATAATGGAGAGTGCTTATAAAATTGTAAAGAATATAAAAAATAATACTAATTTTATAAGTGAAACAGAAAAGTGGATTTAGTTCGGTATTAAAAATATTCGACTTTTAAATATATTTTTTAAATTGAAAGCAAGGACATTGAGTGTTAGTGAAAAACAAAATTTTTTGACAATTTTATCAATATTAAAAGCAGTGAATAATAAATTTAAAGAATTACAAAGGAAAGGTTCAGAAACGATAAAAACCAAAAAAATAAACAGTATAAAATGGGAGAATATAGATTCAGCGTTTCAAAATAGATTAATAACTGGAACAATAATTAATTTAAATTATAAAGATCTGTTTAGTTTCCTGGAAGATTCAAAATCATTGGTTAAATCTCGTTTAATAAAAGCTTTAAAAAAATAATAGTTTAAAAGTAAATTGTATACTAATAGCTAATTTCGCAACTATAGAAAACAATGAAATTATTGAAGAGAAAAAGTCTTTTAATACCAAGAATAAAATTATTTTCAATTCTACAAATATTGATTTAATATTTGATGAAATAATTGAAGAAATATTACAACAAGTTGAAGAATTTAACCAGAAAAAGTCTGGTTGGGTTAAAAAAAATCATAAATTTAAATGTAAAATTTAGTAGATATGCTCCTTTTCAAGTAGGATTATCAACATTTTGTAAATTACCAAAATTTATTAGACTTAAACATGCAGTAGTTAACATTAAAAACAAGGATGAATATTGTTTTCCTTGGTCTATAATTGCCGCTATATATCCCGTTAAAGAGAATGCAAATATTGCAAGTTCTTATCCTGATTTTAAAAATGTTTTAAAATATTATGGTATACAGTTTCCAATTACTTCAAAAGATGTTCCTAAATTTGAAAAAATGAATAATTTAAGAATAAATATTTACGGAATAGATGAAGCTGAAAAAAGAAAAGAACAAAAAGAAGAGATAGTTCCTCTTTATTTTAGGGCTGCGCACGAGATTAAAAAAGTAGTAGTTGATGATAATGATAGTGATGATTATGATTATGATGATGAAATAGGTGAAAATTATCATTTTGCATGGATTCGAAATTTATCCAGATTTTTTTTTTTTTTTTTTGCGTAGGATGTGAAATCCTGCCTTCAGGTACCCTGTAGCCCGTACTACAGGGTTATGCGGGGGTGGCGATGTTCTGCCGACCCGCTAAAAACACACCCTTATTTGGGACCTTAAGACCACTCCCAGGTAGAGCCAGTTTACTGACGTATCGCCTTCAGGAGTGGTCTTAGAAATTTATCCAGATTAGTAAAATCACAAATAACAAAAGATACTCATAAAACTTTAATTTGTGATAGATGTTTATGTCATTTTAGGTATGAGAATTCATTGAAAAATCATAAAATTGACAGAATTAATTTAAATAAATGCAGAGTTATTTTACCAAATTCAGAAGAAAAAATTTTGGGTTTAAAGAAAAAGTTCCATTTGTTTTGTATGCAGATACAGAAAGTATTCTGGAATCTGTTGTTAATAATGATAAATTGTTATTATCTGGAGTATACCAAAAACATATACCACATAGTGTGGCATTTTATTTAAAATGCGAATTTAACAATTCCCTTTCCATATTTAAATGTTATAGAGGTAAAGATTGCATTTCTTGGTTTATGAATGAATTAATTAAAATTGCAAATTTAATAGATAATTATTTAAAACAAACAGTCCCAATGGAACCTTTGTCTTTTGAGCAGGAATTAGAATTTTTAAATGCAAAAGTTTGTCATATTTGCGAAAAAAATTTGAAAAAATAGTATATTAAGCAAGAAGGGGTTAAAGGCAACCATTTGTTTACGCTGATGTTTGCGTACAAGTGACAGTCGAGGGCGAAGCCCGAGACAAAACGAGTACACAAACATCATTGTAAACAAAGTGGACTGACTTTAAACTCATGTTGCTTACGATACTTTTTATTTCAAAGGCACAAAAGAGGTGCTTTTAAATGCTTGTAGGTTAGGGTCGAAATGCGTTCATTTGTTTGACAGTATGAAAATGGACTCCATTTTCACACGGCCGAGCAAATGAATGCGTTTAGACCCTGCCTGCAGGCATCTTAAAGCGCCATTTTTGTGCCTGTGGGATAAAAATGATATTAAACATCGGGATCATAATCATTTTATGGGAAAATTTAGAGGTCCTAGTCATCAAGGATGCAATATTAATTACAAGGATTCTCATGTAACTCCTGTAATTTTTCATAATTTGTCGGGTTATGATGCCCACTTTTTTATAAAAGAATTATGTACAACTTTTCATGGACCAGTTAAACTTCTCCCAATTAATACAGAAAAATATATCACTTTTACTAAATACGTAACAGGTACAAATGTTTGTTTTAGATTTTTAGATTCTTTTAAATTTATGCCTACTAGTTTAGATAAATTATCTCAATTTTTAAACAATAATAGGAAAAAAAATTACATCAAAATACTGTAATAATAAAAATGAATTTAGCTTATTAAATAGAAAAGGTGTTTTCCCTTATGATTATATTAATAGTTGGGAAAAATTACAAGAGACTTAATTACCATCAAAAAAAGAATTTTATTCAAAATTACATGATCTAAATATTTCAGAAGAAGATTATAATCATGCATGTAAAATATGGGAAGTATTCAATTTAAAAAATTTAGGGGAATATTCGGATTTATATTTAAAGTCTGATGTTTTGCTTTTAGCTGATATATTTAAAATTTTTCGGGAAACCTGTTTATCGGCTTATAATTTAGACCCCCTACATTATTAGACAGCCCCTGGGTTGGTATTTGATGCTATGTTAAAAATAACTAATGTAGAATTAGAATTGTTAACTGATATAGAAATGTTGCTTTTCATAGAAAGAGGAATTAGAGGTAAAGTATCTCAATGTTCAAATCGATATGCTAAATCAAATAATAGATTCATGGGTTTAGATTATAATACTAATATTGAAGAATCTTATATAATGTACTTCGATGTTAATAATTTGTATGGTACAGCCATGAGTCAAAAGTTACCATGTTCAGATTTTAAATGGGAATCAAATTTTGCAAATTTTGATGTTACTAAAATTCCAGATAATTCTTCTTATGGATATATTTTAGAAGTGGATTTAGAATACCCTGAAAACCTTCATAATTTTCACAAAGATTTACCTTTGTGCCCGGAACATTTTATACCCCCAATTCCTGATAGTAAATTACCAAAATTGATAACAAATTTATTACCAAAAAAAAGTACATTATTCATTATAAAAATTTAAAATATTATTTAAACATGGGAATGAAATTAACAAAAATTCATCGAATTTTAAAATTTACACAATCAGAATGATTAAAACAATACATAGATTTAAATACAGAATTTAGAAAAAATTCTATTAATGCATTTCAAAAAAATTTTATAAACTCATGAACAACTCTGTTTTTGGAAAAACGATGGGGAATATAAGAAAACATAAAGATGTTAGAATAGTTACAAAGTGGCAAGGTAGACATGGAGCTAAAGCTCTTATTGGAAAACCAAATTTTCACAGCTGTACTATTTTTGATGAAAATTTAGTAATAATAGGGCTTTATAAGCTTAAGGTTAAATTTAATTAACCTATTTATGTTGGGTTCAGTATCTTAGACATTTTTAAACTTTATCTTTATGATTTTCATTATAATTATATTAAAAAGAGATTCGGTGATAAATCAAAGTTACTGTATACAGATACAGATAGTCTAATATACCATATTAAAACACCAAATGTATATGATTATATAAAAAAGGATTTAAAATTTTTTGATACCTCCGATTACCCACATAATAATAAATATGGAATACCATTAGCAAATAAAAAAATAGGATTAATGAAAGATGAGTGCAGTGAAAAAATTATTACTGAATTTATTGGACTAAGATCAAAATTATATACATATAAAGTGCTTGGTGAAACAAATGAAAAGAAAAGAGCAAAAGGTATTAAAAGATCAACACTAAAAAAATAACATTTAACGATTATAAAAACGCATTATTTCAATTTAAAAATTTAATAAAAACACAAAATTTAATACGAAGCACAAAACTTGATGTTTATACTATGAAACAAAAGAAACAAGCTTTGTTCTATTACAAAAAAATACTTTTATTAAAAAGTACGGATACTTTGTCATGGGGATTTAAATCAAATAATTTGTAACCATTTTTTATTTATTATAAAACATTGAAGAAAATTTCTTCTCTTATTAATTTTTATTTATTTAAACTCTCTTTCTCTTTCTTTCTTCCTAAATTTCAATCACTGTATTCTATTTATCAACAATTAGTCACATATGTTTATCTTAACTGAAGAAAAGTGATAACTTTATCACCATCTACCTTCTTCTTTCCATCCATGATTTTTGGTCTCCTTTTAATAACTATGGGATCACTATAAAAAGAGGTCTGATTTAGAAGAGCTCATTACCAAAGTTTGCTTCCAACTTGACTACATATCAGTGATTATAGTGGGTGACATTAGTGATTCGTGATTCAAAAATCAAACTGTAAGTAATCATCATTTTTAATTTTTTACTATATATAGAATTTATTCACTCATCCCTTACGGGTTCGAGGGCCTCCGCTCCCTTTACATTCAAATACAAATTAAGTACAACAACGCTTACATTTATCCATCCTTAAACTTAACTTTTAATACATAATCAACTTAACCTAATCGCCGCTCTTCTAATATTTTACTTAACTAACTGCCAAGTGCCTGGGCTTCCGTTTCCTGTTCCTTTTTTTTTCTTTTCAGGGTTAATCTACCTCTTCGGCCACCCTTTTATTAAAACCCTATTTCTCACTCTTTCCTTTATTATTCTTATCTCACATTCTAAACATACCCATTCACTCATCATTTTCATATATTCCTCTTCCAATCCTCCCAACATTTCCATTCATCCACTAACCTAGTTACTTCTTTTCAATTGCTCTTTTTACCTTCTCCCTTCCTCTTCTAAACCTATTTCCGGTCCCACTTTGATAACCCCTTGTGTATCCTCTTTCACCAGCCATTCCAATCCATCCACCCAAACATTTTCTCTATTCACTTTCACCACTCTTCCGTTTCTTCTTTCCACCCACGCTTTTTGCTCGAGCAGCCATTTTATCCTTCTCTCTCTCCATGTTCTATCAACATCTATTCTCTCCATACTTCCTTTCAACCTACTTTTTAATCTCATTACTTCCATCCTAGCATTCTTATCTTTTAATTCCACAATCCACAATTTCGGTTTTTCCATATCCTCTCCTCTCACACCCTTAACGTTCTTGATCTTAACTTTCGCCCCAATTCTTAACAACAGTTTTCCTACCTCCTCTCTGCCTTCTCTCCATCCTACCTTCATACCTTTAATCACAATATTTCTTTTTCTCTTCTCCTTCTCCATCACTTCTACTCTCATCGCTAATTCCCCCATTTTTATTTTTAAATCGTCATCTATTTTTTCTCGACTCCCCTCTTTTTCTTCTACTCCTTCATTTAATGTTACCCTCTCCCTTTCTACATATTTTTTCGTCCTTCTCTCCTCACTCTCTTTTATTTCTTTTTCTAACTCCTCCATACTTTTCCACATATCTTCTTTCTCCTCTTCCAACCTTACCTCCCACTTTTCAATCATCTCTAACATCGCTTTCATTGCCTTTCGTAATCCCTCAATCTGTTTAAACCTTTTTTTGTCTAATTACCTAATTTCGTTTATTTCATCCCAAACTTCATCTAAGTCCTCATCGTTCTCCTTTACTGTTCTTTTAATTAGCCTAAGTAAAACTTGACAATCCTTACATTCAACACTTTTCTCGTCAAATTCCTTTTCAAATTTTCGCGCCTTAGACTCTCTCTCTCTATACTATATACCTCTCACTTACTTCGCATGCCGTCACCATAACCTCACAATTTTTCTTCTTTTTTGCCGCTTTTTACACTTCATTCATTCAATTACCTCTTCATCCACTCTTTTCATTCACACCCTCGCACTTCACTCTACACTTACCAATCACTCCACAGCCCACCCTTCAGTTATTATTTATAAATTTTTCAAAAAAATTATTTCCCTCTCACAAACGCGTTAACTACTTATCGGTACCGGAAACGGAAGCCTAATTTTTTACTAAAAATAATTTTTTTAAAAAAAGAAAGCTGGTTTTATTAAAATTTTTATTATTCTTAATTTTGCACTTTTCAATTAAAAATTTTTTTTTAATGCATATTTTTTTAAATCAAAGAATTAATTTAAATCAATCCTGGGGATTTTTTTAAATTTAATTTTTTTTAATAAATTTTTAAAATTAAAATTATTTTATTTTAAAATAGTAAATAATCATAATTTTTGAATTTTTATTCAAATAATTTTAAAACGCTGTTTTTTAAAAATTATTATTATTCTTAATTTACACTTTTTAAATTTTATATGTTTTAAAATTCATATTTAAACAAAAAATCAGATTAAAGTTCTTAAGTTTTAAAGTTATAATTTAAATTAAAAGAATTAATTTGAAAATCAATCCTAGGGTTTTAAAAAAAAAATTTTCTTTTAAAAAAATTTTAAAATTAAATTTATTTTTATTTAAAAATAGTAAGTAAGTCATCATAATTTTTAAAATTGTACTCAAATAATTTCAAAACACTGTTTATATAAAAAATTATTCTTAATTTACACTTTTTCAATTTTAAATGTTTTTAAGGTAGTTCTCTCGAAAAAACATTTTCTTTAAATATTTTTCTAATTGAAATATCATATAATAGAACATTCAACGAATACAATGATATTTTTTTTAAAGTAGGAAGTGGTGCTACTTTTAAAGATATTTGAGAATGAAGTTGAACTTTTTAACATGGAAGAAAGTAGAAGCCATGGTTAAAAAATACAATTTTGCTAACCACGAAATGAATTTTCTTTAGGTTTAAAAATAAAAACTACTTTATTCTTTAAAGTATAAGGAATCAGATCCCGTTTTGAAAAATGTGGCTTGCGGTACTAAATTTCGAAAAATAGTATTTTGAAATACACGTTTTGACGTTTTATTTTTTTTTTTAATAAATACAAAAGAGAGAGACTCTACACCTTGAAGTTGGCGCTATTCATTAAACATCACAAAATAAGTAAAGAATGACAACATTTGAGTTGAGAACCACTGAACCAACACAGTGGGTCTCAATTCACGTCAACCCAAAAGTGCTTGCAAATCTCGGTTTTTTTTTGATATTGTTTCTGGGATGCCTTCTGATGATTTTAAGCCAAAAATGAAAAAAATTGGTTGGGCCCTTTTCGAAAAAACTAATTTTTTGAATTTTTTAAAGAGGTTAATTAACATATTTTAACAAAAATACATTTAAATAGAAGGTATATCGATTTGAGCAATTAGAAATGACATAACAAAGAAGGCCCTAGGTGCTGAATATCTTGCGGTAACTTTATCACATCTAAATTCACGAAATTTCGTGAAAAATCGGCACAAAATTTAGTTTTTGAAAGATTACTCTTTTCTCGTGCATATCAGGTTTTAAATGTCTATAGAGAAATTAAAGCTTATAAAATTTGCAAGAAAATAAAAGAAAAAAAGTACTGTATCTCCAAAATTGTCGGATATATGACCTTTTAAATGTTTAAATTTTTACCTTTTAAATGTCTATAAAGAAATTCAAGCTTATAAATTTTCAAGAAAAAAAAAGTACTGTATCTCCAAAATTGTCGGACATATGACCTTTTAAATTCAGATTTTAATTTCTTAATTTCGAGTAAATCTGTCATAGGGTCAGCTTTCTATCTTCAATAGAATCAAAGTTATAATCTTTTAAAAATTACTCTTTTTTATAAACTTTTATTAAAATTCATTTTTTTACATTTTTCGTTTATGGAGGTTGAAAAAAAATTTATATTAAGAGAAAGGCTGAAATTGTCTTTATTAAATGTTATGTTTTGTTTTTTGTGTATAAAATTAAGGGTTAAAATTTCATAATTCTGTCAGAAGAGTATAAAAATGTCGAAAAATCATGGAAAAACGCATGACGAGAATCGTTTTCAAATTTGCTTATTGTGTTTTGGAAAGACGAAAATAATGGTAAAAGTTCCAAGCAAAGTAAAAGATTATATTAAAAAATTTGTTGAATATGATGCCGATGATGCTAAACTTCCTGCCGTTCTGTGTTCTGGTTGCAAAAGATATGTTTATCGAATTTTGAAAGATGATGAATGGAAAGTTATCAAACTACCAGATTTTTCTGATCTTGAGCCTAAAAGGATGACACGCTCGAGTAGTTGTACTTTCTGCAATTGTGTTGTTTGTCAATTAGCAAGGACACCGAAAAAGGGAAATTTTTCAAAAGCTGTTTTACCTAAGCGAGAGAGCATACTGACTGATGTTGCTCAGAAACAAAGCACAGGTAATTAATTGATAATAGTGCACTACTGTCCTAATAATAATAATAATAATAATACCTACACCAACGACCGAGGAAGGGAACATGAGGTCTAGGGAAACCAAAGTACATCTAAAGGTTTCCATTAAAATGGACAAAATCGCTGAAGGGAATAACGAGCTCTCATTACTCCCAGAGGATGTAGATCTCTGGACATTAAATTGTGCTGTGTACGAAAAAGCAAAGGTCCTGCTTCGTGAAAGTAACAGAAAATCTGTTTTAGACCGCGTCGATAGGACCTTTAAACGAATCAGACAAGTACAGTTTAAGATTGGGGTGGCTCGAAGGCATGCTTCTCAATTGCAGAGTGTGATTGTATATCTTGAATCGAAAAGAAAATTTACATCCAGGGTTTTGGAAATAGCCCAGACTCTAAAAAGATTGCATCACACTCTGAAGAAATCGAAGTTGCAGACCATCAAGCAACATTGGATTGAGAAGATACGTTCTCTTGTTGTTATAAGAGAGCGTTTAGAACGGCGGGTTAAATGGATAAAGCAAAATAATACCTATGCTACTAATCCTTCTCGCCTGTTCAGTCCACCATCGCCAACTGTCGAAAGACCCCCATGTCGTGAAGAGATTGAAAACTTCTGGAGTAACATCTATGGAAAAGCCCATTCAGTGAACGATGAAGAGTCATCCTTAACACTCTTTCGTAGCTTCTGTTTTAGACAGGGGCTTGACCATCCAGCAGAGGTAAGTCCACCAATTACTAAGGAGGAGGTGAGAAACATAGTTGCTAAAACGAAGAACTTTTCAGCACCCGGGCCAGATAAGATTAATAATTTTTGGTGGAAGAAGTTCTCTTCAACTCACCAACATTTGGCTTGAATATTCTCTACCTTTCTCAACGGTCAACATCCAATACCACAGTGGTTGGTGGAAGGACGAACGGTACTCTTACCAAAATCTGGTGATTTATCTATTCCAAAAAATTATAGACCCATAGCTTGTCTTAACACCTGCTACAAGCTACTCACTGGCATCCTCAAAGAGAGGATTTTGACATCCATCGAGCCAGTTTGGAGTGCAATAAGCGAACAGCGAGGGTGCAAGAGAGGTCTGGCAGGTTGTAGGGAGAACCTATTGATTGATAGGTGTATTACCCAAGACGCGATATTTTATCGACGTAACCTGTCAATGGCTTGGATTGATTACCGAAAGGCATTTGACTCTACAAGTCATGAGCTGATCATCAAGCTCCTTGAATGCTTAGAGGTACATCCGAACATTGTGAGATGCTTAAAGGAGCTAATGCTCATGTGGAGGACAAGGTTTGTTATAACATCCAACAAACAGCAAGTGATGACTAATATCATCTCGTTTGGAAGAGGAGTTTTCCAAGGAGACTCCCTAAGTCCTCTACTTTTTTGCATCTTCCTCTTGCCTCTGTCTGTAGTATCCGAGAAAAATACTCTGGATACATGTGTGGAAAACCCAGAAATAGAGTCCATAAGATCAACCATCTGTTTTATATGGACGATCTTAAGCTATATGGATCTAGCAAGGACGAATTAAAAATTCTGGTGTTTGCAGTAGCCGAGTACTCCAGAGCTATTGGTATGGATTTTGGATTAGATAAATGTGCTGTTGTCCATTTAATTAAAGGGAGACGAGAAACAGCTGAAATGTCGAGCGACTCTGAGAATATTCAGCTCATTGGTGGCAATACCATTCATCACCTTGGTGTTGGGGAAACTTACACATATCTTGGAATTCCTCAATCGGAAAGTCAAGATTTGTGTGGGCTTAAAGATCATCTCCATATGAAATACCATGGTCTTCTCAGAAAAATTTGGGCTTCTGAACTATCTGGGAAGAATAAGATACAAGCCACAAACACATTAGCCATTCCTTTACTACTCTATACATTTGGAGCAGTTAAGTGGAATGTGAATGAGTTGAAGGAACTAGATAGAGAAACTCGCAAGATGATGACTATACATCGAAGTCATCAACCTAGGTCTTCCGTACCTCGCATTTACCTTCCACGCGATCGGGGAGGAAGAGGTCTTTTAAATTTAAAGTGTCTTCATCGTAGAATTGTTTTATCTGCAGCATGCTCAGTCATGAACAGTAGAGATCCTCTTATGCAATTTGTTCACCATCATGAAATTGCAAATGTTGGGGCGTTTTTATATCGAGCGGCAGAAAGAGCTGCAAGTGAACTTAGTCTCCCATTTGAAACCAGGGATATGGAACACGGTTTAGCATCTTTAACACCATTAATGCTTAAAAATAAATACTTTGGTGTATCGCAGTCGAGTGATGCATATATCTGTCGACAATACCAACTGTCGAGCGTGCAGGCAATACCCGGAGACACTTAATCACATTCTAAGTGCGTGCCCGAAGTATGCATGTTACAGATATGTAGAAAGACACAATGCTGCGCTTAAAGTGTTGTATTATCACCTTTGACACCAATATGGTATAGATAAAGAACCCATCTTGCCGTATGCCCAGGGGGATCAGGAGTCCGTTGTGGAAAATGCTCAGTGTAAGATCTACTGGAATTTTTCTTTTTCCACTACTCATCGTATCAGCGCCAATAAACCTGATATAGTGCTCCAGGATCATAAAAGTAAGGTCATTTGTGTGATAGAGTTTTCGGCACCTGCTGAGAGCAATATCACTCAAAAGGAGGATGAGAAGCGGACAAAGTATCAAGACCTTCTGTTTGAATTGAGTAAAATATATCCAGGCTACAGGGTCAGATTAATTGTTCTTGTACTCGGTTGTTTAGGAGGGATGCGAGCTTCATTTGTGAGCCAATTACAAAAAATTCCTAGCTGCGAGCACAAGGCTAATGCGTTGGCGGTTCGCATGCAGAAGGCTGTTCTTCTAAACTCTCTAAATCTGGTTCGGCAGCACTGTTCATTATAAGATCCTATTCGGTAGCTCTAAAAAAGCATCCAACAACGTTCTTGACCACCGCTTAAGAATATCGGCGGCAATGGGTGAGAACAACAGTGTAAGAAACGAAAATAACAACTCTAGTAAATGAATCACGCTTTTGCTTACCCTCCAGGACGGATGGAGCAATAGTGGATTAGAATATGTAAAGCAAGAATGGGAGAGGTTGTTTTAGTGAGGTATTACCACAGCACGTGGTCGAGTCCCACACGAACAAGTGCGTAAATGCATTTTTTCCTCTCCTAAACTTGTTTTGTAAAAAAAAAAAAAAAATAATAATAATAATAATAATAATAATATTAATAATTCATCATACAAAAGGAGGATGAGAAACGGACGAAATATCAAGACCTTATGTTTGAACTGAGCCGAATGTATCCAGGTTATAAAATCCGATTAATTGTTCTCATACTAGGCTGTTTGGGAGGGATTAAAGCTTCATTTATAAGCCAATTGAAAAAGATACCAAACTGCGAACGTCAAGCTGAAGCATTGACGGTTCGTATGCAAAAGGCTGTCCTTCTGGGTTCACTTAATCTGGTCCGACAGCACTGTTCTTAATAATATAATATAACGAAGGTAGCTCTAAAAAAGCATCCAATAGCGTTTCTGGCCACCGCGTAAGAACAACAGCGGCAAGGGACAAGGACACCTACAGAACAGTGAACTGAAAACACCTCGAGCAAAAGAATCGCGCTCTTGCTTACCTTTCAGGACGGAAGGAGCAAATGCGGATAAGAGTACGTAAGGCAAGAATGGGAGAGGTTGTTTTAGTGCGGTATTACCACAGCACGTGGTTGAGTCCCACACGAACAAGTGCGTAAAGGCATTTTTTCCTCTCCTAAACTTGTTTTGTAAAAAAAAAAAAAAAAAAAAAAAAAAAATAATATCAAGACCTGCTGTTCGAATTGAGGAGAATACACAGAGGCTATAAAGTCCATTTATTTGTCCTTATTCTCGGCTGTCTAGGGGGGATGAGAGCTTCATTTGTTAGCCAGCTTCAAAGAGTTCCAACCTGCGAGCGTCAAGCTGACGCATTGGCAGGTCGAATGCAGAAGGCAGTTCTGCTGAGCTCTCTTCATCTGGTCAGGCAGCACTGTTCTTCATAATATAACATCACGAAGGTAGCTCTAAAAAAGCATCCAATAGCGTTCCTGGCCACCGCGTAAGAACAACAGAGGCAACGGACAGGAACACCTACAGAACAGTGAACTGAAAACACCTCGAGCAAAGGAATCGCGCTATTGCTTACCTTTCAGGACGGAAGGAGCAAAAGCGGATAAGAATACGTAAGGCAAGAATGGGAGAGGTTGTTTTAGTGAGGTATTACCACAGCATGTGGTCGAGTCCCACACGAACAAGTGCGTAAATGCATTTTTTCCTCTCCTAAACTTGTTTTGTAAAAGAAAAAAAAAAAGAAAAAAAAAAAATAATAATAATAATAATATTAATAATATTAATAATAATAATTATTATTATTATTAGTAAGCCTGTTTACGGACAATTTTATAATATCGTCAGAGAAATCGGATTGTCTGTAGGTTTGTCTTTTGCATTCCTTAAATCGGCTGGATTAAAATCGGAGACAGAGGGATTTTTGTTCGCTTGTCAGGATGGAGTGATTAATACTTTGGTGTACCCCAGCCGTGTGATGCATATACCTGTTGACGATTCCAACTGTCGTGCATGCAAACAATACCCGGAGACACTTGGTCATATATTAAGTGCCTGTCTGATTTATGCATGTAACAGATATATAGAAAGACTCAATGCTGCACTGAAGGTTTTGTATTACCACCTTCGTCACCAGTACCGTATAGATAAGGAGCCCATTCTGCCGTATGCCCAAATGGATCAAGAATCCGTTGTAGAAAATCACCAGTGCAAGATCTACTGGAATTTTTCTTTCCCCACCACTCATCATATCAGTGCCACCAAGCCTGATATGGTCCTCCAAGATCATAAAGGTAAGATCATTTATGTAGTTGAGTTTTCGGCTCCTGCCGAGAGAAACATCATTAAAAAGGAGGATGAGAAACGGATCAAATATCAAGAGCTCTTATTCGAATTGAGTAAAATGCATCCAGGATATAGAGTCAATTTGATTGTTTTAATTTTCGGCTGCTTAGGAGGGATGAAGGCTTTATTTGTGAGCCAACTGAAGAAGATCCCAACCTGCGAACGTCAAGCCTATTTGTTAGCAGGTAGAATGCAAAAAGCAGTTCTTTTAAATTCTCTTTTTGTGGTCCGACAGCACTGTTCCTTGTAAAAAAAAACATCTTTAAAGGTAGCTCTAAAAAAGCATCCAACAATTTCATGTCGGCCGCATAAGAACATCGGCGGCAATGGACATGAAGACCCAAAGAACAGAATGCTGAAACTGTACAGAGTAAAAAAAAGAAACTTTTGCTTACTTTCCAGGACGGAAGGAGCAAAAGTTGATAAGAATATGTAAAGCAAGAATTGGGAGAGGTTGTTTTAGTGCGGTATTGACACAGGATGTGGTCGAGTCCCACACGAACAAGTGCGTAAATGCATTTTTTCCTCTCCTAAACTTGTTTTAAAAAAAAAATAATAATAATAATACTCGACATCTCTGTAGTAAATGGTATCGTCCGTTACCAAATGTCACACAATTGCCTGGCCGGTTGGGTCAGCATAGATGACCTCTTCCGAACACCAAGGAAATACGTGGTCCACTTGGCCAAGTGTTTAAGTGCCATCTAAGGTGGGGTTTCTGACATCCCAATCGAGCGCCTCCCCAGGTGGCGGATAGGGGAAATCCTCTCAGATATGGGGGGAACCGGGCAATTCAAATACCCGGGGCGGACCAATGTCAGATAGGGGTGGGTACCCGAAACAATTGTCCACTCTGTGATGGGTTAACCACCTAGACAGAGAAGATGCGGTTACGACGACTGTAACGCGCAGTGCCACTCACAATGGGTCTCTCTCGGATGGAGACCAGGGTTTAGTTGGGAGTGGCAACAGGATAGAACCCAGGCAACGACTAGGCTTTGACCAGGGACAAACTCGTACACGTTTAAAATGGACGGATCAACTTCGAAAGGACATCTTAGACTGTTGGCGACAGAGCTCTCCGGACCGAAGAGGTTACATGTTGAGGCTTCATGAGCGATGGAGCAATATGCATCCCCAATACGCACAAATGAAACCTCAGTATTTACGAGATCAGGTATCCTTTTTGCGAAGGAAAGGCCATGAAGTTCTTATAGAAGAACCCTCTGAGAACATACCATCAGTTCTCACAACAACACCTTTGCAGACAGTCGAGTATGTAAACATAAGAGCAAGGGAAACCAAAGTCCATCTTAAGGTTTCCATTAAAATGGACAAAATGGCTGAAGCGAATAGAGAAATTTCATTACTTCCAGAGGATGTAGATCTCTGGACATTGAACTGTGCAGTCTATGAAAAAGCAGTTTCCTTGGTTCGTGACAGTAACAGAAAATCTGCTTCAGAACGCGTGCCAAGACCTGTAAAAGAATTAGGCAGGTTCAGTTCAAAATTGGGGTGGCAAGACGAAATGCTTCTCACCTTCAGAGTGTGATTGCTTATCTAGAGACGAATAGGAGATTTACACCTAGAGTGTTAGAAATATCCCGATCTCTGAAAAGATTGCATCGTACTTTGAATAAATCTAAGCTGCAGACCATCAAGCAGCATTGGACTGAGAAGATACGTTCTCTTGTAGTCATAAGAGAACGTTTAGAACGTCGGGTTAAGTGGATGAAGCAAAATAATGTTTTCGAAACTAATCCTGGCCGCCTATTCGGTATAACATCGCCGGTCGTTGACAGACCACCATGTCGCGAAGAGATCAAAAACTTCTGGAAAAACATCTATGAAACCTCATGTTCGTTGAATGAAGAAGACGCTTCTTTGCCTCTTTTCCGTAGCTTTTGTCTTAGACAAGGGCTTGACCATCATGCGGAGGAATGCCCATCAATTACTAAGGAGGAAGTGAGAAATGTAATTGCAAAAACTAAAAACTTTTCAGCGCCTGGGCCAGATAAAATTAACAACATGTGGTGCAAGAAGTTTACTTCAGCACACCAACACCTGGCCCGCATATTCTCAACTTTCCTCAACGGAGAAAATCCCGTACCACAGTGGTTGGTGGATGGACGTACGGTACTATTGCCAAAAAGTAGAGATTTGACTTGTCCAAAGAATTACAGACCAATAGCTTGTCTTAACACCTGCTACAAGCTATTTACTGGTATGCTTAAGGAAAGAATTTTGTCATCTATTAAACCAGTATGGAGTACAATAGGCGAACAACGAGGATGCAAGAGAGGTCTGGCAGGTTGTAGGGAGAACCTACTGATTGATAGGTGTGTCACCCAAGACTCGATATTTTATCGACGAAACTTGTCCATGGCTTGGATTGACTACCGTAAGGCGTTTGATTCCTCCAGTCATGAGCTTATTATTAGGCTTCTTGAATGTCTTGCGGTACATCCAGACATAGTGAGATGCTTGAGAGAGCTTATGCTCTTATGGAGAACAAGGTTTGTATTAACATCAAACAAGCAACAGGTGTGACTGACGTCATCATCTACAAAAGAGGAGTTTTCCAAGGCGACTCTCTTAGTCCTCTATTGTTTTGTATCTCCCTCTTGCCTCTGTCTGTTGTGCTTCGGGAAAAACAATCTGGATACTTGTGTGGCAAACCAAGAGATAGAGTTCACAAGATTAACCATCTGTTTTACATGGACGATCTTAAGCTCTATGGCTCCAGTAAGGAAGCATTGAAAATTCTAGTGTTTGCAGTGGCTAAGTATTCCAGTGCAATTGGAATAAGCTTTGGACTTGATAAATGTGTTGTTGTCCATATGAATAGAGGAAGACTGAAAACATCTGAAACATCAGGCGATTTAGACGATCTTCAGCTTATTGGTGGCAACACCATTCATCATCTTGGTGAAGGAGAAACTTACGCATATCTTGGAATTCCACAATCGGAAACTCAAGATGTGCGTGGGCTTAAAGATCATCTCCAAATTAAATATCGAGGTCTTCTCAGAAAAATTTGGTCATCCGAATTATCAGGGAAGACTAAGATACAGGCCACAAATGTATTAGCCATTCCTTTAATACTCTACACATTTGGGGCTGTTAAATGAAATGTGGATGAGCCGAAGATACTGAATAACTCGAATTTACCTTCCACGAGATCAGGGAGGAAGAGGATTACTAAGTTTAGAATGTCTTCATCGCCGTATTGTACTGGCTGCGGCGTGCTCAGTGATGAATAGTACAGATTCTTTAATGCAATTTGCCCATCATCATGAAGTTGCAAATAATGGGGCATTTTTATATCAAGCGGCAAATAGAGCGGCAAAAGAACTTAATCTTCGATTTGATACAAATAATACGGAACATGGAATAGCGTCATTACCACCTTTGATGCTCAAAAAACATGTAAAGGATGGAGAACATGTACTTCTTTTAGAAAAACAAGTTATTAAGCCTGTTCACGGACAATTTTATAATATCGTCAGAGAAATGGGATTGTCTGTAGGTTTGTCTTTTGCATTCCTTAAATCGGCTGGATTAAACTCGGAGACAGAGGGATTTTTGTTCGCTTGTCAGGATGCAGTGATTAATACTTTGGTGTACCGCAGCCGTGTGATGCATATACCTGTTGACGATTCCAACTGTCGTGCATGCAAACAATACCCGGAGACACTTGGTCATATATTAAGTGCCTGTCTGATTTATGCATGTAACAGATATATAGAAAGACTCAATGCTGCACTGAAGGTTTTGTATTACCACCTTCGTCACCAGTACCGTATAGATAAGGAGCCCATTCTGCCGTATGCCCAAATGGATCAAGAATCCGTTGTAGAAAATCACCAGTGCAAGATCTACTGGAATTTTTCTTTCCCCACCACTCATCATATCAGTGCCACCAAGCCTGATATGGTCCTCCAAGATCATAAAGGTAAGATCATTTATGTAGTTGAGTTTTCGGCTCCTGCCGAGAGAAACATCATTAAAAAGGAGGATGAGAAACGGATCAAATATCAAGAGCTCTTATTCGTATTGAGTAAAATGCATCCAGGATATAGAGTCAATTTGATTGTTTTAATTCTCGGCTGCTTAGGAGGGATAAAGGCTTCATTTGTGAGCCAACTAAAGAAGATTCCAACCTGCGAACGTCAAGCCAATTTGTTAGCAGGTAGAATGCAGAAAGCAGTTCTTTTGAACTCTCTTCTTCTGGTCCGACAGCACTGTTCTTTGTAAAAAAACATCTTTAAAGGTAGCTCTAAAAAAGCATCCCACAATTTCATGTCGGCCGCATAGGAGCATCGGCAGCAATGGACATGTAGACCCAAAGAACAGAATGCTGAAACTGTACAGAGTAAAGAAAAATGATGCTTTTGCTTACCTTCCAGGACGGAAGGAGCAAAAGTTGATAAGAGTATGTAAAGCAAGAATTGGGAGAGGTTGTTTTAGTGCGGTATTGACACAGGATGTGGTTGAGTCCCACAGGAACAAGTGCGTAAATGCATTTTTTCCTCTCCTAAACTTGTTTTGTAAAAAAAAAAATAATTATAATAATAATAATAAAATATTGTTTTAATTTACATTTCCTTTTACATGAATTTAACTGTTATACTCCGAGACGTTCTAATCTTTAGAACATTTTTGCTTCCTCATGAGAAAGCTTTGTGATCGTTAAAATTTTTAATTTCCTAAAAACATGTTTTTCGACTCATTTTTATTTAAAAATCGAACTTTTTTTATTTTTATGCAAATGTCCAGGGTATGTATATATATATATATATATGTGTGTGTGTGTGTGTGTTAGGTATGTATTAGGGTGGTCCTTAAAATGGAAAGTTGCGAATTTGAAAGGTCTCACCCCCTGATTTTGTTACTTATCGAAAAATAAGAGATACGTATTTTTTTATTTTTTTTTATTTTAATATTTGATGGTGCCTCATCGACCTTGAAATTTCCCATGCATTTTGCATGGGGAAAAAACTTTTTTTCGTACATTTGCAATAAAATCATGAAAAATCAACATTTTTTAACCGGATTACTCTATTTCTCTTGGGAAATGTTCAAACAATGACATCCAATAATTTATTTAAGAATTTTTTATTATTAACTATTTTTTACAGGGTCGTGAAAAAACCCCATAAATTGCAAAATTATGGAAAAATCGTTAAAAAATATTTATTACTATTATTTCTGGTATTTATTGCTAAAATTTTTATTTACAACTAAAACAAATATTATTAATAATATTTTCAGGTAATTCGCAATTTGTTTAAACAATTTGTTGTTGTTATTGTTAAATTATTTTTAAATACATGTAGAAAAGTATGGTTTTTTGTATTATTTTACAATTGACTTTGACATTAATCATACAAAATAATGATTAATTGTTAAAAATTATAAAAATAATTGTTTAAACAATTTATTGTTGCTATTTGAAAAATAATCTTTAAATATATCTACGGAGTTGCAGTTTTTTCTTAATTTTGCAAGTAGTTGTGCTGTAAGGGACTGTAAAAAAGAATTAAATATGAAACATAATTTTCAACAATTGTTTAAACAATTAATTGTTGCTATTTGGAAGTTTGTCTTTGAATGTATTTACAAACTTGCAGTTTTTCCTTAATTTTTTAAGTAGTCCTACTGTAAGGAACTGTTAACGAGTATTAAATATAAAACATAATTTTAACAATTGTTTAAACAAATTATTGTTGCTATTTGAAAATTTGTCTTTAAATACATCCACAATCTGTCAGGTTTTTCTTTATTTTTCAAATAGCCCTGCGTATATTTGACTCGGGGTGATCCATATATTTTAGAAAGTTTGAAAAACATTAAGTTTATAGAATTATTATAAATAAGATTAACTATGAAATATAATGTTAATAATCAT
This sequence comes from Ganaspis brasiliensis, assembly GCA_037103525.1. Lineage (NCBI taxonomy): Eukaryota > Metazoa > Arthropoda > Insecta > Hymenoptera > Figitidae > Ganaspis > Ganaspis brasiliensis. The sequence goes on from JAZKLR010000550.1 coordinate 759,690, forward strand.
TTGAAAATTTTATTTGGTTTACAAATTTACTAGTGTTGATGTTTGTTAAGAGCTATTAAGTGTCTTATAATGTTATAAGACATACGCGTCTTTTTTCGCGCTATGACAAGTTTATACGCGTTACGCATGTATGACCGCGTCTGTACAATGGTTCATATATTTTGCAAAGTTTGAAAAAGATTAAGATTATAGAGTGATTATAAATAAGACTAACTATCAAATATAATTTTAATATTCAGTTGAAGATATATTTGGTTTACAAATTTACTAGTTTTGATGTTTGTCAAGAGATATTAAGTGTTTTATAATGTTATAAGAAATAAGCGCGTTTTTTCGCGCTATGACAAGTTTATACGCGTTACGCATGTATAACCGCGTCTCTACAATGGTGCATATATTTTACAAAGTTTGAAAAAGATTAAGATTATAGAGTGATTATTAATTAAAATTAACTATCAAATATAATTTTAATAATTATTTAAAGATTTAACTTCGTTTAATAATTTACCACTTTTGAAATTGTATAATATACACCATTACACAAAGACACTTAACATTTTTAGCCAACTTCAAAAGTTGTAAATTATTAAACGATGTTAAATCTTTAAATAATTATTAAAATTATATTTGATAGTTAGTTTTAATTAATAATCACTCTATAATCTTAATCTTTTTCAAACTTTGTAAAATATATGCACCATTGTAGAGACGCGGTCATACATGCGTAACGCGTATAAACTTGTCATAGCGCAAAAAAACGCGCTTATTTCTTATAACATTATAAAACACTTAATATCTCTTGACAAACATCAAAACTAGTAAATTTGTAAACCAAATAAAATCTTCAACTGAATATTAAAATTATATTTGATAGTTAGTCTTATTTATAATCACTCTATAATCTTAATCTTTTTCAAACTTTGCAAAATATATGAACCATTGTACAGACGCGGTCATACATGCGTAACGCGTATAAACTTGTCATAGCGCGAAAAAACACGCGTATGTCTTATAACATTATAAGACACTTAATAGCTCTTAACAAACATCAACACTAGTAAATTTGTAAACCAAATAAAATCTTCAAATGATTATTAACATTATATTTCATAGTTAATCTTATTTATAATAATTCTATAAACTTAATGTTTTTCAAACTTTCTAAAATATATGGATCACCCCGAGTCAAATATACGCAGGGCTATTTGAAAAATAAAGAAAAACCTGACAGATTGTGGATGTATTTAAAGACAAATTTTCAAATAGCAACAATAATTTGTTTAAACAATTGTTAAAATTATGTTTTATATTTAATACTCGTTAACAGTTCCTTACAGTAGGACTACTTAAAAAATTAAGGAAAAACTGCAAGTTTGTAAATACATTCAAAGACAAACTTCCAAATAGCAACAATTAATTGTTTAAACAATTGTTGAAAATTATGTTTCATATTTAATTCTTTTTTACAGTCCCTTACAGCACAACTACTTGCAAAATTAAGAAAAAACTGCAACTCCGTAGATATATTTAAAGATTATTTTTCAAATAGCAACAATAAATTGTTTAAACAATTATTTTTATAATTTTTAACAATTAATCATTATTTTGTATGATTAATGTCAAAGTCAATTGTAAAATAATACAAAAAACCATACTTTTCTACATGTATTTAAAAATAATTTAACAATAACAACAACAAATTGTTTAAACAAATTGCGAATTACCTGAAAATATTATTAATAATATTTGTTTTAGTTGTAAATAAAAATTTTAGCAATAAATACCAGAAATAATAGTAATAAATATTTTTTAACGATTTTTCCATAATTTTGCAATTTATGGGGTTTTTTCACGACCCTGTAAAAAATAGTTAATAATAAAAAATTCTTAAATAAATTATTGGATGTCATTGTTTGAACATTTCCCAAGAGAAATAGAGTAATCCGGTTAAAAAATGTTGATTTTTCATGATTTTATTGCAAATCTACGAAAAAAAGTTTTTTCCCCATGCAAAATGCATGGGAAATTTCAAGGTCGATGAGGCACCATCAAATATTAAAATAAAAAAAAATAAAAAAATACGTATCTCTTATTTTTCGATAAGTAACAAAATCAGGGGGTGAGACCTTTCAAATTCGCAACTTTCCATTTTAAGGACCACCCTAGTATGTATCCATTTTTGTTACCAAGTTATCTCAGGAACGTTTTAACCGATTTCAATGAAATTTTGTAGACATATTAAGCTTATAAATTTCTAAATTAGGACACAGGGATTTTTGAAAATACCCAATCAAATTTTTTCACTTTTGTTCACTTAAAAATATCGTTTTTCAACCAAAATTTTTTTGGTGTTAGAAATGGAAACTAATAAATACAAAAATCATATTACTTGTTTCAAAACGAATCGATTGATCTATATAAAGTATATGTGTTGATTCAGGGTGAAAGGGACCTTAGCTGCAAAACATTCGATTTTTAATTTTTATTATGAATCGATAGAACTTGAATTGATCTTTCACACACAGTAATCAAAACTTTTTTATGTCTATTAGTTTGTCTGTTATTAGCGATTAAACATAAGCATAACCTAAGAATAACATAGGCTGTCACAAGTTCAAACTCCCTTTCTCTTAAATTCAAAACATTTGTTTTTTAATTGTTATTATGAATCGATAGAATTTGAGTTGCTTTTTCACATACATAAAGCAAAACTTTTTTATGTCTATTAGTTTTTGTGTTATTGGAGGTGAAACACAGACATAACCCTAATACTAGCATAGAGACGCTCAACTTCAAACGCCCGTACCCGTAAAACTCATTTCTGCAGCTAAGGTCCCTTTCACCCTGAATCGACACATATAATTTACTAAAAATGTGTATAATAAATCATGATTTTGCAAATTTTTTTACATTCAAAATTCTTCTTTCTATAACTTCTTAAATTTTAATTTTATAAGCACAGTTCTTTTAAAAAAAATATTCTATATTGAAAAGGGAATCAATTGATTTATATGAAGTATATATTTTCCAGGAAATTAATAAAATTAACGGCTATTCTTTTTTAAATTGAAATTTTCTAATTTTTTATTTTTCAAATATATTCCTTCCTTTATGAGGAAGCAATAGTTTCACCTAATTTGTATGAGGTATTTTCTATTCGTCCATTACCTATCCTACAATTCCTTTTTCAGATAAAAGGGTGAAGACAGCTGTTATTGAAAACCGTTGTAGCTATTGTTTTTTGTTGATTGCTCGAGGACTGTCGCATAAATGCAATTTGACCACTCGTTTGGAAAATTTAACTAAGTGTATTGAAGATTCTGGATCAAAGGTTGAAGAACAAGTAGCGTCGTCACTGTAAAAAAGAAAATTGTTTAGAGAAGGTGGAGAGACTGAGAAACTTACATTAATTCAACCTAAAGGTGGTCAGGCACTTCATATAACTGTTGGCAAAAATGCAAATGAAAATTCCTTGAAACATGCACTTTTTTCTGCTGAAGATTTTTTAAAAATCCAAACTAGGTTACACTTAAGCCAGAACAAAGTAATTGGAATCGCTGAGGCTATTCGCGTAGCTGCAAAAGATAAGAAAATTGTTGAGCCCTATTTAAAGAAGAAATTATCGAACAAAAGTCATGTCGTTGATCAATATTTTGGATTTAAAACATTTGATATGTGTAAAGTTAAGTCTGGTGATGTTTCCGAAGAAGTACAAACTGTAGCTTACTGTACTGATTTAGAGGGCTTGATTGAATGTGTTAAAGAACAGCGCCAGTTATCGGAATATCACTTAAAGTTTGGAATTAATGGAGGGGGAGGGTTTTTGAAAGTGTGTCTAACCATCCAATCTACAACAAAAACGAACGAATTGGATGGACATCGTCAAAACTATGATCAAGGAATTTCCGCTAAACGTTTTAAAGATTCTGGCGTCAATAAGTTGCTTATACTCGCATTAGCACCGTATGTTCAAGAAAATTACGAAAATGTATTGCAGCTGTGGTCGATAATAAAAATTAATAACTTTCAGGGAACAATAGCAACAGATCTAAAACTCGCAAACATCATGGTAGGAATAATGTCCCACAGCAGCGCATATCCATGTACGTGGTGTTATGCGAAGAAAGAAGAACTCAATGAACGTGGTCTGTACAGAACTTTGGGAAACACAATGGAAAATTATTTATCTTGGTATGACGCAGGGTCTTTGAAGCAAAAGGCCAAAAATTATTACAATTGTATTCATCCTCCTCTTTTTAATTCCTGTGAAGACAAAACCTTTTTTCAGATTCTTCCACCACCTGAACTGCATTTGATGTTAGGTGTTGTTAATAAATTATTTACGCATTTGTTAGTTGAATTTGAAGATAAAGCGACTCAATGGGCAGAGTCATGCCACGTTCAACGGCAAATAACAAATGGCAGTCCTGGATTTAACGGAAATTCGTGCAAGAAACTACTGGACAAAGTAGACTTACTACGTGCGAGCAATCAATTAGGGTGCTTAAAATACGTAAGAGCTTACGAAGACTTCAGAGCTGTTGTAAACGAATGTTTCAGTTCCAATCTTGATCCACATTTTGAAAAAAAAATCGAGAATTTCAAACAAAGTTATTTAGATTTAGGTATTTCTATAACACCTAAAGTGCACGCAGTTTTCTACCACGTATTACATTTTTGCGAAGAAATGGGATCAGGTCTAGGATTTTTTAGTGAGCAGGCGATGGAGTCTGTTCATTCAGATTTTCAAACAACCTGGACAAAATATAAGGTTGCTAACAATCATCATGAATATGCAACCAGATTGCATCGCGCCTTATGTGAATACAATAGTCTTCACTCATTTTAAAAGACTTAATTGTTTCATTATGTTCAATAAAATGTTTTTGTTCTGAGGAAATTTAATTGTACTTTTATTTCTGTTAGTTACATAATAAAATCAAGAAATTAGGACATTTTTAAAATTAATACTCTCCAGAAACGAGAAATTTAAAAAAAGTAAATTTTAATAAAAGTTTATAAAAAAGAGTAATTTTTAAAAGATCATAACTTTGATTCTATTAAAGATAGAAAGCTGACCCTATGACAGATTTACTCGAAATTAAGACTGCTTTAATTTATCTCTGACGATATATTTGCCTCAGATGAACAGAAAACTATTTATTTCGCAAAAACTAAAATAAAAATTTTTTTAAAAGAATTTTCTGTTAAAATCTGACTTTAAAAGGTCATATATCCGACAATTTTGGAGATACAGTACTTTTTTCCTTTTTTTTTTGCAAATTTTATAAGCTTTAATTTCTCTATAGACATTTAAAACCTGATATGCACGAGAAAAGAGTAATCTTTCAAAAACTAAATTTTGTGCCGATTTTTCACGAAATTTCGTGAATTTAGATGTGATAAAGTTACCGCAAGATATTCAGCACCTAGGGCCTTCTTTGTTATGTCATTTCTAATTGCTCAAATCGATATACCTTCTATTTAAATGTATTTTTGTCAAAATATGTTGATTAACCTCTTTAAAAAATTCAAAAAATTAGTTTTTTCAAAAAGGGCCCAACCGATTTTTTTTATTTTTGGCTTAAAATCATCTGGAGGCATCCCAGAAACAATATAAAAAAAACCGAGATGTGCAAGCACTTTTGGGTTAAAGTGAATTGAGACCCACTGTGCCAAGAGAACTACCTTAAATGCATATTTTGAAATTTTTTCAGATTAAAGTTATTATATTCAAGTTATAATTTAAATTAAAAGAAATTTTTTTAACTAAAACCTAGGATTGATTTAAAATTTTTTTAAATACGTTTTTAAAAATTAAAGATACTTTATTTAAAAAATAAACTTTCCTTTAAAGAAAAAAAAGTTTAATTGAACTTAAATTCAAATTTAAAATAATAAGGTTTTCAAACAAATTTTAAATTTTTTAATTCATGTTTTAATTTCTTATAATTAGTAAAGTTTCTTTTAAAAAATCAACTTTTTAAAAAAGTTTATTGTGCAACTAAAAGAATGTTTGCAATTTATCATAGCGTTTGGATTAAAATTTCTTAGTTTAAATTTATTTTAACAGTTTTTTTTGTTTTACTTCCTTTTATTAAAGTTTTATTTTAATTTTTAATTTAAATTTAAAATGATCATATCAAGTTTCTAAAATATAATGTTTTAAAAATTTTACTCTTTGATTTTTTAATATTAGCAAAAGTTTTTAAATCAAATTGTGTTTAGATTCATTTTTTTTTAAATTTTCAAAGTTTTGATTTTAATTTATTATAGGAGTTTTTAATTGTAAAATTTTTCAAAAATTACATTTTTAAATTTATTTCATTCAAACAATTTTTCAATTTTTTTTAACTTCTTTTTTTAAAAAAAAGTTTAAACAATCATTAAACATATTGTTAATTAATTAAAATAGTAAATAGTAAAGTTTTATTTTTTTTAGCATTTTTTAAAGACATTGTATACTTTAACAACTTGAAAAATGGAAGGTTACAGAAGTGTTATAATTTGTATACAAGCCCCTCGACAATGGGAAATTGACAGCGATCTTGAGGAGTTAAAAAAATCGCAATTTTAGGACTAGCAATCAGAGCAAAGGGCATTTTTTCCAGATATATAAATAAGAACAGCCAAGTTAATTTAGGATACTTTATAGAAAGAATTGAAAAGAAAAATAATATTTCGGTAAGTAAAAAAAAAATAATAATTAAAAAAATGAGAAAAAAATATTACTTAATACTTTTAAAATTTTATTTTAAATTAATTATAATTTTAGAACTCTTATTTAACTATATGATTTGTTTTATTGATTTATTCATTCATTTATTCAATTGAGCCGCCGGATTCAAAAACCGCCTCTGCCTGAAAAATGTCTGACCAAACGTTGAGAAAATCAGTGAAATTCCCATTGTCGCTCACTGCTACCCGACTATCATATGTCAGACTTTTCACGCGCAGAGGCGGTTTTTGAATCCGGAGGCTCAATTATAAAAAATTGAAAATTTTTATATTAAATTGTTTTCTAAAATTTTATAACTCTTTTTGTTTCTTTGATTCAATTACAAAAACATTAATTATTTTCAACATTTCCTTGATTTTAAAAAAATAAATTAATAATAAAAAATTTATTTGCAGAACGATGAGAAAAAATATACCGGCTTTACCATGAACTTCACATTTCCATGTGATTTTATTACTCCACATACCAACTTTTGACAATTTTTGGATTACTTAATGCTGACTGCTGGAATTATGAAGTATGAGCTGTTTAATAAGGAAATTCACATTGAAGATAAATTCTTTTTAAACCACCTGGGAATGGTTGTGGAAGTTAAAGAAGAAAACTCACGTTCAATAGTATTCGAAAAAAGGGCAGATCTAGTTATTCTAAATAATAAAATTTTCAAAGTAAATGACTTGCAGAATGAAGATGATCAACACTCACATCTCTTAGAAATATTTTTTTATAATTCAACTCTACCAGTCATAGAATTTCCTGAAGAGGAGGAGAAGGAGGAGGGGGATGAAAAGGTGGAGACAGACGAGGAACAAAAACTGTTAAAAATAAAAAGGAAGAAAAAAACCAGATTATTGAAGAAATGGAAAAGAAAGAGACAGACGAGGATGAACTAACAATAAACGAGGAGGAACCAATGATGGACGAGAAACAAAAATTATTGAAAAAGAAAGAGGAGGAAAATGACCAGATAAATGAAGAAATGAAAAATAAAGAGACGGACGAGGACGAATCAATGGAAATTGAGGAGCAACAATAACCCATTGACTTGAGCATTGAACAAAATGAAATTTAAAAAATCATTTTATAATTAAAAATTTTTTTAACACACACACACACGCTTTAAATTTTAAATACTTACATCCATTTTTTATAACAAACAAGAAAACAGAACAAAACCATTGTATTTGAAGAAAATAAGTGAATAAAAATAAGTATATAAAAAAAAATGTTAAGTTTGTTTTTTCATAAAACTAAATTTTATAATTAAAGTAGAAGTATCTACTTGTCTTATATATAATCCTACATATGTTTTTGGAAATGCTGACCTACGATTCTTATGTAGAAGCCAACATCTGTTTTATTTTAGAATGCTGAGTTCAATGCTGACCTACGATAAAATTCTTTACAAGGTTGTTGAGGGACATCATACATGTAGTTGTAACTGATTAGATCTCTTTCATGACATACATCTAGCTGATTCTTATTCTTTTTCTCAATATTTGTTTTCTCAAAGGAACTATTTTGTTAAAAATACAAATTTTTAAATGTGCATTATTTAAACATGTTTTTAGTTTAGATTACAAAAATTTTACATTCACTTTTTAAGAAAGGAAAAAATAATAAATGCAGATTTTTTAAATATATATATATTTTTTAATTTTTTTTTTTTTTATGTTTGAATAGAAATAATGAATAATTAAAATATTAATTAAACAAGTTTTTTTACAATACCACTTATTGGTTTATAATCAACAATGCGATCGTGTAAAATTAAACAAAAAGCTGAAGTGTTCGCAGGAAAGTTTTGTTTATCTTCAAATTCCAAGCGGATGTCAACTGGACCTTTTTTTAATGATTCATTTTGTTCAGAACAATCTACAATAATTAGAGGAGCATATTGTAAAAATTCTTTTTTTGTTAAAATACATTGTGATTCTTTTCCATAATAACTATATTGAAAATTAGTATACATTTCATACAATTTAGAATATTGATTTTTATCTATATCAATATTCATATTACCATAAGGGTAGTTTTGTGAATTTAAAAATAATTTTATATCAGATATTGCACAATGGTGAAAATGACTTGAACTAAGTAAAGTATTATTTTTTCGGTGTGCTTGAAATCCTAATATCAGGAATCTAGGTTTTTCCAATTGTGATGATGTTTTCACGTTCCAAATATGCTTTTGAGTAACTGGTAATAGTGGATACTCGTACAATTCCCAAGTTCGAAAACTTATTGGAATAGAGGGATCTTTTTCAATATACTTTAGTAACTTGAATTTATGAGCATCTGACAATTTTATGTATGGGAATAACCATTCTATTTTTTCAATTATAATTTTGTAATTTTCAATAGGTTCAGTTTGTAAAATTGCATTTGAATCATTTCTAGATCTAACAAAAATAAGCTTGTGTTTAGCAATAACAATAATTTTTTGGTAATCTTCAGCAAAACCAAAAAGCATATTTAGTGGGATGCAAACATCAAAATGTCCTTGCTGATTAGTAATTTTTTTATCATCATCAAATTCCAACAAACCAAAAATTCCAAACATTTTATTTTGACTTGAATTCAGCGAAGCATAATTTTTCATGAGGCTTGTAAGACAAACATTTTTATTTTTATCTATCTCCACACCATTAAGTTCGTACTTTGCTTCTTTAAATAAATGACAAATTCCGTTTGAAGTAAAATTTGTGTTTGCAAGTGCTGTTTCATCAGTCTTTACCAGCTTTCCACTTATATGAATTGAGCTTTTGCTTGGAAGAAGACAGTGATCTTGGTTTTGTACAGCGATTCGTATTTCGTCGCTATTATTATAGGTTAAAGAGGCATAAGGTTGATGTGTATGCACGTCGTAATGAGCAATAGACTCATCAAAGACTATTGGTCTATTGATATTCAAAATTTCCTCTTCCATAAAAAAAAGAATATGTTTTTGCAGAAATAAACAAATGCAAGTACAAAAAATTCTTAATCTTTTTCTTAACCTTTTTTTCTTCTTTTTATGACTTTCAGTCCGAGACTTTTTAGGAGCTGTATATTTTGAGGTGTCAGCTTCTTCAGAATTCGCTGTTGACTGATTTGTTTTTGACATGGTTTTTTATTTTTATAACCAAATCCAATCTTATTTTTATAAAATACAATACCCATTATTGTAAGGATTTAATATGAAGTCGGATTGTTATAACTTCTTCACGAAAATTAACTAAATGACCATCCTGGTCAACAATACGCAACTGAACATTATCGATTGCTCTCACCGCAACTGGCAAGTAAATAACATGAGATGGAACTTCTACTATCTTATATCCTGGTGGTACAATAGGAAAGAATTTGTGAATCGTATGTACTTTCTCACTATTGATATATGCCCCTGTAGTTATGTTACATTCTACACTTAGAGAATTTACTTTGATTATAGATACTGGTTGATCAGATCCATAAAATATATTAGCATTTAATTTACTTGGAGAAAATCCAAGTAAATGACCAATAGAATCTTTAGGGTTAAAATCAATTTCTTTATTGAAAAGTATTTCACTTTTTAATGTATTATCATTTGGCTTAATATGAATTTTAACTCCTTGGTTTTCTAAAACTATTTGCAAATATTTTTGTATATCATCTATTTCATAACTACCAGTTGGTATAGTTATAATTTTATTATCAATATAAAACTTATTTTGTCCAACATCTATATTGGGAATTGAATTAAAGGAAAGAAATTCAACAAGACCAGGAACATAATTTTTTAAAGGGATAATTCAATTGCTGGAAAGTACTAAGAATCTAGGGTAGAAGAATTCCCGGACAGTGTTGGTATATATGAATCGTTTATAATGAATTCAAATGATTAACTGACTTAAAAACTATTTACTTCTTGCTTTTAGTTTACACACAGAATACATGTCAGGATTATTCAATTGATCACATAAAAATATTAAACATAAATGCCCACATACTTATTTATCATAATCTTGATATCTTTTATGATTATACATGATGCTACCAACACCGAAATATTTAACAAGATCTAATGGTGGACGAAGATTACCGAAGCTATCAAAGTAAAATATTTTTTTATTAATTTTTTTATAAGCACACCAATGTGTTCCCGAACCATTTTTATCATCCAGATTAATTATCCCCGATTCATATTTTCGAGGACCAATAAATGGTAGTCCATTTCTCATGAAAACACCTCGAAAATATGGAACTTTTAAAGTTTTCGCTAGTTTTGATAAATCAACATCGGTCTATGCTCGATGAGGTAGCTTCACTTTGAGTTTTTTTATTTGCATGATTTTTTTTAAGCCCTAGTCCTTGTCTAAATGGTTTCAACTTGAGTCCTAATCCGGTTTTATATGGTTTCAAGTAAAGTCCTTTTCCTAAAGCAATAGCTTCCATTGCTTGATTATGACGTTTACTCTCTTCTAGTAGATTTTTAGCCGATTTGGCATCATTCACGGCTTTTGCTATACCTGCAGCTCCACCTGCAAGCGCGCCTGCAGCACTTAAACCAGCAAAAACAGGAATAAGAAAGGGTAAAAGACCCCCTACTTTACTTGGAACTGTTAATATACGAGGTTTTTTTATTTTTCTTCTACCACCAGCTTTTTTTACAGCGATACGTGCTCCTTTTAGAGCAGATTTAATGACAGTGTTTACATTATCATCAGGAATCATAGACTTTTTAGCTGCTGATACAATACTTTTTAGATTTATTGATCTTTTCTTTTTTGTCTTTTTCTTTTTAAGACCCATTCCAAATTTTGATTTTGCTTTCATTATGTTTGTAATTGCATAGGCTGCTGCTTTTTCACCTATACTTGAATCCTGAGCAAAGACTCGTTTCCAAGCTTTTTCAGCAAGTATTTTATCAGCAGTATTTCTAGCTTCAATATTCTCTCTATTTTTAGAATACGAAATATCGTGGTCTTTACAAGCCTCGTCAAGAGGATTAATACCAGGATCACCGCGTTCGAGCCTTCTTGCTAACTTTGTTCCGGGACCGCAATATTGGTACCCAGGAATATGTAATTCTACTGGTAGTTTATTGATTAATTTATTAAGAAAACCTTTGCCTTGTCTTACTTCTTTCGAAGTTTGTGTGCAACTGCTTCTTTTTTTATCTGCGTGCACAATCATATTCCTGCAAGTATTAAAATGAAACTGAAGACCTTTTAATAAAAGCAGAGTATATATTGCTATTCATTCAGTTGACAAAAGGATGGAGTTCGAAACACAACCTGTGAAACTACCTGTCATTAACTTTGATATAATGACAGATAAGTATAAAAAACAAAGTAAACGTCATATAGATTTTTAAATCGCAGACCGTTTGGATCGGTTAACCCTTTAAGGACCAAATGTACAAAAATTTAACTCAAAGTTAAGCAATTTTTTTTAACAATAAAACGCAATAAGAAAAATTTAGCAATATACGTTTTTTATTGCTCAGGAATCGCTCTTTCAAATGGCGCATCAAAAAATTTCGTAAATTTAAAAATAAACAAATTATAGATTGTTTTTTAATAAAAAATCCAAATTTTCAAGGTTTTTTTTTACTTAAAATTATTTTTGGATACTTTACTGCTTTATAATATCATTGTCAGTTATAAATATCGCGTCAAAAATGTCTCAGCTTTGACATGGTGACGTATATTAAAAAAAAAAATAATGGCGGAACCAAAATGGCAGTTAAAGTCAAATTTTTAATAACAATTAAACAACAAATTGCCAAAAATTTAAAAACTCGACGGAATCACTCCAAAACTCTTACTCTGGGGTTTTTGGGGTCGCTGATTACGAATTTAATTTCAATTTTTAAAAATTCAAAATGGTGGATCCAATATGGCGGACGTCAAAATTAAAAACTCACCGGATTCACTCAAAAACCGTTACTCGGGAGTTTTTGGGGTCGCTGATTACGAATTTAATGTCAATTTTTAAAAATTCAAAATGGCGGATCCAATATGGCGGACGTCGAAATGAAAAACTCACCGAATTCACTCGAAAATCGTTACTCGGGAGTTTCTGGTGTCGCTGATTACGAATTTGATGTCAGCTTTTAAAAATTTTAAATGGCAAATCAAATATGGCTGCCAAGTATTAAAGAATTCAATGGATTCAATTGATATTTTTTGCTTATGCAATATTTAGTTTCTCTGATTGGAAATAAGTAAGTTTTTTGAATATTCAATTATTATTCTGGGATGTATTGCACTTTTGTAGAAAAGACTGTCTTAATATTTTCAAAAGTTAGAAGTAATAAAATTTACTACGTTTTTTAGCCGTCAAAATGTCTAAACGTTGCCCAACTCTTACCGCGTGGAGGTAAACGTAGCTTAAAGAGTCTCTCTTTTTTTTTTAAAGATTTTTAATTTTTTTTTATTTTTTAAGTTTTTTTAAATTTTTTTGTTCTTGGCATTTTTAAATTTTAAATTTTTTTCTGTGTTTGTAGTTTTTTTAAAAAACATTTTTTTCCTGTTTGAGTGCTGTTTAATTATTTCTTATGTACTGAAGAAAAGCATTCTTTGCAAAAGTAAGCAGTGCAAAATTTACAATATAAAAATGTTCTGATCTCACAGGTATCTTGGGAACAATATTTTCGTTTCTGAGTTGTTTCTAACGTATGTTTCGTAAAATCACCTGCTTTTGCTTTTGACAAGTAATGCTTCGCATTACTTAGTGCGAAATCTTTTAGTGATGCTTTTTTGCCTTCCTTGTTAACAGCATTATGTAATAGCACAGCAGTGGTAAGAGACGACTGAATCATTCTCAAAAATACTGGCCAGGTCCATCTCTTACTTCGGAAAGTTGGTAACGCTTTACTACAATATTGATCTTGAAGATCAACTTCTCCCATATATTTATTGTAGTCTGAAAAGGCTTTTGGCATTTTGATATTGTCTTTAGCTTTTTGCTCTTTCAGATAGCGTTGGACGTCTTTCATGGGTTCAACTCCAGCTGATGTTGAGAGCAAAGAAACTTCTTTTGAATCCATCATAGTGATATAGTTTATACCACTATTTTCATCGTGCTTCACTATAAATGTACCTCTGGGAACATCTTTCTTTAAATTAATTTTTTCTTTTACCCGATCTTTTCTAACTACTCCAGTTACTTTCAAACCACATTTTTTTAAATGGACAAGTAAGTCTGGACTAGTAAAATAATTATCAAAATAAATATGATAATCATTTAGCTTTCTGCTGATAGTTTTCAAAAGCAAGTTTTCGGTTAGATTTAAAATGACTCGACTTCCCAAAGCACATTTTGATAGTACACCATCATTGTTTTTCGAATTTTTGCCGCAATAGATATTACATTCAAACAGAAAACCATCGGCACCGCACAGTGTCCACATCTTGATACCGATACGAACTGGCTTATTACGGATGAACTGTTTGAATTTTAAGCGTCCATAAAATTTGATCATCATTTCATCGGCTGAAAGGGCTGTTTGAAAAAAACCAAAACGTTTTATATTAGTTTTAAAAAGTTCAAAAATTTTTCGTACACGCCATGCCGAATCATTTAAATTTTCATCATCCTTCTTCGCGAATTTTATGTTAGTTTTGATTTTTAAGAATTGATTTCGGCTCATTGCTAATTTTACAACGGCACATTGTAAAAAAGATCTGTTGACCAGTAGTCTTTTTCAGCTGTACGTTTATTAAATATTGTTAAAATAATTATGCCGATAAAAGTTTCTAACTCCTGTAATGACATTTATAGGTAATTTTCAGATGATGCTTCTATGATGTATTCTTTCATTGAAAGTGAAAAAAACATTTCAAACAATTTCAACAGGTGAAGAATTACGAAGAGTCTTTTTATCATTATCAGTCAATAGATATTCATTTATTAGTTTATCATTGTATCGTTTTTCGCCATCAACCCAACTGTATTCATGATCTTTTTCTAAATACTTTTGATTTTCAGTATAATTTTCAAATACTTCTCTGTATGACATTTTATTGCCAAAGAAAATTTGTTTACTTTCATAATTATCATTTTCAATTTCATCATCTTCACTTTCAAAATCATCTTCAACGTCTGACGTATTTGAATTAGGTAATAAAGCGATATCAATTGTTTCATCATTTTCAAATAATTCTCCACTTGCCACTTCAGGTGTTGAAGAAGTTGAGCAAGCTGATTTTCTACAAGGCATGTTATTTACAAAAAAAAAAAAAAAAAAATTCCCTTTTATTTTAATAATATAAAAATTGTACAAACCTGCTATATCAATCGAAAATGAATTTCGTAATACAAAAATCCAAAGCGACAAGAAGTACTTATAATAATTGCTACGCGCTTCTCCTGTGAGAAAATGTCATCCATCTATTGGAGCTTTCGGTAATTAATTTTGGCGGGTTAATTCAAATCTAGATTTTTCTATACTCATATCATTTTGTAACTGTTCGGCTTATAATGATAATAATATAAAATATTGAACAGTACATTATTATTCCAACATATATAAATAAAAATAAATTACAAAAAATGACTTTGTTTATTGCAAAAACATTGCAAAGAGTTTTTCTATAATAGAATTTTCATTTTGTATTTTTCAATTGAGTTTTTTTCATAATGTGTAAATGAAGAGGTTATTTTATAATCAATTTTTTACTCATATATTTAAATAATAATGACGCTATTAAATTTCTTCGATTATTATTCTAAGCTGAAAAATTTCAAAATTAAAGAAAAGTGTAAAATATTGCTGCGTAATGAATTTATTATCTCGTGTTTTACTAATAATTACTTTCTTATATTTATTTATTAAAGTATAAAATAATTTTAAATTGATATTAATAGTCCAGAAATTAATAATGAAAGTGAATAATGTTACTTTGTTAATAAATGTTAGACATAGAAGTATATAATAATTTAATGTGAACGTAAAAAGTATTTAAAAGGAGATTATTAGTACAGTTGAATTAAATTTAAGTAAGCAGTTCTATTGTTTTAAAGAAATTTAAGGAAAAGAAATAATCTACAAGCTCTACAACCGTATGAATTCAAACATTTTATTCGCAAAGCCACTTTGCTTCCACATAAAGATGTGGTCATTGTGATATTTATTTACTCTGATATTTTACTATTAAAATATGATATTTATTGTGTAAAATATTAAAGAAAGCAATAAACAATTTTAAATCTAACCAAAAAATTACAATTATATTAGCAACTAAAATATAAAATTGCCTCTATTTCTTACTGTTGAAAATAACTACACATAAAAAAAAATTAGACAAGTGCGAGTTTTACTCGCTTTAATAACAACGAGTTCCGTACCTCCTTTTGATTTTTTTTTGGAACCTTATAATATTTAATTTTAGTTTTAAAAATTCGTAATCAGTAACACCAAAAACACCCGAGATATGATTCTTGAGTGAATCCGGTGAGTTTTTCATTTCGACGTCCACCATATTGGATCCGCCATTTTGAATTTTTAAAAATTGACATTAAATTCGTAATCAGCGACCCCAAAAACCCCCGAGTAACGGTTTTTGAGTGAATCCGGTGAGTTATTAATTTCGACGTCCACCATATTGGATCCGCCATTTTGAATTTTTAAAAATTGACATTAAATTCGTAATCAGCGACCCCAAAAACCTTCGAGTAACGGTTTTTGAGTGAATCCGGTGAGTTTTTAATTTTGACGTCCGCCATATTGGATCCACCATTTTGAATTTTTCAAAATTGACATTAAATTCGTAATCAGCGACCCCAAGAACCCCCGAGTAACAGTTTTGGAGTGATTCCGTCGAGTTTTTAATTTTTTTGCAATTTGTTGTTTAATTGTTATTAAAAATTTGACTTTAACTGCCATTTTGGTTCCGCCATTTTTTTTTTTAATATACGTCACCATGTCAAAGCTGAGACATTTTTGACGCGATATTTATAACTGACAGTGATATTATAAAGCAGTAAAGTATCCAAAAATAATTTTGAGTAAAAAAAAACCTTGAGAATTTGGATTTTTTATTAAAAAACAATCTATAATTTGTTTATTTTTAAATTTACGACATTTTTTGATGCGCCATTTGAAAGAGCGATTCCTGAGCAATAAAAAACGTATATTGCTAAATTTTTCTTATTGCGTTTTATTGTTAAAAAAAATTGCTAAACTTTGAGTTAAATTTTTGTACATTTGGTCCTTAAAGGGTTAACCGATCCAAACGGTCTGCGATTTAAAAATCTATATGTCTATTCAAAATCTTTAAATCAACCAAAATATAAATTTTTGAAAAATATTATTGATTTGGAAAAATATTATTTTCCATTTAATGAGCATCAAGACGTTGTAACAACCAATGAAACACGACCTAACTCAATATTCATATTTGATGACGTCGCTTGTGAGAAACAAGATAACATTAAAGCTTTCTTCGCAATGGGTCGTCACAAGGCTGTTGACTGTTTTTACTTATGTCAAACTTATGCGCGTATTCCAAAGCATTTGATACGTGACAATGTTAATTTATTAGTATTATTTAAGCAAGATGAAATGAATCTCAAGCATATATATGATGATCATGTTAATACTGATATGACATTTACAAAATTCAAAGAAATCTGTGCTTCTTGTTGGAAAAATAAACATGATTTTGTTTTAATCGAAAAAGATTCGAACATTAACCAAGGTAGATACAGAAAAGGATTTGATTGTTTCATAAAATTAGAAACTTGCTAATAATAATAATAATAATAATAATAAGAAATTACTATTTTAATGTTAGTACAACTATAACCACTCACTAGATAACATGCCTTCACACATGGAAAATTTGAGAAAACAAAAAGGTATTCTATATGAAATTGCTAAAGCAAGTGAATCGATTCGCCGGAAACATAAATTATTAAAATTGGGAAAAGAAACAACCGAACAGTCTCTAAATAGTACATTTAAACCGATAGTAACACCAATTCAAACATTGATTGATAAATTCGAAACAGTTAAATCAATTAATTCTCCAAAAATTGAAATAAAAAAAGATAATAGTTATTCTGAGGATTTCTTTTATGAACAGAATGAAAAAAGTGAAGAAGATTTCTTTCCTAAAAGCATTAAAAGTATAAAAGAACAACATGATAATGATGATGATGATGATGGTGATGAAACATGATTCAGAACAGCGGCTGATGAAGATGACACTGACTCTTTCAAATTGATGGAGAATATATCAAATATTTATGTTCAAATGTTAGATAAAAATAAAAAAGAATTAGATAGTGCATATGGTGTACGAAAATTATCTAAAGGAAGACTAATGATTGGCGATAAACCAATAAAATTTGAGGAAAATAATATTATTATAGAAAACATAATATATTCTGCAACTAAAGGATTCCTTGAACTTTTATTTAAAAAGGTTCCCGAAGAACATTTATTAAGTTTAGATGATCGTAAAATTTATAAAAACATTGTTATTTCTACAAATGCACATAAAAAATATTATAAAGTTGATGGAGCTGTTCGTGATGATAAGAGTTTAAAATATCAAAATTTTATTGCATCAGGAATCAACTTTCCATCATCACCTTTAAATGATAGAAAAACACGTTCAACAATAGGTAAAGGTTTAAAATTAAAATATATGATTAATAAACCAAATAAACAAATTGATTATGTTTATTGGAATGATCCAAATGAATTAGTAGATCGATTGCAGCTACTTTTAGCATCTAAAGCTGCTGGTAATTTTAATCATAACAGTAAAATTATTTCTATAATTGAAGAATTACGAGAAGCTGAAATTATATATTAACATTTGTTTTTTGCTTTTAATATTATTCTCAAAATGAGCATCGATGTGTTTGGACGTCAAATTAAGCTTCCTGCGACAACAATAAATCGTGGTCCACCAGGTATTGGATTTAAAGTCACTCCAGATGCACAATATGATATGCAAAATAAAAAAATTTGCAATATCGCTAATGCTCAAGATCCTTATGATGCAGTTAATTTAAAATTAGTGCAAGATTTGAAAAGTGAACTAGCAATCGAACTAGCATATTTAAGAAATGAAATTAAAAAAAATTTAAACTCATTACTCAGTTGGAAACTAAGGTGAAATCATTGAAACAATAAATGTGGAAAAAATTTTAATTAGTCACAGAATTGTATAAACCTGCTAGAAAAAATTACAATCGTAGAAATGTAGACATTCGAAGCATTGATGAAACATGGCAAGCTGATCTAGTAGAGATGATTCCTTATGCTAAAGAAAATAAAAGATATAAATACTCTTTAACAATCATTGATAATTTCTCAAAATTCGCGTGGGCTGTTCCTGTAAAATCTAAAAGAGGTGAAGATGTAGCTGCAGCATTGGAATCTGTCCTTATCGAAAGACGTGTACCAAAAAACTTACAAGTTGATAAAGGAAAAGAATTTTATAATCTACATTTTCAAAATCTTATAAAACGCTACAATATTCATATGTACTCTACGTTTAGTAATTTAAAAGCATCTATTTGTGAACGATTTAACCAACGTTAAAAAATAAAATGTGGAAACAGTTTAGTTTAAATGGTAATTATAAGTGGGTTAACATTTTTTATGATTTAATATCTTCTTACAATAATACTAAACATCAAACAATAAAAATGAATCCGAAAAATGTAACAATTCAAAATCAAAAAAATCTTTTATTTAATGTATATAAAAAAAACAGTATATTACAAAAAAAATTAGTTACGAAATCTAAATTTAAAGTAGGAGATAAAGTACGTGTAAGTAAATTTAAAAACATTTTTGAAAAGGGTTAAACACCAAATTGGACTACTGAAATATTCACTATAAACTATGTTAAAAATACAGAACCAGTAACATATCTTTTAAAAGATTATCAAGTAAATTTAATTTCTGGTTGTTTTTACGAGCATGAAATTTCTAAGATAAAATATTCTGACATTTATTTGATTGAAAAAGTACTTCAAAAACGTGGTAATAAAGTATTTGTAAAATGGTTAGGTTTTGATGATTCTCATAACAGTTGGATAAATAAATGTGAACTATAAAAATATGTTATTTTTTAAAATAAAATTATTAATCTTTAATAATAGGATGTAGGTATTTGTTAATTAAGGTTCTTAAAGAAAAAACAAAATCTTTTATACAATTCTTTTTGTTTTTTTATTTTTTTAAATTATTTTACCTTGAAAAATATTCTACATATCTTTAGAATTATGTATGTTTTATAAAATGTTATTATATTAATTAACAATACTTTATATTGGAAGCTTTCTTTCAATTACAAAATATATCAATTTTGTCAATTAAAAAGTTTTTTTGATAAAATTACACACAAAATTCATGATTTCTTTTTTATCACTCGAATCCCTTTTATCTTCCAGCAGAATTTTTACAATGAATTTAATAATATAATTATAAGCTTTTCCTAAATTCGCTGGTGATAATTCTTCGAAGCGCTCATCGATGCAAGGGATTAATTCTTTTAAAATTGTAAATGAATATTTCGTCATTACAAAAGGATTATAAGAATTTTTATCTCTTTTGCCATGAAGGCTTATAGTTTTTTCACCACACAAATTTTTTGTAAGATGTATTTGAAAATTTCTAAATTGAATTTCTTTTAACACTTCTTCATAATCAAAATATGCTGTTATGATATAAATATTTCTTTCTTCTTTACAATTTCACAAATTCCACTAGATTATATTTTCCTCCCAAATACTTGATAGCCAATTTTTTGTTTAGAACTAGCTGCTCCAAATGTGGAAATAATGTATCGTCTTCCTCAATGCAATTGTACAGTCTTTTTGTTTCAAAAAGATGTGTGCCTTGACCAACTTCATTCAGTTTTTGTAAATTCATTTTGACTTATATTTAATTTTGAAATGTCTTTTGTTAAATTTCGAAAACTTTGTAATTCTTGCACTTTTTTCTTCAATTCACAAATGTTTTTAAGTAATAATTTAACTCGACAAACAAATTCAAATTTCTTTGCACTTAATTCTTGGTTTTTTTCACTATTCATGTGCGATGCTTAGAGCTTTTGAAATGAACTAAATAAATTTGTTGATGGTTATTCTTATATACTCATAAATGGTGACAGCTTGAGAATTTATTGCTGAGGTAGCGAAAATTCCACTTAAATTAATAGTGCGAATATACGAAAAATACTGATTCATATCGATTATATCTAAATTAAGATGAAAAAACATACTCGATGATAAATTTAATCCTTTTGTTAATTACTGGTAAAAAAGCAGAATTCCCTTTAAAATAATTTGTGTAATTCTATTAAAACTGATTCATATATCTATATTAAGATAAAAAAATAGTTAAATGAATTTAATTTAAAATAATTTCTCATTGATGCGGTAGACAAAATTCCACTGAAATGAATGTAATTTTAATAAGAAAAAAATTTCGATACCGGAAGAGAATTACATCATTCTGCATTTTATAATTATTCACTAAAACAATTGTCATTAAAAATAAAACCAAATTCTCAAAATACCACATTTCCTACTTACCTTATAAAAACATTCACAACATTACAAAGTCATAAATCACATTCCTGAAAAACATTAAAAAATTTATTTCACATCTTTGAACTTCCCATTCTCGAGGGCCGATAAGTGTCAGTAACAGGAATCTACTATCCAGAAGCGGCTTTATATATCTACTAATCAAGAAGACGGTCAACAATTGTGATAGAACCCACAGGATTCATTCTCAGGAGATCTCGAACTACATCAGTAACCTCAAGGGGTGGATTAATCATTGTTAAACCCCACATAGTCAGAAGGTACGCCCGATGAAAATCTTCCAAGGCCGACAGTCGGTTACCTAGTTGGGCTATTAAACCAGACACATCTGCCCAACGGCCAAGTTCAGTTTGACTTAAAGTTCCACCCGCATTCCAAGGATTGCTACTTCTGAACCATGACGACACTCAATGATCTAAAGTACTATGAAGGGTAGGTGGATGATATGCTTCCTTAACTCTAGGACTTTCAACCCCCGAGGGCGCGAAGGACTCATAAACTATTTCCACACTTTGTGATCTTGGCTGACGCTCTTCTTTATTAGTACAAATTTGACGCCTAATTTCCATCGAACCACTATTCAATAAACCAGGGTTGACGGACTCAACTATCCTCTAAGATCAATAACCACTATTTGTGGATTGTGTAGCCATCGTAAATAAAATAAAGGCTTCCCAAAAAAAAAAAAAAATACTCCACGAATCAAAATTTTAAACACCGTTTCAGAACAAATTATAAACAGTGTTTTGAAAGGTCCAACAAATCTCTGGTTGTTGAGGATGCTGAGTTCAATTGCATCGTCATCGTGTTACTTTAAACAAAATGAGGCTCCAGAGACTGGATGAATAGATTTACTTGATTTCCAAGAAAAATCCACCATCACAGAAGCACCAACAATAAATTCACGAAACCCGTAATGAAGAATCTATACCAGACGATCAATTACAAAGCAACCACCTTCTCTCCGCAGCTTCTCTGCTAAAGATTTTTCCCTACAATACTCTATTTCCTCTTACCTTAGAATTCACTTACTTTACCATCCTTTAATTTTCTTGAATAAGAAAACAAATCATAAAAGACACTTACAAATCAAAACAAAAAACCCTGATCATTGTGCTTCTACAAATTGTAAACCAAATGCATAACTAGAAAATCTTAAAATATACTGCATCATATTAAATCCTTAAATTCTCCATGTATCTGGTAAAACCAAAGCACTTTAGAACAAATCATAAATTGTAAACTCAAACTCCTATATTTCATCGAGGACGATGACAATTCTAAATGGGGAAGGCTGTTACGATCAGACTATATTTTTCTTTGTTTTATTCTTACTTATACATTAATAAAAATAATTATATTCTTTATACAGAAACTTAAGTAATATTTGACGAACATTCTGTAAAAGAATTACAATTTCTAGACAGAACATAATAAATTGAGAAGAAATTAAAATACAGCACAAATAACTGCATTCGGATGCACGTGCAGCCTTCTTTTCGGTCACAAACTCACGTTATTGCTCGATCATATGGAATATTAGCACACCGTTCTAAACGACTTCGAAGGTTTATACTTTACGCGACGATACAAAATTTTAAAGTACCAACGTAATTAAACGGTACACTTCTTTTCATTCGTCAACGGAGATGTAACCCCTCCTACTTATCTAGAAATGACCTGATCCGGGTTCAACCACTCTTTCTTGTCACATATTAACAACACAAATGCAGATTTCATTTCTATCAAAGTTGGAGGATATCACACGCCCTTCGATCAGATTTCTCCACTTCTTTGAATTTGGTTTTGATCAACGCGATATAAGTATAACGCTTTAACAAAGGGGATCATCTCAACCAATGCAAATAGACTATCCGACGGCAAGTAGACGTAAAAATTTCGAACTTGGTTACGGCTTTTAAATTGTTAAATTTCGGCAACGATAACGAACAATAATTTTTGCCGCGAGTTCAACAAACAAAAACTCAAGTTGTGCTACGCGCATCCTTGCTGCGTATAGGTAAGATTTAAGACTATGTTATAACACCAAAAACTTACACCTATTATTGTATCTCATTTTTATTATCTTTTATAATAAACATTTATTATACTCTATTCCTATTTTATCTCTTTCCCACTATTTATAAATCCTTATTATTGTAAACTTAGTAATCAAGAACAAAGTAATAACAGCTCCCGTAGAGATGAAGCAGTATGTATCTCACTTAAATAAAATACACAAGCCTTACCAACTTGTGCGAAAAAGCTAAAACAACTCCGAAGGTAAAATCAAAAATTACATTTTTGGTCACGCACTGTTACTTAATCGTAACACATCCTAAATGAGAAAGTCTTAAATTTGTGCGATTTTGAACTTTTGCTAAAACCCACATTTCTCGACGTTTTGAGACTCCTGATTTAAAAAAAATGGGTTTTTCAAAGATGTCTGTCTGTCTGTCTGTCCGTCTGCCTGTCTGTATCAAAATTTTAAAATCGGATAACTTGAGTAAAAATTGTCGGTTCAAGTTCATCTTAAGTAAATTTTTTTTAGGTACAAAAATACAGGTTAAGCTCGTTAGCCAGCTATTTCCGTCCAAAATTATAAAAAAAAAACATTTTCAAAAATCAAAAAAATTTCAATTTTCAAAAAAAAAATTTTTTAATTTTTTTAATTTTTTTTCTTAAATTACAAGTAAAATTAAACAAATTTTGTTCAGAATAGTTTTTGATATAAAGCAAACCGACAAAGATATGAATTTTTTAAGTTTTACAGTTGTATCAGAGGCTTGTTTTGTGGCAAGGGGGGGGGGAAGTAAAAATCTGTCAGCAAACTGTTGACGCATTTTCTTTTTACTCAACTAAAGTAGAAATTAACAAGAAACTATCCATTTAACTGCGAAAAAGCTGGAAAATGCTCAAAACAAACTTTACACGTGCAAAAAAGTGAACTGTAAGTGGGTAAATTCTATACAGAAACTCTATTATTTTTCAAAAAGATTAATAAACTTCCGGTTTTTTTTCTATTTATTTTAATTGATCACCCCTAGTAAAACTGCATAAAAAATATTGACTATTCTAGAAATTTTTAAAAATTTTGAAAAAATTCATTTTTACATTCTCATCCTAAATGAGAACG
This sequence comes from Ganaspis brasiliensis, assembly GCA_037103525.1. NCBI lineage: Eukaryota > Metazoa > Arthropoda > Insecta > Hymenoptera > Figitidae > Ganaspis > Ganaspis brasiliensis. The sequence continues at coordinate 784,112 of JAZKLR010000550.1, forward strand.
TCTTAAATTTGTGCGATTTTAAACTTTTGCTTAAAAGTTTTTTTATTTTGGATACTGAATTCGAAATTAAAGTCAGAAGTTTGAGATTGGCTAAAATTTTTAAAAATACCTCAAAAATCTGTTAAAAACACGAATTTGATTAAATTCAATGGAAATAAAAAAATCAAATTATTCCAATGTATTTTTTCCTTCTGCATCTTAATCTAAAGTGAGAATCGTCAGATTGTCTCTATTTTGGTATCAATAGTTTTTGGTAGGGGAGGGTGGTACCATACCGACCCCTCGTACCATACCGACCCCCCTCTGTTTCTCAGAGATCGTGTTACTAGACAAATCGTGAAAACCATCAAAAGAACACTTTCATAACTCTAACAAGAAACTATCCATTTAACTGCTTAAAACCTGGAAAATCCTCAAAACACACTTTACACGTGCAAAAAAGTGAACTGTAAATGGGTAAATTCTATACACAAATTCTATTATTTTTAAAAAAAATGAGTAAACTTCCGGTTTTTTCTTCCTATTTACTTTAATTGATCACCCCTAGTAAAACTGCATAAAAAAATATTGACTTTTCTAGAAATTTTTTAGATTTTTGAAAAAATTCATTTTTACATTTTCATCCTAAATGAGAAGGTCTTAAATTTGTGCGATTTTATACTTTTGCTAATACCCACATTTCTCGACATTTTGAGACCTCCTGATTCTAAACAAATGGGTTTTACGAAGATGTCTGTCTGTCTGTCCGTCTTATTAGTAATATATAATTTAGATTAGCTAAAGTTTTTGAGTTAAACTTAAACACTTTTGAAAATTACGAATTAAAGGCAAATTTCAAAATAATTTCGCCCAGACATTACAATAGTGTATTTTTTTTTATTTTGGATACAGAATTCGAAATTAAAGTGAGAAGTTTGAGATTGGCTAAAAATTTTAAAAATACCTCAAAAATCTGTTAAAAACACGAATTTAATTAAATTAAATGGAAATAAAAAAATTGAATTATTCCAATGTATTTTTTCCTTCTGCATCTTAATCTAAAGTGAGAATTGTCAGATTGTCTACATTTTGGTATCAATAGTTTTTGGTGGGGGAGGGTAGTACCATGTAACGTTTCTGCAACGTTGCGTGGTCGAGAAAAATAAAGTTGATTCTTTAATATAATCTCCGAAGTTGATTGCTTTTCGCACAAGTTGATGAGGCTTGTGCTTTATTTTTAAAGTAGGCTTGTCTTTACCTCAGCTCTACGGGAGCTGTTATGTCATTGTTCTTAATTTATTTAATTTTAGGATAGGAAAAGGAGAATAAAGAAGATATAATCAGTCAAGTATTATAGTTAAATATAGAAGATAAATTAAAGATACAAATTGTTGTCTTACCAAATACTTCGCAGTTTGCAAAGTAAGGTTTGCACAATTCCCTGATTTCTTATTTTTGGTTTACAATATTTCTTTTGGTAACGCGACGGGTATGGCAAGAAAGTTTTCGCGTAGCGAACTTTATCTATTCAAATTCCGTAAATGCGATTTTAGCTTTACATCAAGATACCGAAATTAATATTCCGATTACCACGAGTTGGAAGACCTTTTATTTAAATTATTGAATTCGCATTGAATTACTTTTAAATATATGAGTCTAAAGTCGTTTTCGAAAATTAAAGATCTAAGGGCGTTTCCCTGATGGGACGGTTTCAACCGCTGATACAAGTTACTGGTCCAAAAGCTGGAAAAAGAGTCGATGCTGGAGGAGATTCATTTACTTTCATTGAGTTTGCATTTGCATTAGTATTAGATTTTTAATACTATATGAAAATTATCGATGTATTAATTAGATCGAATGGTAGGGGTGATCTATGCGCATGCCATCTTTACCGTGGGTGGGGTTGACTGAATTCTCCTCTAGAATCTTCTATAACAATAAGTCCCTTACGTCAAAAATTAATAATATTTAATAAATAAAATATAAATTCCGTAAGGGTCTTATTTGTTATAATAATAATTTGCAATAATAATCATGTTCATACTTGGTCATCCATTAAAGAAAATGTTGAGTGTTAAAAGCTTAAATTTGCCCTTTCATATATACGCATGAGAATAGTTTTAATTTTTATAGAAAACAAGATATTATAAATGTTACAAACTATACCACATGGTTATATAAAATTCAAGAGATATGTTGATTATATAACACACAACACCCAATGTTAAATTCCATATAACACGTATATATTTTAAATATCCACGATCATAAGGTATATTGGATATTATACATTTTATATAACATACCACTATAACAAATGATTGTTTATTAAACTCTTAATCATATACCTAGTTTAGGAATACAACGGCAGAATAATGCCTTGTATTTGGCAATCAAAATTTACAATATTTATGTTGTAATATAGCAATATTATAATATAAACATAATACAACATTAATTATACTATTAACCATACCAAAAACAACGTAACAATATTTATAATATCATTATGAATATTATAGCAAAATCCATTCAATCGTAATTATTGTGACCTGATTAGCTAAACAATTCGGCTGGCAAAATAATGATTGAAATTCCGTGCTCTCAAATGGACGGGATAACAAGAAAGATGCTACAATAAGGTGCATCGTTTGAAATGTGTAAGAAGGTCAACGCGAGGGTCAGAGACTTGCGATTCTTTCTTATTCTGATTTTCTTATACGTATAAAATCAGAGCATAGATATTCTAATTTTATAATTACAAAATCTCGAACCCAAGAATGTTTAATTTTTATATTGTTTTCTTCTTTTCAAAATTAGTTAAACAAAATTAATATGTTATATAACATATATATTCGATTAATTACATACATGTAGGCGAAATATTCATGTGCACACAAGAAACCGTATACCCACATATATATATATATATATATATACATATATATATATATACACATACAGACATGTACACATACGTAACATAGCATTTTTCTACATATTTTATATTTGAATATATATATATATGACATTCAAGAAATATGTTGATTATATAACACACAACACGCAATGTTATATTCCGTATAACGCGCATACATTTTATACGTGTTTATTCATACATTATACGGTGCATTATATAATATTATACAATGCACTAACATAATAAATGACTGTACATTACACGCTTAATTATATACGTAGTACAGAAATACCAGAGCAAAACAGTACACAAATACGGCAAACAAGATTTACAGTATCTATGCTATAATATTCATAATATCAATAAAATGTACCACTATGCCATCTCAATATTAGTTATAATATTACAATAATAATGCAATAATACAATAGTACAATCATACTATTATAGACATTATAGCAAAGAATTATCTTTGTAATTTATTGTGACCTAATTACCGAAGTCATAAAGCTCGCCGAATAATGATTGAAATTCCATGCTCTCATGTGGAGGGGAGAGAGAGATGCTGCAATAAGGTACATCATTTGATATATATTGGAAGAAGGTCAACGCAAGGGTCAAAGAACTTGCGATTCTTTCTTATTCTGATCTTCTTATACGTATAAAATCAGAGCCTGGATATTCTGATTTTATAATTATAAAATTTTGAACACAGGAATGTTTAATTTTTATATTGTTTTCTTGTTCTCAAAATTACTATGTTTTGTAACATATACATTGTTATTATTTAATTACTTGCATATATAAGTACAATACTTACGTATACACATGCATAAACCTGCACATACATATATATATATGGGTGCATCCATACACATATACACACGCAATGCCGCACTTTTCTCAATGTAAGTTATATTTGTAGGATCAAATAATTGATTTTTGAACTGGTAGTGTTAATTAAGTTTGAAATAAAATTAAAAATAATAAGTTGGGACGTAACAACCATACCAACCCCTCGTACCATACCGACCCCCCTCTGTTTCTCAGAGATCGTGTTACTAGACAAATCGTAAATACCATCAAAAGAACACTTTCATAACTCTGACATTTTAACCATAGGTAATAATCTCTTGGTAATATTGTATTTTGGAATTTTACGTAAAATTAGTTTTTTGCAATAAATTTTTTTGTTTTTGACCTATCTTGAATTTAAGTTAAAAGTGTTAAATTAAGTTCAGAAAAATTTAAGTATAAGTTTTTTTGGTTGCTTAAATGGCCTTAACTTTAATACACAATATTCAAATTCAAACGCTTTCATTGACATGCATGATCGGCAAGACATTATGTGAAAATAGTGAAGGAGGTCCAAAACCGACCCCCCCCCCCCTTTTCTTGCATTGTAATAGTAACTAAATTATTTGTAATTACCAAATAATACCGACAAATATATTTTAATAAAATAACAATAATCAAGCTAAGATAATATAGCTTGTAATTAAGATAAAAATAAAAAAAAACTCATTTTTTATTGTAATGATAATTATTTTACTCTTATTCTGAAAAAGGCCTTAAATAATGTATTTAAATAAAGTAAAAGTAATTTAATTTTATTCTATTTTGTTGTTTTTTAATTCAAATTACAATACAAGTTCAAACTTTTGTTTGTTTTCGCTATTTCCTGCAATAAAAATAGGGGGTCAGTTTCATACCACCCTTTTTGAGATTGTCGGAAACGTCAGTTTTCGATTTTCTCTCTGTATCTCCCATTTAATGAGATCCAGAGCCTCGGCAACCAGTGGAAACATAGAAAAAGGATTCCTTTACTGAAAAAAAACTTGACCTCAGCAATCAAACAAGTTTTTGGCACCTTTTTGGCTTTCGCCTTTTAGGGGGTCGGTTTGGGACCACCCTCCCCTATCAATAGATTCGTTGAAAAAAACTGCATCTGATAGTTATAGTTTAAATCATTTTTTAAAATTATTCACAAAAAGAAATTCTTAATAGTAACGGATTCCTCTCATTTTGATGCAATTTGACCTCTTCTATATGGTCACTAAAGTATCCGTTTTTATTTGAGAGGATTTTCCTCTTCTATCCTCTTCTGTCAAATTTACAAATTTCACATATTATTGTCAAATTCATAATTTGTCACAAACTTGATATTTTTTTACATAAAAAATTTACCTGTTTTTAAATTAGACTATATAATTTCCCAAATATATCTCAAGTATCAGAATTTTTTATTATTTTCCAATTCTTTATACTATTAAATTAGGTTAAAGTTAAACAAAAGAGTGGCTATGTGTCAAAAATCCTTTTCCTCTCGCAAAATCCGCTCACAAATAGAGTAATGATAGAAGAGGAATATTCCTCTACTTACGAGATAATTTTTTTTCGGTGTTTGTTGTAAAAAATTATTATTAAAAATCTTAGAAACTCCAGAAAATGAAAGAATACTTGATAAAAACTTAAGCAAAGTTCTTTGCGTAGTCCAAAAATCGTACGAGGCTTCGAGCTCGAGTATAAAATAAGAAGAAAAAACCTAGGCAAAGTCACTCGTGTGTTATTTGTATAAAAAACGTGGTGGAAGCTGAGCGCTGAATACGAAATAAAAACTATGCAAACGCCATGCTTGTAAACCCATTTCGTTTGCCTAAGTTCTTCCATCTGATCAAGGGTCCGCGCTCGCCTACCTGTTTGGCAGAAACTACGCAAACGACTTTGCCTAACTTATTCCTTCGTATTTGCATTTAGAAAAACTCGCATTTTCATTTTTTTCATATAATTTGTTTAAACAATGAACTTTTGATTTTATAATTAAATAGAACATTATCATTTTATACAGTATGTGAAGTCAAATTTAACAATTTTTTAGTTTTTATCAGGGTTCTTAATGCCAACAGTTTTTCTTGATTTTCTCAGTTCGACCAAAATGTCGTTTGCCTAAGTTTTTCCTAAGTACGGCAGTGGAGTATCTCGGCGATTTCATTTTCCTATTTTTGCTGATATTAGTGTTCTTGAGCACTTGTTGGATCGAAACTCAACAAATCAAGCCAATCTGACAATTCTACCTCCAGATTCGGTATTAGCGCGAAAAATTACATAGGAATACACTAGTGTAGTGTCTTGGCCATGACACTTTTTTTGGGTGCCTTTGTAATTTATTATACTGCACCCAAATAAAGTGTCTATATTATTTTAAAAATAAAAAAAATACATAGTAATACTTTAAGGGAAAAAAGCGTGTTTAAAGTATTAGTACTTACTAATATGTCGTGTTAACGTGCAATTTCTGTTTGTTAGACATTGCTCTTAATTGTGTTCTAAATTTGAGTTTAATACTATATTGATTTGAAGACTAGTCTTACTCAATCATGGAATTGTATCCAGGCAGGTGTCAACTAATAACAATAAGTTCGAACAGAAATTTTAGTGTTTTTTAATGACATTTAGGTGAAACAATCCTTTGCTTTGAGGATTTAAGTAACTGAAATTTTTTTTTTCGCTCCAGTATATCGCAAATAATCCGGAAAGTCTTAGTATCGAGCGCGAAACGCAAGAGCCGTGATGAGAATGTATTCCTTAAAGACGTAGAACTTTAAGACAAAAAGAGTTTTATATTTTAAGTGAAACCCCAATTTAGAATAGCGCTAAACAGTGCCAAAGATTAAACTGACTCATGTCGTAGGGAAAGTATGCAATTTCGATAACGAAGAGCATGTATTACATGGTCGAAGCGTGCAGCCTGACGGGAAGATTGATAATGATCGGAGTGCGAAGGACGACGTTCATTTCAAATACGGAGCGCGTAGCGCGACGATTACAAAAACTTCGGAGCGCGAAGCGCGACGACGATCCTCGCGCGCTTCGAGGCGCGCTGAAACCAGCGAGCGAAGCGAGCCCTGCGCGCGAAGAGAATGTGACGGAGCGCGAAGCGCGATGTCAGATTTTTTTGTCAAATACTTCTTATGACTTACACTCGCTTCTGAACGGGGAAAGGGTACTCGTCACCTTACCACCTTATGTCCTGGCAAGGCGAAGGATGTTGTGACGTGGTATTCTGCACGTTCCAAAAGTCGCGTACGATTTATTAATTTAATCTCGTAACGAGAGTCAAAATACCTAGAAAGAGCACTGTTTTATCTTGAAAAAAATTTATTAATCATGTTTACTTATTTTTTTTTGTTTTATGAGCAACTTAAAATTATAAAATGTACAAGAAGGAAGAACTGGGTCAGTAATTTGAATTGTATTTCGCGCCCACCGCCAGAGGGTTACAGCTGTCGGAGCGTCTGGGTCAGCAGCGGGCGCCTTGTCGTTTGAGTGCCACTGTGGTTTTGGAGATTTTTGATTGTTTGGCTCCAAAGGTGGACTTTAACTCTGAAAACTGGGAGAGTTGGTTTTGTTCTGCATTGTAGGTTAAATTGCACATCTCTTCCCAAGTTATAAATATATTATTCCGGTGTACGGAATGGCAGCTACTGGGGCTCCTCAACAACTAGTATCTTCAATGGAAATTTGTCTCTGCTGACGTATGATCACGTGACTAAGGCAGAAATTACGTGATTGTCCGGCAGAATCGAAATCAAGAAATGCTGACGGTTCTTCCTCACTCTTGTTCCGAAATTTATAATGACAAGTCACGTAATTTTATTCTTTTTAATTACAAGTCAGATTATACAAATTTTATATAAATAATAATTTAAGAATTTTTCTTTGAAATAAATGGAAAAAGCCTTGTCGGCCATTCGGGAGGAAGAGGTGAGACTTTCTCTTTGTTTTTCGAGTGTCAGTGGACATTTTCTTAAGTTTAACGATTTTTTGGTTAGAATCTCGGGATTCACTCGACGTTCAATTTAAAAGAATGAAGTGCTCTTTCTCAAGTTTATTAGTTAAAAATTCAATAAGTTAAAGTTTTGCTTCTGATTTACCATGATTTCATTTGCATAATGTTGTCCAATAAATTTTTATTTGCTGTACTTGGGGCAATTTATTATTATAATAATAAAATTTTAAATTAAACTTTATTTACCTGGCGCCCTTCATTTTAAAGTCTAAAGTCTCAATATGTTTTAGTGTTTTTGAATATTCCGGTATTAATAGAGAATAATTGCTTAATCGTGATCAGAGGTTACGCAACAACCTCTTACAAATAGTAAAGAGTACTTAACAGTATCCAAAGTGTCTAGTAAAAGTGCAAATTCAAAAAGCGTAAACACCTTTTAAAATTAAACTTTTGATTAAACTGCAATTTTGCAAACGTTTTATTTATATCAAAAGGCAACTTTTCCGCACTATTAGAATTAAATTCTAAAAAAAATCTTTCCCGGTCCACCTATCTTACATGCTTTTTCTATATTTAGAAAAAATGTTTTTCAGGTTTTGAATTTGATTTTAAAACTATCAATTTTAAATATCTAATTGCTAAAAATAAGGCAGTTTAATAAATCTTTCATTTGTTTCAAAATTAAGCTTAGCTTTTTTTATTTCAGGGCTGCCACTCAATCCTGCAGGAGTATTTTTAGTGTGGAAATTGGTTACAGGATGCAGGACAATCAGTATGTTTTCAACCATGTAATATTTTTAGAAGCAGTTTAATAATTTGTTAATTGTATAAGATTATTGTTATTCGAATTATCACTATTGAAAAATAATATGTGGTTTACCGCAACTAAATCAACTAAACGAAGTGGTAAAACACGTGGCAGATCATATGGTAAGCTACATGGGATAACACGTGGAAAACCACTTGGTATGTCATCAGGTAAACCACATGGTAAATCACATGGTATTTTGACCTGCTATACCATATAGTATACTATGGGATTTATCAGGTAGATTACCGTGTGATTTACCATGTCTGCGCATTTGCTTTTAATAAATTAAAATTTTATTTTTAATACTCATAAACAATAATATTAATATTTTTTAGGGAAAAGGAAAAAAAAGGAAATTATAACTTAAATTGAATAAAATTAATCAATAGAAGTTAAAATGTTTAAAAACTATAAATCAACTTTAATAATAACGTAGGTACGCAATGAATACATAAAACTGTACACGGTGCGCTTGAAAAAAATTAAACCAAAAGTCATAACACTTAAAATTTTCTTGTGAATTTTGAAAGTGTCATGTTCATAGATTAAGAAAATCGAAGAACCAACATATTTCACCGAGAGCTCTTTGAGAAAAGCGGAATTGAATTTTTTTTTTATAATTGCACAGTGTAACAGTTAAAAATAATTCCATCAACATGGAAAGTATCTTCTTTGCCTGTCAGTGATTTAAATGATTTAAACTTGGTCATTTTTATAATAAATACTTTAAAAACCAACAGAACTATAGGTTATCCCACCGTTGTCTACTTTCGACTTTCAGTGTGTCACCCTAACCTCCCGGTATTTTGTACAAGCACGATGGAGAAGTTCGGGGGCGAAGGCCCACGAAACAACAAGCCAATTTAAAAGATTACACAAAAATACGTAAATAACGTTACAAACAACGTATTTTGTATTTATGTAAACATAGACTGTGTTTATAGTGGTTGCCATTTTTTTGCGTTTTTCTCGAAATCTATCACGGAGGAGAATTTGAGATTAAAGCTGCACCAAGACGGTCGGCTGCCCTCTTTACTTTGGGAGGCAAGCGCACCCAAATAAATACATGGAAAATACAGTAGTAAAAGTCTTGGGTGCACATGCCTCCCACAACTAGTGTATTATATTTCACCAGTCAAAAGTTTGGGAGAGATGCGCTCTCAAAGATAAGAGAGATGCCTCTTAAAATTTTTCTCCATGTATAAATTTTTTTTAAATAAAGGAAAGAACATAAAATGTGTAATTCAATTAGACTAACAACTTTTGTAAAAACTATTTTTCTAAATTTTGCGTATTTTTCAGATATGTGTCAAAATTCACTATTTTTGAGGTTTTTTATCATTTTTAATAAGAACATCAAATCTGCGCCAATTTTGACTATAATTTTCGTAATTAGTGCATTGAATTACTTAAGTATATTAAGCTTCAAAAAAATCGGAATTGTGTTGCTTTTGGAAGTATATCCCAGTTTCAGAAACTTGCAATCTCTTTTATCACTACATTATTTTGTCAGTGTAAAATGATAACAAACAAAAATGTTACACATTTTTTACGTTTTAGTGTAACATTCAGACATAATGTATGTCTTTACAGTGCAAAGCAGACAGTTCTTACTACAAGTAAGTGAAAAATAGTACAAAAATTAGTGAGTCAGTGAGAGAGAGAAATAGGGAGAAAGAGAGACTTAAAATTCGTATTATAGAACACCTTAAATAGCAAAATGGAAGTACATTTGATAAAATTTTTAGAATTTTTATAGGATTGTCCGCCATACAGGCCCGTATGCAGAAATTTTTTTAGAAGCAGTTATTAATCATTTCATATTATACCAAGGAAAAAATACAGTTTTTCTCTTTGAAGGAACAAACAGTTGTTGCAAAATTTTAATTTCTAATATTGGGATTTACAGTCAATTTTAACGAGAGTATTCATGACATTCAGCAAATCGTAAAATAGCAGAGTTACAATATCACCCTTTTAAGGCACAAAATAATATAATTCAACAACATTTCTATAAAAAAGAGCCTATCAACGGTACGAAGAAAGAGGCGCGGGTAGCGCGCAATTCACTGTGCAAGTAAATATAATAATTATTATGAGTATATGATTAAAATATTTGAAAATAATTAAATTTCGATTTTTGAAATGAAAAGATGTTTCTATTTTCCATATACTTTAACAGAATTTTTTTTTTATTGATCAAGTATTTTTGGGTTGAGTCTGGTTAAGGCGCCCCGTGTTCATTTTGTCTAAATTCATTTGACATACAGAGAAGTTGTCAAACAAAATTATTGTTAGTTCATTTGTTTTTTTAGTGGCGAAGGCAAAAAAAAGATTCAGGAAAGATTTCATGTTTGCTCAGATTTGTCAAAAAAATCAAAATTTAATGCGGATCAAGGTTTAAACAGCAAACAGCCCCCACTATGTTTTGGGGGGAGCGGCATGCACATGTGCCATCCCTGGATCCGCGCCTAATACTATAATACAATAATAAATTTATATTCGCTATTTTCATGTAAAGAAATGTATTTTTAATGTCGAAAATATTCAAAGGGACCGTTCTCAGAAACGGCTCCAGTGGTGTAACTCTTAATGTGGCGTGAACCCTAATAGACCTTTTTTTGTTTTTTTGAAAAATTCTGAAATCCTTACCTATTTTGGTAATTTATAGTTTGATTGGGGACCCATTTTATTTTTTGCCCCGGGGCTTTTGCCTACCCAGTTACGCCACTGAACGGCTCCACAGATGATTTTGATTTTTGTAAGAAAAGAATCTATTTTCCATATACTATCATAAGGAAAAAAAATTTACTGAACAAGGACTTTTCTGTTGAGTCTGGCTCAGGCGCACCGTGTAAACGTCTCCATACACGAAATCGCAATTCCGGTCTCATATTTCTTATCGCTACAGGTTCGGACAGATCATTATTCCGGTCGAAGCCAAGCACAAAAAGCGACCTTCCCAATATGTGCTTTAAGCAGCAAGTTTTGACGCACTATCGTCTGGAATTTCTTTACAGCATCAGTTCCCTATCCTACAGTAGGAGTTGATTTATTGGAAGCAAATGGCTTCCACATAGACCATCGTGGTCGGAGATTGATTAATTCAATTTCAGATCGCCAATCATCTTGCATAATCAAAAGCGCACCATCCTTCTCATGTGTTAGTTTGATTAACAAGTCGTCCTCATATTAAAAAAATTTAGCTGAATTTCCGTCGATTACGGGTTTGGAACAGTCCAAAAACATTTTAGAACGTGGTGTCACTCATTATAATTTAACAACCAGTCCTCCAGTCGCAGAAACAGCTCGTCGATTGGCCCCCGATAAGCTTTCTGCAGCTAAGGCTTATTTCCAAGATTTAACAAAAGCTAGACTCTGACGACCATCGAGTAGCCCTTGGGCATCACCTCTTCACATATGTGGCATCTACCGTTGTCTTAACGCCATCACTATCCCGGACAAACATCCAGTACCTTATTTACATGATTGTTCAGCTTCTTGACACGGAAAAAATATTTTTTTGGAATTGGATCTTCCTGCGGCATATAATCAGATTCCAATCGCTCTTAAAGACACTCTGAAGACCGCTGTCATAACACCTTTTGGTTTTTACGAATTCGCGGTTATGACCTTTGGATTTAGAAATGCTGGTCAGACATTCCAGCGCTATCTCATTCAAACGCAAGGTGATCTGGATTATGTTTCAACTTTTATCGATGATCTTCTCATATCATCTTCTGACTTGGAAGAGCATGAGAAACATCTTAAAGTCATTTTTAAGAAACTTAGTGACGCACGTTTGGTCTTAAATCTAAACAAATGCGTTTTTGTTTCAACAGAAATGGAACTTTTGGGATAGACGATATTTACCACATGCTGCGGAAAATAAAAAATTGCTGAACACTTACCTTCATGAGACCCGCAAAAATGATAAACGCGAAATTAATTGGACTCCTCAAGCAGTTCAGGCTTTTGAGAAGTGTCGAGCAGACATTGCTGATGCTGCACTTCTCGTACATCCAAACTGTTAATTACCGAGACGCATCATTACTAGGGTGGTCCAAAAACAAAAAAAGTTGAAAATATTATGCTCTCACCCCCCAGGATTGTTCTAAATCGAAAAAAAAATTACCCATATTTTTTTGTTTTTATTTTTTTTAATATTTAGAGGTCGCTCAAAGAGCTCAAAATTTCCTATGCAAAATGCATGGGAAAAATTTTTTTTTTCGTAGAATCGATATAAAATCCATGAAAATTAATATTTCTTGATCAGATAATGCTGCTTCTCTTTAGGAGAGTTCAAAAAACAAGATCCAATAATTTATTAAACAATTTTTTATTATTAACTATTTTTTAAAGGTCCTTAAAAACCCCATAAAATGAAAAAAACGTAAATTATGGGGTTTTTTTAGGGACCTTTAAAAAATAGTTAATAATAAAAAATTGTTTAATAAATTATTGGATCTTGTTTTTTGAACTTTTCTGAAGAGAAGCAGCAGTATCCGATCAAGAAATATTAATTTTCATGGATTTTATATCAATTCTACGAAAAAGTTTTTTTTTCCCATGCATTTTGCATGGGAAACTTTGAGCACTTTGAGCGACCTCTAAATATTAAAAAAACAAAAACAAAAAAATAGGGGTAATTTTTTTTCGATATAGAACAATCCTAGGGGGTGAGAGCAAAACATTTTCAACTTTTTGTTTTTCCCATGTATTTTTGGACCACCCTAATCATTACCGATATATCAGATACCGGTATGGGAGGTTTCTTGGAACAGTTCCAAGAAAACTCTTGGAAACCGATGACATTTGTTCGTGTGGATTCACTGTGATTCAGAAGAGGTACAGCGCTTATGACAGAGAGCTTACCGCAGTTTTCGAAACAATTAAATATTTTCGACACTTCTTAGAGGGTGGAGAATCTCATATTGCGTCAGACCACAAGTTTTTGATTTATGCTTTTAAGCAAAAATTCGATAAAGCGTCTCCACGTCAATTGTTGTGGGATCCTGATCACACCCCGATTCTTTGTGACTTAACAGGTGAGATAATTCGTCCCTGCGTTCCTCTGTCCTTGTGTGAGCGCATGCGAGCGCAAAAGTTACAGACAAATTCCTTAGTAGATCATATGTCTGGTTGAATATGCACAAAGACATAAAAGAGTGGTACAGAAGATGCGTGGAATGACAGAAAGCTAAAGTCTCACGCCATACGATTTTGCAACCCTTACATTTCATCGCTCCGGGCGAAAGATTCCGCCACGTCCATATTGATATTATAGATCCTTTTTCCGTATGCGAGGAATGTAAATACTGTCCAACGATTATTGACAGATTCTTCCGTTGGCCTAAGGCTATACCCTTGAAAACATAGAAGCTAGGACGATTTACCGCTCGTTTGTAGACGGTTGGTTATCACGTTTTAGTACCCCAGAAACTTTAACGTCAGACCAAGATTGTCAATTTAAATTTTGACTTCTCTTCTTCAATTGACTATTTGTCGTCGTATCCGTACGACCCCCTACCACCCGGCCACTAACGGCAAAAGCCGTTAGCCCTAAAAGCCGCAATCATGTGTCATTCATATCAGCAGTGGATTTATTTGTTATCCACAGTTTTGCTAGGTCTTAGAGCAAACGTGCTTGATTGTGGTGCTTCTCCCGCCGATTATTTGTATTTGATGACACTGACACTTCCTGGAGAATTCGTTCTACCAGAAGAGTTTACCCCCAATCGCTATTATTTTCTCGAAGAATTCCATGAACATATGCGTCTCGTTAAACCCATCCCGGTAACCCATAAACACAAAAGAAAAATATTTTTTCCTAAAAATTTAGATTCTTGCTATCATGTTCTCTTGAAAATCGGTACAATAAAAAAGTCGTTGGAATGACCCTAGACGGAAAAGATATTAGCACATGAGACGCGCCAAACCCTAGAACAAGCCGTGTACATCTATTTGGCGCACCTGGTGTGCTTTTTCGGTTTAGTGCCGATTTAGCGCATACGCTGTACGTAATAGCATGTACGTCTGACGTCTCTTGTTTTCGCACGTCTGCTGCCTCTTTTAGCGCATGGGATGTCCCTTCATGGCGCACCAGACGCGCCAAGTAGATGTACACGGTATGTCCTAGGGTTCAGCGTGTCTTGTGTGCCAATCTATTTCCTGTGTACTCAGGCTCTCACAAGGCTTTGGAACGTGTGTCTGACAGAGTGTTTGAAATCGACGTAAATTGTTTCAAAATGCGCGTTTTAGTAGAAAATATTAAACCGGTATATTTTGTTCTTGATGATTTGCCGATCGGGAGTAATACTGAAAATCAGAGACCGGGCGACGCACCTTCTCCTGCAGTTTACATTCCTAATACAATTAATAATATTTGTGACTAAAGTCAGGTTTAAGTTTGACCGCCCCTAAGAACCTACGTATATAAAAAAAAAGTTACTGTCAATTTTGGGAAAATGTATGTTAACTTTACGTTTGGCCCAATATCTCGAGAACCGTTATAGTTAGAAGCATCTTTTTTTACCAAATAATAGGTCTCTCAGGAAGAGAAATTCTGCCATATGTTTAAATCCGATCGATCAGTTCCAGATATATTTTTTTTAGAATTTAAAATTTTCAAAAAATCGTTTTTCGGCAAAATTATAAAAAAATAATTAAGAATGTTAAAATGTAAGCTTTTTCTCCGTTTTATTTTTTAAAAATGCATCGATTGACCTATTTACGAACCCTCTAACTCCGTTTCGTATGGAGTTATCAAGCTTTTAAAAATGGAAAATTTTAATTATCAATTTTTGCTTCCTCATAGAGGAAGTATTGTTTTACCCTCAAATCCTCAATTGCAATTTTTTGACATTTCTCGACATAATCCGACCCCAGGGTGTCAAAAATGATGTTTACAAAAAATGTCCAGGTGTGTGTGTGTGTGTGTGTGTGTGTATGTTAACTTTACGTTTGGCCCAATAACTCGAGAACCGTTATAGTTAGAAGCATCTTTTTTTACCAAATAATAGGTCTCTCAGGGGTACAAATTCTGCCATATGTTTGAATCCGATCGATCAGTTCCAGATATATTTTTTTTAGATTTTCAAATTTTCAAAAAATCATTTTTCGGCAAAATTATAAAAAAATAATTAAGAATGTTAAAATGTAAGCTTTTTATCCGTTTTATTTTTTAAAAATGCATCGATTGACCTATTTAGGAACCCTCTAGCTCCGTTTCATATGGAGTTATTAAGCTTTTAAAAATGGAAAATTTTAATAATCAATTTTTGCTTCCTCATAGAGGAAGTATTGTTTTACCCTCAAATCCTCAATTGCAATTTTTTAAAATTTCTCGACATAATTCGACCCCAGGTTGTCAAAACTGATGTTTAGAAAAAATGTCCAGGTGTGTGTGTGTGTGTGTGTGTGTATGTTAACTTTACGTTTGGCCCAATATCCCGAGAACCGTTATAGTTAGAAGCATCTTTTTTTACCAAATAATAGGTCTCTCAGGGGGACAAATTCTGCCATATGTTTGAACCCGATCGATCAGTTCCAGATATATTTTTTTTAAACTTAAAATTTTTAAAAAATCGTTTTTCGGCAAAATTATAAAAAAATAATTAAGAATGTTAAAATGTAAGCATTTTATCCGTTTTATTTTTTAAAAATGCATCGATTGACCTATTTAGGAACCCTCTAGCTCCGTTTCATATGGAGTTATTAAGCTTTTAAAAATGGAAAATTTTAATAATCAATTTTTGCTTCCTCATAGAGGAAGTATTGTTTTACCCTTAAATCCTTAATTGCAATTTTTTGACATTTCTCGACATAATTCGACCCCCGGGGTGTCAAAAATGATGTTTAGCAAAAATGTCCAGGTGTGTGTGTGTGTGTGTGTGTATGTTAACTTTACGTTTGGCCCAATATCTCGAGAACCGTTATAGTTAGAAGCATCTTTTTTTACCAAATAATAGGTCTCTCAGAAGGACAAATTCTGCCATATGTTTGAATCCGATCGATCAGTTCCAGATATATTTTTTTTAGATTTTAAAATTTTCAAAAAATAGTTTTTAGGCAAAATTATAAAAAAATAATTAAGAATGTTAAAATGTAAGCTTTTTATCCGTTTTATTTTTTAAAAATGCATCGATTGACCTATTTAGGAACCCTCTAGCTCCGTTTCATATGGAGTTATTAAGCTTTTAAAAATGGAAAATTTTAATAATCAATTTTTGCTTCCTCATAGAGGAAGTATTGTTTTACCCTCAAATCCTTAATTGCAATTTTTTGACATTTCTCGACATAATTCGACCCCCGGGGTGTCAAAAATGATGTTTAGCAAAAATGTCCAGGTGTGTGTGTGTGTGTGTGTGTGTGTGTATGTTAACTTTACGTTTGGCCCAATATCTCGAGAACCGTTATAGTTAGAAGCATCTTTTTTTACCAAATAATAGGTCTCTCAGAAGGACAAATTCTGCCATATGTTTGAATCCGATCGATCAGTTCCAGATATATTTTTTTTAGATTTTAAAATTTTCAAAAAATCGTTTTTAGGCAAAATTATAAAAAAATAATTAAGAATGTTAAAATGTAAGCTTTTTATCCGTTTTATTTTTTAAAAATGCATCGATTGACCTATTTACAAACCCTCTAGCTCCGTTTCGTATGGAGTTATCAAGCTTTTAAAAATGGAAAATTTTAATTATCAATTTTTGCTTCCTCATAGAGGAAGTATTGTTTTACCCTCAAATCCTCAATTGCAATTTTTCGACATTTCTTGACATAATTCGACCCCAGGGTGACAAAAATGATGTTTAGAAAAAATGTCCAGGTGTGTGTGTGTGTGTGTGTGTGTAGGTTAACTTTACGTTTGGCCCAATATCTCGAGAACCGTTATAGTTAGAAGCATCTTTTTTTACCAAATAATAGGTCTCTCAGGGGGACAAATTCTGCCATATGTTTGAATCCGATCGATCAGTTCCAGATATATTTTTTTTAAACTTAAAATTTTTAAAAAATCGTTTTTCGGCAAAATTATAAAAAAATAATTAAGAATGTGAAAATGTAAGCTTTTTATCCGTTTTATTTTTTAAAAATGCATCGATTGACCTATTTACGAACCCTCTAGCTCCGTTTCGTATGGAGTTATCAAGCTTTTAAAAATGGAAAATTTTAAATATCAATTTTTGCTTCCTCATAGAGGAAGTATTGTTTTACCCTCAAATCCTCAATTGCAATTTTTCGACATTTCTTGACATAATTCGACCCCAGGGTGACAAAAATGATGTTTAGAAAAAATGTCCAGGTGTGTGTGTGTGTGTGTGTGTGTAGGTTAACTTTACGTTTGGCCCAATATCTCGAGAACCGTTATAGTTAGAAGCATCTTTTTTTACCAAATAATAGGTCTCGCAGGGGGAAAAATTCTGCCATATGTTTAAATCCGATCGATCAGTTCCACATATATTTTTTTTAGATTTTAAAATTTTCAAAAAATCGTTTTTCGGCAAAATTATAAAAAAATAATTAGGAATGTTAAAATGTAAGCTTTTTATCCGTTTTATTTTTTTAAAATGCATCGATTGACCTATTTACGAACCCTCTAGCTCCGTTTCGTATGGAGTTATCAAGCTTTTAAAAATGGAAAATTTTAATTATCAATTTTTGCTTCCTCATAGAGGAAGTATTGTTTTACCCTCAAATCCTCAATTGCAATTTTTTGACATTTCTCGACATAATTCGACCCCAGGGTGTCAAAAATGATGTTTACAAAAAATGTCCAGGTGTGTGTGTGTGTGTGTGTGTATGTTAACTTTACGTTTGGCCCAATAACTCGAGAACCGTTATAGTTAGAAGCATCTTTTTTTACCAAATAATAGGTCTCTCAGGGGTACAAATTCTGCCATATGTTTGAATCCGATCAATCAGTTCCAGATATATTTTTTTTAGATTTTAAAATTTTCAAAAAATCGTTTTTAGGCAAAATTATAAAAAAATAATTAAGAATGTTAAAATGTAAGCTTTTTATCCGTTTTATTTCTTAAAAATGCATCGATTGACCTATTTACAAACCCTCTAGCTCCGTTTCGTATGGAGTTATCAAGCTTTTAAAAATGGAAAATTTTAATTATCAATTTTTGCTTCCTCATAGAGGAAGTATTGTTTTACCCTCAAATCCTCAATTGCAATTTTTTGACATTTCTCGACATAATTCGACCCCAGGTTGTCAAAAATGATGTTTAGAAAAAATGTCCAGGTGTGTGTGTGTGTGTGTGTGTGTGTGTATGTTAACTTTACGTTTGGCCCAATATCTCGAGAACCGTTATAGTTAGAAGCATCTTTTTTTACCAAATAATAGGTCTCTCAGGGGGACAAATTCTGCCATATGTTTGAATCCGATCGATCAGTTCCAGATATATTTTTTTTAGAATTTAAAATTTTCAAAAAATCGTTTTTCGGCAAAATTATAAAAAAATAATTAAGAATGTTAAAATGTAAGCTTTTTCTCCGTTTTATTTTTTAAAAATGCATCGATTGACCTATTTACGAACCCTCTAACTCCGTTTCGTATGGAGTTATCAAGCTTTTAAAAATGGAAAATTTTAATTATCAATTTTTGCTTCCTCATAGAGGAAGTATTGTTTTACCCTCAAATCCTCAATTGCAATTTTTTAAAATTTCTCGACATAATTCGACCCCAGGTTGTCAAAACTGATGTTTAGAAAAAATGTCCAGGTGTGTGTGTGTGTGTGTGTGTGTATGTTAACTTTACGTTTGGCCCAATATCCCGAGAACCGTTATAGTTAGAAGCATCTTTTTTTACCAAATAATAGGTCTCTCAGGGGGACAAATTCTGCCATATGTTTGAACCCGATCGATCAGTTCCAGATATATTTTTTTTAAACTTAAAATTTTTAAAAAATCGTTTTTCGGCAAAATTATAAAAAAATAATTAAGAATGTTAAAATGTAAGCATTTTATCCGTTTTATTTTTTAAAAATGCATCGATTGACCTATTTAGGAACCCTCTAGCTCCGTTTCATATGGAGTTATTAAGCTTTTAAAAATGGAAAATTTTAATAATCAATTTTTGCTTCCTCATAGAGGAAGTATTGTTTTACCCTTAAATCCTTAATTGCAATTTTTTGACATTTCTCGACATAATTCGACCCCCGGGGTGTCAAAAATGATGTTTAGCAAAAATGTCCAGGTGTGTGTGTGTGTGTGTGTGTATGTTAACTTTACGTTTGGCCCAATATCTCGAGAACCGTTATAGTTAGAAGCATCTTTTTTTACCAAATAATAGGTCTCTCAGAAGGACAAATTCTGCCATATGTTTGAATCCGATCGATCAGTTCCAGATATATTTTTTTTAGATTTTAAAATTTTCAAAAAATAGTTTTTAGGCAAAATTATAAAAAAATAATTAAGAATGTTAAAATGTAAGCTTTTTATCCGTTTTATTTTTTAAAAATGCATCGATTGACCTATTTAGGAACCCTCTAGCTCCGTTTCATATGGAGTTATTAAGCTTTTAAAAATGGAAAATTTTAATAATCAATTTTTGCTTCCTCATAGAGGAAGTATTGTTTTACCCTCAAATCCTTAATTGCAATTTTTTGACATTTCTCGACATAATTCGACCCCCGGGGTGTCAAAAATGATGTTTAGCAAAAATGTCCAGGTGTGTGTGTGTGTGTGTGTGTGTGTGTGTGTATGTTAACTTTACGTTTGGCCCAATATCTCGAGAACCGTTATAGTTAGAAGCATCTTTTTTTACCAAATAATAGGTCTCTCAGGGGGACAAATTCTGCCATATGTTTGAATCCGATCGATCAGTTCCAGATATATTTTTTTTAAACTTAAAATTTTTAAAAAATCGTTTTTCGGCAAAATTATAAAAAAATAATTAAGAATGTGAAAATGTAAGCTTTTTATCCGTTTTATTTTTTAAAAATGCATCGATTGACCTATTTACGAACCCTCTAGCTCCGTTTCGTATGGAGTTATCAAGCTTTTAAAAATGGAAAATTTTAATTATCAATTTTTGCTTCCTCATGGAGGAAGTATTGTTTTACCCTCAAATCCTCAATTACAATTTTTTGACATTTCTCGACATAATTCGACCCCAGGGTGACAAAAATGATGTTTAGAAAAAATGTCCAGGTGTGTGTGTGTGTGTGTGTGTGTATGTTAACTTTACGTTTGGCCCAATATCTCGAGAACCGTTATAGTTAGAACCACCTTTTTTACCAAATAATAGGTCTCGCAGGGGGAAAAATTCTGCCATATGTTTAAATCCGATCGATCAGTTCCACATATATTTTTTTTAGATTTTAAAATTTTCAAAAAATCGTTTTTCGGCAAAATTATAAAAAAATAATTAGGAATGTTAAAATGTAAGCTTTTTGTCTGTTTTATTTTTTTAAAATGCATCGATTGACCTATTTACGAACCCTCTAGCTCCGTTTCGTATGGAGTTATCAAGCTTTTAAAAATGGAAAATTTTAATTATCAATTTTTGCTTCCTCATAGAGGAAGTATTGTTTTACCCTCAAATCCTCAATTGCAATTTTTTGACATTTCTCGACATAATTCGACCCCAGGGTGTCAAAAATGATGTTTACAAAAAATGTCCAGGTGTGTGTGTGTGTGTGTGTGTGTGTGTGTATGTTAACTTTACGTTTGGCCCAATATCTCGAGAACCGTTATAGTTAGAAGCATCTTTTTTTACCAAATAATAGGTCTCTCAGGGGTACAAATTCTGCCATATGTTTGAATCCGATCGATCAGTTCCAGATATATTTTTTTTAGATTTTAAAATTTTCAAAAAATCGTTTTTAGGCAAAATTATAAAAAAATAATTAAGAATGTTAAAATGTAAGCTTTTTATCCGTTTTATTTCTTAAAAATGCATCGATTGACCTATTTACAAACCCTCTAGCTCCGTTTCGTATGGAGTTATCAAGCTTTTAAAAATGGAAAATTTTAATTATCAATTTTTGCTTCCTCATAGAGGAAGTATTGTTTTACCCTCAAATCCTCAATTGCAATTTTTTGACATTTCTCGACATAATTCGACCCCAGGTTGTCAAAAATGATGTTTAGAAAAAATGTCCAGGTGTGTGTGTGTGTGTGTGTGTGTGTATGTTAACTTTACGTTTGGCCCAATATCTCGAGAACCGTTATAGTTAGAAGCATCTTTTTTTACCAAATAATAGGTCTCTCAGGGGGACAAATTCTGCCATATGTTTGAATCCGATCGATCAGTTCCAGATATATTTTTTTTAGATTTTAAAATTTTCAAAAAATCGTTTTTAGGCAAAATTATAAAAAAATAATTAAGAATGTGAAAATGTAAGCTTTTTGTCCGTTTTATTTTTTAAAAATGCATCGATTGACCTATTTACGAACCCTCCAGCTCCGTTGCGTATGGAGTTATTAAGCTTTTAAAAATGGAAAATTTTAATTATCAATTTTTGCTTCCTCATAGAGGAAGTATTGTTTAACCCTCAGATCCTCAATTGCAATTTTTTGACATTTCTCGACATAATTTGACCCCAGGGTGACAAAAATGATGTTTAGAAAAAATGTCCAGGTGTGTGTGTGTGTGTGTGTATGTTAACTTTACGTTTGGCCCAATAACTCGAGAACCGTTATAGTTAGAAGCATCTTTTTTTACCAAATAATAGGTCTCTCAGGGGTACAAATTCTGCCATATGTTTGAATCCGATCGATCAGTTCCAGATATATTTTTTTCAGATTTTAAAATTTTCAAAAAATCATTTTTCGGCAAAATTATAAAAAAATAATTAAGAATGTTAAAATGTAAGCTTTTTATCCGTTTTATTTTTTAAAAATGCATCGATTGACCTATTTAGGAACCCTCTAGCTCCGTTTCATATGGAGTTATTAAGCTTTTAAAAATGGAAAATTTTAATAATCAATTTTTGCTTCCTCATAGAGGAAGTATTGTTTTACCCTCAAATCCTCAATTGCAATTTTTTAAAATTTCTCGACATAATTCGACCCCAGGGTGTCAAAAATGATGTTTAGCAAAAATGTCCAGGTGTGTGTGTGTGTGTGTGTGTGTGTATGTTAACTTTACGTTTGGCCCAATATCTCGAGAACCGTTATAGTTAGAAGCATCTTTTTTTACCAAATAATAGGTCTCTTAGAAGGACAAATTCTGCCATATGTTTGAATCCGATCGATCAGTTCCAGATATATTTTTTTTAGATTTTAAAATTTTCAAAAAATCGTTTTTAGGCAAAATTATAAAAAAATAATTAAGAATGTTAAAATGTAAGCTTTTTATCCGTTTTATTTTTAAAAATGCATCGATTGACCTATTTACAAACCCTCTAGCTCCGTTTCGTATGGAGTTATCAAGCTTTTAAAAATGGAAAATTTTAATAATCAATTTTTGCTTCCTCATAGAGGAAGTATTGTTTTACCCTCAAATCCTTAATTGCAATTTTTTGACATTTCTCGACATAATTCGACCCCAGGGTGTCAAAAATGATGTTTAGAAAAAATGTCCAGGTGTGTGTGTGTGTGTGTGTATGTTAACTTTACGTTTGGCCCAATATCTCGAGAACCGTTATAGTTAGAAGCATCTTTTTTTACCAAATAATAGGTCTCTCAGGGGGACAAATTCTGCCATATGTTTGAATCCGATCGATCAGTTCCAGATATATTTTTTTTAAACTTAAAATTTTTAAAAAATCGTTTTTCGGCAAAATTATAAAAAAATAATTAAGAATGTTAAAATGTAAGCTTTTTATCCGTTTTATTTTTTAAAAATGCATCGATTGACCTATTTACGAACCCTCTAGCTCCGTTTCGTATGGAGTAATCAAGCTTTTAAAAATGGAAAAATTTAATAATCAATTTTTGCTTCCTCATAGAGGAAGTATTGTTTTACCCTTAAATCCTTAATTGCAATTTTTTGACATTTTTCGACATAATTCGACCCCAGGGTGTCAAAAATGATGTTTAGCAAAAATGTCCAGGTGTGTGTGTGTGTGTGTGTGTGTGTATGTTAACTTTACGTTTGGCCCAATATCTCGAGAACCGTTATAGTTAGAAGCATCTTTTTTTACCAAATAATAGGTCTCTCAGAAGGACAAATTCTGCCATATGTTTGAATCCGATCGATCAGTTCCAGATATATTTTTTTTAGATTTTAAAATTTTCAAAAAATCGTTTTTAGGCAAAATTATAAAAAAATAATTAAGAATGTTAAAATGTAAGCTTTTTATCCGTTTTATTTTTTAAAAATGCATCGATTGACCTATTTACAAACCCTCTAGCTCCGTTTTGTATGGAGTTATCAAGCTTTTAAAAATGGAAAATTTTAATAATCAATTTTTGCTTCCTCATAGAGGAAGTATTGTTTTACCCTCAAATCCTTAATTGCAATTTTTTGACATTTCTCGACATAATTCGACCCCCGGGGTGTCAAAAATGATGTTTAGCAAAAATGTCCAGGTGTGTGTGTGTGTGTGTGTGTATGTTAACTTTACGTTTGGCCCAATATCTCGAGAACCGTTATAGTTAGAAGCATCTTTTTTTACCAAATAATAGGTCTCTCAGGGGGACAAATTCTGCCATATGTTTGAATCCGATCGATCAGTTCCAGATATATTTTTTTTAAACTTAAAATTTTTAAAAAATCGTTTTTCGGCAAAATTATAAAAAAATAATTAAGAATGTGAAAATGTAAGCTTTTTATCCGTTTTATTTTTTAAAAATGCATCGATTGACCTATTTACGAACCCTCTAGCTCCGTTTCGTATGGAGTTATCAAGCTTTTAAAAATGGAAAATTTTAATTATCAATTTTTGCTTCCTCTTAGAGGAAGTATTGTTTTACCCTCAAATCCTCAATTACAATTTTTTGACATTTCTCGACATAATTCGACCCCAGGGTGACAAAAATGATGTTTAGAAAAAATGTCCAGGTGTGTGTGTGTGTGTGTGTGTGTATGTTAACTTTACGTTTGGCCCAATATCTCGAGAACCGTTATAGTTAGAGCCACCTTTTTTACCAAATAATAGGTCTCGCAGGGGGAAAAATTCTGCCATATGTTTAAATCCGATCGATCAGTTCCACATATATTTTTTTTAGATTTTAAAATTTTCAAAAAATCGTTTTTCGGCAAAATTATAAAAAAATAATTAGGAATGTTAAAATGTAAGCTTTTTGTCCGTTTTATTTTTTTAAAATGCATCGATTGACCTATTTACGAACCCTCTAGCTCCGTTTCGTATGGAGTTATCAAGCTTTTAAAAATGGAAAATTTTAATTATCAATTTTTGCTTCCTCATAGAGGAAGTATTGTTTTACCCTCAAATCCTCAATTGCAATTTTTTGACATTTCTCGACATAATTCGACCCCAGGGTGTCAAAAATGATGTTTACAAAAAATGTCCAGGTGTGTGTGTGTGTGTGTGTGTGTGTGTATGTTAACTTTACGTTTGGCCCAATATCTCGAGAACCGTTATAGTTAGAAGCATCTTTTTTTACCAAATAATAGGTCTCTCAGGGGTACAAATTCTGCCATATGTTTGAATCCGATCGATCAGTTCCAGATATATTTTTTTTAGATTTTAAAATTTTCAAAAAATCGTTTTTAGGCAAAATTATAAAAAAATAATTAAGAATGTTAAAATGTAAGCTTTTTATCCGTTTTATTTCTTAAAAATGCATCGATTGACCTATTTACAAACCCTCTAGCTCCGTTTCGTATGGAGTTATCAAGCTTTTAAAAATGGAAAATTTTAATTATCAATTTTTGCTTCCTCATAGAGGAAGTATTGTTTTACCCTCAAATCCTCAATTGCAATTTTTTGACATTTCTCGACATAATTCGACCCCAGGTTGTCAAAAATGATGTTTAGAAAAAATGTCCAGGTGTGTGTGTGTGTGTGTGTGTGTGTATGTTAACTTTACGTTTGGCCCAATATCTCGAGAACCGTTATAGTTAGAAGCATCTTTTTTTACCAAATAATAGGTCTCTCAGGGGGACAAATTCTGCCATATGTTTGAATCCGATCGATCAGTTCCAGATATATTTTTTTTAGATTTTAAAATTTTCAAAAAATCGTTTTTAGGCAAAATTATAAAAAAATAATTAAGAATGTGAAAATGTAAGCTTTTTGTCCGTTTTATTTTTTAAAAATGCATCGATTGACCTATTTACGAACCCTCCAGCTCCGTTGCGTATGGAGTTATTAAGCTTTTAAAAATGGAAAATTTTAATTATCAATTTTTGCTTCCTCATAGAGGAAGTATTGTTTAACCCTCAGATCCTCAATTGCAATTTTTTGACATTTCTCGACATAATTTGACCCCAGGGTGACAAAAATGATGTTTAGAAAAAATGTCCAGGTGTGTGTGTGTGTGTGTGTATGTTAACTTTACGTTTGGCCCAATAACTCGAGAACCGTTATAGTTAGAAGCATCTTTTTTTACCAAATAATAGGTCTCTCAGGGGTACAAATTCTGCCATATGTTTGAATCCGATCGATCAGTTCCAGATATATTTTTTTCAGATTTTAAAATTTTCAAAAAATCATTTTTCGGCAAAATTATAAAAAAATAATTAAGAATGTTAAAATGTAAGCTTTTTATCCGTTTTATTTTTTAAAAATGCATCGATTGACCTATTTAGGAACCCTCTAGCTCCGTTTCATATGGAGTTATTAAGCTTTTAAAAATGGAAAATTTTAATAATCAATTTTTGCTTCCTCATAGAGGAAGTATTGTTTTACCCTCAAATCCTCAATTGCAATTTTTTAAAATTTCTCGACATAATTCGACCCCAGGGTGTCAAAAATGATGTTTAGCAAAAATGTCCAGGTGTGTGTGTGTGTGTGTGTGTGTGTATGTTAACTTTACGTTTGGCCCAATATCTCGAGAACCGTTATAGTTAGAAGCATCTTTTTTTACCAAATAATAGGTCTCTTAGAAGGACAAATTCTGCCATATGTTTGAATCCGATCGATCAGTTCCAGATATATTTTTTTTAGATTTTAAAATTTTCAAAAAATCGTTTTTAGGCAAAATTATAAAAAAATAATTAAGAATGTTAAAATGTAAGCTTTTTATCCGTTTTATTTTTAAAAATGCATCGATTGACCTATTTACAAACCCTCTAGCTCCGTTTCGTATGGAGTTATCAAGCTTTTAAAAATGGAAAATTTTAATAATCAATTTTTGCTTCCTCATAGAGGAAGTATTGTTTTACCCTCAAATCCTTAATTGCAATTTTTTGACATTTCTCGACATAATTCGACCCCAGGGTGTCAAAAATGATGTTTAGAAAAAATGTCCAGGTGTGTGTGTGTGTGTGTGTATGTTAACTTTACGTTTGGCCCAATATCTCGAGAACCGTTATAGTTAGAAGCATCTTTTTTTACTAAATAATAGGTCTCTCAGGGGGACAAATTCTGCCATATGTTTGAATCCGATCGATCAGTTCCAGATATATTTTTTTTAAACTTAAAATTTTTAAAAAATCGTTTTTCGGCAAAATTATAAAAAAATAATTAAGAATGTTAAAATGTAAGCTTTTTATCCGTTTTATTTTTTAAAAATGCATCGATTGACCTATTTACGAACCCTCTAGCTCCGTTTCGTATGGAGTAATCAAGCTTTTAAAAATGGAAAAATTTAATAATCAATTTTTGCTTCCTCATAGAGGAAGTATTGTTTTACCCTTAAATCCTTAATTGCAATTTTTTGACATTTTTCGACATAATTCGACCCCAGGGTGTCAAAAATGATGTTTAGAAAAAATGTCCAGGTGTGTGTCTGTGTGTGTCTGTATGTTAACTTTACGATTGGCCCAATATCTCAAGAACCGTTATAGTTGGAAGCTTCTTTTTTTCCAAATAATAGGTCTCCCAGGGGGACAAATTCTGCCATATGTTTGAATCCGATCGATCAGTTCCAGATATATTTTTTTTAGATTTTAAAATTTTCAAAAAATCGTTTTTCGGCAAAATTATAAAAAAATAATTAAGAATGTTAAAATGTAAGCTTTTTATCTGTTTTATTTTTTAAAATGCATCGATTGACCTATTTACGAACCCTCTAGCTCCGTTTCGTATGGAGTTATCAAGCTTTTAAAAATGGAAAATTTTAATAATCAATTTTTGCTTCCTCATAGAGGAAGTATTGTTTTACCCTCAAATCCTTAATTGCAATTTTTTGACATTTCTCGACATAATTCGACCCCAGGGTGTCAAAAATGATGTTTAGAAAAAATGTCCAGGTGTGTGTGGTGTGTGTGTATATGTTAACTTTACGTTTGGCCCAATATCTCGAGAACCGTTATAGTTAGAAGCATCTTTTTTTACCAAATAATAGGTATCTCAGGGGGACAAATTCTGCCATATGTTTGAATCCGATCGATCAGTTCCAGATATATTTTTTTTAGATTTTAAAATTTTCAAAAAATCGTTTTTCGGCAAAATTATAAAAAAATAATTAAGAATGTTAAAAAGGTAAGCTTTTTGTCCGTTTTATTGTTTAAAAATGCATCGATTGACCTATTTACGAACCCTCTAGCTCCGTTTTGTATTGAGTTATCAAGCTTTTAAAAATGGAAAATTTTAATAATCAATTTTTGCTTCCTCATAGAGGAAGTATTGTTTTACCCTCAAATCCTTAATTGCAATTTTTGGACATTTCTCGACATACTTCGATCCCAGGGTGTCAAAAATGATGTTTAGAAAAAATGTCCAGGTGTGTGTGTGTGTGTGTGTATGTGAACTTTACGTTTTGCCCAATATCTCGAGAACCGTTATAGTTAAAAGCATCTTTTTTACCAAATAATAGGTCTCTTAGGGGGACAAATTCTGCCATATGTTTGAATCCGATCGATCAGTTCCAGATATATTTTTTTTAGATTTTAAAATTTTCAAAAAATCGTTTTTCGGCAAAATTATAAAAAAATAATTAAGAATGTTAAAATGTAAGCTTTTTATCCGTTTTATTTTTTAAAAATGCATCGATTGACCTATTTACGAACCCTCTAGCTCCGTTTCGTATGGAGTTATCAAGCTTTTAAAAATGGAAAATTTTAATAATCAATTTTTGCTTCCTCATAGAGGAAGTATTGTTTTACCCTCAAATCCTTAATTGCAATTTTTTGACATTTCTCGACATAATTCGACCCCAGGGTGTCAAAAATGATGTTTAGAAAAAATGTCCAGGTTTGTGTGTGTGTGTGTGTGTATGTTAACTTTACGTTTGGCCCAATATCTCGAGAACCGTTATAGTTAGAAGCATCTTTTTTTACCAAATAATAGGTCTCTCAGGGGGACAAATTCTGCCATATGTTTAAATCCGATCGAACAGTTCCAGATATATTTTTTTTAGATTTTAAAATTTTCAAAAAATCGTTTTTCGGCAAAATTATAAAAAAATAATTAAGAATGTTAAAAAGGTAAGCTTTTTGTCCGTTTTATTGTTTAAAAATGCATCGATTGACCTATTTACAAACCCTCTAGCTCCGTTTCGTATGGAGTTATCAAGCTTTTAAAAATGGAAAATTTTAATTCTCAATTTTTGCTTCCTCATAGAGGAAGTATTGTTTTACCCTCAAATCCTCAATTGCAATTTTTTGACATTTCTCGACATAATTCGACCCCAGGTTGTCAAAAATGATGTTTAGAAAAAATGTCCAGGTGTGTGTATGTGTGTGTGTGTGTGTATGTTAACTTTACGTTTAGCCCAATATCTCGAGAACCGTTATAGTTAGAAGCATCTTTTTTTACCAAATAATAGGTCTCTCAGGGGGACAAATTCTGCCATATGTTTGAATCCGATCGATCAGTTCCAGATATATTTTTTTTAGATTTTAAAATTTTCAAAAAATCGTTTTTAGGCAAAATTATAAAAAAATAATTAAGAATGTTAAAATGTAAGCTTTTTATCCGTTTTATTTTTTAAAAATGCATCGATTGACCTATTTAGGAACCCTCTAGCTCCGTTTCGTATGGAGTTATTAAGCTTTTAAAAATGGAAAATTTTAATAATCAATTTTTGCTTCCTCATAGAGGAAGTATTGTTTTACCCTCAAATCCTTAATTGCAATTTTTTGACATTTCTCGACATAATTCGACCCCCGGGGTGTCAAAAATGATGTTTAGCAAAAATGTCCAGGTGTGTGTGTGTGTGTGTGTGTATGTTAACTTTACGTTTGGCCCAATTTCTCGAGAACCGTTATAGTTAGAAGCATCTTTTTTTACCAAATAATAGGTCTCTCAGAAGGACAAATTCTGCCATATGTTTGAATCCGATCGATCAGTTCCAGATATATTTTTTTTAGATTTTAAAATTTTCAAAAAATCTTTTTTAGGCAAAATTATAAAAAAATAATTAAGAATGTTAAAATGTAAGATTTTTATCCGTTTTATTTCTTAAAAATGCATCGATTGACCTATTTACAAACCCTCTAGCTCCGTTTCGTATGGAGTTATCAAGCTTTTAAAAATGGAAAATTTTAATTATCAATTTTTGCTTCCTCATAGAGGAAGTATTGTTTTACCCTCAAATCCTCAATTACAATTTTTTGACATTTCTCGACATAATTCGACCCCAGGTTGTCAAAAATGATGTTTAGAAAAAATGTCCAGGCGTGTGTGTGTGTTTGTGTGTGTGTATGGTAACTTTACGTTTGGCCCAATATCTCGAGAACCGTTATAGTTAGAAGCATCTTTTTTTACCAAATAATAGGTCTCTCAGGGGGACAAATTCTGCCATATGTTTGAACCCGACCGATCAGTTCCAGATATATTTTTTTTAGATTTTAAAATTTTCAAAAAATCGTTTTTAGGCAAAATTATAAAAAAATAATTAAGAATGTGAAAATGTAAGCTTTTTGTCCGTTTTATTTTTTAAAAATGCATCGATTGACCTATTTACGAACCCTCCAGCTCCGTTGCGTATGGAGTTATTAAGCTTTTAAAAATGGAAAATTTTAATTATCAATTTTTGCTTCCTCATAGAGGAAGTATTGTTTTACCCTTAAATCCTTAATTGCAATTTTTTGACATTTCTCGACATAATTTGACCCCAGGGTGACAAAAATGATGTTTAGAAAAAATGTCCAGGTGTGTGTGTGTGTGTGTGTATGTTAACTTTACGTTTGGCCCAATAACTCGAGAACCGTTATAGTTAGAAGCATCTTTTTTTACCAAATAATAGGTCTCTCAGGGGTACAAATTCTGCCATATGTTTGAATCCGATCGATCAGTTCCAGATATATTTTTTTCAGATTTTAAAATTTTCAAAAAATCATTTTTCGGCAAAATTATAAAAAAATAATTAAGAATGTTAAAATGTAAGCTTTTTATCCGTTTTATTTTTTAAAAATGCATCGATTGACCTATTTAGGAACCCTCTAGCACCGTTTCGTATGGAGTTATTAAGCTTTTAAAAATGGAAAATTTTAATAATCAATTTTTGCTTCCTCATAGAGGAAGTATTGTTTTACCCTCAAATCCTTAATTGCAATTTTTTGACATTTCTCGACATAATTCGACCCCAGGGTGTCAAAAATGATGTTTAGCAAAAATGTCTAGGTGTGTGTGTGTGTGTGTGTGTGTATGTTAACTTTACGTTTGGCCCAATATCTCGAGAACCGTTATAGTTAGAAGCATCTTTTTTTACCAAATAATAGGTCTCTTAGAAGGACAAATTCTGCCATATGTTTGAATCCGATCGATCAGTTCCAGATATATTTTTTTTAGATTTTAAACTTTTCAAAAAATCGTTTTTAGGCAAAATTATAAAAAAATAATTTAGAATGTTAAAATGTAAGCTTTTTATCCGTTTTATTTTTTAAAAATGCATCGATTGACCTATTTACAAACCCTCTAGCTCCGTTGCGTATGGAGTTATTAAGCTTTTAAAAATGGAAAATTTTAATAATCAATTTTTGCTTCCTCATAGAGGAAGTATTGTTTTACCCTCAAATCCTCAATTGCAATTTTTTGACATTTCTCGACATAATTTGACCCCAGGGTGACAAAAATGATGTTTAGAAAAAATGTCCAGGTGTGTGTGTGTGTGTGTATGTTAACTTTACGTTTGGCCCAATAACTCGAGAACCGTTATAGTTAGAAGCATCTTTTTTTACCAAATAATAGGTCTCTCAGGGGTACAAATTCTGCCATATGTTTGAATCCGATCGATCAGTTCCACATATATTTTTTTTAGATTTTAAAATTTTCAAAAAATCATTTTTCGGCAAAATTATAAAAAAATAATTAAGAATGTTAAAATGTAAGCTTTTTATCCGTTTTATTTTTTAAAAATGCATCGATTGACCTATTTAGGAACCCTCTAGCTCCGTTTCGTATGGAGTTATTAAGCTTTTAAAAATGGAAAATTTTAATAATCAATTTTTGCTTCCTCATAGAGGAAGTATTGTTTTACCCTCAAATCCTTAATTGCAATTTTTTGACATTTCTCGACATAATTCGACCCCAGGGTGTCAAAAATGATGTTTAGCAAAAATGTCCAGGTGTGTGTGTGTGTGTGTGTGTGTGTATGTTAACTTTACGTTTGGCCCAATATCTCGAGAACCGTTATAGTTAGAAGCATCTTTTTTTACCAAATAAACGGTCTCTCAGGGGTACAAATTCTGCCATATGTTTGAATCCGATCGATCAGTTCCAGATATATTTTTTTTAGATTTTAAAATTTTCAAAAAATCGTTTTTAGGCAAAATTATAAAAAAATAATTAGGTATGTTAAAATGTAAGCTTTTTATCCGTTTTATTTTTTAAAAATGCATTGATTGACCTATTTACAAACCCTCTAGCTCCGTTTCGTATGGAGTTATCAAGCTTTTAAAAATGTAAAATTTTAATAATCAATTTTTGCTTCCTCATAGAGGAAGTATTGTTTTACCCTCAAATCCTCAATTGCAATTTTTTGACATTTCTCGACATAATTTGACCCCAGGGTCACAAAAATGATGTTTAGAAAAAATGTCCAGGTGTGTGTGTGTGTGTGTATGTTAACTTTACGTTTGGCCCAATAACTCGAGAACCGTTATAGTTAGAAGCATCTTTTTTTACCAAATAATAGGTCTCTCAGGGGTACAAATTCTGCCATATGTTTGAATCCGATCGATCAGTTCCAGATATATTTTTTTTAGATTTTAAAATTTTCAAAAAATCATTTTTCGGCAAAATTATAAAAAAATAATTAAGAATGTTAAAATGTAAGCTTTTTATCCGTTTTATTTTTTAAAAATGCATCGATTGACCTATTTAGGAACCCTCTAGCTCCGTTTCGTATGGAGTTATTAAGCTTTTAAAAATGGAAAATTTTAATAATCAATTTTTGCTTCCTCATAGAGGAAGTATTGTTTTACCCTTAAATCCTTAATTGCAATTTTTTGACATTTCTCGACATAATTCGACCCCAGGGTGTCAAAAATGATGTTTAGCAAAAATGTCCAGGTGTGTGTGTGTGTGTGTGTGTGTGTATGTTAACTTTACGTTTGGCCCAATATCTCGAGAACCGTTATAGTTAGAAGCATCTTTTTTTACCAAATAATAGGTCTCTTAGAAGGACAAATTCTGCCATATGTTTGAATCCGATCGATCAGTTCCAGATATATTTTTTTTAGATTTTAAAATTTTCAAAAAATCGTTTTTAGGCAAAATTATAAAAAAATAATTTAGAATGTTAAAATGTAAGCTTTTTATCCGTTTTATTTTTTAAAAATGCATCGATTGACCTATTTACAAACCCTCTAGCTCCGTTTCGTATGGAGTTATCAAGCTTTTAAAAATGGAAAATTTTAATAATCAATTTTTGCTTCCTCATAGAGGAAGTATTGTTTTACCCTCAAATCCTCAATTGCAATTTTTTGACATTTCTCGACATAATTCGACCCCAGGGTGTCAAAAATGATGTTTACAAAAAATGTCCAGGTGTGTGTGTGTGTGTGTGTATGTTAACTTTACGTTTGGCCCAATAACTCGAGAACCGTTATAGTTAAAAGCATCTTTTTTTACCAAATAAACGGTCTCTCAGGGGTACAAATTCTGCCATATGTTTGAATCCGATCGATAAGTTCCAGATATATTTTTTTTAGATTTTAAAATTTTCAAAAAATCGTTTTTAGGCAAAATTATAAAAAAATAATTAAGTATGTTAAAATGTAAGCTTTTTATCCGTTTTATTTTTAAAAAATGCATTGATTGACCTATTTACAAACCCTCTAGCTCCGTTTCGTATGGAGTTATCAAGCTTTTAAAAATGGAAAATTTTAATAATCAATTTTTGCTTCCTCATAGAGGAAGTATTGTTTTACCCTCAAATCCTCAATTGCAATTTTTTGACATTTCTCGACATAATTCGACCCAAGGGTGTCAAAAATGATGTTTAGAAAAAATGTCCATGTGTGTGTCTGTGTGTGTCTGTATGTTAACTTTACGTTTGGCCCAATATCTCAAGAACCGTTATAGTTAAAAGCTTCTTATTTTCCAAATAATAGGTCTCCCAGGGGGACAAATTCTGCCATATGTTTGAATCCGATCGATCAGTTCCAGATATATTTTTTTTAGCTTTTAAAATTTTCAAAAAATCGTTTTTCGGCAAAATTATAAAAAAATAATTAAGAATGTTAAAAAGGTAAGCTTTTTGTCCGTTTTATTGTTTAAAAATGCATCGATTGACCTATTTACGAACCCTCTAGCTCCGTTTCGTATTGAGTTATCAAGCTTTTAAAAATGGAAAATTTTAATAATCAATTTTTGCTTCCTCATAGAGGAAGTATTGTTTTACCCTCAAATCCTTAATTGCAATTTTTTGACATTTCTCGACATACTTCGATCCCAGGGTGTCAAAAATGATGTTTAGAAAAAATGTCCAGGTGTGTGTGTGTGTGTGTCTGTATGTTAACTTTACGTTTGGCCCAATATCTCGAGAACCGTTATAGTTAGAAGCATCTTTTTTTACCAAATAATAGGTTTCCCAGGGGGACAAATTCTGCCATATGTTTGAATCCGATCGATCAGTTCCAGATATATTTTTTTTAGATTTTAAAATTTTCAAAAAATCGTTTTTCGGCAAAATTATAAAAAAATAATTAAGAATGTTAAAATGTAAGCTTTTTATCTGTTTTATTTTTTAAAAATGCATCGATTGACCTATTTAGGAACCCTCTAGCTCCGTTTCGTATGGAGTTATTAAGCTTTTAAAAATGGAAAATTTTAATAATCAATTTTTGCTTCCTCATAGAGGAAGTATTGTTTTACCCTCAAATCCTTAATTGCAATTTTTTGACATTTCTCGACATAATTCGACCCCCGGGGTGTCAAAAATGATGTTTAGCAAAAATGTCCAGGTGTGTGTGTGTGTGTGTGTGTGTATGTTAACTTTACGTTTGGCCCAATTTCTCGAGAACCGTTATAGTTAGAAGCATCTTTTTTTACCAAATAATAGGTCTCTCAGAAGGACAAATTCTGCCATATGTTTGAATCCGATCGATCAGTTCCAGATATATTTTTTTTAGATTTTAAAATTTTCAAAAAATCTTTTTTAGGCAAAATTATAAAAAAATAATTAAGAATGTTAAAATGTAAGATTTTTATCCGTTTTATTTCTTAAAAATGCATCGATTGACCTATTTACAAACCCTCTAGCTCCGTTTCGTATGGAGTTATCAAGCTTTTAAAAATGGAAAATTTTAATTATCAATTTTTGCTTCCTCATAGAGGAAGTATTGTTTTACCCTCAAATCCTCAATTACAATTTTTTGACATTTCTCGACATAATTCGACCCCAGGTTGTCAAAAATGATGTTTAGAAAAAATGTCCAGGCGTGTGTGTGTGTTTGTGTGTGTGTATGGTAACTTTACGTTTGGCCCAATATCTCGAGAACCGTTATAGTTAGAAGCATCTTTTTTTACCAAATAATAGGTCTCTCAGGGGGACAAATTCTGCCATATGTTTGAACCCGACCGATCAGTTCCAGATATATTTTTTTTAGATTTTAAAATTTTCAAAAAATCGTTTTTAGGCAAAATTATAAAAAAATAATTAAGAATGTGAAAATGTAAGCTTTTTGTCCGTTTTATTTTTTAAAAATGCATCGATTGACCTATTTACGAACCCTCCAGCTCCGTTGCGTATGGAGTTATTAAGCTTTTAAAAATGGAAAATTTTAATTATCAATTTTTGCTTCCTCATAGAGGAAGTATTGTTTTACCCTTAAATCCTTAATTGCAATTTTTTGACATTTCTCGACATAATTTGACCCCAGGGTGACAAAAATGATGTTTAGAAAAAATGTCCAGGTGTGTGTGTGTGTGTGTGTATGTTAACTTTACGTTTGGCCCAATAACTCGAGAACCGTTATAGTTAGAAGCATCTTTTTTTACCAAATAATAGGTCTCTCAGGGGTACAAATTCTGCCATATGTTTGAATCCGATCGATCAGTTCCAGATATATTTTTTTCAGATTTTAAAATTTTCAAAAAATCATTTTTCGGCAAAATTATAAAAAAATAATTAAGAATGTTAAAATGTAAGCTTTTTATCCGTTTTATTTTTTAAAAATGCATCGATTGACCTATTTAGGAACCCTCTAGCACCGTTTCGTATGGAGTTATTAAGCTTTTAAAAATGGAAAATTTTAATAATCAATTTTTGCTTCCTCATAGAGGAAGTATTGTTTTACCCTCAAATCCTTAATTGCAATTTTTTGACATTTCTCGACATAATTCGACCCCAGGGTGTCAAAAATGATGTTTAGCAAAAATGTCTAGGTGTGTGTGTGTGTGTGTGTGTGTATGTTAACTTTACGTTTGGCCCAATATCTCGAGAACCGTTATAGTTAGAAGCATCTTTTTTTACCAAATAATAGGTCTCTTAGAAGGACAAATTCTGCCATATGTTTGAATCCGATCGATCAGTTCCAGATATATTTTTTTTAGATTTTAAACTTTTCAAAAAATCGTTTTTAGGCAAAATTATAAAAAAATAATTTAGAATGTTAAAATGTAAGCTTTTTATCCGTTTTATTTTTTAAAAATGCATCGATTGACCTATTTACAAACCCTCTAGCTCCGTTGCGTATGGAGTTATTAAGCTTTTAAAAATGGAAATTTTTAATTATCAATTTTTGCTTCCTCATAGAGGAAGTATTGTTTTACCCTTAAATCCTTAATTGCAATTTTTTGACATTTCTCGACATAATTTGACCCCAGGGTGACAAAAATGATGTTTAGAAAAAATGTCCAGGTGTGTGTGTGTGTGTGTGTATGTTAACTTTACGTTTGGCCCAATAACTCGAGAACCGTTATAGTTAAAAGCATCTTTTTTTACCAAATAAACGGTCTCTCAGGGGTACAAATTCTGCCATATGTTTGAATCCGATCGATCAGTTCCAGATATATTTTTTTTAGATTTTAAAATTTTCAAAAAATCGTTTTTAGGCAAAATTATAAAAAAATAATTAAGTATGTTAAAATGTAAGCTTTTTATCCGTTTTATTTTTTAAAAATGCATTGATTGACCTATTTACAAACCCTCTAGCTCCGTTTCGTATGGAGTTATCAAGCTTTTAAAAATGGAAAATTTTAATAATCAATTTTTGCTTCCTCATAGAGGAAGTATTGTTTTACCCTCAAATCCTCAATTGCAATTTTTTGACATTTCTCGACATAATTTGACCCCAGGGTGACAAAAATGATGTTTAGAAAAAATGTCCAGGTGTGTGTGTGTGTGTGTATGTTAACTTTACGTTTGGCCCAATAACTCGAGAACCGTTATATTTAGAAGCATCTTTTTTTACCAAATAATAGGTCTCTCAGGGGTACAAATTCTGCCATATGTTTGAATCCGATCGATCAGTTCCACATATATTTTTTTTAGATTTTAAAATTTTCAAAAAATCATTTTTCGGCAAAATTATAAAAAAATAATTAAGAATGTTAAAATGTAAGCTTTTTATCCGTTTTATTTTTTAAAAATGCATCGATTGACCTATTTAGGAACCCTCTAGCTCCGTTTCGTATGGAGTTATTAAGCTTTTAAAAATGGAAAATTTTAATAATCAATTTTTGCTTCCTCATAGAGGAAGTATTGTTTTACCCTCAAATCCTTAATTGCAATTTTTTGACATTTCTCGACATAATTCGACCCCAGGGTGTCAAAAATGATGTTTAGCAAAAATGTCCAGGTGTGTGTGTGTGTGTGTGTGTGTGTATGTTAACTTTACGTTTGGCCCAATATCTCGAGAACCGTTATAGTTAGAAGCATCTTTTTTTACCAAATAAACGGTCTCTCAGGGGTACAAATTCTGCCATATGTTTGAATCCGATCGATCAGTTCCAGATATATTTTTTTTAGATTTTAAAATTTTCAAAAAATCGTTTTTAGGCAAAATTATAAAAAAATAATTAGGTATGTTAAAATGTAAGCTTTTTATCCGTTTTATTTTTTAAAAATGCATTGATTGACCTATTTACAAACCCTCTAGCTCCGTTTCGTATGGAGTTATCAAGCTTTTAAAAATGGAAAATTTTAATAATCAATTTTTGCTTCCTCATAGAGGAAGTATTGTTTTACCCTCAAATCCTCAATTGCAATTTTTTGACATTTCTCGACATAATTTGACCCCAGGGTCACAAAAATGATGTTTAGAAAAAATGTCCAGGTGTGTGTGTGTGTGTGTATGTTAACATTACGTTTGGCCCAATAACTCGAGAACCGTTATAGTTAGAAGCATCTTTTTTTACCAAATAATAGGTCTCTCAGGGGTACAAATTCTGCCATATGTTTGAATCCGATCGATCAGTTCCAGATATATTTTTTTTAGATTTTAAAATTTTCAAAAAATCATTTTTCGGCAAAATTATAAAAAAATAATTAAGAATGTTAAAATGTAAGCTTTTTATCCGTTTTATTTTTTAAAAATGCATCGATTGACCTATTTAGGAACCCTCTAGCTCCGTTTCGTATGGAGTTATTAAGCTTTTAAAAATGGAAAATTTTAATAATCAATTTTTGCTTCCTCATAGAGGAAGTATTGTTTTACCCTTAAATCCTTAATTGCAATTTTTTGACATTTCTCGACATAATTCGACCCCAGGGTGTCAAAAATGATGTTTAGCAAAAATGTCCAGGTGTGTGTGTGTGTGTGTGTGTGTGTATGTTAACTTTACGTTTGGCCCAATATCTCGAGAACCGTTATAGTTAGAAGCATCTTTTTTTACCAAATAATAGGTCTCTTAGAAGGACAAATTCTGCCATATGTTTGAATCCGATCGATCAGTTCCAGATATATTTTTTTTAGATTTTAAAATTTTCAAAAAATCGTTTTTAGGCAAAATTATAAAAAAATAATTTAGAATGTTAAAATGTAAGCTTTTTATCCGTTTTATTTTTTAAAAATGCATCGATTGACCTATTTACAAACCCTCTAGCTCCGTTTCGTATGGAGTTATCAAGCTTTTAAAAATGGAAATTTTTAATTATCAATTTTTGCTTCCTCATAGAGGAAGTATTGTTTTACCCTCAAATCCTCAATTGCAATTTTTTGACATTTCTCGACATAATTCGACCCCAGGGTGTCAAAAATGATGTTTACAAAAAATGTCCAGGTGTGTGTGTGTGTGTGTGTATGTTAACTTTACGTTTGGCCCAATAACTCGAGAACCGTTATAGTTAAAAGCATCTTTTTTTACCAAATAAACGGTCTCTCAGGGGTACAAATTCTGCCATATGTTTGAATCCGATCGATAAGTTCCAGATATATTTTTTTTAGATTTTAAAATTTTCAAAAAATCGTT
Source organism: Ganaspis brasiliensis (assembly GCA_037103525.1). NCBI lineage: Eukaryota > Metazoa > Arthropoda > Insecta > Hymenoptera > Figitidae > Ganaspis > Ganaspis brasiliensis. Next base: position 823,438 of record JAZKLR010000550.1, read on the forward strand.
TTTCGGCAAAATTATAAAAAAATAATTAAGAATGTTAAAATGTAAGCTTTTTATCCGTTTTATTTTTTAAAAATGCATCGATTGACCTATTTACGAACCCTCTAGCTCCGTTTCGTATGGAGTTATCAAGCTTTTAAAAATGGAAAATTTTAATAATTAATTTTTGCTTCCTCATAGAGGAAGTATTGTTTTACCCTCAAATCCTTAATTGCAATTTTTTGACATTTCTCGACATAATTCGACCCCAGGGTGTCAAAAATGATGTTTAGAAAAAATGTCCAGTTTTGTGTGTGTGTGTGTGTGTATGTTAACTTTACGTTTGGCCCAATATCTCGAGAACCGTTATAGTTAGAAGCATCTTTTTTTACCAAATAATAGGTCTCTCAGGGGGACAAATTCTGCCATATGTTTAAATCCGATCGAACAGTTCCAGATATATTTTTTTTAGATTTTAAAATTTTCAAAAAATCGTTTTTTCGGCAAAATTATAAAAAAATAATTAAGAATGTTAAAATGTCAGCTTCTTATCCATTTTATTTTTTAAAAATGCATCGATTGACCTATTTACGAACCCTCTAGCTCCGTTTCGTATGGAGTTATCAAGATTTTAAAAATGGAAAATTTTAATAATTAATTTTTGCTTCCTCATAAAGGGAGTATTGTTTTACCCTCAAATCCTTAATTGCAATTTTTTGACATTTCTCGACATAATTCGACCCCAGGGTGTCAAAAATGATGTTTAGAAAAAATGTCCAGGTGTGTGTGTGTGTGTGTATGTTAACTTTACGTTTGGCCCAATATCTCAAGAACCGTTATAGTTAGAAGCTTCTTTTTTTCCAAATAATAGGTCTCCCAGGGGGACAAATTCTGCCATATGTTTAAATCCGATCGATCAGTTCCAGATATATTTTTTTAGATTTTAAAATTTTCAAAAAATCGTTTTTCGGCAAAATTATAAAAAAATAATTAAGAATGTTAAAATGTAAGCTTTTTGTCCGTTTTATTTTTTAAAAATGCATCGATTGACCTATTTACGAACCCTCTAGCTCCGTTTCGTATGGAGTTATCAAGCTTTTAAAAATGGAAAATTTTAATAATCATTTTTTGCTTCCTCATAGAGGAAGTATTGTTTTACCCTCAAATCCTCAATTGCAATTTTTTGACATTTCTCAACATAATTCGACCCCAGGGTGTCAAAAATGATGTTTAGAAAAAATGTCTAGGTGTGTGTGTCTGTGTGTGTATGTCAACTTTACGTTTGGCCCAATATCACGAGAACCGTTATAGTTAGAAGCATCTTTTTTTACCAAATAATAGGTCTCTCAGGGGGACAAATTCTGCCATATGTTTGAATCCGATCGATCAGTTCCAGATATATTTTTTTTAGATTTTAAAATTTTCAAAAAATCGTTTTTTCGGGAAAATTATTAAAAAATAATTAAGAATGTTAAAATGTAAGCTTTTTATCCGTTTTAGTTTTTAAAAATGCATCGATTCACCTATTTACGAACCCTCTAGCTCCGTTTCGTATGGAGTTATCAAGCTTTTAAAAATGGAAAATTTTAATAATCATTTTTTGCTTCCTCATAGAGGAAGTATTGTTTTACCCTCAAATCCTCAATTGCAATTTTTTGACATTTCTCGACATAATTCGACCCCAGGGTGTCAAAAATGATGTTTAGAAAAAATGTCCAGGTTTGTGTGTATTTGTGTGTGTATGTTAACTTTACGTTTGGCCCAATATCTCGAGAACCGTTATAGTTAGAAGCATCTTTTTTTACCAAATAATAGGTCTCTCAGGGGGACAAATTCTGCCATATGTTTAAATCCGATCGAACAGTTCCAGATATATTTTTTTTAGATTTTAAAATTTTCAAAAAATCGTTTTTCGGCAAAATTATAAAAAAATAATTAAGAATGTTAAAATGTCAGCTTCTTATCCGTTTTATTTTTTAAAAATGCATCGATTGACCTATTTACGAACCCTCTAGCTCCGTTTCGTATGGAGTTATCAAGATTTTAAAAATGGAAAATTTTAATAATTAATTTTTGCTTCCTCATAAAGGGAGTATTGTTTTACCCTCAAATCCTTAATTGCAATTTTTTGACATTTCTCGACATAATTCGACCCCAGGGTGTCAAAAATGATGTTTAGAAAAAATGTCCAGGTGTGTGTGTGTGTGTGTATGTTAACTTTACGTTTGGCCCAATATCTCAAGAACCGTTATAGTTAGAAGCTTCTTTTTTTCCAAATAATAGGTCTCCCAGGGGGACAAATTCTGCCATATGTTTAAATCCGATCGATCAGTTCCAGATATATTTTTTTTAGATTTTAAAATTTTCAAAAAATCGTTTTTCGGCAAAATTATAAAAAAATAATTAAGAATGTTAAAATGTAAGCTTTTTGTCCGTTTTATTTTTTAAAAATGCATCGATTGACCTATTTACGAACCCTCTAGCTCCGTTTCGTATGGAGTTATCAAGCTTTTAAAAATGGAAAATTTTAATAATCATTTTTTGCTTCCTCATAGAGGAAGTATTGTTTTACCCTCAAATCCTCAATTGCAATTTTTTGACATTTCTCAACATAATTCGACCCCAGGGTGTCAAAAATGATGTTTAGAAAAAATGTCTAGGTGTGTGTGTCTGTGTGTGTATGTCAACTTTACGTTTGGCCCAATATCACGAGAACCGTTATAGTTAGAAGCATCTTTTTTTACCAAATAATAGGTCTCTCAGGGGGACAAATTCTGCCATATGTTTGAATCCGATCGATGAGTTCCAGATATATTTTTTTTAGATTTTAAAATTTTCAAAAAATCGTTTTTCGGGAAAATTATAAAAAAATAATTAAGAATGTTAAAATGTAAGCTTTTTATCCGTTTTAGTTTTTAAAAATGCATCGATTCACCTATTTACGAACCCTCTAGCTCCGTTTCGTATGGAGTTATCAAGCTTTTAAAAATGGAAAATTTTAATAATCATTTTTTGCTTCCTCATAGAGGAAGTATTGTTTTACCCTCAAATCCTCAATTGCAATTTTTTGACATTTCTCGACATAATTCGACCCCAGGGTGTCAAAAATGATGTTTAGAAAAAATGTCCAGGTTTGTGTGTATTTGTGTGTGTATGTTAACTTTACGTTTGGCCCAATATCTCGAGAACCGTTATAGTTAGAAGCATCTTTTTTTACCAAATAATAGGTCTCTCAGGGGGACAAATTCTGCCATATGTTTAAATCCGATCGAACAGTTCCAGATATATTTTTTTTAGATTTTAAAATTTTCAAAAAATCGTTTTTCGGCAAAATTATAAAAAAATAATTAAGAATGTTAAAATGTCAGCTTTTTATCCGTTTTATTTTTTTAAAAATGCATCAATTGACCTATTTACGAACCCTCTAGATCCGTTTCGTATGGAGTTATCAAGCTTTTAAAAATGGAAAATTTTAATAATCAATTTTTGCTTCCTCATAGAGGAAGTATTGTTTTACCCTTAAATCCTTAATTGCAATTTTTTGACATTTCTCGACATAATTCGACCCCAGGGTGTCAAAAATGATGTTTAGAAAAAATGTCCAGGTTTGTGTGTATTTGTGTGTGTATGTTAACTTTACGTTTGGCCCAATAACTCGAGAACCGTTATAGTTAGAAGCATCTTTTTTTACCAAATAATAGGTCTCTCAGGGGGACAAATTCTGCCATATGTTTGAATCCGATCGATCAGTTCCAGATATATTTTTTTTAGATTTTAAATTTTTCAAAAAATCGTTTTTCAGGAAAATTATAAAAAAATAATTAAGAATGTTAAAATGTAAGCTTTTTATCCGTTTTAGTTTTTAGAAATGCATCGATTGACCTATTTACGAACCCTCTAGCTCCGTTTCGTATGGAGTTATCAAGCTTTTAAAAATGGAAAATTTTAATAATCAATTTTTGCTTCCTCATAGAGGAAGTATTGTTTTACCCTCAAATCCTCAATTGCAATTTTTTGACATTTCTCGACATAATTTGACCCCAGGGTCACAAAAATGATGTTTAGAAAAAATGTCCAGGTGTGTGTGTGTGTGTGTATGTTAACATTACGTTTGGCCCAATAACTCGAGAACCGTTATAGTTAGAAGCATCTTTTTTTACCAAATAATAGGTCTCTCAGGGGTACAAATTCTGCCATATGTTTGAATCCGATCGATCAGTTCCAGATATATTTTTTTTAGATTTTAAAATTTTCAAAAAATCATTTTTCGGCAAAATTATAAAAAAATAATTAAGAATGTTAAAATGTAAGCTTTTTATCCGTTTTATTTTTTAAAAATGCATCGATTGACCTATTTAGGAACCCTCTAGCTCCGTTTCGTATGGAGTTATTAAGCTTTTAAAAATGGAAAATTTTAATAATCAATTTTTGCTTCCTCATAGAGGAAGTATTGTTTTACCCTTAAATCCTTAATTGCAATTTTTTGACATTTCTCGACATAATTCGACCCCAGGGTGTCAAAAATGATGTTTAGCAAAAATGTCCAGGTGTGTGTGTGTGTGTGTGTGTGTGTATGTTAACTTTACGTTTGGCCCAATATCTCGAGAACCGTTATAGTTAGAAGCATCTTTTTTTACCAAATAATAGGTCTCTTAGAAGGACAAATTCTGCCATATGTTTGAATCCGATCGATCAGTTCCAGATATATTTTTTTTAGATTTTAAAATTTTCAAAAAATCGTTTTTAGGCAAAATTATAAAAAAATAATTTAGAATGTTAAAATGTAAGCTTTTTATCCGTTTTATTTTTTAAAAATGCATCGATTGACCTATTTACAAACCCTCTAGCTCCGTTTCGTATGGAGTTATCAAGCTTTTAAAAATGGAAATTTTTAATTATCAATTTTTGCTTCCTCATAGAGGAAGTATTGTTTTACCCTCAAATCCTCAATTGCAATTTTTTGACATTTCTCGACATAATTCGACCCCAGGGTGTCAAAAATGATGTTTACAAAAAATGTCCAGGTGTGTGTGTGTGTGTGTGTATGTTAACTTTACGTTTGGCCCAATAACTCGAGAACCGTTATAGTTAAAAGCATCTTTTTTTACCAAATAAACGGTCTCTCAGGGGTACAAATTCTGCCATATGTTTGAATCCGATCGATAAGTTCCAGATATATTTTTTTTAGATTTTAAAATTTTCAAAAAATCGTTTTTCGGCAAAATTATAAAAAAATAATTAAGAATGTTAAAATGTAAGCTTTTTATCCGTTTTATTTTTTAAAAATGCATCGATTGACCTATTTACGAACCCTCTAGCTCCGTTTCGTATGGAGTTATCAAGCTTTTAAAAATGGAAAATTTTAATAATTAATTTTTGCTTCCTCATAGAGGAAGTATTGTTTTACCCTCAAATCCTTAATTGCAATTTTTTGACATTTCTCGACATAATTCGACCCCAGGGTGTCAAAAATGATGTTTAGAAAAAATGTCCAGTTTTGTGTGTGTGTGTGTGTGTATGTTAACTTTACGTTTGGCCCAATATCTCGAGAACCGTTATAGTTAGAAGCATCTTTTTTTACCAAATAATAGGTCTCTCAGGGGGACAAATTCTGCCATATGTTTAAATCCGATCGAACAGTTCCAGATATATTTTTTTTAGATTTTAAAATTTTCAAAAAATCGTTTTTCGGCAAAATTATAAAAAAATAATTAAGAATGTTAAAATGTCAGCTTCTTATCCATTTTATTTTTTAAAAATGCATCGATTGACCTATTTACGAACCCTCTAGCTCCGTTTCGTATGGAGTTATCATGATTTTAAAAATGGAAAATTTTAATAATTAATTTTTGCTTCCTCATAAAGGGAGTATTGTTTTACCCTCAAATCCTTAATTGCAATTTTTTGACATTTCTCGACATAATTCGACCCCAGGGTGTCAAAAATGATGTTTAGAAAAAATGTCCAGGTGTGTGTGTGTGTGTGTATGTTAACTTTACGTTTGGCCCAATATCTCAAGAACCGTTATAGTTAGAAGCTTCTTTTTTTCCAAATAATAGGTCTCCCAGGGGGACAAATTCTGCCATATGTTTAAATCCGATCGATCAGTTCCAGATATATTTTTTTTAGATTTTAAAATTTTCAAAAAATCGTTTTTCGGCAAAATTATAAAAAAATAATTAAGAATGTTAAAATGTAAGCTTTTTGTCCGTTTTATTTTTTAAAAATGCATCGATTGACCTATTTACGAACCCTCTAGCTCCGTTTCGTATGGAGTTATCAAGCTTTTAAAAATGGAAAATTTTAATAATCATTTTTTGCTTCCTCATAGAGGAAGTATTGTTTTACCCTCAAATCCTCAATTGCAATTTTTTGACATTTCTCAACATAATTCGACCCCAGGGTGTCAAAAATGATGTTTAGAAAAAATGTCTAGGTGTGTGTGTCTGTGTGTGTATGTCAACTTTACGTTTGGCCCAATATCACGAGAACCGTTATAGTTAGAAGCATCTTTTTTTACCAAATAATAGGTCTCTCAGGGGGACAAATTCTGCCATATGTTTGAATCCGATCGATCAGTTCCAGATATATTTTTTTTAGATTTTAAAATTTTCAAAAAATCGTTTTTCGGGAAAATTATTAAAAAATAATTAAGAATGTTAAAATGTAAGCTTTTTATCCGTTTTAGTTTTTAAAAATGCATCGATTCACCTATTTACGAACCCTCTAGCTCCGTTTCGTATGGAGTTATCAAGCTTTTAAAAATGGAAAATTTTAATAATCATTTTTTGCTTCCTCATAGAGGAAGTATTGTTTTACCCTCAAATCCTCAATTGCAATTTTTTGACATTTCTCGACATAATTCGACCCCAGGGTGTCAAAAATGATGTTTAGAAAAAATGTCCAGGTTTGTGTGTATTTGTGTGTGTATGTTAACTTTACGTTTGGCCCAATATCTCGAGAACCGTTATAGTTAGAAGCATCTTTTTTTACCAAATAATAGGTCTCTCAGGGGGACAAATTCTGCCATATGTTTAAATCCGATCGAACAGTTCCAGATATATTTTTTTTAGATTTTAAAATTTTCAAAAAATCGTTTTTCGGCAAAATTATAAAAAAATAATTAAGAATGTTAAAATGTCAGCTTCTTATCCGTTTTATTTTTTAAAAATGCATCGATTGACCTATTTACGAACCCTCTAGCTCCGTTTCGTATGGAGTTATCAAGATTTTAAAAATGGAAAATTTTAATAATTAATTTTTGCTTCCTCATAAAGGGAGTATTGTTTTACCCTCAAATCCTTAATTGCAATTTTTTGACATTTCTCGACATAATTCGACCCCAGGGTGTCAAAAATGATGTTTAGAAAAAATGTCCAGGTGTGTGTGTGTGTGTGTATGTTAACTTTACGTTTGGCCCAATATCTCAAGAACCGTTATAGTTAGAAGCTTCTTTTTTTCCAAATAATAGGTCTCCCAGGGGGACAAATTCTGCCATATGTTTAAATCCGATCGATCAGTTCCAGATATATTTTTTTTAGATTTTAAAATTTTCAAAAAATCGTTTTTCGGCAAAATTATAAAAAAATAATTAAGAATGTTAAAATGTAAGCTTTTTGTCCGTTTTATTTTTTAAAAATGCATCGATTGACCTATTTACGAACCCTCTAGCTCCGTTTCGTATGGAGTTATCAAGCTTTTAAAAATGGAAAATTTTAATAATCATTTTTTGCTTCCTCATAGAGGAAGTATTGTTTTACCCTCAAATCCTCAATTGCAATTTTTTGACATTTCTCAACATAATTCGACCCCAGGGTGTCAAAAATGATGTTTAGAAAAAATGTCTAGGTGTGTGTGTCTGTGTGTGTATGTCAACTTTACGTTTGGCCCAATATCACGAGAACCGTTATAGTTAGAAGCATCTTTTTTTACCAAATAATAGGTCTCTCAGGGGGACAAATTCTGCCATATGTTTGAATCCGATCGATGAGTTCCAGATATATTTTTTTTAGATTTTAAAATTTTCAAAAAATCGTTTTTCGGGAAAATTATAAAAAAATAATTAAGAATGTTAAAATGTAAGCTTTTTATCCGTTTTAGTTTTTAAAAATGCATCGATTCACCTATTTACGAACCCTCTAGCTCCGTTTCGTATGGAGTTATCAAGCTTTTAAAAATGGAAAATTTTAATAATCATTTTTTGCTTCCTCATAGAGGAAGTATTGTTTTACCCTCAAATCCTCAATTGCAATTTTTTGACATTTCTCGACATAATTCGACCCCAGGGTGTCAAAAATGATGTTTAGAAAAAATGTCCAGGTTTGTGTGTATTTGTGTGTGTATGTTAACTTTACGTTTGGCCCAATATCTCGAGAACCGTTATAGTTAGAAGCATCTTTTTTTACCAAATAATAGGTCTCTCAGGGGGACAAATTCTGCCATATGTTTAAATCCGATCGAACAGTTCCAGATATATTTTTTTTAGATTTTAAAATTTTCAAAAAATCGTTTTTCGGCAAAATTATAAAAAAATAATTAAGAATGTTAAAATGTCAGCTTTTTATCCGTTTTATTTTTTTAAAAATGCATCAATTGACCTATTTACGAACCCTCTAGATCCGTTTCGTATGGAGTTATCAAGCTTTTAAAAATGGAAAATTTTAATAATCAATTTTTGCTTCCTCATAGAGGAAGTATTGTTTTACCCTTAAATCCTTAATTGCAATTTTTTGACATTTCTCGACATAATTCGACCCCAGGGTGTCAAAAATGATGTTTAGAAAAAATGTCCAGGTTTGTGTGTATTTGTGTGTGTATGTTAACTTTACGTTTGGCCCAATAACTCGAGAACCGTTATAGTTAGAAGCATCTTTTTTTACCAAATAATAGGTCTCTCAGGGGGACAAATTCTGCCATATGTTTGAATCCGATCGATCAGTTCCAGATATATTTTTTTTAGATTTTAAATTTTTCAAAAAATCGTTTTTCAGGAAAATTATAAAAAAATAATTAAGAATGTTAAAATGTAAGCTTTTTATCCGTTTTAGTTTTTAGAAATGCATCGATTGACCTATTTACGAACCCTCTAGCTCCGTTTCGTATGGAGTTATCAAGCTTTTAAAAATGGAAAATTTTAATAATCAATTTTTGCTTCCTCATAGAGGAAGTATTGTTTTACCCTCAAATCCTTAATTGCAATTTTTTGACATTTCTCGACATACTTCGACCCCAGTGTGTCAAAAATGATGTTTAGAAAAAATGTCCAGGTGTGTGTGTGTGTGTGTGTATGTGAACTTTACGTTTGGCCCAATATCTCGAGAACCGTTATAGTTAAAAGCATCTTTTTTACCAAATAATAGGTCTCTTAGGGGGACAAATTCTGCCATATGTTTGAATCCGATCGAACAGTTCCAGATATATTTTTTTTAGATTTTAAAATTTTCAAAAAATCGTTTTTCGGCAAAATTATAAAAAAATAATTAAGAATGTTAAAATGTAAGCTTTTTATCCGTTTTATTTTTTAAAAATGCATCGATGGACCTATTTACGAACCCTCTAGCTCCGTTTCGTATGGAGTTATCAAGCTTTTAAAAATGGAAAATTTTAATAATTAATTTTTGCTTCCTCATAGAGGAAGTATTGTTTTACCCTCAAATCCTTAATTGCAATTTTTTGACATTTCTCGACATAATTCGACCCCAGGGTGTCAAAAATGATGTTTAGAAAAAATGTCCAGGTTTGTGTGTGTGTGTGTGTGTATGTTAACTTTACGTTTGGCCCAATATCTCGAGAACCGTTATAGTTAGAAGCATCTTTTTTTACCAAATAATAGGTCTCTCAGGGGGACAAATTCTGCCATATGTTTAAATCCGATCGAACAGTTCCAGATATATTTTTTTTAGATTTTAAAATTTTCAAAAAATCGTTTTTCGGCAAAATTATAAAAAAATAATTAAGAATGTTAAAATGTAAGCTTTTTATCCGTTTAAGTTTTTAGAAATGCGTCGATTGACCTATTTACGAACCCTCTAGCTCCGTTTCGTATGGAGTTATCAAGCTTTTAAAAATGGAAAAATTTAATAATCAATTTTTGCTTCCTCATAGAGGAAGTATTGTTTTACCCTCAAATCCATAATTGCAATTTTTTGACATTTCTCGACATAATTCGACCCCAGGGTGTCAAAAATGATGTTTAGAAAAAATGTCCAGGTGTGTGTGTGTGTGTGTATGTTAACTTTACGTTTGGCCCAATATCTCAAGAACCGTTATAGTTAGAAGCTTCTTTTTTTCCAAATAATAGGTCTCCCAGGGGGACAAATTCTGCCATATGTTTAAATCCGATCGATCAGTTCCAGATATATTTTTTTTAGATTTTAAAATTTTCAAAAAATCGTTTTTCGGCAAAATTATAAAAAAATAATTAAGAATGTTAAAATGTAAGCTTTTTGTCCGTTTTATTTTTTAAAAATGCATCGATTGACCTATTTACGAACCCTCTAGCTCCGTTTCGTATGGAGTTATCAAGCTTTTAAAAATGGAAAATTTTAATAATCATTTTTTGCTTCCTCATAGAGGAAGTATTGTTTTACCCTCAAATCCTCAATTGCAATTTTTTGACATTTCTCAACATAATTCGACCCCAGGGTGTCAAAAATGATGTTTAGAAAAAATGTCTAGGTGTGTGTGTCTGTGTGTGTATGTCAACTTTACGTTTGGCCCAATATCACGAGAACCGTTATAGTTAGAAGCATCTTTTTTTACCAAATAATAGGTCTCTCAGGGGGACAAATTCTGCCATATGTTTGAATCCGATCGATCAGTTCCAGATATATTTTTTTTAGATTTTAAAATTTTCAAAAAATCGTTTTTCGGGAAAATTATAAAAAAATAATTAAGAATGTTAAAATGTAAGCTTTTTATCCGTTTTAGTTTTTAAAAATGCATCGATTCACCTATTTACGAACCCTCTAGCTCCGTTTCGTATGGAGTTATCAAGCTTTTAAAAATGGAAAATTTTAATAATCATTTTTTGCTTCCTCATAGAGGAAGTATTGTTTTACCCTCAAATCCTCAATTGCAATTTTTTGACATTTCTCGACATAATTCGACCCCAGGGTGTCAAAAATGATGTTTAGAAAAAATGTCCAGGTTTGTGTGTATTTGTGTGTGTATGTTAACTTTACGTTTGGCCCAATATCTCGAGAACCGTTATAGTTAGAAGCATCTTTTTTTACCAAATAATAGGTCTCTCAGGGGGACAAATTCTGCCATATGTTTAAATCCGATCGAACAGTTCCAGATATATTTTTTTTAGATTTTAAAATTTTCAAAAAATCGTTTTTCGGCAAAATTATAAAAAAATAATTAAGAATGTTAAAATGTCAGCTTTTTATCCGTTTTATTTTTTTAAAAATGCATCGATTGACCTATTTACGAACCCTCTAGATCCGTTTCGTATGGAGTTATCAAGCTTTTAAAAATGGAAAATTTTAATAATCAATTTTTGCTTCCTCATAGAGGAAGTATTGTTTTACCCTTAAATCCTTAATTGCAATTTTTTGACATTTCTCGACATAATTCGACTCCAGGGTGTCAAAAATGATGTTTAGAAAAAATGTCCAGGTGTGTGTGTGTGTGTGTGTTTATGTTAACTTTACGTTTGGTCCAATATCTCGAGAACCGTTATAGTTAGAAGCATCTTTTTTTACCAAATAATAGGTCTCTCAGGGGGACAAATTCTGCCATATGTTTAAATCCGATCGAACAGTTCCAGATATATTTTTTTTAGATTTTAAAATTTTCAAAAAATCGTTTTTCGGCAAAATTATAAAAAAATAATTAAGAATGTTAAAATGTAAGCTTTTTATCCGTTTTATTTTTTAAAAATGCATCGATTGACCTATTTACGAACCTTCTAGCTCCGTTTCGTATGGAGTTATCAAGCTTTTAAAAATGGAAAATTTTAATAATCATTTTTTGCTTCCTCATAGAGGAAGTATTGTTTTACCCTCAAATCCTCAATTGCAATTTTTTGACATTTCTCAACATAATTCGACCCCAGGGTGTCAAAAATGATGTTTAGAAAAAATGTCTAGGTGTGTGTGTCTGTGTGTGTATGTCAACTTTACGTTTGGCCCAATATCACGAGAACCGTTATAGTTAGAAGCATCTTTTTTTACCAAATAATAGGTCTCTCAGGGGGACAAATTCTGCCATATGTTTGAATCCGATCGATCAGTTCCAGATATATTTTTTTTAGATTTTAAAATTTTCAAAAAATCGTTTTTCGGGAAAATTATAAAAAAATAATTAAGAATGTTAAAATGTAAGCTTTTTATCCGTTTTAGTTTTTAAAAATGCATCCATTCACCTATTTACGAACCCTCTAGCTCCGTTTCGTATGGAGTTATCAAGCTTTTAAAAATGGAAAATTTTAATAATCATTTTTTGCTTCCTCATAGAGGAAGTATTGTTTTACCCTCAAATCCTCAATTGCAATTTTTTGACATTTCTCGACATAATTCGACCCCAGGGTGTCAAAAATGATGTTTAGAAAAAATGTCCAGGTTTGTGTGTATTTGTGTGTGTATGTTAACTTTACGTTTGGCCCAATATCTCGAGAACCGTTATAGTTAGAAGCATCTTTTTTTACCAAATAATAGGTCTCTCAGGGGGACAAATTCTGCCATATGTTTAAATCCGATCGAACAGTTCCAGATATATTTTTTTTAGATTTTAAAATTTTCAAAAAATCGTTTTTCGGCAAAATTATAAAAAAATAATTAAGAATGTTAAAATGTCAGCTTTTTATCCGTTTTATTTTTTTAAAAATGCATCGATTGACCTATTTACGAACCCTCTAGATCCGTTTCGTATGGAGTTATCAAGCTTTTAAAAATGGAAAATTTTAATAATCAATTTTTGCTTCCTCATAGAGGAAGTATTGTTTTACCCTTAAATCCTTAATTGCAATTTTTTGACATTTCTCGACATAATTCGACCCCAGGGTGTCAAAAATGATGTTTAGAAAAAATGTCCAGGTTTGTGTGTATTTGTGTGTGTATGTTAACTTTACGTTTGGCCCAATATCTCGAGAACCGTTATAGTTAGAAGCATCTTTTTTTACCAAATAATAGGTCTCTCAGGGGGACAAATTCTGCCATATGTTTAAATCCGATCGAACAGTTCCAGATATATTTTTTTTAGATTTTAAAATTTTCAAAAAATCGTTTTTCGGCAAAATTATAAAAAAATAATTAAGAATGTTAAAATGTCAGCTTTTTATCCGTTTTATTTTTTTAAAAATGCATCGATTGACCTATTTACGAACCCTCTAGGTCCGTTTCGTATGGAGTTATCAAGCTTTTAAAAATGGAAAATTTTAATAATCATTTTTTGCTTCCTCATAGAGGAAGTATTGTTTTACCCTCAAATACTCAATTGCAATTTTTTGACATTTCTCGACATAATTCGACGCCAGGGTGTCAAAAATGATGTTTAGAAAAAATGTCCAGGTGTGTGTGTGTGTGTGTGTATGTTAACTTTACGTTTGGTCCAATATCTCGAGAACCGTTATAGTTAAAAGCATCTTTTTTTACCAAATAATAAGTCTCTCAGGGGGACAAATTCTGCCATATGTTTGAATCTGATCGATCAGTTCCAGATATATTTTTTTTAGATTTTAAAATTTTCAAAAAATCGTTTTTCGGCAAAATTATAAAAAAATAATTAAGAATGTTAAAATGTAAGCTTTTTATCCGTTTTATTTTTTAAAAATGCATCGATTGACCTATTTACGAACCTTCTAGCTCCGTTTCGTATGGAGTTATCAAGCTTTTAAAAATGGAAAATTTTAATAATCAATTTTTGCTTACTCATAGAGGAAGTATTGTTTTACCCTCAAATCCTCAATTGCAATTTTTTGACATTTCTCGACATACTTCGACCCCAGGGTGTCAAAAATGATGTTTAGAAAAAATGTCCAGGTGTGTGTGTGTGTGTGTGTGTATGTTAACTTTACGTTTGGCCCAATATCTCGAGAACCGTTATAGTTAGAAGCATCTTTTTTACCAAATAATAGGTCTCTTAGGGGGAAAAATTCTGCCATATGTTTGAATCCGATCGATCAGTTCCAGATATATTTTTTTTAGATTTTAAAATTTTCAAAAAATCGTTTTTCGGCAAAATTATAAAAAAATAATTAAGTATGTTAAAATGTAAGCTTTTTATCCGTTTTATTTTTAAAAAATGCATTGATTGACCTATTTACAAACCCTCTAGCTCCGTTTCGTATGGAGTTATCAAGCTTTTAAAAATGGAAAATTTTAATAATCAATTTTTGCTTCCTCATAGAGGAAGTATTGTTTTACCCTCAAATCCTCAATTGCAATTTTTTGACATTTCTCGACATAATTCGACCCAAGGGTGTCAAAAATGATGTTTAGAAAAAATGTCCATGTGTGTGTCTGTGTGTGTCTGTATGTTAACTTTACGTTTGGCCCAATATCTCAAGAACCGTTATAGTTAAAAGCTTCTTTTTTTCCAAATAATAGGTCTCCCAGGGGGACAAATTCTGCCATATGTTTGAATCCGATCGATCAGTTCCAGATATATTTTTTTTAGATTTTAAAATTTTCAAAAAATCGTTTTCCGGCAAAATTATAAAAAAATAATTAAGAATGTTAAAAAGGTAAGCTTTTTGTCCGTTTTATTGTTTAAAAATGCATCGATTGACCTATTTACGAACCCTCTAGCTCCGTTTCGTATTGAGTTATCAAGCTTTTAAAAATGGAAAATTTTAATAATCAATTTTTGCTTCCTCATAGAGGAAGTATTGTTTTACCCTCAAATCCTTAATTGCAATTTTTTGACATTTCTCGACATACTTCGATCCCAGGGTGTCAAAAATGATGTTTAGAAAAAATGTCCAGGTGTGTGTGTGTGTGTGTCTGTATGTTAACTTTACGTTTGGACCAATATCTCGAGAACTGTTATAGTTAGAAGCATCTTTTTTTACCAAATAATAGGTCTCCCAGGGGGACAAATTCTGCCATATGTTTGAATCCGATCGATCAGTTCCAGATATATTTTTTTTTAGATTTTAAAATTTTCAAAAAATCGTTTTTCGGCAAAATTATAAAAAAATAATTAAGAATGTTAAAATGTAAGCTTTTTATCTGTTTTATTTTTTAAAAATGCATCGATTGACCTATTTACGAACCCTCTAGCTCCGTTTCGTATGGAGTTATCAAGCTTTTAAAAATGGAAAATTTTAATAATCAATTTTTGCTTCCTCATAGAGGAAGTATTGTTTTACCCTCAAATCCTTAATTGCAATTTTTTGACATTTCTCGACATAATTTGACCCCAGGGTGTCAAAAATGATGTTTAGAAAAAATGTCCAGGTGTGTGTGGTGTGTGTGTATATGTTAACTTTACGTTTGGCCCAATATCTCGAGAACCGTTATAGTTAGAAGCATCTTTTTTTACCAAATAATAGGTCTCTCAGGGGGACAAATTCTGCCATATGTTTGAATCCGATCGATCAGTTCCAGATATATTTTTTTTAGATTTTAAATTTTTCAAAAAATCGTTTTTCAGGAAAATTATAAAAAAATAATTAAGAATATTAAAATGTAAGCTTTTTATCCGTTTTAGTTTTGAGAAATGCATCGATTGACCTATTTACGAACCCTCTAGCTCCGTTTCGTATGGAGTTATCAAGCTTTTAAAAATGGAAAATTTTAATAATCAATTTTTGCTTCCTCATAGAGGAAGTATTGTTTTACCCTCAAATCCTTAATTGCAATTTTTTGACATTTCTCGACGTACTTCGACCCCAGGTTGTCAAAAATGATGTTTAGAAAAAATGTCCAGGTGTGTGTGTGTGTGTGTGTATGTGAACTTTACGTTTGGCCCAATATCTCGAGAACCGTTATAGTTAAAAGCATCTTTTTTATTAAATAATAGGTCTCTTAGGGGGACAAATTCTGCCATATGTTTGAATCCGATCGATCAGTTCCAGATATATTTTTTTTAGATTTTAAAATTTTCAAAAAATCGTTTTTCGGCAAAATTATAAAAAAATAATTAAGAATGTTAAAATGTAAGCTTTTTATCCGTTTTATTTTTTAAAAATGCATCGATTGACCTATTTACGAACCCTCTAGCTCCGTTTCGTATGGAGTTATCAAGCTTTTAAAAATGGAAAATTTTAATAATTAATTTTTGCTTCCTCATAGAGGAAGTATTGTTTTACCCTTAAATCCTTAATTGCAATTTTTTGACATTTCTCGACATAATTCGACCCCAGGGTGTCAAAAATGATGTTTAGAAAAAATGTCCAGGTTTGTGTGTGTGTGTGTGTGTATGTTAACTTTACGTTTGGCCCAATATCTCGAGAACCGTTATAGTTAGAAGCATCTTTTTTTACCAAATAATAGGTCTCTCAGGGGGACAAATTCTGCCATATGTTTAAATCCGATCGAACAGTTCCAGATATATTTTTTTTAGATTTTAAAATTTTCAAAAAATCGTTTTTCGGCAAAATTATAAAAAAATAATTAAGAATGTTAAAATGTCAGCTTCTTATCCGTTTTATTTTTTAAAAATGCATCGATTGACCTATTTACGAACCCTCTAGCTCCGTTTCGTATGGAGTTATCAAGATTTTAAAAATGGAAAATTTTAATAATTAATTTTTGCTTCCTCATAGAGGAAGTATTGTTTTACCCTCAAATCCTTAATTGCAATTTTTTGACATTTCTCGACATAATTCGACCCCAGGGTGTCAAAAATGATGTTTAGAAAAAATGTCCAGGTGTGTGTGTGTGTGTGTATGTTAACTTTACGTTTGGCCCAATATCTCAAGAACCGTTATAGTTAGAAGCTTCTTTTTTTCCAAATAATAGGTCTCCCAGGGGGACAAATTCTGCCATATGTTTAAATCCGATCGATCAGTTCCAGATATATTTTTTTTAGATTTTAAAATTTTCAAAAAATCGTTTTTCGGCAAAATTATAAAAAAATAATTAAGAATGTTAAAATGTAAGCTTTTTGTCCGTTTTATTTTTTAAAAATGCATCGATTGACCTATTTACGAACCCTCTAGCTCCGTTTCGTATGGAGTTATCAAGCTTTTAAAAATGGAAAATTTTAATAATCATTTTTTGCTTCCTCATAGAGGAAGTATTGTTTTACCCTCAAATCCTCAATTGCAATTTTTTGACATTTCTCAACATAATTCGACCCCAGGGTGTCAAAAATGATGTTTAGAAAAAATGTCTAGGTGTGTGTGTCTGTGTGTGTATGTCAACTTTACGTTTGGCCCAATATCACGAGAACCGTTATAGTTAGAAGCATCTTTTTTTACCAAATAATAGGTCTCTCAGGGGGACAAATTCTGCCATATGTTTAAATCCGATCGAACAGTTCCAGATATATTTTTTTTAGATTTTAAAATTTTCAAAAAATCGTTTTTCGGCAAAATTATAAAAAAATAATTAAGAATGTTAAAATGTCAGCTTTTTATCCGTTTTATTTTTTTAAAAATGCATCGATTGACCTATTTACGAACCCTCTAGGTCCGTTTCGTATGGAGTTATCAAGCTTTTAAAATGGAAAATTTTAATAATCATTTTTTGCTTCCTCATAGAGGAAGTATTGTTTTACCCTCAAATACTCAATTGCAATTTTTTGACATTTCTCGACATAATTCGACGCCAGGGTGTCAAAAATGATGTTTAGAAAAAATGTCCAGGTGTGTGTGTGTGTGTGTGTATGTTAACTTTACGTTTGGTCAAATATCTCGAGAACCGTTATAGTTAAAAGCATCTTTTTTTACCAAATAATAAGTCTCTCAGGGGGACAAATTCTGCCATATGTTTGAATCTGATCGATCAGTTCCAGATATATTTTTTTTAGATTTTAAAATTTTCAAAAATCGTTTTTCGGCAAAATTATAAAAAAATAATTAAGAATGTTAAAATGTAAGCTTTTTATCCGTTTTATTTTTTAAAAATGCATCGATTGACCTATTTACGAACCTTCTAGCTCCGTTTCGTATGGAGTTATCAAGCTTTTAAAAATGGAAAATTTTAATAATCAATTTTTGCTTACTCATAGAGGAAGTATTGTTTTACCCTCAAATCCTCAATTGCAATTTTTTGACATTTCTCGACATACTTCGACCCCAGGGTGTCAAAAATGATGTTTAGAAAAAATGTCCAGGTGTGTGTGTGTGTGTGTGTGTATGTTAACTTTACGTTTGGCCCAATATCTCGAGAACCGTTATAGTTAGAAGCATCTTTTTTACCAAATAATAGGTCTCTTAGGGGGAAAAATTCTGCCATATGTTTGAATCCGATCGATCAGTTCCAGATATATTTTTTTTAGATTTTAAAATTTTAAAAAAATCGTTTTTCGGCAAAATTATAAAAAAATAATTAAGTATGTTAAAATGTAAGCTTTTTATCCGTTTTATTTTTAAAAAATGCATTGATTGACCTATTTACAAACCCTCTAGCTCCGTTTCGTATGGAGTTATCAAGCTTTTAAAAATGGAAAATTTTAATAATCAATTTTTGCTTCCTCATAGAGGAAGTATTGTTTTACACTCAAATCCTCAATTGCAATTTTTTGACATTTCTCGACATAATTCGACCCAAGGGTGTCAAAAATGATGTTTAGAAAAAATGTCCATGTGTGTGTCTGTGTGTGTCTGTATGTTAACTTTACGTTTGGCCCAATATCTCAAGAACCGTTATAGTTAAAAGCTTCTTTTTTTCCAAATAATAGGTCTCCCAGGGGGACAAATTCTGCCATATGTTTGAATCCGATCGATCAGTTCCAGATATATTTTTTTTAGATTTTAAAATTTTCAAAAATCGTTTTTCGGCAAAATTATAAAAAAATAATTAAGAATGTTAAAAAGGTAAGCTTTTTGTCCGTTTTATTGTTTAAAAATGCATCGATTGACCTATTTACGAACCCTCTAGCTCCGTTTCGTATTGAGTTATCAAGCTTTTAAAAATGGAAAATTTTAATAATCAATTTTTGCTTCCTCATAGAGGAAGTATTGTTTTACCCTCAAATCCTTAATTGCAATTTTTTGACATTTCTCGACATACTTCGATCCCAGGGTGTCAAAAATGATGTTTAGAAAAAATGTCCTGGTGTGTGTGTGTGTGTGTCTGTATGTTAACTTTACGTTTGGCCCAATATCACGAGAACCGTTATAGTTAGAAGCATCTTTTTTTACCAAATAATAGGTCTCTCAGGGGGACAAATTCTGCCATATGTTTAAATCCGATCGAACAGTTCCAGATATATTTTTTTTAGATTTTAAAATTTTCAAAAATCGTTTTTCGGCAAAATTATAAAAAAATAATTAAGAATGTTAAAATGTCAGCTTTTTATCCGTTTTATTTTTTAAAATGCATCGATTGACCTATTTACGAACCCTCTAGGTCCGTTTCGTATGGAGTTATCAAGCTTTTAAAAATGGAAAATTTTAATAATCATTTTTTGCTTCCTCATAGAGGAAGTATTGTTTTACCCTCAAATACTCAATTGCAATTTTTTGACATTTCTCGACATAATTCGACGCCAGGGTGTCAAAAATGATGTTTAGAAAAAATGTCCAGGTGTGTGTGTGTGTGTGTGTATGTTAACTTTACGTTTGGTCAAATATCTCGAGAACCGTTATAGTTAAAAGCATCTTTTTTTACCAAATAATAAGTCTCTCAGGGGGACAAATTCTGCCATATGTTTGAATCTGATCGATCAGTTCCAGATATATTTTTTTTAGATTTTAAAATTTTCAAAAAATCGTTTTTCGGCAAAATTATAAAAAAATAATTAAGAATGGCTTTTTATCCGTTTTATTTTTTAAAAATGCATCGATTGACCTATTTACGAACCTTCTAGCTCCGTTTCGTATGGAGTTATCAAGCTTTTAAAAATGGAAAATTTTAATAATCAATTTTTGCTTACTCATAGAGGAAGTATTGTTTTACCCTCAAATCCTCAATTGCAATTTTTTGACATTTCTCGACATACTTCGACCCCAGGGTGTCAAAAATGATGTTTAGAAAAAATGTCCAGGTGTGTGTGTGTGTGTGTGTGTATGTTAACTTTACGTTTGGCCCAATATCTCGAGAACCGTTATAGTTAGAAGCATCTTTTTTACCAAATAATAGGTCTCTTAGGGGGAAAAATTCTGCCATATGTTTGAATCCGATCGATCAGTTCCAGATATATTTTTTTTAGATTTTAAAATTTTAAAAAAATCGTTTTTCGGCAAAATTATAAAAAAATAATTAAGTATGTTAAAATGTAAGCTTTTTATCCGTTTTATTTTTAAAAAATGCATTGATTGACCTATTTACAAACCCTCTAGCTCCGTTTCGTATGGAGTTATCAAGCTTTTAAAAATGGAAAATTTTAATAATCAATTTTTGCTTCCTCATAGAGGAAGTATTGTTTTACACTCAAATCCTCAATTGCAATTTTTTGACATTTCTCGACATAATTCGACCCAAGGGTGTCAAAAATGATGTTTAGAAAAAATGTCCATGTGTGTGTCTGTGTGTGTCTGTATGTTAACTTTACGTTTGGCCCAATATCTCAAGAACCGTTATAGTTAAAAGCTTCTTTTTTTCCAAATAATAGGTCTCCCAGGGGGACAAATTCTGCCATATGTTTGAATCCGATCGATCAGTTCCAGATATATTTTTTTTAGATTTTAAAATTTTCAAAAAATCGTTTTTCGGCAAAATTATAAAAAAATAATTAAGAATGTTAAAAAGGTAAGCTTTTTGTCCGTTTTATTGTTTAAAAATGCATCGATTGACCTATTTACGAACCCTCTAGCTCCGTTTCGTATTGAGTTATCAAGCTTTTAAAAATGGAAAATTTTAATAATCAATTTTTGCTTCCTCATAGAGGAAGTATTGTTTTACCCTCAAATCCTTAATTGCAATTTTTTGACATTTCTCGACATACTTCGATCCCAGGGTGTCAAAAATGATGTTTAGAAAAAATGTCCTGGTGTGTGTGTGTGTGTGTGTCTGTATGTTAACTTTACGTTTGGCCCTATATCTCGAGAACCGTTATAGTTAGAAGCATCTTTTTTTACCAAATAATAGGTCTCCCAGGAGGACAAATTCTGCCATATGTTTGAATCCGATCGATCAGTTCCAGATATATTTTTTTTAGATTTTAAAATTTTCAAAAAATCGTTTTTCGGCAAAATTATAAAAAAATAATTAAAAATGTTAAAATGTAAGCTTTTTATCTGTTTTATTTTTTAAAAATGCATCGATTTTGACCTATTTACGAACCCTCTAGCTCCGTTTCGTATGGAGTTATCAAGCTTTTAAAAATGGAAAATTTTAATAATCAATTTTTGCTTCCTCATAGAGGAAGTATTGTTTTACCCTCAAATCCTTAATTGCAATTTTTTGACATTTCTCGACATAATTCGACCCCAGGGTGTCAAAAATGATGTTTAGAAAAAATGTCCAGGTGTGTGTGGTGTGTGTGTATATGTTAACTTTACGTTTGGCCCAATATCTCGAGAACCGTTATAGTTAGAAGCATCTTTTTTTACCAAATAATAAGTCTCTCAGGGGGACAAATTCTGCCATATGTTTGAATCCGATCGATCAGTTCCAGATATATTTTTTTTAGATTTTAAATTTTTCAAAAAATCGTTTTTCAGGAAAATTATAAAAAAATAATTAAGAATGTTAAAATGTAAGCTTTTTATCCGTTTTAGTTTTTAGAAATGCATCGATTGACCTATTTACGAACCCTCTAGCTCCGTTTCGTATGGAGTTATCAAGCTTTTAAAAATGGAAAATTTTAATAATCAATTTTTGCTTCCTCATAGAGGAAGTATTGTTTTACCCTCAAATCCTTAATTGCAATTTTTGACATTTCTCGACATAATTCGACCCCAGGGTGTCAAAAATGATGTTTAGAAAAAATGTCCAGGTTTGTGTGTGTGTGTGTGTGTATGTTAACTTTACGTTTGGCCCAATATCTCGAGAACCGTTATAGTTAGAAGCATCTTTTTTTACCAAATAATAGGTCTCTCAGGGGGACAAATTCTGCCATATGTTTAAATCCGATCGAACAGTTCCAGATATATTTTTTTAGATTTTAAAATTTTCAAAAAATCGTTTTTCGGCAAAATTATAAAAAAATAATTAAGAATGTTAAAATGTCAGCTTCTTATCCGTTTTATTTTTTAAAAATGCATCGATTGACCTATTTACGAACCCTCTAGCTCCGTTTCGTATGGAGTTATCAAGATTTTAAAAATGGAAAATTTTAATAATTAATTTTTGCTTCCTCATAGAGGAAGTATTGTTTTACCCTCAAATCCTTAATTGCAATTTTTTGACATTTCTCGACATAATTCGACCCCAGGGTGTCAAAAATGATGTTTAGAAAAAATGTCCAGGTGTGTGTGTGTGTGTGTATGTTAACTTTACGTTTGGCCCAATATCTCAAGAACCGTTATAGTTAGAAGCTTCTTTTTTTCCAAATAATAGGTCTCCCAGGGGGACAAATTCTGCCATATGTTTAAATCCGATCGATCAGTTCCAGATATATTTTTTTTTAGATTTTAAAATTTTCAAAAAATCGTTTTTCGGCAAAATTATAAAAAAATAATTAAGAATGTTAAAATGTAAGCTTTTTGTCCGTTTTATTTTTTAAAAATGCATCGATTGACCTATTTACGAACCCTCTAGCTCCGTTTCGTATGGAGTTATCAAGCTTTTAAAAATGGAAAATTTTAATAATCATTTTTTGCTTCCTCATAGAGGAAGTATTGTTTTACCCTCAAATCCTCAATTGCAATTTTTTGACATTTCTCAACATAATTCGACCCCAGGGTGTCAAAAATGATGTTTAGAAAAAATGTCTAGGTGTGTGTGTCTGTGTGTGTATGTCAACTTTACGTTTGGCCCAATATCACGAGAACCGTTATAGTTAGAAGCATCTTTTTTTACCAAATAATAGGTCTCCCAGGGGGACAAATTCTGCCATATGTTTGAATCCGATCGAACAGTTCCAGATATATTTTTTTTAGATTTTAAAATTTTCAAAAAATCGTTTTTCGGCAAAATTATAAAAAAATAATTAAGAATGTTAAAATGTCAGCTTCTTATCCGTTTTATTTTTTAAAAATGCATCGATTGACCTATTTACGAACCCTCTAGCTCCGTTTCGTATGGAGTTATCAAGATTTTAAAAATGGAAAATTTTAATAATTAATTTTTGCTTCCTCATAGAGGAAGTATTGTTTTACCCTCAAATCCTTAATTGCAATTTTTTGACATTTCTCGACATAATTCGACCCCAGGGTGTCAAAAATGATGTTTAGAAAAAATGTCCAGGTGTGTGTGTGTGTGTGTATGTTAACTTTACGTTTGGCCCAATATCTCAAGAACCGTTATAGTTAGAAGCTTCTTTTTTTCCAAATAATAGGTCTCCCAGGGGGACAAATTCTGCCATATGTTTAAATCCGATCGATCAGTTCCAGATATATTTTTTTTAGATTTTAAAATTTTCAAAAAATCGTTTTTCGGCAAAATTATAAAAAAATAATTAAGAATGTTAAAATGTAAGCTTTTTGTCCGTTTTATTTTTTAAAAATGCATCGATTGACCTATTTACGAACCCTCTAGCTCCGTTTCGTATGGAGTTATCAAGCTTTTAAAAATGGAAAATTTTAATAATCATTTTTTGCTTCCTCATAGAGGAAGTATTGTTTTACCCTCAAATCCTCAATTGCAATTTTTTGACATTTCTCGACATAATTCGACCCCAGGGTGTCAAAAATGATGTTTAGAAAAAATGTCCAGGTTTGTGTGTATTTGTGTGTGTATGTTAACTTTACGTTTGGCCCAATATCTCGAGAACCGTTATAGTTAGAAGCATCTTTTTTTACCAAATAATAGGTCTCTCAGGGGGACAAATTCTGCCATATGTTTAAATCCGATCGAACAGTTCCAGATATATTTTTTTTAGATTTTAAAATTTTCAAAAAATCGTTTTTCGGCAAAATTATAAAAAAATAATTAAGAATGTTAAAATGTCAGCTTTTTATCCGTTTTATTTTTTTAAAAATGCATCGATTGACCTATTTACGAACCCTCTAGGTCCGTTTCGTATGGAGTTATCAAGCTTTTCAAAATGGAAAATTTTAATAATCAATTTTTGCTTCCTCATAGAGGAAGTATTGTTTTACCCTTAAATCCTTAATTGCAATTTTTTGACATTTCTCGACATAATTCGACCCCAGGGTGTCAAAAATGACGTTTAGAAAAAATGTCCAGGTTTGTGTGTATTTGTGTGTGTATGTTAACTTTACGTTTGGCCCAATATCTCGAGAACCGTTATAGTTAGAAGCATCTTTTTTTACCAAATAATAGGTCTCTCAGGGGGACAAATTCTGCCATATGTTTAAATCCGATCGAACAGTTCCAGATATATTTTTTTTAGATTTTAAAATTTTCAAAAAATCGTTTTTCGGCAAAATTATAAAAAAATAATTAAGAATGTTAAAATGTCAGCTTTTTATCCGTTTTATTTTTTTAAAAATGCATCGATTGACCTATTTACGAACCCTCTAGGTCCGTTTCGTATGGAGTTATCAAGCTTTTAAAAATGGAAAATTTTAATAATCATTTTTTGCTTCCTCATAGAAGAAGTATTGTTTTACCCTCAAATACTCAATTGCAATTTTTTGACATTTCTCGACATAATTCGACGCCAGGGTGTCAAAAATGATGTTTAGAAAAAATGTCCAGGTGTGTGTGTGTGTGTGTGTATGTTAACTTTACGTTTGGTCCAATATCTCGAGAACCGTTATAGTTAAAAGCATCTTTTTTTACCAAATAATAAGTCTCTCAGGGGGACAAATTCTGCCATATGTTTGAATCTGATCGATCAGTTCCAGATATATTTTTTTTAGATTTTAAAATTTTCAAAAAATCGTTTTTCGGCAAAATTATAAAAAAATAATTAAGAATGTTAAAATGTAAGCTTTTTATCCGTTTTATTTTTTAAAAATGCATCGATTGACCTATTTACGAACCTTCTAGCTCCGTTTCGTATGGAGTTATCAAGCTTTTAAAAATGGAAAATTTTAATAATCAATTTTTGCTTACTCATAGAGGAAGTATTGTTTTACCCTCAAATCCTCAATTGCAATTTTTTGACATTTCTCGACATACTTCGACCCCAGGGTGTCAAAAATGATGTTTAGAAAAAATGTCCAGGTGTGTGTGTGTGTGTGTGTGTATGTTAACTTTACGTTTGGCCCAATATCTCGAGAACCGTTATAGTTAGAAGCATCTTTTTTACCAAATAATAGGTCTCTTAGGGGGAAAAATTCTGCCATATGTTTGAATCCGATCGATCAGTTCCAGATATATTTTTTTTAGATTTTAAAATTTTCAAAAAATCGTTTTTCGGCAAAATTATAAAAAAATAATTAAGAATGTTAAAATGTAAGCTTTTTATCCGTTTTATTTTTTAAAAATGCATCGATTGACCTACTTGCGAACCCTCTAGCTCCGTTTCGTATGGAGTTATCAAGCTTTTAAAAATGGAAAATTTTAATAATCAATTTTTGCTTCCTCATAGAGGAAGTATTGTTTTACCCTCAAATCCTTAATTGCAATTTTTTGACATTTCTCGACATAATTCGACCCCAGGGTGTCAAAAATGATGTTTAGAAAAAATGTCCAGGTGTGTGTGGTGTGTGTGTATATGTTAACTTTACGTTTGGCCCAATATCTCGAGAACCGTTATAGTTAGAAGCATCTTTTTTTACCAAATAATAGGTCTCTCAGGGGGACAAATTCTGCCATATGTTTGAATCCGATCGATCAGTTCCAGATATATTTTTTTAAGATTTTAAAATTTTCAAAAAATCGTTTTTCGGCAAAATTATAAAAAAATAATTAAGAATGTTAAAATGTAAGCTTTTTATCCGTTTTAGTTTTTAGAAATGCATCGATTGACCTATTTACGAACCCTCTAGCTCCGTTTCGTATGGAGTTATCAAGCTTTTAAAAATGGAAAATTTTAATAATCATTTTTTGCTTCCTCATAGAGGAAGTATTGTTTTACCCTCAAATCCTTAATTGCAATTTTTTGACATTTCTCGACATAATTCGACCCCAGGGTGTCAAAAATGATGTTTAGAAAAAATGTCTAGGTGTGTGTGTCTGTGTGTGTATGTCAATTTTACGTTTGGCCCAATATCACGAGAACCGTTATAGTTAGAAGCATCTTTTTTTACCAAATAATAGGTCTCTAAGGGGGACAAATTCTGCCATATGTTTAAATCCGATCGATCAGTTTCAGATATATTTTTTTTAGATTTTAAAATTTTCAAAAAATCGTTTTTCGGCAAAATTTTAAAAAAATAATTAAGAATGTTAAAATGTAAGCTTTTTATCAGTTTAATTTTTTAAAAATGCATCGATTGACCTATTTACGAACCCTCTAGCTCCGTTTCGTGTGGAGTTATCAAGCTTTTAAAAATGGAAAATTTTAATAATCCATTTTTGCTTCCTCATAAAGGAAGTATTGTTTTACCCTCAAATACTCAATTGCAATTTTTTGATATTTTTCGACATAATTCGACGCCAGGGTGTCAAAAATGATGTTTAGAAAAAATGTCCAGGTGTGTGTGTGTGTGTGTGTTTATGTTAACTTTACGTTTGGTCTAATATCTCGAGAACCGTTATAGTTAAAAGCATCTTTTTTTACCAAATAATAGGTCTCTCAGGGGGACAAATTCTGCCATATGTTTGAATCTGATCGATCAGTTCCAGATATATTTTTTTTTGATTTTGAAATTTTCAAAAAATGGTTTTTCGGCAAAATTATAAAAAAATAATTAAGAATGTTAAAATGTAAGCTATTTATCCGTTTTATTTTTTAAAAATGCATCGAATTACCTATTTACGAACCCTCTAGCTCCGTTTCGTATGGAGTTATCAAGCTTTTAAAAATGGAAAATTTTAATCATCAATTTTTGCTTCCTCATAGAGGAAGTATTGTTTTACCCTCAAATCCTCAATTGCAATTTTTTGACATTTCTCGACATAATTCGACCCATGGGTGTCAAAAATGATGTTTAGAAAAAATGTCCAGGTGTGTGTGTGTGTGTGTGTATGTTAACTTTACGTTTGGCCCAATATCTCAAGAACCGTTATAGTTAGAAGCATCTTTTTTTACCAAATAATAGGTCTCTCAGGGGGACAAATTCTGCCATATGTTTGAGTCCGATCGATCAGTTCCAGATATATTTTTTTTAGATTTTAAAATTTTCAAAAAATCGTTTTTCGGCAAAATTATAAAAAAATAAATAAGAATGTTAAAATGTAAGCTTTTTATCCGTTTAATTTTTTAAAAATGCATCGATTGACCTATTTACGAACCCTCTAGCTCCGTTTCGTATGGAGTTATCAAGCTTTTAAAAATGGAAAATTTTAATAATCAATTTTTGCTTCCTCATAAAGGAAGTATTGTTTTACCCTTAAATACTCAATTGCAATTTTTTGACATTTCTCGACATAATTCGACGCCAGGGTGTGAAAAATGATGTTTAGAAAAAATGTCCAGGTGTGTGTGTGTGTGTGTTTATGTTAACTTTACGTTTGGTGCAATATCTCGAGAACCGTTATAGTTAAAAGCATCTTTTTTTACCAAATAATAAGTCTCTCAGGGGGACAAATTCTGCCATATGTTTGAATCTGATCGATCAGTTCCAGATATATTTTTTTTAAATTTTAAAATTTTCAAAAAATCGTTTTTCGGCAAAATTATAAAAAAATAATTAAGAATGTTAAAATGTAAGCTTTTTATCCGTTTTATTTTTTAAAAATGCATCGATTGACCTATTTACGAACCTTTTAGCTCCGTTTCGTATGGAGTTATCAAGCTTTTAAAAATGAAAAATTTTAATAATCAATTTTTGCTTACTCATAGAGGAAGTATTGTTTTACCCTCAAAACCTCAATTGCAATTTTTTGACATTTCTCGACATACTTCGACCCCAGGGTGTCAAAAATGATGTTTAGAAAAAATGTCCAGGTGTGTGTGTGTGTGTGTGTGTGTATGTTAACTTTACGTTTGGCCCAATATCTCGAGAACCGTTATAGTTAGAAGCATCTTTTTTACCAAATAATAGGTCTCTTAGGGGGACAAATTCTGCCATATGTTTGAATCCGATCGATCAGTTCCAGATATATTTTTTTTAGATTTTAAAATTTTCAAAAAATCGTTTTTCGGCAAAATTATAAAAAAATAATTAAGAATGTTAAAATGTAAGCTTTTTATCCGTTTTATTTTTTAAAAATGCATCGATTGACCTATTTACGAACCCTCTAGCTCCGTTTCGTATGGAGTTATCAAGCTTTTAAAAATGGAAAATTTTAATAATCAATTTTTGCTTCCTCATAGAGGAAGTATTGTTTTACCCTCAAATCCTTAATTGCAATTTTTTGACATTTCTCGACATAATGCGACCCCAGGGTGTCAAAAATGATGTTTAGAAAAAATGTCCAGGTGTGTGTGGTGTGTGTGTATATGTTAACTTTACGTTTGGCCCAATATCTCGAGAACCGTTATAGTTAGAAGCATCTTTTTTTACCAAATAATAGGTCTCTCAGGGGGACAAATTCTGCCATATGTTTGAATCCGATCGATCAGTTCCAGATATATTTTTTTAAGATTTTAAAATTTTCAAAAAATCGTTTTTCGGCAAAATTATAAAAAAATAATTAAGAATGTTAAAATGTAAGCTTTTTATCCGTTTTATTTTTTAAAAATGCATCGATTGACCTATTTACGAACCCTCTAGCTCCGTTTCGTATGGAGTTATCAAGCTTTTAAAAATGGAAAATTTTAATAATCATTTTTTGCTTCCTCATAGAGGAAGTATTGTTTTACCCTCAAATCCTCAATTGCAATTTTTTGACATTTCTCGACATAATGCGACCCCAGGGTGTCAAAAATGATGTTTAGAAAAAATGTCCAGGTGTGTGTGGTGTGTGTGTATATGTTAACTTTACGTTTGGCCCAATATCTCGAGAACCGTTATAGTTAAAAGCATCTTTTTTTACCAAATAATAAGTCTCTCAGGGGGACAAATTCTGCCATATGTTTGAATCTGATCGATCAGTTCCAGATATATTTTTTTTAAATTTTAAAATTTTCAAAAAATCGTTTTTCGGCAAAATTATAAAAAAATAATTAAGAATGTTAAAATGTAAGCTTTTTATCCGTTTTATTTTTTAGAAATGCATCGATTGACCTATTTACGAACCCTCTAGCTCCGTTTCGTATGGAGTTATCAAGCTTTTAAAAATGGAAAATTTTAATAATCAATTTTTGCTTCCTCATAGAGGAAGTATTGTTTTACCCTCAAATCCTTAATTGCAATTTTTTGACATTTCTCGACATAATGCGACCCCAGGGTGTCAAAAATGATGTTTAGAAAAAATGTCCAGGTGTGTGTGGTGTGTGTGTATATGTTAACTTTACGTTTGGCCCAATATCTCGAGAACCGTTATAGTTAGAAGCATCTTTTTTTACCAAATAATAGGTCTCTCAGGGGGACAAATTCTGCCATATGTTTGAATCCGATCGATCAGTTCCAGATATATTTTTTTAAGATTTTAAAATTTTCAAAAAATCGTTTTTCGGCAAAATTATAAAAAAATAATTAAGAATGTTAAAATGTAAGCTTTTTATCCGTTTTATTTTTTAAAAATGCATCGATTGACCTATTTACGAACCCTCTAGCTCCGTTTCGTATGGAGTTATCAAGCTTTTAAAAATGGAAAATTTTAATAATCATTTTTTGCTTCCTCATAGAGGAAGTATTGTTTTACCCTCAAATCCTCAATTGCAATTTTTTGACATTTCTCGACATAATGCGACCCCAGGGTGTCAAAAATGATGTTTAGAAAAAATGTCCAGGTGTGTGTGGTGTGTGTGTATATGTTAACTTTACGTTTGGCCCAATATCTCGAGAACCGTTATAGTTAAAAGCATCTTTTTTTACCAAATAATAAGTCTCTCAGGGGGACAAATTCTGCCATATGTTTGAATCTGATCGATCAGTTCCAGATATATTTTTTTTAAATTTTAAAATTTTCAAAAAATCGTTTTTCGGCAAAATTATAAAAAAATAATTAAGAATGTTAAAATGTAAGCTTTTTATCCGTTTTATTTTTTAGAAATGCATCGATTGACCTATTTACGAACCCTCTAGCTCCGTTTCGTATGGAGTTATCAAGCTTTTAAAAATGGAAAATTTTAATAATCATTTTTTGCTTCCTCATAGAGGAAGTATTGTTTTACCCTCAAATCCTCAATTGCAATTTTTTGACATTTCTCGACATAATTCGACCCCAGGGTGTCAAAAATGATGTTTAGAAAAAATGTCTAGGTGTGTGTGTCTGTGTGTGTATGTCAATTTTACGTTTGGCCCAATATCACGAGAACCGTTATAGTTAGAAGCATCTTTTTTTACCAAATAATAGGTCTCTAAGGGGGACAAATTCTGCCATATGTTTAAATCCGATCGATCAGTTTCAGATATATTTTTTTTAGATTTTAAAATTTTCAAAAAATCGTTTTTCGGCAAAATTATAAAAAAATAATTAAGAATGTTAAAATGTAAGCTTTTTATCAGTTTAATTTTTTAAAAATGCATCGATTGACCTATTTACGAACCCTCTAGCTCCGTTTCGTGTGGAGTTATCAAGCTTTTAAAAATGGAAAATTTTAATAATCCATTTTTGCTTCCTCATAAAGGAAGTATTGTTTTACCCTCAAATACTCAATTGCAATTTTTTGATATTTTTCGACATAATTCGACGCCAGGGTGTCAAAAATGATGTTTAGAAAAAATGTCCAGGTGTGTGTGTGTGTGTGTGTTTATGTTAACTTTACGTTTGGTCTAATATCTCGAGAACCGTTATAGTTAAAAGCATCTTTTTTTACCAAATAATAGGTCTCTCAGGGGGACAAATTCTGCCATATGTTTGAATCCGATCGATCAGTTCCAGATATATTTTTTTTTGATTTTGAAATTTTCAAAAAATGGTTTTTCGGCAAAATTATAAAAAAATAATTAAGAATGTTAAAATGTAAGCTATTTATCCGTTTAATTTTTTAAAAATGCATCGATTGACCTATTTACGAACCCTCTAGCTCCGTTTCGTATGGAGTTATCAAGCTTTTAAAAATGGAAAATTTTAATAATCAATTTTTGCTTCCTCATAAAGGAAGTATTGTTTTACCCTTAAATACTCAATTGCAATTTTTTGACATTTCTCGACATAATTCGACGCCAGGGTGTCAAAAATGATGTTTAGAAAAAATGTCCAGGTGTGTGTGTGTGTGTGTTTATGTTAACTTTACGTTTGGTGCAATATCTCGAGAACCGTTATAGTTAAAAGCATCTTTTTTTACCAAATAATAAGTCTCTCAGGCGGACAAATTCTGCCATATGTTTGAATCTGATCGATCAGTTCCAGATATATTTTTTTTAAATTTTAAAATTTTCAAAAAATCGTTTTTCGGCAAAATTATAAAAAAATAATTAAGAATGTTAAAATGTAAGCTTTTTATCCGTTTTATTTTTTAAAAATGCATCGATTGACCTATTTACGAACCTTTTAGCTCCGTTTCGTATGGAGTTATCAAGCTTTTAAAAATGAAAAATTTTAATAATCAATTTTTGGTTACTCATAGAGGAAGTATTGTTTTACCCTCAAAACCTCAATTGCAATTTTTTGACATTTCTCGACATACTTCGACCCCAGGGTGTCAAAAATGATGTTTAGAAAAAATGTCCAGGTGTGTGTGTGTGTGTGTGTGTGTATGTTAACTTTACGTTTGGCCCAATATCTCGAGAACCGTTATAGTTAGAAGCATCTTTTTTACCAAATAATAGGTCTCTTAGGGGGACAAATTCTGCCATATGTTTGAATCTGATCGATCAGTTCCAGATATATTTTTTTTAAATTTTAAAATTTTCAAAAAATCGTTTTTCGGCAAAATTATAAAAAAATAATTAAGAATGTTAAAATGTAAGCTTTTTATCCGTTTTATTTTTTAAAAATGCATCGATTGACCTATTTACGAACCTTTTAGCTCCGTTTCGTATGGAGTTATCAAGCTTTTAAAAATGAAAAATTTTAATAATCAATTTTTGGTTACTCATAGAGGAAGTATTGTTTTACCCTCAAAACCTCAATTGCAATTTTTTGACATTTCTCGACATACTTCGACCCCAGGGTGTCAAAAATGATGTTTAGAAAAAATGTCCAGGTGTGTGTGTGTGTGTGTGTGTGTATGTTAACTTTACGTTTGGCCCAATATCTCGAGAACCGTTATAGTTAGAAGCATCTTTTTTACCAAATAATAGGTCTCTTAGGGGGACAAATTCTGCCATATGTTTGAATCCGATCGATCAGTTCCAGATATATTTTTTTTAGATTTTAAAATTTTCAAAAAATCGTTTTTCGGCAAAATTAAAAAAAAATAATTAAGAATGTTAAAATGTAAGCTTTTTATCCGTTTTATTTTTTAAAAATGCATCGATTGACCTATTTACGAACCCTCTAGCTCCGTTTCGTATGGAGTTATCAAGCTTTTAAAAATGGAAAATTTTAATAATCAATTTTTGCTTCCTCATAGAGGAAGTATTGTTTTACCCTCAAATCCTTAATTGCAATTTTTTGACATTTCTCGACATAATGCGACCCCAGGGTGTCAAAAATGATGTTTAGAAAAAATGTCCAGGTGTGTGTGGTGTGTGTGTATATGTTAACTTTACGTTTGGCCCAATATCTCGAGAACCGTTATAGTTAGAAGCATCTTTTTTTACCATATAAAAGGTCTCTCAGGGGGACAAATTCTGCCATATGTTTGAATCCGATCGATCAGTTCCAGATATATTTTTTTAAGATTTTAAAATTTTCAAAAAATCGTTTTTCGGCAAAATTATAAAAAAATAATTAAGAATGTTAAAATGTAAGCTTTTTATCCGTTTTAGTTTTTAGAAATGCATCGATTGACCTATTTACGAACCCTCTAGCTCCGTTTCGTATGGAGTTATCAAGCTTTTAAAAATGGAAAATTTTAATAATCATTTTTTGCTTCCTCATAGAGGAAGTATTGTTTTACCCTCAAATCCTCAATTGCAATTTTTTGACATTTCTCGACATAATTCGACCCCAGGGTGTCAAAAATGATGTTTAGAAAAAATGTCTAGGTGTGTGTGTCTGTGTGTGTATGTCAACTTTACGTTTGGCCCAATATCACGAGAACCGTTATAGTTAGAAGCATCTTTTTTTACCAAATAATAGGTCTCTAAAAGGGACAAATTCTGCCATATGTTTAAATCCGATCGATCAGTTCCAGATATATTTTTTTTAGATTTTAAAATTTTCAAAAAATCGTTTTTCGGCAAAATTATAAAAAAATAAATAAGAATGTTAAAATGTCAGCTTTTTATCCGTTTTATTTTTTAAAAATGCATCGATTGACCTATTTACGAACCCTCTAGCTCCGTTTCGTATGGAGTTATCAAGCTTTTAAAAATGGAAAATTTTAATAATCAATTTTTGCTTCCTCATAGAGAAAGTATTGTTTTACCTTTAAATCCTTAATTGCAATTTTTTGACATTTTTCGACATAATTCGACCCCAGGGTGTTAAAAATGATGTTTAGAAAAAATGTCCAGGTGTGTGTGTGTGTGTATGTTAACTTTACGTTTGGCCCAATATCTCGAGAACCCTTATAGTTAGAAGCATCTTTTTAACCAAATAATAGGTCTCTTTTGGGACAAATTCTGCCATATGTTTGAATCCGATCGATCAGTTCCAGATATATTTTTTTTAGATTTTAAAATTTTCAAAAAATCGTTTTTCGGCAAAATTATAAAAAAATAATTAAGAATGTTAAAATGTAAGCTTTTTATCCGTTTAAGTTTTTAGAAATGCGTCGATTGACCTATTTACGAACCCTCTAGCTCCGTTTCGTATGGAGTTATCAAGCTTTTAAAAATGGAAAATTTTAATAATCATTTTTTGCTTCCTCATAGAGGAAGTATTGTTTTACCCTCAAATCATCAATTGCAATTTTTTGACATTTCTCGACATAATTCGACCCCAGGGTGTCAAAAATGATGTTTAGAAAAAATGTCCAGGTTTGTGTGTGTGTGTGTGTGTATGTTAATTTTACGTTTGGCCCAATATCTCGAGAACCGTTATAGTTAGAAGCATCTTTTTTTACCAAAGAATAGGTCTCTAAGGGGGACAGATTCTGCCATATGTTTAAATCCGATCGATCAGTTCCAGATATATTTTTTTTAGATTTTAAAATTTTCAAAAAATCGTTTTTCGGCAAAATTATAAAAAAATAATTAAGAATGTTAAAATGTAAGCTTTTTATCAGTTTAATTTTTTAAAAATGCATCGATTGACCTATTTACGAACCCTCTAGCTCCGTTTCGTATGGAGTTATCAAGCTTTTAAAAATGGAAAATTTTAATAATCAATTTTTGCTTCCTCATAAAGGAAGTATTGTTTTACCCTCAAATACTCAATTGCAATTTTTTGACATTTTTCGACATAATTCGACGCCAGGGTGTCAAAAATGATGTTTAGAAAAAATGTCCAGGTGTGTGTGTGTGTGTGTGTTTATGTTAACTTTACGTTTGGTCCAATATCTCGAGAACCGTTATAGTTAAAAGCATCTTTTTTTACCAAATAATAGGTCTCTCAGGGGGACAAATTCTGCCATATGTTTGAATCTGATCGATCAGTTCCAGATATATTTTTTTTAGATTTTGAAATTTTCAAAAAATGGTTTTTCGGCAAAATTATAAAAAAATAATTAAGAATGTTAAAATGTAAGCTATTTATCCGTTTTATTTTTTAAAAATGCATCGAATTACCTATTTACGAACCCTCTAGCTCCGTTTCGTATGGAGTTATCAAGCTTTTAAAAATGGAAAATTTTAATCATCAATTTTTGCTTCCTCATAGAGGAAGTATTGTTTTACCCTCAAATCCTCAATTGCAATTTTTTGACATTTCTCGACATAATTCGACCCATGGGTGTCAAAAATGATGTTTAGAAAAAATGTCCAGGTGTGTGTGTGTGTGTGTGTGTGAATTATAACTTTACGTTTGGCCCAATATCTCAAGAACTGTTATAGTTAGAAGCATCTTTTTTTACCAAATAATAGGTCTCTCAGGGGGACAAATTCTGCCATATGTTTGAGTCCGATCGATCAGTTCCAGATATATTTTTTTTAGATTTTAAAATTTTCAAAAAATCGTTTTTCGGCAAAATTATAAAAAAATAAATAAGAATGTTAAAATGTAAGCTTTTTATCCGTTTAATTTTTTAAAAATGCATCGATTGACCTATTTACGAACCCTCTAGCTCCGTTTCGTATGGAGTTATCAAGCTTTTAAAAATGGAAAATTTTAATAATCAATTATTGCTTCCTCATAAAGGAAGTATTGTTTTACCCTCAAATACTCAATTGCAATTTTTTGACATTTCTCGACATAATTCGACGCCAGGGTGTCAAAAATGATGTTTAGAAAAAATGTCCAGGTGTGTGTGTGTGTGTGTGTTTATGTTAACTTTACGTTTGGTCCAATATCTCGAGAACCGTTATAGTTAAAAGCATCTTTTTTTACCAAATAAAAGGTCTCTCAGGGGGACAAATTCTGCCATATGTTTGAATCTGAACGATCAGTTCCAGATATATTTTTTTTAGATTTTAAAATTTTCAAAAAATCGTTTTTCGGCAAAATTATAAAAAAATAATTAAGAATGTTAAAATCTAAGCTTTTTATCCGTTTTATTTTTTAAAAATGCATCGATTGACCTATTTACGAACCTTCTAGCTCCGTTTCGTATGGAGTTATCAAGCTTTTAAAAATGGAAAATTTTAATAATCATTTTTTGCTTTCTCATAGAGGAAGTATTGTTTTACCCTCAAATCCTCAATTGCAATTTTTTGACATTTCTCGACATAATTCGACCCCAGGGTGTCAAAAATGATGTTTAGAAAAAATGTCTAGGTGTGTGTGTCTGTGTGTGTGTGTATGTTAACTTTAGGTTTGGCCCAATATCTCGAGAACTGTTATAGTTAGAAGCATCTTTTTTTACCAAATAATAGGTCTCTAAGGGGGACAAATTCTGCCATATGTTTAAATCCGATCGATCAGTTCCAGATATATTTTTTTTAGATTTTAAAATTTTCAAAAAATCGTTTTTCGGCAAAATTATAAAAAAATAAATAAGAATGTTAAAATGTCAGCTTTTTATCCGTTTTATTTTTTAAAAATGCATCTATTGACCTATTTACGAACCCTCTAGCTCCGTTTCGTATGTAGTTATCAAGCTTTTAAAAATGGAAAATTTTAATAATCAATTTTTGCTTCCTCATAAAGGAAGTATTGTTTTACCCTCAAATACTCAATTGCAATTTTTTGACATTTCTCGACATAATTCGACCCCAGGGTGTCAAAA
The DNA here is from genome assembly GCA_037103525.1 of Ganaspis brasiliensis. Taxonomy (NCBI): domain Eukaryota; kingdom Metazoa; phylum Arthropoda; class Insecta; order Hymenoptera; family Figitidae; genus Ganaspis; species Ganaspis brasiliensis. The sequence continues at coordinate 860,017 of JAZKLR010000550.1, forward strand.
ATGATGTTTAGAAAAAATGTCCAGGTGTGTGTGTGTGTGTGTGTGTGTTAACTTTACGTTTGGCCCAATATCTCGAAAACCGTTATAGTTAGAAGCATCTTTTTTTACCAAATAATAGGTCTCTCAGGGGGACAAATTCTGCCATATGTTTGAATCCGATCGATCAGTTCCAGATATATTTTTTTTAGATTTTAAAATTTTCAAAAAATCGTTTTTCGGCAAAATTATAAAAAAATAATTAAGAATGTTAAAATGTAAGCTTTTTATCCGTTTTAGTTTTTAGAAATGCATCGATTGACCTATTTACGAACCCTCTAGCTCCGTTTCGTATGGAGTTATCAAGCTTTTAAAAATGGAAAATTTTAATAATCATTTTTTGCTTTCTCATAGAGGAAGTATTGTTTTACCCTCAAATCCTCAATTGCAATTTTTTGACATTTCTCGACATAATTCGACCCCAGGGTGTCAAAAATGATGTTTAGAAAAAATGTCTAGGTGTGTGTGTCTGTGTGTGTGTGTATGTTAACTTTACGTTTGGCCCAATATCTCGAGAACCGTTATAGTAAGAAGCATCTTTTTTTACCAAATAATAGGTCTCTAAGGGGGACAAATTCTGCCATATGTTTAAATCCGATCGATCAGTTCCAGATATATTTTTTTTAGATTTTAAAATTTTCAAAAAATCGTTTTTCGGCAAAATTATAAAAAAATAAATAAGAATGTTAAAATGTCAGCTTTTTATCCGTTTTATTTTTTAAAAATGCATCTATTGACCTATTTACGAACCCTCTAGCTCCGTTTCGTATGTAGTTATCAAGCTTTTAAAAATGGAAAATTTTAATAATCAATTTTTGCTTCCTCATAAAGGAAGTATTGTTTTACCCTCAAATACTCAATTGCAATTTTTTGACATTTCTCAACATAATTCGACCCCAGGGTGTCAAAAATGATGTTTAGAAAAAATGTCCAGGTGTGTGTGTGTGTGTGTGTGTTAACTTTACGTTTGGCCCAATATCTCGAGAACCCTTATAGTTAGAAGCATCTTTTTTACCAAATAATAGGTCTCTTTTGGGACAAATTCTGCCATATGTTTGAATCCGATCGATCAGTTCCAGATATATTTTTTTTAGATTTTAAAATTTTCAAAAAATCGTTTTTCGGCAAAATTATAAAAAAATAATTAAGAATGTTAAAATGTAAGCTTTTTATCCGTTTAAGTTTTTAGAAATGCGTCGATTGACCTATTTACGAACCCTCTAGCTCCGTTTCGTATGGAGTTATCAAGCTTTTAAAAATGGAAAATTTTAATAATCATTTTTTGCTTCCTCATAGAGGAAGTATTGTTTTACCCTCAAATCCTCAATTGCAATTTTTTGACATTTCTCGACATAATTCGACCCCAGGGTGTCAAAAATGATGTTTAGAAAAAATGTCTAGGTGTGTGTGTCTGTGTGTGTATGTCAACTTTACGTTTGGCCCAATATCACGAGAACCGTTATAGTTAGAAGCATCTTTTTTTACCAAATAATAGATCTCTAAGGGGGACAAATTCTGCCATATGTTTAAATCCGATCGATCAGTTCCAGATATATTTTTTTTAGATTTTAAAATTTTCAAAAAATCGTTTTTCGGCAAAATTATAAAAAAATAAATAAGAATGTTAAAATGTCAGCTTTTTATCCGTTTTATTTTTTAAAATTGCATCGATTGACCTATTTACGAACCCTCTAGCTCCGTTTCGTATGGAGTTATCAAGCTTTTAAAAATGGAAAATTTTAATAATCAATTTTGGCTTCCTCATAGAGGAAGTATTGTTTTACCTTTAAATCCTTAATTGCAATTTTTTGACATTTTTCGACATAATTCGACCCCAGGGTGTCAAAAATGATGTTTAGAAAAAATGTCCAGGTGTGTGTGTGTGTGTGTGTTTATGTTAACTTTACGTTTGGTCCAATATCTCGAGAACCGTTATAGTTAAAAGCATCTTTTTTTACCAAATAATAGGTCTCTCAGGGGGACAAATTCTGCTATATGTTTGAATCTGATCGATCAGTTCCAGATATATTTTTTTTAGATTTTGAAATTTTCAAAAAATGGTTTTTCGGCAAAATTATAAAAAAATAATTAAGAATGTTAAAATGTAAGCTTTTTATCCGTTTTATTTTTTAAAAATGCATCGAATTACCTATTTACGAACCCTCTAGCTCCGTTTCGTATGGAGTTATCAAGCTTTTAAAAATGGAATATTTTAATCATCAATTTTTGCTTCCTCATAGAGGAAGTATTGTTTTAACCTCAAATCCTCAATTGCAATTTTTTGACATTTCTCGACATAATTCGACCCATGGGTGTCAAAAATGATGTTTAGAAAAAATGTCCAGGTGTGTGTGTGTGTGTGTGTGTGTATGTTAACTTTACGTTTGGCCCAATATCTCAAGAACCGTTATAGTTAGAAGCATCTTTTTTTACCAAATAATAGGTCTCTCAGGGGGACAAATTCTGCCATATGTTTGAGTCCGATCGATCAGTTCCAGATATATTTTTTTTAGATTTTAAAATTTTCAAAAAATCGTTTTTCGGCAAAATTATAAAAAAATAAATAAGAATGTTAAAATGTAAGCTTTTTATCCGTTTAATTTTTTAAAAATGCATCGATTGACCTATTTACGAACCCTCTAGCTCTGTTTCGTATGGAGTTATCAAGCTTTTAAAAATGGAAAATTTTAATAATCAATTTTTGCTTCCTCATAAAGGAAGTATTGTTTTACCCTCAAATACTCAATTGCAATTTTTTGACATTTCTCGACATAATTCGACGCCAGGGTGTCAAAAATTATGTTTAGAAAAAATGTCCAGGTGTGTGTGTGTGTGTGTTTATGTTAACTTTACGTTTGGTCCAATATCTCGAGAACCGTTATAGTTAAAAGCATCTTTTTTTACCAAATAATAGGTCTCTCAGGGGGACAAATTCTGCCATATGTTTGAATCTGATCGATCAGTTCCAGATATATTTTTTTTAGATTTTAAAATTTTCAAAAAATCGTTTTTCGGCAAAATTATAAAAAAATAATTAAGAATGTTAAAATGTAAGCTTTTTATCCGTTTTATTTTTTAAAAATGCATCGATTGACCTATTTACGAACCTTCTAGCTCCGTTTCGTATGGAGTTATCAAGCTTTTAAAAATGGAAAATTTTAATAATCAATTTTTGCTTACTCATAGAGGAAGTATTGTTTTACCCTCAAATCCTCAATTGCAATTTTTTGACATTTCTCGACATAATTCGACGCCAGGGTGTCAAAAATGATGTTTAGAAGAAATGTCCAGGTGTGTGTGTGTGTGTGTGTGTGTATGTTAACTTTACGTTTGGCCCAATATCTCGAGAACCGTTATAGTTAGAAGCATCTTTTTTTACCAAATAAAAGGTCTCTCAGGGGGACAAATTCTGCCATATGTTTGAATCCGATCGATCAGTTCCAGATATATTTTTTTTAGATTTTAAAATTTTCAAAAAATCGTTTTTTCGGCAAAATTATAAAAAAATAATTAAGAATGTTAAAATGTAAGCTTTTTATCCGTTTTAGTTTTTAGAAATGCATCGATTGACCTATTTACGAACCCTCTAGCTCCGTTTCGTATGGAGTTATCAAGCTTTTAAAAATGGAAAATTTTAATAATCATTTTTTGCTTTCTCATAGAGGAAGTATTGTTTTACCCTCAAATCCTCAATTGCAATTTTTTGACATTTCTCGACATAATTCGACCCCAGGGTGTCAAAAATGATGTTTAGAAAAAATGTCTAGGTGTGTGTGTCTGTGTGTGTATGTCAACTTTACGTTTGGCCCAATATCACGAGAACCGTTATAGTTAGAAGCATCTTTTTTTACCAAATAATAGATCTCTAAGGGGGACAAATTCTGCCATATGTTTAAATCCGATCGATCAGTTCCAGATATATTTTTTTTAGATTTTTAAATTTTCAAAAAATCGTTTTTCGGCAAAATTATAAAAAAATAAATAAGAATGTTAAAATGTCAGCTTTTTATCCGTTTTATTTTTTAAAATTGCATCGATTGACCTATTTACGAACCCTCTAGCTCCGTTTCGTATGGAGTTATCAAGCTTTTAAAAATGGAAAATTTTAATAATCAATTTTGGCTTCCTCATAGAGGAAGTATTGTTTTACCTTTAAATCCTTAATTGCAATTTTTTGACATTTTTCGACATAATTCGACCCCAGGGTGTCAAAAATGATGTTTAGAAAAAATGTCCAGGTGTGTGTGTGTGTGTGTGTTTATGTTAACTTTACGTTTGGTCCAATATCTCGAGAACCGTTATAGTTAAAAGCATCTTTTTTTACCAAAAAATAGGTCTCTCAGGGGGACAAATTCTGCCATATGTTTGAATCTGATCGATCAGTTCCAGATATATTTTTTTTAGATTTTGAAATTTTCAAAAAATGGTTTTTCGGCAAAATTATAAAAAAATAATTAAGAATGTTAAAATGTAAGCTATTTATCCGTTTTATTTTTTAAAAATGCATCGAATTACCTATTTACGAACCCTCTAGCTCCGTTTCGTATGGAGTTATCAAGCTTTTAAAAATGGAATATTTTAATCATCAATTTTTGCTTCCTCATAGAGGAAGTATTGTTTTAACCTAAAATCCTCAATTGCAATTTTTTGACATTTCTCGACATAATTCGACCCATGGGTGTCAAAAATGATGTTTAGAAAAAATGTCCAGGTGTGTGTGTGTGTGTGTGTGTGTATGTTAACTTTACGTTTGGCCCAATATCTCAAGAACCGTTATAGTTAGAAGCATCTTTTTTTACCAAATAATAGGTCTCTCAGGGGGACAAATTCTGCCATATGTTTGAGTCCGATCGATCAGTTCCAGATATATTTTTTTTAGATTTTAAAATTTTCAAAAAATCGTTTTTCGGCAAAATTATAAAAAAATAAATAAGAATGTTAAAATGTAAGCTTTTTATCCGTTTAATTTTTTAAAAATGCATCGATTGACCTATTTACGAACCCTCTAGCTCCGTTTCGTATGGAGTTATCAAGCTTTTAAAAATGGAAAATTTTAATAATCAATTTTTGCTTCCTCATAAAGGAAGTATTGTTTTACCCTCAAATACTCAATTGCAATTTTTTGACATTTCTCGACATAATTCGACGCCAGGGTGTCAAAAATTATGTTTAGAAAAAATGTCCAGGTGTGTGTGTGTGTGTGTGTGTGTATGTTAACTTTACGTTTGGCCCAATATCTCGAGAACCGTTATAGTTAAAAGCATCTTTTTTTACCAAATAATAGGTCTCTCAGGGGGACAAATTCTGCCATATGTTTGAATCCGATCGATCAGTTCCAGATATATTTTTTTTAGATTTTAAAATTTTCAAAAAATCGTTTTTCGGCAAAATTATAAAAAAATAATTAAGAATGTTAAAATGTAAGCTTTTTATCCGTTTTAGTTTTTAGAAATGCATCGATTGACCTATTTACGAACCCTCTAGCTCCGTTTCGTATGGAGTTATCAAGCTTTTAAAAATGGAAAATTTTAATAATCATTTTTTGCTTTCTCATAGAGGAAGTATTGTTTTACCCTCAAATCCTCAATTGCAATTTTTTGACATTTCTCGACATAATTCGACCCCAGGGTGTCAAAAATGATGTTTAGAAAAAATGTCTAGGTGTGTGTGTCTGTGTGTGTATGTCAACTTTACGTTTGGCCCAATATCACGAGAACCGTTATAGTTAGAAGCATCTTTTTTTACCAAATAATAGGTCTCTAAGGGGGACAAATTCTGCCATATGTTTAAATCCGATCGATCAGTTCCAGATATATTTTTTTTAGATTTTAAAATTTTCAAAAAATCGTTTTTCGGCAAAATTATAAAAAAATAATTAAGAATGTTAAAATGTAAGCTATTTATCCGTTTTATTTTTTAAAAATGCATCGAATTACCTATTTACGAACCCTCTAGCTCCGTTTCGTATGGAGTTATCAAGCTTTTAAAAATGGAAAATTTTAATCATCAATTTTTGCTTCCTCATAGAGGAAGTATTGTTTTACCCTCAAATCCTCAATTGCAATTTTTTGACATTTCTCGACATAATTCGACCCCAGGGTGTCAAAAATGATGTTTACAAAAAATGTCCAGGTGTGTGTGTGTGTGTGTGTGTGTATGTTAACTTTACGTTTGGCCCAATATCTCGAGAACCGTTATAGTTAGAAGCATCTTTTTTTACCAAATAATAGGTCTCTCAGGGGGACAAATTCTGCCATATGTTTGAATCCGATCGATCAGTTCCAGATATATTTTTTTTAGATTTTAAAATTTTCAAAAAATCGTTTTTCGGCAAAATTATAAAAAAATAAATAAGAATGTTAAAATGTAAGCTTTTTATCCGTTTAATTTTTTAAAAATGCATCGATTGACCTCTTTACGAACCCTCTAGCTCCGTTTCGTATGGAGTTATCAAGCTTTTAAAAATGGAAAATTTTAATAATCAATTTTTGCTTCCTCATAAAGGAAGTATTGTTTTACCCTCAAATACTCAATTGCAATTTTTTGACATTTCTCGACATAATTCGACGCCAGGGTGTCAAAAATGATGTTTAGAAAAAATGTCCAGGTGTGTGTGTGTGTGTGTGTTTATGTTAACTTTACGTTTGGTCTAATATCTCGAGAACCGTTATAGTTAAAAGCATCTTTTTTTACCAAATAATAGGTCTCTCAGGGGGACAAATTCTGCCATATGTTTGAATCTGATCGATCAGTTCCAGATATATTTTTTTTAGATTTTAAAATTTTCAAAAAATCGTTTTTCGGCAACATTATAAAAAAATAATTAAGAATGTTAAAGTGTAAGCTTTTTATCCGTTTTATTTTTTAAAAATGCATCGATTGACCTATTTACGAACCTTCTAGCTCCGTTTCGTATGGAGTTATCAAGCTTTTAAAAATGGAAAATTTTAATAATCAATTTTTGCTTACTCATAGAGGAAGTATTGTTTTACCCTCAAATCCTCAATTGCAATTTTTTGACATTTCTCGACATAATTCGACACCAGGGTGTCAAAAATGATGTTTACAAAAAATGTCCAGGTGTGTGTGTGTGTGTGTGTGTGTATGTTAACTTTACGTTTGGCCCAATATCTCGAGAACCGTTATAGTTAGAAGCATCTTTTTTTACCAAATAATAGGTCTCTCAGGGGGACAAATTCTGCCATATGTTTAAATCCGATCGATCAGTTCCAGATATTTTTTTTTTTAGATTTTAAAATTTTCAAAAAATCGTTTTTCGGCAAAATTATAAAAAAATAATTAAGAATGTTAAAATGTAAGCTTTTTATCCGTTTAATTTTTTAAAAATGCATCTATTGACCTATTTACGAACCCTCTAGCTCCGTTTCGTATGTAGTTATCAAGCTTTTAAAAATGGAAAATTTTAATAATCAATTTTTGCTTCCTCATAAAGGAAGTATTGTTTTACCCTCAAATCCTCAATTGCAATGTTTTGACATTTCTCGACATAATTCGACCCCAGGGTGTCAAAAATGATGTTTAGAAAAAATGTCCAGGTGTGTGTGTGTGTGTGTGTGTTAACTTTACGTTTGGCCCAATATCTCGAGAACCGTTATAGTTAGAAGCATTTTTTTTACCAAATAATTGGTCTCTCAGGGGGACAAATTCTGCCATATGTTTGAATCCGATCGATCAGTTCCAGATATATTTTTTTTAGATTTTAAAATTTTCAAAAAATCGTTTTTCGGCAAAATTATAAAAAAATAATTAAGAATGTTAAAATGTAAGCTTTTTATCCGTTTAATTTTTTAAAAATGCATCGATTGACCTATTTTCGAACCCTCTAGCTCAAATTTGTATGGAGATATCAAGCTTTTAAAAATGGAAAATTTTAATAATCAATTTTTGCTTCCTCATAGAGGAAGTATTGTTTTACCCTCAAATCCTCAATTGCAATGTTTTGACATTTCTCGACATAATTCGACCCCAGGGTGTCAAAAATGATGTTTAGAAAAAATGTCCAGGTGTGTGTGTGTGTGTGTGTATGTTAACTTTACGTTTGGCCCAATATCTCGAGAACCGTTATAGTTAAAAGCATCTTTTTTTACCAAATAATAGGTCTCTCAGGGGGACAAATTCTGCCATATGTTTGAATCCGATCGATCAGTTCCAGATATATTTTTTTTAGATTTTAAAATTTTCAAAAAATCGTTTTTCGGCAAAATTATAAAAAAATAATTAAGAATGTTAAAATGTAAGCTATTTATCCGTTTTATTTTTTAAAAATGCATCGATTGACCTATTTACGAACCCTCTAGCTCCGTTTCGTATGGAGTTATCAAGCTTTTAAAAATGGAAAATTTTAATAATCAATTTTTGCTTCCTCATAGAGGAAGTATTGTTTTACCCTCAAATCCTCAATTGAAATTTTTTGACATTTCTCGACATAATTCGACCCCAGGGTGTCAAAAATGATGTTTAGAAAAAATGTCCAGGTGTGTGTGTGTGTGTGTGTATGTTAACTTTACGTTTGGCCCAATATCTCGAGAACCGTTAAAGTTAAAAGCATCTTTTTTTACCAAATAATAGGTCTCTCAGGGGGACAAATTCTGCCATATGTTTGAATCCGATCGATCTGTTCCAGATATATTTTTTTTAGATTTTGAAATTTTCAAAAAATGGTTTTTCGGCAAAATTATAAAGAAATAATTAAGAATGTTAAAATGTAAGCTATTTATCCGTTTTATTTTTTAAAAATGCATCGATTGACCTATTTACGAACCCTCTAGCTCCGTTTCGTATGGAGTTATCAAGCTTTTAAAAATGGAAAATTTTAATAATCAATTTTTGCTTCCTCATAGAGGAAGTATTGTTTTACCCTCAAATCCTCAATTGCAATTTTTTGACATTTCTCGACATAATTAGACCCCAGGGTGTCAAAAATGATGTTTAGAAAAAATGTCCAGGTGTGTGTGTGTGTGTGTGTATGTTAACTTTACGTTTGGCCCAATATCTCGAGAACCGTTAAGGTTAGAAGCATCTTTTTTTACCAAATAATAGGTCTCTCAGGGGGACAAATTCTGCCATATGTTTGAATCCGATCGATCAGTTCCAGATATATTTTTTTTTGTTATTAAAATTTTCAAAAAATCGTTTTTCGGCAAAATTATAAAAAAATAATAAGGAATGTTAAAATGTAAGCTATTTATTCGTTTTATTTTTTAAAAATGCATCGATTGACCTATTTACGAACCCTTTAGCTCCGTTCCGTATGGAGTTATCAAGCTTTTAAAAATGGAAAATTTTAATAATCAATTGTTGCTTCCTCATAGAGGAAGTATTGTTTTACCCTCAAATCCTCAATTGCAATTTTTTGACATTTCTCGACATAATTCGACGCCAGGGTGTCAAAAATGATGTTTAGAAAAAATGTCCAGGTGTGTGTGTGTGTGTGTGTTTATGTTAACTTTACGTTTGGCCCAATATCTCGAGAACCGTTAAAGTTAAAAGCATCTTTTTTTACCAAATAATAGGTCTCTCAGGGGGACAAATTCTGCCATATGTTTGAATCCGATCGATCTGTTCCAGATATATTTTTTTTAGATTTTAAAATTTTCAAAAAATCGTTTTTCGGCAAAATTATAAAAAAATAATTAAGAATGTTAAAATGTAAGCTTTTTATCCGTTTTATTTTTTAAAAATGCATCGATTGACCTATTTACGAACCCTCTAGCTCCGTTTCGTATGGAGTTATCAAGCTTTTAAAAATGGAAAATTTTAATAATCAATTTTTGCTTCCTCATAGAGGAAGTATTGTTTTACCCTCAAATCCTCAATTGAAATTTTTTGACATTTCTCGACATAATTTGACCCCAGGGTGTCAAAAATGATGTTTAGAAAAAATGTCCAGGTGTGTGTGTGTGTGTGTGTATGTTAACTTTACGTTTGGCCCAATATCTCGAGAACCGTTAAAGGTAAAAGCATCTTTTTTTACCAAATAATAGGTCTCTCAGGGGGACAAATTCTGCCATATGTTTGAATCCGATCGATCTGTTCCAGATATATTTTTTTTAGATTTTGAAATTTTCAAAAAATGGTTTTTCGGCAAAATTATAAAAAAATAATTAAGAATGTTAAAATGTAAGCTATTTATCCGTTTTATTTTTTAAAAATGCATCGATTGACCTATTTACGAACCCTGTAGCTTCGTTTCGTATGGAGTTATCAAGCTTTTAAAAATGGAAAATTTTAATAATTAATTTTTGCTTCCTCATAGAGGAAGTATTGTTTGACCCTCAAATCCTCAATTGCAATTTTTTGACATTTCTCGACATAATTAGACCCCAGGGTGTCAAAAATGATGTTTAGAAAAAATGTCCAGGTGTGTGTGTGTGTGTGTGTGTATGTTAACTTTACGTTTGGCCCAATATCTCGAGAACCGTTATAGTTAGAAGCATCTTTTTTTACCAAATAATAGGTCTCTCAGGGGGACAAATTCTGCCATATGTTTGAATCCGATCGATCAGTTCCAGATATATTTTTTTTAGATTTTAAAATTTTCAAAAAATCGTTTTTCGGCAAAATTATAAAAAAATAATTAAGAATGTTAAAATGTAAGCTTTTTATCCGTTTAATTTTTTAAAAATGCATCGATTGACCTATTTACGAACCCTCTAGCTCCGTTTCGTATGGAGTTATCAAGCTTTCAAAAATGGAAAATTTTAATAATCAATTTTTGCTTCCTCATAAAGGAAGTATTGTTTTACCCTCAAATACTCAATTGCAATTTTTTGACATTTCTCGACATAATTCGACGCCAGGGTGTCAAAAATGATGTTTAGAAAAAATGTCCAGGTGTGTGTGTGTGTGTGTGTTTATGTTAACTTTACGTTTGGTCCAATATCTCGAGAACCGTTATAGTTAAAAGCATCTTTTTTTACCAAATAATAGGTCTCTTAGGGGGACAAATTCTGCCATATGTTTGAATCCGATCGATCAGTTCCAGATATATTTTTTTTTGTTATTAAAATTTTCAAAAAATCGTTTTTCGGCAAAATTATAAAAAAATAATAAGGAATGTTAAAATGTAAGCTATTTATTCGTTTTATTTTTTAAAAATGCATCGATTGACCTATTTACGAACCCTTTAGCTCCGTTCCGTATGGAGTTATCAAGCTTTTAAAAATGGAAAATTTTAATAATCAATTGTTGCTTCCTCATAGAGGAAGTATTGTTTTACCCTCAAATCCTCAATTGCAATTTTTTGACATTTCTCGACATAATTCGACGCCAGGGTGTCAAAAATGATGTTTAGAAAAAATGTCCAGGTGTGTGTGTGTGTGTGTGTGTATGTTAACTTTACGTTTGGCCCAATATCTCGAGAACCGTTATAGTTAGAAGCATCTTTTTTTACCAAATAATAGGTCTCTCAGGGGGACAAATTCTGCCATATGTTTGAATCCGATCGATCAGTTCCAGATATATTTTTTTTAGATTTTAAAATTTTCAAAAAATCGTTTTTCGGCAAAATTATAAAAAAATAATTAAGAATGTTAAAATGTAAGCTTTTTATCCGTTTAATTTTTTAAAAATGCATCGATTGACCTATTTACGAACCCTCTAGCTCCGTTTCGTATGGAGTTATCAAGCTTTCAAAAATGGAAAATTTTAATAATCAATTTTTGCTTCCTCATAAAGGAAGTATTGTTTTACCCTCAAATACTCAATTGCAATTTTTTGACATTTCTCGACATAATTCGACGCCAGGGTGTCAAAAATGATGTTTAGAAAAAATGTCCAGGTGTGTGTGTGTGTGTGTGTTTATGTTAACTTTACGTTTGGTCCAATATCTCGAGAACCGTTATAGTTAAAAGCATCTTTTTTTACCAAATAATAGGTCTCTTAGGGGGACAAATTCTGCCATATGTTTGAATCTGATCGATCAGTTCCAGATATATTTTTTTTAGATTTTAAAATTTTCAAAAAATCGTTTTTCGGCAAAATTATAAAAAAATAATTAAGAATGTTAAAATGTAAGCTTTTTATCCGTTTTATTTTTTAAAAATGCATCGATTGACCTATTTACGAACCTTCTAGCTCCGTTTCGTATGGAGTTATCAAGCTTTTAAAAATGGAAAATTTTAATAATCAATTTTTGCTTCCTCATAGAAGAAGTATTGTTTTACCCTCAAATCCTTAATTGCAATTTTTTGACATTTCTCGACATAATTCGACCCCAGGGTGTCAAAAATGATGTTTAGAAAAAATGTCCAGGTGTGTGTGTGTGTGTGTGTGTGTGTTAACTTTACGTTTGGCCCAATATCTTGAGAATCGTTATAGTTAGAAGCATTTTTTTTACCAAATAATAGGTCTCTCAGGGGGACAAATTCTGCCATATGTTTGAATCCGATCGATCAGTTCCAGATATATTTTTTTTAGATTTTAATATTTTCAAAAAATCGTTTTTCGGCAAAATTATAAAAAAATAATTAAGAATGTTAAAATGTAAGCTTTTTATCCGTTTAATTTTTTAAAAATGCATCGATTGACCTATTTACGAACCCTCTAGCTCCGTTTCGTATGGAGTTATCAAGCTTTCAAAAATGGAAAATTTTAATAATCAATTTTTGCTTCCTCATAAAGGAAGTATTGTTTTACCCTCAAATACTCAATTGCAATTTTTTGACATTTCTCGACATAATTCGACGCCAGGGTGTCAAAAATGATGTTTAGAAAAAATGTCCAGGTGTGTGTGTGTGTGTGTGTTTATGTTAACTTTACGTTTGGCCCAATATCTCGAAAACCGTTATAGTTAGAAGCATCTTTTTTTACCAAATAATAGGTCTCTCAGAAGGACAAATTCTGCCATATGTTTGAATCTGATCGATCAGTTCCAGATATATTTTTTTTAGATTTTGAAATTTTCAAAAAATGGTTTTTCGGCAAAATTATAAAAAAATAATTAAGAATGTTAAAATGTAAGCTTTTTATCCGTTTTATTTTTTAAAAATGCATCGATTGACCTATTTACGAACCTTCTAGCTCCGTTTCGTATGGAGTTATCAAGCTTTTAAAAATGGAAAATTTTAATAATCAATTTTTGCTTCCTCATAGAGGAAGTATTGTTTTACCCTCAAATCCTCAATTGCAATTTTTTGACATTTCTCGACATAATTCGACCCCAGGGTGTCAAAAATGATGTTTACAAAAAATGTCCAGGTGTGTGTGTGTGTGTGTGTGTGTATGTTAAATTTACGTTTGGTCCAATATCTCGAGAACCGTTATAGTTAAAAGCATCTTTTTTTACCAAATAATAGGTCTCTCAGGGAGACAAATTCTGCCATATGTTTGAATCTGATCGATCAGTTCCAGATATATTTTTTTTAGATTTTAAAATTTTCAAAAAATCGTTTTTCGGCAAAATTATAAAAAAATAATTAAGAATGTTAAAATGTAAGCTTTTTATCCGTTTTATTTTTTACAAATGCATCGATTGACCTATTTACGAACCTTCTAGCTCCGTTTCGTATGGAGTTATTAAGCTTTTAAAAATGGAAAATTTTAATAATCAATTTTTGCTTACTCATAGAGGAAGTATTGTTTTACCCTCAAATCCTCAATTGCAATTTTTTGACATTTCTCGACATAATTCGACCCCAGGGTGTCAAAAATGATGTTTACAAAAAATTTCCAGGTGTGTGTGTGTGTGTGTGTGTGTATGTTAACTTTACGTTTGGCCCAATATCTCGAGAACCGTTATAGTTAGAAGCATCTTTTTTTACCAAATAATAGGTCTCTCAGGGGGACAAATTCTGCCATATGTTTAAATTCGATCGATCAGTTCCAGATATATTTTTTTTAGATTTTAAAATTTTCAAAAAATCGTTTTTCGGCAAAATTAAAATAAAATAATTAAGAATGTTAAAATGTAAGCTTTTTATCCGTTTAATTTTTTAAAAATGCATCGATTGACCTATTTACGAACCCTCTAGCTCCGTTTCGTATGGAGTTATCAAGCTTTCAAAAATGGAAAATTTTAATAATCAATTTTTGCTTCCTCATAAAGGAAGTATTGTTTTACCCTCAAATCCTCAATTGCAATGTTTTGACATTTCTTGACATAATTCGACCCCAGGGTGTCAAAAATGATGTTTAGAAAAAATGTCCAGGTGTGTGTGTGTGTGTGTGTGTGTGTGTGTTAACTTTACGTTTGGCCCAATATCTTGAGAATCGTTATAGTTAGAAGCATTTTTTTTACCAAATAATAGGTCTCTCAGGGGGACAAATTCTGCCATATGTTTGAATCCGATCGATCAGTTCCAGATATATTTTTTTTAGATTTTAAAATTTTCAAAAAATAGTTTTTCGGCAAAATTATAAAAAAATAATTAAGAATGTTAAAATGTAAGCTTTTTATCCGTTTAATTTTTTAAAAATGCATCGATTGACCTAGTTTCGAACCCTCTAGCTCAAATTCGTATGGAGATATCAAGCTTTTAAAAATGGAAAATTTTAATAATCAATTTTTGCTTCCTCATAGAGAAAGTATTGTTTTACCCTCAAATCCTCAATTGCAATGTTTTGACATTTATCGACATAATTCGACCCCAGGGTGTCAAAAATGATGTTTAGAAAAAATGTCCAGGTGTGTGTGTGTGTGTGTGTATGTTAACTTTACGTTTGGCCCAATATCTCGAAAACCGTTATAGTTAGAAGCATCTTTTTTACCAAATAATAGGTCTCTTAGGGGGAAAAATTCTGCCATATGTTTGAATCCGATCGATCAGTTCCAGATATATTTTTTTTAGATTTTAAAATTTTCAAAAAATCGTTTTTCGGCAAAATTATAAAAAAATAATTAAGAATGATAAAATGTAAGCTTTTTATCCGTTTTATTTTTTAAAAATGCATCGATTGACCTACTTGCGAACCCTCTAGCTCCGTTTCGTATGGAGTTATCAAGCTTTTAAAAATGGAAAATTTTAATAATCAATTTTTGCTTCCTCATAGAGGAAGTATTGTTTTACCCTCAAATCCTTAATTGCAATTTTTTGACATTTCTCGACATAATTCGACCCCAGGGTGTCAAAAATGATGTTTAGAAAAAATGTCCAGGTGTGTGTGTGTGTGTGTGTATGTGAACTTTACGTTTGGCCCAATATCTCGAGAACCGTTATAGTTAAAAGCATCTTTTTTACCAAATAATAGGTCTCTTAGGGGGACAAATTCTGCCATATGTTTGAATCCGATCGATCTGTTCCAGATATATTTTTTTTAGATTTTAAAATTTTCAAAAAATCGTTTTTCGGCAAAATTATAAAAAAATAATTAAGAATGTTAAAATGTAAGCTTTTTATCCTTTTTATTTTTTAAAAATGCATCGATTGACCTATTTACGAACCCTCTAGCTCCGTTTCGTATGGAGTTATCAAGCTTTTAAAAATGGAAAATTTTAATAATCAATTTTTGCTTACTCATAGAGGAAGTATTGTTTTACCCTCAAATCCTCAATTGCAATTTTTTGACATTTCTCGACATAATTCGACCCCAGGGTGTCAAAAATGATGTTTACAAAAAATGTCCAGGTGTGTGTGTGTGTGTGTGTGTGTGTATGTTAACTTTACGTTTGGCCCAATATCTCGAGAACCGTTATAGTTAGAAGCATCTTTTTTTACCAAATAATAGGTCTCTCAGGGGGACAAATTCTGCCATATGTTTAAATCCGATCGAACAGTTCCAGATATATTTTTTTTAGATTTTAAAATTTTCAAAAAATCGTTTTTCGGCAAAATTATAAAAAAATAATTAAGAATGTTAAAATGTCAGCTTCTTATCCGTTTTATTTTTTAAAAATGCATCGATTGACCTATTTACGAACCCTCTAGCTCCGTTTCGTATGGAGTTATCAAGCTTTTAAAAATGGAAAATTTTAATAATTAATTTTTGCTTCCTTATAGAGGAAGTATTGTTTTACCCTCAAATCCTTAATTGCAATTTTTTGACATTTCTCGACATAATTCGACCCCAGGGTGTCAAAAATGATGTTTAGAAAAAATGTCCAGGTGTGTGTGTGTGTGTGTGTGTGTATGTTAACTTTACGTTTGGCCCAATATCTCAAGAACCGTTATAGTTAGAAGCTTCTTTTTTTCCAAATAATAGGTCTCCCAGGGGGACAAATTCTGCCATATGTTTGAACCTGATCGATCAGTTCCAGATATATTTTTTTTAGATTTTAAAATTTTCAAAAAATGGTTTTTCGGCAAAATTATAAAAAAATAATTAAGAATGTTAAAATGTAAGCTATTTATCCGTATTATTTTTTTAAAATGCATCGATTGACCTATTTACGAACCCTCTAGCTCCATTTCGTATGGAGTTATCAAGCTTTTAAAAATGGAAAATTTTAATAATCAATTTTTGCTTCCTTATAGAGGAAGTATTGTTTTACCCTCAAATACTCAATTGCAATATTTTGAAATTTCTCGACATAATTCGACCCCAGGGTGTCAAAAATGATGTTTAGAAAAAATATCCAGGTGTGTGTGTCTGTGTGTGTGTATGTTAACTTTACGTTTGGCCCAATATCTCGAGAACTGTTATAGTTAGAAGCTTCTTTTTTTACCAAATAATAGGTCTCTCAGGGGGACAAATTCTGCCATATGTTTAAATCCGATCGATCAGTTCCAGATATATTTTTTTTAGATTTTAAAATTTTTAAGAAATCGTTTTTCGGCAAAATTATAAAAAAATAATTAAGAATGTTAAAATGTAAGCTTTTTATCCGTTTAATTTTTTAAAAATGCATCGATTTTGCTTCCTCATAGAGGAAGTATTGTTTTACCCTCAAATCCTCAATTGCAATTTTTTGACATTTCTCGACATAATTCGACCCCAGGGTGTCAAAAATGATGTTTACAAAAAATGTCCAGGTGTGTGTGTGTGTGTGTGTGTGTATGTTAACTTTACGTTTGGCCCAATATCTCGAGAACCTTTATAGTTAGAAGCATCTTTTTTTACCAAATAATAGGTCTCTCAGGGGGACAAATTCTGCCATATGTTTGAATCCGATCGATCAGTTCCAGATATATTTTTTTTAGATTTTAAAATTTTCAAAAAATCGTTTTTCGGCAAAATTATAAAAAAATAATTAAGAATGTTAAAATGTAAGCTTTTTATCCGTTTTATTTTTTAAAAATGCATCGATTGACCTATTTACGAATCCTCTAGCTCCGTTTCGTATGGAGTTATCAAGCTTTTAAAAATGGAAAATTTTAATAATCAATTTTTGCTTCCTCATAAAGGAAGTATTGTTTTACCCTCAAATCCTCAATTGCAATTTTTTGACATTTCTCGACATAATTCGACCCCAGGGTGCCAAAAATGATGTTTACAAAAAATGTCCAGGTGTGTGTGTGTGTGTCTGTGTGTGTGTATGTTAACTTTACGTTTGGCCCAATATCTCGAGAACTGTTATAGTTAGAAGCTTCTTTTTTTACCAAATAATAGGTCTCTCAGGGGGACAAATTCTGCCATATGTTTGAATCCGATCGATCAGTTCCAGATATATTTTTTTTAGATTTTAAAATTTTTAAAAAATCGTTTTTCGGCAAAAGTATAAAAAAATAATTAAGAATGTTAAAATGTAAGCATTTTATCCGTTTTATTTTTTAAAAATGCATCGATTGACCTATTTACAAACCCTCTAGCTCCGTTTCGTATGAAGTTATCAAGCTTTTTAAAATGAAAATTTTAATAATCAATTTTTGCTTCCTCATAGAAGAAGTATTGTTTTACCCTCAAATCCTTAATTGCAATTTTTTGACATTTGTCGACATAATTCGACCCCAGGGTGTCAAAAATGATGTTTAGAAAAAATGTCCGTGTGTGTGTGTGTGTGTGTGTGTGTGTATGTTAACTTTACGTTTGGCCCAATATCTCGAGAACCGTTATAGTTAGAAGCATCTTTTTTCACCAAATAATAGGTCTCTCAGGGGGACAAATTCTGCCATATGTTTGAATCCGATCGATCAGTTCCAGATATATTTCTTTTAGATTTTAAAATTTTCAAAAAATCGTTTTTCGGCAAAATTATAAAAAAATAATTAAGAATGTTAAAATGTAAGCATTTTATCCGTTTTATTTTTTAAAAATGCATCGATTGACCTATTTACAAACCCTCTAGCTCCGTTTCGTATGAAGTTATCAAGCTTTTTAAAATGAAAATTTTAATAATCAATTTTTGCTTCCTCATAGAAGAAGTATTGTTTTACCCTCAAATCCTTAATTGCAATTTTTTGACATTTGTCGACATAATTCGACCCCAGGGTGTCAAAAATGATGTTTAGAAAAAATGTCCGTGTGTGTGTGTGTGTGTGTGTGTGTGTGTATGTTAACTTTACGTTTGGCCCAATATCTCGAGAACCGTTATAGTTAGAAGCTTCTTTTTTTACCAAATAAAAGGTCTCTCAGGGGGACAAATTCTGTCATATGTTTGAATCCGATCGATCAGTTCCAGATATATTTTTTTTAGATTTTAAAATTTTCAAAAAATCGTTTTTCGGCAAAATTATAAAAAAAAAAATTCAGAATGTTAAAATGTAAGCTTTTTATCCGTTTTATTTTTTAAAAATGCATCGATTGACCTATTTACGAACCCTCTAGCTCCGTTTCGTATGGAGTTATCAAGCTTTTAAAAATGGAAAATTTTAATAATCAATTTTTGCTTCCTCATAAAGGAAGTATTGTTTTACCCTCAAATACTCAATTGCAATATTTTGAAATTTCTCGACATAATTCGACCCCAGGGTGTCAAAAATGATGTTTAGAAAAAATATCCAGGTGTGTGTGTCTGTGTGTGTGTATGTTAACTTTACGTTTGGCCCAATATCTCGAGAACTGTTATAGTTAGAAGCTTCTTTTTTTACCAAATAATAGGTCTCTCAGGGGGACAAATTCTGCCATATGTTTAAATCCGATCGATCAGTTCCAGATATATTTTTTTTAGATTTTAAAATTTTTAAGAAATCGTTTTTCGGCAAAATTATAAAAAAATAATTAAGAATGTTAAAATGTAAGCATTTTATCCGTTTTATTTTTTAAAAATGCATCGATTGACCTATTTACAAACCCTCTAGCTCCGTTTCGTATGAAGTTATCAAGCTTTTAAAAATGGAAAATTTTAATAATCAATTTTTGCTTCCTCATAGAAGAAGTATTGTTTTACCCTCAAATCCTTAATTGCAATTTTTTGACATTTCTCGACATAATTCGACCCCAGGGTGTCAAAAATGATGTTTAGAAAAAATGTCCAGGTGTGTGTGTGTGTGTTTGTGTGTATGTTCACTTTACGTTTGGCCCAATATCTCGAGAACCGTTATAGTTAGAAGCTTCTTTTTTTACCAAATAAAAGGTCTCTCAGGGGGACAAATTCTGTCATATGTTTGAATCCGATCGATCAGTTCCAGATATATTTTTTTTAGATTTTAAAATTTTCAAAAAATCGTTTTTCGGCAAAATTATAAAAAAATAATTAAGAATGTTAAAATATAAGCTTTTTATCCGTTTTATTTTTTAAAAATGCATCGATTGACCTATTTACGAACCCTCTAGCTCCGTTTCGTATGGAGTTATCAAGCTTTTAAAAATGGAAAATTTTAATAATCAATTTTTGCTTCCTCATAAAGGAAGTATTGTTTTACCCTCAAATACTCAATTGCAATATTTTGAAATTTCTCGACATAATTCGACCCCAGGGTGTCAAAAATGATGTTTAGAAAAAATATCCAGGTGTGTGTGTGTGTGTGTGTGTGTGTGTATGTTAACTTTACGTTTGGCCCAATATCTCGAGAACCGTTATAGTTAGAAGCATCTTTTTTTACCAAATAATAGGTCTCTCAGGGGGACAAATTCTGCTATATGTTTGAATCCGATCGATCAGTTCCAGATATATTTTTTTTAGATTTTAAAATTTTCAAAAAATCGTTTTTCGGCAAAATTATAAAAAAATAATTAAGAATGTTCAAATGTAAGCTTTTTATCCGGTTTATTTTTTAAAAATGCATCGATTGACCTATTTACGAACCCTCTAGCTCCGTTTCGTATGGAGTTATCAAGCTTTTAAAAATGGAAAATTTTAATAATCAATTTTTGCTTCCTCATAAAGGAAGTATTGTTTTACCCTCAAATACTCAATTGCAATATTTTGAAATTTCTCGACATAATTCGACCCCAGGGTGTCAAAAATGATGTTTAGAAAAAATGTCCGTGTGTGTGTGTGTGTGTGTGTGTATGTTAACTTTACGTTTGGCCCAATATCTCGAGAACCGTTATAGTTAGAAGCATCTTTTTTTACCAAATAATAGGTCTCTTAGGGGGACAAATTCTGCCATATGTTTGAATCCGATCGATCAGTTCCAGATATATTTTTTTTAGATTTTAAAATTTTCAAAAAATAGTTTTTCGGCAAAATTATAAAAAAATAATTAAGAATGTTAAAATGTAAGCATTTTATCCGTTTTATTTTTTAAAAATGCATCGATTGACCTATTTACAAACCCTCTAGCTCCGTTTCGTATGAAGTTATCAAGCTTTTTAAAATGAAAATTTTAATAATCAATTTTTGCTTCCTCATAGAAGAAGTATTGTTTTACCCTCAAATCCTTAATTGCAATTTTTTGACATTTGTCGACATAATTCGACCCCAGGGTGTCAAAAATGATGTTTAGAAAAAATGTCCGTGTGTGTGTGTGTGTGTGTGTGTGTATGTTAACTTTACGTTTGGCCCAATATCTCGAGAACCGTTATAGTTAGAAGCTTCTTTTTTTACCAAATAAAAGGTCTCTCAGGGGGACAAATTCTGTCATATGTTTGAATCCGATCGATCAGTTCCAGATATATTTTTTTTAGATTTTAAAATTTTCAAAAAATCGTTTTTCGGCAAAATTATAAAAAAATAATTAAGAATGTTAAAATATAAGCTTTTTATCCGTTTTATTTTTTAAAAATGCATCGATTGACCTATTTACGAACCCTCTAGCTCCGTTTCGTATGGAGTTATCAAGCTTTTAAAAATGGAAAATTTTAATAATCAATTTTTGCTTCCTCATAAAGGAAGTATTGTTTTACCCTCAAATACTCAATTGCAATATTTTGAAATTTCTCGACATAATTCGACCCCAGGGTGTCAAAAATGATGTTTAGAAAAAATATCCAGGTGTGTGTGTGTGTGTGTGTGTGTGTGTATGTTAACTTTACGTTTGGCCCAATATCTCGAGAACCGTTATAGTTAGAAGCATCTTTTTTTACCAAATAATAGGTCTCTCAGGGGGACAAATTCTGCTATATGTTTGAATCCGATCGATCAGTTCCAGATATATTTTTTTTAGATTTTAAAATTTTCAAAAAATCGTTTTTCGGCAAAATTATAAAAAAATAATTAAGAATGTTCAAATGTAAGCTTTTTATCCGGTTTATTTTTTAAAAATGCATCGATTGACCTATTTACGAACCCTCTAGCTCCGTTTCGTATGGAGTTATCAAGCTTTTAAAAATGGAAAATTTTAATAATCAATTTTTGCTTCCTCATAAAGGAAGTATTGTTTTACCCTCAAATACTCAATTGCAATATTTTGAAATTTCTCGACATAATTCGACCCCAGGGTGTCAAAAATGATGTTTAGAAAAAATGTCCGTGTGTGTGTGTGTGTGTGTGTGTATGTTAACTTTACGTTTGGCCCAATATCTCGAGAACCGTTATAGTTAGAAGCATCTTTTTTTACCAAATAATAGGTCTCTTAGGGGGACAAATTCTGCCATATGTTTGAATCCGATCGATCAGTTCCAGATATATTTTTTTTAGATTTTAAAATTTTCAAAAAATCGTTTTTCGGCAAAATTATAAAAAAATAATTAAGAATGTTAAAATGTAAGCATTTTATCCGTTTTATTTTTTAAAAATGCATCGATTGACCTATTTACAAACCCTCTAGCTCCGTTTCGTATGAAGTTATCAAGCTTTTTAAAATGAAAATTTTAATAATCAATTTTTGCTTCCTCATAGAAGAAGTATTGTTTTACCCTCAAATCCTTAATTGCAATTTTTTGACATTTGTCGACATAATTCGACCCCAGGGTGTCAAAAATGATGTTTAGAAAAAATGTCCGTGTGTGTGTGTGTGTGTGTGTGTGTATGTTAACTTTACGTTTGGCCCAATATCTCGAGAACCGTTATAGTTAGAAGCTTCTTTTTTTACCAAATAAAAGGTCTCTCAGGGGGACAAATTCTGTCATATGTTTGAATCCGATCGGTCAGTTCCAGATATATTTTTTTTAGATTTTAAAATTTTCAAAAAATCGTTTTTCGGCAAAATTATAAAAAAAAAAATTCAGAATGTTAAAATGTAAGCTTTTTATCCGTTTTATTTTTTAAAAATGCATCGATTGACCTATTTACGAACCCTCTAGCTCCGTTTCGTATGGAGTTATCAAGCTTTTAAAAATGGAAAATTTTAATAATCAATTTTTGCTTCCTCATAAAGGAAGTATTGTTTTACCCTCAAATACTCAATTGCAATATTTTGAAATTTCTCGACATAATTCGACCCCAGGGTGTCAAAAATGATGTTTAGAAAAAATATCCAGGTGTGTGTGTGTCTGTGTGTGTGTATGTTAACTTTACGTTTGGCCCAATATCTCGAGAACTGTTATAGTTAGAAGCTTCTTTTTTTACCAAATAATAGGTCTCTCAGGGGGACAAATTCTGCCATATGTTTAAATCCGATCGATCAGTTCCAGATATATTTTTTTTAGATTTTAAAATTTTTAAAAATCGTTTTTCGGCAAAATTATAAAAAAATAATTAAGAATATTAAAATGTAAGCATTTTATCCGTTTTATTTTTTAAAAATGCATCGATTGACCTATTTACAAACCCTCTAGCTCCGTTTCGTATGAAGTTATCAAGCTTTTAAAAATGGAAAATTTTAATAATCAATTTTTGCTTCCTCATAGAAGAAGTATTGTTTTACCCTCAAATCCTTAATTGCAATTTTTTGACATTTCTCGACATAATTCGACCCCAGGGTGTCAAAAATGATGTTTAGAAAAAATGTCCAGGTGTGTGTGTGTGTGTTTGTGTGTATGTTCACTTTACGTTTGGCCCAATATCTCGAGAACCGTTATAGTTAGAAGCTTCTTTTTTTACCAAATAAAAGGTCTCTCAGGGGGACAAATTCTGTCATATGTTTGAATCCGATCGATCAGTTCCAGATATATTTTTTTTAGATTTTAAAATTTTCAAAAAATCGTTTTTCGGCAAAATTATAAAAAAATAATTAAGAATGTTAAAATATAAGCTTTTTATCCGTTTTATTTTTTAAAAATGCATCGATTGACCTATTTACGAACCCTCTAGCTCCGTTTCGTATGGAGTTATCAAGCTTTTAAAAATGGAAAATTTTAATAATCAATTTTTGCTTCCTCATAAAGGAAGTATTGTTTTACCCTCAAATCCTCAATTGCAATTTTTTGACATTTCTCGACATAATTCGACGCCAGGGTGTCAAAAATGATGTTTAGAAAAAATGTCCAGGTGTGTGTGTGTGTGTGTGTGTGTATGTTAACTTTACGTTTGGCCCAATATCTCGAGAACCGTTATAGTTAGAAGCATCTTTTTTTACCAAATAATAGGTCTCTCAGGGGGACAAATTCTGCCATATGTTTGAATCCGATCGATCAGTTCCAGATATATTTTTTCTAGATTTTAAAATTTTCAAAAATCGTTTTTCGGCAAAATTATAAAAAAATAATTAAGAATGTTAAAATGTAAGCTTTTTATCCGTTTTATTTTTTAAAAATGCATCGATTGACCTATTTACGAACCCTCTAGCTCCGTTTCGTATGGAGTTATCAAGCTTTTAAAAATGGAAAATTTTAATAATCAATTTTTGCTTCCTCATAAAGGAAGTATTGTTTTACCCTCAATTACTCAATTGCAATATTTTGAAATTTCTCGACATAATTCGTCCCCAGGGTGTCAAAAATGATGTTTAGAAAAAATGTCCGTGTGTGTGTGTGTGTGTGTGTATGTTAACTTTACGTTTGACCCAATATCTCGAGAACTGTTATAGTTAGAAGCTTCTTTTTTTACCAAATAATAGGTCTCTCAGGGGGACAAATTCTGCCATATGTTTGAATCCGATCGATCAGTTTCAGATATATTTTTTTTAGATTTTAAAATTTTCAAAAAATCGTTTTTCGGCAAAATTATAAAAAAATAATTAAGAATGTTAAAATGTAAGCTTTTTATCCGTTTTATTTTTTAAAAATGCATCGATTGACCTATTTACGAACCCTCTAGCTCCGTTTCGTATGAAGTTATCAAGCTTTTAAAAATGGAAAATTTTAATAATCAATTTTTGCTTCCTCATAAAGGAAGTATTGTTTTACCCTCAAATACTCAATTGCAATTTTTTGACATTTCTCGACATAATTCGACCCCAGGGTGTCAAAAATGATGTTTAGAAAAAATATCCAGGTGTGTGTGTGTGTGTGTGTGTGTGTGTATGTTAACTTTACGTTTGGCCCAATATCTCGAGAACCGTTATAGTTAGAAGCATCTTTTTTTACCAAATAATAGGTCTCTCAGGGGGACAAATTCTGCTATATGTTTGAATCCGATCGATCAGTTCCAGATATATTTTTTTTAGATTTTAAAATTTTCAAAAAATCGTTTTTCGGCAAAATTATAAAAAAATAATTAAGAATGTTCAAATGTAAGCTTTTTATCCGGTTTATTTTTTAAAAATGCATCGATTGACCTATTTACGAACCCTCTAGCTCCGTTTCGTATGGAGTTATCAAGCTTTTAAAAATGGAAAATTTTAATAATCAATTTTTGCTTCCTCATAAAGGAAGTATTGTTTTACCCTCAAATACTCAATTGCAATATTTTGAAATTTCTCGACATAATTCGACCCCAGGGTGTCAAAAATGATGTTTAGAAAAAATGTCCGTGTGTGTGTGTGTGTGTGTGTGTATGTTAACTTTACGTTTGGCCCAATATCTCGAGAACCGTTATAGTTAGAAGCATCTTTTTTTACCAAATAATAGGTCTCTTAGGGGGACAAATTCTGCCATATGTTTGAATCCGATCGATCAGTTCCAGATATATTTTTTTTAGATTTTAAAATTTTCAAAAAATCGTTTTTCGGCAAAATTATAAAAAAATAATTAAGAATGTTAAAATGTAAGCATTTTATCCGTTTTATTTTTTAAAAATGCATCGATTGACCTATTTACAAACCCTCTAGCTCCGTTTCGTATGAAGTTATCAAGCTTTTTAAAATGAAAATTTTAATAATCAATTTTTGCTTCCTCATAGAAGAAGTATTGTTTTACCCTCAAATCCTTAATTGCAATTTTTTGACATTTGTCGACATAATTCGACCCCAGGGTGTCAAAAATGATGTTTAGAAAAAATGTCCGTGTGTGTGTGTGTGTGTGTGTGTGTATGTTAACTTTACGTTTGGCCCAATATCTCGAGAACCGTTATAGTTAGAAGCTTCTTTTTTTACCAAATAAAAGGTCTCTCAGGGGGACAAATTCTGTCATATGTTTGAATCCGATCGGTCAGTTCCAGATATATTTTTTTTAGATTTTAAAATTTTCAAAAAATCGTTTTTCGGCAAAATTATAAAAAAAAAAATTCAGAATGTTAAAATGTAAGCTTTTTATCCGTTTTATTTTTTAAAAATGCATCGATTGACCTATTTACGAACCCTCTAGCTCCGTTTCGTATGGAGTTATCAAGCTTTTAAAAATGGAAAATTTTAATAATCAATTTTTGCTTCCTCATAAAGGAAGTATTGTTTTACCCTCAAATACTCAATTGCAATATTTTGAAATTTCTCGACATAATTCGACCCCAGGGTGTCAAAAATGATGTTTAGAAAAAATATCCAGGTGTGTGTGTGTCTGTGTGTGTGTATGTTAACTTTACGTTTGGCCCAATATCTCGAGAACTGTTATAGTTAGAAGCTTCTTTTTTTACCAAATAATAGGTCTCTCAGGGGGACAAATTCTGCCATATGTTTAAATCCGATCGATCAGTTCCAGATATATTTTTTTTAGATTTTAAAATTTTTAAAAATCGTTTTTCGGCAAAATTATAAAAAAATAATTAAGAATATTAAAATGTAAGCATTTTATCCGTTTTATTTTTTAAAAATGCATCGATTGACCTATTTACAAACCCTCTAGCTCCGTTTCGTATGAAGTTATCAAGCTTTTAAAAATGGAAAATTTTAATAATCAATTTTTGCTTCCTCATAGAAGAAGTATTGTTTTACCCTCAAATCCTTAATTGCAATTTTTTGACATTTCTCGACATAATTCGACCCCAGGGTGTCAAAAATGATGTTTAGAAAAAATGTCCAGGTGTGTGTGTGTGTGTTTGTGTGTATGTTCACTTTACGTTTGGCCCAATATCTCGAGAACCGTTATAGTTAGAAGCTTCTTTTTTTACCAAATAAAAGGTCTCTCAGGGGGACAAATTCTGTCATATGTTTGAATCCGATCGATCAGTTCCAGATATATTTTTTTTAGATTTTAAAATTTTCAAAAAATCGTTTTTCGGCAAAATTATAAAAAAATAATTAAGAATGTTAAAATATAAGCTTTTTATCCGTTTTATTTTTTAAAAATGCATCGATTGACCTATTTACGAACCCTCTAGCTCCGTTTCGTATGGAGTTATCAAGCTTTTAAAAATGGAAAATTTTAATAATCAATTTTTGCTTCCTCATAAAGGAAGTATTGTTTTACCCTCAATTACTCAATTGCAATATTTTGAAATTTCTCGACATAATTCGTCCCCAGGGTGTCAAAAATGATGTTTAGAAAAAATGTCCGTGTGTGTGTGTGTGTGTGTGTATGTTAACTTTACGTTTGACCCAATATCTCGAGAACTGTTATAGTTAGAAGCTTCTTTTTTTACCAAATAATAGGTCTCTCAGGGGGACAAATTCTGCCATATGTTTGAATCCGATCGATCAGTTTCAGATATATTTTTTTTAGATTTTAAAATTTTCAAAAAATCGTTTTTCGGCAAAATTATAAAAAAATAATTAAGAATGTTAAAATGTAAGCTTTTTATCCGTTTTATTTTTTAAAAATGCATCGATTGACCTATTTACGAACCCTCTAGCTCCGTTTCGTATGAAGTTATCAAGCTTTTAAAAATGGAAAATTTTAATAATCAATTTTTGCTTCCTCATAAAGGAAGTATTGTTTTACCCTCAAATACTCAATTGCAATATTTTGAAATTTCTCGACATAATTCGACCCCAGGGTGTCAAAAATGATGTTTAGAAAAAATGTTCAGGTGTGTGTGTGTGTGTGTGTGTGTATGTTAACTTTACGTTTGGCCCAATATCTCGAGAACTGTTATAGTTAGAAGCTTTTTTTTTTACCAAATAATAGGTCTCTCAGGGGGACAAATTCTGCCATATGTTTGAATCCGATCGATCAGTTCCAGATATATTTTTTTTAGATTTTAAAATTTTTAAAAAATCGTTTTTCGGCAAAATTATAAAAAAATAATAAAGAATGTTAAAATGTAAGCTTTTTATCCGTTTTATTTTTTAAAAATGCATCGATTGACCTATTTACAAACCCTCTAGCTCCGTTTCGTATGAAGTTATCAAGCTTTTAAAAATGGAAAATTTTAATAATCAATTTTTTCTTCCTCATAGAAGAAGTATTGTTTTACCCTCAAATCCTTAATTGCAATTTTTTGACATTTCTCGACATAATTCGACCCCAGGGTGTCAAAAATGTTGTTTAGAAAAAATGTCCAGGTGTGTGTTTGTGTTTGTGTGTGTGTATGTTAACTTTACGTTTGGCCCAATATCTCGAGAACCGTTATAGTTAGAAGCATCTTTTTTTACCAAATAATAGGTCTCTTAGGGGGACAAATTCTGCCATATGTTTGAATCCGATCGATCAGTTCCAGATATATTTTTTTTAGATTTTAAAATTTTCAAAAAATCGTTTTTCGGCAAAATTATAAAAAAATAATTAAGAATGTTAAAATGTAAGCTTTTTATCCGTTTTATTTTTTAAAAATGCATCAATTGACCTATTTACGAACCCTCTAGCTCCGTTTCGTATGAAGTTATCAAGCTTTTAAAAATGAAAAATTTTAATAATCAATTTGTGCTTCCTCATAAAGGAAGTATTGTTTTACCCTCAAATACTCAATTGCAATATTTTGAAATTTCTCGACATAATTCGACCCCAGGGTGTCAAAAATGATGTTTAGAAAAAATATCCAGGTGTGTGTGTGTGTGTGTGTGTGTATGTTAACTTTACGTTTGACCCAATATCTCGAGAACCGTTATAGTTAGAAGCATCTTTTTTTACCAAATAATAGGTCTCTCAGGGGGACAAATTCTGCTATATGTTTGAATCCGATCGATCAGTTCCAGATATATTTTTTTTAGATTTTAAAATTTTCAAAAAATCGTTTTTCGGCAAAATTATAAAAAAATAATTAAGAATGTTCAAATGTAAGCTTTTTATCCGGTTTATTTTTTAAAAATGCATCGATTGACCTATTTACGAACCCTCTAGCTCCGTTTCGTATGGAGTTATCAAGCTTTTAAAAATGGAAAATTTTAATAATCAATTTTTGCTTCCTCATAAAGGAAGTATTGTTTTACCCTCAAATACTCAATTGCAATATTTTGAAATTTCTCGACATAATTCGACCCCAGGGTGTCAAAAATGATGTTTAGAAAAAATGTCCGTGTGTGTGTGTGTGTGTGTGTGTATGTTAACTTTACGTTTGGCCCAATATCTCGAGAACCGTTATAGTTAGAAGCATCTTTTTTTACCAAATAATAGGTCTCACAGGGGGACAAATTCTGTCATATGTTTGAATCCGATCGATCAGTTCCAGATATATTTTTTTTAGATTTTAAAATTTTCAAAAAATCGTTTTTCGGCAAAATTATAAAAAAAATAACTAAGAATGTTCAAATGTAAGCTTTTTATCCGTTTTATTTTTTAAAAATGCATCGATTGACCTATTTACGAACCCTGTAGCTCCGTTTCGTATGGAGTTATCAAGCTTTTAAAAATGGAAAATTTTAATAATCAATTTTTGCTTCCTCATAAAGGAAGTATTGTTTTATCCTCAAATACTCAATTGCAATATTTTGAAATTTCTCGACATAATTCGACCCCAGGGTGTCAAAAATGATGTTTAGAAAAAATATCCAGGTGTGTGTGTGTCTGTGTGTGTGTATGTTAACTTTACGTTTGGCCCAATATCTCGAGAACCGTTATAGTTAGAAGCATCTTTTTTTACCAAATAATAGGTCTCTTAGGGGGACAAATTCTGCCATATGTTTGAATCCGATCGATCAGTTCCAGATATATTTTTTTTAGATTTTAAAATTTTCAAAAAATCGTTTTTCGGCAAAATTATAAAAAAAATAATTAAGAATGTTCAAATGTAAGCTTTTTATCCGTTTTATTTTTTAAAAATGCATCGATTGACCTATTTACAAACCCTCTAGCTCCGTTTCGTATGAAGTTATCAAGCTTTTAAAAATGGAAAATTTTAATAATCAATTTTTGCTTCCTCATAGAAGAAGTATTGTTTTACCCTCAAATCCTTAATTGCAATTTTTTGACATTTCTCGACATAATTCGACCCCAGGGTGTCAAAAATGATGTTTAGAAAAAATGTCCAGGTGTGTGTGTGTGTGTGTGTGTGTATGTTCACTTTACGTTTGGCCCAATATCTCGAGAACCGTTATAGTTAGAAGCTTCTTTTTTTACCAAATAAAAGGTCTCTCAGGGGGACAAATTCTGTCATATGTTTGAATCCGATCGATCAGTTCCAGATATATTTTTTTTAGATTTTAAAATTTTCAAAAAATCGTTTTTCGGCAAAATTATAAAAAAATAATTAAGAATGTTAAAATATAAGCTTTTTATCCGTTTTATTTTTTAAAAATGCATCGATTGACCTATTTACGAACCATCTAGCTCCGTTTCGTATGGAGTTATCAAGCTTTTAAAAATGGAAAATTTTAATAATCAATTTTTGCTTCCTCATAAAGGAAGTATTGTTTTACCCTCAAATCCTCAATTGCAATTTTTTGACATTTCTCGACATAATTCGACGCCAGGGTGTCAAAAATGATGTTTAGAAAAAATGTCCAGGTGTGTGTGTGTGTGTGTGTGTGTATGTTAACTTTACGTTTGGCCCAATATCTCGAGAACCGTTATAGTTAGAAGCATCTTTTTTTACCAAATAATAGGTCTCTCAGGGGGACAAATTCTGCCATATGTTTGAATCCGATCGATCAGTTCCAGATATATTTTTTTTAGATTTTAAAATTTTCAAAAATCGTTTTTCGGCAAAATTATAAAAAAATAATTAAGAATGTTAAAATGTAAGCTTTTTATCCGTTTTATTTTTTAAAAATGCATCGATTGACCTATTTACGAACCCTCTAGCTCCGTTTCGTATGGAGTTATCAAGCTTTTAAAAATGGAAAATTTTAATAATCAATTTTTGCTTCCTCATAAAGGAAGTATTGTTTTACCCTCAAATACTCAATTGCAATATTTTGAAATTTCTCGACATAATTCGTCCCCAGGGTGTCAAAAATGATGTTTAGAAAAAATGTCCGTGTGTGTGTGTGTGTGTGTGTATGTTAACTTTACGTTTGACCCAATATCTCGAGAACTGTTATAGTTAGAAGCTTCTTTTTTTACCAAATAATAGGTCTCTCAGGGGGACAAATTCTGCCATATGTTTGAATCCGATCGATCAGTTTCAGATATATTTTTTTTAGATTTTAAAATTTTCAAAAAATCGTTTTTCGGCAAAATTATAAAAAAATAATTAAGAATGTTAAAATGTAAGCTTTTTATCCGTTTTATTTTTTAAAAATGCATCGATTGACCTATTTACGAACCCTCTAGCTCCGTTTCGTATGAAGTTATCAAGCTTTTAAAAATGGAAAATTTTAATAATCAATTTTTTCTTCCTCATAGAAGAAGTATTGTTTTACCCTCAAATCCTTAATTGCAATTTTTTGACATTTCTCGACATAATTCGACCCCAGGGTGTCAAAAATGTTGTTTAGAAAAAATGTCCAGGTGTGTGTTTGTGTGTGTGTGTGTGTATGTTAACTTTACGTTTGGCCCAATATCTCGAGAACCGTTATAGTTAGAAGCATCTTTTTTTACCAAATAATAGGTCTCTTAGGGGGACAAATTCTGTTATATGTTTGAATCCGATCGATCAGTTCCAGATATATTTTTTTTAGATTTTAAAATTTTCAAAAAATCGTTTTTCGGCAAAATTATAAAAAAATAATTAAGAATGTTAAAATGTAAGCTTTTTATCCGTTTTATTTTTTAAAAATGCATCAATTGACCTATTTACGAACCCTCTAGCTCCGTTTCGTATGAAGTTATCAAGCTTTTAAAAATGAAAAATTTTAATAATCAATTTGTGCTTTCTCATAAAGGAAGTATTGTTTTACCCTCAAATACTCAATTGCAATATTTTGAAATTTCTCGACATAATTCGACCCCAGGGTGTCAAAAATGATGTTTAGAAAAAATATCCAGGTGTGTGTGTGTGTGTGTGTGTGTATGTTAACTTTACGTTTGGCCCAATATCTCGAGAACCGTTATAGTAAGAAGCATCTTTTTTTACCAAATAATAGGTCTCTCAGGGGGACAAATTCTGCTATATGTTTGAATCCGATCGATCAGTTCCAGATATATTTTTTTTAGATTTTAAAATTTTCAAAAAATCGTTTTTCGGCAAAATTATAAAAAAATAATTAAGAATGTTCAAATGTAAGCTTTTTATCCGGTTTATTTTTTAAAAATGCATCGATTGACCTATTTACGAACCCTCTAGCTCCGTTTCGTATGGAGTTATCAAGCTTTTAAAAATGGAAAATTTTAATAATCAATTTTTGCTTCCTCATAAAGGAAGTATTGTTTTACCCTCAAATACTCAATTGCAATATTTTGAAATTTCTCGACATAATTCGACCCCAGGGTGTCAAAAATGATGTTTAGAAAAAATGTCCGTGTGTGTGTGTGTGTGTGTGTGTATGTTAACTTTACGTTTGGCCCAATATCTCGAGAACCGTTATAGTTAGAAGCATCTTTTTTTACCAAATAATAGGACTCACAGGGGGACAAATTCTGCCATATGTTTGAATCCGATCGATCAGTTCCAGATATATTTTTTTTAGATTTTAAAATTTTCAAAAAATCGTTTTTCGGCAAAATTATAAAAAAATAATTAAGAATGTTCAAATGTAAGCTTTTTATCCGTTTTATTTTTTAAAAATGCATCGATTGACCTATTTACGAACCCTCTAGCTCCGTTTCGTATGGAGTTATCAAGCTTTTAAAAATGGAAAATTTTAATAATCAATTTTTGCTTCCTCATAAAGGAAGTATTGTTTTACCCTTAAATCCTCAATTGCAATTTTTTGACATTTCTCGACATAATTCGACCCCAGGGTGTCAAAAATGATGTTTACAAAAAATGTCCAGGTGTGTGTGTGTGTGTGTGTATGTTCACTTTACGTTTGGCCCAATATCTCGAGAACCGTTATAGTTAGAAGCTTCTTTTTTTACCAAATAAAAGGTCTCTCAGGGGGACAAATTCTGTCATATGTTTGAATCCGATCGATCAGTTCCAGATATATTTTTTTTAGATATTAAAATTTTCAAAAAATCGTTTTTCGGCAAAATTATAAAAAAATAATTAAGAATGTTAAAATATAAGCTTTTTATCCGTTTTATTTTTTAAAAATGCATCGATTGACCTATTTACGAACCCTCTAGCTCCGTTTCGTATGGAGTTATTAAGCTTTTAAAAATGGAAAATTTTAATAATCAATTTTTGCTTCCTCATAAAGGAAGTATTGTTTTACCCTCAAATACTCAATTGCAATATTTTGAAATTTCTGGACATAATTCGACCCCAGGGTGTCAAAAATGATGTTTAGAAAAAATATCCAGGTGTGTGTGTGTCTGTGTGTGTGTATGTTAACTTTACGTTTGGCCCAATATCTCGAGAACTGTTATAGTTAGAAGCTTCTTTTTTTACCAAATAATAGGTCTCTCAGGGGGACAAATTCTGCCATATGTTTAAATCCGATCGATCAGTTCCAGATATGTTTTTTTTAGATTTTAAAATTTTTAAGAAATCGTTTTTCGGCAAAATTATAAAAAAATAATTAAGAATGTTAAAATGTAAGCATTTTATCCGTTTTATTTTTTAAAAATGCATCGATTGACCTATTTACAAACCCTTTAGCTCCGTTTCGTATGAAGTTATCAAGCTTTTAAAAATGGAAAATTTTAATAATCAATTTTTGCTTCCTCATAGAAGAAGTATTGTTTTACCCTCAAATCCTTAATTGCAATTTTTTGACATTTCTCGACATAATTCGACCCCAAGGTGTCAAAAATGATGTTTAGAAAAAATATCCAGGTGTGTGTGTGTGTGTGTGTGTGTATGTTAACTTTACGTTTGGCCCAATATCTCGAGAACCGTTATAGTTAGAAGCATCTTTTTTTACCAAATAATAGGTCTCTCAGGGGGACAAATTCTGCCATATGTTTGAATCCGATCGATCAGTTCCAGATATATTTTTTTTAGGTTTTAAAATTTTCAAAAAATCGTTTTTCGGCAAAATTATAAAAAAATAATTAAGAATGTTAAAATGTAAGCTTTTTATCCGTTTTATTTTTTAAAAATGCATCGATTGACCTATTTACGAACCCTCTAGCTCCGTTTCGTTTGGAGTTATCAAGCTTTTAAAAATGGAAAATTTTAATAATCAATTTTTGCTTCCTCATAAAGGAAGTATTGTTTTACCCTCAAATACTCAATTGCAATATTTTGAAATTTCTCGACATAATGCGTCCCCAGGGTGTCAAAAATGATGTTTAGAAAAAATGTCCGTGTGTGTGTGTGTGTGTGTGTGTATGTTAACTTTACGTTTGGCCCAATATCTCGAGAACTGTTATAGTTAGAAGCTTCTTTTTTTACCAAATAATAGGTCTCTCATTGGGACAAATTCTGCCATATGTTTGAATCCGATCGATCAGTTCCAGATATATTTTTTTTAGATTTTAAAATTTTCAAAAAATCGTTTTTCGGCAAAATTATAAAAAAATAATTAAGAATGTTAAAATGTAAGCTTTTTATCCGTCTTATTTTTTAAAAATGCATTGATTGACCTATTTACGAACCCTCTAGCTCCGTTTCGTATGAAGTTATCAAGCTTTTAAAAATGGAAAATTTTAATAATCAATTTTTGCTTCCTCATAAAGGAAGTATTGTTTTACCCTCAAATACTCAATTGCAATATTTTGAAATTTCTCGACATAATGCGTCCCCAGGGTGTCAAAAATGATGTTTAGAAAAAATGTCCGTGTGTGTGTGTCTGTGTGTGTGTATGTTAACTTTACGTTTGGCCCAATATCTCGAGAACTGTTATAGTTAGAAGCATCTTTTTTCACCAAATAATAGGTCTCTCAGGGGGACAAATTCTGCCATATGTTTGAATCCGATCGATCAGTTCCAGATATATTTCTTTTAGATTTTAAAATTTTCAAAAAATCGTTTTTCGGCAAAATTATAAAAAAATAATTAAGAATGTTAAAATGTAAGCTTTTTATCCGTTTTATTTTTTAAAAATGCATCGATTGACCTATTTACGAACCCTCTAGCTCCGTTTCGTATGAAGTTATCAAGCTTTTAAAAATGGAAAATTTTAATAATCAATTTTTGCTTCCTCATAGAGGAAGTATTGTTTTACCCTCAAATCCTTAATTGCAATTTTTTGACATTTCTCGACATAATTCGACCCCAGGGTGTCAAAAATGTTGTTTAGAAAAAATGTCCAGGTGTGTGTTTGTGTGTGTGTGTGTGTATGTTAACTTTACGTTTGGCCCAATATCTCGAGAACCGTTATAGTTAGAAGCATCTTTTTTTACCAAATAATAGGTCTCTCAGGAGAACAAATTCTGCCATATGTTTGAATCCGATCGATCACTTCCCGATATATTTTTTTTAGATTTTAAAATTTTCAAAAAATCGTTTTTCGGCAAAATTATAAAAAAAAAAATTAAGAATGTTAAAATGTAAGCTTTTTATCCGTTTTATTTTTTAAAAATGCATCGATTGACCTATTTACGAACCCTCTAGCTCCGTTTCGTATGGAGTTATCAAGCTTTTAAAAATGAAAAATTTTAATAATCAATTTGTGCTTCCTCATAAAGGAAGTATTGTTTTACCCTCAAATACTCAATTGCAATTTTTTGACATTTCTCGACATAATTCGACCCCAGGGTGTCAAAAATGATGTTTAGAAAAAATATCCAGGTGTGTGTGTGTGTGTGTGTGTGTATGTTAACTTTACGTTTGGCCCAATATCTCGAGAACCGTTATAGTTAGAAGCATCTTTTTTTACCAAATAATAGGTCTCACAGGGGGACAAATTCTGCCATATGTTTGAATCCGATCGATCAGTTCCAGATATATTTTTTTTAGATTTTAAAATTTTCAAAAAATCGTTTTTCGGCAAAATTATAAAAAAATAATTAAGAATGTTAAAATGTAAGCTTTTTATCCGTTTTATTTTTTAAAAATGCATCGATTGACCTATTTACGAACCCTCTAGCTCCGTTTCGTATGGAGTTATCAAGCTTTTAAAAATGAAAAATTTTAATAATCAATTTGTGCTTCCTCATAAAGGAAGTATTGTTTTACCCTCAAATACTCAATTGCAATTTTTTGACATTTCTCGACATAATTCGACCCCAGGGTGTCAAAAATGATGTTTAGAAAAAATATCCAGGTGTGTGTGTGTGTGTGTGTGTGTATGTTAACTTTACGTTTGGCCCAATATCTCGAGAACTGTTATAGTTAGAAGCTTCTTTTTTTACCAAATAAAAGGTCTCTCAGGGGGACAAATTCTGCCATATGTTTGAATCCGATCGATCAGTTCCAGATATATTTTTTTTAGATTTTAAAATTTTCAAAAAATCGTTTTTCGGCAAAATTATAAAAAAATAATTAAGAATGTTAAAATGTAAGCTTTTTATCCGTTTTATTTTTTAAAAATGCATCGATTGACCTATTTACGAACCCTCTAGCTCCGTTTCGTATGAAGTTATCAAGCTTTTAAAAATGGAAAATTTTAATAATCAATTTTTGCTTCCTCATAGAAGAAGTATTGTTTTACCCTCAAATCCTTAATTGCAATTTTTTGACATTTCTCGACATAATTCGACCCCAGGGTGTCAAAAATGATGTTTAGAAAAAATGTCCAGGTGTGTGTGTGTGTGTCTGTGAGTGTGTGTATGTTAACTTTACGTTTGGCCCAATATCTCGAGAACTGTTATAGTTAGAAGCTTCTTTTTTTACCAAATAAAAGGTCTCTCAGGGGGACAAATTCTGCCATATGTTTGAATCCGATCGATCAGTTCCAGATATATTTTTTTTAGATTTTAAAATTTTCAAAAAATCGTTTTTCGGCAAAATTATAAAAAAATAATTAAGAATGTTAAAATATAAGCTTTTTATCCGTTTAATTTTTTAAAAATGCATCGATTGACCTATTTACGAACCTTCTAGCTCCGTTTCGTATGGAGTTATCAAGCTTTTAAAAATGGAAAATTTTAATAATCAATTTTTGCTTACTCATAGAGGAAGTATTGTTTTACCCTCAAATCCTCAATTGCAATTTTTTGACATTTCTCGACATACTTCGACGCCAGGGTGTCAAAAATGATGTTTAGAAAAAATGTCCAGGTGTGTATGTGTGTGTGTGTATGTTAACTTTACGTTTGGTCCAATATCTCGAGAACCGTTATAGTTAAAAGCATCTTTTTTTACCAAATAATAAGTCTCTCAGGGGGACAAATTCTGCCATATGTTTGAATCCGATCGATCAGTTCCAGATATATTTTTTTTAGATTTTAAAATTTTCCAAAAATCGTTTTTCGGCAAAAATATAAAAAAATAATTAAGAATGTTAAAATGTAAGCTTTTTATCCGTTTTATTTTTTAAAAATGCATCGATTGACCTATTTACGAACCCTCTAGCTCCGTTTCGTATGGAGTTATCAAGCTTTTAAAAATGGAAAATTTTAATAATCAATTTTTGCTTCCTCATAAAGGAAGTATTGTTTTACCCTCAAATCCTCAATTGCAATTTTTTGACATTTCTCGACATAATTCGACGCCAGGGTGTCAAAAATGATGTTTAGAAAAAATGTCCAGGTGTGTGTGTGTGTGTGTGTGTGTGTGTTAACTTTACGTTTGGCCCAATATCTCGAGAACCGTTATAGTTAGAAGCATTTTTTTTACCAAATAATAGGTCTCTCAGGGGGACAAATTCTGCCATATGTTTGAATCCGATCGATCAGTTCCAGATATATTTTTTTTAGATTTTAAAATTTTCAAAAAATCGTTTTTCGGCAAAATTATAAAAAAATAATTAAGAATGTTCAAATGTAAGCTTTTTATCCGTTTTATTTTTTAAAAATGCATCGATTGACCTATTTACGAACCCTCTAGCTCCGTTTCGTATGGAGTTATCAAGCTTTTGAAAATGGAAAATTTTAATAATCAATTTTTGCTTCCTCATAAAGGAAGTATTGTTTTACCCTCAAATACTCAATTGCAATATTTTGAAATTTCTGGACATAATTCGTCCCCAGGGTGTCAAAAATGATGTTTAGAAAAAATGTCCGTGTGTGTGTGTGTGTGTGTGTATGTTAACTTTACGTTTGGCCCAATATCTCGAGAACTGTTATAGTTAGAAGCTTCTTTTTTTACCAAATAATAGGTCTCTCAGGGGGACAAATTCTGCCATATGTTTGAATCCGATCGATCAGTTCCAGATATATTTTTTTTAGATTTTAAAATTTTTAAGAAATCGTTTTTCGGCAAAATTATAAAAAAATAATTAAGAATGTTAAAATGTAAGCATTTTATCCGTTTTATTTTTTAAAAATGCATCGATTGACCTATTTACAAACCCTCTAGCTCCGTTTCGTATGAAGTTATCAAGCTTTTAAAAATGGAAAATTTTAATAATCAATTTTTGCTTCCTCATAGAAGAAGTATTGTTTTACCCTCAAATCCTTAATTGCAATTTTTTGACATTTCTCGACATAATTCGACCCCAGGGTGTCAAAAATGATGTTTAGAAAAAATGTCCAGGTGTGTGTGTGTGTGTGTGTGTGTGTGTATGTTCACTTTACGTTTGGCCCAATATCTCGAGAACCGTTATAGTTAGAAGCTTCTTTTTTTACCAAATAAAAGGTCTCTCAGGGGGACAAATTCTGTCATATGTTTGAATCCGATCGATCAGTTCCAGATATATTTTTTTTAGATTTTAAAATTTTCAAAAAATCGTTTTTCGGCAAAATTATAAAAAAATAATTAAGAATGTTAAAATATAAGCTTTTTATCCGTTTTATTTTTTAAAAATGCATCGATTGACCTATTTACGAACCCTCTAGCTCCGTTTCGTATGGAGTTATCAAGCTTTTAAAAATGGAAAATTTTAATAATCAATTTTTGCTTCCTCATAAAGGAAGTATTGTTTTACCCTCAAATACTCAATTGCAATATTTTGAAATTTCTCGACATAATTCGACCCCAGGGTGTCAAAAATGATGTTTAGAAAAAATATCCAGGTGTGTGTGTGTCTGTGTGTGTGTATGTTAACTTTACGTTTGGCCCAATATCTCGAGAACTGTTATAGTTAGAAGCTTCTTTTTTCACCAAATAATAGGTCTCTCAGGGGGACAAATTCTGCCATATGTTTAAATCCGATCGATCAGTTCCAGATATATTTTTTTTAGATTTTAAAATTTTTAAGAAATCGTTTTTCGGCAAAATTATAAAAAAATAATTAAGAATGTTAAAATGTAAGCATTTTATCCGTTTTATTTTTTAAAAATGCATCGATTGACCTATTTACAAACCCTCTAGCTCCGTTTCGTATGAAGTTATCAAGCTTTTAAAAATGGAAAATTTTAATAATCAATTTTTGCTTCCTCATAGAAGAAGTATTGTTTTACCCTCAAATCCTTAATTGCAATTTTTTGACATTTCTCGACATAATTCGACCCCAGGGTGTCAAAAATGATGTTTAGAAAAAATGTCCAGGTGTGTGTGTGTGTGTGTGTGTGTATGTTCACTTTACGTTTGGCCCAATATCTCGAGAACCGTTATAGTTAGAAGCTTCTTTTTTTACCAAATAAAAGGTCTCTCAGGGGGACAAATTCTGTCATATGTTTGAATCCGATCGATCAGTTCCAGATATATTTTTTTTAGATTTTAAAATTTTTAAGAAATCGTTTTTCGGCAAAATTATAAAAAAATAATTAAGAATGTTAAAATGTAAGCATTTTATCCGTTTTATTTTTTAAAAATGCATCGATTGACCTATTTACGAACCCTCTAGCTCCGTTTCGTATGGAGTTATCAAGCTTTTAAAAATGGAAAATTTTAATAATCAATTTTTGCTTCCTCATAAAGGAAGTATTGTTTTACCCTCAAATCCTCAATTGCAATTTTTTGACATTTCTCGACATAATTCGACGCCAGGGTGTCAAAAATGATGTTTAGAAAAAATGTCCAGGTGTGTGTGTGTGTGTGTGTGTGTGTGTTAACTTTACGTTTGGCCCAATATCTCGAGAACCGTTATAGTTAGAAGCATTTTTTTTACCAAATAATAGGTCTCTCAGGGGGACAAATTCTGCCATATGTTTGAATCCGATCGATCAGTTCCAGATATATTTTTTTTAGATTTTAAAATTTTCAAAAAATCGTTTTTCGGCAAAATTATAAAAAAAAAAATTAAGAATGTTAAAATGTAAGCTTTTTATCCGTTTTATTTTTTAAAAATGCATCGATTGACCTATTTACGAACCCTCTAGCTCCGTTTCGTATGGAGTTATCAAGCTTTTAAAAATGAAAAATTTTAATAATCAATTTGTGCTTCCTCATAAAGGAAGTATTGTTTTACCCTCAAATACTCAATTGCAATTTTTTGACATTTCTCGACATAATTCGACCCCAGGGTGTCAAAAATGATGTTTAGAAAAAATATCCAGGTGTGTGTGTGTGTGTGTGTGTGTATGTTAACTTTACGTTTGGCCCAATATCTCGAGAACTGTTATAGTAAGAAGCTTCTTTTTTTACCAAATAAAAGGTCTCTCAGGGGGACAAATTCTGCCATATGTTTGAATCCGATCGATCAGTTCCAGATATATTTTTTTTAGATTTTAAAATTTTCAAAAAATCGTTTTTCGGCAAAATTATAAAAAAATAATTAAGAATGTTAAAATGTAAGCTTTTTATCCGTTTTATTTTTTAAAAATGCATCGATTGACCTATTTACGAACCCTCTAGCTCCGTTTCGTATGGAGTAATCAAGCTTTTAAAAATGGAAAATTTTAATAATCAATTTTTGCTTCCTCATAAAGGAAGTATTGTTTTACCCTCAAATACTCAATTGCAATATTTTGAAATTTCTCGACATAATTCGACCCCAGGGTGTAAAAAATGATGTTTAGAAAAAATGTCCGTGTGTGTGTGTGTGTGTGTGTGTATGTTAACTTTACGTTTGGCCCAATATCTCGAGAACCGTTATAGTTAGAAGCATCTTTTTTTACCAAATAATAGGTCTCTCAGGGGGACAAATTCTGCCATATGTTTGAATCTGATCGATCAGTTCCAGATATATTTTTTTTAGATTTTAAAATTTTCCAAAAATCGTTTTTCGGCAAAATTATAAAAAAATAATTAAGAATGTTAAAATGTAAGCTTTTTATCCGTTTTATTTTTTAAAAATGCATCGATTGACCTATTTACGAACCCTCTAGCTCCGTTTCGTATGAAGTTATCAAGCTTTTAAAAATGGAAAATTTTAATAATCAATTTTTGCTTCAGCATAGAAGAAGTATTGTTTTACCCTCAAATCCTTAATTGCAATTTTTTGACATTTTTCGACATAATTCGACCCCAGGGTGTCAAAAATGATGTTTAGAAAAAATGTCCAGGTGTGTGTGTGTGTGTCTGTGTGTGTGTGTATGTTAACTTTACGTTTGGCCCAATATCTCGAGAACTGTTATAGTTAGAAGCTTCTTTTTTTACCAAATAAAAGGTCTCTCAGGGGGACAAATTCTGCCATATGTTTGAATCCGATCGACCAGTTCCAGATATATTTTTTTTAGATTTTAAAATTTTCAAAAAATCGTTTTTCGGCAAAATTATAAAAAAATAATTAAGAATGTTAAAATATAAGCTTTTTATCCGTTTAATTTTTTTAAAATGCATCGATTGACCTATTTACGAACCTTCTAGCTCCGTTTCGTATGGAGTTATCAAGCTTTTAAAAATGGAAAATTTTAATAATCAATTTTTGCTTACTCATAGAGGAAGTATTGTTTTACCCTCAAATCCTCAATTGCAATTTTTTAACATTTCTCGACATACTTCGACGCCAGGGTGTCAAAAATGATGTTTAGAAAAAATGTCCAGGTGTGTGTGTGTGTGTGTGTGTGTATGTTCACTTTACGTTTGGCCCAATATCTCGAGAACCGTTATAGTTAGAAGCTTCTTTTTTTACCAAATAAAAGGTCTCTCAGGGGGACAAATTCTGTCATATGTTTGAATCCGATCGATCAGTTCCAGATATATTTTTTTTAGATTTTAAAATTTTTAAGAAATCGTTTTTCGGCAAAATTATAAAAAAATAATTAAGAATGTTAAAATGTAAGCATTTTATCCGTTTTATTTTTTAAAAATGCATCGATTGACCTATTTACGAACCCTCTAGCTCCGTTTCGTATGGAGTTATCAAGCTTTTAAAAATGGAAAATTTTAATAATCAATTTTTGCTTCCTCATAAAGGAAGTATTGTTTTACCCTCAAATCCTCAATTGCAATTTTTTGACATTTCTCGACATAATTCGACGCCAGGGTGTCAAAAATGATGTTTAGAAAAAATGTCCAGGTGTGTGTGTGTGTGTGTGTGTGTGTGTTAACTTTACGTTTGGCCCAATATCTCGAGAACCGTTATAGTTAGAAGCATTTTTTTTACCAAATAATAGGTCTCTCAGGGGGACAAATTCTGCCATATGTTTGAATCCGATCGATCAGTTCCAGATATATTTTTTTTAGATTTTAAAATTTTCAAAAAATCGTTTTTCGGCAAAATTATAAAAAAAAAATTAAGAATGTTAAAATGTAAGCTTTTTATCCGTTTTATTTTTTAAAAATGCATCGATTGACCTATTTA
Source organism: Ganaspis brasiliensis (assembly GCA_037103525.1). Lineage (NCBI taxonomy): Eukaryota > Metazoa > Arthropoda > Insecta > Hymenoptera > Figitidae > Ganaspis > Ganaspis brasiliensis. The sequence continues at coordinate 902,439 of JAZKLR010000550.1, forward strand.
CGAACCCTCTAGTTACGTTTCGTATGGAGTAATCAAGCTTTTAAAAATGGAAAATTTTAATAATCAATTTTTGCTTCCTCATAAAGGAAGTATTGTTTTACCCTCAAATACTCAATTGCAATATTTTGAAATTTCTCGACATAATTCGACCCCAGGGTGTAAAAAATTATGTTTAGAAAAAATGTCCGTGTGTGTGTCTGTGTGTGTGTGTATGTTAACTTTACGTTTGGCCCAATATCTCGAGAACCGTTATAGTTAGAAGCATCTTTTTTTACCAAATAATAGGTCTCTCAGGGGGACAAATTCTGCCATATGTTTGAATCTGATCGATCAGTTCCAGATATATTTTTTTTAGATTTTAAAATTTTCCAAAAATCGTTTTTCGGCAAAATTATAAAAAAATAATTAAGAATGTTAAAATGTAAGCTTTTTATCCGTTTTATTTTTTAAAAATGCATCGATTGACCTATTTACGAACCCTCTAGCTCCGTTTCGTATGAAGTTATCAAGCTTTTAAAAATGGAAAATTTTAATAATCAATTTTTGCTTCAGCATAGAAGAAGTATTGTTTTACCCTCAAATCCTTAATTGCAATTTTTTGACATTTCTCGACATAATTCGACCCCAGGGTGTCAAAAATGATGTTTAGAAAAAATGTCCAGGTGTGTGTGTGTGTGTCTGTGTGTGTGTGTATGTTAACTTTACGTTTGGCCCAATATCTCGAGAACTGTTATAGTTAGAAGCTTCTTTTTTTACCAAATAAAAGGTCTCTCAGGGGGACAAATTCTGCCATATGTTTAAATCCGATCGACCAGTTCCAGATATATTTTTTTTAGATTTTAAAATTTTCAAAAAATCGTTTTTCGGCAAAATTATAAAAAAATAATTAAGAATGTTAAAATATAAGCTTTTTATCCGTTTAATTTTTTAAAAATGCATCGATTGACCTATTTACGAACCTTCTAGCTCCGTTTCGTATGGAGTTATCAAGCTTTTAAAAATGGAAAATTTTAATAATCAATTTTTGCTTACTCATAGAGGAAGTATTGTTTTACCCTCAAATCCTCAATTGCAATTTTTTAACATTTCTCGACATACTTCGACGCCAGGGTGTCAAAAATGATGTTTAGAAAAAATGTCCAGGTGTGTGTGTTTGTGTGTGTATGTTAACTTTACGTTTGGTCCAATATCTCGAGAACCGTTATAGTTAAAAGCATCTTTTTTTACCAAATAATAAGTTTCTCAGGGGGACAAATTCTGCCATATGTTTGAATCCGATCGATCAGTTCCAGATATATTTTTTTTAGATTTTAAAATTTTCCAAAAATCGTTTTTCGGCAAAATTATAAAAAAATAATCAAGAATGTTAAAATGTAAGCTTTTTATCCGTTTTATTTTTTAAAAATGCATCGATTGACCTATTTACGAACCCTCTAGCTCCGTTTCGTATGGAGTTATCAAGCTTTTGAAAATGGAAAATTTTAATAATCAATTTTTGCTTCCTCATAAAGGAAGTATTGTTTTACCCTCAAATACTCAATTGCAATATTTTGAAATTTCTGGACATAATTCGTCCCCAGGGTGTCAAAAATGATGTTTAGAAAAAATGTCCGTGTGTGTGTGTGTGTGTGTGTATGTTAACTTTACGTTTGGCCCAATATCTCGAGAACTGTTATAGTTAGAAGCTTCTTTTTTTACCAAATAATAGGTCTCTCAGGGGGACAAATTCTGCCATATGTTTGAATCCGATCGATCAGTTCCAGATATATTTTTTTTAGATTTTAAAATTTTTAAGAAATCGTTTTTCGGCAAAATTATAAAAAAATAATTAAGAATGTTAAAATGTAAGCATTTTATCCGTTTTATTTTTTAAAAATGCATCGATTGACCTATTTACAAACCCTCTAGCTCCGTTTCGTATGAAGTTATCAAGCTTTTAAAAATGGAAAATTTTAATAATCAATTTTTGCTTCCTCATAGAAGAAGTATTGTTTTACCCTCAAATCCTTAATTGCAATTTTTTGACATTTCTCGACATAATTCGACCCCAGGGTGTCAAAAATGATGTTTAGAAAAAATGTCCAGGTGTGTGTGTGTGTGTGTGTGTGTGTATGTTCACTTTACGTTTGGCCCAATATCTCGAGAACCGTTATAGTTAGAAGCTTCTTTTTTTACCAAATAAAAGGTCTCTCAGGGGGACAAATTCTGTCATATGTTTGAATCCGATCGATCAGTTCCAGATATATTTTTTTTAGATTTTAAAATTTTCAAAAAATCGTTTTTCGGCAAAATTATAAAAAAATAATTAAGAATGTTAAAATATAAGCTTTTTATCCGTTTTATTTTTTAAAAATGCATCGATTGACCTATTTACGAACCCTCTAGCTCCGTTTCGTATGGAGTTATCAAGCTTTTAAAAATGGAAAATTTTAATAATCAATTTTTGCTTCCTCATAAAGGAAGTATTGTTTTACCCTCAAATACTCAATTGCAATATTTTGAAATTTCTCGACATAATTCGACCCCAGGGTGTCAAAAATGATGTTTAGAAAAAATATCCAGGTGTGTGTGTGTCTGTGTGTGTGTATGTTAACTTTACGTTTGGCCCAATATCTCGAGAACTGTTATAGTTAGAAGCTTCTTTTTTCACCAAATAATAGGTCTCTCAGGGGGACAAATTCTGCCATATGTTTAAATCCGATCGATCAGTTCCAGATATATTTTTTTTAGATTTTAAAATTTTTAAGAAATCGTTTTTCGGCAAAATTATAAAAAAATAATTAAGAATGTTAAAATGTAAGCATTTTATCCGTTTTATTTTTTAAAAATGCATCGATTGATCTATTTACAAACCCTCTAGCTCCGTTTCGTATGAAGTTATCAAGCTTTTAAAAATGGAAAATTTTAATAATCAATTTTTGCTTCCTCATAGAAGAAGTATTGTTTTACCCTCAAATCCTTAATTGCAATTTTTTGACATTTCTTGACATAATTCGACCCCAGGGTGTCAAAAATGATGTTTAGAAAAAATGTCCAGGTGTGTGTGTGTGTGTGTGTGTGTGTATGTTCACTTTACGTTTGGCCCAATATCTCGAGAACCGTTCTAGTTAGAAGCTTCTTTTTTTACCAAATAAAAGGTCTCTCAGGGGGACAAATTCTGTCATATGTTTGAATCCGATCGATCAGTTCCAGATATATTTTTTTTAGATTTTAAAATTTTTAAGAAATCGTTTTTCGGCAAAATTATAAAAAAATAATTAAGAATGTTAAAATGTAAGCATTTTATCCGTTTTATTTTTTAAAAATGCATCGATTGACCTATTTACGAACCCTCTAGCTCCGTTTCGTATGGAGTTATCAAGCTTTTAAAAATGGAAAATTTTAATAATCAATTTTTGCTTCCTCATAAAGGAAGTATTGTTTTACCCTCAAATCCTCAATTGCAATTTTTTGACATTTCTCGACATAATTCGACGCCAGGGTGTCAAAAATGATGTTTAGAAAAAATGTCCAGGTGTGTGTGTGTGTGTGTGTGTGTGTGTTAACTTTACGTTTGGCCCAATATCTCGAGAACCGTTATAGTTAGAAGCATTTTTTTTACCAAATAATAGGTCTCTCAGGGGGACAAATTCTGCCATATGTTTGAATCCGATCGATCAGTTCCAGATATATTTTTTTTAGATTTTAAAATTTTCAAAAAATCGTTTTTCGGCAAAATTATAAAAAAATAATTAAGAATGTTCAAATGTAAGCTTTTTATCCGTTTTATTTTTTAAAAATGCATCGATTGACCTATTTACGAACCCTCTAGCTCCGTTTCGTATGGAGTTATCAAGCTTTTAAAAATGGAAAATTTTAATAATCAATTTTTGCTTCCTCATAAAGGAAGTATTGTTTTACCCTTAAATACTCAATTGCAATATTTTGAAATTTCTGGACATAATTCGTCCCCAGGGTGTCAAAAATGATGTTTAGAAAAAATGTCCGTGTGTGTGTGTGTGTGTGTGTATGTTAACTTTACGTTTGGCCCAATATCTCGAGAACTGTTATAGTTAGAAGCTTCTTTTTTCACCAAATAATAGGTCTCTCAGGGGGACAAATTCTGCCATATGTTTGAATCCGATCGATCAGTTCCAGATATATTTTTTTTAGATTTTAAAATTTTTAAAAAATCGTTTTTCGGCAAAATTATAAAAAAATAATTAAGAATGTTAAAATGTAAGCCTTTTATCCGTTTTATTTTTTAAAAATGCATCGATTGACCTATTTACGAACCCTCTAGCTCCGTTTCGTATGAAGTTATCAAGCTTTTAAAAATGGAAAATTTTAATAATCAATTTTTGCTTCCTCATAAAAGAAGTATTGTTTTACCCTTAAATACTCAATTGCAATATTTTGAAATTTCTCGACATAATTCGACCCCAGGGTGTCAAAAATGATGTTTAGAAAAAATGTTCAGGTGTGTGTGTGTGTGCCTGTGTGTGTGTATGTTAACTTTACGTTTGGCCCAATATCTCGAGAACTGTTATAGTTAGAAGCTTCTTTTTTTACCAAATAATAGGTCTCTCAGGGGGACAAATTCTGCCATATGTTTGAATCCGATCGATCAGTTCCAGATATATTTTTTTTAGATTTTAAAATTTTTAAAAAATCGTTTTTCGGCAAAATTATAAAAAAATAATAAAGAATGTTAAAATGTAAGCTTTTTATCCGTTTTATTTTTTAAAAATGCATCGATTGACCTATTTACAAACCCTCTAGCTCCGTTTCGTATGAAGTTATCAAGCTTTTAAAAATGGAAAATTTTAATAATCAATTTTTGCTTCCTCATAGAAGAAGTATTGTTTTACCCTCAAATCCTTAATTGCAATTTTTTGACATTTCTCGACATAATTCGACCCCAGGGTGTCAAAAATGTTGTTTAGAAAAAATGTCCAGGTGTGTGTTTGTGTGTGTGTGTGTGTATGTTAACTTTACGTTTGGCCCAATATCTCGAGAACCGTTATAGTTAGAAGCATCTTTTTTTACCAAATAATAGGTCTCTCAGGGGGACAAATTCTGCCATATGTTTGAATCCGATCGATCAGTTCCAGATATATTTTTTTTAGATTTTAAAATTTTCAAAAAATCGTTTTTCGGCAAAATTATAAAAAAATAATTAAGAATGTTAAAATGTAAGCTTTTTATCCGTTTTATTTTTTAAAAATGCATCGATTGACCTATTTACGAACCCTCTAGCTCCGTTTCGTATGGAGTTATCAAGCTTTTGAAAATGGAAAATTTTAATAATCAATTTTTGCTTCCTCATAAAGGAAGTATTGTTTTACCCTCAAATTCTCAATTGCAATATTTTGAAATTTCTGGACATAATTCGTCCCCAGGGTGTCAAAAATGATGTTTAGAAAAAATGTCCGTGTGTGTGTGTGTGTGTGTGTATGTTAACTTTACGTTTGGCCCAATATCTCGAGAACTGTTATAGTTAGAAGCTTCTTTTTTTACCAAATAATAGGTCTCTCAGGGGGACAAATTCTGCTATATGTTTGAATCCGATCGATCAGTTCCAGATATATTTTTTTTAGATTTTAAAATTTTCAAAAAATCGTTTTTCGGCAAAATTATAAAAAAATAATTAAGAATGTTTAAATGTAAGCTTTTTATCCGGTTTATTTTTTAAAAATGCATCGATTGACCTATTTACGAACCCTCTAGCTCCGTTTCGTATGGAGTTATCAAGCTTTTAAAAATGGAAAATTTTAATAATCAATTTTTGCTTCCTCATAAAGGAAGTATTGTTTTACCCTCAAATACTCAATTGCAATATTTTGAAATTTCTCGACATAATTCGACCCCAGGGTGTCAAAAATGATGTTTAGAAAAAATGTCCGTGTGTGTGTGTGTGTGTGTGTGTGTATGTTAACTTTACGTTTGGCCTAATATCTCGAGAACCGTTATAGTTAGAAGCATCTTTTTTTACCAAATAATAGGTTTCACAGGGGGACAAATTCTGCCATATGTTTGAATCCGATCGATCAGTTCCAGATATATTTTTTTTAGATTTTAAAATTTTCAAAAAATCCTTTTTCGGCAAAATTATAAGAAAATAATTAAGAATCTTCAAATGTAAGCTTTTTATCCGTTTTATTTTTTAAAAATGCATCGATTGACCTATTTACGAACCCTCTAGCTCCGTTTCGTATGGAGTTATCAAGCTTTTAAAAATGGAAAATTTTAATAATCAATTTTTGCTTCCTCATAAAGGAAGTATTGTTTTACCCTCAAATCCTCAATTGCAATTTTTTGACATTTCTCGACATAATTTGACCCCAGGGTGTCAAAAATGATGTTTACAAAAAATGTCCAGGTGTGTGTGTGTGTGTGTGTGTGTATGTTAACTTTACGTTTGGCCCAATATCTCGAGAACCGTTATAATTAGAAGCATTTTTTTTACCAAATAATAGGTCTCTCAGGGGGACAAATTCTGCCATATGTTTGAATCCAATCGATCAGTTCCAGATATATTTTTTTTAGATTTTAAAATTTTCAAAAAATCGTTTTTCGGCAAAATTATAAAAAAATAATTAAGAATGTTAAAATGTAAGCTTTTTATCCGCTTTATTTTTTAAAAATGCATCGATTGACCTATTTACGAACCCTCTAGCTCCGTTTCGTATGGAGTTATCAAGCTTTTAAAAATGGAAAATTTTAATAATCAATTTTTGCTTCCTCATAAAGGAAGTATTGTTTTACCCTCAAATCCTTAATTGCAATTTTTTGACATTTCTCGACATAATTCGACCCCAGGGTGTCAAAAATGATGTTTAGAAAAAATGTCCAGGTGCGTGTGTGTGTGTGTGTGTGTGTATGTTCACTTTACGTTTGGCCCAATATCTCGAGAACCGTTATAGTTAGAAGCTTCTTTTTTTACCAAATAAAAGGTCTCTCAGGGGGACAAATTCTGTCATATGTTTGAATCCGATCGATCAGTTCCAGATATATTTTTTTTAGATTTTAAAATTTTCAAAAAATCGTTTTTCGGCAAAATTATAAAAAAATAATTAAGAATGTTAAAATATAAGCTTTTTATCCGTTTTATTTTTTAAAAATGCATCGATTGACCTATTTACGAACCCTCTAGCTCCGTTTCGTATGGAGTTATCAAGCTTTTAAAAATGGAAAATTTTAATAATCAATTTTTGCTTCCTCATAAAGGAAGTATTGTTTTACCCTCAAATACTCAATTGCAAAATTTTGAAATTTCTGGACATAATTCGACCCCAGGGTGTCAAAAATGATGTTTAGAAAAAATGTCCAGGTGTGTGTGTGTGTGTGTGTGTGTGTGTATGTTCACTTTACGTTTGGCCCAATATCTCGAGAACCGTTATAGTTAGAAGCTTCTTTTTTTACCAAATAAAAGGTCTCTCAGGGGGACAAATTCTGTCATAGGTTTGAATCCGATCGATCAGTTCCAGATATATTTTTTTTAGATTTTAAAATTTTCAAAAAATCGTTTTTCGGCAAAATTATAAAAAAATAATTAAGAATGTTAAAATATAAGCTTTTTATCCGTTTTATTTTTTAAAAATGCATCGATTGACCTATTTACGAACCCTCTAGCTCCGTTTCGTATGGAGTTATCAAGCTTTTAAAAATGGAAAATTTTAATAATCAATTTTTGCTTCCTCATAAAGGAAGTATTGTTTTACCCTCAAATACTCAATTGCAATATTTTGAAATTTCTTGACATAATTCGACCCCAGGGTGTCAAAAATGATGTTTAGAAAAAATATCCAGGTGTGTGTGTGTGTGTGTGTGTGTATGTTAACTTAACGTTTGGCCCAATATCTCGAGAACCGTTATAGTTAGAAGCATCTTTTTTTACCAAATAATAGGTCTCTCAGGGGGACAAATTCTGCCATATGTTTGAATCCGATCGATCAGTTCCAGATATATTTTTTTTAGATTTTAAAATTTTCAAAAAATCGTTTTTCGGCAAAATTATAAAAAAATAATTAAGAATGTTAAAATGTAAGCTTTTTATCCGTTTTATTTTTTAAAAATGCATCGATTGACCTATTTACGAACCCTCTAGCTCCGTTTCGTATGGAGTTATCAAGCTTTTAAAAATGGAAAATTTTAATAATCAATTTTTGCTTCCTCATAAAGGAAGTATTGTTTTACCCTCAAATACTCAATTGCAATATTTTGAAATTTCTGGACATAATTCGACCCCAGGGTGTCAAAAATGATGTTTAGAAAAAATGTCCAGGTGTGTGTGTGTGTGTGTGTGTCTGTATGTTCACTTTACGTTTGGCCCAATATCTCGAGAACCGTTATAGTTAGAAGCTTCTTTTTTTACCAAATAAAAGGTCTCTCAGGGGGACAAATTCTGTCATAGGTTTGAATCCGATCGATCAGTTCCAGATATATTTTTTTTAGATTTTAAAATTTTCAAAAAATCGTTTTTCGGCAAAATTATAAAAAAATAATTAAGAATGTTAAAATATAAGCTTTTTATCCGTTTTATTTTTGAAAATGCATCGATTGACCTATTTACGAAGCCTCTAGCTCCGTTTCGTATGGAGTTATCAAGCTTTTAAAAATGGAAAATTTTAATAATCAATTTTTGCTTCCTCATAAAGGAAGTATTGTTTTACCCTCAAATACTAAATTGCAATATTTTGAAATTTCTGGACATAATTCGACCCCAGGGTGTCAAAAATGATGTTTAGAAAAAATATCCAGGTGTGTGTGTGTCTGTGTGTGTGTATGTTAACTTTACGTTTGGCCCAATATCTCGAGAACTGTTATAGTTAGAAGCTTCTTTTTTTACCAAATAATAGGTCTCTCAGGGGGACAAATTCTGCCATATGTTTAAATCCGATCGATCAGTTCCAGATATATTTTTTTTAGATTTTAAAATTTTTAAGAAATCGTTTTTCGGCAAAATTATAAAAAAATAATTAAGAATGTTAAAATGTAAGCATTTTATCCGTTTTATTTTTTAAAAATGCATCGATTGACCTATTTACAAACCCTCTAGCTCCGTTTCGTATGAAGTTATCAAGCTTTTAAAAATGGAAAATTTTAATAATCAATTTTTGCTTCCTCATAGAAGAAGTATTGTTTTACCCTCAAATCCTTAATTGCAATTTTTTGACATTTCTCGACATAATTCGACCCCAGGGTGTCAAAAATGATGTTTAGAAAAAATGTCCAGGTGTGTGTGTGTGTGTGTGTGTGTATGTTCACTTTACGTTTGGCCCAATATCTCGAGAACCGTTATAGTTAGAAGCATCTTTTTTTACCAAATAATAGGTCTCTCAGGGGGACAAATTCTGCCATATGTTTGAATCCGATCGATCAGTTCCAGATATATTTTTTTTAGATTTTAAAATTTTCAAAAAATCGTTTTTCGGCAAAATTATAAGAAAATAATTAAGAATGTTAAAATGTAAGCTTTTTATCCGTTTTATTTTTTAAAAATGCATCGATTGACCTATTTACGAACCCTCTAGCTCCGTTTCGTATGGAGTTATCAAGCTTTTAAAAATGGAAAATTTTAATAATCAATTTTTGCTTCCTCATAAAGGAAGTATTGTTTTACCCTCAAATACTCAATTGCAATATTTTGAAATTTCTCGACATAATTCGTCCCCAGGGTGTCAAAAATTATGTTTAGAAAAAATGTCCGTGTGTGTGTGTGTGTGTGTGTATGTTAACTTTACGTTTGGCCCAATATCTCGAGAACTGTTATAGTTAGAAGCTTCTTTTTTTACCAAATAATAGGTCTCTCAGGGGGACAAATTCTGCCATATGTTTGAATCCGATCGATCAGTTCCAGATATATTTTTTTTAGATTTTAAAATTTTCAAAAAATCGTTTTTCGGCAAAATTATAAAAAAATAATTAAGAATGTTAAAATGTAAGCTTTTTATCCGTTTTATTTTTTAAAAATGCATCGATTGACCTATTTACGAACCCTCTAGCTCCGTTTCGTATGAAGTTATCAAGCTTTTAAAAATGGAAAATTTTAATAATCAATTTTTGCTTCCTCATAAAGGAAGTATTGTTTTACCCTCAAATACTCAATTGCAATATTTTGAAATTTCTCGACATAATTCGTCCCCAGGGTGTCAAAAATGATGTTTAGAAAAAATGTCCGTGTGTGTGTGTGTGTGTGTGTGTATGTTAACTTTACGTTTGGCCCAATATCTCGAGAACTGTTATAGTTAGAAGCTTCTTTTTTTACCAAATAATAGGTCTCTCAGGGGGACAAATTCTGCCATATGTTTGAATCCGATCGATCAGTTTCAGATATATTTTTTTTAGATTTTAAAATTTTTAAAAAATCGTTTTTCGGCAAAATTATAAAAAAATAATAAAGAATGTTAAAATGTAAGCTTTTTATCCGTTTTATTTTTTAAAAATGCATCGATTGACCTATTTACAAACCCTCTAGCTCCGTTTCGTATGAAGTTATCAAGCTTTTAAAAATGGAAAATTTTAATAATCAATTTTTGCTTCCTCATAGAAGAAGTATTGTTTTACCCTCAAATCCTTAATTGCAATTTTTTGACATTTCTCGACATAATTCGACCCCAGGGTGTCAAAAATGTTGTTTAGAAAAAATGTCCAGGTGTGTGTTTGTGTGTGTGTGTGTGTATGTTAACTTTACGTTTGGCCCAATATCTCGAGAACCGTTATAGTTAGAAGCATCTTTTTTTACCAAATAATAGGTCTCTCAGGGGGACAAATTTTGCCATATGTTTGAATCCGATCGATCAGTTCCAGATATATTTTTTTTAGATTTTAAAATTTTCAAAAAATCGTTTTTCGGCAAAATTATAAAAAAAAAATTAAGAATGTTAAAATGTAAGCTTTTTATCCGTTTTATTTTTTAAAAATGCATCGATTGACCTATTTACGAACCCTCTAGCTCCGTTTCGTATGGAGTTATCAAGCTTTTAAAAATGAAAAATTTTAATAATCAATTTGTGCTTCCTCATAAAGGAAGTATTGTTTTACCCTCAAATACTCAATTGCAATATTTTGAAATTTCTCGACATAATTCGACCCCAGGGTGTCAAAAATGATGTTTAGAAAAAATATCCAGGTGTGTGTGTGTGTGTGTGTGTGTGTATGTGAACTTTACGTTTGGCCCAATATCTCGAGAACCGTTATAGTTAGAAGCATCTTTTTTTACCAAATAATAGGTCTCTCAGGGGGACAAATTCTGCTATATGTTTGAATCCGATCGATCAGTTCCAGATATATTTTTTTTAGATTTTAAAATTTTCAAAAAATCGTTTTTCGGCAAAATTATAAAAAAATAATAAGGAATGTTCAAATGTAAGCTTTTTATCCGTTTTATTTTTTAAAAATGCATCGATTGACCTATTTACGAACCCTCTAGCTCCGTTTCGTATGGAGTTATCAAGCTTTTAAAAATGGAAAATTTTAATAATCAATTTTTGCTTCCTCATAAAGGAAGTATTGTTTTACCCTTAAATACTCAATTGAAATATTTTGAAATTTCTCGACATAATTCGACCCCAGGGTGTCAATAATGATGTTTAGAAAAAATGTCCGTGTGTGTGTGTGTGTGTGGGTGTATGTTAACTTTACGTTTGGCCCAATATCTCGAGAACCGTTATAGTTAGAAGCATCTTTTTTTACCAAATAATAGGTCTCACAGGGGGACAAATTCTGCCATATGTTTGAATCCGATCGATCAGTTCCAGATATATTTTTTTTAGATTTTAAAATTTTCAAAAAATCGTTTTTCGGCAAAATTATAAGAAAATAATTAAGAATCTTCAAATGTAAGCTTTTTATCCGTTTTATTTTTTAAAAATGCATCGATTGACCTATTTACGAACCCTCTAGCTCCGTTTCGTATGGAGTTATCAAGCTTTTAAAAATGGAAAATTTTAATAATCAATTTTTGCTTCCTCATAAAGGAAGTATTGTTTTACCCTCAAATCCTCAATTGCAATTTTTTGACATTTCTCGACATAATTTGACCCCAGGGTGTCAAAAATGATGTTTACAAAAAATGTCCAGGTGTGTGTGTGTGTGTGTGTGTGTATGTTAACTTTACGTTTGGCCCAATATCTCGAGAACCGTTATAATTAGAAGCATTTTTTTTACCAAATAATAGGTCTCTCAGGGGGACAAATTCTGCCATATGTTTGAATCCAATCGATCAGTTCCAGATATATTTTTTTTAGATTTTAAAATTTTCAAAAAATCGTTTTTCGGCAAAATTATAAAAAAATAATTAAGAATGTTAAAATGTAAGCTTTTTATCCGCTTTATTTTTTAAAAATGCATCGATTGACCTATTTACGAACCCTCTAGCTCCGTTTCGTATGGAGTTATCAAGCTTTTAAAAATGGAAAATTTTAATAATCAATTTTTGCTTCCTCATAAAGGAAGTATTGTTTTACCCTCAAATCCTTAATTGCAATTTTTTGACATTTCTCGACATAATTCGACCCCAGGGTGTCAAAAATGATGTTTAGAAAAAATGTCCAGGTGCGTGTGTGTGTGTGTGTGTGTGTATGTTCACTTTACGTTTGGCCCAATATCTCGAGAACCGTTATAGTTAGAAGCTTCTTTTTTTACCAAATAATAGGTCTCTCAGGGGGACAAATTCTGCCATATGTTTGAATCCGATCGATCAGTTCCAGATATATTTTTTTTAGATTTTAAAATTTTCAAAAAATCGTTTTTCGGCAAAATTATAAAAAAATAATAAAGAATGTTAAAATGTAAGCTTTTTATCTGTTTTATTTTTTAAAAATGCATCGATTGACCTATTTACAAACCCTCTAGCTCCGTTTCGTATGGAGTTATCAAGCTTTTAAAAATGGAAAATTTTAATAATCAATTTTTGCTTCCTCATAAAGGAAGTATTGTTTTACCCTCAAATACTCAATTGCAAAATTTTGAAATTTCTGGACATAATTCGACCCCAGGGTGTCAAAAATGATGTTTAGAAAAAATGTCCAGGTGTGTGTGTGTGTGTGTGTGTGTGTGTGTATGTTCACTTTACGTTTGGCCCAATATCTCGAGAACCGTTATAGTTAGAAGCTTCTTTTTTTACCAAATAAAAGATCTCTCAGGGGGACAAATTCTGTCATAGGTTTGAATCCGATCGATCAGTTCCAGATATATTTTTTTTAGATTTTAAAATTTTCAAAAAATCGTTTTTCGGCAAAATTATAAAAAAATAATTAAGAATGTTAAAATATAAGCTTTTTATCCGTTTTATTTTTTAAAAATGCATCGATTGACCTATTTACGAACCCTCTAGCTCCGTTTCGTATGGAGTTATCAAGCTTTTAAAAATGGAAAATTTTAATAATCAATTTTTGCTTCCTCATAAAGGAAGTATTGTTTTACCCTCAAATACTCAATTGCAATATTTTGAAATTTCTTGACATAATTCGACCCCAGGGTGTCAAAAATGATGTTTAGAAAAAATATCCAGGTGTGTGTGTGTGTGTGTGTGTGTATGTTAACTTAACGTTTGGCCCAATATCTCGAGAACCGTTATAGTTAGAAGCATCTTTTTTTACCAAATAATAGGTCTCTCAGGGGGACAAATTCTGCCATATGTTTGAATCCGATCGATCAGTTCCAGATATATTTTTTTTAGATTTTAAAATTTTCAAAAAATCGTTTTTCGGCAAAATTATAAAAAAATAATTAAGAATGTTAAAATGTAAGCTTTTTATCCGTTTTATTTTTTAAAAATGCATCGATTGACCTATTTACGAACCCTCTAGCTCCGTTTCGTATGGAGTTATCAAGCTTTTAAAAATGGAAAATTTTAATAATCAATTTTTGCTTCCTCATAAAGGAAGTATTGTTTTACCCTCAAATACTCAATTGCAATATTTTGAAATTTCTGGACATAATTCGACCCCAGGGTGTCAAAAATGATGTTTAGAAAAAATGTCCAGGTGTGTGTGTGTGTGTGTGTGTCTGTATGTTCACTTTACGTTTGGCCCAATATCTCGAGAACCGTTATAGTTAGAAGCTTCTTTTTTTACCAAATAAAAGGTCTCTCAGGGGGACAAATTCTGTCATAGGTTTGAATCCGATCGATCAGTTCCAGATATATTTTTTTTAGATTTTAAAATTTTCAAAAAATCGTTTTTCGGCAAAATTATAAAAAAATAATTAAGAATGTTAAAATATAAGCTTTTTATCCGTTTTATTTTTGAAAATGCATCGATTGACCTATTTACGAAGCCTCTAGCTCCGTTTCGTATGGAGTTATCAAGCTTTTAAAAATGGAAAATTTTAATAATCAATTTTTGCTTCCTCATAAAGGAAGTATTGTTTTACCCTCAAATACTAAATTGCAATATTTTGAAATTTCTGGACATAATTCGACCCCAGGGTGTCAAAAATGATGTTTAGAAAAAATATCCAGGTGTGTGTGTGTCTGTGTGTGTGTATGTTAACTTTACGTTTGGCCCAATATCTCGAGAACTGTTATAGTTAGAAGCTTCTTTTTTTACCAAATAATAGGTCTCTCAGGGGGACAAATTCTGCCATATGTTTAAATCCGATCGATCAGTTCCAGATATATTTTTTTTAGATTTTAAAATTTTTAAGAAATCGTTTTTCGGCAAAATTATAAAAAAATAATTAAGAATGTTAAAATGTAAGCATTTTATCCGTTTTATTTTTTAAAAATGCATCGATTGACCTATTTACAAACCCTCTAGCTCCGTTTCGTATGAAGTTATCAAGCTTTTAAAAATGGAAAATTTTAATAATCAATTTTTGCTTCCTCATAGAAGAAGTATTGTTTTACCCTCAAATCCTTAATTGCAATTTTTTGACATTTCTCGACATAATTCGACCCCAGGGTGTCAAAAATGATGTTTAGAAAAAATGTCCAGGTGTGTGTGTGTGTGTGTGTGTGTATGTTCACTTTACGTTTGGCCCAATATCTCGAGAACCGTTATAGTTAGAAGCATCTTTTTTTACCAAATAATAGGTCTCTCAGGGGGACAAATTCTGCCATATGTTTGAATCCGATCGATCAGTTCCAGATATATTTTTTTTAGATTTTAAAATTTTCAAAAAATCGTTTTTCGGCAAAATTATAAGAAAATAATTAAGAATGTTAAAATGTAAGCTTTTTATCCGTTTTATTTTTTAAAAATGCATCGATTGACCTATTTACGAACCCTCTAGCTCCGTTTCGTATGGAGTTATCAAGCTTTTAAAAATGGAAAATTTTAATAATCAATTTTTGCTTCCTCATAAAGGAAGTATTGTTTTACCCTCAAATACTCAATTGCAATATTTTGAAATTTCTCGACATAATTCGTCCCCAGGGTGTCAAAAATTATGTTTAGAAAAAATGTCCGTGTGTGTGTGTGTGTGTGTGTATGTTAACTTTACGTTTGGCCCAATATCTCGAGAACTGTTATAGTTAGAAGCTTCTTTTTTTACCAAATAATAGGTCTCTCAGGGGGACAAATTCTGCCATATGTTTGAATCCGATCGATCAGTTCCAGATATATTTTTTTTAGATTTTAAAATTTTCAAAAAATCGTTTTTCGGCAAAATTATAAAAAAATAATTAAGAATGTTAAAATGTAAGCTTTTTATCCGTTTTATTTTTTAAAAATGCATCGATTGACCTATTTACGAACCCTCTAGCTCCGTTTCGTATGAAGTTATCAAGCTTTTAAAAATGGAAAATTTTAATAATCAATTTTTGCTTCCTCATAAAGGAAGTATTGTTTTACCCTCAAATACTCAATTGCAATATTTTGAAATTTCTCGACATAATTCGTCCCCAGGGTGTCAAAAATGATGTTTAGAAAAAATGTCCGTGTGTGTGTGTGTGTGTGTGTGTATGTTAACTTTACGTTTGGCCCAATATCTCGAGAACTGTTATAGTTAGAAGCTTCTTTTTTTACCAAATAATAGGTCTCTCAGGGGGACAAATTCTGCCATATGTTTGAATCCGATCGATCAGTTTCAGATATATTTTTTTTAGATTTTAAAATTTTTAAAAAATCGTTTTTCGGCAAAATTATAAAAAAATAATAAAGAATGTTAAAATGTAAGCTTTTTATCCGTTTTATTTTTTAAAAATGCATCGATTGACCTATTTACAAACCCTCTAGCTCCGTTTCGTATGAAGTTATCAAGCTTTTAAAAATGGAAAATTTTAATAATCAATTTTTGCTTCCTCATAGAAGAAGTATTGTTTTACCCTCAAATCCTTAATTGCAATTTTTTGACATTTCTCGACATAATTCGACCCCAGGGTGTCAAAAATGTTGTTTAGAAAAAATGTCCAGGTGTGTGTTTGTGTGTGTGTGTGTGTATGTTAACTTTACGTTTGGCCCAATATCTCGAGAACCGTTATAGTTAGAAGCATCTTTTTTTACCAAATAATAGGTCTCTCAGGGGGACAAATTTTGCCATATGTTTGAATCCGATCGATCAGTTCCAGATATATTTTTTTTAGATTTTAAAATTTTCAAAAAATCGTTTTTCGGCAAAATTATAAAAAAAAAATTAAGAATGTTAAAATGTAAGCTTTTTATCCGTTTTATTTTTTAAAAATGCATCGATTGACCTATTTACGAACCCTCTAGCTCCGTTTCGTATGGAGTTATCAAGCTTTTAAAAATGAAAAATTTTAATAATCAATTTGTGCTTCCTCATAAAGGAAGTATTGTTTTACCCTCAAATACTCAATTGCAATATTTTGAAATTTCTCGACATAATTCGACCCCAGGGTGTCAAAAATGATGTTTAGAAAAAATATCCAGGTGTGTGTGTGTGTGTGTGTGTGTATGTGAACTTTACGTTTGGCCCAATATCTCGAGAACCGTTATAGTTAGAAGCATCTTTTTTTACCAAATAATAGGTCTCTCAGGGGGACAAATTCTGCTATATGTTTGAATCCGATCGATCAGTTCCAGATATATTTTTTTTAGATTTTAAAATTTTCAAAAAATCGTTTTTCGGCAAAATTATAAAAAAATAATAAGGAATGTTCAAATGTAAGCTTTTTATCCGTTTTATTTTTTAAAAATGCATCGATTGACCTATTTACGAACCCTCTAGCTCCGTTTCGTATGGAGTTATCAAGCTTTTAAAAATGGAAAATTTTAATAATCAATTTTTGCTTCCTCATAAAGGAAGTATTGTTTTACCCTTAAATACTCAATTGAAATATTTTGAAATTTCTCGACATAATTCGACCCCAGGGTGTCAATAATGATGTTTAGAAAAAATGTCCGTGTGTGTGTGTGTGTGTGGGTGTATGTTAACTTTACGTTTGGCCCAATATCTCGAGAACCGTTATAGTTAGAAGCATCTTTTTTTACCAAATAATAGGTCTCACAGGGGGACAAATTCTGCCATATGTTTGAATCCGATCGATCAGTTCCAGATATATTTTTTTTAGATTTTAAAATTTTCAAAAAATCGTTTTTCGGCAAAATTATAAAAAAATAATTAAGAATGTTAAAATGTAAGCTTTTTATCCGTTTTATTTTTTAAAAATGCATCGATTGACCTATTTACGAACCCTCTAGCTCCGTTTCGTATGAAGTTATCAAGCTTTTAAAAATGGAAAATTTTAATAATCAATTTTTGCTTCCTCATAAAGGAAGTATTGTTTTACCCTCAAATACTCAATTGCAATATTTTGAAATTTCTCGACATAATTCGACCCCAGGGTGTCAAAAATGATGTTTAGAAAAAATATCCAGGTGTGTGTGTGTGTGAGTGTTTGTATGTTAACTTTACGTTTGGCCCAATATCTCGAGAACTGTTATAGTTAGAAGCTTCTTTTTTTACCAAATAATAGGTCTCTCAGGGGGACAAATTCTGCCATATGTTTAAATCCGATCGATCAGTTCCAGATATATTTTTTTTAGATTTTAAAATTTTTAAGAAATCGTTTTTCGGCAAAATTATAAAAAAATAATTAAGAATGTTAAAATGTAAGCATTTTATCCGTTTTATTTTTTAAAAATGCATCGATTGACCTATTTACAAACCCTCTAGCTCCGTTTCGTATGAAGTTATCAAGCTTTTAAAAATGGAAAATTTTAATAATCAATTTTTGCTTCCTCATAGAAGAAGTATTGTTTTACCCTCAAATCCTTAATTGCAATTTTTTGACATTTCTCGACATAATTCGACCCCAGGGTGTCAAAAATGATGTTTAGAAAAAATGTCCAGGTGTGTGTGTGTGTGTGTGTGTGTATGTTCACTTTACGTTTGGCCCAATATCTCGAGAACCGTTATAGTTAGAAGCATCTTTTTTTACCAAATAATAGGTCTCTCAGGGGGACAAATTCTGCCATATGTTTGAATCCGATCGATCAGTTCCAGATATATTTTTTTTAGATTTTAAAATTTTCAAAAAATCGTTTTTCGGCAAAATTATAAAAAAATAATTAAGAATGTTAAAATGTAAGCTTTTTATCCGTTTTATTTTTTAAAAATGCATCGATTGACCTATTTACGAACCCTCTAGCTCCGTTTCGTATGGAGTTATCAAGCTTTTAAAAATGGAAAATTTTAATAATCAATTTTTGCTTCCTCATAAAGGAAGTATTGTTTTACCCTCAAATACTCAATTGCAATATTTTGAAATTTCTCGACATAATTCGTCCCCAGGGTGTCAAAAATTATGTTTAGAAAAAATGTCCGTGTGTGTGTGTGTGTGTGTGTATGTTAACTTTACGTTTGGCCCAATATCTCGAGAACTGTTATAGTTAGAAGCTTCTTTTTTTACCAAATAATAGGTCTCTCAGGGGGACAAATTCTGCCATATGTTTGAATCCGATCGATCAGTTCCAGATATATTTTTTTTAGATTTTAAAATTTTCAAAAAATCGTTTTTCGGCAAAATTATAAAAAAATAATTAAGAATGTTAAAATGTAAGCTTTTTATCCGTTTTATTTTTTAAAAATGCATCGATTGACCTATTTACGAACCCTCTAGCTCCGTTTCGTATGAAGTTATCAAGCTTTTAAAAATGGAAAATTTTAATAATCAATTTTTGCTTCCTCATAAAGGAAGTATTGTTTTACCCTCAAATACTCAATTGCAATATTTTGAAATTTCTCGACATAATTCGTCCCCAGGGTGTCAAAAATGATGTTTAGAAAAAATGTCCGTGTGTGTGTGTGTGTGTGTATGTTAACTTTACGTTTGGCCCAATATCTCGAGAACTGTTATAGTTAGAAGCTTCTTTTTTTACCAAATAATAGGTCTCTCAGGGGGACAAATTCTGCCATATGTTTGAATCCGATCGATCAGTTCCAGATATATTTTTTTTAGATTTTAAAATTTTTAAAAAATCGTTTTTCGGCAAAATTATAAAAAAATAATAAAGAATGTTAAAATGTAAGCTTTTTATCTGTTTTATTTTTTAAAAATGCATCGATTGACCTATTTACAAACCCTCTAGCTCCGTTTCGTATGAAGTTATCAAGCTTTTAAAAATGGAAAATTTTAATAATCAATTTTTGCTTCCTCATAGAAGAAGTATTGTTTTACCCTCAAATCCTTAATTGCAATTTTTTGACATTTCTCGACATAATTCGACCCCAGGGTGTCAAAAATGTTGTTTAGAAAAAATGTCCAGGTGTGTGTTTGTGTGTGTGTGTGTGTATGTTAACTTTACGTTTGGCCCAATATCTCGAGAACCGTTATAGTTAGAAGCATCTTTTTTTACCAAATAATAGGTCTCTCAGGGGGACAAATTTTGCCATATGTTTGAATCCGATCGATCAGTTCCAGATATATTTTTTTTAGATTTTAAAATTTTCAAAAAATCGTTTTTCGGCAAAATTATAAAAAAAAAAATTTAGAATGTTAAAATGTAAGCTTTTTATCCGTTTTATTTTTTAAAAATGCATCGATTGACCTATTTACGAACCCTCTAGCTCCGTTTCGTATGGAGTTATCAAGCTTTTAAAAATGAAAAATTTTAATAATCAATTTGTGCTTCCTCATAAAGGAAGTATTGTTTTACCCTCAAATACTCAATTGCAATATTTTGAAATTTCTCGACATAATTCGACCCCAGGGTGTCAAAAATGATGTTTAGAAAAAATATCCAGGTGTGTGTGTGTGTGTGTGTGTGTATGTGAACTTTACGTTTGGCCCAATATCTCGAGAACCGTTATAGTTAGAAGCATCTTTTTTTACCAAATAATAGGTCTCTCAGGGGGACAAATTCTGCTATATGTTTGAATCCGATCGATCAGTTCCAGATATATTTTTTTTAGATTTTAAAATTTTCAAAAAATCGTTTTTCGGCAAAATTATAAAAAAATAATAAGGAATGTTCAAATGTAAGCTTTTTATCCGTTTTATTTTTTAAAAATGCATCGATTGACCTATTTACGAACCCTCTAGCTCCGTTTCGTATGGAGTTATCAAGCTTTTAAAAATGGAAAATTTTAATAATCAATTTTTGCTTCCTCATAAAGGAAGTATTGTTTTACCCTTAAATACTCAATTGAAATATTTTGAAATTTCTCGACATAATTCGACCCCAGGGTGTCAATAATGATGTTTAGAAAAAATGTCCGTGTGTGTGTGTGTGTGTGGGTGTATGTTAACTTTACGTTTGGCCCAATATCTCGAGAACCGTTATAGTTAGAAGCATCTTTTTTTACCAAATAATAGGTCTCACAGGGGGACAAATTCTGCCATATGTTTGAATCCGATCGATCAGTTCCAGATATATTTTTTTTAGATTTTAAAATTTTCAAAAAATCGTTTTTCGGCAAAATTATAAAAAAATAATTAAGAATGTTAAAATGTAAGCTTTTTATCCGCTTTATTTTTTAAAAATGCATCGATTGACCTATTTACAAACCCTCTAGCTCCGTTTCGTATGAAGTTATCAAGCTTTTAAAAATGGAAAATTTTAATAATCAATTTTTGCTTCCTCATAGAAGAAGTATTGTTTTACCCTCAAATCCTTAATTGCAATTTTTTGACATTTCTCGACATAATTCGACCCCAGGGTGTCAAAAATGATGTTTAGAAAAAATGTCCAGGTGTGTGTGTGTGTGTGTGTGTGTATGTTCACTTTACGTTTGGCCCAATATCTCGAGAACCGTTATAGTTAGAAGCATCTTTTTTTACCAAATAATAGGTCTCTCAGGGGGACAAATTCTGCCATATGTTTGAATCCGATCGATCAGTTCCAGATATATTTTTTTTAGATTTTAAAATTTTCAAAAAATCGTTTTTCGGCAAAATTATAAAAAAATAATTAAGAATGTTAAAATGTAAGCTTTTTATCCGTTTTATTTTTTAAAAATGCATCGATTGACCTATTTACGAACCCTCTAGCTCCGTTTCGTATGGAGTTATCAAGCTTTTAAAAATGGAAAATTTTAATAATCAATTTTTGCTTCCTCATAAAGGAAGTATTGTTTTACCCTCAAATACTCAATTGCAATATTTTGAAATTTCTCGACATAATTCGTCCCCAGGGTGTCAAAAATTATGTTTAGAAAAAATGTCCGTGTGTGTGTGTGTGTGTGTGTATGTTAACTTTACGTTTGGCCCAATATCTCGAGAACTGTTATAGTTAGAAGCTTCTTTTTTTACCAAATAATAGGTCTCTCAGGGGGACAAATTCTGCCATATGTTTGAATCCGATCGATCAGTTCCAGATATATTTTTTTTAGATTTTAAAATTTTCAAAAAATCGTTTTTCGGCAAAATTATAAAAAAATAATTAAGAATGTTAAAATGTAAGCTTTTTATCCGTTTTATTTTTTAAAAATGCATCGATTGACCTATTTACGAACCCTCTAGCTCCGTTTCGTATGAAGTTATCAAGCTTTTAAAAATGGAAAATTTTAATAATCAATTTTTGCTTCCTCATAAAGGAAGTATTGTTTTACCCTCAAATACTCAATTGCAATATTTTGAAATTTCTCGACATAATTCGTCCCCAGGGTGTCAAAAATGATGTTTAGAAAAAATGTCCGTGTGTGTGTGTGTGTGTGTGTGTATGTTAACTTTACGTTTGGCCCAATATCTCGAGAACTGTTATAGTTAGAAGCTTCTTTTTTTACCAAATAATAGGTCTCTCAGGGGGACAAATTCTGCCATATGTTTGAATCCGATCGATCAGTTCCAGATATATTTTTTTTAGATTTTAAAATTTTCAAAAAATCGTTTTTCGGCAAAATTATAAAAAAATAATAAAGAATGTTAAAATGTAAGCTTTTTATCTGTTTTATTTTTTAAAAATGCATCGATTGACCTATTTACAAACCCTCTAGCTCCGTTTCGTATGAAGTTATCAAGCTTTTAAAAATGGAAAATTTTAATAATCAATTTTTGCTTCCTCATAGAAGAAGTATTGTTTTACCCTCAAATCCTTAATTGCAATTTTTTGACATTTCTCGACATAATTCGACCCCAGGGTGTCAAAAATGTTGTTTAGAAAAAATGTCCAGGTGTGTGTTTGTGTGTGTGTGTGTGTATGTTAACTTTACGTTTGGCCCAATATCTCGAGAACCGTTATAGTTAGAAGCATCTTTTTTTACCAAATAATAGGTCTCTCAGGGGGACAAATTTTGCCATATGTTTGAATCCGATCGATCAGTTCCAGATATATTTTTTTTAGATTTTAAAATTTTCAAAAAATCGTTTTTCGGCAAAATTATAAAAAAAAAAATTAAGAATGTTAAAATGTAAGCTTTTTATCCGTTTTATTTTTTAAAAATGCATCGATTGACCTATTTACGAACCCTCTAGCTCCGTTTCGTATGGAGTTATCAAGCTTTAAAAATGAAAAATTTTAATAATCAATTTGTGCTTCCTCATAAAGGAAGTATTGTTTTACCCTCAAATACTCAATTGCAATATTTTGAAATTTCTCGACATAATTCGACCCCAGGGTGTCAAAAATGATGTTTAGAAAAAATATCCAGGTGTGTGTGTGTGTGTGTGTGTGTATGTGAACTTTACGTTTGGCCCAATATCTCGAGAACCGTTATAGTTAGAAGCATCTTTTTTTACCAAATAATAGGTCTCTCAGGGGGACAAATTCTGCTATATGTTTGAATCCGATCGATCAGTTCCAGATATATTTTTTTTAGATTTTAAAATTTTCAAAAAATCGTTTTTCGGCAAAATTATAAAAAAATAATAAGGAATGTTCAAATGTAAGCTTTTTATCCGTTTTATTTTTTAAAAATGCATCGATTGACCTATTTACGAACCCTCTAGCTCCGTTTCGTATGGAGTTATCAAGCTTTTAAAAATGGAAAATTTTAATAATCAATTTTTGCTTCCTCATAAAGGAAGTATTGTTTTACCCTTAAATACTCAATTGAAATATTTTGAAATTTCTCGACATAATTCGACCCCAGGGTGTCAATAATGATGTTTAGAAAAAATGTCCGTGTGTGTGTGTGTGTGTGGGTGTATGTTAACTTTACGTTTGGCCCAATATCTCGAGAACCGTTATAGTTAGAAGCATCTTTTTTTACCAAATAATAGGTCTCACAGGGGGACAAATTCTGCCATATGTTTGAATCCGATCGATCAGTTCCAGATATATTTTTTTTAGATTTTAAAATTTTCAAAAAATCGTTTTTCGGCAAAATTATAAAAAAATAATTAAGAATGTTAAAATGTAAGCTTTTTATCCGCTTTATTTTTTAAAAATGCATCGATTGACCTATTTACGAACCCTCTAGCTCCGTTTCGTATGAAGTTATCAAGCTTTTAAAAATGGAAAATTTTAATAATCAATTTTTGCTTCCTCATAAAGGAAGTATTGTTTTACCCTCAAATACTCAATTGCAATATTTTGAAATTTCTCGACATAATTCGACCCCAGGGTGTCAAAAATGATGTTTAGAAAAAATATCCAGGTGTGTGTGTGTGTGAGTGTTTGTATGTTAACTTTACGTTTGGCCCAATATCTCGAGAACTGTTATAGTTAGAAGCTTCTTTTTTTACCAAATAATAGGTCTCTCAGGGGGACAAATTCTGTCATATGTTTGAATCCGATCGATCAGTTCCAGATATATTTTTTTTAGATTTTAAAATTTTCAAAAAATCGTTTTTCGGCAAAATTATAAAAAAATAATTAAGAATGTTAAAATATAAGCTTTTTATCCGTTTTATTTTTTAAAAATGCATCGATTGACCTATTTACAAACCCTCTAGCTCCGTTTCGTATGAAGTTATCAAGCTTTTAAAAATGGAAAATTTTAATAATCAATTTTTGCTTCCTCATAGAAGAAGTATTGTTTTACCCTCAAATCCTTAATTGCAATTTTTTGACATTTCTCGACATAATTCGACCCCAGGGTGTCAAAAATGATGTTTAGAAAAAATGTCCAGGTGTGTGTGTGTGTGTGTGTGTGTATGTTCACTTTACGTTTGGCCCAATATCTCGAGAACCGTTATAGTTAGAAGCATCTTTTTTTACCAAATAATAGGTCTCTCAGGGGGACAAATTCTGCCATATGTTTAAATCCGATCGATCAGTTCCAGATATATTTTTTTTAGATTTTAAAATTTTCAAAAAATCGTTTTTCGGCAAAATTATAAAAAAATAATTAAGAATGTTAAAATGTAAGCTTTTTATCCGTTTTATTTTTTAAAAATGCATCGATTGACCTATTTACGAACCCTCTAGCTCCGTTTCGTATGGAGTTATCAAGCTTTTAAAAATGGAAAATTTTAATAATCAATTTTTGCTTCCTCATAAAGGAAGTATTGTTTTACCCTCAAATACTCAATTGCAATATTTTGAAATTTCTCGACATAATTCGTCCCCAGGGTGTCAAAAATTATGTTTAGAAAAAATGTCCGTGTGTGTGTGTGTGTGTGTGTATGTTAACTTTACGTTTGGCCCAATATCTCGAGAACTGTTATAGTTAGAAGCTTCTTTTTTTACCAAATAATAGGTCTCTCAGGGGGACAAATTCTGCCATATGTTTGAATCCGATCGATCAGTTCCAGATATATTTTTTTTAGATTTTAAAATTTTCAAAAAATCGTTTTTCGGCAAAATTATAAAAAAATAATTAAGAATGTTAAAATGTAAGCTTTTTATCCGTTTTATTTTTTAAAAATGCATCGATTGACCTATTTACGAACCCTCTAGCTCCGTTTCGTATGAAGTTATCAAGCTTTTAAAAATGGAAAATTTTAATAATCAATTTTTGCTTCCTCATAAAGGAAGTATTGTTTTACCCTCAAATACTCAATTGCAATATTTTGAAATTTCTCGACATAATTCGTCCCCAGGGTGTCAAAAATGATGTTTAGAAAAAATGTCCGTGTGTGTGTGTGTGTGTGTATGTTAACTTTACGTTTGGCCCAATATCTCGAGAACTGTTATAGTTAGAAGCTTCTTTTTTTACCAAATAATAGGTCTCTCAGGGGGACAAATTCTGCCATATGTTTGAATCCGATCGATCAGTTCCAGATATATTTTTTTTAGATTTTAAAATTTTTAAAAAATCGTTTTTCGGCAAAATTATAAAAAAATAATAAAGAATGTTAAAATGTAAGCTTTTTATCTGTTTTATTTTTTTTTAAATGCATCGATTGACCTATTTACAAACCCTCTAGCTCCGTTTCGTATGAAGTTATCAAGCTTTTAAAAATGGAAAATTTTAATAATCAATTTTTGCTTCCTCATAGAAGAAGTATTGTTTTACCCTCAAATCCTTAATTGCAATTTTTTGACATTTCTCGACATAATTCGACCCCAGGGTGTCAAAAATGTTGTTTAGAAAAAATGTCCAGGTGTGTGTTTGTGTGTGTGTGTGTGTATGTTAACTTTACGTTTGGCCCAATATCTCGAGAACCGTTATAGTTAGAAGCATCTTTTTTTACCAAATAATAGGTCTCTCAGGGGGACAAATTTTGCCATATGTTTGAATCCGATCGATCAGTTCCAGATATATTTTTTTTAGATTTTAAAATTTTCAAAAAATCGTTTTTCGGCAAAATTATAAAAAAAAAAATTAAGAATGTTAAAATGTAAGCTTTTTATCCGTTTTATTTTTTAAAAATGCATCGATTGACCTATTTACGAACCCTCTAGCTCCGTTTCGTATGGAGTTATCAAGCTTTTAAAAATGAAAAATTTTAATAATCAATTTGTGCTTCCTCATAAAGGAAGTATTGTTTTACCCTCAAATACTCAATTGCAATATTTTGAAATTTCTCGACATAATTCGACCCCAGGGTGTCAAAAATGATGTTTAGAAAAAATATCCAGGTGTGTGTGTGTGTGAGTGTTTGTATGTTAACTTTACGTTTGGCCCAATATCTCGAGAACTGTTATAGTTAGAAGCTTCTTTTTTTACCAAATAAAAGGTCTCTCAGGGGGACAAATTCTGCCATATGTTTGAATCCGATCGATCAGTTCCAGATATATTTTTTTTAGATTTTAAAATTTTCAAAAAATCGTTTTTCGGCAAAATTATAAAAAAATAATTAAGAATGTTAAAATGTAAGCTTTTTATCCGTTTTATTTTTTAAAAATGCATCGATTGACCTATTTACGAACCCTCTAGCTCCGTTTCGTATGAAGTTATCAAGCTTTTAGAAATGGAAAATTTTAATAATCAATTTTTGCTTCCTCATAGAAGAAGTATTGTTTTACCCTCAAATCCTTAATTGCAATTTTTTGACATTTCTCGACATAATTCGACCCCAGGGTGTCAAAAATGATGTTTAGAAAAAATGTCCAGGTGTGTGTGTGTGTGTCTGTGTGTGTGTGTATGTTAACTTTACGTTTGGCCCAATATCTCGAGAACTGTTATAGTTAGAAGCTTCTTTTTTTACCAAATAATAGGTCTCTCAGGGGGACAAATTCTGCCATATGTTTGAATCCGATCGATCAGTTCCAGATATATTTTTTTTAGATTTTAAAATTTTCAAAAAATCGTTTTTCGGCAAAATTATAAAAAAATAATTAAGAATGTTAAAATGTAAGCTTTTTATCCGTTTTATTTTTTAAAAATGCATCGATTGACCTATTTACGAACCCTCTAGCTCCGTTTCGTATGGAGTTATCAAGCTTTTAAAAATGGAAAATTTTAATAATCAATTTTTGCTTCCTCATAGAAGAAGTATTGTTTTACCCTCAAATCCTTAATTGCAATTTTTTGACATTTCTCGACATAATTCGACCCCAGGGTGTCAAAAATGATGTTTAGAAAAAATGTCCAGGTGTGTGTGTGTCTTAGTCATTTTAGTTCTCTCCTTTTATAAGAAAACTGTTTAGTATAGGAGTTTTAAGGATATTTACGCTTATTTTTAGAAATAGAAAAATTTATTTTGTCGAAAATTTTTTTTATGCCATATGAATCCTTTAATGTTGAGCCGCGCAGGGTCATCGTTCATATTTTCTTACTGTCTATTATTAATTTATTTACCGTTGTGTTACAAATTAGCTTTAAGCTTATTTTATATATTTACAGTAAAACCCACGTATAACGGACCCGCATATATCGGATTCCCGCCTACATCAGATATTTTTGCTGGTCCCTTGAATTTATATATCATGCATTTTTACCCGGATAAATCGGATTCCTGCTTAGATCGGAAAATTTTCTCTGCTTCTTGAAATCCGATATACGTGAGTTTTACTGTACTTAGAAAAATTATCCCCAGGGTAGTTTAGGACCATATTTTTTCACACTTTTCCAATTTTATATTTAATATTGTCATCTGTGTTGAAATTTCTTTAGTTTATAGTTTTTATACTTATTGATCAGATTGTTTCCTTGGTTACAAATGTGAAAGGTTTTTTTGTAATGGCGGATAAGTTTGTAGCAAAAAAATCTAGGAACAATTGAATTTTTTTTTTTTTTTTTTTTTTTTTTTTTTTACAAAACAAGTTTAGGAGAGGAAAAAATGCATTTACGCACTTGTTCGTGTGGGACTCGACCACATGCTGTGGTAATACCTCACTAAAACAACCTCTCCCATTCTTGCCTTACGTATTCTTATCCGCTCTTGCTCCTTTCGTCCTGAAAGGTAAGCAATAGCGCGATTCCTTTGCTCGAGGTGTTTTCAGTTCACTGTGCTGTAGGTGTTCCTGTCCGTTGCCGCTGTTGTTCTTACGCGGTGGCCAGGAACGCTATTGGATGCTTTTTTAGAGCTACCTTCGTGATGTTATATTATGAAGAACAGTGCTGCCTGACCAGATGAAGAGAGCTCAGCAGAACTGCCTTCTGCATTCGACCTGCCAATGCGTCAGCTTGACGCTCGCAGGTTGGAACTCTTTGAAGCTGGCTAACAAATGAAGCTCTCATCCCCCCTAGACAGCCGAGAATAAGGACAACTAAATGGACTTTATAGCCTCTGTGTATTCTCCTCAATTCGAACAGCAGGTCTTGATACTTTTGCCGTTTCTCATCCTCCTTCTGAGCGATATTGCCCTCGGCAGGAGCCGAAAACTCAATCACGCAGATGATCTTACCTTTATGATCCTGGAGTACTATATCAGGCTTAGTAGCACTGATACGATGAGTGGTAGAAAACGAAAAATTCCAGTAGATTCTGCAATTCTCATTCTCCACAACAGCCTCCTGATCCTCTTGGGCGTACGGCAAGACAGGTTCCTTATCTACACCATATTGGTGTCGAAGATGGTAATACAATACCTTAAGTCCAGCATTGTGTCTTTCAATATACCTGGAACATGCATACATCGGACACGCACTTAGAATGTGAGTAAGTGTTTCTGGATGTTTTATTATTATTATTATTATTATTATTATTATTATAATGCTTATAATAGTTATTGTATTTTAAACTGATTGGTACTTAGCCAATGTCATTGGAAATTTTTGTTTTCTTTTAATGGAAGTATTGCTTCCTTATAGAGGGAGTATTTTTTTTTTTCTTATAGTTTATCCGACTCGTATTTTTTTCAATTTTTTTTAAATGCATATTTTGTGTTTTTGTTAATTTTTCCATGTTTTTTTCCAATTGAAATTTATTAAAACTTTTTAGTACATTTAAGTGCATTTAATATATATTAAAAAATTGGAGAATTGATGTTTAAAAAAAAAGTTAAAATATAAATATTGCTTCCTTATAGATGAAGTAATACTTTTTGTTTTTGAATATTTTAATAATTTTTTACTTTTTTATATTATATTTGAAATTGTAAGTTTTAATTAATATATTTTTATCAAATTTTACGTAAATCAATAAACCGTTTGCTCACTTAATAGCGTAGTCTTGTAAAAAATATTTTGTTTACAACTTATATTAACATAATAACATAAAAATATTACAAGAAAGTACTTTTTATCCATTTTGTCTAATAATTTATTTTTTTTAGACCATTTTGTTATCCAGTTTTGAAAAAGAGAGATTTATTATTTCTCTATGAGGAAGCAATGTGTTCAAAAAATGAACACAAATGAAAAAAATAATCTACGAAAGTAAATACCCGACGTAGAACTTTGCAGCGGTTTTTTCTTTAAAATATTTATAAAATGTAACAAAT
Organism: Ganaspis brasiliensis; assembly: GCA_037103525.1. Lineage (NCBI taxonomy): Eukaryota > Metazoa > Arthropoda > Insecta > Hymenoptera > Figitidae > Ganaspis > Ganaspis brasiliensis. The sequence continues at coordinate 931,982 of JAZKLR010000550.1, forward strand.
TTTGATCTGAAAGTTTTCAATTTTTAATACTTTAAAAAACCATTTTCCAGGGGTACCGGGGGGGGGAGAGGGTTACAAATATTTAACATACTGTCAGAAAATCTTCCACATAATTAGTGTTTAAAAAAGTTTTGTAAAAATTTACTTATTTATTGAGACTAAAGAGTTTTAAAGTTCTCTCAATATTCATAAAATTGTACGTGGTAATCTTCTATTATATTAATGTTGTGCCGAAAAAACTTCGTTCATCGTCGTACACACTTCAAAGTTCACCTACTTTTTTCAATAGTCCACATTCACTAATGTTCATTTTACCATGTTATTACAGTTTGTAACAATGCGCACTGGCACTATTCGTGTCAAGCATGTTAAACTGAACATTTTTTCATATACAACATATTGTTGCACATGCGCAGTAGTGCACCACAGCTGTGTAAACGTGCGCACTACAAAACAAACATTTCACATGCGCAGTTGTTTTGTATTGCTGTCACACATGCGCAATGATGCACAGTGATAGTCACACATGTGCTCTAATTAAATTAAAAAATTACGCATGCGGAGTGCTGTACTTTACCAGATAAGTACATTTTCAGTGCATATAGTATACTTTTTTTAATAAGTGCGCAGTAGAAATCCGTTTTATTATTGCGCATGCGTAACACTGTAGCATTGTAAGTGCACTTCCGCGAAAGTACTATTATGTAAAATATCGGTTAAAATTGGTTTTTTCCATTATTATTGTCATTAAAAACCTATAATAGAAAAGAATATTGAAATTCAATCTTAATATTGAAATTTAATAAATTTAATAAAAAAATATACATTATTGAATATAAAAACTAATAAAAACTTTAAAAATGTATTTAATTTTATTAATTTTATTCTTTTTTTCTTTAAAATATTTATAAAATGTAACAAATTTTGATCTGAAATTTTTCAATTTTTAATACTTTAAAAAACCATTTTCCAGGGGTACCGGGAGGGGGGGAGAGGGTTACAAATATTTAACATACTGTCAGAAAATCTTCCACATAATTAGTGTTTAAAAAAGTTTTGTAAAAATTTACTTATTTATTGAGACTAAAGAGTTTTAAAGTTCTCTCAATATTCATAAAATTGTACGTGGTAATCTTCTATTATATTAATGTTGTACCGAGAAAACTTCGTTCATCGTCGTACACACTTTAAAGTTCACCTACTTTTTCCAATAGTCAACTTACAATAATGTTCATTTTACCATGTTATTATAGTTTGTAACAATGCGCACTGGCACTATTCGTGTCAAGCATGTTAAACTAAACATTTTTTCATATACAACATATTGTTGCACATGCGCAGTAGTGCACCACAGCTGTCTAAACGTGCGCACTACAAAACATACATTTCACATGCGCAGTTGTTTTGTATTGCTGTTACACATGCGCAATGATGCACAGTGATAGTCACACATATGCTCTAATTAAATTAAAATATTACGCATGCGGAGTGCTGTACTTTACCAGATAAGTACATTTTCAGTACATATAGTATACTTTTTTAAATAAGTGCGCAGTAGAAATCCGTTTATTATTGCACATGCGTAACACTGTAGCATTGTAAGTGCACTTCCGCGAAAGTACTATTATGTAAAATATTGGTTAAAATTGGTTTTTTCCATTATTATTGTAATTAATAACCAATAATAGAAAAGAATATTCAAATTCAATCTTAATATTGAAATTTTACCAAAAAAAAAATTTTTTCTTCTAAACAGCTACAATATTGTATAGTTTCAGATTATTTTTTTGTAAAAAAGGTTTATGTTTATGTTTAAATTACTTTAAAAGTTAAAAAATAAAAAAAAATTTAAAAAAAAATTTTTTTGGCTTTAAAATTTAAAATTATATAAAAAAGCTTAGTCTATTTAATTGGAGATTTTTAATCTTATAGAAATCATTAAGTTTATACTTAAATTTTTTTAAAAATAAAAAAAATTATTTTAATTTATAATTATTTAAATTATTATTCAAATAATCTCTGACTCATATAATTGAAAAAAATTAGAGCGGTACGGAACCCTTCGACTTGGTACGAGTGTAACTCTTACTTGCCCGATATTTTTTCTTTAAAATATTTATAAAATGTAACAAATTTTAATCTGAAAGTTTTCAATTTTTCATACTTTAAAAAACCATTTTCCAGGGGAACCGGGGGGGGGGGGGGGTTACAAATATTTAACATACTGTCAGAAAATCTTCCACATAATTAGTGTTTAAAAAAGTTTTGTAAAAATTTACTTATTTATTGAGAATAAAGAGTTTTAAAGTTCTCTCAATATTCATAAAATTGTACGTGGTAATCTTCTTCTATTATATTAATGCGATACCGAGAAAACTTCTTCATCGTCGTACACACTTCAAAGTTTTTGGTCATGCGCAGTTGTTTTGTTTTGCTGTTACACATGCGCAATGATGCACAGTGATTGTCACACATGTGCTCTAATTAAATTCAAAAATTACGCATGCGCAGTGCTGTACTTTACCAGATAAGTACATTTTCAGTACATATTATATACTTTTTTTAATAAGTGCGCAGTAAAAATTCGTTTTATTATTGCGCATGCGTAACACTGTAGCATTGTAAGTGCACTTCCGCGAAAGTACTATTATGTAAAATATCGGTTAAAATTGGTTTTTTCCATTATTATTGTAATTATTAACCTATAATAGAAAAGAATATTCAAATTCAATCTTAATATTGAAATTTAGGAAATTTAATAAAAAAATATACATTATTGAATATAAAAACTAATAAAAACTTTAAAAATGTATATAATTTTATTAATCTTATTATTTTTTTCTTTCAAATATTTATAAAATGTACACTGTTAAAAAAAAGAAACGCACTTTACACCAAAAAGTGCGAAGAAAATGCAATGCATCCTTAAAAGTGTTGATTTTTTGTAAGTTACACTTTTAAATTGCAACGCCAGTGTTACGGTGCGAAGTTGGTATGACACATGAGACATCAACACTGATTGATGCGAGTGCCACTCGCGATTACACATAACCTAGAATCACATTCATAAAAACACAAATTCTAAACTATCAATACACATTTTTACTCAAAACTCATACACTCAAGTTAATATTTAAAATTGTCAAGAGCACAAATGATATTACACACAGCTAAACAACAAAGCCACAAACGTTTTAATGGTTATGCTCAACAGAATTGACAACGCAAACATAACATATGACCATATGACATACCAATTTTTTGTAAAAGAGAATATATTTTTAAAATTCTATTCTATGTGGCACTTAAAGATCCTAAGTATTTTTTAAATTCTTCAACATATGTTCAAATAAAAACAAAATTTAAGAAAAAATTAACAAAAATATATTTATAATTTATGGAAACAAAAACGGTTTTAAGACTAGAGGCAACATATCAATTTTTGTAAAGCACAATATTTACTTGAAATTCTATTCAACATGGCACATAAAGTTGCTAAATATTTTTCAAATATTCTTTAAGATATTCTAATTTTCTAAATTTAAAACTCTATTTAATGATATTCTTATAAAGTATGGAAACAAAATCAGGTTTTAAAATAAAGACAAAATATAAATTTTTGTAAAACCGAATACTCTTTCCAAATTCTATTCTATGTGGCAAATAAATTTCTGAAATATTGTTTTAAATTCTTTAAGATATTTGTATTCAAACCTGTATTTAAAAAAAAATAAGAAGATATTTTTATCATTTATGGGAACACAATCAGGTTTTAGACTACAGACCAAATAAAAATTTTTGTAGAATTGAATATTTTTTAAACATTCTATGGCAAATAAATTTTCCAAATATTATTTTAGAATCTTTAAGAAAATCCAAATTCAGAAAAAGAAAAAAAAATAGCTGATATTTTTATTATTTATGAGAGGAAAATCAGGTTTTAGACCGGAAAGCAAATGTCAATTTTTGTAGAATCGAATATTTTGTACACGTTCTATGGCAAATAAATTTCCTAAATATTATTTTAGAACCTTTAAGAAAATCCAAATTTAGAATTGAATTTAAAAAAAAATCGCTAATATTTTTATTATTTATGAGAAGAAAATCAGGTTTTAGACCAGAGACCAAATGTGAATTTTTGTAGAATCGAATATTTTGTACACATTCTATGACAAATGAATTTCCCAAATATTATTTAATAATCTTTAAGAAAATCCAAATTCAGAATTGAATTTAAAAAAAATAGATGACATTTTTATAATTTATGAGAACAAAATCAGGTTTTAAACCAGAGACCAAATATCAATTTTTGTTGAATAAAATATTTTTTACACATTCTATGGAAAAGAAATTTCCTAAATATTATTTTATAATCTTTAAGAAAATCCAAATTCAGAATTGAATTTAAAAAAAATAGATGACATTTTTATAATTTATGAGAACAAAATCAGGTTTTAAACCAGAGACCAAATATCAATTTTTGTTGAATCGAATATTTTTTACACATTCTATGGTAAATAAATTTCCCAAATATAATTTTAAAATCTTTAAGAAAATCGGAATTCAGAAAAAAAAGAAAATAGCTGATATTTTTATTATTTACGAGAAGAAAATCAGGTTTTAGACTGGAGAGCAAATGTCAATTTTTGTAGAATCTAATATTTTTTATCGATTCTATGGCTAATAAATTTACCAAATATTATTTTAGAATCTTTAAAAAATCCAACTTTAGAATTGTATTTAAAAAAAATATATATGATATTTTTATAATTTATGGGAACAAAATCAGGTTGTATACTAGAGGCCAAATATCAATTTTTGTATGACTGAATATCTTTTCTAATTTCTATTCTATGTGTCATATAAATTTCCCAAATTTTAATTGTTATTTTATAAGATATTTATAAGTGATAATATGGCTGCCGGCTAGTACGCACGTGTCTTGTCTGCTCTCGACTTTTTGATTGTTTTTGGCGGTCTTTTGTCTGTTTTTTATCTGCAACTTTGTGTCGTGCACCTTTATTAGTGGGCCAATAATGGTTTTTAATATTGACTTTTCACGGATTTTATGCAGTTGTGTACCTAAAAGTGAATTTTTATTTTTGATGACTCTCTGTGCTTTTGTCTGTACAATATGGCTCCTAAAATTCAGAAATCACAGGAGGAAGTTATTTGTGCGGTTTGTAAGAACGCTGTGGTTAATGAGGTTACTCTTTGCTCTGGATTTGAAACTCCCTATCATCGTGGGTGTACTTCTAGGCTGGCAGTATTAGACAATGGTGCATTTTCGAGATGCTGTAAGGTGAGATCTAAATCTCCTAATATTTCTGTTCTGCCATCTGGGAGTTCTACTCCTGCATCTTTGTCACCTTCTTCTTCATTATCGTCTGAGGATATTGGAAATATTATAAAAGCCTTGCAGCCTCACTTGAAGAATGTTTCCGATGCAGTTGAGGGCTTGAGAAGTGATATTGGAACAATTAAATCTGATATCAAAACATTGACCTCTGATGTTTTGAAAACAAGGGATCGTGTTATTGACGCTGAAACAAGACTTGACGATGTCAACAGGAGACTCGTCGTTTTAGAAGGTACGATTTCCAATTTAAATATAGTACCGGATTCTATTGCCGATAATTGTTTAGTTGAAATTAATAACAGGAACTCGCGTAAATCTAATTTTTTGTTTCCACGTTTTTCTATATTTTTTTATTTTAGAATATTTAAAATGTAATTTATATTCCATATTTTTACAACATCACATGTCTTTTGTTCATAGAAAACTACTGCGCATGCGTAACTTCCATAGAAACCTATTGCGCATTAGTATATATCTAGCTCCGTTTCGTATGAAGTTATCAAGCTTTTAGAAATGGAAAATTTTAATAATCAATTTTTGCTTCCTCATAGAAGAAGTATTGTTTTACCCTCAAATCCTTAATTGCAATTTTTTGACATTTCTCGACATAATTCGACCCCAGGGTGTCAAAAATGATGTTTAGAAAAAATGTCCAGGTGTGTGTGTGTGTGTCTGTGTGTGTGTGTATGTTAACTTTACGTTTGGCCCAATATCTCGAGAACTGTTATAGTTAGAAGCTTCTTTTTTTACCAAATAAAAGGTCTCTCAGGGGGACAAATTCTGCCATATGTTTGAATCCGATCGATCAGTTCCAGATATATTTTTTTTAGATTTTAAAATTTTCAAAAAATCGTTTTTCGGCAAAATTATAAAAAAATAATTAAGAATGTTAAAATATAAGCTTTTTATCCGTTTTATTTTTTAAAAATGCATCGATTGACCTATTTACGAACCCTCTAGCTCCGTTTCGTATGGAGTTATCAAGCTTTTAAAAATGGAAAATTTTAATAATCAATTTTTGCTTCCTCATAGAAGAAGTATTGTTTTACCCTCAAATCCTTAATTGCAATTTTTTGACATTTCTCGACATAATTCGACCCCAGGGTGTCAAAAATGATGTTTAGAAAAAATGTCCAGGTGTGTGTGTGTCTTAGTCATTTTAGTTCTCTCCTTTTATAAGAAAACTGTTTAGTATAGGAGTTTTAAGGATATTTACGCTTATTTTTAGAAATAGAAAAATTTATTTTGTCGAAAATTTTTTTTATGCCATATGAATCCTTTAATGTTGAGCCGCGCAGGGTCATCGTTCATATTTTCTTACTGTCTATTATTAATTTATTTACCGTTGTGTTACAAATTAGCTTTAAGCTTATTTTATATATTTACAGTAAAACCCACGTATAACGGACCCGCATATATCGGATTCCCGCCTACATCAGATATTTTTGCTGGTCCCTTGAATTTATATATCATGCATTTTTACCCGGATAAATCGGATTCCTGCTTAGATCGGAAAATTTTCTCTGCTTCTTGAAATCCGATATACGTGAGTTTTACTGTACTTAGAAAAATTATCCCCAGGGTAGTTTAGGACCATATTTTTTCACACTTTTCCAATTTTATATTTAATATTGTCATCTGTGTTGAAATTTCTTTAGTTTATAGTTTTTATACTTATTGATCAGATTGTTTCCTTGGTTACAAATGTGAAAGGTTTTTTTGTAATGGCGGATAAGTTTGTAGCAAAAAAATCTAGGAACAATTGAATTTTTTTTTTTTTTTTTTTTTTTTTTTTTTACAAAACAAGTTTAGGAGAGGAAAAAATGCATTTACGCACTTGTTCGTGTGGGACTCGACCACATGCTGTGGTAATACCTCACTAAAACAACCTCTCCCATTCTTGCCTTACGTATTCTTATCCGCTCTTGCTCCTTTCGTCCTGAAAGGTAAGCAATAGCGCGATTCCTTTGCTCGAGGTGTTTTCAGTTCACTGTGCTGTAGGTGTTCCTGTCCGTTGCCGCTGTTGTTCTTACGCGGTGGCCAGGAACGCTATTGGATGCTTTTTTAGAGCTACCTTCGTGATGTTATATTATGAAGAACAGTGCTGCCTGACCAGATGAAGAGAGCTCAGCAGAACTGCCTTCTGCATTCGACCTGCCAATGCGTCAGCTTGACGCTCGCAGGTTGGAACTCTTTGAAGCTGGCTAACAAATGAAGCTCTCATCCCCCCTAGACAGCCGAGAATAAGGACAACTAAATGGACTTTATAGCCTCTGTGTATTCTCCTCAATTCGAACAGCAGGTCTTGATACTTTTGCCGTTTCTCATCCTCCTTCTGAGCGATATTGCCCTCGGCAGGAGCCGAAAACTCAATCACGCAGATGATCTTACCTTTATGATCCTGGAGTACTATATCAGGCTTAGTAGCACTGATACGATGAGTGGTAGAAAACGAAAAATTCCAGTAGATTCTGCAATTCTCATTCTCCACAACAGCCTCCTGATCCTCTTGGGCGTACGGCAAGACAGGTTCCTTATCTACACCATATTGGTGTCGAAGATGGTAATACAATACCTTAAGTCCAGCATTGTGTCTTTCAATATACCTGGAACATGCATACATCGGACACGCACTTAGAATGTGAGTAAGTGTTTCTGGATGTTTTATTATTATTATTATTATTATTATTATTATTATAATGCTTATAATAGTTATTGTATTTTAAACTGATTGGTACTTAGCCAATGTCATTGGAAATTTTTGTTTTCTTTTAATGGAAGTATTGCTTCCTTATAGAGGGAGTATTTTTTTTTTTCTTATAGTTTATCCGACTCGTATTTTTTTCAATTTTTTTTAAATGCATATTTTGTGTTTTTGTTAATTTTTCCATGTTTTTTTCCAATTGAAATTTATTAAAACTTTTTAGTACATTTAAGTGCATTTAATATATATTAAAAAATTGGAGAATTGATGTTTAAAAAAAAAGTTAAAATATAAATATTGCTTCCTTATAGATGAAGTAATACTTTTTGTTTTTGAATATTTTAATAATTTTTTACTTTTTTATATTATATTTGAAATTGTAAGTTTTAATTAATATATTTTTATCAAATTTTACGTAAATCAATAAACCGTTTGCTCACTTAATAGCGTAGTCTTGTAAAAAATATTTTGTTTACAACTTATATTAACATAATAACATAAAAATATTACAAGAAAGTACTTTTTATCCATTTTGTCTAATAATTTATTTTTTTTAGACCATTTTGTTATCCAGTTTTGAAAAAGAGAGATTTATTATTTCTCTATGAGGAAGCAATGTGTTCAAAAAATGAACACAAATGAAAAAAATAATCTACGAAAGTAAATACCCGACGTAGAACTTTGCAGCGGTTTTTTCTTTAAAATATTTATAAAATGTAACAAATTTTGATCTGAAAGTTTTCAATTTTTAATACTTTAAAAAACCATTTTCCAGGGGTACCGGGGGGGGGAGAGGGTTACAAATATTTAACATACTGTCAGAAAATCTTCCACATAATTAGTGTTTAAAAAAGTTTTGTAAAAATTTACTTATTTATTGAGACTAAAGAGTTTTAAAGTTCTCTCAATATTCATAAAATTGTACGTGGTAATCTTCTATTATATTAATGTTGTGCCGAAAAAACTTCGTTCATCGTCGTACACACTTCAAAGTTCACCTACTTTTTTCAATAGTCCACATTCACTAATGTTCATTTTACCATGTTATTACAGTTTGTAACAATGCGCACTGGCACTATTCGTGTCAAGCATGTTAAACTGAACATTTTTTCATATACAACATATTGTTGCACATGCGCAGTAGTGCACCACAGCTGTGTAAACGTGCGCACTACAAAACAAACATTTCACATGCGCAGTTGTTTTGTATTGCTGTTACACATGCGCAATGATGCACAGTGATAGTCACACATGTGCTCTAATTAAATTAAAAAATTACGCATGCGGAGTGCTGTACTTTACCAGATAAGTACATTTTCAGTGCATATAGTATACTTTTTTTAATAAGTGCGCAGTAGAAATCCGTTTTATTATTGCGCATGCGTAACACTGTAGCATTGTAAGTGCACTTCCGCGAAAGTACTATTATGTAAAATATCGGTTAAAATTGGTTTTTTCCATTATTATTGTCATTAAAAACCTATAATAGAAAAGAATATTGAAATTCAATCTTAATATTGAAATTTAATAAATTTAATAAAAAAATATACATTATTGAATATAAAAACTAATAAAAACTTTAAAAATGTATTTAATTTTATTAATTTTATTCTTTTTTTCTTTAAAATATTTATAAAATGTAACAAATTTTGATCTGAAATTTTTCAATTTTTAATACTTTAAAAAACCATTTTCCAGGGGTACCGGGAGGGGGGGAGAGGGTTACAAATATTTAACATACTGTCAGAAAATCTTCCACATAATTAGTGTTTAAAAAAGTTTTGTAAAAATTTACTTATTTATTGAGACTAAAGAGTTTTAAAGTTCTCTCAATATTCATAAAATTGTACGTGGTAATCTTCTATTATATTAATGTTGTACCGAGAAAACTTCGTTCATCGTCGTACACACTTTAAAGTTCACCTACTTTTTCCAATAGTCAACTTACAATAATGTTTATTTTACCATGTTATTATAGTTTGTAACAATGCGCACTGGCACTATTCGTGTCAAGCATGTTAAACTAAACATTTTTTCATATACAACATATTGTTGCACATGCGCAGTAGTGCACCACAGCTGTCTAAACGTGCGCACTACAAAACATACATTTCACATGCGCAGTTGTTTTGTATTGCTGTTACACATGCGCAATGATGCACAGTGATAGTCACACATATGCTCTAATTAAATTAAAATATTACGCATGCGGAGTGCTGTACTTTACCAGATAAGTACATTTTCAGTACATATAGTATACTTTTTTAAATAAGTGCGCAGTAGAAATCCGTTTATTATTGCACATGCGTAACACTGTAGCATTGTAAGTGCACTTCCGCGAAAGTACTATTATGTAAAATATTGGTTAAAATTGGTTTTTTCCATTATTATTGTAATTAATAACCAATAATAGAAAAGAATATTCAAATTCAATCTTAATATTGAAATTTTACCAAAAAAAAAATTTTTTCTTCTAAACAGCTACAATATTGTATAGTTTCAGATTATTTTTTTGTAAAAAAGGTTTATGTTTATGTTTAAATTACTTTAAAAGTTAAAAAATAAAAAAAAATTTAAAAAAAAATTTTTTTGGCTTTAAAATTTAAAATTATATAAAAAAGCTTAGTCTATTTAATTGGAGATTTTTAATCTTATAGAAATCATTAAGTTTATACTTAAATTTTTTTAAAAATAAAAAAAATTATTTTAATTTATAATTATTTAAATTATTATTCAAATAATCTCTGACTCATATAATTGAAAAAAATTAGAGCGGTACGGAACCCTTCGACTTGGTACGAGTGTAACTCTTACTTGCCCGATATTTTTTCTTTAAAATATTTATAAAATGTAACAAATTTTAATCTGAAAGTTTTCAATTTTTCATACTTTAAAAAACCATTTTCCAGGGGAACCGGGGGGGGGGGGGGTTACAAATATTTAACATACTGTCAGAAAATCTTCCACATAATTAGTGTTTAAAAAAGTTTTGTAAAAATTTACTTATTTATTGAGAATAAAGAGTTTTAAAGTTCTCTCAATATTCATAAAATTGTACGTGGTAATCTTCTTCTATTATATTAATGCGATACCGAGAAAACTTCTTCATCGTCGTACACACTTCAAAGTTTTTGGTCATGCGCAGTTGTTTTGTTTTGCTGTTACACATGCGCAATGATGCACAGTGATTGTCACACATGTGCTCTAATTAAATTCAAAAATTACGCATGCGCAGTGCTGTACTTTACCAGATAAGTACATTTTCAGTACATATTATATACTTTTTTTAATAAGTGCGCAGTAAAAATTCGTTTTATTATTGCGCATGCGTAACACTGTAGCATTGTAAGTGCACTTCCGCGAAAGTACTATTATGTAAAATATCGGTTAAAATTGGTTTTTTCCATTATTATTGTAATTATTAACCTATAATAGAAAAGAATATTCAAATTCAATCTTAATATTGAAATTTAGGAAATTTAATAAAAAAATATACATTATTGAATATAAAAACTAATAAAAACTTTAAAAATGTATATAATTTTATTAATCTTATTATTTTTTTCTTTCAAATATTTATAAAATGTACACTGTTAAAAAAAAGAAACGCACTTTACACCAAAAAGTGCGAAGAAAATGCAATGCATCCTTAAAAGTGTTGATTTTTTGTAAGTTACACTTTTAAATTGCAACGCCAGTGTTACGGTGCGAAGTTGGTATGACACATGAGACATCAACACTGATTGATGCGAGTGCCACTCGCGATTACACATAACCTAGAATCACATTCATAAAAACACAAATTCTAAACTATCAATACACATTTTTACTCAAAACTCATACACTCAAGTTAATATTTAAAATTGTCAAGAGCACAAATGATATTACACACAGCTAAACAACAAAGCCACAAACGTTTTAATGGTTATGCTCAACAGAATTGACAACGCAAACATAACATATGACCATATGACATACCAATTTTTTGTAAAAGAGAATATATTTTTAAAATTCTATTCTATGTGGCACTTAAAGATCCTAAGTATTTTTTAAATTCTTCAACATATGTTCAAATAAAAACAAAATTTAAGAAAAAATTAACAAAAATATATTTATAATTTATGGAAACAAAAACGGTTTTAAGACTAGAGGCAACATATCAATTTTTGTAAAGCACAATATTTACTTGAAATTCTATTCAACATGGCACATAAAGTTGCTAAATATTTTTCAAATATTCTTTAAGATATTCTAATTTTCTAAATTTAAAACTCTATTTAATGATATTCTTATAAAGTATGGAAACAAAATCAGGTTTTAAAATAAAGACAAAATATAAATTTTTGTAAAACCGAATACTCTTTCCAAATTCTATTCTATGTGGCAAATAAATTTCTGAAATATTGTTTTAAATTCTTTAAGATATTTGTATTCAAACCTGTATTTAAAAAAAAATAAGAAGATATTTTTATCATTTATGGGAACACAATCAGGTTTTAGACTACAGACCAAATAAAAATTTTTGTAGAATTGAATATTTTTTAAACATTCTATGGCAAATAAATTTTCCAAATATTATTTTAGAATCTTTAAGAAAATCCAAATTCAGAAAAAGAAAAAAAAATAGCTGATATTTTTATTATTTATGAGAGGAAAATCAGGTTTTAGACCGGAAAGCAAATGTCAATTTTTGTAGAATCGAATATTTTGTACACGTTCTATGGCAAATAAATTTCCTAAATATTATTTTAGAACCTTTAAGAAAATCCAAATTTAGAATTGAATTTAAAAAAAAATCGCTAATATTTTTATTATTTATGAGAAGAAAATCAGGTTTTAGACCAGAGACCAAATGTGAATTTTTGTAGAATCGAATATTTTGTACACATTCTATGACAAATGAATTTCCCAAATATTATTTAATAATCTTTAAGAAAATCCAAATTCAGAATTGAATTTAAAAAAAATAGATGACATTTTTATAATTTATGAGAACAAAATCAGGTTTTAAACCAGAGACCAAATATCAATTTTTGTTGAATCGAATATTTTTTACACATTCTATGGTAAATAAATTTCCCAAATATAATTTTAAAATCTTTAAGAAAATCGGAATTCAGAAAAAAAAGAAAATAGCTGATATTTTTATTATTTACGAGAAGAAAATCAGGTTTTAGACTGGAGAGCAAATGTCAATTTTTGTAGAATCTAATATTTTTTACCGATTCTATGGCTAATAAATTTACCAAATATTATTTTAGAATCTTTAAAAAATCCAAATTTAGAATTGTATTCAAAAAAAATATATATGATATTTTTATAATTTATGGGAACAAAATCAGGTTGTATACTAGAGGCCAAATATCAATTTTTGTATGACTGAATATCTTTTCTAATTTCTATTCTATGTGTCATATAAATTTCCCAAATTTTAATTGTTATTTTATAAGATATTTATAAGTGATAATATGGCTGCCGGCTAGTACGCACGTGTCTTGTCTGCTCTCGACTTTTTGATTGTTTTTGGCGGTCTTTTGTCTGTTTTTTATCTGCAACTTTGTGTCGTGCACCTTTATTAGTGGGCCAATAATGGTTTTTAATATTGACTTTTCACGGATTTTATGCAGTTGTGTACCTAAAAGTGAATTTTTATTTTTGATGACTCTCTGTGCTTTTGTCTGTACAATATGGCTCCTAAAATTCAGAAATCACAGGAGGAAGTTATTTGTGCGGTTTGTAAGAACGCTGTGGTTAATGAGGTTACTCTTTGCTCTGGATTTGAAACTCCCTATCATCGTGGGTGTACTTCTAGGCTGGCAGTATTAGACAATGGTGCATTTTCGAGATGCTGTAAGGTGAGATCTAAATCTCCTAATATTTCTGTTCTGCCATCTGGGAGTTCTACTCCTGCATCTTTGTCACCTTCTTCTTCATTATCGTCTGAGGATATTGGAAATATTATAAAAGCCTTGCAGCCTCACTTGAAGAATGTTTCCGATGCAGTTGAGGGCTTGAGAAGTGATATTGGAACAATTAAATCTGATATCAAAACATTGACCTCTGATGTTTTGAAAACAAGGGATCGTGTTATTGACGCTGAAACAAGACTTGACGATGTCAACAGGAGACTCGTCGTTTTAGAAGGTACGATTTCCAATTTAAATATAGTACCGGATTCTATTGCCGATAATTGTTTAGTTGAAATTAATAACAGGAACTCGCGTAAATCTAATTTGATTCTATTTGGCCTGCCTGAGCCATCTGTACCTGTTCCACCTGTTCCTGATAATAATATTTTTAGTATGAACAGTGACGTGCTAGTTGTCAGAAATATTTTTTTTGACTTTACTGAACCCGGCCTTGTTGATAATTTGAAGACTGCTAGACTTGGTGTTTCTGTTCAGAACCGGAAGGGCCCTCGTCCCCTGAAGATTGTATTTCGGTCTGCAGACGATGCAAGGTCAGTTTACCAATCGTTTTTGACTGCCAAGAGAAACAACCTCCATTCTGCGTGTCTGAAAAATCTTTGGATCAAGTGGCATTTGACTGCCCTTCAACTTCGGAAACTTCATCAACTGAGAACGGAATTGAAGTTGCGGATATCAAATGGAGAAACAAATCTTACGATTTTATACCGACATGGGAACCCTTCCATAATCAAGAAACGTTCTCTCCCTCCAGGCACGATGATCTCATAAGCACCTGTCAATTCGGACAACAAGAATTTGGCGCCAGCAGAGAAGGTTTGAATATCCAGCACGTGCAGCAAGTGTCAAGTGGTAATGAGGTGGGAGGTCCTTTTTCATCTCATTCTTTTTCTCCTTCTACTTCCAGCAGTCGTGCGTCATCATCTGTTCCTAATGATATATGTATATTAGGGTGGTCCTTAAAATGGAAAGTTGCGAATTTGAAAGGTCTCACCCCCTGATTTTGTTACTTATCGAAAAATAAGAGATACGTATTTTTTTATTTTTTTTTATTTTAATATTTGATGGTGCCTCATCGACCTTGAAATTTCCCATGCATTTTGCATGGGGAAAAAACTTTTTTTCGTAGATTTGCAATAAAATCATGAAAAATCAACATTTTTTAACCGGATTACTCTATTTCTCTTGGGAAATGTTCAAACAATGACATCCAATAATTTATTTAAGAATTTTTTATTATTAACTATTTTTTACAGGGTCGTGAAAAAACCCCATAAATTGCAAAATTATGGAAAAATCGTTAAAAAATATTTATTACTATTATTTCTGGTATTTATTGCTAAAATTTTTATTTACAACTAAAACAAATATTATTAATAATATTTTCAGGTAATTCGCAATTTGTTTAAACAATTTGTTGTTGTTATTGTTAAATTATTTTTAAATACATGTAGAAAAGTATGGTTTTTTGTATTATTTTACAATTGACTTTGACATTAATCATACAAAATAATGATTAATTGTTAAAAATTATAAAAATAATTGTTTAAACAATTTATTGTTGCTATTTGAAAAATAATCTTTAAATATATCTACGGAGTTGCAGTTTTTTCTTAATTTTGCACGTAGTTGTGCTGTAAGGGACTGTAAAAAAGAATTAAATATGAAACATAATTTTCAACAATTGTTTAAACAATTAATTGTTGCTATTTGGAAGTTTGTCTTTGAATGTATTTACAAACTTGCAGTTTTTCCTTAATTTTTTAAGTAGTCCTACTGTAAGGAACTGTTAACGAGTATTAAATATAAAACATAATTTCAACAATTGTTTAAACAAATTATTGTTGCTATTTGGAAATTTATCTTTAAATACATCCACAATCTGGCAGGTTTTCCTTTATTTTTCAAGTAGCCCTGCGTATATTTGACTCGGGGTGATCCATATATTTTAGAAAGTTTGAAAAACATTAAGTTTATAGAATTATTATAAATAAGATTAACTATGAAATATAATGTTAATAATCATTTGAAGATTTTATTTGGTTTACAAATTTACTAGTGTTGATGTTTGTTAAGAGCTATTAAGTGTCTTATAATGTTATAAGACATACGCGTGTTTTTTCGCGCTATGACAAGTTTATACGCGTTACGCATGTATGACCGCGTCTGTACAATGGTTCATATATTTTGCAAAGTTTGAAAAAGATTAAGATTATAGAGTGATTATAAATAAGACTAACTATCAAATATAATTTTAATATTCAGTTGAAGATATATTTGGTTTACAAATTTACTAGTTTTGATGTTTGTCAAGAGATATTAAGTGTTTTATAATGTTATAAGAAATAAGCGCGTTTTTTCGCGCTATGACAAGTTTATACGCGTTACGCATGTATGACCGCGTCTCTACAATGGTGCATATATTTTACAAAGTTTGAAAAAGATTAAGATTATAGAGTGATTATTAATTAAAACTTACTATCAAATATAATTTTAATAATTATTTAAAGATTTAACTTCGTTTAATAATTTACCACTTTTGAAGTTGTATAATATACACCATTACACAAAGACACTTAACATTTTTAGCCAACTTCAAAAGTTGTAAATTATTAAACGATGTTAAATCTTTAAATAATTATTAAAATTATATTTGATAGTTAGTTTTAATTAATAATCACTCTATAATCTTAATCTTTTTCAAACTTTGTAAAATATATGCACCATTGTAGAGACGCGGTCATACATGCGTAACGCGTATAAACTTGTCATAGCTCAAAAAAACGCGCTTATTTCTTATAACATTATAAAACACTTAATATCTCTTGACAAACATCAAAACTAATAAATTTGTAAACCAAATAAAATCTTCAACTGAATATTAAAATTATATTTGATAGTTAGTCTTATTTATAATCACTCTATAATCTTAATCTTTTTCAAACTTTGCAAAATATATGAACCATTGTACAGACGCGGTCATACATGCGTAACGCGTATAAACTTGTCATAGCGCGAAAAAACACGCGTATATCTTATAACATTATAAGACACTTAATAGCTCTTAACAAACATCAACACTAGTAAATTTGTAAACCAAATAAAATCTTCAAATGATTATTAACATTATATTTCATAGTTAATCTTATTTATAATAATTCTATAAACTTAATGTTTTTCAAACTTTCTAAAATATATGGATCACCCCGAGTCAAATATACGCAGGGCTATTTGAAAAATAAAGGAAAACCTGACAGATTGTGGATGTATTTAAAGCAAATTTCCAAATAGCAACAATAATTTGTTTAAACAATTGTTAAAATTATGTTTTATATTTAATACTCGTTAACAGTTCCTTACAGTAGGACTACTTAAAAAATTAAGGAAAAACTGCAAGTTTGTAAATACATTCAAAGACAAACTTCCAAATAGCAACAATTAATTGTTTAAACAATTGTTGAAAATTATGTTTCATATTTAATTCTTTTTTACAGTCCCTTACAGCACAACTACTTGCAAAATTAAGAAAAAACTGCCACTCCGTAGATATATTTAAAGATTATTTTTCAAATAGCAACAATAAATTGTTTAAACAATTATTTTTATAATTTTTAACAATTAATCATTATTTTGTATGATTAATGTCAAAGTCAATTGTAAAATAATACAAAAAACCATACTTTTCTACATGTATTTAAAAATAATTTAACAATAACAACAACAAATTGTTTAAACAAATTGCGAATTACCTGAAAATATTATTAATAATATTTGTTTTAGTTGTAAATAAAAATTTTAGCAATAAATACCAGAAATAATAGTAATAAATATTTTTTAACGATTTTTCCATAATTTTGCAATTTATGGGGTTTTTTCACGACCCTGTAAAAAATAGTTAATAATAAAAAATTCTTAAATAAATTATTGGATGTCATTGTTTGAACATTTCCCAAGAGAAATAGAGTAATCCGGTTAAAAAATGTTGATTTTTCATGATTTTATTGCAAATCTACGAAAAAAAGTTTTTTCCCCATGCAAAATGCATGGGAAATTTCAAGGTCGATGAGGCACCATCAAATATTAAAATAAAAAAAAATAAAAAAATACGTATCTCTTATTTTTCGATAAGTAACAAAATCAGGGGGTGAGACCTTTCAAATTCGCAACTTTCCATTTTAAGGACCACCCTAATGTATATATTACCAAAACATTAGGGGCGTACGAACTAAACTCGAATCCCTGCGTCAATCTCTCCCGTTGATTTTCTATGATATCATAATTTTTTCTGAGACCTGGTTGTCTCCTAATTTTAATACTTTGGAATTGGGTTTTGATAATTATTCTGTTTATCGATGTGACAGGAATCCGCGTACAAGTGATAATCTTAGAGGCGGTGGAGTTTTAATAGCAGTTAAATCCGATTATCAATCTACACCTGTTATAACTAATATCCATTCTATCGAACATATTTTTGTGAAATGCATAATTCAGTCTGACACTTACATTTTTGGTTCTTTTTATATTCCTCCTAATAGCCCTTTAAGTGTTTATATTAATACCTGTCACATCATTGAGGATGTTCATAATTCCTTTTCAAAAGCGACTTTTTGTATATGTGGAGATTTTAACTTACCGTTTGTTGTTTGGAATTTTAACCGTGACGAAGGTCCTTCTTGTGTTCCTGGACCGGGATCCTCGAGTTTACAATCTGAAATTTCATCTAGGATATCTGACACTATTGATTTTTTAAATTTTGTTCAATTAAATGATTGTTTAAATTCTTGCGGTAAACTCCTGGATCTTATTTTTTATAGTAATGTTAATTATTGTTTTTGTCCTGCAACTGACAGCATTTTATCTGTTGATCCTTTTCATCCACCTTTGTTATTACATGTTTATATTAATTCTGTTTTTGACAATCGTGGCAATAGTAGACAAATATGTTATAAATATGATTTTAGAAATGCTGATTACGCTGGAATAAATAGTTTTATTAATAATATGGAGTGGGAATTAATTCTGGACTCTGATACTATTGATGAAGATGTTGAGAAATTTTATATGTATGTTAATCGTGCTATAGATCATTTTGTACCTCTCAAAGAACTACGTGATTCTGATTTCCCCCCCTGGGTTAATCACAATCTTAAACAGTGTATTTTCTTGAAGAAATCCGCTCACGCTCAGTTTAAACATTCAAAAAACTTGTCTGACTATCAACGTTTTTCATTCCTTCGCAATAAATGTAAAAAACTTTCGCGAAAGTGTTATTGTGCATATTTAATAAGGACTGAAATCTCAATCTCTGCTAATCCTAAATTTTTTTGGAATTTTGTTAATTCTATGCGTAATGACGTTAGGATTCCGAATGAAATGTTTTTGGGCGATCACATGGTCTCTTGTAATAAAGATATCGCTGACCTCTTTTCTACCTACTTTGAATCTGTTTTCAGTGACTCTCCAGGGAATTCTGTATCATTTGATGATTCATGCATACTTAATTCCCAAGTTGGAACTTTTTTTATTGATAGAGAAACCATTTTTAATAAATTATTAACCTTAGATTCTAAAAAGGGTGCTGGTCCAGACAGTATTCCACCTTTGTTTTTTAAGTCTTGTTGTATCGCCTTTGTAACGCCTCTTCATATTCTTTTCAATAAGTCTTTATCACTAAGTGTATTTCCCTTTGAATGGAAGAAAGGTCTTATTATCCCCATTTTTAAGAGCGGTGACAAGAGAGATGTTTCTAATTACAGACCTATAACAATTCTGAGTACTCTATCTAAAGTATTTGAAAGTATTATTTTTGATTATTTTTACTCCATTTCCTCTAATCTCATTATTCCAGAGCAGCATGGCTTTTTGAAGGGTAAGTCTGTCGTAACTAACCTTGCTGAATTTTCTGACTTCGTTTCAGAATGTGTGGAGGAGGGTGACCAGGTGGATGTAATTTATACTGATTTTAAAAAGGCCTTTGATAAGGTTGATCATGGTGTTTTGGTTTCGAAGCTGAGTGATCTGGGCTTACCTCATGACTTATGTAATTGGGTTACCAGTTATGTTATGTTAATGATATCTCAGGGGAATTTAAAATTAGCAAATTTGTTTTATATGCAGATGATTTCAAATTTTATAAAGTTATTAAATGTTTACAAGATCAGCTAGATCTTCAAGCTGATTTTGATAACGTGATTCGATGGTCTGCTAACATTAATCTTCACCTTAACACTAATAAATGTTACATTTTGTCTTTTTCAAAAAATAGTAAAAATATTAAAAGTTTTGGCTACAACATTGATGGAGTTGAAATCACGAGGGTACGAATGATGCGTGATCTGGGAGTTCTATTTTGCTCTACTTTTAGCTTTAATGATCATGTCTCTGAGGTAGTGAGTAAAGCCTCGAGATCGCTTGGCTTTGTAATAAGAAATGCCTATCATTTCCATAATTTAGCAACACTTAAAACTCTTTATTTTTCGTTGGTAAGGTCTCAGCTTGAATTTGCGTCGGTAATCTGGTCGCCTTCCTATAGTGTTCATATTATTAAAGTTGAACGTGTTCAGAATAAATTCCTTCGTTTTGCCGCAAATCAGCTGGGGATAACGTATGATAGACTTAACCATGATTACTCAGAACTTAGGTCTGTGTTTGGTGTCCCTTTAATTTCATCTCGTTTTCTATTCAATGACTTCTTGTTTTTGTTTAAATTGATTAATGGAATTATTAATAGTCCAATTTTATTGAATAGAATCAATAACCTATTGTATTCTAATTCTTTTTCAATGTCCTTAAGAAATCCACCATTGTTTAGATTACCTTTATTTAGAACTAAACTTGGTGAATTTTCTATTTTGTCAAGAGTATGCAGGGAGGCTAATCGGTTTCATGAATCAATTAATTTTTTTGAGGGGACTGTGGGCAGATTCAAGACTCAGGTGAAAGAGGTCATTAAAAATAACGACTTAAATGCCTAGCTCCATTTGTTGTTGCAAATAAGATTCATAGTTCCCGTTCGTTTTATGTATAGATTATATTTTATCTTCAAAGTACAGTGTACGAAAGGGCTATTACGAGCCCGTTTATGTAAATAAATAAATAAATAAATATTTAATTTTTAATACTGTATTTAAAAAAAATTATATGATATTTCTATAATTTATGGAATTTAAAAGCAGGTTTTAGAATAGAGACAAAATATTAATTTTGGTCAAACCGAATATTTTTTTCGAATTCTATTCTATGTGGCACATAAATTTCCTAAATATTATTTTAGATTCTTTAAGATATTTTAAATTCAGAAATGTATTATATAAATTATAAAAATATCATTTAATTTTTTTAAATACAATTCTAAATTTAAAATATCTTTAAGAATCTAAAAAAATAATTGGGAAATTTATGACACATAGATTAAAATTTGGAAAAAATATTCTGTTTTACAAAAATTGATATTTTGTGTCTATTCTAAAACTTGTTCTTGTTTCGATAAAATTTAAAAATATAATCTAATTTTTTTTAATACAGTTCTTATTTTAACACAGCCTAAGGAATTGCAAAACATATTTAGCAAATTTATATACCACATAGAATAGAATTTGGAAAAAGTATTCGGTTTTACAAAAATTGATATTGTGTCTCTATTCTAAAACCTGTTTTTGTTTTAATAAATTATAGAAATATCATCCAA
Source organism: Ganaspis brasiliensis (assembly GCA_037103525.1). Lineage (NCBI taxonomy): Eukaryota > Metazoa > Arthropoda > Insecta > Hymenoptera > Figitidae > Ganaspis > Ganaspis brasiliensis. The sequence continues at coordinate 953,659 of JAZKLR010000550.1, forward strand.
TTTTTTTTAAATACAGTTTTGAGTTTGGAATATCTTAAAAAAACTAAAACAATATTTTGGATATTTATTTGCCACATAGAATACATTTTGTAAAAAACATTCGATTCTACAACAATTGATATTTTTCTCTATTATAAAACCTGTTCCTGTTTTTTTTAATTATAAAAATAAATTCCAATTGTTTTTAAATACAATTCTGAATTTAAAATATCTTAAAGAAGCTGAAATAATATTCGGGAAATTTATATGCCACATAGAATAGACTAGAGAATTGAATAAATTGATATGACATTATTTTCAATACTTTGTTTAGGTTATGTCGTCGAGTAATCTTTTTTTGTTTTTATTTACTTCTGTGTTTTATTGTTTTTTACTTTATATATTAAGTTACATTAGGTATATTATGTTTTTGATAAACTGGATTTATCATATTTAAATATTTAGTAATCATTTAGTTTACTAGCAATGGGCTGTTTCAATTTTGAAAGTGGGAAAAACATGTAGCGCGTTCGCGCATCGGAAACTTCTAGTCATGTCATATATATAGTTGTCTGCTAGTGGATTCAATGAAAACGAAAATTAGAAGAAAACGTAAAAATGGCTATTCTCAGATGTTGACAAAGGGGGCGAAGAGAGGGACATATAGACAAAGAAACTGACAATCGCACTTTTTGGTGCGATTTGATAGTCCGTTTACACCGCTTGGTTGTAAATCCCAATTTGTTTTAAGTTTACACTCGGCCGGTGTAGTGCACGGCCAAAATCGTACCGATTTCTTAACACCGGTGTAAAGTTGTAAGCGCATATACCATTTTTTTAACAGTGTAACAAATTTTGATCTGAAAGTTTTCAATTTTTCATCCTTAAAAAAACCATTTTCCAGGGGTACCGGGGGGGGGGGGGGTTACAAATATTTAACATACTGTCAGAAAATCTTCCACATAATTGGTGTTTAAAAAAGTTTTGTAAAAATTTACTTATTTATTGAGAATAAAGAGTTTTAAAGTTCTCTCAATATTCATAAAATTTTACGTGGTAATCTTCTATTATATTAATGTTGTACCGAGAAAACTTCGTTCATCGTCGTACACACTTCAAAGTTCACCTACTTTTTCCAATAGTCAACTTACAATAATGTTCATTTTACCATGTTATTATAGTTTGTAACAATGCGCACTGGCACTATTCGTGTCAAGCATGTTAAACTGAACATTTTTTCATATACAACATATTGTTGCACATGCGCAGTAGTGCACCCCAGCTGTGTAAACGTGCGCACTACAAAACAAACATTTCACATGCGCAGTTGTTTTGTATTGCTGTTACACATGCGCAATGATGCACTGTGATAGTCACACATGTGCTCTAATTAAATTCAAAAATTACGCATGCGCAGTTTTTTTTTTTTTTAAGTCCAACGAAAATTAAAATTTTGTTTTTTTCCATGTGCTAAATGCTTTTTGTGCAATTTACTCTTTTAAATTATATGTTTTACGCAATATATTGAACTTTTTTGTTTCCACGTTTTTCTATATTTTTTTATTTTAGAATATTTAAAATGTAATTTATATTCCATATTTTTACAACATCACATGTCTTTTGTTCATAGAAAACTACTGCGCATGCGTAACTTCCATAGAAACCTATTGCGCATTAGTATATACTTTACGCAATGTGTATAACTTTTTTGTTAACTTGTTTCTCTATTTGCTTTGACAATTAAATTTTTTTACAGTATTTTTTCTTTGTTATTGTAACAACTGCTTATGTGTATTGTTTATTGGAAAGTACTGCGCATGCGTAACTACCTTTTGGAGCTTTTGCGCATGTATACGTATAGGTGATCAACGATGTGTCTATTAAAGTAAAAAGTTTTTCTAATAATTTCTATTACAATAATAAATATTTTTACATACAAGATTATGAAATTAGTTAAAATATTTTTAAGTTTTCCAGTCTGTGAGAAACTTGATTAAATTTGTTTAATTTAGTTTAAAATATTTAACATTACTTTAAATAATTCTATAAAATTCAAAATAAAAATTTATAACTATAATATTAATGACAAAAACAAATGAATAATTTCAAAAAATAACATAATAGATTAATTATAAATATATTAATTAATTATTTTTATAATTTATTATTAATTAATATTTAGTATTATTATCATTATTACTGGCAATATTTTTTAAAACAATATCTTTAAGAATACTAGATGTTATTTTTAAAATAAAAAAAATAAAATTTGAAGAATTAATTTTATATTTCTAATAAAAATTTATTATTAATTATAAAAAATTTTAAAAATATGTGACGCGTTCTGAAGAAAGGGACCTAAGAAGGAAATTGGTTATTTTACAGGAGAGCGAAAACAAAAGTCGAGCGCGCATGGGAATCTGTACAAATCGAGAGATTTAAATTGTTATAACTTAAAAAATATCCAATAAAAGCCTTTTCTGACTTCAGATAATGAAAAAGAAACCTTTAATAAAATTAAAACAACCATAAACCGAAAAACGATTTTTGGCTTCTTAGGTCCCTTTCTTCAGAACGCGTCACATATATATTATTATTACATAATATATATTATAATTAACTACATTTTAAATTATTTAATTATCATATTCTTCTAAAAATAGGCCGCAACGACTTAAGGTGAAATAGAATGTATTGACCTAAACAAAAATTATAGATAAATAATAATTAGTTAATAGAAATAAAAAAAGGAAAAAGGGTACTAAACATATTTATAGATTTATATATATTTTTAAGAATACACAAAGTAAAGAAATATATAAAAGAAATAAAAAAACGAGCGAGCGTTAGCGAGCGAGGGTTGTTACGCTAGTAGTTATAATTATAATTTGCAATTTAGAAAATTCTTTACGAAAATAGTTTAAAATAGTTTAAGTTCAAGTAAGCAATTTTATTTCACATATCCGAAATAAAACAACATTATTTTTAAATTCAGCACACAGTACAATTAAAAAAAAAAAAACGATAAGAAGACGATTATTGTTTTTGAAATTCTAAAATCGTTATAGAGTTTAGTAGATTAAACTTAATATATATCCATGTATTAAGAAAAGATCAGGGAGACTTGCTCGAGCTTATACTTCAAACATTGTAACAATTTTCTTTAATTGTACATAAAAATACAAGTGATTAGAAATTTTATCATATCAAAAATAACTACAAAGATTTAGAAAATCTAATATAATTTAATATTCAATAAATACCAGAGAGGCTTAAGACGATACAATAATAGACAAAAAAGTCATTACAAATTATTTAAACCAGAAGATTAAAATTCCATTCATGATTTTTTAATCTAACTTATACAAAAATATTCAACAATAGCATACAGATTCTAGCCAAACCAAAAGATTTACATGTTTAAGAAATTAACAAATAAACAAAAATATAAATTTGATACGTCTCATGCCTGAAAACTGCACGCAACACACACAAACAATTTATAGTCAAAATGCAAACTGATTATACAAATTGTCTTTTGTCAAATAACATAATATATCAATATTTAAATAATAGTATTAAGAGTAGAAAATATGTTTAAATAAATTCAATTATGAGCAATTTTTTAAAACAACAAACAATATCACGAATTCATATAATTTGAAGAAACTTATACAAATTTAGGTGCGTTGAGAATCACAGCTGAAACGAATTCCTTTTTTTAATCGTGTGAGGTAGAATTATCGGGGACCTTTCAAGGCGTAGATTATTCCATTATTATTAGTACAAATAATTGAATCAATTTAGCATCCTTTTATATTATAGTTCTCCTCAATAGACTTAACAATTTCACTGGATCTCTCTTTCACAGGAATTAAGTTTTCGTAGTACATAAGTTGTAAAAATGGTGAAAAAACACAAGTAATAAACACCACACTATAAAATAAATAAAAAAGATGTATAATAAACAATATTTAAACTAAACTAAGAACATAATTTTATGAATTTACATCCTACCTCTAAAATACTAAAATCGTTCTTAGAGTGTGGTGTAAAACGGTGACTAAACCGACTAAAAGCTCATAATTGACTAACTTATACAAATTTGAATATAATATTGAAAATGTCGATGACTTGAAACCTTACCTATCCCCTCTCAACTCATTATGATTCGCACATGTACGTAAACTCGTAATATGATATTAATGATTATCCGAAGATTAAAATAATAAATATTAAAAACAAAGTTTTACATGACCATGTATTCCTACAACATTATACACTATATATATTTATATTAAATAATTACATACATACATTTAGGTATCTACGGAACTACGATCTAAGTAGCGGTGACATCAGTCCCCGCTAGAGTAACTTAATAATTTTTTTCTCGAAAACTATAAGACATACCATCATGTTCTTTGGCTTAAATTTTTAAGCACACAATAGGCTACGTTTATGCATTTTTTTAAAAAAATGGAAGATATACTTTTGTTTTTTTTTATAAATAAATAACTTTTTTGTTATTAAAAATTTAATTATAAACAATTTTTTGTAATAGTTATAATTTTTCTTAAAAGAGCATTCACATACGAGTTATTTAAAAAAATTGATCTAAATTGCTTGAAATTTAGGGAATTTATGATAAAACAAAAAAAAATACTACCTAAAATGTTAAATTTCCATATTTTCAAAAATACATGAATTTTTTTTTTTAATCCTTAAAGCAACTTAAACCTTCAAATTCACAAATATTACTCAATGTGACTGAAATTAGTGCAAAGAAATTTTTAGAAACCATAAAACCATAAGGGAACAGGTTCGGTTGTGGGCACCCTTTTGTTTTTGACTTATAACTTGTGCCCAATAAATATGATGCGGACATAAACATATGTTTGGAAAGCTAGAGACCTTGGCTAACTATGGGCGAAGAAACTAAATTGATTCTGTCGAATAGAAAAATTTTATTAAAAATTTATCATAATGGTAATTTTTCGCAAAAAAAATTTTTTGGTTCGGTTGTGGGCACCCTTATAAAAATATGCTAAAAATGGTAAGAAATGAACTAAAACAACCGCTATTATGGAAAAAAATTAAAATTTAACTTTTAATTATATGATTAAACATGAAAATATTTAGGTTATTTAAATTATTTTAATTATTTCCTCACTTTGATTTGTGCCACTTTTAAAAATGTTTAAAAAAACTCTTATGTTAATTTTAACATGTCAAAAAATTAGTTTCATTATAGGAAAGAGCACAGGTGTCCGTTCAATTTTGTACTCGCACAAAAACTACGTGCGGATATAACACACACTGGGCATTTGTCACATTTGACAAATCTCTTTTATGTCAAAAGTTTCGCAGGGGTGCCCACAACCGAACCATGTCCACAACCAAACCTCTTCCGCTAATATAAAATAAAACTACAATAACACAGTCCTGCTAAATTTCGTTTATGTTCGTAACAAAAACAAACGAAAGATGATTCTTATACATTTTTTGACGCAAAATCAAAATTTTACCTTAATAATGGCCCATCACCTTAGGACACGGTGGTCAGGAAGCAAGTTGAGGCTCGTCTAAAATGACGATGAAAACTAGAATTGGGAGCTTTTTTTTTTAGACTAGAACTACCAAAAATTCGTAGACAGAAAATCGAAACTGCTCCTCTTTGATTTTTACATGAAAAAAATATATTTCATAACAGGTGATTATTTGAACATTATTGCTTCCTCATAGAGGAAGTATTGTTTTACTCTTAAATTCTTGATTTGCGATTTTTTGACAGATGGCGAAAATGAAGTTTTTAAAAAATGTTAGTGTGTGTGGGTATGTTCACATTGGACTTGGCCCGATATCTCGAAAACTATAATACTTAGACTATGTTTTTTTACGAAATTATAGATCCCTCAGGGACAGGGAGAAAAATTATGATAAAGAAATTTAATATTTATTTTAATAAATAAATAAGTTAAAACCCGACCGATCAATTCTAACTATTTTTTTCGCAATTTAAAAATTTTGAAAAAATCGTTTTTTTGCAAAAATTCATTTTTTTTAATAAGTTAAATGTAAGTATTTTATTCGTTTTATTTTTTTAACACGCATCGATTGAGCTATTAGCTAACCCTTTAGTGCAGTTAAATCAAAAGTTATTAGCATTTAAAAAAAAAAAATTTTTAAATTAAAACTTTGTATCTGTATTCATGAGGTATTTATCTATTAAATGAGATCTATCCTATCAATTTTGACCACTTTTCAGCTTCAAAATATAAATTCAAAGTTCATACCTTTTACATGCAATATCACTAAATGCATGTAAAAATTGTCTCTTATATTCATTTATAAAAAAAAAGTCGTGAGATTTTGAAATAAAACTACTAAGTTACACATTGAGATAAAATAAATCATTTAAAAAAAATTAACTTTATTGACCACGCCGAATAAAAAATACAATAATTTAAAAATTCAAAAATTTTTATTTTCACGTGGTTTCCTTGAAAAATGTCGTAAACGTGTCAGCAATACATCACGATAACTTATAGTACATGACTCAAAATTGTGAAAATTACATAAATTACATTAGAAGAGGTCACAAGGAGGCAAGTGAGTTGATATAAAAGTTTATTTATTGTTCTTTTTATTTTGCGGGAGTTTTGCGGGAGCATTTACGCGACTAATACCTTAAATAATGTATATTTTCATTTTATGACTTTACTTAAAATGAATTATTTCCTTACAGTTATTTTCTAATGTTAAACTTTATTCATTGATATAAAATTATAAAGTTTAGGTAAAATTATTGTTCAAATAATCATTTGTTCTGAAATATATTTTTTTTTTTAATAATTCAATTCTCAATAAAAATCAAAGAGGAGCAGTTTAGATTTTCTCTCTACGATTTTTTGGTAATTCTAGTTAAAAGGAAAAAGCTCCTGCTTCTAGTTTTCATCGTCATTTTAGACGAGCCTCAACTTGCTTCCTGACCACCGTGAAGATTTGTTATAATATTAGGTTCAATAGGCAAATAGTAGCGATGCTTAACACTTTCGTGAATTTTTGTGACTTACCGAGGTGTATGAATATTCCCCAAATTTAATTTGGCCTAAATTCATTTAGCCTAAATCTTACTAAGCCTAAATCTTTTTCGGCCTAAAACTTATCGAGCCTAAATCTTATTTGCCCTGTGAAGTAGATTTTTAACGGGAACTCATAATTTTAATGTAAATCGCAAAATGAAGTAATAACCTCAAAATTAATTCTAATAACAAATGATATACGAATTAAATTCTCGAAGTTCATTACAAAACACACAAAAAAATAGAATTTAAGACTTACAATCTACTTACTTAAGACTAATAATCTGGTGGTCGACGAGAAAGGAAAAGAAAGCCAGAGAATGCCAGTCCTTTGGGACACGACAGTTCAATATTTACTCACTCAGAAAAAAATTTGTTTGTGACAACCAAACTTCAGTTAAAGAAACAAATTTTGTTTAAATCAACAAAATTATTCTATTGTTTCAACCAAAATTTGTTTCTTCAACTGAAGTTTGGTTGTCACAAACAAATTTTTTTCTGAGTGCTCTAAGAATAATCTCAAATATATCCACGATATCTAAAAGCTCCTGAATCATAAACAACAATAGCCTCAAAGAAAAAAATATCGCAAGTGTTACATTAACTCAACAAACTACCACGGTTGTTATTTCCATTAAGTATCGAAGCGAATCCAAAAAAAAACCTCCAAGTTATGTAAAATCAACGATTAGTATCAACTGACAAACTAATACTTTAAACAAAATTAAAGGGAAAAGTGTGGCGGCAACACTTCGTCAGTGGAAGTGTTCGTGTGTGTGAGAGAGTGTATGTGCGATTGTTTTGTGTTAGTGTGTGTGTGTGATTGTGTATGCGTGTGTATGTGTAAAAATGTGATTGTGAGTGAAGTTAGTTATAGCGGCAACGCATCGTCAGTGTAGGTGTTTGTGCGTGTGTGAAGAGTGTGATCCAACTAATTGCTTGCATGAATAAGTGTGTGTGTGTGTGTGTGTAAACGGGAAGAATTACATTCCGAAAGGAAATGGCATAAGTCCAATAATTAGAATAGATTAATGGGGTTTGGATACCATTCTTCTTAATCTTTGGTGTTTTGCTACGAGTGACGTAGAAACAATTAATTTTCGCTCTAGAGACAATAAAAAATTAATTTCTTAGGGCTAGACACGGAAAACAAGGGGGGTGTAGATTGCTCTGTGGCATTTGGTTACTTGTGCAGACAGCGGAGTACTCAACCTAATTTACAACATGCATTATACACTGAAGTTACAATAATTAATTACTACAACCTGTTAATGTTTGGTATTATTTTAAACATAGAAAAAGGAGGCACGGATTCATGAGATGAATTTCGAAAGATTTATTTTCATGCATTATTTGGTTACCACTCTGTGGGATTAATTCTAGTACGAATTATTTTTGAAAAAGAAGTCCATTAGCTACCAGTTAGTGGGGGAGGGTTTAGGCTACTTGAGGTTCGAAGGTAACAATAAAATTATGTACAGGTCACAATTACGGACGGTTACTTTTATTTTACTTAGCTCAAACATCAGGTCTCAAATTTGAGATTAAGATTTTAGATTTTAATAATAAATTTAAACATTTCAAGATTATTCAAAAAATTATTAAAAGTTAGAAACATTACGTTGAATTAAATTAAAATTTAAGAAGACTTCTTGTTTGAAATTGGATGCCTCCTCACTAGACGAACTACACTGTTAATTTTTCTACTTTTCTAGTTAAACACTTGCTAATTCAGTAATAAAAAATGAAGGATCAAATTCTCACATAATTTTTACTACAAACGGCCATTAGTTAGACCACTCTCGATGCATTATTACACACATTTTTATAATAAACAATACAAGTTCGTATATTTTAATAATTCACCATTAAATTTATAAATTTTAGAATATTGCTTTAAGTAAAGAAAAGTTTAGTTCATAATTTAGTAAAAGAGAGTCTACAACTAATCAAAACCTAAGTGCAATAGAACGGAGTGATCTATATGTTGGACAGAAAAGAATTAACGAAAATTACATGCCAAGATTCACTATTTTTACTTAAAGTCCCCAAAGAAAAATCCGTATTTATCCAATTCGTCCTTCGTACACACTTGGGAACTGATTCAAATATCCACTTCACAATGGCTATTGCACGTGGTCCAGTAAGAGGCGTTAGGCTCGGAGCTTCGAGGTGTTTCGCAGTGAGGGTCTGAGAGATGAGAGCGAAAACCGCTGCTGAGACTACTTTTATTAACCTGCCTCGGCCTTCCTTCCCTTACGCTCTTGCTCTTTCTTCCCGCGCTGCACCAACGTAAAAATTGCAGTCCTTGCGTTGTTCCACAGGCCTGCATCCGTCAGAGCTGTATCCTCGTTGGGGGCAGGCGACCGTGACTACTTTTGGATTTGAGATATTATTGTCTTCCTGGACTCTTAGAAACTTGTCGTCGACTGCTAACTTGGAAAATAATGAGACAATACTGCTTGTATTATAAATGTGACCAGATTTTATGGTTCAGAAATATCATTTTTCTTTATTGGCTTCTTCAAGAAGGTTTTCTGCAAGAAACGGTAAATTAATATTTACCACGTGGAGCGGAAGCGATACTCGGCACGCACTTGACTTCGATGGTGGCAACAGCGGGGAGCGGAGAACAAGGCGACTGTGACTGGTTGGCGGCCGATCTGGCTGAGTTGACTCTTGCTTACGTAAGCATCTCGGGGGAGTTTCAAAAATCTCTATATACCAACAGATTCTGCAATAGAGTAAAAAAAACAGACTGTATATGTGTCTCTTTTTCTCCAATGTAACTACTGGCGGTCAACGACCCACCAACAGAGCTGTAAATGCTCTTTTAGCCGTCACTTTTGGCCAAAAGAAAATTGACTATAATCGTAATTAAATGCGATTACGAAAAATTAAATTATTATTTAAACAATCTTTAAGGGTTCTCGTTCCCCTGAACGTGCTCTAAAACAAATAAATCCAGTAGAGTATCGTTTTGTATGCTTGTGGTTATCGTACGTAGTAAAATAAGACATTTTTATCAATAAATAACAAAATGGCTGACTTGTAAACAAAAACGTTTAAAAATCGTGTTTTTTTAATGAACAAAATGTTGAATAAAAAAAAATTATTATTAAAATTAAATAATTTTACTACGGACCAAAGCCATGGTTGTATAGAATAACATATCAAAAAATGAAAGCAATCGGATTGATAGTTTCCTTTCAATCACTCGCACCGTTTTGAAAAATGTCATTTTGAGAAAAACGCGTTTAAAGTTGAACAATAATATTCAAGTATGCTATGCATTAAAAAATGTTTGAAATGGTTAAAAAATGTTTACTCGGGGGTTTTTGGGGTCGCTGATCACAAATCTGAAGTCAAAATTTAAAAATTCAAAATGGCAGATCCAATATGGCTGACAAGAAATTTTAAAAATAATTGTATTTAATTGAAACTTTCTACTCGGGGGTTTTTGGGGTTGCTGATTACAAATCTGAAGGCACTTTTTAAAAATTCAAAATGGTGGATCCAATATGGCGGACAAGAAATTTTAAAAATAATTGTATTTGCTTGAAACTTTCTATTCGAGGGTTTTTAAGGTCGCTGATCACGAATCTCAAGTCGAGATTTAAAAATTCAAAATGGCGGATCCAATATGTCGGACAAGAAATTTTTAAAATAATTGTTTTTGCTTGAAACTTCCCACTCGGAGGTTTTTGGGGTCGCTGATTACGAATCTGAAAACACTTTTTAAAAATTCAAAATAGCGGATCCAATATGGAGAAAAAGAAATTTTAAAAAAATTCTATTTGCTTGAAACTTGCTACTCGGGGGTTTTTAGGGTCGCTGATTACGTATTTGTTATTAAAATTTATGTAAATAATTTTATTTTGTAAAAAAATTATACTTACATTAAGACACTTTTTAAAGCATTGGGCGCGAATGACCCATGGTTGCAGTCCACGTTGGTCGAAAACTACGTTACAGTCGAAGGATTAAGCATAATTTCTAAACAATCTGAAAGGGGCCAATAAAAAATTGAAAATTATTAATTTTACAAACATTTATAAACAAATATCCACACGCAGAAAAATAGTTGGATACCTGCACCTGTCTATTGGGTGGGACAGCTATTTTTGTTGGACTCTCCAGCGCCATCCAATTAGACGGCTGGGAGAACTATTTTTGTTGGATGAATAAGAATTGGATGTGGCAGCCAATTTACAAAGGTCCACGAAACAATAAAATGGATACATTACCCAACTCTATTGTATAAGGGTACCTCTGAGTTGGTCAGCGTCACATGCTCTTTTACATATTTTTAAGTTAGTTGTCAATAATTAACAGTAGCAAAAAAAATTGTCAATGATTTTAAATATTATGATTAATGGAAAATTCAAAACAATATATTATTTTGTTTAAAATAAAAAACTATGTATTGTTTTAATGCCAAGTAAATATGGGAAGCCGACATTTTGACCAAAACTCGATTTACAGAATGTTTAATAGACCGAAATTTATTTATCCGAATATTTAAATTTCCGCAACTTCATTTGTCTGAATATTTAACGTCCTGAAACTTTATTTGTCGAAATATTAAACTTCCTGAACATGCATTTTCCAGAAATAGTAATTATCAGATTTACTTTTTGTCGGATTACTTAAAAAACCGAAACTCTATTTATCAGACTATTCACCTTTCCGAAAATGCATTTAGCAGAAATGGTATTTATCATATTTACCATTTGTCCTCATATTTAATTTTCCGCAACTTAAGTTTTCAGATTATTTCACTTCCCAAATATGAATTTGTCAGATATTGTATTTATCAGACTTACCGTTTGTTTAAATATTTAATTTCTCGTAACTCTATTTCTCAGAATATTTAATTTTTCGATTTTGCATTTTCCAGAAACTGTATTTATCAGATTAACCATTTGTCGAAATACTTAACCTCACAAAACTCCATTTCCCAGAATATTTAACCTCTTGAATTTTCATTTGTCAGAATGTTTAAATTCTCGAATGTATATTTCTTAGAAGTTGTATTTATCAGATTCGATATTTTTCCGAACATTTAAGTCACTGAAACTCCATTTGCCAGACTCTTAAACATCCCGAATAGTAAAAACGTCAAATGTTCATTTGCCAGACAAATGGAGCTTGCTGATTGGCCGGTAAGTTTCCCGTAAATATTCAAATTAAAATGTTGTCTTGACATAAATAAAATTCTATTTTTCAAGTAAGAAAATATTAAAATATATAGTTAAAAATTACACAATTAAAGTAACTCTCTTTTTTCTTTGGATAAACAGTTTAAAGAAATAATTTAAACATTAATTAAACACAGACACATACGGTGTAAACTCTGTAAAACATACACAACTGAACTTATATATATTAACGCATATCGACCTAACCAAACAAACAACTCGCTTTTACCGACGCAACGCAACGCAAATACAATACATATCAAAGGAACTTTGCTCCAAGGTTTATATACTAACCTCATCATTTCTTTACAACATGTGAGAAAGCAGAAAAACAGTTAAAACTTTTTTTATACATTATCAATTTTTTAAACAAAGAGTAAAAAATAATCTTTTTGAGATAGGTCTATTGAGTGAATCTTTATTCTCAAAATTCATTTTAAAATTAATTAAACTTCTAATTTTTTTAACTTCAACCATCAAACTTCTAATAAAAAATCGAAAAATACCAGTTAAAAATATGAAATTAAAAATAATCATTAAAAAAAAGAAATAAAATAAAGTTAAAAGACAAAAAATGTTTCGAAAATAACAAAAATAAAATACAAAAAAAAAATTAGAAAAAATTTACATAAAACAATTTGTTAAATAATGAATACTAACATTCATTTTAAAAAATATTAATAAATAAATTTTAGGAATTTTAAAAAAGCGAAACCATTTGTAAAATTTACACAGAGGAATTTGGTTTTTCGGGCAAAAAAGAAATTAGAAAATTCATACACGTTTTTCATGTTTTAATAAAAAGATTTTGGTTGATACTATCTTATACATTTGATATAAGAGCAAGATTTTTTGTAATTCGGTTCCAATTTATATAAAAATGAAGTAAAGGCAGCCAGCAGATGCCAAAAAGTTTAGAAATATTTTTCGTTCATGAAAAGAGTTGTCAGAAATTGTCCTATTTCATGTTTGAAAAAAACCTTTTTGGTCAAATGAATCTTGTGGATTTGATTTCAACGCCCGGTTTTTTGTAATTTGATTCAAATTCATAAACCATTAAAGAAAAAGTAGTCAGGTTGTGCCAAAAAAATTTTGAAATATTTTTCGTCTTTGAAAAGTTATGTAAGAAAAAAGACGTTTTTCATGTTTGAAAATCACCCTTTTTGGTCGATTAAATCTTCTAGATTTAATTTAAAGGTCCCGTTTTTTGTAATTTGGTTCGAATACATAAACAATTAAAGAAACAACAGTCAGGTTGTGCCAAAAAACTTTAGAAATATTTTTTGTCTTTGAAAAGTTGTCAGAAAATAGTCTTTTTTCAAGTTTGAAAAATACACTTTTTGGCCGATTAAATCTTCTGCATTTAATTTAAAGGTCCGGTTTTTTGTAATTTAGTTCGAATTCATAAACAATTGAAGAAAAAGCAGTCAGGTTGTGCCAAAAAAATTTAGAAATATTTTTCGTTTTTGAAAAGTTATGTCAGAAAATAGTTGTTTTTCATGTTTGAATAACACCCATTTTGGTTGATTAAATCCTCTAGTTTTAATTTAAAGGCCCGGTTTTTTGTAATTTGGTTTGAATTCAGAAACAATTGAAGAAAAAACAGTCAGCATAAGTTAAAAGAATTTAGAAATATTTTTCGTCTACCAAAAGTGTTGTTACAGACTCATCGTTTTTCATGCTGTAATTAGTATATTATGCATCAAGGGAGGGAAGTCCGTGTTTTTTTGTCAAGCACAAATGTTCGAAGAACGAGTGTAGCACGAGCGTAGCGAGTGCGAAACGAGTTCGGAGAACATTGTGCGAGACAAAAAATCGGCCTCCCGAGGTGCATATGCTATTTTCTATCACATATGTACGAAAATCTCGTGTTTCGTTCGCGTTAGCGGGTCAGCACTCGCAGTCTTTAGGTTAGTGACGTTAGAGATAAAAAAACTTCCGAACAGTGAAAAAAACTTTTTTTCACTGTTCGGGAGTTTTTTTACCTCTAACGTTCACTGACCTAAAAACTGTGAGTTCTGTCCCGCTTAAGGCGAACGAAAACACGAGGTTTTCGTGCATGTGTGGTAGAAAATACTTTTTTTGTCTGACCACATCTGCTAGATTTGATATAATGGCTAGTTCTTCGTAATTTAGTTTTTATTTGTTTTCTAAAAAGAGAAAGTAGTTAGGAGATGCCAAACAATTTTATAAATTGTTTTCGAAAAAAGTTTTGCTCAAAAATAGGCTGTTTACAGTGGCTAGAATAATGCAATTTTTCTTTTTGTCCTATCCTTGTAACTTTGGATATATCGAAGGCTGGTTTTTTTCTGTTTGGTTTTATTTGGTTGAAAAATAATAAAAAACAGGTGGAAGATACTAAAAATTTTAAGAATATGCATTTCATTTCAAATTTTATATTTGTTTTAATCGTATAAAATACTCATATTTATCATTTTATAATTTGAAATTTATAAAGTATGTAATACATTGCGTCAAAATCTAATTTTCAATAACAGTAGTTTCCTAAAAGAACCATATAAGTAAAAGAGTGCTTGAGTTAAAAAATTTGCGTGTCTTGTATAATTTAACCTCAAACTTTATAAAGAACAGCTTTGCGCAGGCGCAGACTGCTCGTAGGGCAGTCGCCAATTAAATCAGCTGTTCTGTCCAACACAATTGGATGGCAGAACCAACTAAAGGGATGTAACAACCAATAGCTGGTATAATTTTTAAATTGTTGCTGTGTCCAACTGCGTTAGTTCAATTATCATTTTAGATAGTTGTTACAACAATTTTGCTCTCATCCAATAAAAAGTGGATTCAGTAGCCAACCATTTTTCTGCGTGCAGGAAATTGTGATTATGAATAGGAAAATCCCAATAACACTAAAAATTGTGATTGGATTTTTATAAAACTTACTAGTCGACATTGTTTGGAGTCGCTAATTATAAATTGGAAGTTAGTTCTTCAAAATTAAAAATGGTGGATTCAATATAGCGGTCGAAATTTTAAAAATTGTTTATGAATTTTGTCAAATTTCGACAAAAACTCGATAAATAAAGTTAAATAAAAAAATCCAAAAGCTGTTTACCTCTTTCGGAGAGTCTTTTGATTTATAGCAACAGAAAACTTTGTAAAAAAAAGAAAATTTTGCCAGAACTAGGTGCGAGGAAAATGAGAATTTGACTGGACTCAATATAATCTGGGAAACTGTAAACACGACTCTAATTGACAGAAACTTAAATCATAAAAATCGCTTATGTTGTTATATTTATTTTACTCTAATTAATATCTGAACCCGGCCCAAATTTCATTTAAGTACTAATTTTTGTTAATTTTTGCGTTTTTTAAGCGTCAGTAATCCGATAGCAAAATCAACGGACAAAATTCGAGAGTATATTTTTCAAATAAATAGTAGATTAATGTTATAGTTATTTACAATAACTATCCAAAGTTATTATTTCACTATGAATTTGTTTCTTAATAATTTAGAAAGAACTTTTTTTCCAATCTATAAAGTTTTATTTTTAATAAAGGACATGCAATGAAATGGAAAATTTCACCCTTTAATGTGTTTTTTCTTTAAGAAATGAAAAAAAAGAATTGGCTGTTTTTATCAAAGTTAAAGAAACTATTGATATTAACACTTTTTATCAAAAAAAAAATTATGTTGTTCAAATTCGTTTCAAAATTTTGTTAGAAATAAGCTATAAGGCACAATATTCCCTCATCTGTAGAACTACCCAGATAAAATTCCGTCTTATTATATAACTAATAACGACATAATATTATTTACTAAAAAATATTTTAATTTTAGAAGAACTTCAATTTTTTCGAAGATTTAAATTCCAAAATATTAATAATATTTTTAAAGGCTGAGAGGCGAATTTCATATTTTCCTATAAAGCAAGATGTATGTGGCACTTAAAAAAAAAACGTCTTTGTAAAACCCATTTTTTTGGAATTAGGAGGTCTCAAAACGTCAAGAAATGTAGGAATTAGCAAAAGCCCAAAATCGCACAAATTGAAGACCTCATATACTCTCTAAAATTGAAAAAGTGAAAATTCACTTATTAGATGTCAAAAGTCTTCCACTCTTTCAAAAAATGCATATGCACTTACAATAAGTGTATATGCACTTATGATAAATGAAATTTTCACTCATTATAAGTGCATATACACTTTTTGAAAGAGTGAAAGACTTTTGACATCTAATAAGTGAATTTTCACTTATTTAAATTTAGAGAGTAGGATAAGAATGTAAAAATGAATATATTCAAAATTACCAAAAATTTTTAGAAAAGTAAATATTAGCTGTGATGCACTAAAGTAAATAGAAAGACAAAACCAGAAGTTTATTCATGTTTTTAAAAATAGTAGAGTTTCTGTATAGGATTTACCCACTTACAGTTCACTTTTTTGCACGTGTAAATTTAAAAAATTCATATCTTTGTGGGGTTGCATTACAAGGAAACTTTTATAAACCAGATTTGTTTGATTACACTTGTATTTTGAGAAAAAATGTAAAGAAAATTTTTTTTTGAAAATTAAATTTGTTTTGAATTTTGAAAATATTATGTTTTTGATATTTTTGGACGAAAATTGCTGGCTAACGGACCCGATCTGTATTTTTGTACCTAAAAAAAGTGTACCAAAGTTGAAGTTGATACGCCAATTTTTACTCAAGTTATCCGATCCCGAAATTTTGCGTATAGGGGAGACCGGGGCTAGTTGTAACAGGGGTAAGAAGTAACACTCAATTTTCACAGTATATTTGACTTTATGACTTCAAGTATTCGACTATTTTTTATCTTTAGAACCATGAGAATAGATAAAAACTACCAGTAGGCTACCAGAAAGCATAATAAGAGATTTTTTGTAAATGCGTCAGTTTTGACAGGTAAACAAGGAAAAATGAAATTCGTAAACTTTGATTTTTTAATACATAATATTATTTTATTATCTCTATTTTGAGCATAAATATTCTAAATATATCTGTCTTTACTATACTTCATTAAATTTTACTGAAAATAACAAAATAATATTATAAAATACAATTAACCCAACCTTCGTGCTTTGGGGCAGGTTGTAACAGTTTCTTGGGGTTAGTTGTAACATGCTTCGCGAGCATAATGTTTATATTTGTGTAACTACCAGGTAAGATTGCATGAAATAATATTAATATTTTTAATTTAATTCAATTCCTAATTGTAAATTTATAAGGACTTTAATTATTAATTTTTATAATTGAAACAGTTAAAAACATTTTAAAATTTTTTATTGTTTTCTTATCTAAGTTGAAATTGGTGATTTCGATGTTAAATAATAAAATAAACATAATTTCAAGATTTTCATTTACAAATTTGCCATAAACAGATAAGAAATAGTTAAAAAATTAAGATTTGATGAGAAACAAAAAATCACTGATTTGACAGTTTTAATTTTATGATTTATTATTATTAATTGGCAAGTTGAAAGACGGTAAAGAGTTTTAATACAGTAAGATGTTGTAAAAAACTTATTGTGATACTTATTTTTAGAGAACAATAATAAAATTGTATGATTTTATTATTGTTACTATGTGCCCCATTGCTGTTACAACTAGCCCCAGCGCGGGGCAAGTTGTAACAGTCAATTTTTTTTTAAAAAACATTAATTGTAAGAAAAAGGTGTACTTTTGGAAATTTTTATTGCTCTGATTTGCTGTATGAATAATTGCTTTATCGATAAAAGCAATAATAGTTACAAAATACTTGATACATTTCACAATATATACATTTTTCTGAAAATTGCTACAACTAGCCCCGGCCTCCCCTCCAGACAGACAGACAGACAGACATACAGACAGACATTTTCATAAAACCAAATTTTTTGGAATCTGGAGGTCTCAAAACGTCGAGAAATGTAAGAATTAGCAAAAGTCGAAAATGGCACAAATTGAAGACCTTCTCATTTAGGATGAAAATGTAAAAATGAATATATTCAAAATTTCCAAAAAAATTTAGAAAAGTAAATATTTTTTGGTGCAGTATTATTAGGTGTGATACACTAAAGTGAATAGGAAGACAAAATCAGAAGTTTATTCATTTTTTTAAAAATAGGAGAGTTTCTGCATAGGATTTACCCACTTACTTGCACGTGTAAATTTAAGAAATTCATATCTTTGTGGGGTTGCATTACATCGAAAACTTTTATAAACAAGACTTGTTTGATTTTACTTGTATTTTAAGAAAAAAATTGGAGAAAATTTTTTTTTGAAAATTAAATTTGTTTTGAATATTGAAAATATTCTATTTTTGATATTTTTGAACGAAAATTGCTGGCTAACGAACGCAACCAGTATTTTTGTACCTAAAAAAAGTGTACCAAAGTTGAAATGAATATATTCATAATTTCCAAAAATTTTTAGAAAAGTAAATATTTTTTCATGCAGTTTTATTAGGTGTGATGCACTAAAGTGAATAGGAAGACAAAACCAGAAGTTTATTCATTTTTTTAAAAATAATAGAGTTTCTGTATAGGATTTACCCACTTACAGTTCACTTTTTTGCACGTGTAAATTTAAAAAATTCATATCTTTGAGTGGTTGGATTACAAGGAAACTTTTATAAACAAGAATTGTTCGATTTTACTTGTATTTAAAAAAAAAAATTAGAGAAATTTTTTTTTTTAAATTAAATTTGTTTTGAATTTAGAAAATATTCTATTTTTGATATTTTTGGACGAAAATTGCTGGCAAACAAACTCGACCTGTATTTTGGTACCAAAAAAAAGTGTACCAAAGTTGAAGTTAATACGACAATTTTTACTCAAGTTATCCGATCCCGAACTTTTGCGTATACAGACAGACAGACAGACATACAGACAGACATTTTCGTAAAACCAAATTTTTTGGAATCAGGAGGTCTCAAAATGTCGAGAAATGTAGGAATTAGCAAAAGTCCAAAATCGCACAAATTGAAGACCTCATTTAGGATGAGAATGTAAAAATGAATATATTCAAAATTACCAAAAATTTTTAGAAAAGTAAATATTTTTTGGTGCAGTTTTATCAGGTGTCATGCACTAAAGTATATAGGAAGAAAAAACCGGAAATTTATACATTTTTTTAAAATAATAGAGTTTCTGTATAGGATTTACCCACATACAGTTCAATTTTTTGCACGTGTTAATTTAAAAAATTCATATCTTTGTGGGGTTGCATTACATCAGAAACTTTTAAAAACAAAATTTGTTCCATTTTACTTGTATTTTAAGAAAAAAATTACAGAAAATTTTTTTTTGGAAATTAAATGTTTTTTGAATTTTGAAAATATTTTATTGTTGATAATTTTGGACGAAAATTGCTGGCTAACGAACACAACCAGTATTTTTGTACCTAAAAATAGTGTACCACAGCTGAAGTTGATACGACTATTTTTACTGAAGTTATCCCATCCAGAAATATTGCGTATGGAGACAGACAGACATTTTCGTAAAACCCATTTTTTTGTAATCAGGAGGTCTCAAAACGTCGAGAAGTGTAGGAATTAGCAAAAGTCCAAAACCGCACAAATTGAAGACCTTCTCATTTAGGATGAGAATGTAAAAATGAATATAGGTATTCAAAATTTCCAACAATTTTTAGAAGAGTAAATATTTTTTGAAGCAGTTTTATTTTGTGTGATGCACTTAACAGGAAGTTTATAAATTTTTTAAAAAAAAAAAAGAGTTTCTGTATGACCTTCATGAGATCATTTAAAGCTTCTCTCCTTTATCTTAATTATTTGGTTTGCGTAATTATATTAAGGCCAAGGATACATACTATAAAAATACAAATCCCTTATCATTTAAGCCGTCCTAGTTATGCCTATCACTGGGTACGCGATAAATGGTACCAAGGCCTACGATATCTTATCTGGTTCTTAGAACTGAGCATAATAAAAAAATAATGATCGTTCCTTATCTATTACCAGCCGTCCTAGTTAGACTACACGTGTGACTATCGTTAAGGTATGGGATTAGGTCTTATTATAGCCTTTTTTTTGATAAGCCACTGTCGGGCTGATTAAGCCATTCCTTGAACTAAGCCTATGATAAGCAGTTCTAGTTCAGCCACACGCGTGCCTGCCTCTGTGGTATAAGATTATGCGTTATCGTGCCCTATTTTTATTAGATAACCCCCCTTTTTATTCCGCCTAGTAGTAGGAGAATCCTATATAAACACTGTATCATAGATATCAGCTCATCTTTTTGCCAAGTTTCTTTGTTATACCAGAAACCGCGGATTGATCGTTTAATTGTCAAATTTTCGAAAGTCTTTTTGTTCATTATAATTGTTACTTAAAGTCAACCATTAAAACGCGTTCGTCAAAAATCTTTTCTATTGTCGTATTAGGCTAAGGTCTACGATTAAATAATGTAAATCGAGTACGGTGGCGAAGTAGTACCGTGAATCAGGAAAAGTACCGAAATTCTCGTATTCTTTTGTTAACCAAAGAACTAAGTGAGTTTTATTACAAACTAAAGTGTTAGTTAGACGACACTACTGTTCCCAGCAAGATTTCGTCGTTGCCTTGCAAGACTAAAGGGTTCAATCGACAACCGAAATTCATCCTTTGCCCTTTCAATAGAAAGGTAATGTAAGTTGAAATTATAATTATTATGTATTATCATTTATGTATACTTAAAATAATTGTAACAAATAATAAAAAGGAATGTTAAATTATTTTTATGTTGAATTTAATGTAACACGATTCCCGTAGAATTGATAAGTACAAACGATCCTGCAAAAATAATAATAATCAGGCCTTACCAACCTGATTTATCAGCTACACTTGCCTCCTAACAATTAAATATATTCTTTAATTTGTCACGCTTTACCATATAAGGTCGGCACGTAACAGCTGATTGGTGGCAGCGGTGGGATTCGTTGCTTTTGTTACATTACAATTTCATAAAATAAATTCAATTTGAAGTAAAGCTTTTAACATTCATTAACTGTCAAATATTACGTTTTGTCCTTTCTTTAGTCGGTAAATGTTCTACGCGACTATGGTGCAAGTTGTTAGTCTTTAACACTTAGAATTGTCAGTTTCTGTTCGCAGATAAGGAGTCATACGAAGCTCAATTCTTTGCGGTTGTGTATACGATCTAATGGTATCTAATAATATCACTTGTTTTATTGACCTATGAAAGTCTTTACAGTATAAACAAATTTAAATAAAAAACACCACGAGCCAAAGGTAAATAAATAAAATAAAATTAGATTAAATTAAATTAAATTTTATTCGTAAACGGTAGATTAGCAATTATTTTACAAATACAGAACAACATCAATACAGATTTCCATATGTTGAACTTATTTCTGGTTATTTTGAGTCACATAAAGGAAATTTTCTTATAGATCATACATTATCAATAAATATAGTAAAAGAATCATCACTCTTATCCTTCGTGAATATCGATAGTAATTTTATAATCACAGCTCGACAAGGTGCAGTTTGTTTAAACAAAAGTGTGCTTATAACATTTCTTGATTTTTCTTTAAAATTTGGTGTCATTGACTGTCAAAACAACCCAGAAATTATTGGAACTTTAGGAGCACCATTTCTTGATCAAATATTCGAAACTAATTATTTTATTGAAGTAGCAATAGAATTCGAAAAAGTTGTTTTCAGACGCGAAAGTTCCTTACAAAAACGAATTAAACGTCGTATTCTAAACATTCTCAGGAGCTGTTGTTTTGTAAAAACACCTTAATAATCAAATTATATTCATGACTTATAAATATAATGAAGTAATTTTTAACACAGAAATTTATCCTAACGTTCATATATATTCCAAAGATTTAAAGAATTCTAAAGGGTTTTTCATAGCTAATCCAGCCATAAATATTAATCTAATAAAAGAAAGTTATTTAGCTAAAAAGACTTTAATTGATAAAACTGCAGGTATTATATTAAATCAAGGAAACTTCAACATAACAGGTGCAGGATATATTACTATTGCTAACAAGTCTGTTAAATTTTACACTTGGAAAAGTAATATTCAATCAGAACTCACAGGAATTTTAGGATTACCTTTCCTTAATACAAACCCTAACGAGTCTCATTTTTAATACTATTCTAGGAACAGTACTAGTATCATATGATTTTATAACATCATAACACAAATATTTTCATTTTAAGAACGACTAAAATACCTGTTTATGACTTCTTATTTCAATTTTATAGAAAAATACCACAGTCTTTACCCAAATATTTATATCAAATCTAGATTTTTCAAAAACTTTGAAGGAAAATTTATTATAGATCATTCATTACCTATAAATTTGATAAAAGCGAGCGAATTAATCTCTGTTATAGGAATAGATCGCTCAATTAAATTCTCGCTCAGAGACGGTACCATTGAAACAATAGGACAGGCTGAAACTTATATTAACTATTCGGTTGTCAAATTTCAAGCTACAACATATAAAGGGTTTACCAACATAATTGGTATTCTATGTTTGCCCTTTTCAATTGACATTGTTAACGAATATATAGAATTTTATTAAAAAGGAAGATATTTTAATTAATTTATAAAAATTGGAGCTGTATTAAGCAAAATGACTGACGGCAATAATTTAACTGGCAACATTAATCGCACACTTAATGACGCCATTAATGCCGGAATGTTTCGCCATGCAACAAGGGGTAATGCATATTCCCTTTTTTGATGGAAAAAATATTCCTGTAAAAGATTTTATTCAAGATATAACAAATGGTGAATCTAGTATTCCTTCGAACTACGAGGAACAATTTATCAAAGCAGTTCTATCTAAATTAAAAGGAGCTGCTCGTGATAGTACATATGGTAAAACTTTTGAGTCTATAAATGATCTTATACAACATCTAAAACAACGATTTGCATCTCGCAAGTCCTATTCGTGGTATCTTCACGAAATATCCACAATTCGTATGGATCGTGGTGATAATGTAAATGAATTTTACGATAGGTTAAGTCTTCTAGAAGCAGGAGCAAGAGCCGCCCTTGAAGATAAGTATGCAGCAGCGAAAGTTGCAACAATGCTAGAACCTCTAACCGACTGCGATTTAGAAGCATTTATAAGAGGTTTACCAGACGGAATTTCGAACATGGTCGAAGCAAGAAACCCAATATCCATCGAAGAAGCATTAAAATTTGCATTAAAGTTTGAGGCTAGATATCAACACCAACTGTCTACTCATAGCAACAATTATCATATATCTCGATACCAACATTCCAACGATTTTGGATCTAGAGACAGAAGCCCTAGTCCTGGAGTACGCTTTGCACCCCTAGAAGAGTTACATTAACCACGTCACCAATTTCCTATGCCAACAGGAATTTTAAGGCAACCGCATCCACCTCAACAACCATCCTCTAGCTACTATCAATCTTATCCTTATTACGCAAATCCTTACAATCCAAATCCCTATATACCTTTTCATCCTTATCCATATTATCCACCACCACCGAATGTTGACAACAACAAACCTTACGGAGGACCCAGGACACCCCCGCGTTCTCAATCTCCAGTTTTAACTAATGACAAAAATTTAAACTCCAACCAAGCTCGACGGACCGACGCGACGACGAACACCGAAACACAAGAGCGTCAAGCCAATGTAAGAATATCAAAACAACAAAAACTATCTTGCAAACCCGAATAAATAAAGAATCACCTGTAGTTAATTTAGAGTCACCAGATTTCCTACATTCAAATGCCTTACTTTTAATAGATACAGGAGCAGACGTTAATTTGATAAAATTAGGTACATTACGACTAGAATTGGTGGTGAAGTAAGACGAAGCTATTTTAATATCAGGAATAACCCCCATAAAAATTTCAACCTTAGGAACTGTTCAATTACCGATTAATAAAGTATAGTAACATTTCAGGTCGTATCTTCGGATTTTCCTATAGAGTCTGATGGTATCTTAGGTAGAGAATATCTTAGGCAAAAGAAAGTAGAGATCTAATTTTGGCATAATTCCATTGTCACCCATTCTGACCCTATAAGTCCAATATTTTTCATAGATAATGAATCAATTCAATATAAAGAAAAATTAGTGGAAGGCAAGTAGACAAGTAATACAAATAGAAGTTTTGAATGACGAAATAAAGGAAGGATACTTACCTTTAGTAAAAACAGTGGAAGGATTGTTGATAGGAGAAGGAGTTGTAACGAATATTAATGGAGTATGTCATGTTCTTGCTATAAACACTACTAATGAGGATTTAAACATAAAAATACCACCCCAAGAATTAATTCCTTTCGAGTACTATCAACTACCTGGTGAAGATTCTGATAATGATTTAATAGATGAAAATTATGAACCTCCACGGGATAGAATATTAGCTATTTTTAAAACTTTACGATTAGAACACCTTAACGAAGAAGAAAAACAACATGTCAAAGAAATCATAAAAGAATTTCCTGAAAATTTCCATCTTCCAGGAGAGCCACTCACTTCAACACCATTAGTAAAACAGAAAATTACAACAATTGACGAAATACCCATTTACACTAGGAAATATCGGTTTTTACCTTCTCAAAAGGAGGAAATTGATAAAGTAATAGACAGAATGATATCTGAGGGAGCAATTGGGCCATCGATTTCCCCATATAATTCACCATTACTTATTATCCCTAAGAAAATAGATGGCAGTGGAAAGAAGAAGTGGCGACTTGTCATAGATTTTAGAGCCCTTAATGAAAAAACTATCGGAGATTTTCACCCTCTTCCGTTAATTTCTTCAATTTTAGATTGCATTGGACAAGCGCAATATTTTTCAATTTTCGATCTAGTAAGTGAATTTCATCAAACAGAATTAGATTCATTGGACAGACCAAAAACAGCATTTTCAACCACGCATGGACATTACGAATATGGTGGATTTCACTTCAACTGTCCAGACAAAAAAAAAAATTTGTTTAATCCTTTCCCAATTTTTGTTTTGAGTTGTCTTATAGATAAGTAATGTATCAGCCAAATATTTTTGGATTATATAAAAAATTGACCGAGAGGGAGGGGGTTAAAGTATTAAACGTTTTGTTAAGACGCTCTCATTTGTTTATTTATTGAGCTTAAATAAATGATAAAAAATTTTTTTTTTACATTAAAAATAAATTTTACTTTTTTTTCGTTTTCGGGCTCGTTTTATTTTTTTTATTTTATTTTTAAAAGAAAGCTGACATTTTTTCCTACAAAATATGTAATTTTCAAAAAACCGTTTTTTTTGTTTTTGAGAAATTTAATGTTGAAGTTAGCGCGCCACGTAAAGGAGAAGTCTCACTCTACCGCCCCGCTTGTTGCTGTGCGCTGTTTGCATCATTACGTGGATATTTAATTATTCTAACCGTTAATTGAACTTTTCTCTGTATTTTACAGTGCTGAGACTGACATGAAAACAATTAAAAGTGCCTGCACTATAGTTCTTTTGTTTTTTTTATGTTTACATTTTGTTGGTAATTTTTTGATATTGCTTTCTCATAGAGAAAGTATTGTTTTACCTCCACAGGATCGATTGAGATTTTCTGAAATATCTTGACATATTTTGAACTCAGGATGTCAAAAATGATGTTTTTAAAAAATGTCTTGCTTATGTGTGTATGTAGTTATGTATGTTAAGATTATGTTAGGCTCTACATTTCGAAAGCAACAATTTAAAACAATGTTTTTTTTGAGAGATTATAGGTCTTTAAGAAGGACAAATTATGCCCTACTTTTGAGTCTGATCTATCACTTCTAACTACATTTTTTTAAAATTTAAACATTTTGAAAATTTTTTTTTTCGAAAATGTACATATTTTTTTAAAACAATAAAATCAGATTATTTTATTTTTTTTATCTTTTTAAAAATGCATCGATTAAGCTCTTAGCGATCCTTTTAGTGCAAATTGATAAAAAGTTATTAATATTCTATAAACAAAAAATATTGGAAATTATGTTCTTCAACAATTTTATTTGATATATTGTTGCTTTTTTAATATATTTCTGACTACTTGTATGTCACTAAAAATTAACCAAATGAGCTCTTTGCGAACGGTCTAATGTAATGTTATTCAGAGTTATCATTGTTTAAAAAAAAAATTAAGTTTCGTAACAGTAGTTAGTGTCCGTTTGAGCCCGCCGGAAAGTGGGCGTGGCTATGACGTCACTGGCGCCAGATAGAGAGAGAAGGGTGCGAGGAAGTAGTAGGGAAGAGAGAGAAAGGAGACGTGAAGAGGAGTGGGGGTAGTTGGGAAGGAGTAAAAAGGTGCGTGTCAGAATTACGGCCCGCCAATAGCAGAAGAGTGGAGCTTATGAGGATTTTGGGGCCTGGAGGGTGGGGGTGTTTGTAAAGAATGGAGGGTGTGTTTGTTTTTAGGGACTAACAAAAGGAAGAGAGAGAGAGAGAGATGATGTTGGTATAGAACAGGGTGAATGAGAGCGAGTAGTAAGTTATGACGTTTAGTCTAGACAAGTCTGCGTGAAGGAAAATGGTTTGCTGGAACTCAAGACAAGAAAACAGATTTTCAAAGAAAAGAATGAGGGTGGTAAAGGGAAATGAGGAAGAAGGAGCCTTAAAATTAGAGAAAGACTAGATTTTAAACTGCTTTTAAAATCTCGTTTTCTGCGTATTCTGCTATTCTAAATTCAAGCTTATTTTATTAAGACAATTTACTTTTAAATTATTATACATAAAATATTTATGATTTTTCATTAATTGGTGAGTATATTCTAAATTTGCTGTTTTAAAATTTAGTTTCAAAATTACTAGATCTAAAAGGAAGGTGCTGAAATTAAAAATGCAAAGTTTTAAGAAAGACACATATATTTTAAGTTTTTAATAATTTACAAATTTTTACACATACACGCACTCACAGAAGAAGAAAGGTAAACTTAAATGAGGAAGAGGTTATTTTATTAAAATTTATTTCTGGTCCCTATCCAAGAGCATATAGAACCCAAACGGTAAAATTGTTATTGAGCGTATTGTCGGTCCTCGTGGTGGTGGTGGTGGTGGTGGTGGTGTAGGTAGACTTGGAACGTAGTTTGGCAAATAGTGGAAACTACTTTCTCTCGACGTAGTGTCAATGACTAGATCTTGTGTGTCTACAGGGTCGAACATACCCTCGTGCATTATGGGCAATGCAAATTCTTTTCTTAAAATTTTCAAGAGGAGTCAATGCAAATTTTATAAAATCACCAACTGGATCCTCACCAGCGAAAACATATTCACGAATCCCGCACTGATTACAAGGTTTTGAAATATCATTTTCATTTATACACCATGTACATGTTTGCTGGGCAACACAGAGATTGGGTTTATGTATATTCACTCGATTATTAGTTTTGCATGTTGTGTTTTGTTGAGTCTCGAAATCGAAAAAAACAAAAACAACTGGGTCTTGCGGCTGACCATCTTTTTTAATTTTTCGATTTCGTGAGCATGCCATGAAACAGTCATGGTTAAACTCACGTTCACATTTACAAATACTACAATAAGAAACACCACATACATGGTCTTTCTTTTTGCTTAAATTTATTAAACGTGAACATGTATTGCAAATTTTTAATACATCACAGATGGTTTTTCCAGATGAATAAGAATTTACTTTTAAATGCTTTTCAAAACATTCGTCACCGAAAAAGTAGCCTAAACATGTCTTACATTTACGATCTTGTTTTTGACCTACATTATAACATGATTCAGAGCATGCTGGTACGGATAAACAGGCATCGCATTTTGCTGAACACCTATTGTCAGACTTGAACCTGAATGCTGCATTACACGGTACACAAAAACCTGTAGCCTTCGAGACTGCTGCAGCAGCATGTAAATTTAAAATTAAATTAAAATGACGTTTTTTTTCATATCTTAAAAGATAAATTACATGGGAGGAGAGTTGACCATTTTCGGTGAACATTTTACGACCATCGAAAAATGGTCCAACTTGTCCGAGACCAAAACTCTCATCGTGAAAGGCCACAAGAGCGATTTTATTCTATGAAAAAAGGTGATTTTGAAACTTTTGTAGCTCTTCGATACCACTTCCGTCATTTGGTATAATTACTCCTGCTTTTGTTATAAGGTCTTTTGCTTTTTTGGTTTGAACAGAATAATTTTGCTTTCGAATTTTTTCCCATGTCTCTTTTCTTTGAACACGCGATACGCGATTTCTCGTAACGTTCGCAATCCCAACAACAATTGCTCTAGCCAGACATGTATTTTCTTTATCATTTTTTATTGCTAAAATTAAAGTTTTCTTAAGAGCAATTTGGTCAGGATTGTTGTCCAAAAATCATCAAAACTCACATCCCTTAAATATCGGATTGATAACCCTCCCTCGCCCTTCGTAAATGTATTTGAATTAAATTTTATACCGATAAAATCCGAAGGTGAATATTCTTTGATGAGAAATTTGAAGATTTCAGAAAGTGCAGTTTGGACCCACGCAATAGGATTAATACTTTTTTCTGGTAATTTTAAAAATTTAAATAAATACTGGTCAGCGTTTAATTTAAAATGGCGGAAATAAACTTGCGAAGATTTCGTAATTTTAAAGTTATCATCATTTTTTTCAAAATTACCGACTCCATTCAAGTTATTACTAGCGTTAGATGGACCTGCCGTGGGTTCAGAGGGGGTGTGTAATCCTCCACCATGCTGCATAATTAGGTTAGACTGATTCGCTTGACCTGTGTGTATACAGAAACATTTTTTTTTCTTTATTTATCTAATTTTAGTTTGATTTATATAAATAAAAATCATATGTCCTTAAAAGATTTTCCAATAGACATAACTTCAAACTAGAATACGGATTTTTTTTAAGCAATATAAAATATTATCAAAAAAGATTGATACTAAACTTTTGACAAATAGTAATTATAAATGACCACTATAGTTAACAAATTTCA
The DNA here is from genome assembly GCA_037103525.1 of Ganaspis brasiliensis. NCBI lineage: Eukaryota > Metazoa > Arthropoda > Insecta > Hymenoptera > Figitidae > Ganaspis > Ganaspis brasiliensis. The sequence goes on from JAZKLR010000550.1 coordinate 982,817, forward strand.
AAATATTATCACAAAATTTACAACATGATCTTTTAAAAATTTTAATAAAATCAATTTAAATATATATTTTTTGTTTTCATGTGAAAAACTGGTTTCTATTTTAAGGTTATGTTAACTGGAAATTGTTCTTTAATTATAAGAAAATTTTAATTGAAAATAAGTATATTAATTGTGATATAAAATTGATTTGTCGACTCACCATAGTTTGACAATAGATCCTCTTGTATCTGTGTGTAAGTGGGGCTATCCTGTTGATGGTGTAATATCTGATTGCGAAATGAATTATCGCTAGCGTCCAAAACGGCTTGAATCTCAGCCGTTGCACTATCCGTACTATTGACAATACTATCACTCACGAGGTCGATAGTATTTTCTCCCTCGTGAGTTAAAATGTCTCGCGATACTTCACTCACTGCACTTTGTCTACTTTCTACTTCTTCTTCTTCTTCTTCTTCACTCACTGCACTTTGTCTACTTTCTTCTTCTTCTTCTGTATTTTCTCACGCGTGCTTCGTTTCCTCCAGTGACAATATAATAGTCCTCTCCTACGGTGAAGGTTGCCTGTTTGGAATAGTCAGCAGCTCGATAGTGGTATCGATAGGAATAGCTGAAATTAGACAAATTAATTAAAATTTCATTATGGCACATACAAAAATTTGACTATTTTACAATTACACCATTCTATATAATGTTTTTAATTATTTGTATGTAGTTTATTTACATTGTTCAGTTTGTTCGATTGCAGGTGGAAGAGTTCCAGATATTGGGGGAGGTAGAGCTGTTTGGTTGAGATCTAAAACAGGAAAAGGAATATTTAAATAGAAAAATTAAACATATTAATAGTAATAAAATACAACTTTAATGATAATAATTCATGTTACTTACATTTATTAGTTGTATTTCTGAGAGTAATTAATCGCTGCATTGCCTCGTCTATGTGAGTCATTAGCTGCGTGTTATTTCGCCCAAACACTTTTGCTGCCTGCAGTGTTTCTTCTTTAAACTCGCCAATTATGCACTTAATAATCCTCTCTAAACCTTCTGAGGAAAACTCGCCAGAAGCAACTCCGAGTTCAAAAATTGCACGCACTAAAAAATCAGGCACCATATTGTTTTTTTTTTTCAATAGTTTACGAGCTGTATTATAATAAAGAAGAGACTTGTGTCAAGTCAAAGGATAAACTGAAGTTTCTACTAAGGGTACACTCATCTTATAGTTTTATCCTTTTCGTAAGAAAAGTAGAACTGGAAAATGGGTGGTTTAGTTTAGAACCTATGAATTGAAGGAAACTGCAAAATAAAAGGAGATAGGCATAAAGTAGGTGTGTTTGTGAAACACTTTTGACCAATAAGCTTCACAGGAATAGTCTTTATTGTTTTTGAGAAGTCAAAGATTTTTTTCTTGTCGGGAGGAACCACAGATTCCGGAAAAAGATACGCTAAGAGAAATGCAGTTAGAGGCCATTGTAGCGATAATGAAGTTAGCTGTTAGTGAGTCATAAATTCTTGTAGCTCCATTTCAGGATTGAAAATGCCAGGTAAGGCTTCTTTTGTGACAAAAGATCAAATTTTCCACTTTAAATTGTTTTCAATGCTGTCTAGACTAGGCAATAAAAAGCAAATAAAAGATAGACAAACATATTTCAACTGTCTAGACGTTGATATTACGTGAATGTAGAACAGGTACATTAAAAATGTAATCTCTAAGACGAATGTAGTATAAGTACGAATGTTTTCTTAAAAGCTTTCCTTTTACATATACGCTAGAGCATAGTACAAGTTCTAACGCGTTTATAACTCGCCCTATAAAAAGAGAAGTCGAGTGTCGAAATTAAGTAGTCTGTAAAGAACTCTAGTGGTACCATGTCTCCAAACGTTTTGTCCAAAATGATACAAACAGACTGTGTTGATCAATTTGATCATTTTTAAGATTCGCAAGTTTTCGAACTGGAAAATATTAGTGTTTGTTCATCAAAAAGAAAACGGGATCTTTCAAAGGAAATTGGACAATCATCATCATCATCATACCTTGATCAAACTAGCGGAAATCGAGTTAAGAAGGTCAAAATTCAACACCGTTATCCATTGATTTTAACAACAAGTTATGATTTAAACAATTCATGCTCAAAGAAAGTAATTGTTGGACTACAAATTTAAGATGATGGAAGTTTTGTACCTGTTATACGTTTACTCAATAACAAATCTCGTGGCGTTTCTTTACATCACGAAGACTGGTTAGAACTACAACAAAAATTTGATGTTGTTTTTGATTATTTTGACGGTCTTTACAATTATACCCTAACTGGTTGTGGTACACGTCCGATGCCTCTTAAAATTGGTGAATTTGTACTGTTTTTTACTACTGCGTACAATACAAGGGCCATTTTGATTGGCAAAACTACGGAAGAAGAGTGTACTGAAAACAGTTTAAGAGAGATTAATGATTCAGACAATGGAAAGAAGGAGTCTTATTTTTCCAGTAACATCGTTATGCGATCGACTACATTCAAGGGACTCAAGCAACTAGTAATCTGTATAGATGAACGTATAAAACAATTAAAAGGGATTGCAGCCAATGTGACAATGTGTAAAGACCTTTTCATCGAAGAATTGTGCAGTTATTTAGAGGCGCAAAAGATAGTGAAACCAGGTAGTGAATTTGTGAATCAATTGTTGAATGTTAAATTTGAGTATTTTAAAAAACTGATAAAATCTAAATTACCAGAAGAATTTGTAGCTTTACAATTTGAAATCGTATTTGGTGAAATTTCTTGTGTTTTAACTTCATTTCTGTCATTACAAGTTAAAGAAAATATTGTTAAAAAATGCGTGAAAAGAGAAACGAAACAATGGACTCTTAAAAAATATTTTTCTACTTTTTGTTCTGGAGACTATCATTGTTAGTCCCTTATTTTATCTTTTCTTTTTGATTAATAGAAAACAAAAAACAAAAATTCTTGTATTTCTTCATTTTACAATATTTGAATGTAAAAATAATTAAATTGTGAAAAATAAAAAAAAAATTCGTAAAATTTTGTGTGTACCTTTCATTACTTCCCTTTTCCTTCTCCTCCTAAAAGTATACTGAAATTTATGGTATTTTAGAAAAAGATAAAATGTGCATTAAAATTCATATCAAAATTTTAAAAAATCTTTCATAACATTGCTATGAAATTCATTTAAAGATAGAAAACAAATCCTTGGAAAAAGTGGTAGAGAATGTTTTCCTTAACTTAAAACTAACTTTATATTAGCTTTGTGATTTAAAGAAACAAAAATATTTCGAATTTCCAAAAAGAAAATGAGACTGAAAATTATAAGAAACGTAGAGAGAGAGAGAGAGAGAGAGAGAGAGAGAGATATTAAAGTTATTTAAAATAAAAGAAAAATAGGTGTATAATTTTTACCTTCTTTTAAACTTTTTTATTTGTCTGGTTTAAACTAGAAAAAAAATCATTAAAAATTCAAAACAAAGTTACTAAAGCTCTTAAATTTTTTACGCAAAATCAACACGCTTGTAGTGACGGTAGCGGCGGCGGCGAGCGCGGCGGGACTTGCGTCTAATTAGCTCGTTTATGACGCAAGACATACGCAACGCCGATAAACTAGCGTGTAATCGGCGTTTGGACCAGGCCTAATAAGCTCATGAAGCCTGGTTCGCGCACGCATCCGCACAAACTTACACGAAACCAAAATAAGCTTAAAGGTTACGCGTTCTGAACATGCGCACGACCTTTAAATTTATCTGTATTTACGTAAATTATAATATAGTATAAAAGAGTAATAATTTTATAAACGCTCAGTACAAAAAATGGATGCACGATGGAAACATCCATTTACATCTATGATTTGCGGACCTACTGGTTGTGGGAAAACATATTTCGTTAAAATTTTTTTAAAGTATGTTGAGGATATGTGTGATACCCGTTTCAAGCGTATTCTTTTCTATTATTCAGAATGGCAAAATGGTTACACTGAGTATGCTAAAACTATCGAGTTTAAAGAAGGATTACCTCAACCTGCAGATTACTCAAACAATAATAATGTAGCTAAACTGATAATTATAGATGATTTAATGAGAGAATCCTCAAATAATACAATTGTAGATCTCTTTACAAAAGGTAGTCATCATAAAAATCTTAGTGTTGTCTTTATAACGCAAAACTTGTTTCACCAAGGGCATGGACAAAGAGATATTTCACTTAATGCAGATTAAATTGTTGTTTTTAAAAACCCAAGAGATCGGGCACAGTTTCAACACCTTGCCCGACAAATATTTCCTGAAAACCCTCGATTTTTACAAGAAGCTTACCATGACGCAACCTCAAAACCACATGGTTATCTTCTTCTAGATCTAAAACAATCAACACCTGACAATTGTCGTTTTAGAACAAATATTTTTCCTGTAGATGGCTATTCTTACGTTTATTTACCACTGAAAAGCATAAAAAGAGTTGATAAACACGAAGAGATACCAGTTGTACGATTGTAATGGCGTCGAAAGCATAAAGGCATATTGGTGCAAAAAACGCAGCAGTACTAAACGCTTTATATCGCCTTGATTCTAATCAACGACAAGCTATTTTATCGAAAGCTGATACAAAACTTATAAAGTGTATTTGTGAGTGTGCTCTCAATATTTTGGCTGGAAATATACCACTGAAATTTCATGAAAAGCGTAAATTAAGTATACATAGACAGAAGTTGCGTAAATTAGCTGAAGCTAGTGGAAATTGGAAACAGAAAAAACGTTTCATTGTACAAAAAGGATCTGGATTTGTACCGCTTTTACTTGCACCAATCATCGGTAATATTCTTTCAGGCCTGTTCACATAAGACGTATTAAAAATTATAGAAAATGTTTTTCTAATATGGAGCATGCAAAGAAAATGGTTTTAGTTCCTAGTGAGCAAATTAAAAAAATTCGACAACATTCAAACGCGTTATCCAACGATAATGCTTTAAACAATAACTCTAGTAGTGGGGTCAGTATTAATCAATCAGATAAAATTATTAATGGGGGTTTGCTTAAAACTCAAACAAGTATAAATGACGGTCATTACCCCACAACGTCCACTATTCAAACAGACTTGCACAGGACAATACTATTCAACACACACCCTTATTGACAGAGGACGATGATTCCTCAGACAATGCAGATAACACCAATGATTCACAGCTGAGATTCAGTGAGTCAACTAGGCATAGAAGTAGAAGTAGAAATAGAATAAGATCTAATGTGAATAAAGAGCGTGAAAACGAAAAGTGGTATTCTCTTCTTCTGAAAAAATGAAAATACTTGAGGATATATATTATAATCCTTTGCATGAGGCTTCTTACTCTGGGATTGAAAAACTTGTTAATGCTGTACGAGGGAAAATATCAAGAGCAAAGGTTGTTGATTGGCTGAAAAGTCAAGATGCATACAATCTACACATTCCTACAAGACGGAAATTTCAACGTAGATTTTATAATGTCACAAATATTGACGATCTCTGGGAAATTGATTTAGTTGATTTAAAAAATTTAAAAGAATATAATGATGGTTATTTATACATTCTGGTTGTTATTGACGTTAATAGTAAATACGTCTGGGTAGAACCACTTAAAAATAAATCCGGAAATGAAGTAAAGAATGCTTTTGAACGCATTTTGAATAAAAAACAAAATGGCGTGAAAAGAACACCTGTCTGTGTTTAAAGTGATAGAGGAAAAGAATTTCTTGCCAAAGAATTTCAGCAAAGTTTATTAAAAAATGATATAAAATTTCGTCCGGTACGTGATCCAAACACGAAAGCAGAAATTGTAGAAAGATTTAATCGCACACTTAAGGAACGTATGTGGAGGTATTTTACGCATCTAAATACGCATCGTTACGTGAATGTTTTACAACAAATTGTGCATGCATATAATAATTCTCGTCACAGTGCTACTAAAATGATACCATCATCTGTGACTCTTAAAAATGCAAGAAATGCATATTTAAATATTGTACAAAAGTATGATAAAGATGCAATTCATGGTAAAAAAAGGCTAAATACAAGACCGGCGATCATGTAAGAATCAGTTGAGAAAGAGGTGTCTTTGCGAAAGGTTATGAAGCTGGATGGACTGAAGAAATTTTTGTAATAAAACGTGTGTTTGACGTACGTGAATTTTCACCGGTTGTTTATGAATTAAGTGACTTGGCAGGTGAAATTATAGAAGGACATTTTTATGAACGCGAACTATCACATGTTAAGAAGAATAATCTTCTTACTGAAACTGAATTTATTTTTGAACGAATTCTAAAAAGTAAAGGTAAAAGAGCGAAAAAACAATTACTTGTTAAATGGGAAGGTTATCCTAACACATTTAATTCCTGGATTCCTTCTTCTGATTTAAAAAACAAATAATAATAAGAATGGAGAGTGAACAATTTTATTTAATTTTACCAAGTAATAGTAGTATGAAATATTTTCCTCAAAATACAACAACTCATTTTGTCACTCAGTTACCACATGAGATACGATTAAATGGACATTGGAAAGTTGCACTAACTGAGATTCAGTTTCCACGCACATTTCTACACATTAGAAATCAAAAATCAAAAGCAGATGAAAATGCGAAAGAAATTGAAAATATTATTTCTCTGCTGACAAACTCGTCAGAGAATGGTTCATCAATTGAAAGCTGTAATAAACATGGTAAAGAATTAATTATTGATGGTGAGTATTTACTTAAAAAATATAAACTACCTTTTCTATTAAAAACTCAGGATGAAATGAATGCATTGTACGATAATGGTACAGAGAATAACATCATCTCAAAAGATTTAATAACTGGAACGTGGCGTAGACCTATTGTTAACATTTTTCGACCTGGAGTTTACAAACAGATAAAAGATCTTGTCACAGTGATAAACCAAACGAGAATTGCACAAGAGCATGCAAGATTAGTTTTTAAAGATGGTGAGGATGGATACGTTAAAGTAGAAAAAGTCTGTAAACCCATTTGCCAAAATAGAGGTAATCATTTTCTAGCAATGAGTCAAAAAATATCACGTATTCTCGGCTTCTTTCCTCACCAAATCATTCCTGTAAATTCGTACTATGCCCGTCACCCATCTAGCCTGGCTCGTGGGCTACCTGAAAAGCTCTTTGTCTATTGTGATATTTGCGAGCCTCGTATAACTGGAGACGTACAAACTCCGCTTTTACGCATTATACTTGTTGATACACAAAATTATGTTTTCGCCTCTACTCAGACTACTCAATTAACTTCTCCAAATTATGTACCACTTATTCGCACAGAATTTCGCACAATAGAAATTGATATAAGAGATCACAAGTTGGTAGTGGTGGGATTTCAAAAATTTATGTTGGATCACCTTATCAAAGAGGACATGGTATTGGCAGTTTTCTAGGCGGACTTTTTCGGCGAGTATTGCCAATACTGGCTCGGTGTGCCAGCGTTGTTGGTAGAGAGGCTTTACGTGCTGGTATTAATACTTTGGACGATGTTGAGAGTAACATACCATTTAAACAGGCTATCAAAACACGGTTCAATGAAAGTCGGTATAATTTGAAAAGAAAGGCTGTTGACAAAATTTATAGTTTAATGAAGGGCTCTGGGTATAAAATTGCTACAAAAAATTTTAAATCTCAGTTGTATGACGTTCTTGCACCGAGAAACATCAAACGTAGAAAAGTTGTAAGAAAAAAAAGGAAAAAGCAACCATCTAGTGTTAAGAAAAAGGCAAAGAACAGTAAAAAGAAAAAGAAGAATAAAAAGAAAAAGTGTACAAGATCAAAACAGACTAGAAGGAAAATTATTATAAAATCTACAAAAAGTAAAAAACGTGTAACACGAAAAAAGCCTAATACTTTAAAGAGAAGAAATAGGAAAATATTTGATATTTTTGGTAATAAATAAGTTTTACAATGTCTTTTTTACATTCACACTCTTGTGAGTGTTTGAAAACAGAACTAGATCTCTTTTCATTACCCCCGACACAAACCTCTATCTAGAGTTCGCAATGGATTCATTACAAACCTGTTTCTTCCTTAACCGATGATTCGCCAATAGAATTTGTTATTCCAGGACACGGTGAGGAGTACATAGACCTTGCACATACTATGCTTAGTATACGTATTGATTTACGAGCTCCTAAAAAAACTGACGACAATGAAGCAGATTTAAAAAATGTTGCTGTTGTAAATAATTTATTACACTCTCTTTTTAATCAAGTAGATGTCTGCTTTAATCAAAAAATGGTTTCACCTCAAAATAATGCTTACGCAAGCAGAGCTTACATTGAAACTCTACTCAATTATGGACCACAAGCGAAAAATTCCCATCTGACGTCATCATTATGGATTGCAGACACTGCTGGAAAAATGGAAGATTTAACTACAAAAGATACTGGTTTGGATGAACGAAGAAAATATTTATCTTACGGTGATTCGATAGATTTAATCGGACATTTGCATTGTGATGTATTTAATCAGAATAAGTTTCTTTTGAATGGTGTTGAAATTAGACTTCGATTAGTTCGTACAAAAATGCTTTTGTTCTTATGGACCCAACTAACGATTGTAGTATACATATTGCCGAAGCAACACTTCTTGTTCGTCGTGCTAAAATCAGTCCTGGTATTCTTCTTGCTCATGCTAAAGCGCTTTCTCACGAAAGTGCAAAATATCCAATCACACGTGTAGAAGTTAAATCTTTTACCATGCATAGTGGTGTTCATGGTGATACTCTCGATAATGTTATTCTTGGACAACTCCCTAAAAGAATAATTATAGGGTTTGTCGATAACAAAGCATTTAATGGTAGTACAACTCTCAATCCGTTCAATTTAAAAAATTATAAAATTAACTTTTTATCTCTCTATGTCGATGGTGTGCAAGTACCATCTAAACCTTTACAACCGGATTTTAGTAAAAAAAATCTATATATCGATGCTTATCACACACTCTTTTCAGGAACTGGCATACATTTTCTTAATGAAGGTAATGACATTAATCGCCTCAAATATAGCGAAGGTTTTTGTCTATTTGCATTTGATCTTACACCCGATCTTTCTACAAATTGTTATTCTCATTGGAATCTTGTAAAAAGTGGTAGTCTTAGAATTGAAGTACGTTTTGAAGAACCTCTCACAAGTACTGTAAATTGTATTGTTTACACTGAGTATGATAACGTGTTGGAAATAGACTCGTCAAGACAAGTTTTGGTTGATTTTGGGGGATAAAGTGGAAGGACCTGTTTGTCTACTTTTCACGAAGATAAAATTTTCTCACACATTCTGAGAGAACATTATTGAGCCCTACACCTTCACATGTAACGGTACACATACATGTTTACAAATACAGTATATATACGTACTAAAACCGAAAAAAGTTATGTCATTCTGTGAGCGGAGGTTGGCCAGAATGGACGCTACTGGTCGTCGTGCAGTTTTTTTTATAACATACTACAGTGATGGATTACATAATTGACATTCAAGGCTTTCGTGGCACCGATGATCAATTTATTGAAAGGGAAGTGGCAGTTTTGGCAGTTGATCATGATTTTATTGGACACTGGATTGTGGCACCCCCGTATTCTTTCCCTGAACTTACATCAACTGCAAGACATAAGAACAACTGGTTGAGTTGTTATTTTCATGGTTTAGAGTGGTTTGAAGGAGATGTACCGGTCAAATATTTACATGCACATCTTCGTTCTATAGCGAAAACAGCCAGAACAATTTACACACGAGGAGTTGAGATAGCAGAGTTACTTCAAGAAATTATGAGCCGACAGATTATTAATCTTGAACAATTTACATGCCCCTCTTTCAAGAAACTGAATCCAACTGAAGAGTATTGTTTACATCACGGCATTAAAGAGCACAAATTTTTTGTCTGTGCACTAAACAACTCTTTTAAATTGAAAAAGTGGCTTACCTAGCAAAGACGTGAGAAAGAACATCCACCACTACCAACTTTTCTTGATAAAGATGTATATTCTGAACCATTTGACTTTTCAAAAAGTAAAATAAAGAAGAAAGTCAACTTTGATCTCAATACAACCGACAACGTTTTAAATTTAGAAGATGTGGTGAAAAAAACTTCAATCTCATAGAAGGTAAAAAACATTTTAAAAGAATTTCCTCAACTTGGTTGTCCATTTGCTAAATCTTATGATGAACAGTCTACAGATTCTACAACTGCTACAATCGGTTCCTCGGACTACGGTTGGCGTATTTCCGGCGGATCGGATACCGAAGGTCGTGACGTTGCCGGCAACAGTTGTTAGTAATACAGATGGCTACAGAAAACCGGGTTTGTGTAGTTTTGTGTTGTGTTTCTGCTTTATATGCATAGTGGTGCTTCTTTGCATGATTTTACAAAACTTTTTTCTAAAAATTTAATAAAAAAAGATCGCATTGTAAATAATATGTATAATCAACTTTTAAATAAGTGTAAGAAGAATGATAATAACAGTATGATTAAAAAGTTACACAGTTTTCAAGCTGGTTATTACTTTCACGATTTTCGTAATAATCATCTTCATCTCTACGTTCAATCGTGTGCGTCTAGAAATGCTGTCTAATAAAAGTTAATATTAATTATAAAACATAGGATATGTCATTGCTTGTGCGTTCTATACGGTTTCCGAATACATTGCGTCTTCCTCACATTATTGGTCAAAATGTGTTTAAATATTTCTTATTTTTATTATTATAATCAGTTTAATTAAGTGTAAGTTTTATGAAATATAGATTTAAGGAGTCCCTGCGTTGCCTTGCTACATTATAAACTTATCGTGTATGGTTTAGTCTTTATATTGTATGTTTACTAATTGCAAACGTCGTACAATGTTTATGTATTAGTTTATAATTTAAATTATGGTCTTATTTACTCGTGTATAATTATAAAAAACTTAAAATATATGTGTGTATCTTAAAACTCTGAATTTTTCCTTTCAATACCTTTCTTTTAGATCAAGTTATTCGAAAATAAATTTAATATTTTTTAATTTGTCTGTTTAAAATAAAAGTTATAATGATAATAAAAAAAGAAATTTTGTGATAATAATAATATTAATTAGGAAGTAAATTGTTTGAAATAAAAATATCAGAATAGAAAATGAATGAACTTTTAAAAGCAGTTTCAAATCTGATCTATATCTAGTTTTAAGTTTGTTTTTTCTTTACTAACCACATTCTTTCATTTTAAAAACCTGTTTTTCTGACTTGATCTCAAGCAAGACATTTTCCTGGACCCAAAATCCAACGCTCTTCCTAACATAACCCCACTTTTTCCTATTCAAGTCACGAAAAGACCTACACTCCCTCTACTTCCACACTCACCCCCACCAACTTGGGCCCCAAAATCCTTACAATTCCCACTCTTCTTCTATTGGAGGGCCGAAAAGACTGACATACACTCTACTCCTTCCAACACCCCCACTCTTACCGTCCCCAAAACCTAACACACTCCACTCTTCTCCTATTGGAGGGCCAAAATGACTGACACGCCCTCTACTCCTTCCAACACCCCTACTCTTACCGTCCCCAAAACCTAACACACTCCACTCTTCTCCTATTGGAGGGCCAAAATGACTGACACGCCCTCTACTCCTTCCAACACCCCCACTCTTACCGTCCCCAAAATTTAATACACCTATAATTTCGCAAAAAAAACATTGTTTTAACTATTACTGTTTTCGAAATATAGGGCCTAACATAATCTTAACATACATAACTACATCCCAAAGGGAAAAATACGATTGGCGCAACATTGGTCCAATATTGGGAGTGTAGAAACCAATGCCAAGACTGCCAAGCCTCGGAATACAAAATTGGACATTGCAGATATCAGTTTCTGTCAAAAAATAAAATTGGATCACGACATATTTTAATGTTTTAGGGGTCACTAACAATAAATCTAAAACCTGATTTTCAAAATTCAAAATGGCGGACCCAATATGGCGGACGAATTTTTAAAAAAATGATGGAAATCGCTTAAAACTTGTTACTCGCAAGTTTTTGGGGTCACTGATAACGAATCTAAACTCAGATTTTCAAAATTCAAAATGGCGGACTCAATATGGCGGACAATTTTTTAAAAAAATGATGAAAAACGCTTGAAACTTGTTACTCGGGGGTTTTTAGGGTCACTGATAACGAATCTAAACTCAGATTTTCAAAATTCAAAATGGCGGACTCAATATGGCGGACGAATTTTTAAAAAAATGATGGAAATCGCTTGAAACTTGTTACTCGGGGGTTTTTGGGGTCACTATAATGAATGATTTTCAAAATTCAAAATGGCGTAACCACTATGGCTGACAAATTTTTAAAAGTTCTTTGAAATTATTAGAAACTTAGTAATTATGCTATGTTGATCCTGCACCACTTACCGACTGTCGGTAATGCAGATTTCTAGCATACCGACCACCAAGTATCGCATTTTTGCAAGACAGTGTGTTACCATCAGTCGGTAATGCAGATTTCTACTTGATCTCCAGGAAGAAATTAGTGTTTCTGTAGAGTGTTCTGTTTTACTAATCTAACACCATGAAAAACACTAATGTTTACTGCCTGCAAAGAAGAAATCTGTATTACTGACTGATGGTAACATGATAACCCCGGTAGAAACACGACTTTTCGCGGTCGGTAAAGTATAAATATGCATTACCGATAGTCGGTAACTGGCTCAGGCCCAGCATGGCATAACTAGATTCGTTATCAGTGACCCAAAAAATCCTCGAGTAACAAGTTTCAAGCGATTTCAATGAATTTTTAACATTTTGTCCGCCATATTGGATTCGTCATTTTGAATTTTGAAAATCAAATTTTAGATTTGTTATCAGTGACCCCAAAAACCCCCGAGTAACAAGTTTCAAGCGAATTTTATCATTTTTTAAAAAATTTGTCCGCCATTTTGTGTCCACCATTTTGAATTTTGGAAATCGGATTTTAGATTCATAATCAGTGACCCCAAAAACCCCCGAGTGACAAGTTTTTAGCGATTTTTATCGTTTTTTTTAAAAATTCGTCCGCCATATTGAGTCAGCCATTTTGAATTTTGTAAATTAAACTTTAGGTTCGTAATCAGCAACCCTTAAAACCGTAATATATGTCGTAACCAAATTTTTTTTTCGAAAGAAACTGATATCTGCAATATTGGTTCAATATTGGTTGAATATTGTATTCCGAGGCTTGGCATTGGTTTCTACACTCCCAGCCTTGGCCCAATATAAATGCCAATATTGGACCAATATTTAGCCAATCGTGAGCCTTGGCAATTTCCCATTGGGATGAACACATAAGCAAGACATTTTTTAAAAACATCATTTTTGACATCTTGAGTTCAAAATATGTCAAGATATTTTAGAAAATCTCAATCGATCCTGTGGAGGTAAAACAATACTTTCTCTATGAGAAACCAATATCAAAAAATTACCAAAAAAATTTAAACATAAAAAAATAAACAAAAGAAATATAGTGCAGGCACTTAATTGTTTTCATGTCAGTCTCAGCACTGTAAAATGCAGGGAAAAGTCCAATTAAAAGTTAGAATAATTAAATATCCACGTAATGATGCAAACAGCGCACAGAAACAAGCGGGCGGTAGAGTGAGACTTCGCCTTGACGTGGCGCGCTAAGTTCAACATTAAATTTCTCAAAAACAAAAAAAAAAACGGTTTTTTGAAAATTACGTATTTTGTAGGAAAAAATCTCAGCTTTCTTTTAAAAAAAAATTAAAAAAATAAAACGAGCCCAAAAACGAAAAAAAGTGAAATTTATTTTTAATTTTCAAAAATTTAGGTCAAAATAAAAAAAAATTTAAATAGCCAATTGAAAGCTGATGAAAAAATCTAGAAAAATCATGTACGATAAAATTTTTTTATCATTTTTTTAAGCTCAATAAATCAATAAATGAGAGCGTCTTAACAAAAAGTTCAAAACTTTAACCCCCTCCCTCTCGGGCAATTTTTTATATAATCCAAAAATATTTGTCTGACAAATTACTTACCTATAAGACAACTCATATTGATATACTGTTTTGGCAGTCGTATTTCATTTTCGATTATTTTAATTGTTGTTGTAGTATTTTAATACTTAAAAAAAAAATTGAAACACGTTATTCTTATAGATTAAAGTATTTTCAAAATTATTGTTTTTAATAGGGTAAGTCCGGGGGAGATGGCCATACGGGAGAGATGGCCAATTCAAATATTTTACTGAATTTGTTATTAAATATCAGTTATTATTGGTTATTTTGCTTCATTTGTGTGCGTGAAAGCAAACAACAACAAAAACTTGAAAATTAAAAATGAAAAAGTACTTAAAATCCTGGAGTATTTTTTTGACTAGTGCTCGAAAACATCAATGGGTTGACTTTACTGATTGTTAAAGTGTTCTTTTTTTTAGAATAATGCTTATTTTCGTATTTTTTGGAACTATATATGAGGCAAGCTTTGTAATAACGTCAGAATTATACATGAAAAATTTTTATTTATTTAAATATTAGGGGAAATCTGGGGGATGTCATAAGGGATATATGGCCAATTCAAATATTTTTACAGAAATTGACTCAAAAGGTCACTTATTCTAAACTAAATTTCTTCGTTTTGCATTTAAACAAAGAAAAGCAAAATTTTGGCGAAAAATAATAAAAAATTAAATATAATACTTCCTTTTTATTTTGTCTATTACTCCAGTACTGAAAAATTTCAACTTGTTTAAATATCTATTTATTGTGGTGATATTCTTTAAGATAAGACTTATTTTTGTGTTTTGTTTATTCTTTCATGTAATAAACTCAAAATGATATATTAATTATATTTATTTACTTAAATAATAGGTGTGGCCAACTCTCCCTTACACCTATGGCCATCTCACACTACGATTGGCCATCTCTCCCTGAATGTCACTTTTTACAAAACATTAATTTTATGATTGTTAACATTAAAATATTTTATATTATTTATGGTTGTTTTAAAGTTAAATAGTCAATGTTTAATTAACAATAAACATCAATATATAAATGTTGTTTTTTTTATTTTTATGGACCTTTATAGAAAGTATGGCCATCTCCCCCGGACTTACCCTAATATTATTATAATTTTTAATCTTTATTGTTATTAATAAAAGTTGCCATATATAAAGATTTAAAAATTAGATAAATCAAAAGTGAATCCTCAAAAATGAAAAGTTAGAAAATTCTGAATTCTTTATATAGACTAAAACAAGCACAACTTTAATTAAATGTTTAATTTTTATGAATATGTTTCAAACAATTTTTCTTATTAATTATTTAGGCAGAGTTTACTACAGTTTAAAAAATATTTATTAAAAAAAGTAAATGGTCCTCTCCATAACTGATCTGAAATTCAAATATTGGTTTTTGTAAATATTAAAGTAAGCCAGCGTGGCTGTGGGGTTTAAGCGTATAACTTGCGTCCCAAGGGTCCCGGGTTCGATCCCAACCAGCGTGCGATTTTTCGTTTTATATAATAGTTTTAATTGTTTAGGTATAGCGAATATTAATCATACATGTTAAAATTTGTTTAAACAAATTAAATTAACTAATAAAATCTCAAAATAAAATTTGCAAGACGAAGTTTTAATTCGATTAATGAAATAATTGTACATAATAGTTGTATTCCAAAAATATAAATTTTATTTTTATTTGCTCAAATAAGCAATAATAATTATAAATAGTAAATTAATAACAAAATTGTACTGCGCCAGGGCGTTAGCCCTGGCAGGGCCGTATTGCGGCAGCCATAGCAGTCAGTACCGTTCGTCGTTATCATCCCAGAGTTAGGTCAGTACTGCACCAGCACTAGCAGCCAGTACTGCAGTATTATTTGCATTCGATACTGTACTACGCCAGCCCTGGCAGGCAGTACTGCGCTGGTACTGTCAGTCAGTACTGAATGGCGTTATCATCCCAGAGTTAGGTCAATACTGCGCCAGTACTGGGTTACAGTACTGCGCCAGCCTCGCATAATACTGGCCAGTACTGGCGCGGTACCGCGCCAGTTGTCAATTTTTCATTGGGAACTTAAGCAAAGTTCTTTGCGTAGTCCAAAAATCGTACGTGGCTTCGAGCTCGAGTATAAAATAAAAAGAAAAAACTTAGGCAAAGTCACTCGCGTGTTATTTGTATCAAAAACGTGGTCAAAGCTGAGCGCTGTATACGATATAAAAACTACGCAAACACCATGCTTGTAAACCCATGGCATGGCGTTTGCCTAAGTTTTTTTTTTTTTTTATTCGTGTTCTTGAGCACTTGTTGGATCTAAACTAAACAAATCAAGCCAATTTGACAATTCTAACTCCACATTAGGTATTAGTGCGAAAAATTACATAGGAATACGCTAGTGTAGTGTCTTGCCCATGACACTTTTTTTGGGTGCTTTTGTAATTTATTATACTGCACGCAAATAAAGTATCTATATTATTTTAAAAATAAAAAAATACATAGTAATACTTTGAGGAAAAAAGCGTGTTTAAAGTATTAATACTTACTGATATATCGTGTTAACGTGCAATTTTTGTTTGTTAGACATTGCTCTTAATTGTTTTCTAAATTTAAGTTTAATACTAAATTGATTTGAAGACTAGTCTTACTCAATGATGGAATTGTATCGAGACAGGAGTCAACTAATATCAGTAAGTTCAAACAGAAATTTTAGTGTTTTTATTTTAATGACATTTAGGTGCAACAACCCTTTGCTTTGAGGATTTAAGTAACTGAGATTTTTTTTTTCGCTCCAGTATATCGCAAATATTCCGGAAAGTATTAGTATCGAGCGCAAAGCGCGAGTGCTGTGATGAGAATGTATTCCTTAAAGGCGTAGAACTTTAAGACAAAAAAAGTTTTACATTTTAAGTGAAAACCCAATTTAGAATAGCGCTAAACAGGCCAAAGATTAAACTGGCTTATGTCGTAGGGAAAATATTCAATTTCGATAACGAAGAGCATGTATTACATGGTCGAAGAGTGCAGCCTGACGGGTAGATTGATAATGATCGGAGTGCGAAGCACGACGGTCATTTCAAATACGGAGCGCGAAGCGCGACGACGACCCTCGCGCGCCCCGAGGCGCGCTGAAACTAGCGAGCGAAGCGCGCGAAGAGAATGTGACGGAGCGCGAAGCGCGATGTCAGACTTTTTTTACAAGAATCGTACTTCTTGGCTATTAAACACTATGAAGACCGCCTTTAGGTGAGCTCTCGATATTTTTCCTGTAATCTACGCGTAAATCTAGATACGTGTCCTAAATTTCAGTATCCTGAGTCAAATAGTTTGGTAGATTAGGGGGGAGGGGTTAGAGGGACGTGGTCCTTTTTTCGATTTTTTTTACAAGAATAGTACTTTTGGCTATAAGACTCTATGAAGACCGCCGTTACGAAAGTCCTCTATATTTTTCCTGTAATCTACAATTGAATCTACATATGTGTACCCAATTCCAGCTTCTTAAGACAAAATGTTGTTAATATTAGGAGGTGGTCATTGTCATTGTGTCTAGTTTTTTTTTTCAAAAATCGTTTTTTTTTCTATTAAACACTATGAATACCGCCTTTTGGAAAGTTTTCTTTAATTTTCCTGTAATATATACGTAAATCTACATAGGCGTACCAAATTTTGTGCATCCTAAGTCAAATAGTTTGGAAGTTTAGGGGGGAACATGGTCATTTTTTCGAATTTTTTTACAAGAATAGTACTTTTTGGCTATTAGACACTATTAAGACCGCTGTTACGAAAGTTTTCTATAATTTTCCTGTAATCTTTACGTCAATTTACATACCTATACTAAATTTTAGCATAATAAGTAAAATAGTTGTTAATATTAGGGAGTGAAAATGGTCATTTTATGTAGTTTTTTTTACAAAAATCGTACTTTTTGGCTATTAAACACAATGAAGACCACCTTTAGGAAAGTGCTCTATAATTTTTTAGTAATCTACACGTAAATCTACATACTTGTATCTAATTTCAGCATCCAACTTAAATAGTATGGAAACTTAGGGGAGAAAACATGGTTATTTTTAAAAATTTTTTTCATAATATGTGACTTGGACAGTGAAAAGGGGGCTTACGTGTAAAAAAATCGTTTTTCATTTTTTTGCAGATTCTGATAGATTTTTTGACGCTCTTTTACGTGGTGTAAACCAAAAAAAAAATTTTTTTTGATACGTAAGCCCCCTTTTCACTGTCCAGGTCACATATAGTAATTTTTGGCCAGTAAACACTATGAAAACCGCAGTTACGAAAAGGCTCTATATTTTTCCTGTAATCTACAAGTAAATCGACATAAGTGTACCAAATTTC
This sequence comes from Ganaspis brasiliensis, assembly GCA_037103525.1. Taxonomy (NCBI): domain Eukaryota; kingdom Metazoa; phylum Arthropoda; class Insecta; order Hymenoptera; family Figitidae; genus Ganaspis; species Ganaspis brasiliensis. The sequence goes on from JAZKLR010000550.1 coordinate 1,001,143, forward strand.
AGCATCGTAAGCAGGCTTGGGTCCGTAAATAGTCTACTTCACTATAGAATTTACTTTTATAGTGAATCAGACTATTTACGGACACAAGCCTGATCGTAAGTCATATCGTTTGAAAGATTAGTGGGGGGAGACATTGTAATTTTGTGGAATTTTGTTTTACGAATGTTTTCTTTAATTTTTCTGTAATTTACGCGTAAATGTACGTACGTTATCTAAATTCAAGCATCCTAAGTCGAATAGTTTCGAAGATTGGGGGGGGGGGATATGGTCATGTTTCGAATTTTTTTTAAAAAATCGTACTTTTTGTCTAGTAAATACTACACTGAAAAAAAAGTTCATTGAATCAAGTAAATGCATGTACTTGAGGTACTTTACTTGAGACAAGCCCATATTTTTTTATTTGAAAAAATTTATTTTTTTGTCCCAAGAAAATATTAGCATTGGAAAAAGTACTTAAAGTAAGAAATTCACCTTTCATACGAGTAAAATATGTACTTATCTCAATCAAACTATTTTACATGCGACAAGTCTCAAAAAGTATTAAGTCAAGAATATTTGCTCTCAGGTCAAATAATGAGTATAATGTTTTGAAAATTTTTGTTTCTTGAACAAAATGATTTTATTCGTTTGCCTTGAATAATTTTTTACTCAATACAACACAGATGTTCTTGCTCCAAGAATATCTTGCTACCTATAGCTTAAATAGGAGTTTTTGCAATTGGATTTCAAGCGTGGTGTATCAGAGTGGACAGCGTGCTTAACTCGGGATCATGCGGTCGCGGGTTCAATCCCACTGCACTCAAAAAATTTTATTTCGTTATTTATTTACTCAGCTGCAATAGTTGTTAATTAAATGTAAGTATATATGTAAAATAAGTATTATTTAAATAAATAAATGAAATAAAGGTGTTATAAATATGAAAAAATGCAAATATAATGATAAAGAGAATAAAAGGAGTATGAGGAAAGGATGAGGGGAGTCAGAGGATTATTAAAACGAGAAAATATTTTTGCAATTCAAAAAAAAAGATAATTTTAGATCAAGAAAATATGTTCTCATATTGAGATAATATTTTCTCTAGTCAATATTTTTTACGATTCTTGCAAGCTTGTCAAATAGTCAACGCGATCCTATATGTTCTTGGCTCAAGAATATTTGCGCTCCGCACAATCATACTATAGCAAGTCCATCGTTTTCTTGAACTAATATCATAATTTGCTTGTCCCTATTCAAGCCGACGATATACTTAAAGCAAATAAAATGTTCTTGATTCAATGACATTTTTTTTCAGTGTACGAAGACCGCCTTTACGAAAGTTTTCTTTTATTTTTCTGGAATCAGCACGGGAATCTACATACGTTAACTAAATTCCAGCATCCTAAGTCGAATAGTTTGGAAGATTAAGGTGAAAGACATGGTCATTTTTTCGAAAAAAAATATCGAAAAAAATGTGTTCTTTTTTTTCACTATCTGGAAGTATAATAAATTGTAGATTTAATTGTTTAATAATAAACTCTTTTTGGATATTTATTTTACATCAATATTTTATATTTTGTGCTTAAATCGTAACACACTTTGTAAAACTTACGCAATATTGAAATTTTTTTTTATTTTTTCTATTAATAACAAGATTTGCTTATTCTGACATCTATGGGATGATTAGTCAACACAGAACCAGAAAAATTCAGAGACTGGCAGTCAGATACTACCGAAACTGTTTGGAATACTGGTGATTACTCGGTAGACAAAGTTGATTTTTTAAAAATTTAGCCTTTTATACACTTTAGACTGTCGTATTCCTTTCTGAGACTATGGGAAACCTCTAGTATACTGTTTAGTGTACTCAGGAGACTCTAGAGACTTATTGTCATAAAAATTTGAATACTTCGTAAACTGAAAATACTTATTCAAATACTTTGCATTTTGTCTCGTAGTCATACGTTTATTTAGTTGTTATAATTGATTTTCGGTTTATTTTATTCAAGAAACTTATATTTATACACTAGTGTGGGTCGAAACAGAGGTTTTTCTGTTTTTTCTGTTTTTCTGTTTTTTCATAAAAAATAAAGCTTATAAAATGTTCTGTAAATTAAAATAAAATTAAACGATTTATCTTTAAAACTGTCGGAGTTATGATCTTTAAACTGCAAAAAAAAATTTTAAAGAATTAAAAAATTTTAGTTTTTGCAAAATAACTAGTTACCCTTCAATTTAAGAATACTTTGACTTCAAGATAAATTAAAGTAGACTTAATTTTGAAGAAATCCATGAAAAGCAGAGCTCTTTAGTTTAATTAGAACTAAAGTTATGGCCATCTGAAAATTACTCTATTTATTTTTACTTCTATAACATTACATTTTTAATGTCCTTAGTGTTGCAATGTTATATTTATTAGTCATTGGCAGTTAAAAATATAAAAAAAGAAGATCGATATTATTTTAAAGTGAAAATCTTGTTAAAAGCGTATTATGTGTCATTTCATATTTTCATAATAATGTGGAAAAATTTATAACGTCAAAAAATCACGCAAAAACGTATGATGAAAATAGGCAACAAATTTGCTTGTTGTGTTTTGGTAAAACAAAGAAAATGTTTTCGGTGATGAGACAAGGTAAACTAGAAGCTATGATAAAAAAACTTATCGAATACGATCACGATGACATTAGGTTACCTTCTGTTGTATGCTCTGGCTGCCAAAGAGATTTATATAGAATTTCGCAAGACGATACTGGCAATAGTATAATTACATTACCAAATTTTTTTGACATTAAATTCATGAAGGGAACGAGATCAACGAGTTGCACTGTGTGTAGTTGATATATGTGAATTAGCAAGAACTCCAAAATCAGGAAATTTCACAAAAATTGTTCTGCCTGAGCGAAAGAGAATACTGTCCGACATTTCGAACAAACAAACCTTGGGTAATTATACATCTAATAATAATAATAATAATAATCCCAAGATTAAAAAAAAATTCATACATTCAGTTTATTTTCTATTTTTAAAATTTTTTATCGAAAAATATGTGTTCTGGAAAATTGTTTTTATTCTTAATTACATATCTAAATCCTCTTTTAGATAAACCAGGTTCAGCAACACCTGTTATTGAAAAACGTTGCAGTTACTGCTTCTCTTTAATTGGTCGAGGTTTTTCTCACAAATGCAATCTAACTAGTCGTCTGGAAAATCTAACAAAATGCATAGAAGAAACTGGTCCAAAAGTTGAAGAGCAAGTTGCGTCATCGCTACTAAAAAAAATATCTTGTGATGAACAAGAAATTACAACGAAGCTCACATTGACTCAACCTCGAGGTGGTCAGCAACTTCAAGTCTCTATTGGTCAAAGCGCAGTTGGAAACTCATTCAAACAGTCACTCCTTACTACAGAAGACTTTTTGAAAATTCAAAACAGTTTCCATTTAAGTCAGAACAGAATCATTGGGATCGCTGCGGCTATTCGTGTTGCAACAAAAAAAAAAAAGATCATTGAACCTTGTCTAAAGAAGAGCTTATCGGTTAAAAGCCATATCGTCGATCAGTATTTTAAATGTGAAACATTTAAATTTTCCAGAGTCAATTCTAATAAAGTTTCGAATGAAGAGCAAACGATTGCTTATTGCATTAATCTGGAGGGCCTTATCGATTATATTAAAAAAATACTTCAGCTATCTAAATATCATTTAAAATTTGGAATAGATGGAGGTGGAGGTTTTTTGAAAGTATGTTTGTCTATCCAATCTACTGAAAAAATTGAAGATTTAAGTGGCAATCGTCAACGATATACTGACGGCATTTCTGCTAAAAGGTTTAAGGATTCTGGTGTTAAGAAGTTGATGATATTAGCACTAGCACAGTGTACCCATGTACTTGGTGTTATTCGATGACTGGAGAACTTGATGAACTTGGAGTTTATAGGACTTTCGGCAATACTATGCAAAATTATAAACTTTGGTGCGAAGCAGGATCTCAGAAAGTAAAAGCTAAAAACTTTTACAATTGCATTCATCCTCCAGTTTTCACTTCAAATGAAGATAAAACGTTTCTTCAAATTATCCCTCCGCCTGAATTACACTTATTGTTGGGTGTTGTAAATACCTTATTCGATAAATTGCTAGCTGAATTCGAAGATGATGCCACTAGATGGGCGAAATTGTGCAACGTTCAACGAGAAATAACTTATGGAAATCACGGATTCAATGGAAATTCGTGCAAAAAACTCCTGTACAAAGTTGAATTGTTGCGTGAGACGGGTCGAAAAGAATGCTTGAATTATGTCAAAACCTTTGAGGATTTCAGAACTGTAGTAAAAACATGTTTCGGTAATCACCTGGATCCTAACTATGAGGAGTCAATCAAAAATTTTAAAAGAAGCTACTTGAATTTAGGCATTTCGTTTACTCCGAAGGTTCACGCGGTCTTCTATCATGTAATAGACTTCTGCAACGAAATGCAAACTGGTCTTGGATTCTATAGTGAACAGGCAATGGAGTCTGTTCACTCCGATTTTAAAACAGCTTGGACGAAATACAAAGTTTCCAAAGAACACGGCGAATATGCAAACAGACTATTGCATGCTATATGCGAATACAATAGTCTTCATTCGTTCTAAAAAGTAAGAAGTTTTTTGTAAAGTTCGTTTAAGTTTTTTGTTCATAAGAATAATAAAAATAATGAATTTGTCACTTTCTAATTTGATTAATTTTATAACTATTTTTTAACTAATATTGTCCCAGATTAACAAACTTTTAATAATAATCAATGTTGTAGAGGTAAAAAGAACAAGAGTAATTTTCAGATGGCCATAACTTTGATTCTAATTAAGCTAAAGAGCTCTGCTTGTCATGGATTTCTTCAAAATTAAGTCTACTTTAATTTATCTTGAAGTCAAAGTATTCTTAAATTGAAGGGTAACTAGTTATTTTGCAAAAACTAAAATTTTTTAATTCTTTAAAATTTTTTTTTGCAGTTTAAAGATCATAACTTCGACAGTTTTAAAGATAAATCGTTCAATTTTTTTTCAATTTACAGATAATTTTAAAAGCTTTAATGTTTATGGGGGTGATTAACCAATTAAAATGCAATGGAAGGGAGTAATTTTTAATAAATCAGCCTTTTAACAGATTTTTCACCATTTTTCAGGTTTTTTTGTGGGTTTTAGTTATTGCAAAGAACTCAGCACCGAGGGACCTTTTATTTAAGTTAATTTAAATAATTAAAAATTATACTAACATTATTATTCTTTATTTTCTTAAAAATATGTTAATTTTTATTTTTAAAATATCGAGAAAATGAGATTTTTCAAAAAGGGCCCAAGCGATTTTTTTCTTTTTGGTCTCAGAACTTTCAGGAGACATCCCAGAAAACAAATCAAAAAGAAATTTTGATACGCAAGCATCTTTGGGTTGAACTTCATTCAGACCCGCCGTGAGTCCTTTAGGCTGAAATAGTGAAAATTTTTTGTGAATAAGTCGGTAAATATAGAGATAATGTTTTTTGCTTAATTACACAACGTTTTTCTATATATTTTTTCTTCCTGAATTCGAATCTGTAATTTAAAATTACCTTTAACGTCAAGTATTTGAGAAATATTGAAAAAAGCATGATAATGTTCATTTTTTGTAATTTTTGTAATTTTTCTAAGGAGTAGCTTAATGATGCAAAGTGCTAGCGACTTCGGATTACGCTCAAATTCAAGCTTATAAAATTAACTACACTTTCCATTTATGAAAGAATTTAAAAGTCTTTAAAAATTATAAAAAATTGATATAAAAGATCGAAAATAATGATTTTTATAATTTTTTAAACTTTTATAAAGAACAATTCCACGATAAAACGTTCTAGGGGCTTCGGATTAAGCTTAAATTAAAGCTTGTAAAATGCACTACAACATTAATTAATTAATTAAAAAAAAATTTTGTTAATCACATGTAAGTCTTTTTTAGATGTCCATTAAGCTGGAAAAGTAAATAATTAATTTATTAAAATGAATTCATTAGTGAATAGTATAGTAAATCTATAATTTTTTTTTAAATACCCTGAACCAGTTTATTTCATAAATCGTTAGTAGCACATATGACTAGCTTAAAATCAAAAAACTGGGATCCACCCCCTTGGGGAAGGGGGGCAAACCGGAGATGTTTTTGGATTTCATTTTTCGCGAAAAGGGAGCGTTCACATATGAAGTCACGCTATAAGGGGGGGGGGGGGGAGTCTTGATCAAACGTGACAAAACGTGACATAGGGATGGGGGGTCTTCCTGAACGTGACGTCACGAAACATTTTTTTAATTCGAAAATTAATTCAAACTACCTACCAGTTAAATTTTGTAAGCATCAAATAATTTATAGCAATATTCTCCTATTTTTTTTATATGAATTGTTTAATACTTAAAGTTTAAATTAATTGATGTAAAATGGTCTTTAATGTATTTATTGTTGGAAAAATAAGAAAATTCTGTAATCACACTGAAATAAGCCAAATTAACGAAATATCAGGAATGAAAACGAATGACTGCAAATTTAAAATATACGGAGAAAATGTTTCGGGTAGCTTTTAATTTATTTATGATAGACCACGGAATAAAAGTAGTCAGTTCAGGGGGAGAAGGGTCCAGCCAAAGTCTACGATTGTCTTTGGGGGGGGGGGGGAGGGTTCGAGCTATGACTACGTAGTTTTATCATGTTATACTCAGTATAGCAATATTATTCTTGTTATTTTTCAGTTATTTCTCTTAATTATTAATTATTTTATTCATTTTGTACTTTTTTTAATTATGAATTATTTATCTTTAATTTTTTATTATTTTCTACCACACATGCACGAAAACCTCGTGTTTTCGTTCGCCTTAAGCGGGGCAGAACTCACAGTTTTTAGGTCAGTAAACGTTACAGGTAAAAAAACTCCCGAACAGTGAAAAAAACTCTCATCGCACAGGCGCATTGCGGCGCGCCGCAATGCGCTTGCGCGATAAGAGTTTTTTTCACTGTTCGGAAGTTTTTTTATCTCTAACGTCACTAACCTGAAGACTGCGAGTGCTGACCCGCTAACGCGAACGAAACACGAGATTTTCGTACATATGCGATAGAAAATAGCATATGCACCTCGGGAGGCCGATTTTTTGTCTCGCACAATGTTCTCCGAACTCGTTTCGCACTCGCTACGCTCGTGCTACACTCGTTCTTCGAACATTTGTGCTTGACAAAAAAACACGGACTTCCCTCCCTTGATGCATAATATACTATTCTTCAATTTTCTGTTATTTTCAACTGTTCTTCCGATCACTTTCTTAATTTTTCAATTTTTATCAATTTAGTGAAATATATAAATTTTGAGTGATAAATTAATTTTATTTATTTAATACTTCTATATAACTGTGGGTTTTGAGAATAAAAAAAATAATAATAAAAATATATTCCTCTCTTTACGTACAAAAACATAAATGTTTAAAGTGTAACAGAATTTATATTGGCAGATATGACTGTTGTTATATGCAACAAATAAAAATCATTACAGATTATTCAATTGACTTGTTTTTATTGACACTTTTAATTGATATTGTAGTAAAAATGCAATTTGACAGTAATAAAGAAAACTACGTTCTACAGGGTAGGGGGTGGGGTATTTGAAAAAATCTACTGTAGTCAAATTTAGGATTACGTAGTTTATGGACAGCCCCAAAGTTACAGATACAGATCTACACCTATATTCACCACAGGGCAAAAATGGCCGCCATTTTTATACGGTCAAACAAGTGAATCCATTTAGACCCTAATCTACAAACATTAAAAAGCACCAAGTTTGTGCCTTTGGAATAAAAAGCATCGTAAGCAACACGAGTTTAAAGTCAGTCCAATTTGTTTATAATGATGTTTTTATCCCACAGGCACAAACATGGCGCTTTTAGATGCCTGTAGGTAGGGTCTAAACGCATTCATTTGTTCGACCGTGTGAAAATGGCGTCCTTTTTTTCACTAGGGAAAAAATAAACAGCTGATCCATGCATTTTTTCCACCTTAGGGAAAAAATAGACACAATTTTTATACGGTCAAACAGATGAACGCATTTCGACCCTAATCTACGAGCATTTAAAAGCTCCTCGTTTGTGCCTTTGGAATAAAAAGTATATATCGTAAGCAAGACGGGTTTAAAGTCGGTCCAATTTGTTTACGATGATGTGTGTGTACGATTGACAGTCGAGGGAGAAGCCCGAGACGAAACTCCACATTTCTGGTAAATTTTAGCAAAATTATCAGAAACATGAAAATAAGTTTCTAAAAACCAGCATACAATTATGCACTTGTGACTTTAATCCGAGGTTTATCAAAAATATGGTTAAAGTTACCTAAAACATTTTTTCCGTGTAATAAACCGATTAACAATTGTTACTTTAGAATTTTTATTATTGAAGTGAAAAAATAAGTAGATAAGCTGTGGGGCATCTGGATAGAAAAGTGTTAGCGCATATGTGTGTGAGGTAAGCATGTGTGTGTGCATTTGTGTGACTTCCTATAGATGGGCGTTACGTCATCAGAAAGGAATTTGCAAGGTCACCCCTTGACATGTGTCTCTTACGTTATCGGAAAGGAACTTGCAACTCTTGACAAGTTTCAACATGTATACAATTAACGAATATAATTTATGGTTTTAGATTTATACAAATTTGTGAGCGTCCGCAAGTTGCAAGTATGGTATTAAATTTCTAAGAATTTATCAAGAATATGATTTATTGCTTCCTAAGTATTGTTTATGAAAATCTGTGTTTTTTTTCCAAGAATTTTATTCTTATCTTTAAATGTTTAAAAATCATGACTTTTGTCGGCATTTGAAAAATATAATTTATTGCTTCCTTCTGTCTAGACTTTAAGGAATATGTTTATTTAATTTAAAAATCGTGCATTTAGGCTTTTGTTTATCAAGAAGCGTCCTGTAGTAGCAAGTATGGTATGTGGTATCAAATTTCTAAGAATTTGTCTATTATTTATCAAGAATATAATTTATTACTTCCTGAACAAGAATTTTATTTATTAAATTATACATTCCATGAATTTTTCAACCGTGAGAAAGAATGTGACAAGGATAGCAAATAATGAGATAGAAAAGGATAAAGCATAGACAAGTCAACATTTCATTTGATTATTAAACAGTAATCTTTACAATATTTAAAACTCTATAAGAATGACAATAATTTTTAATATTAAAACTGCTATTGATAAAATTGTGTGTTATAAAATAAAACAGAAATCGTGAATTCAGACTTGTGTAAAGAACTTATTAGCATCATGGACGATGCCTTTAAATTAAGTAAAAGAACGACTCCTGAGGAACTTGATTCATGGATTCGAAATGGAATCAAGAGTATTACATTATTAAATAAACTTTTAAGAACTGGGAACTTAACAATAGGAAAGAAAAATAAAATTTTTGCAACTATTGGAATTTTAAAGGCAAAAAACAGAAAAATCAGAAAATTGAGAAAAAGAGGAACTGGTGTTAGAGAACATAAGGAATGGATCAGGTGCAAAGATATAGAGACAGCTTTTAAAGGTCGAATAAGAACAGGGTTAGTTATCAGAAGAAGGTCGGTAAATTAAAGAAATTAAATTTTTTAATACCAAAAATTCGATTATTTTTGAGTCGACAGATTTTGATGAATGGTTTGAAGGTACAATTCGTGAAAAACTTTTAGTTAAGGTTGAAGAATTTCAACAAACAAAATCAAATTGGAGATTAATAGAGATTATAAATTTAAATGTAAATTTTAATAAATATGTTCCACTGTCAGCTGGTGTTTCGACTTTTGTTAAAATGCCAAAGTTCGTGCAAAATAAACATGCAGTAGTAAATATTCAAAATAATGATAATTTTTGCTTTTTATAGTCAGTAATAGCAGCATTGTATCCGGTTAAAGAAAACGCGAATCTTACTGAATCGTATACTCATTAAAATAATAAATTAAAATATGATGGAATTAAATTTCCAATAACTTTACGAGAAATTCCGATTTTTAAAAAATTTAAAAATTTAAGTATTAATGTATACAGGATTGATAAAATCGAGAGAAAAGATACAATTGTTTCACTTTATTTAAGTAACAATAATTCAAATAAACCAACAATACATCTCTTAATGATTAAGAACACTGAAATAGGTTTAAATGAAGATAATGAAAAAATGTATCATTTTGCATATATTAGAAATTTATAACAATTACCGTCAAGTGGGGCTTATTTTGTGCACGCGAGGTTTTTAATAAATAAAATCTTTATATTCAGTTGCTGAAGTTTGCTATTGGGTATAAATATTTTCTGATATCTAGACTACAGAGAGTACTAAATGAATTTACTCAATTCTTTATCAGGAATCAGAAAAAAATCGTAAAATCGTGAAAATCAAGCAGAAAAATTTTAAAGTTCTCAAAATTCTGTTCAGATCTCCGGAAGTTTAAAAGTGTTTCTATAGGTATTAATAATACTCGTTGATCATTTAGTTGTGATGATGTATACGTGATGTGCTAACTTTTTATTGCATATTTTAAGAAAAAACTGTAAAAAACTGAAAAACCAGGATTTGGTGGGTTATTTTGTGCATTCTTTAAAATCAAGTTTTTTCAATAATTTGTTTTGTAGTTAGTAAAAATTACTTTAGAATTTCGTTTTGAAACATTTTTGTTTATTTTTTGTTATAAAAGGCAAGAAATAAGCTTAAAATTTCAGTTTTACATATGGTGACTTAAAAAACCTCAAAAAAGTAACATTAATAATTACATGCTTTTCAAGTTAATTTTGAAACTTTTTCTCTTAAAATAACTGAAGAAGGGTAATAGAAGTTACTTTAAGTAAAATTTTCTTAAAGGAATAACTTTTCTTGTAAATCAACTTTTTTGTGAAATTTTAGTGTTTTAGTTTCAAATTAGTTTAACAATTCTTAGGAAAAAAATATTTCTGGCTTTGTTTTTCTTTATTGTACTTTACACAACTTTATAAATAAGCAAATTTTGATGCACAAAATAGCCCCACCATGGGATTTATTTTGTGCACAACTTTGAGTTTCTATAACTCAGACAAAAAATTTTTTCTTGTCGGCTAACTCATATGACACCTTTAGAAGGATGTCTACACCATAACTGAATAGATAAATTCTTTATTTTTTCATATTCTGAATTTTAATAAAGCATACAGTGTAAAAAGAGCGGTTTTGTGCACAAAATAGCCCCACTTGACGGTAATAATATCGCAATTAACAAAAGGTAAATGTCAAACTTTATTGTGCGACAGATGTCTTTGCCATTTTAATCATAACAAATAATATAATAATCACAGAGTAGACTGTGAAAATATTAATAAATGTAGAGTAATCCTTCCTGAAGAAGAAAATAAAATTTTAAAATTTTAAAATTACAAACATAAAGAAAATGTACCTTTTGCAATATATGCAGACATTGAAAGTCTTTTAGAGCCTTGTACTACTACAAATGCGTACCAGAAACACATTCCCACTAGTGTTGGTTTTTATTTACAGTGTAACTTTAATGATTCTCTCTCAGAATTTAAATCTTATCGCGGGCCAGACTGTATGAATTGGTTTATTAAAGAATTGGAACAAATGTCTCATAAAATAGATACTTACTTAAAAACCATAGTTCCAATAAAAACATTAAAATTTCAACAACATTCACAATATAATATGGCAACAGTCTGTCATATTTGCGAAAAAACTTTCAAAGTTGATGACATTAAACATAGGGATCATAATCATTTTACGGGAAAATATAGGGGTCCAGCTCATCAAGGTTGTAATGTAAATTATAAGGATAGTCGTGTTGTCCCTGTAATATTTCACAATTTTTTAGGGTACGATTCCTATTTTACTATTAAAGAGTTAGCTACGTGTTTTGAGGGTGAGATTTCATTATTACGATTAAATAAAAAAAAATACATATCATTCACTAAAGAAGTCACAGATACAATAGTAAAATTAAGATTTACCGACTCTTTTAGATTCATGTCAAGTAGCCTTGACAAACTAGCTTCATATTTAGACAATGATAAGAAAAAAATTACAAGAAAATATTGCAATAATGATGTTGAATTTAATTTATTAACTAGAAAAGGTGTTTTTCCTTATGAATATATCGATAGGTGGGAAAAGCTTCAAGTATGTCAGTTACCGGCGCAGAAATTTTTTTATTCAAAATTAAACAATAGCAATATTTTAGAAGAAGATTATAAACACGCGTGTAATGTTTGGGAATCTTTTAGCTTACAAACTTTGGGTGAATACTCTGACTTGTATTTAAAAACAGATGTTCTGCTTTTAGCAGACATCTTTGAAAATTTAAGAAGAACTTGTATGAAAACTGTAACAGTTCGTTTATCTAGCGGTCTAACTTTTTATATTAATAAGACCTAAGAAAGAACCTGAGGGAAAGTAAGTGAGCGTAAAGTCAGTTTAAATTACTTGACATTTATTTCTATTAATTTTCTGCCGTTCATACAACTCAATCGTAAGTATTAACTAATTTTTATTATTTTTATAATAATCAAAATAATTCAACAGTCTTTTTCTTTTAGGTGGCGGTTCGTCGGTGGAAACACATTCGTAAGTATTAACTAAACTTTATTATTTTTTATAATAATCAAAATAAATTAACAGTCTTTTTTCTATTCGTAGTTTCTGGTAGAAGCGCACTCATCAGAAGTAGGTGTATACATATCATCTGGTAATCACCATATTCGACCCAGGATCAACTCCTTTTTGGAAAAGATTGAAAAATGCACGTTCCGGTAGCCTCCTGGCGTGGACCGGAAATCAAATTAAAGAAACGTTCCGGCAGCCTTTCGGCGTACACCGGAAATGGAATCGAGAAAATGTTCTGGTAGCCTTTCGGCGTACACCAGACAAATGATACACTAACAACAATTGTGAGGTCCCAAGAGCCTTGCGGCGTACCCTGGGAGATAATTAATATCGACCAGTTCACTAAAGCTTCACGGCGTACTTAATGAGACTGGGATTACTCACCACGATGATAACTCGGCAAAGATGCTGGATCAACGGAAAAGGGCTTAGCGACGACTCTGTGATTTTTGAGGGCTGGAATCTGGTCCGTTGCCCCCGGCTTCTCACCGACGCTGGGCGCTGACTTCTCCTTATGGTAGTCGAGTAGCTCTCCAGGCTGATCGGCCTCGAGTTAGAATTGAGCAGGGCAGTTATAGCCTCAACTCGCGAACTTGATCGCGAGTAAGGTTGTCTGCCGCGAGAACAGAGTTCTCTAGCGTCAATTTGATCAACCCTTTCTGAAGCCTCAGGGCTCTCTAATCCGCGCCCGTCCCTGCGCTACCCACGTAGCACGCGTTTGTATCGCCCTGGGGTTTATGTAATGTCTTGTCTTAAGACGAACCGTTACAAAACTTATAACTTAGACCCGCTTCATTATTATACTGCGCCAGGACTGGCATTTGACGCAATGCTGAAATATACGGGAATAGAACTTGATTTGTTTACTGATGTTGAAATGTTACTTTTCACTGAAAAGGGGATTAGGGGGGGAGTTTCACAATGTTCCAATCGTTACGCGAAGGTGACTAATAGATTTATGGGGAATGATTTCAATCCTTCTGAACCAGAATCTTATATCATGTACCTGGATATTAACAATCAATATGGTGCAGCTTTGAGTCAATATTTACCATACAAAGGTTTTGAATGGCTTAAAAATTATGATAAAGACTTTTTCTTAAAGTCAAGTTTCAGACGAATCTTCAGAAGATTATATTCTCGATGTACATCTAGAATATCCAACTGAGATTCATGATTTACATAAAGATCTACCACTATGTCCCGAACATTTTGTTCCTTTACTACAAAAAAACACAATTTCAAAATTAGTTCCCAATTTATTACTAAAGAAAAAGCATGTAATTCATTATAGAAATTTAAAACAGTACCTAGCACTAGAAATGAAATTAACACAAATTCATAGAGTATTAAAATTTTAACAAAAGCCATGGTTAAAATCCTACATTGACTTAAATACCGAATTGAGAAAAAAATCAGTCAATGAATTTGAAAAAACCATTTATAAACTAATGAATAACTCAGTATTCGGTAAAACCATCGAAAATGTTAGAAAGTACGAAGATGTCAGATTAATAACAAAATGGGAGGGACACAGACAGTTTAATTTATCATTTTACAGTACCAAACATTTATGACTATATAAAAAGAGATTTACATAAATTTGATACTTCAGATTATTCATCAAATAATGTTTACGGAATACCGCTTGCAAATAAAAAGGTATTAGGTTTAATGAAAGACAAGTGTAACGGTCAAGTTATTACGGAATTTGTAGGTTTAAGATCAAAATTATATTCTTACAAGATATTGGATGAAAAAGAGGCTAAAAAGAAAGCCAAAGGGGTAAAATCATTTACTTTAAACAAAATAGGATTCGATGATTATAAGCATACTCTAATATCTTACGAAAACCTAATCCAATCTCAACATCTAATACGCAGCAAACGACATGATGTTTTCACTATTAAGCAAGACAAAATTGCTCTCAGCTAGCAGGACGATAAGAGAGTCCTGATTCCAAGCAGTACTGATACGCTTCCATGGGGTTATAAGACTTCTGTTTCCATGGAAGTTGATGAAGTGTAAATTGATCTTTGTAAATAGAATTATAAAATTGTAATTTTCAGGTTATGTAAAATGTTAAAATGGTAATATACTACTGTATATATATATATATATATATAACTATGTAAAATGTTAAACATGTGATATACTACTGTATATATAAAACTTTATGTAAAAAAATGAAATAATATTCTTAAAAATTACTTTATGTATAATAATAATTATAAAACTTTAATTGTTAAGTATTATTTTTTAAAAATGTAAAATATTACCATGTATAATATTGTTAAAATAAAAATTTTATTTTATGTAATTGAAAGTTCTCGTTCTTTTACCTGAAAAGAGGATAAGGATTTTTAAACAAAATATCATTTTATCAAATTTTTTACATTTATTAAATATTTTCTTTATACAACCAGTTTTTTAAACGTATAACATTTTGAAGCGCACAAGTAAAGTTTGAATTCGAATGATGCACGCAAACATTAACAAGAAGATTCTTGCATTAAATTTTTTAATGACAGACATTCTAAATCACGTATATCAATAACACTTTTATGAATAACATTTTCTAACCAAACTTTTTTCTCTAAACCTTTAACATAAATTTTACTCTAGTCTTTTAATACAGTTTCCAAGATTTCTTTTATCAACGTATAAGGCACATCTCCAGCACTCCAGGAAATACCATGGAACTTCTTTTCTAACCATCGATTAATATATTTATATTTGGTTGGTAGGCTATTTCATTCACATGGTGGTTGAAACACGACACAAAGAGTATCGTCGTTCAAAGAGATTAGGTATAGCTAATTCTTTTAATATAAATTTATTAAGTGATAATTTGAATTCTTGCACGTCTACTACCTACTCCATCCTGAAAGCAACTAAATTAATTTTACTTGTTTAAAACGTTTTATACTAATGTTTTAACTATACCGCTTATGGGTTTATATTCAATAATACGATCATGTATAACACAGCCCCACAAAAAAAAAAAGTGTCATGTACTTTTGACCGGAATACCCTAGCCCTATGTATTTTGACGCGCTGAACACGAATCCGAAGTCAGTTTTGCTCCATCACGTCAGGATTTTTTCCTAACCTCAAAATCAATAAAATGACACTTTTTGTTCATTAGCATGTGAACCCGACTTAACATTAATACATGCCTAGGGCGAATAGAAAGCTTGGATTGTGACCTTTAAAACGCTTTTTTAAAAATTGTTCTACGATGATTTTTAACGAAGTTATGATGTTTTATTTAAAATCATTTTTTTCCATTACGCCATACCACATCAATATTTGAAGTGTTATTTATATTTGGAAAAAAATGATTTTAAATAAAACATCATAACTTCGTTAAAAATCATCGTAGAACAATTTTTAAAAAAGCGATTTAAAGGTCACAATCCAAGCTTTCTATTCGCCCAAGGCATGTATTAATGTTAAGTCGGGTTCACATGCTAATGAACAAAAAGTGTCATTTTATTGATTTTGATGTTAGAAAAAAATCCTGACGTGATGGAGCAAAATGGACTTCGGATTCGTGTTCAGCGCGTCAAAATACATAGGGCTAAGGTATTCCGGTCAAAAGTACATAACACTTTTATTTTGTGGGGCTGTGTAATTAGACAATATGCTGATGTATTGGCGGGAAAATTTACTTTCGATTCAAATTCCAAACAGATATCTACAGGACCATTCTTTAACGATTCATTCTGCTTTGAACAATCTATTACAATTAACGGAACATACAGTAAAAATTCTTTTTTCGATAACAGTGGTTATGATTCTTTACCATAATAGCTGGCTTCAAAATTTAAATACATTTTATACAATGTAGAATACTGATTTTTAACTATATTAATTTTCATATTACTATAAGGATAGCTTTGTGAGTTTAAAAATAATTTAACATCGGATATTTTACGATGATAAAATGACTTTAATTCTGTACAGTTTGATTCCTTCTGTTTGTTTGAAATCCCAACACAATAAATCTTGGTTTTTCTAATTGAGTCGAAGTCTTTACAGTCCAAATATGTTTCTGAGTTGCTCGCAGTAATGGATATTTATACAATTCCCAGGTACGAAAACTTAGTTGAATTGACGGGTCTTTTTCAATATATTTTAATAGTTTAAATTTTCGAGCATCCGATAACTTGATATGAGGCAATAACCACTCAACTTTTTCAATTGTAATCTTATTATTTTCAAGAGGTGCTACTTGTAATACAGCATTTGAATCATTTCTTGATCTGACAAAAATTAGCTCATGTTTAGCATTGACAATAATTTTTTGATAATCTTCAGCAAATCCAAATATCATATTAATCGGTATACAGACATCAAAGTAGCCATCAGCATTAGTTATTTTTTTATGATTATTATCTAATTCTAACTAACCAGCATTTTCAAGAAATTTATGTTGGCTAGAGTCTAGAGAAATATAGTTCTTCATGAGATTTGTGAGATCAACATTTTTATTTTTATCAATTTCTACTCCATTAAGTTCATATTTAACTTCTTCAAATAAACGACAAATGCCATTAGAAACAAAATTTGTGTTTTCAACAGCGGTTCCATCAGCCTTTACCAATTTTCCATGCACATGAATTGAGCTCTTGCTTGGGAAAAGGCAATGGTCTTGGTTTTGTACAGCGATTCGAATTTCATCACTGTTGCCGACAGTTGATGAAGCATAAGGTTGATGTGTATGAACTTCACAATGAGCAATAGATTCATTGAAGATAATTGGTGTATCAATATTTAAAATTTCCTCTTCCATGGCAAATAAATAAACGTCGACAGATACAAGTACAGATGGATTTAAATCTTTTTAACCTTTGACTTTGAGACCTAGACTTTTGAGCAGCTGCACGTTTTGAGGTGTTAACACTTTGAGTGTTTGTAGATGACTGATTTTTCTTTGGCATGGTGCAATATTTTTATAACCAAAACCAATTTTTCTTCTATTTTGAAAAACAATACCCATTATTTCCCAGATTTGATGTGTAATCTGATTGTAATAGTTTCACCACGGAAATTAATTAAATGTCCGTCTTGATCAACAATCCTTAACTGAACTTCATCTATTATCTTGACAGCGACTGGCAAGTAAATAACGTGAGATGGAACTTCCACTATCTTAGGTCCTGGTGGTACAACAGGAAAAAATTCATGAATTGTATGTACCTTCTCACCATTGATATATACCCCTGTAGTTATATTGCACTCAACTCTTAGAGAATTTACTTATATTATAGATACTGGTTGATCAGATTGATAAAACTTATTAGCTTCTACTTTTCCAGAAGAAAAACCTAGCAAGCGGCCAATAGAATCGTTAAGTTTGAAATTAATATCTCTATTGCAGAAATTTTCACTTTTTAATGTATTATTATTAGGCTTTATATGAATGTCAATGCCCTCTTTTTCCAAACTTCTCTGCAAATATCTGTGAATGGCACCAATTTCATAACTTCCGGTAGCTATTGTTATTACTTTATTATCAATATAAACTTTATTTTGTCCAACATCTACATTAGGAATTGAATTAAATGCAAGAAATTCAACAAGACCGAGTGCATAATTTTTGAAAGGAGATAATTCTATTGGTGGAAAGTACTGATTGTGAGATTCTAGAGTAGAAGAATTTCCTGATAACGTTAATATTAACGATTCGTCCATTGTGAAATCAAGTGATTGACTGACTTGAAATTTAAAAAGAACTTACTTTTATAGTTGATTACATAGAAATTTAAGACATAAATGCCCACATATAAATGTATTATAATTCTGAAACTTTTCATGATTAAACATTATGCTACCAGCACCGAAATATTCAACAAGTTCTGAAGGTGGTCGTAGATTCCCGAAACTATCAAAATAATATATTTTTTTATTAGTTTTTTTATAAGCACACCAATGAGTTCCAAGACCATCTTTATCATCTAAATTTATAATAACTGACTCATATTTTCGAGGTCCATTTACTGGCATCTCATTTTTCATAAAAACACCTCGGAAATGTGGGATTTTAAAGATTTTTGTAAATTTAACAAGTTCAACATCTGTTAGAGCTCGGTGAGGTATCTTCACTTTAGGTTTTTTGATTTGCATCCTAGTCCTAGCTTATATGGTTTTAAATAAAGTCGTAGTCCTTTTCTATAAGGATTCAAGTAAAGTCTTTTTCCTAAAGCAATAGCTTCCATGTTCTCATTGTGACGTTTACTTTTGTCAAGTTAACGTTTTGCTGATTTTGCATCATTTACTGCTTTTGCTATACCAGTTGCCCCTCCCGCTAAAGCTCCTGTTGCACTAAGACCAGCAAAAAGAGGAATAAGAAAAGGTAAAATACCCCCTACTTTAGCTGAAACTGTTAGAATACGTGGTTTTTTAATTTTTCCTTTTCCACCAGCCTTCTTTACAGCTAAACGTGCTCCAAGTAAAGCACATTTAATTACAGTATTTAAATCAGTATCTGAAATCATTGATTTCTTAGCTGCAGATACAATATTTCTTAATGAAGGTTTCTTTTTAAAACCCATTCAAAATTTAGATTTCATTTTCATGGTGTTTGTTATTGCGTAAGCAGCAGCTTTTTCACCAAAACGAGAGTCTGGAGCGATTACACGTTGCCAAGCTTTTTCAGCAAGTACTTTGTCAGCAGCGTTTCTGGCGTCAATATTTTGTTTATTTTTTAAATAAACAATATCGTGCTCTTTACAAGCAGTGTCAAGAGGAATGATTCCTGGATCTCCACGAGCAAGTCTCTTAGTTAATTTTGTTCTTGGACCACAGTACTGATAGCCAGGAATATGTAACTCTACTGGTAGATTATTCAAGGTTCTATTTAGTAAACCTTTTCCACCTCTTGCCTCTTTCGATGTTCGCTTAGGACTGACTCTTTTGTGTACAATCATGTTCTTTTGAGATCTAAGGTCATACTGAGAAGATTTGCATATAAGTAGAGTATTTATACACGGAGAAAAATGGATTATACGAAAGTCATTGTCTTGGATTATTAAAAGAAATATCATACTGAATATAATCTGTATGATACCATTTATAATCTATAATCTACTTTTTATTGTTTTCAAATAATACCAAGTATAAATAATGGATTATAAGAATTATAATTTAAATTTATTTGATGTACAATTCCAGATTATTAACAGTCTAAATTTAACATACAACTTAACTACAACTTAACATTAAATCAAGTTGAAATTTATAAAGTTTAGAAAACTAAACAATTAATTTTTTTAAAACTGATTAAATACTATTTTTTTATTATATAATTTAATACAAAAATTCAAAAGTTAATTTATTAACCACTTCGGGAGTATGACGCCAGGTACATTTTCCTTGTGGGGCACCTCTCCCCGGGGTGCCCTGGGGAGGGAATTTGAAATCTACATGGGGCAACGTAAAAATTAAAATCAATGAAATGAAAACTTATTTTTGTCAAACAGGGCCGTCGCAAGCAGTAGGGAAGGTATAAAGTACTCTATACATGGAATTTAACCTTATTTGGAATTCCATACACGAAAAATTGAAAAGCTTTCGCTCCCCACTCTTCTATACTTCCTTTATCCCCTTTTCTTAACCCTTTACCAAAAATTCCACACCTGAAAAATGTTGGCTGCGCCGCCTCTGTTGTCAACAAACATCCTGTTTCAGGATGATCCGCCGGGGGTCATTTCTATGCTGAAGAGACTTGCACCCATGTGAAAATTAAAATTAAAAAATTTTAAATTTATTTTTGTCAACAAGTATATCGTATATTTTCAATATTTTATTGTAATTTTTACATGGGTACAAGTCTCCCCCCGCATAGAAATGACACCCGGCGGATTATCCTGAAACGGGATGTTTGTTGATAAAAATAAGTTTTCAATTATTTGATTTAAATTTTCACATGGGTGCAAGTCGCCTCCCTTCCCACATAGAAATTACCTCCAGTGGGTCATCCTGAGGCGATATATTTGTTAACAAAAATATCGGCGGAGCTAAATGTCCGATATTTTTTCACAGATTTCAAATTTTAACAATTTAATCCGAACGATTTTCAACTTGATTTAAATATCATTTAATCTTCCTAGAATTGTCGAAATAAAAGTCAATATAGTAGGTTTCGTCACACAAACCAAGTGGACAACTTGCTTGCGACTGAAAAATGTTCGACGTCATAATTCTGGGAAAATTTGAAATTAAAAATAAGTTTTCAAATTTTTTATTTTAATTAAATGTGGGGCATCCCTTCCCAGGTTTTTTATTATTATTTTATTTATTACCGTTAACTATAGTTAGTAGGTATTTAAAGTTATCTTTGTTGCTAGATGTGAAATCCTACTGATTAATAAATAAACTTACTCATATTTTATAATCCAAACTAATATCAGGTATAATTTCCAAACTATAATTCTAGGATGAGTTGTTTTATAATTCTGTTAATTGTTCCACCGTCAGTGTTAAAATATTCTGATTGGTTTAATCCAGATTATACCTGTTTTAATTCATTTTTCTCCGTGTAGTTTTTTAGTCAGTCTGAAGAAAGATGGAGTTTGAAACACAACGTGACAAACTACTTGTAGCTAATTTTGATACAGTAGTTGAAAAATATGAAAGAAATCATCATGGCAACTTATTACCGAACAGCGTGCGAGCAATATTTTGTGGTTCATCTAATTGTGGAAAAACAAATGCTTTATTTGCTCTTTTAACACACCCAAATGGCTTAAGAATTGAAAATATTTATGTCTACTCAAATTCCTTAAATCTACCAAAATATACATTTTTAGAAAATGCTCTGGAACCAGTTGATGGTGTTGAATAATTTCCATTTATTTGTGTCAAACTTATGCTCGCATTCCAAAACATCTTATCAGAGATAATGTGAATCTATTGGTATTATTTAAACAAGATGAAATAAATCTAAAGCATATTTATGATGATCATGTAAATACAGACATGACATTTACAAAATTTAAAGAACTCTGTGCTTCATGTTGGAATAAAAATAAGTATGAATTTATAGTAATTGATAAAGATTCTGAAATTAATCAAGGAAGATATAGAAAAGGTTTTGATTGCTTTATAAGAGTTATAAATTGAACTTTATAGTCAGTACCACTGTAGACTTAGTAAAGACAACATGCCTTCAATATTATATATTGAAAATATACGAAAACAGAAAGATATTCTTTGTGAAATTGCTAAAGCAAGTAAAGCAATTCGTCGAAAACGTAGAATATTAAAGCTGGGAAAAGAAGATGTTGAACGATCATTAAACGATACATGTAAACCAATAGTAACACCAATTCAAAATCTGGTTTATGGCTTTGAAACAGTCAAGTATATTGATCCAGTAAAAATTAAAATTAAGATAGAAAATAATCAAGAACTCATTCAAAACGAAGAAGATGATAAACTCTTATTTAGAACAGCTTCCGATAATAAGTACACACCTGGAAGTAGTGCACCTGATAATCACGTTCCTGAAAATAAAACTCCTGACATTACAAGTGTATATTTGCAAATGTTTGATGAAAAAAAAAAGGATTTTGATAACTCATATGGAATTCGTAAATTAGCTAGAAGACAGTTAATGATTGGTGATTCGACAATAAATTTTGAACAAAATAATATTGTTATAGGATCAAATATTTAACCTGCATCTAA
The DNA here is from genome assembly GCA_037103525.1 of Ganaspis brasiliensis. Lineage (NCBI taxonomy): Eukaryota > Metazoa > Arthropoda > Insecta > Hymenoptera > Figitidae > Ganaspis > Ganaspis brasiliensis. The sequence continues at coordinate 1,023,476 of JAZKLR010000550.1, forward strand.
AGATTTACTTGAACTCTTACTTAAGATAGTTCCTGAAGAAAATTTTGTGACTTTGAATGATCGTCAAAATTATAAGAATATTGTGATATCAACAAATGCCCATAAAAGGTATTATAAAGTTGATGGAGCTATACGTGATGATAAAAACTTGAAATTTCAAAATTTTATAGCATCTTTAATTCGTGGTAAAGGTTTAATACCAAAATGTTTGAGTAATCAAGAGAAAAAGATTGATTATGTTTATTGGGATGATTCTAATGAATTAGTAGATCGATTAAGATTACTATTAGCATCTCAAAGTGCTGGTAATCCAAGTTATAATAATGAAATTATATCCATAATTGAAGAATTACGTAAAGCTAACATTATTTATTAACTATTGATACATTAAAATTAACGTCAGTTCCAACATGAGCATCGATGTATTTGGACGACAGTTTAAGAAATCAGAAACTCTGCATATTGCTCTACCTGGAATAGGATTTAAAGTTACCGCAGAATGTCATTATGACATGGAAAGTAAAAAGCTATGCAATGTAGCTGATGCTAAACAACTGAATGATGCAGTGAATTTAAATCTTCTTAAAAGTAATTGTACAATCTAAAGTGAAAGCAATTAATGTTGTAGTAGACTCTTTAAAAACCAACATACTTGAAAATAATTTAAAAATTAGAACATTGGAAGATTCATTAAAACAATTTTTTTAAAATATAAAAGTTTATATTGAAAATAATAGAGAGGTGTTGTCTATTAGAGAGATTGTTGAGAAATATACAACCGATTGAATGCTCTTGAACAAAATAAAAAATCATAATGGACATTAAAAAGCTGCAATTGGTTAAAGAGTTGCATAAACCGGCAAGAAAGAATTACAAACGAAGAAATGTTGATGTTCAAGGCATTGATGAAACCTGGCAAGCAGATTTGGTTGAAATAATTCCTTACGCAAAAGAAAATAAAGGCTTCAAATACTTATTAACAGTTATTGATGTTTTCTCCAAATATGATTGGGCTGTTCCTGTAAAATCCAAGAAAGGTGTAGATGTTGCTGCAGGCATGGAATCTGTTCTAATGGAAGGACGTGTACCAAAAAATTTACAAGTGGATAAAGGAAAAGAATTTTACAATTTAAACTTTGAAAATCTTATGAAACGATTTAATATTAACATGTACTCAACATTTAGCAATTTCAAAGCATCAAATTGTGAGCGATTTAATCGTACTTTGAAAAATAAAATGTTGATGCAATTTAGCTTGCGTGGTAATTATGAGTGGATAAACATTGTATCTGACTTAATATTATCTTATAATGACACTAAGCATCGCACTATTAAAATGGAACCAAAAGATGTTACAGTTAGCAATCAATTATCAAGACAATCCTGTATCTGGATGTTTTTATGAGCAAGACATTTCAAAAATAAAATATTCAGGCATTTACTTGGTAGAAAAAATACTTCGAAAACGAGGTAATGAAGTACTTGTGAAATGGCTAGGTTTTGATTCTTCGCACAACAGTTGGATAAACCATAAGGAATTGTAAGACTTTTAATTATGATTAATAAATATATTTATTCTCATTACATTTCTACAGATTTATTTAACCTCTCACATATGTCTTTAGTCAAATATTTAATATTATATGTAATAATACAAGCAAGTAATATTTTGTTTTCAAATTTTTTAACTAACTTTTTAAAATATGTCTGCACATGACATTTAATATCATTTTCACTAAGTATATTTGCAGACTTGAAAGTTTCAGTAATAGATTTTACAATACAATTATACACTTTATTAAGACGCACAGTTGATAAATTTTCATAACGTTGATCAATGCAGAAAATCAAGTCTTGTAGTATTATAAAAGAAGGTTCCTTCATTATAAATGGCTGATTTACATCGTTGTCCAGTACTACTGCTTTGCCTCCAAACAAGATTCCAAATCGTATTCTAAAGTTATCAGACTTTATTGTTTGTGGTTCATCTTTTCCATTGAAATATGCCGAAATAATACTATTATATGTTTTGAATAATTTCCAGTCTTGAAGAGTAAAAGAAATGCTACTTCGAGGGTGATTTGATATAAATTTTAAAACACTTGTTAACTCTCCATCATTTGTAAATTTTACTCCAATAATTGCTTGTTTTGTAAGTGAAGGATTTAAATTGCATGTAGTTGAAAGCATAAGTTAAGATTTTGGTATACAAGACATTTTATACGTCTGTAAATTTAATGTGATTATATTGTCCTCCTAAATGCTTGAGTCCTAGCTTGTCTGTTAAAGCAGAAAAGCACAGCATTGAAAATTTTTTTCGCCAGGAACACTGAAAACTGTCTTTCTATTAAAACACAAATTCTGTCGCCGAACTTCGTCTTCACGATTCTTATATCAGTAATATGATAAACTTGGTTTAACTCAAGATCACTTAATTTTTTTGTTAGTGGAAAATCTTTTCCTTGTGCAATTTTGTTTAACTTATCAAAATTCATGATTAATTTTTCAAAATCTTAGAAAAAATGTAAATTTCGAAGAAAAGTTTTTAACTCTTAAATTTTTATTAAGAAATTATTAACAGTGTACGATCTACCATTAGCACGTTTTGAAAATGAACTGAGGATGCTCTTTAGCACAACCTTCTTATATAGAGAACCCTCTATGCTATATCCTCTTCTATCTCTTTATTTGCTATCCTTGTCACATTCTTTCTCACGGTTAACAAATTCATGGAATGTATAACTTAATAAATAAAATTCTTGTTCAGGAAGTAATAAATTATATTCTTGATAAATAATAGAAAAATTCTCAGAAATTTGATACCACATTCCATACTTGCTAGTACAGGACGCTTCTTGATAAACAAAAAGCCTAAATGCACGATTTTTAAATTAAACAAACAAATTCCTTAATGTCTAGACAGAAGAAAGCAATAAATTATATTTTTCAAATGCCGACAAAAGTAATGATTTTTAAACATTTAAAGATAAAAATAAAATTCCTGGAAAAAAACCAAGATTTTAATAAACAATACTCAGGAAACAATCAATCATATTCTTGGTCAATTCTTAGAAATTTGATACCATACTTGCAACTTGCGAACGCTCACAAATTCTAAGAAATCTGAAACCATAAATTACATTCGTTAATTGTATACATGTTGAAACTAGTCAAGAGTTGCAAATTCCTTTTCGATGACGTAAGAGACACATGTCAAGCCCAGGTAACCTGTTACTTGTTTAACAGTTTCCTCAGTGTTCACATGTTACCAGTAACTTTGTTACGAGTATGTTATAAGTTTTCAGGTAAAAAAAGTAGTTGGTTTTTACATGATATACTTCTATTATTTTGTTACACTTAAAACTTGTCACATGAAAGTACCTAAATTCAATAATCTAAAAGTTTGTGCGCATGAGTAAAAAATCTATTTCTATTAGCGGAATAGTGGCCCGCACTTTTTTAAAAATGTAAACCTAAACTTTCCAAACATTTAAATGAATTAATTAATTTCTGATCACGTAAAATGCAAAAAATAAAATAAACTGCTTGTCCACACTTTTTTAAAAATGTAGGAAATAAAGGTTTCAAATATTCAAATAAATTAATTAGAGATCACGTTAAATGCAAAAAAAAATATTGTCAATGAGTATTGTTAGACTTTTCATTTATTATTGAAAATTACTTTTGTATCACGTCATCATACCATATATTTAAGTCACTAGTTAGCCCTTTGCAGCACGAATTTTTTTTAACTAGGAAAAGCGTTTTTCCTAGCACAAATATTAAATTCATAATTCAAAGAACCAAAAAATACTAAATTGAGAAATTTCAAAATTGTTGATATTTTTTCATTTTTATCTCGCAAAGTAAAACTGATATTCTGCTCGATAGTGGAAGTTTAGAACGGGAAATTTACGGGAAAACGTAGACAACAAATTAATGTTTTAATATCATAAGGCATAAACTTTGATTTAGAAAAAACATGAAAATATTACAAGTTTAAATTGAGTTCAATTATTAATATTTGACGTAATAAATAAAAAAATATTGTCATGCAGGTTTTGAACACAGCGAAACAAATTATTCAGGAAGAAATAAAATTGTTTTATTATTTAATATATTATTAATAATTTAAACTTCAAATTATCTTTTTAGTTCTTACATTTTATTCTTACCTTTGAGGATCCTTATAGAAATGAATTCAAAGCCCTTTTTTTCTTTTTTAAAATTTTTATACTGGCGACCAGCCCAAGAACAAGTTTGGGCACAATATTTGGAGAATATTCTATCCTTTGCCCGAATTATAAAATCCTTTGCCATTTTACCACCAATTGTTCAAATTAACGACTTCTAAAAAAATAAGAGCAAAAATTATCTATTTTTTAAATATCTCAGTGATTGTTCTGAAAAATTTAAAATATTAGCATTGTAAAATACTAACTGTAATAAGGAATATTTAAATTTATTTTTTTAAAAATTACATGTACTGGTACATTTTAATAAAAATTTGAAAATAATGAATTTTTCTTCATTTGAATTTTTTTGTTTGTACACATAGATTTTTTTGTTTATAAAGTTTATTTTAAGGTTCGCAACAGTTAGACCTTTTTTTAGGTTTGTTGTGATGTTTGAAATTTTATTATATACTTATAAAACTCATTTGTGAACTAAAATGTATATTAAATATGCATTTATTTTTTTTGCAAATAAGTTATGTATTTACAGAAAAATTGTTTTAAACATTTTTTTTACCTGAAGAATTGTTATTAAATAGTTACAATATCACAATCTTAGAAATTAATTTTGCAAACCTGAATACTAATTTTTAGAATATAATTTTATGTAAAGGATTAAAAGAGTAAACAGAAATAAAAAATTGCCAACAGAATCGCCCATGCCAAAATATTTGTTACTTACGAACTGATCAAGGACTAACTCATTTGTAGATAACAGTTTTACAAATTCTAAAATTTTGTCATAATTTTTTTTAAGGCAATAGGTTTCTTAGCAAATGACCAACAACGTTAGTTGCACCATATATCTTCTCCAAGCGTGAAAAGCGTAGATTAATATTTTGCATATTTCTTCTTATTTCTTTAAGAAGATTCAATACTTTTCTTTTATGAGCTGAAACATAATATCTTCAAATAAACATTAAAGTGGTTCCAAAAATATCAAGAATGATATTTAATATTATTAATAAGCATAAAAATAAAAGAAGACCCTTTTACCGAGACAAGAATTTCACTCGATTTTGCAATCACATACTTCAAATATTGCAAGTATATATTTAATAATATTCTTTCAAATTATTTTTGTTAGACACCCTATTATGTTAAAATAAACAATGAAAAACCTGCTGTAGATTTAAAAACTAATTTCAAGAAAACATAACAATTTTTACAGAATTAAAATTTAAAAATTTTCTATCCCTATTTTAGTATTTTTTTATGCTTTATGACAAATTTTTTCCTTAAGGAAGAAAAGTATACTGAAATTTTCTGATTAAATCCAATTGACTGTTTTTTCATTAAACGTCCACTTGAAATTTAACAAAGCCACAAAACAACTTTTTAAGCTAAACTGACATTACATATTATTTTTTAATTTGTTATAATATATTACCCCCACAGCACCGAAAATTTCCTTAAAATTTATTAAATATTTACTTGCAATATTCGAAATATGTGATTGCAAAATTTAGTGAAAATTTTGTAAAGACTTAAATGTCCCGATTAAATAAATGTTTAGCGTGAAACCTTTCCTGAACATTTAAATTAAATTTTCGCCTAATTATAATTATAATTAGTCGAAAATGTTCAGGAAAGTTTCAGGAAAGTTTCACGCTAAACATTTAATTAATCGGGACATTTAAATCTTTACAAAATTTTCACTTAATTTTGCAATCACATATTTCGAATATTGCAACCCTATCAAAAAAATAATGAGAAAACATCAGAAAAAAATCATAATTTCGGTTGATTCTTGACAGTAATTGTTGCATTTACTGTCAAAAAGCATGAGAAAGCAAGAAGAAACTTAAGGAAATCATCAAAAATCATCAGATGTTTTATTACGGTCTCCGGCCTTTCTTAGGACTAAGGCAATAAATCATTATCGACGCTTTATTCTTGATGATTTTTGAAGATTCCTGTGTGCATTGTGTTTAAATGTGATTATTTCTCACAATATTGTGTTGATTTCTGACATACTTTTCATTATTTCTGACTTTTTTCTGTTGATTTTTTAATACATATTGGCTTGAAAAAATAAATAACAAATATTTCTATTGTTATAAAACAAAAAATGAATTAATTTCATTCTTTAAGATTTTTACATATCTATTTTACTTACATACATTTTTATTTATTTAACAACTATGGGGCACCTACCTATAACACTATATATATTACAAATGAAAAACCGCACGCTCTAGAGGAATCGAACCCTCGCCCTAACGTATTCGACGAAACGCTTTAAACCGACTGAGCTAACACGACATGATGACGTAGTAGTCAAAAGTTAAATGTTGTAAGAGAGCAGTATCTCTTTTCGAAGTTTTATCCCAATAGAAACCTAATAAAGATAAGAAAGGAATTGTTCAAAACTGCATTTAAAATATTAATGTACACGTTCCACACTTACAATATTAGATTTATTCTAGAAAACTTAATAAGTCTCACATTGTAAAACTATCTTTGACTCATGTTTACAAAGTCAATACAAAATGTATTGATAAGCGGATTACTCTGATTCTCTTCCAAAAAGTTTAGAGAATACCATCCAATAATCTGTTTATAAATTTTTTGTCATTAACTATTTTTAATATTAACTATTTAAAATTGCAAATTTATGGAAAAAGCATTAAAAAGCATTTTTAATGATTTTTTTGGCAGCTTTTGGAATACTTTGCATAATTGCTAATTAATCCCTTCTAATTGTTAATTTATTTAAACAAATTATTGTTGTTATTTATCAACTTTTAAAGATTAAAGATAGATACTTGTAACTTTTTATGCTTAAAACAACCAAGATTAAATAATAACTTTAAGATTTATTTATAACAATTGTTCAAACTGATTATTGTTGTTATTTATCAACTTTTAATAAAATAAAGCTAGAGACTTGTAACCTTTTCTCACTAGCGCAACTTTTTGTTTTAATATTTATCAACTTTTGACCGTTCAAAGCATAGTAGGTTGCGGAATTTAAAAAAAACTGCAAGGCTTTTACTTAATTGTATCATAATTCGACGTATAAGTACAATAAATTGTTTAAATAATTGCTATAAATAAATTTTAATGTAACTGTTTATTTTTGGTTGTTTTAAGCATAAAAAATTGCGAAATCCATAATATTGCAACAAAACTATCTAAAAAATAATAAAAAATAGTTTTATTTTATTTACATAAAAAACGACGTTTCGGCAGCTGCCGCTACCCTAAAAATAGCAACAATGTACAATAGCAAAAAAAAAAAAAAAAAAAACACACACACATTCATATATATATATAAGTTTGATTATAAATTTTAAAAAATTTTGTTTAATTCTAGCAATTTTTAAAAGAAAACTTGATAAGGGTAGCGGCAGCTGCCGAAACGTCGTTTTTTATGTAAATAAAATAAAAATGTGGAAAAAATGGCCTAAAACTTAGTATTAATATATTTACATCCACAAAAAACTCTTTTTAATTAATAATTTTAAATTGTTCAACAATCCCGTATCTTATATCAAATGTAAGAAAATAAACTAAGGGATCCAAAATGTATATTGTATAGAAATATAAAGTCCAGCTTCACCCCTTCTTACCCTCTGACCGGTAGTATTCAAAGATCAATTGTTAGGCAAGAACAATAAGGTACAAAATAAAATAAGAAATTGCTAAAGTTCTCACAGAACATCAGAACCATGCCATAAATGTATTAAGAGACTCAGAAAACATCAGAGTCATGAGAAATCAACAGAGTTCTCACAAAACATCAGAATCGTACCATAGAAGTATGCCAGAAATAATCAAGAGCATCAGAAAACATCAGAGTCATAAGAAATCATCAGGATTCCTGATGATTTGTCATGATTTCTGAATATTTTTTTGATAGAGAAGTAAATATTTAATAAATTTTCAGGAAATTTTCTGTGCTGTGGGGGTATATTTTCTGCACTGAAGTGAGCAATAGTTTTATCATAGAATGACTTTCATAATTGTAAAATAACTATTATTAAAAAATGAACAAGGTAAAAGGTAAAAGTAATTATATACTTTTTTCTTTACGAAAATATTTTCTAAATTAAAAACATGCACTTTTCTTCTTTTATGAAAAAGAACCTGTTATTTCTTGGATTACTGAATAAAATGTTTAAAAAAAATTGTTTGTACCTCTATTCTTAAAAAAAAAGTATCAAATAATTATGCTCATTACCAGTTATGTGGATGACGGGAACATGAATTTTATTTGTCTCATCTGAATTGTGAGTATTAACGTTACTATATAATAGTATACGATCCAATTAACGAGGCATTTCCGGTGCACTTAAAACTTTTGGATTTTTGTCTGAAACAAATATAATGAAAAACAATATACGAAATAATAACACCCATAAGAATTTAAAATAAAAGCATTTTTAAATGAATGTCATATTTTATGTCACAACCTACTGTTAAAGTTCTTTTGCTGTTTATTTGCGGAAGAATCTCATCTCGTGAAATTGAGCGAGACTGTAATTGTTGCGAGTAAATGAGTCCAGCTTTTCAGTCATCTGAAAGAGGTAAGTAGAAACAATTTTTTTTAACAATTATTGAAGTTAATTATTACTTACAAAAGTATGAATATTTAAAGATGAACTAATCTACGGAGTTACAATAACAAGAGTTTTTTCAATAAAATTTTAGGTTTACGTACTATAAAATTTAATTCTCTTAATTTCTACCAGAGGCCATAATTCCTTATTGGTCTCAATTCGATATTTTGCCCATTGCAAGGGAAATTCTTCGCTGTTTATTCTTCTTGCGGAATGTGACACTTCAATCCACTTCTAGAATTTTGTATCCAATGAGAAGCAACAATTAGATTTGTGCCTAGGTCCATACGTTTAATAATAACGTACGCCATATGGTTAACACTGAAAAAAATAATTCTTTGATAAATGAAACTTTTTTTTGTAATGAGTTATAATTTTCAATTTAATAATTTTATTGTAGGGGAGAGTAGTCAGAGTTGGATATAGTTTTGACTTTTCTATATAACTTCTCCTGTAGGCCGAATTTTGCGATGTCTCTTATATTATTGGAAAGTTCTACTATTGGAAAGTTCTACTACTATTATTGGAAAGTTTTGCTAAACATTGCAAAAAAATTGGACCAAAAGTTTCAAAGTTATAGGCAATTAAAAAAAAAAAAAAAGTAGTCAAAGTTGAACATGGTAGTCAGAGTTGGGTCACTGTAGAAAATCAATGAAATATGAAGATAAATGATTGAAAATGACAATATATTTACCTTCGCATGATAGAATGGCACTCAAATACATTTGGAAATGACAAAAGGAAACATGAAATTGAAATAAATCATATTTCCTCTTGTATAGCAAAATTGATCTGAAAGTGAAAAAGTATTACCAAAAATTTGAATTTTCTTTCTTTCTAGTAGAAATGAAGTTTTTGACACCTTTTTAAGTTAACAAATTCATTTTGATTGCAAAAATGCTTCAGAATTGCAAAATTTTGGATGCACCAACCTTGACTCAAGCGTCGTTTAGCTTCATATCACACACACACTATGAACGCTTTATACAAACACCAAATTACGTTCCACATTTTCGTATAACATCTTAATGAACAATTTTAGTCAACTTAATTTGACTTTGGCATATTTCTTCTACATTTAATTATCAAATTTTGAAACTACAAAAACGTTTTTTGTTGGGCGTATAACACGGACTCGCTTAATACGTTTATATAGTTCGCACACTTCACTGCTATCCATGTAAAAAGTTTGCTGGCATTGCTAACAAGTATTTACACACAACGACATATGGATCTACTGTAATAAAACAAAATAAACGCGATGATTCAACTCTGACCACTGTCCAACTCTGACTACTCTCCCCTAATAATTTTTATTTCTTAAGAAAATATTGGTAATATTAGAGAGTGCATATTTGTAATACACATATGGGGCAAAATTCCTGAACTGTCCAGGTCAAAAAATAAAATTTATTCAAACTTTGCTAAAATGTTTCCATTGTTAGTAGAAGTGTAAATACCAAATATTTTCAAATTCCATAATAATTCTATAATAATTTTTGAGTTACACAGTTTTAAATTTTTGAATTTTTTTAAAATGTAGTTTTTTAAATTAATTATATTTCTAAGTATATTGCATAAAAGTTAACATATATATAGTGATTTTTAAAGATTTTTTTACTGGCTATTCGATGATAAAAAAAGTTTTTTTGTAAAAAAAAAATGACCTTTAAATTGAAGGTCAAAGTGTTAATTTGATTGTATCTCGAAATCGGAGATTTAAAAAAAAATTTAACCTATCTCAATGGAAAGCTTGACTTTTTTCCTATAAGATAAGTAAAAATTAGAGTGAAACTCTAAATACTTCTGTCAAAAATACATCTCAAATACCCGCGCGCGCTCGATTAACCAGTGGTTACTCGCGCGAGGTCGCGTTATTGGAGCCCGCGCGGGTATTTAAGATATATTTTTGATAGAAGTATTTAGAGTTCCACTCTAACTTTTACATATCTTATAGGAAAAAAGTCAAGCTTTCCATTGAGATAGGTTAATTTTTTTTTTAAATCTCCGATTTCGAGATACAATCAAATTAACACTTTGACCTTCAATTTAAAGGTCAAATTTTTTTTCCAAAAAAGCATTTATTATCATCGAATAGCCTCTGAAAGAAGCTTTAAAAATCACTATATATATGTTAACTTTTATTCAATATACTTAGAAATTTAATTAATTTAAAAAACTACAGTTTAAAAAAATTCAAAATTTTAAAACTGTGTAACTGAAAAAGTATTTCATAGAATTTAAAAATATTTGGTATTTACACTTCCACTAACAATGGAAACATTTTAGCAAAGTTTGAATAAATTTTATTTTTTGACCTGGACAGTTCAGGAATTTTGCCCCATATATATATATAAACAGTTTTTGACTTTTAAATATTATTGAAGCAAAATTTGCTATGTTATTTGTAGATAAATTGTAAATTTAAGTTATATTATAAATGTTGAAAATATCAAATTTTAAAGAAGTTCATTAAACTCACCTAACCTCTAATATTTGTTTGGTATATGCTCATTATTCTTTACATTTAGAAACTATGTACCCTTATTAAATTTTACTTTGCACAATTCGAAATAATAAAATAAATTGCAATCACTTACCTCTGACTACAATTAGTTCAAAGTAAACTCAATTGATTTACTATTATATAAAAAATATATTTTTTAAAATTAGCGAGCAGTGTGTATACATGTTTGTTTATTGTCAATATTCAAAAAAAGCAATAGCACATAATAAGGAATAAGAGTCGAAATAAGAGGAATTTATGAAACACGATTCTGAAATATGGAAAATTTATCTTTTTTAAATCAGTTTCCAGATGAAATTCATGAAAAGGTAAAGTAAAAATATAGAGATTGTTTGGAAATTGTCGAATGATTTGTGTCTAATTCGTTTAATGTTTTTAACGCCTTTGAGTTTTGATGATGATGGACATAAAATGGAAGTTTCGTCTGGTAAAGATTTTTAGGCTAAGTTTATAGTCATATTCTTTTTTTGTTAATACCAGCCTAAAGAAAGATACTAATATGTTAAATAAATAGTAATATATCATAATTGTACGTATATTTCAATAAATAATTTGTTGATTCTTTTTGTCGCTTTGAAAATATACTAAATGGTTACATATGCGCTACTGTTAATAAACATGAATCTCGTTGTCAGTATACAGGAAATAAATAATATGAACCTTAATGTATAAGAGGGTTTTGAATCCTTCATTTTTAATTTGTAAAAATGACTAGAAATTATAATGTCATGTCTTAGTAGTTGCAATTTTTTAAAATCTAAATAAACCTAACCTCTGAATGCAATAGTGGCTTTTAATTTAATTTAATTGTTCAGGATTCGATAATTCAGGTTTTTCAATTTCTATATGTTGAAAAAAGGGTTAAAATTAATTTGAGAACGCACGAAATCCTATTTTAACTTGTCTACTTCTCTACTCTGTCTTTCGCTTTGCCTTATCATTCTTCCCTTGTTCATCTTTGTTATTTCACCGTCAACTCCCCCTCAGCGCCTCTTAGACCCCTTTTGACTTTTCTCTGTTCCTCTTTGCTTTTCTCCAAGTCAATCATTTCGCTTTCCACAGTACCCTCTTTCCTTTCTTACCACTTCTCCCTCTTGCTCACTCACACAGAGCTTCTCCTGCTTTCTCTTACTGACAACCTCTCCCTATCGGACCCTCTTACCTCCTTTGCTTCTCCTACCTCTCTCGACACTTATTCATCTCGCTCACTCATACTTAGCGTTTCATGCTCTCCTTTGCTCTCTATCGCTCCCTTAACCTTCTCCTACAATTTTCTCCGTCGTTTATCGTGCCCTTGTTCCCCAGTGCAAATTGGCGAGCCTTTAAGTGAGTTTATACATGAATTTATCATTACAAAGAGTTCTCTTTAGTTATTAAAAATCCAAAAGTGAAGACGATTTCTCGGAGTTAAAAGCTAAGACAAAACATTTACTAGTGAACCACTTTCTCGTCTATAAGTATAAACTAGTGCCGGCCTCGTGGCTACGACGCTTGTGACGCGTGTTTGTGAAATAAAGGAGGTTATAGTTATTACTCGAAGTGTTTTTTTTTCTTTTATTCTTGACCATGTGCACCTTCTTATTGTTTGCCTCTCTTTATTAAACACTATATGAGATACTTAAAAAATGTAATTATTTTCACATTTATATAATTTAAATAAAATAATATTAAAAACGTATATAATTAATTGTAGGTTCATCTAAAAGTTTGTATTTGCTAATCAGGAAATTCAATGTTATCTAACTGTTTCTTTTACTAATGAATAATCTGTCATTAAAGATTATTCTTTAATTTTTTAATTCGGAAAAAAGGAAAGATAGAAATGATGAAGCCATTCTATGAAGTGAGTAAAAGAAGACAGAATCAAATTATTGAACAGCAGATAAATTGTCCTCAATTAGTTGAATTTGATACAGAAAAAAGAGAAAAAACACACATTAATGATAAGAATACCATAGAGCATAGTGATGCACGATGAGACAAGAATCTCAGTAATCTCGATCATTTTTGTTGTATGAAAAGTATGATCGAAAATGAGAATCTCAGTTTTTTATTAGTTTTAATCGTCTCATATCGTCTCAGTCTCGTGTAAATTCTCATTTTCTGATCTGTCAAATCAAAAAACTAAATCAAAACATAACTTTAAAGTAAATAGCGTAAACTATGTGTTATATTCTTTATGAATAGATATAAATCTGTTATATTATAATTTAAATCGTGTTACAAAGAATTTTTAAGTAAGAAATGAAGTAAGTATAAATTTTCATTTACTAAATATTGTATAAGTAAAGCAAAATATTGAATTTGTATCAACTTAACCCTACAATTTTTTGTAGGATGAAGCTGAAAGTGTATTTTTTTTTAAATATTTGCATGAACATTATTTAAACTAGTGTAAATTTAAATTTTGAAAAAGTATCGTAAAACTTTTTATACTATTATTTAAGGGTAATAGTTATTTAAATTTAAAAATTGTTCTTGTAGGTTAAAGTATTTAAGATTGGATTTCTTCCTGACAATTAAACCCAGAAACACGATGTTTTAAAAAATTGTAATCCATAATGTATTTTATGGCTAGAAGTCAAGATAAAAAATAAGGAACCTATTTTCGACACTTTGGAGTATCATGTTGTTTTAATAACTATCATTCTTATTTTAACATTAAACTTTTTAAGTTAATATGTTTTTAATATTTGTTAATTCTTCATAAGTTAATAAGTTTTTATTATAAAATAACTCATTATGTAGATATGATTATGATATTGCAATAAATGTAATTATGAATATTTATAGTGTTTTCAATAAATTAAATATTTTTTTTTAGTCTCAAACATTTAAATTGAAATTTTGTTTATGACAAACATAGTTTTAACTATAATATCATTTTCACTTATAACATTTATAGTGTAAGATATAATGAGAAACTTTGTTTACAAAATAAAAACATACTTCAATTTTAATAGCAACCAAATTTATTATTCAAAAAGGCTTTTCTTTACAGATTTACAATTGCTTCTGTTCATATTTATACACATTTAACAATTCAAATTTTATGTATTACAATTTATTTTACATTTACATTAATAATATTTAGTACTAGATATTCTATATTTTTGCTTACTTTTATCTATTATAAATATCGTTCCACATCCTATCAGAAGTAAAAAATTTGAAATATAGTCCTTATTTGAATCATCAGGAAAGAATTTCACATTTGCTCTACCAGTTTAACCTACAAGCGTAATTTTTTATTTAATTAACTATTGTCACTAAACAATAATATAATAAGCATTAAAAGAATTATATAATTAAATTGACATAAATTGCATTAATGTTTGTTTAATTATTTTGATAAAATATGTTTAGCTGCTTCATACAAAAAGATGTTAGGGTTAGGTTTAACATATATATATATATTTATATTCTATATTTTAAATAACTGATATATGAGGTTTATAATGAGTCAACATCTATATTTCTTTATACTTATTTAAAATTACTTCTTCTTTTAAATTTCTCTGCAACTCAATTGTGTATTAAATTACAAGATTTATACGATTTAATAAAAAAATAATATACTGTTTATATTATTTTGTTTACTGACAGTTGGTGTTAGTTTGTTTGACATTTTTTGACTTATCGTAATATACAATCGTTTCATGTGTTGGAGTGATATATGACAGTTGACTTGTAACCTTTTCTCACTAGCGCAACTTTTTGTTTTAATATTTATCAACTTTTGACCGTTCAAAGCATAGTAGGTTGCGGAATTTAAAAAAAACTGCAAGGCTTTTACTTAATTGTATCATAATTCGACGTATAAGTACAATAAATTGTTTAAATAATTGCTATAAATAAATTTTAATGTAACTGTTTATTTTTGGTTGTTTTAAGCATAAAAAATTGCGAAATCCATAATATTGCAACAAAACTATCTAAAAAATAATAAAAAATAGTTTTATTTTATTTACATAAAAAACGACGTTTCGGCAGCTGCCGCTACCCTAAAAATAGCAACAATGTACAATAGCAAAAAAAAAAAAAAAAAAAACACACACACATTCATATATATATATAAGTTTGATTATAAATTTTAAAAAATTTTGTTTAATTCTAGCAATTTTTAAAAGAAAACTTGATAAGGGTAGCGGCAGCTGCCGAAACGTCGTTTTTTATGTAAATAAAATAAAAATGTGGAAAAAATGGCCTAAAACTTAGTATTAATATATTTACATCCACAAAAAACTCTTTTTAATTAATAATTTTAAATTGTTCAACAATCCCGTATCTTATATCAAATGTAAGAAAATAAACTAAGGGATCCAAAATGTATATTGTATAGAAATATAAAGTCCAGCTTCACCCCTTCTTACCCTCTGACCGGTAGTATTCAAAGATCAATTGTTAGGCAAGAACAATAAGGTACAAAATAAAATAAGAAATTGCTAAAGTTCTCACAGAACATCAGAACCATGCCATAAATGTATTAAGAGACTCAGAAAACATCAGAGTCATGAGAAATCAACAGAGTTCTCACAAAACATCAGAATCGTACCATAGAAGTATGCCAGAAATAATCAAGAGCATCAGAAAACATCAGAGTCATAAGAAATCATCAGGATTCCTGATGATTTGTCATGATTTCTGAATATTTTTTTGATAGAGAAGTAAATATTTAATAAATTTTCAGGAAATTTTCTGTGCTGTGGGGGTATATTTTCTGCACTGAAGTGAGCAATAGTTTTATCATAGAATGACTTTCATAATTGTAAAATAACTATTATTAAAAAATGAACAAGGTAAAAGGTAAAAGTAATTATATACTTTTTTCTTTACGAAAATATTTTCTAAATTAAAAACATGCACTTTTCTTCTTTTATGAAAAAGAACCTGTTATTTCTTGGATTACTGAATAAAATGTTTAAAAAAAATTGTTTGTACCTCTATTCTTAAAAAAAAAGTATCAAATAATTATGCTCATTACCAGTTATGTGGATGACGGGAACATGAATTTTATTTGTCTCATCTGAATTGTGAGTATTAACGTTACTATATAATAGTATACGATCCAATTAACGAGGCATTTCCGGTGCACTTAAAACTTTTGGATTTTTGTCTGAAACAAATATAATGAAAAACAATATACGAAATAATAACACCCATAAGAATTTAAAATAAAAGCATTTTTAAATGAATGTCATATTTTATGTCACAACCTACTGTTAAAGTTCTTTTGCTGTTTATTTGCGGAAGAATCTCATCTCGTGAAATTGAGCGAGACTGTAATTGTTGCGAGTAAATGAGTCCAGCTTTTCAGTCATCTGAAAGAGGTAAGTAGAAACAATTTTTTTTAACAATTATTGAAGTTAATTATTACTTACAAAAGTATGAATATTTAAAGATGAACTAATCTACGGAGTTACAATAACAAGAGTTTTTTCAATAAAATTTTAGGTTTACGTACTATAAAATTTAATTCTCTTAATTTCTACCAGAGGCCATAATTCCTTATTGGTCTCAATTCGATATTTTGCCCATTGCAAGGGAAATTCTTCGCTGTTTATTCTTCTTGCGGAATGTGACACTTCAATCCACTTCTAGAATTTTGTATCCAATGAGAAGCAACAATTAGATTTGTGCCTAGGTCCATACGTTTAATAATAACGTACGCCATATGGTTAACACTGAAAAAAATAATTCTTTGATAAATGAAACTTTTTTTTGTAATGAGTTATAATTTTCAATTTAATAATTTTATTGTAGGGGAGAGTAGTCAGAGTTGGATATAGTTTTGACTTTTCTATATAACTTCTCCTGTAGGCCGAATTTTGCGATGTCTCTTATATTATTGGAAAGTTCTACTATTGGAAAGTTCTACTACTATTATTGGAAAGTTTTGCTAAACATTGCAAAAAAATTGGACCAAAAGTTTCAAAGTTATAGGCAATTAAAAAAAAAAAAAAAGTAGTCAAAGTTGAACATGGTAGTCAGAGTTGGGTCACTGTAGAAAATCAATGAAATATGAAGATAAATGATTGAAAATGACAATATATTTACCTTCGCATGATAGAATGGCACTCAAATACATTTGGAAATGACAAAAGGAAACATGAAATTGAAATAAATCATATTTCCTCTTGTATAGCAAAATTGATCTGAAAGTGAAAAAGTATTACCAAAAATTTGAATTTTCTTTCTTTCTAGTAGAAATGAAGTTTTTGACACCTTTTTAAGTTAACAAATTCATTTTGATTGCAAAAATGCTTCAGAATTGCAAAATTTTGGATGCACCAACCTTGACTCAAGCGTCGTTTAGCTTCATATCACACACACACTATGAACGCTTTATACAAACACCAAATTACGTTCCACATTTTCGTATAACATCTTAATGAACAATTTTAGTCAACTTAATTTGACTTTGGCATATTTCTTCTACATTTAATTATCAAATTTTGAAACTACAAAAACGTTTTTTGTTGGGCGTATAACACGGACTCGCTTAATACGTTTATATAGTTCGCACACTTCACTGCTATCCATGTAAAAAGTTTGCTGGCATTGCTAACAAGTATTTACACACAACGACATATGGATCTACTGTAATAAAACAAAATAAACGCGATGATTCAACTCTGACCACTGTCCAACTCTGACTACTCTCCCCTAATAATTTTTATTTCTTAAGAAAATATTGGTAATATTAGAGAGTGCATATTTGTAATACACATATGGGGCAAAATTCCTGAACTGTCCAGGTCAAAAAATAAAATTTATTCAAACTTTGCTAAAATGTTTCCATTGTTAGTAGAAGTGTAAATACCAAATATTTTCAAATTCCATAATAATTCTATAATAATTTTTGAGTTACACAGTTTTAAATTTTTGAATTTTTTTAAAATGTAGTTTTTTAAATTAATTATATTTCTAAGTATATTGCATAAAAGTTAACATATATATAGTGATTTTTAAAGATTTTTTTACTGGCTATTCGATGATAAAAAAAGTTTTTTTGTAAAAAAAAAATGACCTTTAAATTGAAGGTCAAAGTGTTAATTTGATTGTATCTCGAAATCGGAGATTTAAAAAAAAATTTAACCTATCTCAATGGAAAGCTTGACTTTTTTCCTATAAGATAAGTAAAAATTAGAGTGAAACTCTAAATACTTCTGTCAAAAATACATCTCAAATACCCGCGCGCGCTCGATTAACCAGTGGTTACTCGCGCGAGGTCGCGTTATTGGAGCCCGCGCGGGTATTTAAGATATATTTTTGATAGAAGTATTTAGAGTTCCACTCTAACTTTTACATATCTTATAGGAAAAAAGTCAAGCTTTCCATTGAGATAGGTTAATTTTTTTTTTAAATCTCCGATTTCGAGATACAATCAAATTAACACTTTGACCTTCAATTTAAAGGTCAAATTTTTTTTCCAAAAAAGCATTTATTATCATCGAATAGCCTCTGAAAGAAGCTTTAAAAATCACTATATATATGTTAACTTTTATTCAATATACTTAGAAATTTAATTAATTTAAAAAACTACAGTTTAAAAAAATTCAAAATTTTAAAACTGTGTAACTGAAAAAGTATTTCATAGAATTTAAAAATATTTGGTATTTACACTTCCACTAACAATGGAAACATTTTAGCAAAGTTTGAATAAATTTTATTTTTTGACCTGGACAGTTCAGGAATTTTGCCCCATATATATATATAAACAGTTTTTGACTTTTAAATATTATTGAAGCAAAATTTGCTATGTTATTTGTAGATAAATTGTAAATTTAAGTTATATTATAAATGTTGAAAATATCAAATTTTAAAGAAGTTCATTAAACTCACCTAACCTCTAATATTTGTTTGGTATATGCTCATTATTCTTTACATTTAGAAACTATGTACCCTTATTAAATTTTACTTTGCACAATTCGAAATAATAAAATAAATTGCAATCACTTACCTCTGACTACAATTAGTTCAAAGTAAACTCAATTGATTTACTATTATATAAAAAATATATTTTTTAAAATTAGCGAGCAGTGTGTATACATGTTTGTTTATTGTCAATATTCAAAAAAAGCAATAGCACATAATAAGGAATAAGAGTCGAAATAAGAGGAATTTATGAAACACGATTCTGAAATATGGAAAATTTATCTTTTTTAAATCAGTTTCCAGATGAAATTCATGAAAAGGTAAAGTAAAAATATAGAGATTGTTTGGAAATTGTCGAATGATTTGTGTCTAATTCGTTTAATGTTTTTAACGCCTTTGAGTTTTGATGATGATGGACATAAAATGGAAGTTTCGTCTGGTAAAGATTTTTAGGCTAAGTTTATAGTCATATTCTTTTTTTGTTAATACCAGCCTAAAGAAAGATACTAATATGTTAAATAAATAGTAATATATCATAATTGTACGTATATTTCAATAAATAATTTGTTGATTCTTTTTGTCGCTTTGAAAATATACTAAATGGTTACATATGCGCTACTGTTAATAAACATGAATCTCGTTGTCAGTATACAGGAAATAAATAATATGAACCTTAATGTATAAGAGGGTTTTGAATCCTTCATTTTTAATTTGTAAAAATGACTAGAAATTATAATGTCATGTCTTAGTAGTTGCAATTTTTTAAAATCTAAATAAACCTAACCTCTGAATGCAATAGTGGCTTTTAATTTAATTTAATTGTTCAGGATTCGATAATTCAGGTTTTTCAATTTCTATATGTTGAAAAAAGGGTTAAAATTAATTTGAGAACGCACGAAATCCTATTTTAACTTGTCTACTTCTCTACTCTGTCTTTCGCTTTGCCTTATCATTCTTCCCTTGTTCATCTTTGTTATTTCACCGTCAACTCCCCCTCAGCGCCTCTTAGACCCCTTTTGACTTTTCTCTGTTCCTCTTTGCTTTTCTCCAAGTCAATCATTTCGCTTTCCACAGTACCCTCTTTCCTTTCTTACCACTTCTCCCTCTTGCTCACTCACACAGAGCTTCTCCTGCTTTCTCTTACTGACAACCTCTCCCTATCGGACCCTCTTACCTCCTTTGCTTCTCCTACCTCTCTCGACACTTATTCATCTCGCTCACTCATACTTAGCGTTTCATGCTCTCCTTTGCTCTCTATCGCTCCCTTAACCTTCTCCTACAATTTTCTCCGTCGTTTATCGTGCCCTTGTTCCCCAGTGCAAATTGGCGAGCCTTTAAGTGAGTTTATACATGAATTTATCATTACAAAGAGTTCTCTTTAGTTATTAAAAATCCAAAAGTGAAGACGATTTCTCGGAGTTAAAAGCTAAGACAAAACATTTACTAGTGAACCACTTTCTCGTCTATAAGTATAAACTAGTGCCGGCCTCGTGGCTACGACGCTTGTGACGCGTGTTTGTGAAATAAAGGAGGTTATAGTTATTACTCGAAGTGTTTTTTTTTCTTTTATTCTTGACCATGTGCACCTTCTTATTGTTTGCCTCTCTTTATTAAACACTATATGAGATACTTAAAAAATGTAATTATTTTCACATTTATATAATTTAAATAAAATAATATTAAAAACGTATATAATTAATTGTAGGTTCATCTAAAAGTTTGTATTTGCTAATCAGGAAATTCAATGTTATCTAACTGTTTCTTTTACTAATGAATAATCTGTCATTAAAGATTATTCTTTAATTTTTTAATTCGGAAAAAAGGAAAGATAGAAATGATGAAGCCATTCTATGAAGTGAGTAAAAGAAGACAGAATCAAATTATTGAACAGCAGATAAATTGTCCTCAATTAGTTGAATTTGATACAGAAAAAAGAGAAAAAACACACATTAATGATAAGAATACCATAGAGCATAGTGATGCACGATGAGACAAGAATCTCAGTAATCTCGATCATTTTTGTTGTATGAAAAGTATGATCGAAAATGAGAATCTCAGTTTTTTATTAGTTTTAATCGTCTCATATCGTCTCAGTCTCGTGTAAATTCTCATTTTCTGATCTGTCAAATCAAAAAACTAAATCAAAACATAACTTTAAAGTAAATAGCGTAAACTATGTGTTATATTCTTTATGAATAGATATAAATCTGTTATATTATAATTTAAATCGTGTTACAAAGAATTTTTAAGTAAGAAATGAAGTAAGTATAAATTTTCATTTACTAAATATTGTATAAGTAAAGCAAAATATTGAATTTGTATCAACTTAACCCTACAATTTTTTGTAGGATGAAGCTGAAAGTGTATTTTTTTTTAAATATTTGCATGAACATTATTTAAACTAGTGTAAATTTAAATTTTGAAAAAGTATCGTAAAACTTTTTATACTATTATTTAAGGGTAATAGTTATTTAAATTTAAAAATTGTTCTTGTAGGTTAAAGTATTTAAGATTGGATTTCTTCCTGACAATTAAACCCAGAAACACGATGTTTTAAAAAATTGTAATCCATAATGTATTTTATGGCTAGAAGTCAAGATAAAAAATAAGGAACCTATTTTCGACACTTTGGAGTATCATGTTGTTTTAATAACTATCATTCTTATTTTAACATTAAACTTTTTAAGTTAATATGTTTTTAATATTTGTTAATTCTTCATAAGTTAATAAGTTTTTATTATAAAATAACTCATTATGTAGATATGATTATGATATTGCAATAAATGTAATTATGAATATTTATAGTGTTTTCAATAAATTAAATATTTTTTTTTAGTCTCAAACATTTAAATTGAAATTTTGTTTATGACAAACATAGTTTTAACTATAATATCATTTTCACTTATAACATTTATAGTGTAAGATATAATGAGAAACTTTGTTTACAAAATAAAAACATACTTCAATTTTAATAGCAACCAAATTTATTATTCAAAAAGGCTTTTCTTTACAGATTTACAATTGCTTCTGTTCATATTTATACACATTTAACAATTCAAATTTTATGTATTACAATTTATTTTACATTTACATTAATAATATTTAGTACTAGATATTCTATATTTTTGCTTACTTTTATCTATTATAAATATCGTTCCACATCCTATCAGAAGTAAAAAATTTGAAATATAGTCCTTATTTGAATCATCAGGAAAGAATTTCACATTTGCTCTACCAGTTTAACCTACAAGCGTAATTTTTTATTTAATTAACTATTGTCACTAAACAATAATATAATAAGCATTAAAAGAATTATATAATTAAATTGACATAAATTGCATTAATGTTTGTTTAATTATTTTGATAAAATATGTTTAGCTGCTTCATACAAAAAGATGTTAGGGTTAGGTTTAACATATATATATATATTTATATTCTATATTTTAAATAACTGATATATGAGGTTTATAATGAGTCAACATCTATATTTCTTTATACTTATTTAAAATTACTTCTTCTTTTAAATTTCTCTGCAACTCAATTGTGTATTAAATTACAAGATTTATACGATTTAATAAAAAAATAATATACTGTTTATATTATTTTGTTTACTGACAGTTGGTGTTAGTTTGTTTGACATTTTTTGACTTATCGTAATATACAATCGTTTCATGTGTTGGAGTGATATATGACAGTTGCTCGAATAAAAACGATATTTTGAGAATATCGTTTAAATGATACGAGATGAGATGAGATTTGAAACAAATGAACGAAATATTATCTCATTACAGCTCATTTCTCAGATTTTTCGCTCAAGTGCATCACTAATAGAGCAGCTATTTTCAATGCTAGAAGTTCATAATTCAATGCAGAAAAGTTTATTGTCAAATAATAAAAAAAACTAAAGTTAATAGACGAAACTGTTGAAAATTTATCACTTATCTTGCTACAATGCGGTTTAACTCATAAAAGTTATTTGAAGAATTGTGAAACTAACAAGAATATACGAACAGATTTACAAGAATTCGTCGTTGATAATAACATTGCGGGAACTAAATGTAATAAACTTTTACAAATTCTAAAGGATCATGGCCATGATTATAAATTGCCAAAAGATAGTCGTACTCTCAAAGGTACTCCGCGATCTGAAACGTCTAAAATTATGGAAATGGATAGTGGGTGTTATTATCATTTTGGATTAAAGTCAGGTATTGAACGTTCTATCAAAACTTATTTTAATTTGCATTACAAATTTTAGAAAACTGTGTAATATTAGATGGGAAAAAATTAAAGTATCAATAAACGCTGTTGTATGTGATGCCCCAGCAAAGCCTTGTGTAACAAATACTACTCATCCTTCTGGATACTTCAGTTGTTCTAAATGTTGCTTTGGAAAAGGTACTTATGAAGATTGCGTCAATTTCTCGAAAAAGATAGAGACTTTAAGAACTGATGAAGGTTTTGTTCGTAGATATAAGCCTGAGCATCATAAAAGTGGGACGTGCGTTCTAGAAAAATTGAATATTGGAATGATTTCTCAGGTTGTTATCGATTACATGCACCTCGTTTGCTTAGGTATAGTTAAGCATCTCATAAAATTGTGGATTACAGGAAAAAAATTGGAATTATAAGTTTCCTTTAACAATTTTAGAAGTTTTGGATGCAAACTTAGAAAATTTATCGTCATCTGTCCCCGAAGAGTTTTCTCGTAAACCTCGGCCTCTCAGTGATTACAAAAATTGAAAGGCTACGGAATTACGTCAGTTCTTGTTATATAGTGGACCGCTAGTTTTACCTGATGTATTGAAAGACGATTTGTATAATCATTTCATCACTATGAGAATTTTATTCTCCCCGCAATTGAGTAGCCATGTAAATTAAGTGAAATACGCACAGTCTTTAATAGAATGTTTCGTTGAAAATTTTGTCCATTTATATGGCAGAAATATAAATATACCTATCAAACAGAGGCAGGTAGAAGATTTTCCGAAAGTTAATACCTTTGAGAAAACAGGCACAATTATAAAGGTTGAATTTGAAAACTTTATTATTCAAAATGGCGGATTTAATATGGCGGACGATATTTTGAAAATCGATCGGATTTGTTTGAAACCATCTGATTAAATATTTAAGGTAATTTAGCTAAAAAAGTATTTTAACGTTTCCCGTCTCAAACACTAAATGAAAAAAAAGAAAGGCATTGTCGACAAGTGTTTAATACGAACACAAAACTTTTGTGAAAGGTGTATTGATTATTTCTGTAAATATTGTTTCAAAAAAGTCCACGAATATTAAATGACTGTCTTTGTTCCGTTTATATATTTTTTTTAAAATACAAAAAAAATAAAATAAATACAACAACAAAAAAATACAAAATTTTAAAAAAAATGACTCTTCACTTTACGTTTATCTCCTCGTGGTTTGAGTCGGGCAACATTAAAATACTTTTAATGGCTAAATGACGTGAAATATTCAATCAGATGGTTTTAAAAAAATCTCATCAATTTTCAAAACACCATCAGCCACGTTGGATCTGTCATTAAAATTTTGTTTAAATTTAACATCAGATTCGTGATCAGCAAACCCAAAACATTCGAGTAACATGTTTTAATATCAACTTTGAACGATTTTCAAAATATCGTCGGTCATTTTGGACCCGTCGTTTTGACTTATTTATTGAACACTTGTCGACAATGCATTTTCTTTTCTTTCCATTCAGTGTTTGAGACGGGAAACGTTAAAATACTTTTATTAGCTGAAGGACCTTAAATATTTAATTAGATGGTTTCAAACAAATCCGATCGATTTTCAAAATATCGTCCGCCATATTGGATTCGCTATTTTGAATTTTTAAATTTTGACCATAGATTCGTGATCAGCGACCCCAAAAACTCCCGAGCAACAAATTTCAAACAAATCCGATCGATTTCCAAAATATCGTCCGCCATATTGGATTCGCCATTTTGAATTTTCAAATTTTGACCATGGATTCGTGATCAGCGACCTCAAAAACCCCCGAGTAACAATTTTCAAACAAATCCGATCGATTTTTAAAATATCGTCCGCCATATTGAATCCGCCATTTTGAATTTTTGAAATCTGACTTCAGATTCGTGTTCGGAGAGTCAAAAAACATTTAGACACTTAGTGTCATAAAAATAAAAAAAAATTTTAATGAACCGTACACTATGTGCTCATATATTGAAAAACAAATTTCGTTGGACGCCATTTTGGATTCCAGATTAATAACTGTTATAGTAAAAATTAGTGGATAAACTATAATACTTAACTAGCGATGTTAATTCGCTCGCTAACGCTGGCTCAATTATATTTATTGATAAAGAAGTTGCTTATCTAAGTTTAAATAAAAAAAACTATCATGAACTTATCATTTACTTTATTGTTGTTATTTTTTAATTCATTTGAAAATTATATATAAAGATTATAATTTTGTTTTAAGAATTTTTTATTAATTACTAATATTAATATTATTAATATTAAAATAAATTGTTTAATAATTTTGTTTGAAACAAATAATATACTTAAATTGTTTTTAACAAGGAAGTGTTATAATATTACGATGATTTATACAAAATTTTAAATAAATTAGTCTTATATTAATATCAATATTAAATCAGTGTCAAATTCATCCTTCCAAAGTATAATTTTATAAATTCTGAAAACATATACTTATCTTTTAAAGATATAGATAAATCTTTTGGTATTGCAATTGTGAAACAATGTGCTTCGTAAAACCCTGCTTCAAATATCAAAAGCACGGTTATAAATTAAAAAATATTTGTAAAAATTAACAATACGTGCAGGTTACGTTCTACTTAATAGAACTTATCCGCACCTTTGACGAATTCGTCGGTTTTGATTTTGATATTTTAATTATAATTTTTTTAATGTTTTCATTAATAAATACTTTCAATAATTATCCCATTTAATTTTTAAAGGTTAATTATTAACTGTGATATGGTTAGTACATTTAAAAACTATCAATAAATTATATTTTTTTTACTCTAAAAAAATTATGTATTTTGTATTATTTAAGAAAATGAAACCAATAATTTTTTTAATTAACGGTGTTCCACAGCCAATGTTTTAAAAGCCGTTGAGGGTTGCACCCAAAGTTTTTTCCTAGGTACGGTTCTCACTCGTATTTATAACTCACTAATTATTTGTTCACAAATAGTACACAAATTGTAAAAATGGCTTCGTCCTGACAATTGTACGGCACAAAAAAAATTAACACATTAAACGCGGAACGATTTCATTATTGGATGTCAAATTAGGATGGGAAGTACGAATGAGACTTTTTGACACATTTCATAAACATTGATGTGAGGGCTAGCAATAATCATATATGCAGCCATCTTCACACTGTGTCATATGTAACAGAAATTCAGAACCGTACTTAGGAAAAAAAACGTTGAAGGCAACCCCCAACGTCTTCTTAAACTTTGGCTGTGGAACACCGTTAAGGCATAATTTTTTGTTTTGAAACATTAAAAGGAAGTTATTGTTTTGTTTTGTAAAATCATTAAAAAAAAAGTTATAAAATATTAGTTTAAGTTTTATTTTTCATGTATACGTTCTTTTGCATTTTAACGAAACCCTTAATTTTATAATGCATTCTCAATTGTTAATGAGTATTTTGCATTATTAGTTTTAAATAACTAATAAATAACGTTATTAAATATTTTTAATATTAAAATTTCTATTATATTGAATAATAATATGAGTGTATTCTTCAATTCTTCCAAGAAGTAAAAAAATTCTATTATTCTTTAAAGTGTCTTTACAAATAATATAATTATAACGAAGTATTGGGGGATTTTTTAAGAATTAAAAGATTTTTTATATAACCTATTTGTGAAGACTTCCAACAGCGTAAATGGCCTAGTGGATACAGTGGGGGGCTTTAGAGAGAGGGGTCGCAAGTTCAAGTTTTCTAGAGTTGGATTTTTCTGTTCCATATTTTAAAATAATTCATTTAAATCACCAATCTACAGGTAAATTACATGTTTAAAATAAGACCGAAAGAAGTTCAAATATAAATTTTACTTTTCATTTAATCTTTAAAAATTCATCAGGAACTAGTTAATTATTTACCTAAAATCTTTAGGTTTGAATTACTACTAAATTTGCTTGTTTGCCACAAATTCAAAAATAAAGTTTATAAATATTCCAAAAGTTATTTTTTTTCGTGTAGTTGTGTATGCGCAGAAGGTTTCTGGAAGCTCTACAGATGCGCAATAGGTTTCAAAATAATTTACACATGCGCAGTTAATAAAATCTCAAAACAGAATGGATTTTTAACAATTTGAACGTAAACGGAAACCAAAAAACATGTAAACAAAAAAATTCATATACTTTGCGTAGAACATATAATTTTGAAAAGTAAAATATACATAAGACATTTTGCACATGTAAATAAACAAAATTTTAATTTTCGTTGGACTTAAAAAAAAAAAACTAACTACTAAGCTTAGTTAGATCCCACACTGCATTACTGCCCATCTGTTATTGTCATAGAGCCTTACTGCGCATGTGTAATTGCCATGGAGCATTACTGCGCATGTGTAATTGCCATGGAGCATTACTGCGCATGTGTAACTGCCATGGAGCATTACTGCGCATGTGTAATTGCCATAAACATCTAGTGCGCATGCGTCATGAACATAATGATCAAGTGCGCAAAAGAATTAATGATATTGATTTACTGCTCATACAAATGGACCATTTTAATCAACTGCGCATGCGTCACTATCATGACACACTGCTACACGTAATTGTACAAGTGGCTAAGTTATATTAATGTAAATAGTTCAAAAAGATTATAAGTGAATTGATTTTGAAAGTTGCTTATAAAGAAACGTAGTAAACCAAGTGGAATGGGAAGAACGACTGAACAACGAATATCTGTTGACGACAAAGGTTTCGTTTTAATATAAGAAGAGATAACTACGTAGAAATTCTTGAAAATTTTAAAACTCTTCTTCCTAATTGAATAAATAAATGTTTTAAAAAAAACTTTTTACACTACAATTAACATGAAAATTTTTAATAGTACGTTGATTAATTTTTAACCACCCCCCAACCTCGGCGTACCTTAAGAAAAAGGTTTTTAAATGTATGAAAAGACCGCCCTGACAAATAAGCGTCACCGATTGCGGACTAAAATGGTGCCGATAAAGTCTGCATTTGGTACCGAATCGGTCCTGGCGTTAGAAATTAAAATTCATATGTTCTAATTAACTTGTACAGTATTTATTTAATAAAATTAGTTAATTCTATAATCATTTTAATAAGTATTATTTTTTATTATTGAAAGAAAAAGTAAAAAAAAATGTAAAATTTGAATTCTATATTTTTTAATTTTTCTTTCCTTAATAAAAAATAATACTTATTAAAATGATTATAGAATTAACTAATTTCATTAAATAAATACTGTACAAGTTAATTAGAACATATGAATTTTAATTTCTAACGTCAGGACCGATTCGGTACCAAATGCGGACTTTATCGGCACCTTTTTAGCCCGCAATCGGTGACGCTTATTTGCCAGGGCGGTGAGTTATCATAGATTTTCTGTCAAGTATATGAAGAAAATATACCCTGCCCCCTTTAATTATAAGAAAAACGTAAAGAATCAGCATTCCAAAACATTTGTGTTCAATTTTATTAGATTTTATAGGTGTTAGACGAAAAAAAATTATGTTTTACAAATTTTAAAATGTTTTTAAATTTAATTAAAATAATATAAAAGTTTAGCAAAGTTTACAAATTTTACAGAATAAGTGGGGTTGGGGGGGGGGTTGCGATAATTATCTCACATAATTAAAAAAAAGCACCAACTACTAAGCTTAGTAAGATGCCACACTGCATTACTGCGCATGTGTTATTGTCATAGAGCATTACTGCGCATGTGTAATTGCCATAGAGCATTAATGCGCATGTGTAATTGCCATAAACATCTAGTGCGCATGCGTCATGAACATAATGATCAAGTGCGCATGAGAATTAATGATATTCATTTACTGTTCATACAAATGGACCATTTTGATCAACTGCGCATGCGTCACTATCATGACACACTACTACACGTAATTGTATAAGTGCCTAAGTTATATTAATGTTAATAGTTCAAAAAGATTATAAGTGAATTGATTTTAAAAGTTGCTTATGAAGAAAAGTAGTGAACCAAGTGGAAGGGGAAGAACGACTGAACGACGAATTTCTGTTGACGACAAAGGTTTCATTTTAATATAATACTAGCGTAACAACCCTCGCTCGCTAACGCTCGCATGTTTTTTTATTTCTTTTATATATTTCTTTATTTTGTGTATTCTTAAAAATATATATAAATCAATAAATATGTTTAGTACCCTTTTTCCCTTTTTTTATTTCTATTAACTAATTATTATTTATGTATAATTTTTTTTAGGTCAATACATTCTATTTCACCTTAAGTCGTTGCGGCCTATTTTTAGAAGAATATGATAATTGAATAATTTAAAATGTAGTAAATTATAATATATATTATGTAGTAATAATATCTATTTTTAAAAATTTTTATAATTAATAATAAATTTTTATTAGAAATATAAAATTAATTTTTAAAATTTTATTTTTTTTATTTTAAAAATAACATCTAGTATTCTCAAAGATATTATTTTAAAAAAAATTGCCAGTAATAATGATAATAATACTAAATATTAATTTATAATAAATTATAAAAATAATTAATTAATATATTTATAATTAATCTATTATATTATTTTTTAAAATTATTTATTTGTTTTTGTAATTAATATTATAGTTATAAATTTTTATTTTGAATTTTATAGAATTATTTAAAATAATGTTAAATATTTTAAACTAAATTAAACAAATTTAATCAAGTTTCTCACAGACAGGAATACTTAAAAATATTTTAACTAATTTCATAATCTTGTATGTAAAAATATTTATTATTGCAATAGAAATTATTACAAAAACTTTTTACTTTAATAGACACATCGTTGATCACCTATACATGCGCAAAAGCTCTAAAAGTCAGTTACGCATGAGCAGTACTTTCCTATAAACAATACACATACGCAGTTGTTACAATAACAAAGAAAAATAACTGTAAAAAATTTAATTGGCAAAGCAAATGGAGAAACAAGTTAACAAAAAAGTTATGTACATTGCGTAAAGTATATACTAATGCGCAATAGGTTCCTATGGCAGTTACGCATGCGCAGTAGTTTTCTATGAACAAAAGACATGCGCAGTTGTAAAAATATGGAGTATACATGACATTTTAACTATTCTAAAATAAAAAAAATATAGAAAAACGTGTAAACAAAAAAGTTCAATATATTGCATAAAACATATAATTTAAAAGAGTAAATTGTACAAAAGGCATTTAGCACATGGAAAAAAACAAAATTTTAATTTTCGTTGGACATAAAAAAAAAAAACACTGCGCATGCGTAATTTTTGAATTTAATTAAAGCGCATGTGTGACTATCACTGTGCATCATTGCGCATGTGTAACAGCAATACAAAACAACTGCGCATGTAAAATGTTTGTTTTGTAGTGCGCAGGTTTACACAGCTGTGGTGCACTACTGCGCATGTGCAACAATATGTTGTGCATGAAAAAATGTACAGTTTAACATGCTTGACACGAATAGTGCCAGTGCGCATTGTTACAAACTATAATAACATGGTAAAATGAACATTATTGTACACAGTGTGCCTCAACCAGTCGCAGGTGGTCTAAAAATGTAATAAAAAACGGCTAATGTGGAAATGTCCTAAATAGCTCCTAGATTCCAAATTTTCAAGATTTGAAATCATAGCTGCTCCACTTTTTGATATTTTTACGTAAGAGTTCCTGATTTACCATGAAAACGCGTAAGAGGCTATCTATTCAAGAAAATATCGAAATAAGACGTGTCATTAGGGATTATAACTGTAAATGTCGCTATAAACACGACTTTGGTAAAGGCGAAATACTCTTTAGCAATGGCCACCCCTCCTTAAATCCCCTACCACCAAGGATGACAGAATCGCTTATTGAAATAAAACGAAATTTTATCCATGATATTTGAAAATGTTATTGATACTTATCGTTGTAGAATCTTTGACTCCCTTCTCCGCCCTCATTAACCACCTTTTCTCTCCTGGTTGTAAATCCGTGTACAAGATCATCTACTGAACTTGTACATGATTCTGGATAAAATCATGCACAGGTGCATTGACTTGTCTTGCGCATGAACTTGTGAATGGACAGCACGTGAATTTGGAACAACTAACGTGTACATTTTCATGCACGCACAATAAAATCTGATACAAGAACATGTGTATGAACGTGCAAATGTTCATGCACATAATTTTCTATACTTTAAATATTATTAACAAATGTTACTTGTTTTATAGTGGTCTCCTACCTTTTATAGCCATTAAAATCTACTGCGCAGCCTTCACTCCCATAGATAACTAATGCGCAACGTTTAAAGTTTAATAAATAATTAGCCATTTTCGTGTACAGATTCATGTGCATGTTCGTGTGCATGTTCATGCACATGAAATTATTTGCCTTTAGAAGCGTTCATGAACATGTGCATGTTCCTTTGCACGTTCGTTGTTCCAAATTCGTGTGTTGACCATTCGCAAGTTCATGCACAAAACAAGTCAATGCACCTGTGCATGATTTTATCCAGAATCATGTACAAGTTCAGTAGGTGATCTTGTACACGGATTTACAACCGGGCTCTATCTAGCTCTCTATGAAGCCACCCACCCCGTCCCCCAATTATGACAGAATTGCTTGTTCAAATGAAACGAAATTTTATCCACGCTAGTTCAAAATGTTATTGATACTTATCGTTGTAGATTATCCACGATAATTGAAAATGTTATTGATACTTATTGTTGTAGGATTTTTGCCTAACCCCCTCACCCTCATTAAACACCTTTTCCCCTTCTTTCTATGTAACCACCCCGACCCTCTCCAAGGATGACAGAATTGCTTATTGAATTGAATTAAAATTTTATCTACGATATTTGAAAATGTTATTGATACTCATCGTTGTAGGATCTTTTACAACCCCCGACCCCCGCCTTCCTTGACCACCTTTCCCCTCTATGTACCCTTCCAATAGTTATCAGCTGCTTTTTTAAAAATCTTATTTTATGGCAGAAAAGCTGTCTTAATTTATACTAATTAATATAGAAAGAGTGCGGGGGTTGTCAAAGATCCCACAACGATGAGTATCAATAACATTTTCAATTATTGTTGATAAAATTTCGTTTCATCTTAATAACCCCCACAGCACCGAAAATTTCCTGAAAATTTATTAAAGATTTATTTGCAAACTTCGGAATATTTAGGTGCAAAGCTTAGCGAAAATTGTGTAAAGATTTAAATGTCCCGATTAAATAAATGTTTAGCGTAAAAATTGACTGAACATTTAAATTTACATTTTCGTAAAATTTTCGTTGCGAAAGTTTCCTGAACATTTAAATTTACATTTTCGTGAAATTTTCGTCGCGAACGTTTCCTGAACATTTAAATTTACATTTTCGTGAAATGTTCGTCGTAAAAGTTGACTGAAGATTTAAATTAAATTTTCGTGAAATTTTCGTAGTTAAATTTGACTGAACATTTAAACTGAATATTTGTGAAATGGTTGTCGCAAAAGTGGATTGAACATTTAAGTGAATATTTGTGAAATGTTTGTCGCAAAAGTGAATTATTATTTGGTCAACTTTCCACTCAACATTTAGCAAATATTCACTTAAATGTTCAATCCACATTTGCGACAAACATTTCACAAATATTCAGTTTAAATGTTTAATTAACTTTCACTACGAAAATTTCACGAAAATTTAATTTAAATGTTGAATCAACTTTTGCGACAAACATTTCACGAAAATTTAATTTAAATGTTGAATCAACTTTTGCGACAAACATTTTACGAAAATTTAATTTAAATCTTCAGTCAACTTTCACGACGAACATTTTACGAAAATGTAAATTTAAATGTTCAGGAAATTTTCGCGACGAAAATTTCACGAAAATGTAAATTTAAATGTTCAGGAAACTTTCGCGACGAAAATTTTACGAAAATGTAAATTTAAATGTTCAGTCAACTTTTACGCTAAACATTTATTTAATCGGGACATTTAAATCTTTACACAATTTTCGCTAAGTTTTGCACCTGAATATTCCGATGTTTGCAAATAAATCTTTAATAAATTTTCAGTAAATTTTTAGGAAATTTTCGGTGCTGTGGGGGAAGCATTTCTGTCATCCTTGGGGGGTGAAGGGTTGGGGGTGGGGTTGGGGTGGGGGTGTCTATTGCTAGAAAGCATTTCGCCTATAACAAAGTCGGGTCTATCGACATTTACAGTTATAATACGTAATGACACGTCTTATGCCGATATTTTCTTGAGTTGATAGCCTCTTAGGCGTTTTCATGGTAAATATGGAACTCCCACGTGGAAATATCAAAAAGTGGAGCAGCTAGGATTTCAAATCTTGAAAATTTGGAATCTGAGAGCCATTTAGGACAATTCCACATTAGGCGTTTGTTGTTACATTTTCAGACCACCTGTGACTGGTTGAGGCTCACTGTGTGTAAGTTGCCTATTGGAAAAAGTAGGTGAACTTTGAAGTGTGTACGACGATGAACGAAGTTTTCTCGGTAGCGCATTAATATAATAGAAGATTACCACGTACAATTTTATGAATATTGAGAGAACTTTAAAACTCTTTATTCTCAATAAATAAGTAAATTTTTACAAAACTTTTTTAAACACTAATTATATGGAAGATTTTCTGACAGTATGTTAAATAATTATAACCCCCCCCCCCCCAGTACCCCTAGAAAATGGTTTTTTAAAGTATGAAAAATTGAAAAATTTCAGATCAAAATTTGTTACATTTTATAAATATTTTAAAGAAAAAAAGAAAAAATTAAATACATTTTTAACGTTTTTATTAGTTTTTATATTCAATAATATAAATTTTTCTATTAAATTTCTTAAATTTCAATATAAAGATTGAATTTAAATATTCTTTTCTATTATTGGTTATTAATTACAATAATAATGGAAAAAACCAATTTTAACCGATAGTTTACATAATAGTACTTTCGCGGATGTGCACTTACAATGCTACAGTGTTACGCATGCGCAATAATAAAACGGATTTCTACTGCGCACTTATTTAAAAAAGTATACTATATGTACTGAAAATGTACTTATCTGGTAAAGTACAGCACTGCGCATGCGAAATTTTTTAATTTAATTAGAGCACATGTGTGACTATCACTGTGCATCATTGCGCATGTGTAACAGCAATACAAAACAACTGCGCATGTAAAATGTTTGTTTTGTAGTGCGCACGTTTACACAGCTGTGGTGCACTACTGCGCATGTGCAACAATATGTTGTGCATGAAAAAATGTTTAGTTTAACATGCTTGACACGAATAGTGCCAGTGCTCATTGCATATGTACGAAAACACGAGGTTTTCGTGCATATGTGGTAAAAAATAATATTTTAGAGCTATTTATTTAAAAATTCTAAATTTACATTTAGGGGTGTTTCTTCAAGGCACCCCTAGAGAGGGTTAGTTTGCAAAACAAAAAAAATAATCGTCAGTTTCTGCAACTTTGTGTTAGTTATTAAAAATTCAAAATGGCAGATCTAATATGGCAGACGAATTTTGAACAAGTGATTAAAATCGCCTAAAATTGGTTATCTAGAGGTTTTTGGAGTTACCAATTACTAATTAGGTATTAATTTTAAAAAATACAAAATGTCGGATTTAATATGGTGAACGAAAGATTGAAAAATCCTTTAGATTCGCATAAAATTGGTTAATCAGGTTTTTTTGGGTCGCTGATAACGAATTCAGTGTTATTTTTAAGAAATACAATATGTCTGAGCCAATACGGCGAACAAATTTTAAAGAAGTATTTAGAATCGTTTAGAACAGGTTACTCAGGGGTTTTTGGGATCCCTGATTACAAATCTAATATCAGTTTTCAAAATTCAAAATGTCGGATCCAATATGGAAAAAGAATTTTTCAATAACTGTTTACATTCGCTTGAAATCCAGGCCGTGATAACCCAATATTTTAGTTTTAAATAAACCAACTGTTTTTAAAAGATTTTATGGCTTTAGTCAGTTGAACATATAAATTTTCAAGTGCCAACTCCGGATTCGTAATTAGCGATTCCAAAAACCCCCCGATTAACAAATTTCAAGCGAATCTAAGCAGTTTTTTCAAAAATTCTTTTTTTATATATTGGATCTATCATTTTGAATTTTGGAAAACTAACAGTAGAAGTAGTTAGTATCCGTTTGGGCCTGCCGGAAAGTGAGCGTGGCCATGACGTCACCCTACTGAAAAATCCTATATAGGATCCTACATAGGATCCTATATAGAATCCATATGGATTCCTATGAGAATCCACGTAGGATCCTATATAGGATCCTATATAGAATCCATATGGATTCCTATGAGAATCCACGTAGGATCCTATATAGGATCCTATATAGGTATTGTCCTATAGGAATCCATGTGGATTCTCATAGGAATCTATGTGGATTCCTATAGGTCGCCTATAGGACAAGTCCTATATAGGATCCTATGTGGACTCTCCTATAGGAATACATGTAGGATCTCATATAGGATCCTGCATAGGCGTCCCAAAAAAATTTTGTACACCCTCCTACCCCTTCCTCATGCGCAGTCGTCTTTTACGTATTCTACAATACTTACGCCTGCGCAGTAAATATTTTTCGTCCTTATAATGGTGCTTAATGTATATTTGAATAAAGTTGTTAAAAAAAACAATTAATTCTGTGTTCATAATTTTTTTTGGGCGCCCATAAAAGATCCTATATAGGATCCTATATGGGAACCTACGTAGGATCCTATGTAGGGGGGTGTACAAAAATTTTTTTGGGACGCTTATGTAGGATCCTATATGAGATCCTACATGTATTCCTATAGGAGAGTCCACATACGATCCTATATAGGACGTGTCCTATAGGCGACCTATAGGAATCCACATAGATTCCTATGAGAATCCACATGGATTCCTATAGGACAATACCTATATAGGATTTTTCAGTAGGGCACTGGCGCCAGAGTGAGAGAGAAGGGTGGGATGAAGTAGTGGAGAAGAGAGATAAAGGAGACGCGAAGAGGGGTTGGGGTAGCTGGAAAGGAGTAAAAAGGGGCGTGTCAGAATTACGGCCCGCCAATAGGAGAAGAGTGGGGTGTGTTAGGTTTTGCGGGCGGTAAGAGTGGGGGTGTTGGAAGGAGTAGAGGGCGTGTCAGTCTTTTCTGACCTCCAATAGAAAAAGAGTGGGGATTGTAAGGATTTTGGGGCCCTTGGGAGTGGGAGTGATTGAGGGTGTTGTGGGTGTGTTTGTCTTTATGGCCTCCCACAAGGAGAAGAGTGGGGGTTATGAGGATTTTGGGGTCTGTGGTAGTGGGGGTGATTAAGGATGTGGTGGGTGTGTAGGATTTTGGGGCCCAAGATGGTGGGGGGTGAGTGTGGAAGTAGAGGGAGTGTATGTCTTTTCGGGCCTTGAATAGGAAAAAAGTGGGGTTATGTTGGGAAGAGTGTTGGATTTTGTGTCCAGACGGGTGGGGAGTGTTGCAAGGAAAATGGCTTGCTTGAGATCAAGAGAGAAAAACAGGTTTGTAAAATGAAAGAATGTGGATGGTAAAGAAAAAAGAATCTTAAAACTAGATATAGATCTGATTTTAAACTGCTTTTAAAAGTTCATTTATTTTCTATTCTGATATTTTTCTTTCAAACTAATTCTATGAAGACAATTTACTTTTTAATTAATATTATTATTATTACAAAGTTTCTTTTCTTTTTATTATCATTATAACTTTTATTTTTAACAGACAAATTAAAAATATTGTTAAATTTATTTTCGAATAACTTGATCTAAAAGAAAGGTATTGAAATGAAAAATTCAGAGTTTTAAGATACACACATATATTTTAAGTTTTCTAAAATTATACACGAGTAAATAAGATCATAATTAAAATTATTAACTAATACATAAACATTGTACGACGTTTGCAATTAGTAAACATAGAATATAAAGGCTAAACCATACACGATAAGTTCATAATGTAGCAAGGCAACGCAAGGACTCCTTAAATCTATATTTCATAAAACTTAAACATAATTAAATTGATAATAATAATAAAAATAAGAAATATTTAAACACATTTTGACCAATAATGTGAGGGAGACGCAATGTATTTGAAAAACGTATAGAACGCACAAGCAATGACCTAACCTATGTTTTATAAATAATATTAAATTTTATTAGACAGCATTTCTAGACGCACACGATTGAATGCAGAGATGAAGATGATTATTACGAAAATCGTGAAAGTAATAACCACCTTAAAAACTGTGTAACTTTTTAATCATACTGTTATTATCATTCTTCTTAGTGCAGATTCTGCGCAGAAAATCAAGATGTTCAGGAACATAAGGCGGAAAGCCGTAGCTATCGAAATATATTCCTCTCTCATGACGATCGATGTAAAATGTGATCCAATGACTACCCGGTTTTCTGTAACCATCTGTATTACTAACAACTGTTGCCGGCATCGTCACGACCTTCGGTATCCGATCTGCCGGAAATACGCCAACCGTAGTCCGAGGAACCGATTGTAGCAGTTGTAGAATCTACAGACTGTTCATTATAAGATTTAGCATATGGACAACCAAGTTGAGGAAATTCTTTTAAAATGTTTTTACCTTCGATGAGATAGAAGTTTTCTTCACCACATCTTCTAAAGTTAAAACGTTGTCGGTTGTATTGAGATCAAAGTGGACTTTCTTCTTTATTTTACTTTTTGAAAAGTCGAATGGTACAGAATATACATCTTCATTAAGAAAAGTTGGTAGTGGTGGATGTTCTCTCTCACGTCTTTGCTGGATAAGACACTTTTTCAATTTAAAAGAGTTGTTCAGTGTACAGACAAAAAATTTGTGCTCTTTCATGCCGTGAAAATCAACCAAAACTTGTCTCGACGAGTCTACTTCCAACACGTTATCATACTCAGTGTAAACAATACAATTTACAGTACTTGTGAGAGGTTCTTCAAAACGTACTTCAATTCTAAGACTTCCACTTTTTACAAGATTCCAATGAGAATAACAATTTGCAGAAAGATCGGGTGTAAGATCAAATGCAAATAGACAAAAACCTTCGCTATATTCGAGGCGATTAATATCATTACCCTCATTAAGAAAATGTATGCTGGTTCCTGAAAAGAGCGTGTGATAAGCATCGATATATAGATTTGTTTTACTAAATCCGGTTGTAAAGGTTTAGACGGTACTTGCACACCATCGACATAGAGAGATAAAAAGTTAATTTCATAATTTTTTAAATTGAACGGATTGAGAGTTGTACTGACATTAAATGCTTTGTTATTGACAAACCCTATAATTATTCTTTTAGGGGTCTGCAATCCATAATGATGACGTCAGATGGGAATTTTTCGCTTGTGTTCCATAATTGATTAGAGTTTTAATGTAAGCTCTGTATGCGTAAGCATTGTTTTGGGGTGAAACCAGTTTTTGATTAAAGTAGACATCTACTTGATTAAAAAGAGAGTGTAATAAATTATTTACAACCGCAACATTTTTTAAATCTGCTTCATTGTCGTCAGTTTTTTCAGGCGCTCGTAAATCAATGCTATGCATATAATACTATGCACGTATACTAAGCATAGTATGTGCAAGATCTATGTACTCCTAACCGTGCCCTGGAATAACAAATTCTATTGACGAATCATCGGATAATGAAGAAACAGGCTTGTAATGAATCCATTGTGCACTCTCGATAGAAGTTTGTGTCGGGGGTAATGAAAAGAGATCTAGTTCTGTTTTCAAACACTCGCAAGAGTGTGAATGTAAAAAAGACATTGTAAAACTTATTTATTTCCAAAAATATCAAATATTTTTCTGTTTCTTCATTTTAAAGTCTTAGGCTTTTTTCTTGTTACACGTTTTTTACTTTTTGTAGATTTCTTAATATTTTTCCTTGTAGACCGTTTTGATCTTGTACCCTTTTTCTTTTTATTCTTCTTTCTCTTTTTACTGTTCTTTGCCTTTTTCTTAAGACTAGATGGTTGCCTTTTCTTTTTTTTCCTTACAACTTTTCTACGTTTGATGTTTCTCGGTGCAAGAACGTCACACAGCTGAGCTTTAAAATTTTTTTGTAGCAATTTTATACCCAGAACCGTTCATTAAACTATCAATTTTATCAACATCGTCAAAAGTATTAATACCAGCACGTAAAGCCTCTCTACCAACAACGCGGGCACCTCGAGCCAGTACTGGCAGTACTCGCCGAAAAAGTCCGTCTAGAAAACTGCGAATACCATGTCCTCTTTGATAAGGTGATCCAACATAATTTTTTGAAATCCCACTACTACCAACTTGTGAGGTATAATAATCGATATAATGACTCATTTTTATTAATTTAATAAATTTTCTTGAAATGTAGTGTCACCGTCAGAGTACCAAACTCAAATGGTACAGGAAGCCTTCAATGATCTCTTATATCAATTTCTATTGTGCGAAATTCTATGCGAATAAGTGGTATATAATGTGGTGAAGTTAATTGAGTAGACTGAGTAGAGGCAAAAACATAATTTTGTGTATCAACAGGTATAATGCGTAAAAGCGAAATTTGAACGTCTCCAGTTATACGAGACTCGCAAATATCACAATAGACAAAGAGCTATTCAGGTAGTCCACGAGCCAGACTAGCTGGGTGTTAGGCATAGTACGAATTTACAGGAATGATTTGGTGAGGAAATAAGCCGAGATTACATGGTATTTTTTGACTTATTGCTAGAAAATGATTATAACTATTTTGGCAACTGGGTAGTTGTAATCAATAATTAATTCTTTACCATCTTTATTATAGCTTTCAATTGATGGACCATTTTCTGACGAGTTTGTCAATACAGAAATAATATTTTCAATTTCTTTCGCATTTTCATCTGCTTTTGATTTTTGATTTCTAATGTGTAGAAATGTGCGTGGAAATTGAATCTCAGTTAGTGCAACTGTCCAATGTCCATTTAATCGTATCTCATGTGGTAGCTGAGTGACAAAATGAGTTGTTGTATTTTGAGGAAAATATTTCATACTACTGTTACTTGGTAAAATTAAATAAAATTGTTCTCTCTCCATTCTTATTATTATTTGTATTATAAATCAGAAGCAGGAATCCAGGAATTAAATTTGTTAGGATAACCTTTCCATTTAAAAAGTAATTGTTTTTTCGCTCCTTTACCTTTACTTTTTATTATTCGTTCAATAATAAATTCAGTTTCAGTAAGAATATTATTCTTCCATGTGATAGTTCGCGTTCATAAAAATGTCCTTCTATAATTTCACCTGCCAAGTCACTTAATTCATAAACAACAGGTGAAAATTCACGTACGTCAAACACACGTTTTATTACAAAAATTTCTTCAGTCCATCCAGCTACATAACCTTTCGCAAAGACACCTGTTTCTCTACTGATTCTTACATGATCGCCGGTCTTGTATTTAGCCTTTTTCTTTCCATGAATTGCATCTTTATCATATGTTTGTAAAATATTTAAATATGCATTTCTTGCATTTTTTAGAGTCACAGATGAAGGTATAATTTTAGTAGCACTGTGACGAGAATTATTATATGCATGCACAATTTGTTGTAAAACATTCACGTAACAATGGGTATTTAGATGCGTAAAATATCTCCACATACGTTCCTTAAGTGTGCGATTAAATCTTTTTACAATTGCTGCTTTCGTGTTTAGATCACGTACCGGACGAAATTTTATATCATTTCTTAATAAAAATTGCTGAAATTCTTTGGCAAGGAATTCTTTTCCTCTATCACTTTGTACACAGACAGGTGTTCTTTTCACGCCATTTTGTTTTTTATTCAAAATGCGTTCAAAAGCATTCTTTACTTCATTTCCGGATTTATTTTAAAGTGGTTCTACCCAGACGTATTTACTTAATACGTCAATAACAACCAAAATGTATGAATAACCATCATTATATTCTTTTAAATTTTTTAAACTAACTAAATCAATTTCCCAGAGATCGTCAATATTTGTGACATTATAAAAGCCACGTTGAAATTTCCGTCTTGTAGAAATGTGTAGATTGTATGCATCTTGACTTTTCAGCCAATGAACAACCTTTGCTCTTGATATTTTCCCTTGCACAGCATTAACAAGTTTCTCAATTCCAGAGTAAGAAGCCTCGTGCAAAGGATTATAATATATATCTTCAAGTATTTTCATTTTTTCAGAAGAAGAGAATAACACTTTTCGTTTTCACGCTCTTTATTCATATTTGATCTTATCCTATTTCTACTTCTACTTCTATGCCTAGTTGACTCGCCGAATCTCAGCTGTGAATCATTGGTGTTATCTGCACTGTCTGAGGAATCCTCGTCCTCTGTCAATAAGGGTGTGTGTTGAATAGTATTGTCCTGTGCAAGTATCGATACGTCTAAACGTTGGCTAGCATTTGAGTTTAAATACCCGTTACCAACATTCTTTTTCCAATATTCTTTATTTGTTACGATTTTACGTGAAATCCCAATATCTTGAAGGAAAGAGGCAAACTGAAGTCTATCCTCGGGATTAACACTTTTTCTATATCTCATTGCATCATTTACCAAATCATTAATATTCCAGTTTTGTATGCATTTACCATCAGTAAAAACGCAACCACGTAAAGCCCAATTAATGCGATTACGTAAATCAAATTTCTTAATGCGCTGTAATAATGCTAACCCTTTGTTTCGAAAAGATTTTGTTACTGTATTTCTTCGTGTTTATCAACTCTTTTTATGGTTTTCAGTGGTAAATAAACGTAAGAATAGCCATCTACAGGAAAAATATTTGTTCTAGAACGACAATTGTCAGGTGTTGGTTGTTTTAGATCTAGAAGAAGATAACCATGTGTTTTTGAGGTTGCGTCCATGGTAAGTTTCTTGTAAAAATCGAGGGTTTTCAGGAAATATTTGTCGGGCAAGGTGTTGAAATTGTGCCCGATCTCTTGGGTTTTTAAAAACAACAATATAATTTGCATTAAGTGAAATATCTCTTTGTCCATGCTCTTGGTGAAACAAGTTTTGCGTTATAAAAACAACACTAAGATTTTTATGATGACTACCTTTTGTAAAGAGATCTACAATTGTATTATTTGAGGATTCTCTCATTAAATCATCGATAGTTATCAGTTTGGCTACATTATTATCGTTTGAGTAATCTGCAGGTTGAGGTAATCTTTCTTTAAACTCGATAGTTTTAGCATACTCAGTGTAACCATTTTGCCATTCTGAATAATAGAAAAGAATACGCTTGAAACGGGTATCACACATATTCTCAACATATTTTAAAAATATTTTAACGAAATATGTTTTTCCACAACCAGTAGGTTCGCAAATCATAGATGTAAGTGGATGTTTCCATCGTGCATCCATTTTTTGTACTGAGCGTTTATAAAATTATTACTCTTTTATACTATATTATAATTTACGTAAATACAGATAAATTTAAAGCTCGTGCGCATGTTCAGAACGCGGAACCTTTAAGCTTATTTTGGTTCCGTGTAAGTTTGTGCGGACGCGCGCGCGAACCAGGCTTCATGAGCTTATCAGGCCTGGTTCAAACGCCGATTACACGCTAGTTTATAGGCGTTGCGTATGTCTTGCGTCATAAACGAGCTAATTAGACGCAAGACCCGCCGCGCTCACCGCCGCTGCCGCCGCTACCATCAATACAGCCGTGTTGATTTTGCGTAAATAATTTAAGAGCTTTAGTAACTTTGTTTTAATTTTTTAATAATTTTTTTTTCCTAGTTTAAGAGAGACAAATAAAAAAGCTCAAAAAGAAGATAAAAATTATACACCTTCTTTTCTTTTATTTTAAATAATTTTAATATCTTTCTCTCTAAGTTTCTTATAATTTTCAGTCTCATTTTCTTTTTGGAAATTCGAGATATTTTTTTTTTAAATCACAAAGCTAATATAAAGTTAGTTTTAAGTTAAGGAACACATTCTCTACCACTTTTTCCAAGGATTTGTTTTCTATCTTTAAATGAATTTCATAGCAATGTTATGAAAGATTTTTGAAAATTTTAATATAAATTTTAATGTACATTTTATCTTTTTCTAAAATACCATAAATTTTAGTATACTTTTAGAAGGAAAAGGAAAAGGGAATTAATTAAAGGTACACACAAAATTTTACGTATTTTTTTTTTATTTTTCACAATTTAATTATTTTACATTCAAATATTGTAAAGATGAAGAAATACAAGAATTTTTGTTTTTGTTTTCTATTAATCAAAAAGAAAAGATAAAATGAGGGACTAACAATGATAGTCTCCAGAACAAAAAGTAGAAAAATATTTTTTAAGAGTCCATTGTTTCGTTTCTCTTTTCACGTATTTTTTAACACTATTTTCTTTAACTTGTAATGACAGAAATGAAGTTAAAATACAAGAAATTTCACTAAAATTAATTTTATTTTCAAATTGTAAAGCTACAAATTCTTCTGGTAATTTAGATTTTATCAGTTTTTCAAAATACTCAAATTTAACATTCAACAATTGATTCACAAATTCACTACCTGGTTTCACTATCTTTTTTGCCTCTAAATAACTGCACAATTCTTCGATGAAAAGGTCTTTACATATTGTCCCATTGGCTGCAATCCCTTTTAATTGTTTTATACGT
Source organism: Ganaspis brasiliensis (assembly GCA_037103525.1). NCBI lineage: Eukaryota > Metazoa > Arthropoda > Insecta > Hymenoptera > Figitidae > Ganaspis > Ganaspis brasiliensis. The sequence continues at coordinate 1,067,509 of JAZKLR010000550.1, forward strand.
TCATCTGTACAGATTACTCGCTGCTTCAGTCCTTCGAATGTAGTCGACTGCATTACGATGTTACTGGAAAAATAAGACTCCTTCTTTCCATTGTATGAATTATTAATCTCTCTTAAACTGTTTTCAGTACACTCTTCTTCCGTAGTTTTGCCAATCAAAATGGCCCTTGTATTGTACGAAGTAGTAAAAAACAGTACAAATTCACCAATTTTAAGAGGCATCGGACAACCAGTTAGGGTATAATTGTAAAGACCGTAAAAATAATAAAAAACAACATCAAATTTTTGTTGTAGTTCTAACCAGTCTTCGTGATGTAAAAAAACGCCACGAGATTTGTTATCGAGTAAACGTATAACCGGTACAAAGCTTCCATCATCTTGAATTTGTAGTTCAACAATTACTTTCTTTGAGCATGAATTGTTTAAATCATAACTCGTTTTTAAAATCAATGAATAACGGTGTTTAATTTTGACCTTCTTAACTCGATTTCCGCTGGTTTGACCAAGGTATGATGATGATGCTGATTGACCAATTTCCTTTGAAAGATCGCGTTTTCTATTTGATGAACAGACACTAATATTTTCTAGTTCGAAAACTTGCGAATCTTGAAAATGATCAAATTGATCAACACAGTCTGTCTGTATCATTTTAGACAAAACGTTTGGAGACATGGTACCACTAGAGTTCTTTACAGAATACTTACTTTCGACACTCGACTTCTCTTTTTATAGGGTTAGTTATAAACGCGTTAGAACTTGTACTATGCTCTAGCGTATATGTTAAAGAAAAGCTTTTAAGAAAACATGCGTACCAAAAATGTGTATTTTAAACTAATGACTTTTTCTGAAAACTATTTAATGGTCCAAACAATAAAATACACAAGTTATTTCTTACATATTTTAAAAGATAGATAGAAATATCCAATATTTATCTTCTTCCTAAAAATCTTTTAAAAAACGATATCCATCTTAGAGGTTACATTTTTAATGTACTTGTTCTACATTCACGTAATATCAACGTCTAGACAGTTGAAATATGTTTGTCTATCTTTTATTTGCTTTTTTATTGCCTAGTCTGGACAGCATTAAAAACACTTTTAAGTGAAAAAATTTATCTTTTGTCACAAAAAAAGCCATACATGACATTTTCAACCCGGAAATGGAGCTACAAGAATTTATGACTCACTAACAGCTACCCCTATTATCGCTACAATGGCCTCTAACTGCATTTCTCTTAGCTTATCTTTTTCCGGAATCTGTGGTTCCTTCCGACAAGAAAAAATCTTTTACTTCTTAAAAACAATAAAACTATTCCTGTAAAGCTTATAGGTCAAAGGTGTTTCACGAACACACCTACTTTATGCCTATCTCCTTTTATTTTGCAGTTTCCTTAAATTCATAGGTTCTAAACTAAACCACCCATTTTCCAGTTCTACTTTTCTTACGAAAAGGATAATACTATAAGATGAGTGTACTCTTAGTAAAAACTTCAGTTTATCCTTTGACTTGACAAAAGTCTTTTCTCTATTATAATACAGCTCGTGAACTATTAAAAGAAAAACAAAATGGTGCCTGACTTTTTAGTGCGTGCAATATTTGAACTCGGAGTAGCTTCTGGCGAGTTTTCCTTAAAAGGTTTAGAGAGGATTATTAAACGCAAAATTGCCGAGTTTAAAGAAGAAACACTGCAAGCAGCAAAAGTGTCGGAATAACACGTAGCTAATGACTCACGTAGACGAGCCAACACAGCGATTAATTACTCTCAGAAATACAACTAATAAAAGTAAGTAACATGTATTATTATCATTAAAGTTGTATTTTATTACTATTAATATTTTTAATTTTTCTATTTAAATATTCCTTTTTCTGTTTTTGATCTCTACCAAACAGCTCTACCTCCCCCTATACCTGGATCTCTTCCACCTGCAATCAAACAAACTGTACAATGTAAGTAAACTACATACAAATAATTAAAAACATTATATAGAATGGTGTAATTGTAAAATAGTCAAATTTTTGTATGTCTCATAATGAAATTTTAATTAATTTGTCTAATTTCAGCTCTTCCTATGGATACCACTATCGAGCTGCTGACTATTCCAAACAGGCAACCTTCACCGTGGGAGAGGACGATTATCTTGTCACTGGAGGAAGAAGAAGAAGAAGAAGAAGAAGTAGAAAGTAGACAAAGTGTAGTGAGTGAAGTATTGCGAGACATTTTAACTCACGAGGGAGAAAAAAATATCGACCTCGTGAGTGATAGTATTGTCAATAGTACGGATAGTTCAACGGCTGACATTCAAGCCGTTTTGGACGATAGCGATAATTCATTTCGCAATCAGATATTACACCATCAACAGGATAACCCCACTTACACACAGATACAGGAGGATCTGTTGTCAAACTATGGTGAGTCGACAAATCAATTTTATATCACAATTAATACACTTATTTTTAATTAAAATTTTCTTATAATCAAAGAACAATTTCTAGTTAACATATCCTCAAACTAGAAACCAGTTTTTCACATGAAAACAAAAAATATATATTTAAACTGATTTTATTGAAATTTTTTGAAAGATCATGTTGTAAATTTTGTGATAATATTTTGATATTTGTTAACTATAGTGGTCATTTATAATTACTATTTGTCAAAAGTTTAGTATCAATCAATTTTGTTAATATTTTATATTGTTTAAAAAAAAATCCGTATTCTAGTTTGAAGTTATGTCTATTGGAAAATCTTTTAAGGACATATGATTTTTATTTATATAAATCAAACTAAAAATAAATAAATAAACAAACAAAAATGTTTCTGTATACACACAGGTCAAGCGAATCAGTCTAACCTAATTATGCAGCATGGTGGAGGATTAGACCCCCCCTCTGAACCCACGGCAGGTCCATCTAACGGTAGTAATAATTTGAATGGAGTCGGTTATTTTGAAAAAAATTTCTCATCAAAGATTATTCACCTTTGGATTTTATCGGTATAAAATTTAATTCAAATACATTTACGAAGGGTGAGGGAGGGTTATCACTCCGATATTTAAGGGATGTAAATTTTAATGATTTTTGGAATTTGTTTTTCTCCATCGTACAAAGTACAACTTTACCCTTGATGATAGTTTTGTAATTACGCTTCATTGTGCACGCAATCCGACAGGGGGAATGGATAACAATCCTGACTTAATTGCTCTTAAGAAAACTTCAATTTTAACAATAAAAAATGATGAAGAAAATACATGTCTGGCTAGAGCAATTGTTGTTGAGATTGCGAACGTTACGAGAGATCGCATATCGCGTGTTTAAAGAGACGAAACATGGGAAATAATTCGAAAGCAAAATTTAACTCTTCAAACCAAAAAAGCAAAAGACCTAATAACAAAAGCAGGAGTAATTATACCAAATAACGGAAGTGGTATCGAAGTGCTACAAAAGTTTCAAAATCACCTTTTTTCAGATAATAAAGTTGCTCTTGTGGCCTTTCACGATGAGAGTTTTGGTCTCGGACAAGTTGGACCATTTTTCGATGGTCGTAAAGTGTTCATCGAAAATGGTCAACTCCCCTCCCATGTAATTTATATTTTAAGATAAGAAAAAAAGGCTATTTTAATTTAATTTTAAATTTACATGCTGCTGCAGCAGTCACATAGGCTACAGGTTTTTTGTACCGTGTAATGCAGCATTCAGGTTCAAGTCTGACCATAGGTGTTCAGCAAAATGCGATGCCTGTTTATCCGTACCAGCATGCTCTGAATCATGTTATAATGTAGGTCAAAAACAAGATCGTAAATGTAAGACATGTTTACGCTACTTTTTCGGTGATGAATGTTTTGAAAAGCATTTAAAAGTAAATTCTTATTCATCTGGAAAAACCATCTGTGATGTATTAAAAATTTGCAATACATGTTCACGTTTAATAAATTTAAGCAAAAAGAAAAACCATGTATGTGGTGTTTCTTTTTGTAGTATTTGTAAATGTGAACGTGAGTTTAACCACGACTGTTTTATGGCATGCTCTCGAAATCGAAAAATTCAAAAAGATGGTCAACCGCAAGACCCAGTTGTTTTTCATTTTTTCGATTTCGAGACTCAACAAAACACAACATGCAAAACTAATAATCGAGTGAATATACATAAACCTAATCTCTGTGTTGCCCAGCAAACATGTACGTGGTGTATAAACGAAAATGATATTTCAAAACGTTGTTATCAGTGCGGGATTCGTGAATATGTTTTCGCAGATGGGGATCCAGTTGGTGATTTTATAAAATTTTCATTGACTTCTCTTGAAAATTTTAAGAAAAGAATTTTCATTGCCCATAATGCACGAGGGTACGATGCACAATTTATTTTATCACACTTGGTTAATCACAAAAACAGTGCACGTAAAGACCCAATACTCATTTTAACAGGAACGAAAATTGTATCAATGCAAGTAGAGCGGACTACTTTTATTGATAGTTTGAACTATTTTCAACCTCCTTTGGCTGCATTACCAACTGCCTTTGGTTTAAAAGGGATTGGTGAAAAAAAGGGTACATTTCCTCATTTTTTCAATACACCTGAAAATAAAAATTATGTTGGTAAGTTACCAGCTTTGGAATTTTATTCACCGGATTCTATGAATGAAAAGGGTCGAATGGAATTTCTTAAATGGTATATTGAAAAAAGTTCAGATCCGACATATAAATTTAATTTTTGGGAAGAATTAGTCGCGTATTGTAAAATGATGTAGATATTTTAAGGAATGCATGTTTAGCATTTCGTAAAATATTTCTAGAATGTGGAAATGTTTGCCTTTTTACAGACACACCAACTATAGCCTCAGCTTGTAATAAATTATTTAGAATCCATTGTTTACATAAGGATACTATTGAAATTATTCCAAGAGGGGGATATAGGTGTAAAGATAACCAATCCCATACAGCTATTGAATGGCTTTTTGTATTAGAAAACGTGGTTGGCGTCAAAATCGAGCATGCTGGTCGAGGTAGAGAGTATCGTTTACCTGAAGGCCCTCTTGTCGATGGTTATTACGAAAATAGCGAGAAAACCATTCGTAATTTTTACCAATTTCAAGGTTGTTTTTGGCATGGTTGTCCTGAATGTTATAATGTAAACAGGGATAAGAAATAACACGGTACACAAGAGTCAATGAACTTTCGGTATACTTGAACACTTGCAATGTCAGATAAAATTCGCCGTTGTGAGTATAATGTCATTGAAATGTGGGAGTGCAAATTTAATGCAATAAAAAAAAATGATGAAAGATTGAAAAACTTTTTAAAAATCACCCTATTTTAAATACTCTTAAAGTATTAAACCCTCGTGATGCGTTTTACGGCGGTAGAACAGGGAATACGAAATCATTTTATGAAGTCAAGCCCGGTGAAATAATTGAATATAAGGACGTATGTTCTTTATATCCCTTCATTTGCAAAACAGGAAAATTCCCTGTTGGACATCCGAAACTTTACAAAACTTTACATAGGACGAGAAGAGTGTCAACAATTTACAGGTTGTCACAATGATCTGAAAAATGTTGAAGGGTTAGTACTTTGTACAGTTTTGCCGCCTCGAAATTTATATCACCCAGTCCTACCTGTCAGACAACACGGGAAACTCATGTTTCCTCTGTGTCGAACATGCTGTGAAACTCTTGAGCAGGGTGAATGCCCTCACGAAGATGAAGAACAGCGGGTGATTGAGGGTACATGGATTTTCGGAGAGTTAAAAGAAGCTGTGAAGCTCGGATATAATATTGTCGAAATTTTTGTAATTTGGCAATATGAAACAACTCACTACAATCCAGCCACCTATGAGGGAGTTCTTTTTGTAAAATACATTAATCAATTTTTGAAAATTAAACAAGAAGCGGATAGTTGGCCAAGTCATTGTGTTGACGAAGCTTCAAAGCTTGCCTACTTAACACATTATGAGCAGGTAGAGGGTATTAAATTAGACCGTAAAAATATTTTTAAAAACCCAGGTCTTCGCTCTGTTGCGAAACTATGTTTAAATTCTTTTTTGGGAAAATTTGGACAGAGAGACAAATTACCACGAACAACGGTAGTTGTTAAAACTTGTTATAATACACGGATTCGTGTATTTATATAAGCAGTAACAGGCCTGGTGAGTACAAACCTTCTGTAGGCTCATTGTTGGGGCCTAAATTTTACGCGTACAAAGTAAAAGCGTACGATAATACTGAATCAACGATATGTAAAGCAAAGGGGATTACTTTGAATTTTAAAAATTCAAAACTGGTCAACTTTGACTCTTTACGTAACCTAGTGTCATTAAATGCAGAACCCAAAAAATTGTCATCAAGGTTATTCGTTCAACTCGGTTACACGATGTGATAACGCGCGATGAAGAAAAACTCTGCAGGGTAGTAAGCATAAAAAGTGGTAGTATTGAAAAATACGACTCATTACCTTATGGTTACAAAAGACCACGCAAAGATTTTTAGTTTATTCTGATTATTTTATACGTATTTATTATTTCTTTCTTTCTTTCTTTATGATTATTTAAATTATTTATCATTATTTATTTACTTTTAACTAATTTATTCATTGTAAATTCTTTATTATAATTTATTGCTAACTCTGAAAATTTACTAGTCACAAATATATTTATTATTTATTTATTGTGATAACTTTATTTATTTATTGTTATTATTTATTTATTTCAAACGTTACTGATACTCTAGTCACAATTTTTTACTACGCGATAAAATTAAACGCTATGAAATTTATGTGCGTATACAATATTAAAGTTTAAATACAATATTAAAGCCATAATTTATTAAAAATTTATATAAGATAATTTATTATTCTTATCTTATATGAAATTTATGTGCGTATACAATATTAAAGTTTAAATACAATATTAAAGCCATAATTTATTAAAAATTTATATAAGATAATTTATTATTCTTATCGTTAATATTTTTATAGTTTTTTTCACAAATTGGCAATCTACACCAATGGAGGTAATTGAGGAGGAGGGTGGTAATGAGGGTGAGGTTACCAGAAATATTGACGACATCAACTTATCCCCTTGTACTCTGAATGACGGTATTCAAGTTTTTAACAAAGACTTTGAAGAAGAATTTTATTATGTGAGACACCCCATAGATTCTGGAAGAAGTGACCGTGTCAATGAATTGAGGGAGCACGATCTCAGTAGAGATATGTTCGACCCCGTAGACACACAAGATCTAGCCATTGACACTACGTCGAGAGAAAGTAGTTTCCATTATTCGCCAAACTACGTTCCAAGTCTACCTACACCACCACCACTACGAGGACCGACAATACGCTCAACAACAATTTTACCGTTTGGGTTCTATAGGCTATTGGATAGGGTCCAGAAATAAATTTTAATAAAATAACCTCTTCCTCATTTAAGTTTACCTTTCTTCTTCTGTGAGTGCGTGTATGTGTGAAAATTTGTGAATATTGTGTATTATTAAAATATATGTGTCTTATTTAAAACTCTGCATTTTTAATTTCAGTAACTTCCTTTTAGATCTAGTAATTTCGAAATTAAATTTAAAAATTTTAAAACAGAAAATTTAAAATATAATCACCAATTAATGAAAAATCAGAAATATTTTAAATATAATAATTTAAAAGTAAATTGTCTTAATAAAATCAGTTTGAATTTCGAATAGCAGAATACGCAGAAAACGAGCTTTAAAAAACAGTTTAAAATCTAGTCTTTATCTAATTTTAAGGCTCCTTCTTCTTTCTCCTTTACCACCCTCATTCTTTCCTTTGAGAACCTGTTTTCTTGTCCTGAGTTCCAGCAAACCATTTTCCTTCACCCAGACTTGTCTAGACTAGACGTCATAACTTACTACTTGCTCTTATTCACCCTGTTCTTTACCAACATCCTCTCTCTCTCTCTCTCTGTTCGTTTTGTTCGTCACTAAAAAACAAACACACCCTCCATTCTTTACAAACACCCCCACCCTCCAAGCCCCAAAATCCTCATAAGCTCCACTCTTCTCCTATTGGGAGACCATAAAGACAGACACACCCACAACGCCCTTAATCACCCCCCACTCCCAAGGCCCCCAAAATCCTTTTAATCCCCACTATTCTCCTATCCCTAGCGAGACAGCCAGTATTAGTGGGTATTAGTTAATACCCTCTTAGTACCACTTAGTACCCTCTTAGTAGCATCCTAATTTATTTTATGTTTTATGTTAAAATAAGCATAAGTTGCAATGTTTAATGTTATAATAAGGAATCGGCATTCAATTTTGCATCGATAAATGATATAAAAACTGAAAATAGAGCAAAAATTAATGTGAAAACACAAAAAGAAAAACTTGTCATTAATTTGATTCACTGCGCCGGCGCGCGGAATCCATGCTGCACACAGGCAGGGTTACTAGACAACCATAGCAACAAAAGTCACCACATCCAATCGAGTCGATAAAGACGCATATTGCTGCACACCGCAACCAACAGATGGCGCAAAACGTAAATCAACTCGAAGAAATTCTGACATACAAATAATAATCTGATACAATACGGTCAACGTGTGTACAAATCTTGACAAAGTTTAACACACCAAAAAAGGGAAATTGAATTGTACTGTATATATTATAAATCTGGTAACGAAACTAGGTGAAAATTATAAATCGTAATCACACAATTACACAAATTTATTATTTAATAATATATCTATTACAAATAAAAAAAGACAAAAATACGCAAATTAGCCTATATAAGAAAAATAAAGTAAAAAATATAGCTTACAAAATATACAAAAATTGGTAAAAAAATAAATTAAATATTATTTTATAAAAATTGAAATTTTTTTAATTTTTTGTGTCGAAGTAGAAAAAATCCATTCAAGATCCAAATCTCTGAAAAACATATCTTTTTCCTCTTAAAATATAAAATTGGTACTAAGTAGTATTAAGAGGGTACTAAGAGGTACTAAGGCGGTACGAATAATTCAGATCGTCTATGACCTTTTAAGTAACAGAAATAATATTTAAACATTTTTGAACAAAGATAAAAACATTTTACGTTTCTACAAATGTGAAAAAATATTAATTTTATTTGTTTTTCGATTTTTTAAAATTTTTGTTTTCAAACAAATTACTCGTTCTAAATGGTCAAACCAATTTATTTGATACATTATATAAGTCTTTTTTATTATCTCTAAGTAGCAAAAAATCCAATTAAGATCAAAATCTCTAAAAAACATATCTTTTTCCTCTTAAAATATAAAATGGTAGTAAGTGGTATTAAGAGGGTGCTAAGAGGTACTAAGGCGGTACGAATAATTCAGATCGTCTATGACGTTTTAAGTAACAGAAATAATTTTTAAACATTTTTGAACAAAGATAAAAACATTTTACGTTTCTACAAATGTGAAAAAATATTAATTTTATTTTTTATTCGATTTTTCAAAATTTTTCTTTCCAAACATATTTCTCATTCTAAATGGTCAAACCAATTTTTTTGATACATTATATAAGTCTTTTTTATTATCTCTAAGTGGCAAAAAATCCAATTATGATCCAAATCTCTAAAAAACATATCTTTTTCCTCTCTAAATATAAAATGGTACTAAGTGGTATTAAGAGGGTACTAAGAGGTACTAAGGCGGTACGAATAATTCAGATCGTCTATGCCCTTTTAAGTAACAGAAATAATTTTTAAACATTTTTGAACAAAGATAAAAACATTTTACGTTTCTACAAATGTGAAAAAATATTAAATTTATTTGTTTTTCGATTTTTCAAAATTTTTGTTTTCAAACAAATTACTCGTTCTAAATGGTCAAACCAATTTTTATAATACATTTTGTAAATGTTTTTTATTATCTCTAAGTAGCAAAAAATCCAATTAAGATCAAAATCTTTAAAAAACATATCTTTTTCCTCTTAAAATTTAAAATGGTACTAAGTGGTATTAAGAGGGTAGTAAGAGGTACTAAGGCGGTACGAATAATTCAGATCGTCTATGACCTTTTAAGTAACAGAAATAATTTTTAAACATTTTTTAACAAAGGTTAAAACATTTTACGTTTCTACAAATTTGAAAAAATATTAATTTTATTTTTTTATTGTTTTTTCCAAAGTCTGATTTTCAAACTAATTTCTCGTTCTAAATGACCATACCAAATTGTCTGATGCATTTTATAAATCGTTTTTAGTGTCTCTAAGTAACAACAAATCCATTTAAGATCCAAATCTCTGAAAAACATATCATTTTCCTCTTAAAATATAAAATGGTACTAAGTGGTATTAAGAGGGTACTAAGAGGTACTAAGGCGGTACGAATAATTCAGATCGTCTATGACCTTTTAAATAACAGAAATAATTTTTAAACATTTTTGAACAAAGATAAAAATATTTACGTTTCTACAAATGAGAAAAAATATTAAATTTATTTTTTATTCGATTTTTCAAAATTTTTGTTTCCCAACATATTTCTCATTCTAAATAGTCAAACCAATTTATTTGATACATTATATAAGTCTGTTTTATTATCTCTAAGTAGCAAAAAATCCAATTAAGATCCAAATCTCTAAAAAACATATATTTTTCCTCTTAAAATATAAAATGGTACTAAGTTGTATTAAGAGGGTACTAAGAGGTACTAAGGCGGTACGAATAATTCAGATCGTCTATTACCTTTTAAGTAACAGAAATAATTTTTAAACATTTTTTAACGAAGATTAAAAGATTTTGCGTTTCTATAAATTTGAAAAAATATTAGGGTAAGAATTCCTGAAGTGGGACCCTAAATTTTTTTGGGTCTGTGAATTTTTTTCATTCTTATATGTTTCGATAGCTAATGATGGTATAATAAGAACCTGTAAATAGTTTTCCGAAATTCGAATACTTGCAAAAGTTATTAAAGGTCAAAGTTTTTTGCAGCGTTTTAGTAAATGACCAATTACTCGCGAGTGGATGAACCGATTTTAATAAAAATTGTAAGGAAGCTTAATGAGGAATTGTACTTACGATAAATGATTAAAATTTCAACTAAAAATAATAATTTGTTTAAATAAATTAAGTTTTTAATTTTTTAGGTTAAAAAACTATGGGTTCTCCCTCTTTTTTTTAATTTGTTTTTTAAGAATCAAATAGAGAATACTTTTAAGATTTTATTTGAACAATAAAAAAGTAGGATTCTCAATAACTTAGTAAAATGCAATATTTTATAATAAAGTTTCTATAGCTTTTTTATGTAGGTTTTTAACTATCGCTCGTCTTTTGTTTTGTTGTGTATTGTAACAAGTCTCTACAACATATTTAAAATCTGCAGAGTATAACATGCAAATCGTTTCATTTTTGATTAGTGGAGCGTAGAAATAATATTTTCTTGTATTTTTAATCAATTGCGCTTTCAAAACGAATAATTGGCCGCGAAAATATTGAAACAATTATGTATTTTTCTGACTGTTGTGGAACGCAGTACAAAAACAAATTTAATTTTGTCAATTTAATCAAACATGAAAATGAATTTTGTGTGAAAGCTGGGTAGAATTTTTTTGCAACCCATCGCAAAAAAATTAATATGTAAAAAATATGTGTAAGTAAAGGTGCACCTTTACCGTCTCCGGTCGCAAAAAAAATTTCACTCAGCTTTCACATTAAATTCATTTTTCATGTTCGATTAAATTGACTAAATAAAATTTGTTTTTGTACTGCGCTCCACAACTGTCAAAAAATACGTAATTTTTTAAATGTTTTCGCGGAGAATTTTTCGTTATGAAAGCGCCATTGATTAAAAATACAAGAAAATATTATTTCTACGCTCCACTAATCAAAAATGAAATGGTTTGCATGTTATACTCTGCAGATTTTAAATATGTTGTGGAGACTTGTTACAATACACAACAAAACAAAAGACGAGCGATAGTTAAAAACCTACATAAAAAAGCTATGGAAACTTTATTATAAAATATTGCATTTTACTAAGTTATTGAGAATCCTACTTTTTTATTGTTCAAATAAAATCTTAAAAGTATTCTCTATTTGATTCTTAAAAAACAAATTAAAAAAAAGAGGGAGAACCCATAGTTTTTTAACCTAAAAAATTAAAAACTTAATTTATTTAAACAAATTATTATTTTTAGTTGAAATTTTAATCATTTATCGTAAGTACAATTCCTCATTAAGCTTCCTTCCAATTTTTATTAAAATCGGTTCATCCACTCGCGAGTAATTGGTCATTTACTAAAACGCTGCAAAAAACTTTGACCTTTAATAACTTTTGCAAGTATTCGAATTTCGGAAAACTATTTACAGGTTCTTATTATACCATCATTAGCTATCGAAACATATAAGAATGAAAAAAATTCACAGACCCAAAAAAATTTAGGGTCCCACTTCAGGAATTCTTACCCTAATATTTTTTCAAATTTATAGAAACGCAAAATCTTTTAATCTTCGTTAAAAAATGTTTAAAAATTATTTCTGTTACTTAAAAGGTAATAGACGATCTGAATTATTCGTACCGCCTTAGTACCTCTTAGTACCCTCTTAATACAACTTAGTACCATTTTATATTTTAAGAGGAAAAATATATGTTTTTTAGAGATTTGGATCTTAATTGGATTTTTTGCTACTTAGAGATAATAAAAAAGACTTATATAATGTATCAAAAAAATTGGTTTGACCATTTAGAATGAGAAATATGTTTGGAAAGAAAAATTTTAAAAAATCGAATAAAAAATAAAATTAATATTTTTTCACATTTGTAGAAACGTAAAATGTTTTTATCTTTGTTCAAAAATGTTTAAAAATTATTTCTGTTACTTAAAACGTCATAGACGATCTGAATTATTCGTACCGCCTTAGTACCTCTTAGTACCCTCTTAATACCACTTAGTACCATTTTATATTTTAAGAGAAAAAAGATATGTTTTTTAGAGATTTGGATCTTAATTGGATTTTTTGCTACTTAGAGATAATAAAAAAGACTTATATAATGTATCAAAAAAATTGGTTTGACTATTTAGAATGAGAAAAATGTTAGGAAACAAAAATTTTGAAAAATCGAATAAAAAATAAAATTAATATTTTTTCACATTTGTAGAAACGTAAAATGTTTTAATGTTTGTTGAACAAAGTTTAAAAATTATTTCTGTTACTTAAAACGTCATAGACGACCTGAATTATTCGTACCGCCTTAGTACCTCTTAGTACCCTCTTAATACCACTTAGTACCATTTTATATTTTAAGAGGAAAAAGATATGTTTTTTAGAGATTTTGATCTTAATTGGATTTTTTGCTACTTAGAGATAATAAAAAAGACTTATATAATGTATCAAATAAATTGGTTTGACTATTTAGAATGAGAAATATGTTGGGAAACAAAAATTTTGAAAAATCGAATAAAAAATAAATTTAATATTTTTTCTCATTTGTAGAAACGTAAAATGTTTTTATCTTTGTTCAAAAATGTTTAAAAATTATTTCTGTTACTTAAAAGGTCATAGACGATCTGAATTATTCGTACCGCCTTAGTACCTCTTAGTACCCTCTTAATACCACTTAGTACCATTTTATATTTTAAGAGGAAAAAGATATGTTTTTTAGAGATTTTGATCTTAATTGGATTTTTTGCTACTTAGAGATAATAAAAAAGACTTATATAATGTATCAAAAAAATTGGTTTGACCATTTAGAATGAGAAATATGTTTGGAAAGAAAAATTTTGAAAAATCGAATAAAAAATAAATTTAATATTTTTTCTCTTTTGTAGAAACGTAAAATGTTTTTATCTTTGTTCAAAAATGTTTAAAAATTATTTCTGTTACTTAAAACGTCATAGACGATCTGAATTATTCGTACCGCCTTAGTACCTCTTAGTACCCTCTTAATACCACTTAGTACCATTTTATATTTTAAGAGGAAAAATATATGTTTTTTAGAGATTTTGATCTTAATTGGATGTTTTGCTACTTAGAGATAATAAAAAAGACTTATATAATGTATCAAATAAATTGGTTTGACTATTTAGAATGAGAAATATGTTGGGAAACAAAAATTTTGAAAAATCGAAAAACAAATAAATTTAATATTTTTTCACATTTGTAGAAACGTAAAATGTTTTTATCTTTGTTAAAAAATGTTTAAAAATTATTTCTGTTACTTAAAAGGGCATAGACGATCTGAATTATTCGTACCGCCTTAGTACCTCTTAGTACCCTCTTAATACCACTTAGTACCATTTTATATTTAGAGAGGAAAAAGATATGTTTTTTAGAGATTTAGATCATAATTGGATTTTTTGCCACTTAGAGATAATAAAAAAGACTTATATAATGTATCAAAAAAATTGGTTTGACCATTTAGAATGAGAAATATGTTTGGAAAGAAAAATTTTGAAAAATCGAATAAAAAATAAAATTAATATTTTTTCACATTTGTAGAAACGTAAAATGTTTTTATCTTTGTTAAAAAATGTTTAAAAATTATTTCTGTTACTTAAAAGGGCATAGACGACCTGAATTATTCGTACCGCCTTAGTACCTCTTAGTACCCTCTTAATACCACTTAGTACCATTTTATATTTTAAGAGGAAAAAGATATGTTTTTTAGAGATTTTGATCTTAATTGGATTTTTTACTACTTAGAGATAATAAAAAGACTTATATAATGTATCAAAAAAATTGGTTTGACCATTTAGAATGAGAAATATGTTTGGAAAGAAAAATTTTGAAAACTCGAATAAAAAATAAAATTAATATTTTTTCACATTTGTAGAAACGTAAAATGTTTTTATCTTTGTTCAAAAATGTTTAAAAATTATTTCTGTTACTTAAAACGTCATAGACGATCTGAATTATTCGTACCGCCTTAGTACCTCTTGGTACCCTCTTAATACCACTTAGTACCATTTTATATTTTAAGAGGAAAAAGATATGTTTTTTAGAGATTTTGATCTTAATTGGATTTTTTGCTACTTAGAGATAATAAAAAAGACTTATATAATGTATCAAAAAAATTGGTTTGACTATTTACAATGAGAAATATGTTGGGAAACAAAAATTTTGAAAAATCGAATAAAAAAAAAAATTTAATATTTTTTCATATTTGTAGAAACGTAAAATGTTTTTATCTTTGTTAAAAAATGTTTAAAAATTATTTCTGTTACTTAAAAGGGCATAGACGACCTGAATTATTCGTACCGCCTTAGTACCTCTTAGTACCCTCTTAATACCACTTAGTACCATTTTATATTTTAAGAGGAAAAAGATATGTTTTTTAGAGATTTTGATCTTAATTGGATTTTTTACTACTTAGAGATAATAAAAAAGACTTATATAATGTATCAAAAAAATTGGTTTGACCATTTAGAATGAGAAATATGTTTGGAAAGAAAAATTTTGAAAACTCGAATAAAAAATAAAATTAATATTTTTTCACATTTGTAGAAACGTAAAATGTTTTTATCTTTGTTCAAAAATGTTTAAAAATTATTTCTGTTACTTAAAACGTCATAGACGATCTGAATTATTCGTACCGCCTTAGTACCTCTTGGTACCCTCTTAATACCACTTAGTACCATTTTATATTTTAAGAGGAAAAAGATATGTTTTTTAGAGATTTGGATCTTAATTGGATTTTTTGCTACTTAGAGATAATAAAAAAGACTTATATAATGTATCAAAAAAATTGATTTGACCATTTAGAATGAGAAATATGTTTGGAAAGAAAAATTTTGAAAAATCGAATAAAAAATAAATTTAATATTTTTTCTCTTTTGTAGAAACGTAAAATGTTTTTATCTTTGTTCAAAAATGTTTAAAAATTATTTCTGTTACTTAAAACGTCATAGACGATCTGAATTATTCGTACCGCCTTAGTACCTCTTAGTACCCTCTTAATACCACTTAGTACCATTTTATATTTTAAGAGGAAAAATATATGTTTTTTAGAGATTTTGATCTTAATTGGATGTTTTGCTACTTAGAGATAATAAAAAAGACTTATATAATGTATCAAATAAATTGGTTTGACTATTTAGAATGAGAAATATGTTGGGAAACAAAAATTTTGAAAAATCGAAAAACAAATAAATTTAATATTTTTTCACATTTGTAGAAACGTAAAATGTTTTTATCTTTGTTAAAAAATGTTTAAAAATTATTTCTGTTACTTAAAAGGGCATAGACGATCTGAATTATTCGTACCGCCTTAGTACCTCTTAGTACCCTCTTAATACCACTTAGTACCATTTTATATTTAGAGAGGAAAAAGATATGTTTTTTAGAGATTTGGATCATAATTGGATTTTTTGCCACTTAGAGATAATAAAAAAGACTTATATAATGTATCAAAAAAATTGGTTTGACCATTTAGAATGAGAAATATGTTTGGAAAGAAAAATTTTGAAAAATCGAATAAAAAATAAAATTAATATTTTTTCACATTTGTAGAAACGTAAAATGTTTTTATCTTTGTTAAAAAATGTTTAAAAATTATTTCTGTTACTTAAAAGGGCATAGACGACCTGAATTATTCGTACCGCCTTAGTACCTCTTAGTACCCTCTGAATACCACTTAGTACCATTTTATATTTTAAGAGGAAAAAGATATGTTTTTTAGAGATTTTGATCTTAATTGGATTTTTTACTACTTAGAGATAATAAAAAGACTTATATAATGTATCAAAAAAATTGGTTTGACCATTTAGAATGAGAAATATGTTTGGAAAGAAAAATTTTGAAAACTCGAATAAAAAATAAAATTAATATTTTTTCACATTTGTAGGAACGTAAAATGTTTTTATCTTTGTTCAAAAATGTTTAAAAATTATTTCTGTTACTTAAAACGTCATAGACGATCTGAATTATTCGTACCGCCTTAGTACCTCTTGGTACCCTCTTAATACCACTTAGTAACATTTTATATTTTAAGAGGAAAAAGATATGTTTTTTAGAGATTTTGATCTTAATTGGATTTTTTGCTACTTAGAGATAATAAAAAAGACTTATATAATGTATCAAAAAAATTGGTTTGACTATTTACAATGAGAAATATGTTGGGAAACAAAAATTTTGAAAAATCGAATAAAAAAAAAAATTTAATATTTTTTCATATTTGTAGAAACGTAAAATGTTTTTATCTTTGTTAAAAAATGTTTAAAAATTATTTCTGTTACTTAAAAGGGCATAGACGACCTGAATTATTCGTACCGCCTTAGTACCTCTTAGTACCCTCTTAATACCACTTAGTACCATTTTATATTTTAAGAGGAAAAAGATATGTTTTTTAGAGATTTTGATCTTAATTGGATTTTTTACTACTTAGAGATAATAAAAAAGACTTATATAATGTATCAAAAAAATTGGTTTGACCATTTAGAATGAGAAATATGTTTGGAAAGAAAAATTTTGAAAACTCGAATAAAAAATAAAATTAATATTTTTTCACATTTGTAGAAACGTAAAATGTTTTTATCTTTGTTCAAAAATGTTTAAAAATTATTTCTGTTACTTAAAACGTCATAGACGATCTGAATTATTCGTACCGCCTTAGTACCTCTTGGTACCCTCTTAATACCACTTAGTACCATTTTATATTTTAAGAGGAAAAAGATATGTTTTTTAGAGATTTGGATCTTAATTGGATTTTTTGCTACTTAGAGATAATAAAAAAGACTTATATAATGTATCAAAAAAATTGATTTGACCATTTAGAATGAGAAATATGTTTGGAAAGCAAAATTTTGAAAAATCGAATAAAAAATAAAATTAATATTTTTTCACATTTGTAGAAACGTAAAATGTTTTTATCTTTGTTCAAAAATGTTTAAAAATTATTTCTGTTACTTAAAACGTCATAGACGATCTGAATTATTCGTATCGCCTTAGTACCTCTTAGTACCCTCTTAATACCACTTAGTACCATTTTATATTTAGAGAGGAAAAAGATATGTTTTTTAGAGATTTGGGTCATAATTGGATTTTTTGCTACTTAGAGATAATAAAAAAGACTTATATAATGTATCAAAAAAATTGGTTTGACCATTTAGAATGAGAAGTATGTTTGGAAAGAAAAATTTTGAAAAATCGAATAAAATATAAAATTAATATTTTTTCACATTTGTAGAAACGTAAAATGTTTTTATCTTTGTTTAAAAATGTTTAAAAATTATTTCTGTTACTTAAAAGGTCATAGACGATCTGAATTATTCGTACCGCCTTAGTACCTCTTAGTACCCTCTTAATACCACTTAGTACCATTTTATATTTTAAGAGGAAAAAGATATGTTTTTTAGAGATTTTGATCTTAATTGGATTTTTTGCTACTTAGAGATAATAAAAAAGACTTATATAATGTAGCAAAAAAATTGGTTTGACCATTTAGAACGAGTAATTTGATTGAAAACAAAAATTTTAAAAAATTGAAAAACAAATAAATTCAATATTTTTTCACATTTGTAGAAACGTAAAATGTTTTTATCTTTGTTAAAAAATGTTTAAAAATTATTTCTGTTACTTAAAAGGGCATAGACGACCTGAATTATTCGTACCGCCTTAGTACCTCTTAGTACCCTCTTAGTACCACTTAGTACCATTTTATATTTTAAGAGGAAAAAGATATGTTTTTTAGAGATTTGGATCTTAATTGGATTTTTTGCTACTTAGAGATAATAAAAAAGACTTATATAATGTAACAAAAAAATTGGTTTGACCATTTAGAACGAGTAATTTGTTTGAAAACAAAAATTTTGAAAAATCGAAAAACAAATAAATTTAATATTTTTTCACATTTGTAGAAACGTAAAATGTTTTTATCTTTGTTAAAAAATGTTTAAAAATTATTTCTGTTACTTAAAAGGGCATAGACGACCTGAATTATTCGTACCGCCTTAGTACCTCTTAGTACCCTCTTAATACCACTTAGTACCATTTTATATTTTAAGAGGAAAAAGATATGTTTTTTAGAGATTTTGATCTTAATTGGATTTTTTACTACTTAGAGATAATAAAAAAGACTTATATAATGTATCAAATAAATTGGTTTGACTATTTAGAATGAGAAATATGTTGGGAAACAAAAATTTTGAAAAATCGATTAAAAAATAAATTTAATATTTTTTCTCATTTGTAGAAACGTAAAATGTTTTTATCTTTGTTCAAAAATGTTTAAAAATTATTTCTGTTACTTAAAAGGGCATAGACGACCTGAATTATTCGTACCGCCTTAGTACCTCTTAGTACCCTCTTAATACCACTTAGTACCATTTTATATTTTAAGAGGAAAAAGATATGTTTTTTAGAGATTTTGATCTTAATTGGATTTTTTACTACTTAGAGATAATAAAAAAGACTTATATAATGTATCAAAAAAATTGGTTTGACCATTTAGAATGAGAAATATGTTTGGAAATAAAAATTTTGAAAACTCGAATAAAAAATAAAATTAATATTTTTTCACATTTGTAGAAACGTAAAATGTTTTTATCTTTGTTCAAAAATGTTTAAAAATTATTTCTGTTACTTAAAACGTCATAGACGATCTGAATTATTCGTATCGCCTTAGTACCTCTTGGTACCCTCTTAATACCACTTAGTACCATTTTATATTTTAAGAGGAAAAAGATATGTTTTTTAGAGATTTGGATCTTAATTGGATTTTTTGCTACTTAGAGATAATAAAAAAGACTTATATAATGTATCAAAAAAATTGGTTTGACCATTTAGAATGAGAAGTATGTTTGGAAAGAAAAATTTTGAAAAATCGAATAAAAAATAAAATTAATATTTTTTCACATTTGTAGAAACGTAAAATGTTTTTATCTTTGTTCAAAAATGTTTAAAAATTATTTCTGTTACTTAAAAGGTCATAGACGATCTGAATTATTCGTACCGCCTTAGTACCTCTTAGTACCCTCTTAATACCACTTAGTACCATTTTATATTTTAAGAGGAAAAAGATATGTTTTTTAGAGATTTTGATCTTAATTGGATTTTTTGCTACTTAGAGATAATAAAAAAGACTTATATAATGTAGCAAAAAAATTGGTTTGACCATTTAGAACGAGTAATTTGATTGAAAACAAAAATTTTAAAAAATCGAAAAACAAATAAATTCAATATTTTTTCACATTTGTAGAAACGTAAAATGTTTTTATCTTTGTTAAAAAATGTTTAAAAATTATTTCTGTTACTTAAAAGGGCATAGACGACCTGAATTATTCGTACCGCCTTAGTACCTCTTAGTACCCTCTTAGTACCACTTAGTACCATTTTATATTTTAAGAGGAAAAAGATATGTTTTTTAGAGATTTGGATCTTAATTGGATTTTTTGCTACTTAGAGATAATAAAAAAGACTTATATAATGTAACAAAAAAATTGGTTTGACCATTTAGAACGAGTAATTTGTTTGAAAACAAAAATTTTGAAAAATCGAAAAACAAATAAATTTAATATTTTTTCACATTTGTAGAAACGTAAAATGTTTTTATCTTTGTTAAAAAATGTTTAAAAATTATTTCTGTTACTTAAAAGGGCATAGACGACCTGAATTATTCGTACCGCCTTAGTACCTCTTAGTACCCTCTTAATACCACTTAGTACCATTTTATATTTTAAGAGGAAAAAGATATGTTTTTTAGAGATTTTGATCTTAATTGGATTTTTTACTACTTAGAGATAATAAAAAAGACTTATATAATGTATCAAATAAATTGGTTTGACTATTTAGAATGAGAAATATGTTGGGAAACAAAAATTTTGAAAAATCGATTAAAAAATAAATTTAATATTTTTTCTCATTTGTAGAAACGTAAAATGTTTTTATCTTTGTTCAAAAATGTTTAAAAATTATTTCTGTTACTTAAAAGGGCATAGACGATCTGAATTATTCGTACCGCCTTAGTACCTCTTGGTACCCTCTTAATACCACTTAGTACCATTTTATATTTTAAGAGGAAAAAGATATGTTTTTTAGAGATTTGGATCTTAATTGGATTTTTTGCTACTTAGAGATAATAAAAAAGACTTATATAATGTAACAAAAAAATTGGTTTGACCATTTAGAACGAGTAATTTGTTTGAAAACAAAAATTTTGAAAAATCGAAAAACAAATAAATTTAATATTTTTTCACATTTGTAGAAACGTAAAATGTTTTTATCTTTGTTCAAAAATGTTTAAAAATTATTTCTGTTACTTAAAAGGTCATAGACGATCTGAATTATTCGTACCGCCTTAGTACCTCTTAGTACCCTCTTAATACCACTTAGTACCAATTTTATATTTTAAGAGGAAAAAGATATGTTTTTCAGAGATTTGGATCTTGAATGGATTTTTTCTACTTCGACACAAAAAATTAAAAAAATTTCAATTTTTATAAAATAATATTTAATTTATTTTTTTACCTATTTTTGTATATTTTGTAAGCTATATTTTTTACTTTATTTTTCTTATTTAGGCTAATTTGCGTATTTTTGTCTTTTTTTATTTGTAATAGATATATTATTAAATAATACATTTGTGTAATTGTGTGATTACGATTTATAATTTTCACCTAGTTTCGTTACCAGATTTATAATATATACAGTACAATTCAATTTCCCTTTTTTGGTGTGTTAAACTTTGTCAAGATTTGTACACACGTTGACCGTATTGTATCAGATTATTATTTGTATGTCAGAATTTCTTCGAGATGATTTACGTGTTGCGCCATCTGTTGGTTGCGGTGTGCAGCAATATGCGTCTTTATCGACTCGATTGGATGTGGTGACTTTTGTTGCTATGGTTGTCTAGTAACCCTGCCTGTGTGCAGCATGGATTCCGCGCGCCGGCGCAGTGAATCAAATTTATGACAAGTTTTTCTTTTTGTGTTTTCACATTAATTTTTGCTCTATTTTCAGTTTTTATATCATTTATCGATGCAAAATTGAATGCCGATTCCTTATTATAACATTAAACATTGCAACTTATGCTTATTTTAACATAAAACATAAAATAAATTAGGATGGTACTAAGAGGGTACTAAGTGGTACTAAGAGGGTATTAACTAATACCCACTAATACTGGCTGTCTCGCTAGGGATTGGAGGGCCGAAAAGACTGACACGCCCTCTACTCCTTCCAACACCCCCACTCTTCTCCTATTTGCGGGCAGTGATGCAATTTGGAGTCCGGAATCCACCCCCACTCTATATTCATATTCATTTTTATCCTTCTGATTTTAATTTTGAATTATACTATGAATGAATAGAAGGTTCATTAAATTGATTAAAATAAAATTATTGAATAATAGTTAAAATTTTATAACATTTAAATTGCATTTAAAAATTATTTTTTTAAATTTATTTTTGAATAAATCTAATATATTAGAATTTAATTTCGACTTAAATTTTAGATTATAACTTTTTAATCTATTCAATTTTATTCTAAGAAATAATAATATAATTAAACTTCTAATTTAATTTTAAATAAATAAAATTATTTTTATTTCTTAATATAAAATAGTTTATTAAAAACATAATATTGAAGATATTAAAATGAAATGTTTCTTTTATAATTTAAAAATTAGTTAAATTTTATAACATTAATATGTCATATTAAAATTATTAATTTAATTCTTAATATTTTTAAAATTAAATTATTATTAATTAAAACCAAAAAGAGGTAAATTATTATTGTTAATAATTATAATGATTTTTTTTAAAATTATAAAAATCCAATTATTCCAATTAATCCAATTAATCCTTTTTTTCTTCCTTTTTCCTCTTTTTTTAATTATTATAAATAATTTATATACATATGAAGTTTAAATTGAGTAGGGAAATAATTTTTTAAGATTTCTCTTCTTGCCTCTTTCAATAGATCTTTAGCTATTCCAGGCGGAAACCTTCCGTTTCCGGAAATGATTAATATTTCTAAAGTTTAAGAGCTCGAATTATAAATTAATTAATATCTCAATAATTAATTAATTTTTAAATAATATGGTTCCCCCCCCCCCCCCAGTTTCAATTTTTTTTCAATTTTTAATCATTGTTTTAATTTTTGATGTAGAAATTTCCTTAATTTTACCAATTATTTTTTATATAAAATTAAATTTTATAACAAATATATTTATATTCATTTTTATCCTTCTAATTTTAATTTTTGGATTATACTATGTATGAATAAAAGGTTCATTAAATTGATTAAAATAAAATTATTGAATAATAGTTAAAATTTTATAACATTTAAATTGCATTTAAAAATTATTTTTTTAAATTTATTGTTGAATAAATCTAATATATTAGAATTTAATTTCGACTTAAATTTTAGATTATAAATTTTTAATCTATTCAATTTTATTCTAAGAAATAATAATATAATTAAACTTCTAATTTAATTTTAAATAAATAAAATTATTTTTATTTCTAAAAATAAAATAGTTTATTAAAAACATAATATTAAAGATATTAAAATTTTCTTTTATCATTTCTAAACTTTAAGAGCTCGAATTATAAATTAATTAATATCTCAATAATTAATTAATTTTTAAATAATATAGTCCCCCCCCCCCCCAGTTAAATAAATATTTATTGGGTTATCTATTTTAATATTACTTTTGACATTTTTTCGATTTTTTTCGATTTTTTTCGATTTTTTTCAATTTTTTTCAATTTTTAAAATTTAAACATACTAAATTTTCATTAATATTTTTTTTCAATATTTTTTAATCATTTTTTTAAAATTTTTTTTTTCATTTTTTTTCAATTTTTTCTCTCAATATACTAAATTTTCATTAATACTCTTTTTTTAATTTTAAACCCTATTTTTTTTCATTTATCTTTTTTCAATTTTAATCTTTCATTTTATCTTATTAATATAATAATTAAACTTTTTATTAAATTAATTATTCTAAATACACTTTCCAGTATATTTACTTTGTTACGACTTATTTAATTTTAATTACAATTAAATTGACGGGCAATTTGTACATATTTAAAATTTTTAATCAATTTTATTAATTAATAAAATTTACTTTCAAATCCTATTTTTTAAAATTATTAAAATTTTTAATTAATAAATTATAAATTTATTGTAATTCATTAAATCTTAATTATAAACTAAATAAAACAAGTAAGAGTAACATACAAAATAATTCACTAAGAATGTTTATAAACAATTTAAAAATAGTTAATTATCACAAGTATAACAAAAAATAAAAGGTTGTTTAACAAATTTTTTAAAAAATAAAAAGTTATAATATTCAAATTAATTAAAAAAGAAATGTGAAATAAATTTAAAAAAAAACAAGTTATAACAATAAATTTAAAAATAAAAATCAAATCTCACTTTGATAAATCAATGTGACAACGCTCTTCTGTATTTGTTGTAACTGCACAGGTGATTATACGTCCAGGTATGAAAATACACTGAGCAACAAAATAAAATATAAATAATTTATTCTTTCATATACACCGCTTCGCTACATTGACCAATCATGCGCAAGCTAGGCAGTATCCGACAAATAGGAACGCCGCTTCATTGGTGCCTGGATTGGCTATCAATTTTGAAAAGCGGAAGAAAACTTTTTCAACACAATTTAGTTTTATTTATTAAATAATTTTAAAAGGTGTTTTAAAATCAAGATTGACAACTATTGCGCTCAAAATGTCAAAATATATACAAGGGTGATTGTCAAAATAAAGGAAAACACTTAGCTGAAAAGTGGAAAATTGATTATGATAATTAATGCGATAAATATTAATAGAAATCTATTCTATCACTCCTAAAATGAATAATTTTCGAAGGGGCAGTTTCAAAAGCAAAAAATAAATTAGGTATTTATTATTGAAATAAGTAGTAAGATTTAAGGTTAAATGAAGATTGGAAAAGCGGGAAATTTTTTAAATAATATTGAACAAGTTACCAGAAAATTAGAAAATGTAAAACGTTGTTACAAATAAGTCATCTCTAAAGTTTCTATTACTATTAACTTTATTAAATATAATTATTTTTAAAACGGATAAAAATTATAAAACCATAAAAATAAACATTTTTAGAGGTCATGTTAACTTTTTTTTTATTGATACTGAGTTTGTGCTAAAAATAATTAGAAATGGTTTTTTAAGTACGTACGGTTATGACTTTTTATGTCGTCAAAATTGAATTTTCAACTTTATTATTAAATTATAAAAAAGTAATAAGCTTTTTAATAAAAACTTTACAGTGTTTCTATGCCATTTTATTGCTTAATTTGTGGGTAATTGTTAATTTTTGTTTACTGTTTATATTTCAAGGAAAAAAGAGTGTACGGTAATGACTTTCATATCTTGAAAAAAATCGTGGGACAAACTTAATCAATTTTTTTAATTAAAATTAATTTCTTTGCAACAAGTGTAAACATTTTACTTAAGGTCTTGATATACCTCAAATATGATCCAATAATTGTTTTAGCCATATTCTTTGAAAAATGAGATGATAATAAATAAAAGTGTTGGCTGGGACATGTACGGTAATGACGTTTGACGTGTTATCGTATTAAAATAAAAAAGATTGGTGTATTATAAAATTAAAATTATATTAGCCCCATTATAAACATCAAAAAACCACACTTTTAGCCTGGAAAGTAAAAGTAAAAAGATAACACAGCCCCACAAAAAAAAAAAAGTGTCATGTACTTTTGACCGGAATACCCTAGCCCTATGTATTTTGACGCGCTGAACACGAATCCGAAGTCAGTTTTGCTCCATCACGTCAGGATTTTTTCCTAACCTCAAAATCAATAAAATGACACTTTTTGTTCATTAGCATGTGAACCCGACTTAACATTAATACATGCCTAGTGCGAATAGAAAGCTTGGATTGTGACCTTTAAAACGCTTTTTTAAAAATTGTTCTACGATGATTTTTAACGAAGTTATGATGTTTTATTTAAAATCATTTTTTTCCATTACGCCATACCACAAAAATTCCAAATGTTAATAACACTTCAATTATTGATGTGGTATGGCGTAATGGAAAAAAATGATTTTAAATAAAACATCATAACTTCGTTAAAAATCATCGTAGAACAATTTTTAAAAAAGCGTTTTAAAGGTCACAATCCAAGCTTTCTATTCGCACTAGGCATGTATTAATGTTAAGTCGGGTTCACATGCTAATGAACAAAAAGTGTCATTTTATTGATTTTGAGGTTAGAAAAAAATCCTGACGTGATGGAGCAAAATGGACTTCGGATTCGTGTTCAGCGCGTCAAAATACATAGGGCTAAGGTATTCCGGTCAAAAGTACATAACACTTTTTTTTTTTGTGGGGCTGTGTAATTTATAACTATTTTATTTAACAGGGGCTTCAAGTTCAATCAATAAATTCAATTGTGGATTTGAATTTCTCGAAATTTCGCGCGCCAGAATGCGAGTCTCTCTACAAACTTAAAATCGAGGCAAGAGCTCGAAAAAGATTCTCGCACAGCAGCTGCTCACACATATAGGCCACCCATCCATTCAAGGTGGACGCTTGAAGAGGGTAGCTTCGAGACTCGAAGCCAGCGCAAGAGCCTATAGAGTGGGGGTGGATTCCGGACTCCAAATTGCATCACTGTTTGCGGGCCGTAATTCTGACACGCCCCTTTTTACTCCTTCCCAGCTAGCCCCACCCCTCTTCACGTCTCCTTTCTCTCTCTTCCCCACTACTTCCTCCCACCCTTCTCTCCCACTCTGGCGCCACTGACGTCATAGCCACGCCCACTTTCCGGCGGGCCCAAACGGACACTAACTACTAGTAGATTAGTAAAAAGCGACCCAAAAACCCATGAGTAACCAATTTTAACCGATATTAAACACTTCTTCAAAATTTGTGTGCTATATTGGATCCGCCATTTTGAATTTTTAAAAACTAACACTGGATTCGTAATCAGCGACCCCAAAAACCCCCAAGTAACCAATTTTAGGCGAATCTAAAGGATTTTTAAATTTCTCGTCCGCCATTTTGGATCACACATTTTGTACTTTTAGAAACTAACACCGGATTCGTAATCAGCGACCCCAAAAACGCCTGAGTAACATATTTCAGGCGAATCTTAAGAGGAGGTTCTAGTCCAAATCGACAAAAAAAAATTCTTTTTTTTATTGCTTTATTTTCATTCTTAGGGTCTTGAAAATGTGTATGCAAAAGGATATTCCTTTATCTAATTTACTTTACGAGTTATAGCATATTAGACAAAAAAGTGCGTCGGCCAAAAAACAAGTAAAAACTCTCGCTCGCACCGCCTATTAAGTGGTGTGTTTCAAAACACACCGAAAATCAGTGCTTAAGTTCAGCAAAAAATGCTCTTCGAGGATGAGGAAGGAACCTTATATGGTCTTGGAATAGCTGATTAGAAGTAAAATTAAAAAAACAAACTTTACATACGATTTTTCTTTCGTCAAACTTTAAACGCGTTTTTCTCTAAACACCTTTTTTTTGCGCGCGGGGCACGATTCACCTTCAACGGCTGAACCGATTTCAAAGTTTGACGGTTCAAATTAAAGCTTATTCAATTTAGGGGGCCACTAGGTTGCGTTTTTTTTTTTTTTAAATTTATTGTTATTGTTTATTTTACGATAAAGCAAAAAAAAAAGGGCGGAAGAAACGGGTTTTTCTTTTTCAAATGACCACAATTTTTTTAATGGGTCTTTTTAAAAATCGGAGATTCATATGGCCCCCCAAATTTTGTCTAGTTTAAGAATATTTTTGGTTTTTTCAGTTCAGATCATTTTGAAGGGCTGTAGAGTGCCCCGCGCACTTGGACTCCCGCCACGCACGGCTTTCTTCAGGGAGGGCTGGAGCCGCCAGTTTTAATTATTTTTCCTTGAAAAAATTTTGTAAAATTTTTCAAATCTATACCAATAAATACCATAAGAAGTTATTTCAAAAAATAATTGCGTTAACTCAAAAAAAATCCTAAAATTACGTTAATTTTCGGGACTTTGGACTAGAACCTCCCCTTAAATGTTTTAAAAAATCATAAATTTTAACAATTTTGTATATATTTTTTTAAACAATAGAAAAATTAAGTCCCAATACAGTCTACATATCTTAAAGCTTTATTCTTCCTCAACAGAACGCACCAAGGTTGAATGAAAAATATTAAATATCATCGAAGATATTGAGGTTTTTGTAGGTGAGCGTGAAGACAATACCAACTACCATGCTATAGATAACAATGAATGAACAAGCTGTATCTCCAAAACACTGCAACGTAGAGAAAAATCATGCACATCCATTTTATAGGGTTTTTAAGCTCTACAACTTTTAAATTAACACTAAAGCTCAAAAACAATTTTTTGTATAGGAAAAAGAGGAAAAACTGATTTTTGACAACTTTGGCCCCCTCTACTTTTTGCACATTAAACTCTACAGTACTGGCTCTGTGAAATAAAAAGTAGAAAATTTAATCCTCTACAATTTATATCCAAAGAAATTTATCAGTGCGACTTACTGTTTTCGAGAAAAATAAAATCCAAAAACATTTTCGGTTTGCCCACCTTCTCCAAGGGGGGGGGGGGTGATCCCAACTTTTTGATTTTAAGCTAGTCATATGCGCCACTAATGATTTATAAAATAGTTAGGGTATTTTTTCCAGAAAAGAGACTTTTTTAAGATAGATTTTCTATACTAGAATGTTGTAGAGAAAGCTACAAGCTTTAATTAAAGTGTAATTCGAAGTCCCTAGAACGTTTTATCATGGAATTATCTTTTATAGAAGTTTAAGAACTTACAAAAATCATCATTTTCGAATTATTTTTTAATTTTATATAATTTTGAGAGTCTTTTTAATTCTTTCACAAATGGAAATCGTAGTACATTTTATAGGCTTCAATTTGAACATAATCAGAAGTGTCTAGCCTCTGGCCTCTGGTCCTAGCCTCTGCGCTTCCGTTAAATATTATTTTAAATATTTTTTGTGTGAGTTATTAATCATTAATAGAAACTTTTTGGACCCGAGGCTCTTGCAAGAAACAAAATTTTTCGTCCCACCCTTTTATACACTCTTATGTTTAAATATAAGTTTCTCGGCCTAGGCAGTGAAATAAATGACGTCCGAATCTGATTAGCTGACGCTGATCAGCTGACCTCTACTTTATGGTACGGCTGTCCAAACTTCACGGTTTCGTCGATTAAAATGTTTTATACACATTTAACTCTTTTTAAATTTGTTTTTGTAGCAAAGGGCGTTTTCTTCTTTATCAGTGGTGATTCAAAGAGGCATGGAAGACTTAACCCCGACGAGCATTACCTACAGGGGCTCATTTTCACGTGGGTGCAAGTCACCTCCCTCACAAAAATGACCCCCAGTGGGTCATCCTGAGACAATATATTTGTTCAAAAAAATAAGTTTTAAATTTTTTATTTTAATTTCTACGTGTGGACCTCCTCCGGGGTGCCTCACATGAAAAATGTTCCTGACCTCAGGAAAATTTCACCCTTACGAAAAATGATCTTTGAATGCCGTGTTCGTCAAAATTTGTTTTTTAATATTTTGATTTTAATTTCTACCCTCCCCCCCTTTCTTCGGGGTCAAGTCACCCATGCCTCCTTGTATCACCACTGGTTAGGTGGCAAAGCTCCTTGCCACAAAAAACAAATTTAAAAAGAGTTAAATGTGTATAAAACATTTAAATCGACGAATTCGTGAAGGTTGGTCCATAAAGTAGAGGTCAGCTGACCAGCGTCAGCCAATCAGATTGCGACGTCATTTACTTCATGGTCTAGGCCGAGAAACTTATACCGGGTGTCCCTACATAACGTGAACATATTTTAGGGTTGATATCAGCTCAAAAAATTAAGTAATCAAAGTGTTGCTCGTTTTTTGATTGAACTTTAATTGCTCGAGTTATTTGCAATTCCAAATTGACCAATCACGCATCGCATTTACCTTAGAAGGCATGTTTTATTTCACAGTTTATTCCCTTAAAGCTGAAAAAAGAGTTGAAAGTGTCAACTTTTGGCAATACAAAGAGTGAAGGCAGATCACCCCTTGGACCGAAAGATCCCCGTGGCCTTCGAACCCTATTGTGCTTGATTTTCGTTTTCTTCACGCTTATTAAGACTCTTTTTTCAACTCTTTTTTTCAGCTTTGAGGGAATAAACTGTGAAGTAGAACATGCCCTCTAAGGTAAAGGCGATGCGTGATTGGCCAATTTGGAATTGCAAATAACTCGAGTTCAATCAAAAAAGGAGCAACTCTTTGATTACTTAATTTTTTGAGCTGATATCAACCCTAAAATATGTTCACGTTATGTAGGGACACCCGATATAAACATAAGAGTGTATAAATATAAGTTTTTTAAAGAAAATAGACCGAAAATCAAGCATAACAACTGAATAATTTTAGCATTATATTTGCGATCAACGAGTCCTAAAATATAAGAATACTAAGTTTACTTACATAAAAATTGACAACAGACATTAATAATCACGCATGACGACAATTTTGGCGTCATACCGCCGAAGTGGCTAAGCGTGTTTATATTTCTTATTTTATAAGACCTTAAAAATAAAAAATTTAAGCACAATACATTAAGTCATATAATTATTGCATTCTTTTTTTGGCAGAACTATCAATCATTTTCCGAATCATTATGAATTAACACGCAAGGATCTTTTGGTAAAAAATATTAAGAGATATAGAAAAGATTTGGAGCGAGAAGGTAATCCGCTTGCTGAAAGAAGCGACGGACTTGGAAAATATGTTTATTTAAATTTTATTCCAGTGACATTTGTTTTACCCGCAGGTACGTTGAATTTAATATATCTTCCTTTACTTCTTTGCTCAAAAGTCTGAAAGTGTTCACTATTTAGTATTAAGTGAATATTACTCAACTAAGTCACTTTAACATGATTTAGATTTTTTTACCGAACTAAGATATTTATTTATTTAATTTATGTAATCGTAAACGGGATGTATCTTTTCGTACATAGTACTTTTAATAACTAATAATTTGCCCTTTGCAACCAGTTCAAATCATAAACATATTAATAAAAATATGAATACTAATTAAAGAGTGAAATCCATAATTCGTCTTGTGAAATGATGTACAAGACAATGGAAAATATCTAGTAGCTCTAGGTGACTCATAATTTAAACAGTGACTGTAATGGTTTACAAGATAAATACCCATTAATTAATTTATTGAGAAAGACAATGTCAGTGTATAATTATCTTAAAATCAGTTTAGGAATATTAAACTGATCGCGGAGATGACTGTAGTTACGGGTATGAGAATCAAAATGTAAATTAAGTTGGTAACCCGCGAACCGAAAAAATCTATTCTGAACTAGCTCAAATCTTAATAAATTAAAAGTATAATATGCTTCCCAATTAATAGACGTACATTCAAGGACTGAACGAGCCAAAGTAAAATATATTTTAAAACTCAACATTTTATGAAAAACAGATGCGTTTCTTATTACGAATCCCAGAGTTTTTAAAGCTTTGTGGATTATTTCCGAAATGTGTTAATTGAAAGAGTGATCATTACATAATAATGTTCCTAAATCACGAATTTGATTTACCCTGATCAACTCAACTGAATCAACAGTGTAACAGTATAAACATATCTTTTGTTTTGCAAAGGATATAACTGAATGTAAGCTTTTCTCAAAATTAATAGACATGTGATGACAGCAACACCATACAACGAGTCGATCAAGGTCAGACTGTAATTGTTGGGAGTCACGATAAGGATTATCTGAATGAATAGTTTTGTAAAATTTTTAATCATCCGCAAATAGGTTTTTCCAATATTTTGACAAATACCCTTTCTCTAACAGCACAGGACATTGAGGAGTACTTTCTTATGACAGCCTATTTATATTAAAAATATGTCATGGATTATGTAAAAATAAGCATATCAAGAAATAATTAAATCAATCGGATTTCTTCTAAATTGCATCGCATCGAATTTTGATAAATCTCATATTTAACAAAAGCACTTCTACGCATGCAGACGTTGTGCTAGTATTGATACTTTGCATCACCCCGACACTGCCAGTACTGGCGTCATACTGGCCAATGGGTTTTCCTTTCGTTTAAATTTTTCATAAATTAATCATTATTTTATTAATAAATATTTATTTATTTAAATTAGTTTGTAGTTTACATTTTTAACCTAACAATTAAATTTTAAATTTATTATTCTTTAATTTGGACTTGTTAAATCTTTGTAAAAGTTAAGGTGTAAATAGGGTCGCTAGCTTATAATTTTCATGCCAAGATGTATTAAAACTTTTTGTGAAATCCGGTCATACAATAGATTGATTTTTATACACGCAGAAAAATCGAGTTTAAAAAAACGGTACTGAGTCCTATTAGCGTAGCAATTTATTTCCATCACGAATTATAGAAAAACAGTCCTGTATATTTGAAACTCATTACAGTTAAAAAGCACTGAATTATTTACCACTTGCGCACAAAGGTGAAAAGTTTGAGACTTTTCATCATACCGCGCATGTATGATTTCGGGAACGTTGTAATGGAAATGAATTGCTCCACTACAAGGACTCAGTCCAGTATAACAGGAATCATTCGAGTATAACAGTATTGAGTATTATTAACCAACTATTTAGTGCAATTAATGTAGGCTTCAATATAATTCTTGAATTCTCGATTTTTCTGCGTGTAGAAAACAAAAACAAATGTGAGAATCCCGAGTGATGTAACAACTTATGACAATTTTTAGTCTCATGACACCAAAAAAACAGGCCGATGGACGTATCGGCTGATACCAACACTCGCCACCTGCATAAGTAGGAAACTCGGAGTACCTCGGAATACCTCGAGCGATTCAAAAAGATTGACAGCTTGGAGTGTGTGTACTGCGGGTTCCCAGTGGACGATCCAGAACACACACTCTTCAGCTGTAAGCGTTGGGACGCGGGGAGATGGGTCATGTTCGCCGGTGTAAACCACAGAGTTACACGGGGGAACATAATCCTGCTTATGACTCGTTCTATCGAGGATTGGTGAACCGTCGAGACCTTCATACACTATGTTATGAGGATCAAAGATCTTGACGGTCGTCAAAAAAGGGAGGTTCCGTAGCATAGGGGAGAAAGTCGCTCCGGCGACAGAGTAAGTGATATAAGACCACTCCTGATGGCGATACGCGCGGAAAGTGCTAGCTGGGAGTGGTGTTAAGGTCCCCAAATAAGAGTGTGTTTTTAGCTAGTCGGCAGAACATTGCCACCCCCGCATAACCCTGTAGTACGGGCAACAGCGTATCTGAAAGCAGGTTTTCATATTCTACGCAAAAAAAAAAGAATAGCAGAAATTAAATTTAACAGCGTGTTATTTAAAATACGCTGCTATTTATATTAAAAGTAAAACTAAACCATACTTTTTTAAAGATATAACGAGATCTTGCGCACCTAATATTATGAGGCACTAGCGACGTTAATTCGCTCGCTAACGCTCGCTCAATTATATTTATTGATAAAGAAATCGCTTATCTAAGTTTAAATATTAAAAACTATCATGAACTTATCATTTATTTTATTGTTGTTATTTTTAAATCATTTCAAACTTATATATAAAGATTATAATTTTGTTTTAAGAATTTTTTATTAATTAGTAATATTAATATTAATAATAATAAAATAAATTGTTTAATAATTTTCTTTAAAACAAATAATAAACTTAAATTGTTTTTAATAAGGGAGTATTATAATAAAACGATGATTTATACAAAATTTTAAATAACCCTGTCGATAGAAAATACCTGAAAAATGACTGGATAAAATGACTAAGTGTTTTCAGGTACTTTTGAGGTACTATTTGAATGATTTCGTACCTAGAAAATACCGAACATTTTAGGTCTTTATTAGGGTTACTTTATGGCCGTTAAAACCCTGAAGAATTTTATTATGCTTTTACCCTCATAAAATGAAAGGTTCTTTTACAATTATTTTTTAAATTTTAAATTATTTATATTATTTATTTTAATTTTATACTCGTTTTTCAATAAATTAGTTCTTTACATGTTTGTATGAAAAAGATATATTCTTCTGAAATAAAATTCAAAAATGATATTAGTTTTTTAAAATCTTATACTGTTTACGAGTAACGCTACTATTCATTTAATTGTAAGGCTTTTACCAAAAATTTTATATCGACGTAATTGTTAGAATTTACAGATTCTAAATTTAAAAAAACCAAAGTCCTAACTTAAATATTAAAACAATTTTATTTATTAAGACATAAATTCTTTTACCAGCACATTTGTTAAATTTCTGATGTCGAAAAAAGGACAAAAGAGGTCGTGAAGCATTGAAACATCTGAAAAGGATTAAAAATAAGAAATAAAAATTTTTCCAATTTTGTAATTAGAATTTTATAAACTGAGAATTTGCATTCTACGTGTTTTAACCATTCTAGGTTCTAAATTTTTCCTTAAAAATTTTGTTTTTAATGAAAAATATCAATATTTATAATAATTGACTGTCGTTTAATTTGATTGATTTTAAGAAAATTTTTAGATATTCATACCACAAAAAAAAAAAGTGTCATGTACTTTTGACCGGAATACCTTAGCCCTATGTATTTTGACCCGCTAAACACGAATCCGAAGTCCATTTTGCTCCATCACGTCAGGATTTTTTCTAACCTCAAAAAACATGTCGGATTTTGAGAGGTAGGCGATTTTTTAAAAAAATTTATGGATTTACTTCAAACTTGGTATCTGGGGGTTTTTTGGGTCGCTGATTATAAATCTGAAGTTAGATTTTCAAAATTCAAAATGGCGGATCCAATATGGCGGACGAATTTTAAAAAAAAAATCAAAGATTTACTTCAAACTTGGTATCTGGGGGTTTTTTGGGTCGCTGATTACGAATCTGAAGTTAGATTTTCAAAATTCAAAATGGCGGATCCAATATGGCGGACGAATTTTGAAAAAAATCAAAGATTTACTTCAAACTTGGTATATGGGGGTTTTTTGGGTCGCTGATTACGAATCCGAAGTTAAATTTTCTAAATTTAAAATGGCGGATCCAATATGGCGGCCGAATTAAAAAACATATTAAGATTTACTTGGCGGCAAGAATATGGCTGATGAATTTTTTTAAAATATTAAAATTTACATAAAATTTGGTATCTAGTGGTTTGTAGGGTGACTGATTGCAAATCTGAAAACAGATTGTCAAAATTCAATATGTCAGTTCTGAAGTATATAATTTTCCTTATTCCTTTTTATGGTAGCGCACTCTTTTGTTTTCGAAAGATCTGTGTAGCGGTTTTCTCTTTAAGTTCACACTACCTGGTACAACATCTTTTTTCAGCATCCAGCAAAAGTCGGCCATCATATTTACGCCCCACCTTCCTTGATAACGACGTTCCATTTCTTTAAAGTCTTGATGAAATCGCTCTCCCTGTTCCTCACTGTAGTCTCCTAAATTTTCGGGGAAGTACTTTAGATGTGATTCTAAGAAATGTAGCTTCAAGCTCATCAAGCATCCTTGCTTTCCGAAGTTTGTTATCATATTATTTGCCATTTCTTCCCAATTCTCGCTTTTGTTATTCTCCAGAAAATTTTCAACAATTAGTTTAAAACTAATCCATGCATTTTTCTCAGTTTTACTCATGTTTCTGACAAATTTCTCATCTTTTAATAATTTTCGAATTTGTGGGCCATCAAAAACTCCCTCATTTAGTTTGGCATCAGAGACCTCAGGGAATTTTTGTTCTAGGTATTTAAAACATTTTCCATTTTTATCTAAACTCTTAACAAACTGTTTTGCTGCTCCTAGTTTAATGTGCAATAGTGGAAGCAATACCTTTGAGGGATGAATCAATGGCTTCTTAATGATATTTTTCGATCCTGGTTTAAAAGATTTTCTTTTTGGCCATTCCTTTTTTTTTGTAATGATTCTTTCTATCTCTACTATCCCACAGACACAAAAAACAGGGCGTTTTTGTGAAACCTGCTTGTTGTCCAAGCATAATACTTAAGATCTGAAAATCCCCACAAATTTGCCAGTTATGTTCTTGATATTTAATTTTATCTAAAACTAGTTTTACAGATTCATAGCTTTCTTTAAGTTCTGTAGAATGACCCATAGGAATCGAACCATAAATATTAGTATTAAAAAATAATACTGCTTTTAAACTTCTTTTAGAAGAGTCTATGAATAACCTCCAATCTTCATCTTTGTATACGCCAGGTTTTAATTGATCCATTAACCCATTAATGTCAGAACAATATACCAATGACTGCTTTTTGTCTTCTATAAAATATTTTCTGAATTCCTTTTCCCTATCGCGATAAAAGGAAGATGTAGTTCCTTTCGATAGCATTTTTTTCTTCTTAAGAACTGATGCAAGATATTCTGCAACATCTTTTGGTAGTTTTAAATCTCTGATGAGATTGCTGAGTTCTTCTTGTGTGAACTTTTCAGGTATTTCTTCTTCCTGTTCACCAGTTGGAATGTAATAGTCATCTTTGTCATCAATACTCATGTCGTCATCTATATCACTAAATACATCTTCTACTTTTGAACAGTCGATTTCAAAATTTTTTGAAGAAGAAGGTGTATCACAAAAAATTTCTGGTTTTGTTACAGTTGTCACATCAGCGTACAATATTTTTCCTTTATTCTTGTTATTATAACCTTCTACATTGGTCATGCAAAAGTAACAATCTTCTTGTTTCAATGGTTTTTTCCACAGCATTGGTTTTTTAAATTTAAAGTACTTATCCTCCTTAGTATTATTTCAACGAGTTAACATTATGTGACAGGATAAGCAAATTTTGTGTGGAACCCAATTTTCATTTTGATCGGCTATCTCTAAATCAAAGCAATCTTTGTAAATTTGTCTAATATTGTCATTGATTGGTTTACAATTCTTTGGAACATCGAACTGTCTACATATATAACAAAATGCATCTGCATTGCTATTGCATATGTGTTTTGATCTTAATGCTTTAAAATTAATTTTTGAAGCATTTGAAGTTTTTGTGTTGTTTTGATTTTGAAAAGCCATGATTTATTGAATAACCCGACACACTACGGTATCATACTCACACCCTAACGCCCACCTGCAAGGCAGCGCGCCTACGCTGGCTTCGTTACTTCGATAAACAGGAAGCGAATCATTCTACACATCCCATTTCGGGGCAGTTGTCATCGCCTACTACATTTATCGAAGCAGCAGGATTTAAATTGTGCCAAAGCTCAATAAGAACGTTAGACATAGAATGACAATGATATGTCCATCAGGAATAAGATGCAGAATGGAACAATGTACTTTCTTATTTGGCTTCTGCACCAAAGATATCCAATCTGTTACCAAGGAATATTTTATGATAAAATTGTAATAGAAGTCATTTTTGAAAATGTGAGAAACTCGCTTCGAAATCACACTCAGCAACTTAAAAACCTGAAAATACCAAATTTCATAAAAATTTCGAAAATATGACGTCAGATTCGCAATCAGCGACCCAAAAAAACCCCAGATACCAAGTTTGAAGTAAATCTTCAAATTTTTTCAAAATTCGTCCGCCATATTGGATCCGCCATTTTTAATTTTGAAAATCTAACTTCAGATTCGTAATCAGCGACCCAAAAAACCCCCAGATACCAAGTTTGAAGTAAATCCATAAATTTTTTTAAAAAATCGCCTACCTCTCAAAATTCGACATGTTTTTTGAGGTTAGAAAAAAATCCTGACGTGATGGAGCAAAATGGACTTTGGATTCGTGTTCAGCGCGTCAAAATACATAGGGCTAGGGTATTCCGGTCAAAAGTACATGACACTTTTTTTTTTGTGGGGCTGTGATAATCGTCAAAAACAAAAGATTTATAATTTTTATGTTTCCAATTTAAAATTTTCAAATTGCAAAATTTTTGAGTCATAAAACTTTTGGGTTACAGAAACCATAAAAGAAAAAATATACCTATAGGCATTAGGGTGGTCCAAAAAAGGTCGATTTTTGAAAATTAAAAAAACTGTCACAGTTTTATATTCTTCAAAGAGATACAAGACATAACTCTTTTTTTATAATTTTTTAAATTAATAATTGGCTTGTCCCTGGGCTCTGAAAGGTTCTCAGTGCTTCTTCTACTTATCTGTCGTATTTCACTTATGGGTAATAATCGAAATCGTGTCCTGAATAGGGTTTGTGGGTTACAATAGGACTACAGCTTGCTACTGCAGAAATATGTTTTATGATTCAGTCCAGGTCAACTTTGCCCTAACGCAACAGGGTTCCTGGGTCTCTGGTAAAATTCTAAATAACGAAAAAAATTGTTTTACTTACAGAATAGCATTTTAAAAGTGTTTTATTATTTATCAGTAAAGTTTAATGAACTTAGTAATATATTATTTATTTGAAAAAAAAATTGTCAACATGTATATTTTTCATATTGCTTTTATTTGAGGTATGGGCTGACATCAACACAAAGAAAATGTTATTGTTTATGTTTTCAATAACAAATACAATTACCAAAAAAGTTTTTTTTTACTTATTTTTTTCTAGCAATCTGTTCAAAAAATTTGTTAAAATTCGACAGGTAAAGTTGGTCCAACTTTACGAGAAACTATAATCGTCTAAGAACTAACTATCGGCTCAACTGTGGGCCACAGTTTAACTAACTATCGTCATTTGAAATTTTATTTCATAGGTTTGTGTTAATTGTAAGTTGTCCGTCATGATTATGAGAACATTTAAAATTATTCGGAATATTATCTATTTAAAAAAAGAATAATATTCTAAGGTTGGACAGACAACAATAGCCATAGTTGGCCCAACTACCCAATGGGAAATTGTCAATTGGCAAAATGTTGGGCCAATCTTGGTTGCCAATGCTTAAAACCCGGGCCAATATTGGCAACCAGTATTGGCCCAATATTGGTCAAGGCTCGGCATGATAACGATGTTGCCAAGACTCGACCTAATTAGAAATTGACGATTGGCAAAAAGTTGGGCCAATCTTGGTTGCCAATGCTTAAAACCCGGACCAATATTGGCAACCAGGATTGGCCCAATATTGGTCGAGTCTTGGCATGATGGCGATGTTGCCAAGACTCGACTTAATTAGAAATTTACGATTGGCAAGAAGTTGGGCCAATATTGGTCCAATATGGGGCCATTATTTATATGCCAAGTCTTGGCAACATCGTTATCATGCCAAGATTTGACCAATATTGGGCCAATACTGGCCGCCATTTTTTAGCCAGGCTAAAATATTGGCGGCCGATATTGGGTCAAGTCTCGCGTCAATAGTCAGTAATGGCAATTTCCCATTGGGTACTGGCCCAACCATTATCCACAGTTTGCTACCACGGTTGTCACAATCTAGCAAGTAACACTGTGTTACAAAAGTGACAAAGAAAAATTACTTTGAATCGTACTTAGTCAAAGTTGTTCGTCATAAAAACAAGAAACAAAAATTTGTATTAAATCCCCCCCCACCCCCAAAATTTCATTTTAGAGCTAAAAAAATCAGTTTTTCTGCAGTTTTTGTATAAAATATACTGTTACTTCGTCATTTTTGTTCCGATTTCAAAATTTTTTTTAATTTAAAGCTGAAAATTAAGGCTTTCTATACCGAATAGAGGTTTTATGTTTTAAGTAAAATTTACGTTAGAAAAAAGTAAAAAATTCCAAGAATCGTCAATTTTTTTGAATTTTTTAACTTGGGCAATGGTTTACGGACTAATTTTATTCAGAATGTTTTTTTCTGTGCTGAACTATTTAAACTGTATTTAATTCTGCGTCGAATGAGCTGTTTTGAATAAAAGTAATTGGTCCAACTCTAGGCCGACCGACCAACTCGCACCTGGAATTGCAGCCGGCCAGCGCTGCAATAAATGATTTGCAGCACTGGTGCTATATTGCGCCAATTGTCATTTTCCAATTGGGTTTAGACAAGTCCCGTGTAGAAATTTCCCGACTAGAACTAGTCTAGACCGGTGACGGTGTACCCTACCGAGGCCCCACAAGGCCTCGTGGGGACCTCATGTTGCCCTGGTTGGGAAAGCGTGAATTCTCTAGATAGGGAATTCTTGTCAGGCCCTAGTCGGGGCCGAGGCAAAATTTCTACACGGGGTGCTGAGCTTGGCTTAATGTATTTGTAGCTATTTATTAATAGAGCAATGTTTCTGACAGTAAGTTTTTTACCTGAGTTTTAGTGTTCCCGAGTCATAAAAAATTTGAAGGCAACGGTTTCATCTTAGCGTTGATCTCGGCGTTGATACTTCCTCCTATACTACATCTTTTTTTCATTGAAACTGTTGTAAACTTATTTCTAAACATGAAAAATTTACTACCACTTTCGAATTCGTTTCTTCTTTTAAATTTTAAAGTTTAAATTTCTTTCTAAAAAGGGTCTTACAAGTCTAAACTAGAGAATGTCAAGATAGTCTAGGTACTTGGTACCTACCTGTAAGAGACACTTTCTGCAAAATAACCTTTAAAAATTCTTTCTAAGTGGTAAGAAATCAGTGTGCTAGAAGCCCTCGAGGTAGTTTCGTCTCGCTAAAATCACTGTCTAAAAAATTTAGAATTTACCCATTTCAAAATGTCGCTAACTCGACGTGTTAAAAACGTTTATTTAGTGGGAGAAGAAGAGGATAATATTGTGGGAAATAATTTTCCCACTAATAGACAAGTACTGAAATACTTTTTTTATCAACAACGAACTTTAAAAAAGACTGTTCGCGAAAGTGCCCGCGCTGCAGTGAAAAAGTGCTTGAAAATATATGAAAGTGCAAATATGCCTGTCGTCACAGAAATTAATTCAGTGACAAAATTGGAACTATTGTACCGGAAATGGAGAAATCTTTTTAAATCAAAATCACGTAAATCTTGTGTGAAGAAAGTACGAGAATTTGAATTTCAGGAGAAATTAGAATGCAAGTTTGATATGTCAAAAAAAATTGTACTCCGGAAAGAACCTACATTTCAGTGCGAAAGTCAAAATACAAACGACATTACTAATAACATCAACAACTACAGTTGGGCAAATTCTGAACTGGAAAATATTGAACTTGCCACGGACCTGGACGTTGAAGAAAACTTGAAAGATCATTTTCCATGTAATGTCGATGCAAAAAAATCAGAAAAAATCCCAATTCTATCTTCCGAAGTTTGTATAGCTTTAGATCGAACTAAAACCTCAGATAGAAAAGCTACATGTATTCTTGCGGCCACTTACAACATCGGAAAGAAAAGTGGAAATTTAGTAATTAGTCGACAAACAGTTCGCAGAATGAGGCAAAATGTCAGAAAACAATTATCAAAAGAAATAAAAAATAAGCTTTTAAATTCATCGCAATTAGTAGTTCAATAGGATGGTAAACTTTTGCCAGACTTGTTAGACCAAATTGAAAAGGTGGATCGTCTTTCTGTTCTTGTTGTAAGTGAAAATATAATCCAATTGCTTGGCATTCCAAAATTAACAAATGGCACTGGAGAAGCTCAAGCCGACGCGATAATTACTCTTTTAAAAGAATGGAAATTAGCTGACAAAATAGTTGGAATGTGCTTTGATACCACATCAACTAATTCCGGTCCAAATATCGGCACTTGCACCTTACTGCAAAATAAATTACAACGTAAGTTATTGAATTTAGCATGCAGGCATCATATTTATGAAATCCTACTTCGAGCAGCTTTTGAAAAATGTTTTGGAACTACCTCTGGCCCAGATGTAGGAATGTTTAAACAATTTCAGAAACAATGGTCCAGCCTGAATCATAAGAATTACCAAAGTGGTGTGGCAGATCCAGAAATTCCTTCTGAAATTATAGCAAACAAAGACTCCCTTTTATCACTCTACACAAAAATCATGCAGGTAATTAACTAAAAAATTAGTAGATTTCTATCAACTGAGTATTTAAGTTATTTTTTAACTAATTATTAGTCAAATATTATTAGTTCAAAATATTCAATTAGTAATTTTCTGCTAATAATTAGTTATTTTTTGCAAATTAAAACAGAAAAAACACGTTCACGGTTTTACTAACAATTAGTAATCAAGATGTATTCAAAGATGTCTTAATAAAGACATCTTTCAATACTTGACCAGTACTAATTACATAGTATTGCTGCAATACTGGATCTGTACTGTACAGTATTGGTGTAGTACTGATCTCTAAATCTGAATTAGTAGTTTTCTACTAATGCATTAGCGAAAAGTGAGCTAGTATTAAGTAAGTAAGGATTTTATTATTTCTTAGTAGAAAACTACTAATTTTTTAGTGAAAAACTACTAATTTTTTAGTGAAAAACTACTAATTTTTTAGTGAAAAACTACTATTTTTTTAGTAGAAATCTACTAATTAAATTAGTAAAAAAAATCTACTTATTTTAAAAGTAAAGTTTCACTATTTAAATAAGTAGTTTTCTACTAAAAATTAGTAGCTTTCTACTAAAAATTAGTAGCTTTCTCCTAAAAAAATAGTAAAATTTTTGGCTCACTTTTCGCTAATTCATAGTAGAAAACTACTAATTCAGGTTTAGAGAGTGCACTTCTTCGCAATGGACATGAAGACCCAAAGAACAGAATGCTGAAACTGTACAGAGTAAAAAAAAAGAAACTTTTGCTTACCTTCCAGGACGGAAGGAGCAAAAGTTGATAAGAGTATGTAAAGCAAGAATTGGGAGAGGTTGTTTTAGTGCGGTATTGCCACAGGATGTGGTCGAGTCCCACACGAACAAGTGCGTAAATGCATTTTTTCCTCTCCTAAACTTGTTTTGTAAAAAAAAAAAAAAAAAAATAATAATAATAATAATAACCCGGAATCTCTGTGATATTTGGTGCTATCCGCTACCAGATATCACAGAAACGCTTGATCGATTTGGTCAAGTCCTTAGTTGCCCTTTCCCAAACATCGTGGAAATACTTGGTTTGTTAGGCCGAGTGTTTAAAAAGCATCTAAGGTGGGGTTGCTAGACCTCAACCGGGCGCGTCCCCAGGTGGCGGATAGGGGGATCCTCCTAGATATAGGTGGTATCGGGGAAATGAAATACCCGACGCGGACCATAACCAGATAGGGCTTGACACCTGAAATAATTGTCAACCCTGTGATGGGTTAACCACCCCCACAGGGTAACTTGCGGTTACGACAACTGTAACGCGCAGTGCCACCCACAATAGGTCTCTTTCGGATGGAGACCTGGGTTCAGTTGGGAGTGGCAATAGGATAGAACCCAGGCGACGACCAGGCTACGCCCGTGGACAAGCTCGTGAGCGTCTACGATGGACTGAGGAGATGAAGAGAGATGCCATCTTATGTTGGCGAAACTCTTCTCCTGACCGTAGAGGAATAATGAAGAGATGTTATGAGCGATGGATCACTATGTATCCCCAATACGCTCAAATAACATCTCAGAATCTAAGAGATCAGATATCCTCTCTGTTGGGTAGGGGATATGAAGCTCTCCTTCAAGAAGATCCAGACCCCGTAGAGAACAGACGATCAGTTCTCACAACACAACAAATGGTCGAGCATAGTAATGTGGGCGCAAGAGAAACCAAAATTCATCACAAGGTTTCCATTAAAATGGACAAATTGGCAGCGGCGAACAGAGAACTTTCGGACCTTTCAGAAGATGTAGACCTCTGGACATTGAACTGTGCAGTTTATGAAAAGGCGGTTTCTTTGCTTCGCGAAAGCAACAGAAAATCTGTTTCTGAGCGCATTGCAAGAACAAAACAACGAATTAAACAGGTACAGTTCAAGATTGGGGTGGCCAGACGGATGGCTTCTCAATTGCAGAGTGTGATTGCATATCTAGCAACAAATAGAGCATTTACTCCTAGAGTTTTGGGCATAGCCCAATCTCTAAAAAGATTGCATCATACTCTCAAGAAGTCTAAGCTGCAGAATATCAAGCAGCATTGGATTGAGAAGATACGTACTCTTGTAATTATAAGAGAACAATTAGAACGGCGTGTAAAATGGATAGAGCAAAATAACACTTTTGCTATCAATCCGTCCCGCCTGTTCCCAGTACCTTCTCCAACCGTTGAAAAGCCACCTAGTCGTGAAGAGGTTGAAAACTTCTGGAAGAACATCTACGAAACCACATGTTCTCTAAACGATCAAGATGCATCTATACCACTCTTTCGTAGCTTCTGTCATCGGCAGGGGCTTGAACACCCTATGGAAAAGTGCTCACGAATCACTGAGGAGGAAGTGAGAAATGTAGTTGCTAAAACTAAGAACTATTCAGCACCCGGTCCAGACAAGATTAATAATCTATGGTGGAAGAAGTTCACTTTTACCCACCAACATTTGGCCCGTATATTTTCTAGCTTTCTTAACGGAGAAGATCACGTACCTCAGTGGTTGGTTGAAGGAAGAACGGTACTTCTACCAAAATCAGGAAATTTGTCTAATCCAATGAATTATAGACCAATAGCTTGTCTTAACACCTGTCACAAGCTATTCACTGGTATCCTCAAAGAGAGGATATTAACATCCATAGAGCCAGTGTGGAGTGCAATAGGTGAACAGCGAGGGTGTAAGAGAGGCCTAGCAGGTTGTAGGGATAACCTACTGATAGATAGGTGCGTGACCCAAGATTCGATATTTTATCGGCGCAACCTGTCAATGGCTTGGATTGATTACCGTAAAGCATTCGACTCTACGAGTCACGAATTGATTATCAAGCTTCTTGAATGCTTACAGGTACATCCAAACATTGTGAGATGCTTGAAAGATCTAATGCTCAAGTGGAGGACAAGGTTTGTTATAACATCGAACAAACAACAGGTGAATACTAACATCGTCACCTATAAAAGAGGAGTTTTTCAAGGAGACTCACTCAGTCCTCTACTTTTTTGCATC
The DNA here is from genome assembly GCA_037103525.1 of Ganaspis brasiliensis. NCBI lineage: Eukaryota > Metazoa > Arthropoda > Insecta > Hymenoptera > Figitidae > Ganaspis > Ganaspis brasiliensis. The sequence goes on from JAZKLR010000550.1 coordinate 1,112,303, forward strand.
TCCCTCTTGCCTCTGTCTATTGTTCTTCGAGAAAAGCACTCTGGATACATGTGTGGCAAACCAAAAAATAGAGTATATAAGATCAACCACCTTTTTTATATGGATGATCTTAAGCTCTATGCCTCCAGTAAGGAGGCACTTAATATCTTAGTGTTTGCAGTAGCTGTGTATTCCAGAGCTATAGGTATGTCTTTTGGATTGGACAAATGTGCCGTGATTCATCTAAATAGAGGAAGACGAGAAACATCGGATTTACAAAGTAACTCTGAGTACCTTCAGCTCATTGGTGGCAACACCATACAACATCTTGGTGTAGGGGATGCTTACACATATCTTGGGATTCCACAATCGGAGACTCAGGATGTTTGTAAGCTTAAAGATCATCTCCAAAAGAAATATCGAGGTCTTCTTAGAAAAATTTGGTCATCTGAATTATCTGGGAAGAATAAGATACAAGCCACAAATACATTAGCCATTCCTTTACTTCTCTATACATTTGGAGCTGTTAAGTGGAATGTGGATGACCTGAAGTTACTAGATAGAGAGACACGTAGGATGATGTCAATACATCGATGTCATCACCCAAGGTCTTCTGTACCTCGAATTTACCTTCCACGCGATCAGGGAGGGAGAGGTCTACTTAGTGTAGAGTGTCTTTATCGCCGTATTGTATTGGCTGCGGCGTGTTCGGTGATGAACAGTAATGATCCTCTTATGCAATTTGTCCCCATCATGAAATTGCAGATAATGGGGCATTTTTATACAAAGCGGCAAACAGAGCGGCAGATGAACTTAGTCTTCCGTTTGATACCAGCGATACAGAACAGGGATTGGCATCATTAACACCTTTGATGCTTAAAAGACAAGTGAAGCAGGCTGAACATGTACTTCTATTGGAGCAACATGTTAGGAAGCCTCTTCATGGGCAATTCTATAAGATTCTTAGGGAGATGGAGTTGTCTAAGGATCTGTCTTTTAGATTTCTGAAATCTGCTGGTTTAAGATCGGAGACTGAGGGATTTTTATTTGCTTGCCAAGATGGTGTTATCAATACCTTATATTATCGCAGTAAGGTCATGCAGATACCTGTCGACAATTACAACTGTCGAGCATGTAAACAATATCCGGAAACACTTACTCACATTCTAAGTGCGTGTCCGACGTATGCATGTTCCATGTATATTGAAAGACACAATGCTGGACTTAAGGTATTGTATTACCATCTTCGACACCAATATGGTGTAGATAAGGAACCTGTCTTGCCATACGCCCAAGAGGATCAGGAGGCTGTTGTGGAGAATGAGAATTGCAGAATCTACTAGAATTTTTCGTTTTCTACCACTCATCGTATCAGTGCTACTAAGCCTGATATAGTACTCCAGGATCATAAAGGTAAGATCATCTGCGTGATTGAGTTTTCGGCTCCTGCCGAGGGCAATATCGCTCAGAAGGAGGATGAGAAACGGCAAAAGTATCAAGACCTGCTGTTCGAATTGAGGAGAATACACAGAGGCTATAAAGTCCATATAGTTGTCCTTATTATCGGCTGTCTAGGGGGGATGAGAGCTTCATTTGTTAGCCAGCTTCAAAGAGTTCCAACCTGCGAGCGTCAAGCTGACGCATTGGCAGGTCGAATGCAGAAGGCAGTTCTGCTGAGTCATCTGGTCAGGCAGCACTGTTCTTCATAATATAACATCACGAAGGTAGCTCTAAAAAAGCATCTAATAGCGTTCCTGGCCACCGCGTAAGAACAACAGCGGCAACGGACAGGAACACCTACAGAACAGTGAACTGAAAACACCTCGAGCAAAGGAATCGCGCTATTGCTTACCTTTCAGGACGGAAGGAGCAAAAGCGGATAAGAATACGTAAGGCAAGAATGGGAGAGGTTGTTTTAGTGAGGTATTACCACAGCCTGTGGTCGAGTCCCACACGAACAAGTGCGTAAATGCATTTTTTCCTCTCCTAAACTTGTTTTGTAAAAAAAAAAAAAAAAAAAACAATAATAATAATAATAATAATAATAATAACAGTAATGATCCTCTTATGCAATTTGTCCACCATCATGAAATTGCAAATAATGCGGCATTTTTATACAAAGCGGCAAACAGAGCGGCAGATGAACTTAGTCTTCCGTTTGATACCAGCGATACAGAACAGGGATTGGCATCATTAACACCTTTGATGCTTAAAATACAAGTGAAGCAGGCTGAACTTGTACTTCTATTGGAGCAACATGTTAGGAAGCCTCTTCATGGGCAATTCTATAAGATTCTTAGGGAGATGGAGTTGTCTAAGGATCTGTCTTTTAGATTTCTGAAATCTGCTGGTTTAAGATCGGAGACTGAGGGATTTTTATTTGCTTGCCAAGATGGTGTTATCAATACCTTATATTATCGCAGTAAGGTCATGCAGATACCTGTCGACAATTACAACTGTCGAGCATGTAAACAATATCCGGAAACACTTACTCACATTCTAAGTGCGTGTCCGACGTATGCATGTTCCAGGTATATTGAAAGACACAATGCTGGACTTAAGGTATTGTATTACCATCTTCGACACCAATATGGTGTAGATAAGGAACCTGTCTTGCCATTCGCCCAAGAGGATCAGGAGGCTGTTGTGGAGAATGAGAATTGCAGAATCTACTAGAATTTTTCGTTTTCTACCACTCATCGTATCAGTGCTACTAAGCCTGATATAGTACTCCAGGATCATAAAGGTAAGATCATCTGCGTGATTGAGTTTTCGGCTCCTGCCGAGGGCAATATCGCTCAGAAGGAGGATGAGAAACGGCAAAAGTATCAAGACCTGCTGTTCGAATTGAGGAGAATACACAAAGGCTATAAAGTCCATTTAGTTGTCTTTATTCTCGGCTGTCTAGGGGGGATGAGAGCTTCATTTGTTAGCCAGCTTCAAAGAGTTCCAACCTGCGAGCGTCAAGCTGACGCATTGGCAGGTCGAATGCAGAAGGCAGTTCTGCTGAGTCATCTGGTCAGGCAGCACTGTTCTTCATAATATAACATTACGAAGGTAGCTCTAAAAAAGCATCCAATAGCGTTCCTGGCCACCGCGTAAGAACAACAGCGGCAACGGACAGGAACACCTACAGCACAGTGAACTGAAAACACCTCGAGCAAAGGAATCGCGCTATTGCTTACCTTTCAGGACGAAAGGAGCAAGAGCGGATAAGAATACGTAAGGCAAGAATGGGAGAGGTTGTTTTATTGAGGTATTACCACAGCATGTGGTCGAGTCCCACACGAACAATACCCGGAAACAGTTAGTCACATTCTAAGTGCATGTCCGAAGTACGCGTGTTGCAGGTATATTGAAAGACACAATGCTGCGCTTAAGGTGTTGTATTATCACTTTCGACACAAGTATGGTATAGATAAAGAACCCATTTTGCTGTATGCCCAAGGGGATCAGGAATCCGTTGTGGAAAATGAACAGTGTAAGATCTACTGGAATTTTTATTTTTCTACAACTCATCGTATCAGAGCTACTAAGCTTGATATTGTACTCCAGGATCATAAAAGTAAGATCATTTGTGTGATAGAGTTTTCGGCTCCTGCTGAGGGCAACATCATACAAAAGGAGGATGAGAAACGGACGAAATATCAAGACCTTATGTTTGAACTGAGCCGAATGTATCTAGGTTATAAAATTCGATTAATTGTTCTCATACTAGGCTGTTTGGGAGGGATTAAAGCTTCATTTATAAGCCAATTAAAAAAGATACCAAACTGCGAACGTCAAGCTGAAGCATTGACGGTTCGTATGCAAAAGGCTGTCCTTCTGGGTTCACTTAATCTGGTCCGACAGCACTGTTCTCCATAATATAATATAACGAAGGTAGCTCTAAAAAAGCATCCAATAGCGTTTCTGTCCACCGCGTAAGAACAACAGCGGCAAGGGACAGGGACACCTTTAGAACAGTGAACTGAAAACACCTCGAGCAAAAAAATCGCGCTCTTGCTTACCTTTCAGGACGGAAGGAGCAAAAGCGGATAAGAGTACGTAAGGCAAGAATGGGAGAGGTTGTTTTAGTACGGTATTACCACAGCACGTGGTTGAGTCCCACACGAACAAGTGCGTAAAGGCATTTTTTCCTCTCCTAAACTTGTTTTGTAAAAAAAAAAAAAAAAAAAAAATAATAATAATAATTTTGTCATCTATTCAACCAGTATGGAGTACAATAGGCGAACAACGAGGATGCAAGAGAGGTCTGGCAGGTTGTAGGGAGAACCTACTGATTGATAGGTGTGTCACCCAAGACTCGATATTTTATCGACGAAACTTGTCCATGGCTTGGATTGACTACCGTAAGGCGTTTGATTCCACCAGTCATGAGCTTATTATTGAGCTTCTTAAATGTCTTGCGGTACATCCAGACATAGTGAGATGCTTGAGAGAGCTTATGCTTTTATGGAGAACAAGGTTTGTATTAACATCAAACAAGCAACAGGTGATGACTGACGTCATCATCTACAAAAGAGGAGTTTTCCAAGGCGACTCTCTTAGTCCTCTATTGTTTTGTATCTCCCTCTTGCCTCTGTCTGTTGTGCTTCGTGAAAAACACTCTGGATACTTGTGTGGCAAACCAAGACATAGAGTTCACAAGATTATCCACCTGTTTTACATGGACGATCTTAAGCTCTATGGCTCCAGTAAGGAAGCATTAAAAATTCTAGTGTTTGCAGTGGCCAAGTATTCCAGTGCAATTGGAATGAGCTTTGGACTTGATAAATGTGCTGTTGTCCATATGAATAGAGGAAGACTGGAAACATCTGAAACATCAGGCGATTTAGACGATCTTCAGCTTATTGGTGGCAACACCATTCATCATCTTGGTGAAGGAGAAACTTACGCATATCTTGGAATTCCACAATCGGAAACTCAAGACGTGCGTGGGCTTAAAGATCAACTCCAAATTAAATATCGAGGTCTTTTCAGAAAAATTTGGTCATCCGAATTATCAGGGAAGAATAAGATGCAGGCCACAAATGTATTAGCCATTCCTTAAATACTCTACACATTTGGGGCTGTTAAATGGAATGTGGATGAGCTGAAGATACTGGATAGACAAACGCGCAAGATGATGACAATACATCGCCATCATCCAAGGTCTTCCGTAACTCGAATATACCTTCCACGAGATCAGGGAGGAAGAGGGTTACTAAGTTTAGAATGTCTTCATCGCCGTATTGTACTGGCTGCGGCATGCTCAGTGATGAATAGTACGGATCCTTTAATGCAATTTGTCCATCATCATGAAGTTGCAAATAATGGGGCATTTTTATATCAAGCGGCAAATAGAGCGGCAAAGGAACTTAATCTTCGATTTGATACAAATAATACCGAACATGGAATAGCGTCATTACCACCTTTGATGCTCAAAAAACATGTAAAGAATGCAGAACATGTACTTTTTTTAGAAAAACATGTTAGTAAGCCTGTTCACGGACAATTTTATAATATCGTCAGAGAAATGGGATTGTCTGTAGGTTTGTTTTTGCATTCCTTAAATCGGCTGGATTAAAATCGGAGACAGAGGGATTTTCGTTCGCTTGTCAGGATGGAGTGATTAATACTTTGGTGTACCGCAGCCGTGTGATGCATATACCTGTTGACGATTCCAACTGTTGTGCATGCAAACAATACCCGGAGACACTTAGTCATATATTAAGTGCCTGTCCGATTTATGCATGTAACAGATATATAGAAAGACACAATGCTGCACTGAAGGTTTTGTATTACCACCTTCGTCACCAGTACGGTATAGATAAGGAGCCCATTCTGCCGTATGCCCAAATGGATCAAGAATCCGTTGTAGAAAATGACCAGTGCAAGATCTACTGGAATTTTTCTTTCCCCACCACTCATCATATCAGTGCCACCAAGCCTGATGTGGTCCTCCAAGATCATAAAAGTAAGATCGTTTATGTAGTTGAGTTTTCGGCTCCTGCCAACAGAAACATCATCAAAAAGGAGGATGAGAAACGGATAAAATATCAAGAGCTCTTATTCGAATTGAGTAAAATGCATCCAGGATATAGAGTCCATTTGATTGTTTTAATTCTCGGCTGCTTAGGAGGGATAAAGGCTTCATTTGTGAGCCAACTGAAGAAGATCCCAACCTGCGAACGTCAAGCCAATTTGTTAGCATGTAGAATGCAAAAAGCAGTTCTTTTGAATTCTCTTATTGTGGTCCGACAGCACTGTTCCTTGTAAAAAAAAACATCTTTAAAGGTAGCTCTAAAAAAGCATCCAACAATTTCATGTCGGCCGCATAAGAACATCGGCGGCAATGGACATGAAGACCCAAAGAACAGAATGGTGAAACTGTACAGAGTAAAAAAAAAGAAACTTTTGTTTACCTTCCAGGACGGAAGGAGCAAAAGTTGATAAGAATATGTAAAGCAAGAATTGGGAGAGGTTGTTTTAGTGCGGTATTGCCACAGGATGTGGTCGAGTCCCACACGAACAAGTGCGTAAATGCATTTTTTCCTCTCCTAAACTTGTTTTGTAAAAAAAAAAAATAATAATAATAATAATAATAACAATAAATACAATTTTTCTGATAGGTTGAGAAAATCCCACGTGACGATTATAAGGAGCTTTTGGAACTTATAATAATTTTTTTGGGTGGAGTACCATCTAAAGAAAGTTTTTTTAGAAAACCAGGAGCAGTTCATCATGCAAGATGGATGGCCAAGGCTTTATACTGCCTGAAAATGTATTTATTTAGGAATGAAATTAAGAAGAATTTTAAAAAAATTAATGCAATGCGAGAAATGTGCAATTTTATAGTACTTCTCTATGCAAAAAATTGGTTTTCCACTGGTAAAGCTGACCAAACCGCTTCGGATGATTTGAAGTTCTTAAAGGGTCTTTTTAATTGTAAAAGTGTAAACCAAGATGTTTGTGCAGTTGTTTTACGAAAGTTTAAAAGACATTTGTGGTACTTTGGTGAAGAATTGATTGGTTTGTCATTTTTCGATGAAAATGTATCAATAGATTGCAAATATAGAATGGTAAAAGCTCTAAAGTCTAATCCTGAAAATCAGATTTCAATTCCACTAAGAAGTGCAAGCCTAGAAAACTTCACATCTCAAGAAATTGAAAGTTTATCACTTGATAAATTTGTTACGCCTAATACCATTAACTTTTTTAAAATTTTAAATGTCTCGTCTGACTTTTTGAACTTCGATCCTTCAACTTGGAAATTGAGATCAGATTACCAGGAAATATGTCAATTAGTACGACATTTGCCTGTGGTAAATGACAATGCAGAGCGGGCAGTTGCATTAATGACTGAATACAATATTTTAACAAAAGATGAAACAGAAAAACAGTTCTTACTACAAGTTGTAAACAAAGAACGTCGCGAAAAACCTAATTGTACAAAAAAACTGTTAATCTCCTAAATTGAAATTGGGTCAATTATAAGCCGACCATGGCAACCGTCTAACAAGCAACTATCGGCCCAACTCAGGGCTACAGTCCGCCCAAACGAGAAACCTCGTTCACGATTTTAACCCTTAAATATTAGTTTTTTACTATTTCAGATTTAGAGAGTATTATTTGAAAAATTACTTTAAAATCATGCTACGCAGAGTAATGCTTCTTTTTTTTGTTAACAAATTGTTTGAAAGCATAAAAAATAAAACATATTTTTATAACTTTACAAAAAAAGATTATACTTTTAATTGTTTTTTACGAAATGTTTTATTCTATCTATTATAAGTTGCAGAATTAATTTTCGGAAAAATACATATTAGCATTATTTAAATCAGCATGTAAAACTAATACACTGTAAAAGCAAAAGTAATTACTATTTACTTCGCTATTTACATTTTGGTTATATTAATTAACAGAAACTTTTAAACTTTCGTATTTATAATTATTTTATTTTTTGTGAATACAAAGCTATATTTTTTATTAAGAGAAGTTTTTAGTTTTACAGACAATACTTTTAGAAAAGTAGAAAAATTATAGTTTTCAAAACCCTTTTTGTGAGATACAAAGTACTGTTGGACTTGTAAAAATATTAAGATTATGAATATACAAAATTGAAAATTGTTTATATGAAAAAAAAGGTTTTTATTCATGAAATTTAACCCAAACCAAATACAATAGACCTGCTGCTGAGAAGGAAGAAATGGTCGACTTCAATCTTAGACCCTTTCCCCTTTTCCCCAGTAGCAATGAGCAGGCCAATATCAGTTTCGCTCATAATGATGGTTGTAAACCGACGACGGGCAAAAAACCGTAAACTTCAAATCAAGAATTTGGCCTTTTAATATTTATAAATCGTTTTTATTTTTTCAAGTACTGTTTAACAAGAGAATACACTTTTATTTTATGTAAATTTTAGATAAAGTAACTTATATTTACTGGTACAAAATTGCCTCTAAAAACTGCCAATTTCTTGATTTTTCCGGTTTTTTCAAACTGAATAACAAGAATAATTATATAATTTTGGAATTTTTTTTTGTATCAATACAATATTTTAATTGTCGTCTGCCAGTTTACAGAAATACATTGCAATACAAAATCAAGAAAGCAGGAAAAATTAAGTTTGAAAATAAATTGCTTTTTTTACGTGTTAATTCCCATAAGAGACAAAAAGTCCCAGGGACAAGCCAATTATTAATTTAAAAAATTATAAAAAAAGAGTTATGTCTTGTATCTCTTTGAAGAATATAAAACTGTGACAGTTTTTTTAATTTTCAAAAATCGACCTTTTTTGGACCACCCTAATAGGCATCTTTATTTCAGTTCAACGTAGATTTATGATCCTATTGAAACTTAAATAAGTAATCGCGACATTTAAAAAGACTACCTAAGCTAAGCAAAAAATGGTACCTGGTATTGTAAGAGTAAAAATTACTGAATAATACCGAATCAGTCATTTTTGAGGTATCTTTGAGGTATTTTCTATCGACAGGGAAATTAGTTTTATATTAATATCAATATTAAATCAGTGTCAAATTCATCCTTCCAAAGGATTACAATATTATAATTTGCCAGGAGATTTTCAAAATTTAGAAAATCTGGGGACGTGTCACGTCTTCAAGTTGTGGGGGTCATCAGGTTACATTTGATTGGTCAACAGGGGTTTGTGAAAGTACATTTTAGAAAGGGAGATGGGGATATTCTTTTTATAAATTCAGTTTTCTATTTTAGATTAACAAAAAAAACTATTATTATTATTATTATTATTATTATTATTAAAAAACTATTATAACATACAGATTAAAATAACTAATACTCTTCTGTAATGAATCACATTTCAGTTAAAAAAAATTGAAAAAAACCGGATAATAAATTATTTAAATTTCTTACAAATTTTAGAAAATTTGTAAGAATTTAAAATAATTTATTTATTTGTTTGTCATAAACGCATGGGTCAGGTTTTTTCCTGAACCCCATTAGAAAAATACATTTTCCTTTATTTATCTGAAGGAATCCATCCAAACATTTCAATATTATAATTTGCCAGGAGATTTTCAAAATTTAAAAATTCTAGGAGCGTGTCACTTCTTCAAGTAGTGGGGGTCATCAGGTTACATTTGATTAGTCAACAGGGGTTTGTGAAAGTACATTTCAGTAAGGGAGTTGGGAATATTCTTTTTATAAATTCAGTTTTCTATTTTAGATTAACAAAAAAAACTTTTATTATTATTATTATTATTAAAAAACTATTATAACATACAGATTAAAATAACTAATACTCTTCTGTAATGAATAACATTTCAGTCAACAAAAATTGAAAAAACCCGATAATAAATTATTTAATTTATTTATTTGTTTGTCATAAACGCATGGGTCAGGTTTTTACCTGGACCCCATTAGAAAAATACATTTTTCTTTATTTATCTGAAGGGATCCAGCCAAACATTACAATATTAAAGTTTGCAAGAAGATTTTCAAAATTTAGAAAATCTGGGGGCGTGTCACTTCTGCAACTAGTGGGGGTCATCAGGTTACATTTGATTGGTCAACAGGTCTTTGTGAAAGTACATTTCAGTAAGGGAGTTGGGAATATTCTTTTTATAAATTCAGCTTTCTATTTTAGATTAACAAAAGAAACTATTATTATTATTTTTTTTTTAAAAACTATTATAACATACAGATTAAAATAACTAATACTTTTCTGTAATGAATCACATTTCAGTTAACAAAAATTGGAAAAAACCGGATGATAAATTATTTAAATTTCGTACAAATTTTAGAAAATTTGTAAAAATTTCAAATAATTTATTTATTTGTCATAAACGCATGGGTCAGGTTTTTACCTGGACACCATTAGAAAAATACATTTTCCTTTATTTATCTAAAGGAATCTAGCTAAACATTACAATATTATAATTTCCCAGGAGGTTTTCAAAATTTAAAAAATCTGGAGGCGTGTCACTTCTTCAAGTAGTGGGGGTCATCAGGTTCCATTTGATTGGTCAACAGGGGTTTGTGAAAGTACATTTCAGTACGGGAGTTGGGAATATTCTTTTTATAAATTCAGATTTCTATTTTAGATTAACAAAAAAAACTATTATTATTTTTTTTTTAATTTTTTTTTTTACAAAACAAGTTTAGGAAAAAATGCCTTTACGCACTTGTTCGTGTGGGACTCAACTACGTACTGTGGTAATACCGCACTAAAACAACCTCTCCCATTCTTTCCATACGTACTCTTATCCGCTTTTGCTGCTTCCGTCCTGAAAGGTAAGCAAGAGCGCGATTCTTTTGCTCGAGGTGTTTTCAGTTCACTGCTCTGTAGGTGTCCCTGCTACTTGCCGCTGTTGTTCTTACGCGGTAGCCAGAAACGCTATTGGATGATTTTTTAGAGCTACCTTCGTTATATTATATTGTGAAGAACAGTGCTGTCGGACCAGATTAAGTGAACTCAGAAAGACAGCCTTTTGCAGACGAACCGTCAATGCTTCAGCTTGACGTTCGCAATTCGGTATCTTTTTTAATTGGCTTAAAAATGAAGCTTTAATCCCTCCCAAACAGCCTAGTACGAGAACAATTAATCGGATTTTATAAGATAAGATCTTAATATTTCGTCCGTTTCTCATCCTCCTTTTAAATGATGTTGCCCTCAGCAGGAGCCGAAAACTCTATCACACAAATGATCTTACTTTTATGATCCTGGAGTACAATATCAGGCTTGGTAGCTCTGATACGATGAGTTGTAGAAAAAAAAAATTCCAGTAGATCTTACACTGTTCATTTTCCACAACGGATTCCTGATCCCCTTGGGCATACGTCAAGATGGGTTCTTTATCTATACCATACTGGTGTCGAAGGTGATAATACAACACATTAAGCGCAGCATTGTGTCTTTCAATATACCTGCAACACGCGTACTTGGGACATGCACTTAGAATGTGACTAAGTGTTTCCGGGTATACGATACTTTGTTTGGAGTCGATCTTTAAGCCCACACACATCTTGAGTCTCCGACTGTGGAATTCCAAGATATGTGTAAGTCTCTCCACCAGCAAGATGTTGAATGGTGTTGCCACCAATGAGTTAAATGTTCTCAGAGTCCCTCGGAATTTCAGATGTTTCATTTCTTCCTTTAATCAGATGGATGACGGCACATTTATCCAATCCAAAATCCATTCCTATGGCTATGGAATACTCGGTCACTGCAAACACCAAAATTCTAAGCGCATCCTGACTGGATACATAGAGCTTCAGATCGTCCATATAGAAAAGATGGTTGATCTTATAGACTCTATTTCTTAGTTTGCCACACATGTATCCAGAGTGTTTTTCTCGAAGTGCAATAGACAGAGGTAAGAGGGAGATACAAAAAAGAAGTGGGCTAAGGGAGTCGCCTTGAAAAACTCCTTTTCTAAACGAGATGATGTTAGTCATCACCTGCTGTTTGTTAGATGTTATAACAAACCTTGTCCTCCACTTAAGCATTAGATCCTTTAAGCATCTCACAATGCTCGGATGTACCTTTAAACATTCAAGGAGCTTGATAATCAGCTCGTGACCCGTGAAGTCGAATGCTTTGCGGTAATCAATCCAAGCCATTGACAGGTTACGTCGATAAAATATCGAGTCTTGGGCAACACACCTATCTATTAATAGATTCTCCCTACAACCTGACAGGCCTCTCTTACATCCTCGTTGTTCACCTATCGCACTCCAGACTGGTTCTATAGATGACAATATCCTCTATTTGAGAATCCCAGTAAATAGCTTGTAGCAGGTGTTAAGACAAGCAATTGGTCTGTAATTTTTTGGATTGGACAAATCTCCTGATTTTGGTAGAAGTACCGTTCGTCCTTCCACCAACCACGGTGGTATTGCATGTTCCCCGTTGAGATAGGTAGAGAATATACGGGCCAAATGTTGGTGAGTTGAAGTAAACTTCTTCCACCATAGATTATTAATCTTATCTGGCCCGGGTGCTGAAAAGTTCTTAGTTCTAGCTACTGCTTTTCTTACCTCCTCTTCAGTAATTGGTGGACATATCTCTGCAAATTGGTCAAGCCCCTGTCTGACACAGAAGCTGCGAAAGAGTGACAACGATAACCCTTCATCGTTTACTGAATGGGATGTCCCATAAATGTTGCTCTAGAAAGTTTCAATCTCTTCACGACATGGAGGCCTTTCAACGGTTGTTGATGGTACACTGAACAGGCGGGAAGGATTAGTAGCAAAGATATTATTTTGCTTTATCCATTTCATCCTCCGTTCTAAACGTTCCCTTATGACGACAAGAGAACGTATCTTCTCAATCCAGTGTTGCTTGATGGTCTGCAACTTTGACTTTTTTAGAGTGTGATGCAATCTTTTAAGAGTTTGGGCTATTTCCAAACCTCTTGGAGTAAATCTTCTATTTGATTCCAGATATGCAATCACACTCTGCAATTGAGAAGCATGTCGTCGAGCTATCCCGATCTTGATCTGCACTTGTTTGATTCGCTGGCAGGTCTTAGCAACGCGTTCCGCAACAGATTTTCTGTTACTTTTGCGAAGTAATGACACAGCTTTTTCATACACAGCACAGTTCAATCTCCAGAGATCTACACTCTCTGAGAGTAATGAGAGTTCATTGTTCCCTTCAGAGATTTTATCCATTTTAATGGAAACCTTGAGATGAATTTTGGTTTCCCTCAAACTCATGTTTCCATCTTCGGCTGCGGGCGTTGGTGTTTTACACAAAATTTGTGTGTTCTCTGAGGGGTCTTCCTAGCCTTGGAGAAGAGCTTCATATCCCCTTTTTCTCAGAGAGGATACCTGATCTCTTAAGTACTGAGGCTTCATTTCCGCGTATTGTGGGTGCATATTGATCCATCGCGCATGTAACCTCTGCATGTATCCTCACTTACATATGTATTATCAAGAGCTACTGATCCGGTCGTTCCTATTGACAACTTACACCCGCCAATTACTATCTTAATATTTACGGAATCGACAAGTTTTTTAAATTCACCAACATCGCGATCTTTAAAATATGATTTTGCTAACGCGAATTTGGGAGCTCTGTCACAATTTATTCGCAATATAGATTGGGGTGTATGCCTTGACAGGTGTGATGTTAATGAAGCATTATCTTATTTTTATAAACAGATCTCTACTGCATTTGAACTTTTTATTCCGATAAAAGTTGTCGTTCATTCTAACTACCCACCTTGGGTTAGCTATGAATTAAAACGTATTATTGTTTAAAGAAGATAGCGCATTTGCGGTACAAACAAACCAATTCTACTGTCGAATACAATAAATTCTCGATTGTCTGAACAGAATGTAAAAAACTATCTAAATCTTGTTACAATACCTATGTACATAACTCAGAGAATTCACTATCCACCCACCCTAAACAATTTTGGAACTTTGTAAGAAATTTGAAACATGATAAGAAACTTCCGCAATACATGAACTTAGGAGACGTTATTGCTAATACTGATATTGACATTTCTGAACTTTTTGCGCATTATTTTAAAAGTGTTTACACTTTATCTAACGTCGATCATGATGACTTAGAACCTGACTTCTCTTATGACAACAGCATTAATTTTTTTTCATTTAGCAGACAAATTATTATGAACAAACTTAAAAACTTAGATGTAAACAAGGGTGCTGGACCTGATGAAATACCACCCTCCATCTTTAACTCATGTTTCATGTCCTTTACAGAGCCTTTGTATTATATATTTAATTTATCACTGAAATCCGGAGTCTTACCGTATGACTGAAAAAAGGGAATAATTGTCTCTGTGTATAAATCTGGTAACAAAAATGATATCACAAACTACAGGCCGATAGTTATTCTCGATTCAATTTCTAAGGTCTTTGAGAGTCTTGTTCATGATGCGGTTTATGATCACATATCAAATCTTATTATGCCTCAACAACATGGTTTCATGAAAGGAAAATCAGTCGTTACTAATCTCACAACTTTTTGCGAATTTCTATGTGATAACACAGACAAAGAATTTCAAGTTCATGTAATTTACACCGACTTTACTAAGGCGTTTGACAAGGTTGATCATGGAATCCTCCTGTCCAACCTTGCATCTTTTGGTTTTTGAAATGGGCTAATTAAATGGTTTAAAAGTTATTTAACTGAGCGTTGCCTATCAGTTCGGGTTAATCATAATTACTCCACACCATTTTTTGCAACCTCTGGAGTCCCACAAGGGTCAAATCTTGTCCCTCTGCTGTTTTTAATATTTGTTAACGATATCGGAAAAGTTTTTTTATATTGTGATTTCAATTTACTGGCCGATGATCTCAAGTTTTTCAGGAGCGTTACTTCAACTAACGACTGTATCAAATATTCAGACTGACATGGATAATTTATTACAATGGACAATTAAAAACAAACTTTTTCTGAACGTTGATAAATGTCGTGTAGTGTCGTTTTTTAAACCCAGAGATTGGATCGAATTTAACTATGAGATAAACGGCGCTTCACTGAACAGAGTTTGGTCGATTCGAGATCTTGGGGTCACCTTCTGCTCAACTTTGAGATTTGATGTTCATATTACAGAAGTCATAAATAAAGCTTTGCGATTACTTGGTTTTATTTTTAGAAACACACAATCGTTCATAAATATTACAGCGCTGAAATCTTTATACTTCTCACTGGTGAGACCTATTCTGGAATTTGCGTCCACTATCTGGGCTCCAAACCAGCAATATCAATTATTGAGACTAGAGCGCGTCCAGAATAGAGTTTTACGTTTATTAGCAGGCAGATCAGGGGTGCAATATGACAGACTGAGTCATGATTACACTGATCTCAGAACTAGATTCTCAATACCGGAACTCTCATCAAGATTAATTTAGATTGACTGACTTTATTTATTCAAACTCATTAATGGACTAAATTATTGTCCATCAATTTTGTCAAGCCTTGATTTCGTGGTCCCTGTTAAAAATTTGAGAGATCAGGTCCTATTTCGACTAAAGCGCCAAAAAACTAAATATCGAATAAACTTTCTGCTTGATCGTATTTGTACCAGGGGCAACACTTTCTGTTGCGAATTGGATTTTTTTGGCGTACCCTTGGACAAATTCGTTAGAGATCTAAAAAAATTAATCTAAACAACTAAAACCCTAAGCAATGTGCTGGTCAATTCAGATTAAGATGCACCATGTATATCATTTTAATTTTATATTTAATTATTTCATATATTAGCACTTTGGTGTGAAAGGGCAATTTTTATGTTGTGTATGCCCGTACAATGATATTAAATAAATAAATAAAAAAATAAATAAATTTCAAATAATTTATTTATTTGTTTGTCATAAACGGATGGGTTAGGTTTTTTCCTGAACACCATTAGAAAAATACATTTTCCTTTATTAATCTGAAAGAATCCAGCCAAACATTACAAGATTATAATTTGCTAGGAGATTTTCAAAATTTAGAAAATCTGGGGGCGTGTTTCTTCTTCAAGTAGTGAGGTTCATCAGGTTACATTTGATTGGTCAACAGGGGTTTGTGAAAGTACATTTCAGTAAGGGAGTTAGGGATATTCTTTTTATGTATACAGTTTTCTATTTTAGATTAACAAAAAAAACTATTATTATTATTATTATTATTATTAAAAAAATATTATAACATGCAGATTAAACTAATAATACTCTTTTGTAATGAATCACATTTCAGTTAACAAAAATTGGAATTTATTTGTTTGTAATAAATGCATGAGTCAGGTTTTTACCTGGACCCCATTAGAAAAATACATTTTCTTTATTTATCTGAAGGAATCCAGCCAAACATTACAATACTATAATTTGCTAGGAGAATTTCAAAATTTAGAAAATATGGGGGCGTGTCACTTCTTCAAGTAGTGGGGGTCATCAGGTTACATTTGATTGGTCAACAGGGGTTTGTGAAAGTACATTTCAGTAAGGGAGTTAGGGATATTCTTTTTATGTATACAGTTTTCTATTTTAGATTAACAAAAAAAACTATTATTATTATTATTATTATTATTAAAAAAATATTATAACATGCAGATTAAACTAATAATACTCTTTTGTAATGAATCACATTTCAGTTAACAAAAATTGGAATTTATTTGTTTGTAATAAATGCATGAGTCAGGTTTTTACCTGGACCCCATTAAAAAAATACATTTTCTTTATTTATCTGAAGGAATCCAGCCAAACATTACAATACTATAATTTGCCAGGAGATTTTCAAAATTTAGAAAATATGGGGGCGTGTCACTTCTTCAAGTAGTGGGGGTCATCAGGTTACATTTGATTGGTCAACAGAAGTTTGTGAAAGTACATTTCAGTAAGGGAGTTGGGGATATTCTTTTTATAAATTCAGTTTTCTATTATAGATTAACAAAAAAAACCATTATTATTATTATTATTTTTATAATTATTAAAAAACTATTATAACATACAGATTAAAATAACTAATACTCTTCTGTAAGGAATCACATTTCAGTTAACAAAAATTGGAAAAGAACCGATAATAAATTATTTAAATTTTTTACGGAATTTTAGAAAATTTTTAACATTTTCAAATAATTTATTTATTTGTTTGTCATAAACGCATGGATCAGGTTTTTTCCTGTACCCCATTAGAAAAATACATTTTCCTTTATTTTTCTGAAGGAATCCAGCCAAACATTACAAGATTATAATTTGCCAGGAGATTTTCAAAATTTAAAAAATCTGGGGGCGTGTCACTTCTTCAAGTTGTGGGGGTCATCAGGTAACATTTAACTGGTCAACAGAAGTTTGTGAAAGTACATTTCAGTAAGGGAGTTGGGGATATTCTTTTTATAAATTCAGTTTTCTATTATAGATTAACAAAAAAAACCATTATTATTATTATTATTTTTATAATTATTAAAAAACTATTATAACATACAGATTAAAATAACTAATACTCTTCTGTAAGGAATCACATTTCAGTTAACAAAAATTGGAAAAGAACCGATAATAAATTATTTAAATTTCTTACCGAATATTAGAAAATTTTAAAGAATTTCAAATAAATTATTCATTTGTTTGTCATAAACGCATGGGTCAGGTTTTTTCCTGAACCCTATTAAAAAAATACATTTTCCTTTATTTATCTGAAGGAATCCAGCCAAACATTACAAGATCATAATTTGCCAGGAGATTTTCAAAATTTAGAAAATCTGGGGGCGTGTCACTTCTTCAAGTAGTTGGGGTCATCAGGTTACATTTGATTGTTCAACAGGGGTTGTGAATGTACATTTCAGTAAGGGAGTAGGGGATATTCTTTTTATAAATTCAGTTTTCTATTTTAGATTCACAAAAAAAACCATTATTATTATTATTATTTTTATAATTATTAAAAAACTATTATAACATACAGATTAAAATAACTAATACTCTTCTGTAAGGAATCACATATCAGTTAACAAAAATTGGAAAAAAACCGATAATAAATTATTTAAATTTCTTACCGAATTTAAGAAAATTTTAAAGAATTTCAAATAATTTATTTATTTGTTTGTCATAAACACATAGATCAGGTTTTTTCCTGAATCACATTAGAAAAATACATTTTTCTTTATTTATCTGAAGGAATACAGCCAAACATTACAAGATTAAAATTTGCAAGGAGATTTTCAAAATTTAAAAAATCTGGCGGCGTGACACTTCTTCAAGTTGTGGGGGTCATTAGGTTACATTTGATTGGTCAACAGAAGTCTGTGAAAGTACATTTCAGTAAGGGAGTTGGGGATATTCTTTTTATAAATTCAGTTTTCTATTTTAGATTCACAAAAAAAAACCATTATTATTATTATTATTTTTATAATTATTAAAAAACTATTATAACATACAGATTAAAATAACTAATCCTCTTCTGTAAGGAATCATATTTCAGTTAACAAAAATTGGAAAAAACCCGATAATAAATTATTTAAATTTTTTACAAATTTTAGAAAAATTTTAAAGAATTTCAAATAAATTATTCATTTGTTTGTCATAAACGCATGGGTCAGGTTTTTTCCTGAACCCTATTAAAAAAATACATTTTCCTTTATTTATCTAAAGGAATCCAGCCAAACATTACAAGATCATAATTTGCCAGGAGATTTTCAAAATTTAGAAAATCTGGGGGCGTGTCACTTCTTCAAGTAGTGGGGGTCATCAGGTTACTTTTGATTGGTCAACAGGGGTTGTGAAAGTACATTTCAGTTAGGGAGTTGGGGATATTCTTTTTATAAATTCAGTTTTCTATTTTAGATTAACAAAAAAAACCATTATTATTATTATTATTTTTATAATTATTAAAAAACTATTATAACATACAGATTAAAATAACTAATACTCTTCTGTAAGGAATCACATATCAGTTAACAAAAATTGGAAAAAAACCGATAATAAATTATTTAAATTTCTTACCGAATTTAAGAAAATTTTAAAGAATTTCAAATAATTTATTTATTTGTTTGTCATAAACACATAGATCAGGTTTTTTCCTGAATCACATTAGAAAAATACATTTTTCTTTATTTATCTGAAGGAATCCAGCCAAACATTACAATATTATAATTTGCAAGGAGATTTTCAAAATTTAGAAAATCTAGGGGCGTGTCATTTCTTCAAGTAGTGGGGGTCATCATGTTACATTTGATTGGTCAAGAGGGGTGTGTGAAAGTACATTTCAGTAAGGGAGTTGGGGATCTTCTATTTATAATTTCAGCTTTCTATTTTAGATTAACAAAAAAAACTATTTTTTTTTTTTTTTTTTTTTTTTTTTTACAAAACAAGTTTAGGAGAGGAAAAAATGCTTTTACGCACTTGTTCGTGTGAGACTCAACCACGTGCTGTGGTAATACCGCACTAAAACAACCTCTCCCATTCTTGCCTTACGTACTCTTATCCGCTTTTGCTCCTTCCGTCCTGAAAGGTAAGCAAGAGCGCGATTCTTTTGCTCGAGTTGTTTTCAGTTCACTGTTCTGTAGGTGTCCCTGTCCCTTGCCGCTGTTGTTCTTACGCGGTGACCAGAAACGCTATTGGATGCTTTTTTAGAGCTACCTTCGTTATATTATATTATGTTAAACAGTGCTGTCGGACCAGATTAAGTGAACCCAGAAGGACAGCCTTTTGCATAGGAACCGTCAATACTTCAGCTTGACGTTCGCAGTTTGGTATCTTTTTCAATTGGCTTATAAATGAAGCTTTAATCCCTCCCAAACAGCCTAGTATGAGAACAATTAATCGGATTTTATAACCTGGATACATTCGGCTCAGTTCAAACATAAGGTCTTGATATTTCGTCCGTTTCTCATCATCCTTTTGTATGATGTTGCCCTCAGCAGGAGCCGAAAACTCTCTCACACAAATGATCTTACTTTTATGATCCTGGAATACAATATCAGGCTTATTAGCTCTGATACGATGAGTTGTAGAAAAAGAAAAATTCTAGTAGATCTTACACTGTTCATTTTCCACAACGGATTCCTGATCCCCTTAGGGCATACGGCAAGATGGGTTCTTTATCTATACCATACTGGTGTCGAAGGTGATAATACAACACCTTAAGCGCAGCATTGTGTTTTTCAATATACCTGCAACACGCGTACTTCGGACATGCACTTAGAATGTGACTAAGTGTTTCCGGGTATTCTTACATGCTCGACAGTTGTTATTGTCGACAGGTATATGCATCACACGACTGCGGTACACCAGAGTATTAATTACACCATCCTGACAAGCGAACAAAAATCCCTCAGTCTCCGATCTCAAACCAGCAGATTTAAGAAAAGCAAAAGTCAAGCCTTGAGACAATCCTATTTCACCTATGAGATTATAGAACTGCCCGTGAACAGGTTTGCTTTTATGTTCCTGTAACAAAAGCGCTTGTTCTGGATGCATAGAGCTTCAGATCGTCCATATAAAAAAGATGGTTGATCTTATAGACTCTATTTCTTGGTTTGCCACACATGTATCCAGAGTGTTTTTCTCGAAGTGCAATAGACAGA
Source organism: Ganaspis brasiliensis (assembly GCA_037103525.1). Classification (NCBI taxonomy): domain Eukaryota; kingdom Metazoa; phylum Arthropoda; class Insecta; order Hymenoptera; family Figitidae; genus Ganaspis; species Ganaspis brasiliensis. Next base: position 1,132,780 of record JAZKLR010000550.1, read on the forward strand.
GTTAAGAGGGAGATACAAAAAAGAAGTGGACTAAGGGAGTCGCCTTGAAAAACTCCTTTTCTAAACGAGATGATGTTAGTCATCACCTGCTGTTTGTTAGATGTTATAACAAACCTTGTCCTCCACTTAAGCATTAGATCCTTTAAGCATCTCACAATGCTCGGATGTACCTTTAAACATTCAAGAAGCTTGATAATCAATTCGTGACTCGTAGAGTCGAATGCTTTACGGTAATCAATCCAAGCCATTGACAGGTTGCGCCGATAAAATATCGAATCTTGGGTCACGCACCTATCTATCAGTAGGTTATCCCTACAACCTGCTAGGCCTCTCTTACACCCTCGCTGTTCACCTATTGCACTCCACACTGGCTCTATGGATGTTAATATCCTCTCTTTGAGGATACCAGTGAATAGCTTGTAACAGGTGTTAAGACAAGCTATTGGTCTATAATTCATTGGATTAGACAAATTTCCTGATTTTGGTAGAAGTACCGTTCTTCCTTCAACCAACCACTGAGGTACGTGATCTTCTCCGTTAAGAAAGCTAGAAAATATACGGGCCAAATGTTGGTGGGTAAAAGTGAACTTCTTCCACCATAGATTATTAATCTTGTCTGGACCGGGTGCTGAATAGTTCTTAGTTTTAGCAACTACATTTCTCACTTCCTCCTCAGTGATTCGTGAGCACTCTTCCATAAGGTGTTCAAGCCCCTGCCGATGACAGAAGCTACGAAAGAGTGGTATAGATGCATCTTGATCGTTTAGAGAACATGTGGTTTCGTAGATGTTCTTCCAGAAGTTTTCAACCTCTTCACGACTAGGTGGCTTTTCAACGGTTGGAGAAGGTACTGGGAACAGGCGGGACGGATTGATAGCAAAAGTGTTATTTTGCTCTATCCATTTTACACGCCGTTCTAATTGTTCTCTTATAATTACAAGAGTACGTATCTTCTCAATCCAATGCTGCTTGATATTCTGCAGCTTAGACTTCTTAAGAGTATGATGCAATCTGTTTAGAGATTGGGCTATGCCCAAAACTCTAGGAGTAATAATAAGAATAATAATAATAATAATAATAATATCTGTTGCGGAACGCGTTGCTAAAACCTGCCAGCGAATCAAACAAGTGCAGATCAAGATCAAGATAGCTCGACGACATGCTTCTCAATTGCAGAGTGTGATTGCATATCTGGAATCAAATAGAAGGTTTACTCCAAGAGTTTTGAAAATAGCCCAAACTCTTAAAAGATTGCATCACACTCTAAAAAAGTCAAAGTTGCAGACCATCAAGCAACACTGGATTAAGAAGATACGTTCTCTTGTCGTCATAAGGGAACGTTTAGAACGGAGGATGAAATGGATAAAGCAAAATAATATCTTTGCTACTAATCCTTCCCGCCTGTTCAGTGTACCATCAACAACCGTTGAAAGGCCTCCATGTCGTGAAGAGATTGAAACTTTCTGGAGCAACATCTATGGGACATCCCATTCAGTAAACGATGAAGGGTTATCTTTGTCACTCTTTCGCAGCTTCTGTGTCAGACAGGGGCTTGACCAATTTGCAGAGATATGTCCACCAATTACTGAAGAGGAGGTAAGAAAAGCAGTAGCTAGAACTAAGAACTTTTCAGCACCCGGGCCAGATAAGATTAATAATCTATGGTGGAAGAAGTTTACTTCAACTCACCAACATTTGGCCCGTATATTCTCTACCTATCTCAACGGGGAACATGCAATACCACAGTGGTTGGTGGAAGGACGAACGGTACTTCTACCAAAATCAGGAGATTTGTCCAATCCAAAAAATTACAGACCAATTGCTTGTCTTAACACCTGCTACAAGCTATTTACTGGGATCCTCAAGGAGAGGATATTGTCATCTATAGAACCAGTCTGGAGTGCGATAGGTGAACAACGAGGATGTAAGAGAGGCCTGTCAGGTTGTAGGGAGAACCTATTAATAGATAGGTGTGTTACCCAAGATTCGATATTTTATCGACGTAACCTGTCAATGGCTTGGATTGATTACCGCAAAGCATTCGACTCCACGAGTCACGAGCTGATCATCAAGCTCCTTGAATGTTTAAAGGTACATCCGAGCATTGTGAGATGCTTAAAGGATCTAATGCTTAAGTGGAGGACAAGGTTTGTTATAACATCTAACAAGCAGCAGGTGATGACTAACATCATCTCGTTTAGAAAAGGAGTTTTTTAAGCCGACTCCCTTAGTCCACTTCTTTTTTGTATCTCCCTCTTACCTCTGTCTATTGCACTTCGAGAAAAACACTCTGGATACATGTGTGGCAAACCAAGAAATAGAGTCTATAAGATCAACCATCTTTTCTATATGGACGATCTGAAGCTCTATGCATCCAGTAAGGATGCGCTTAGAATTTTGGTGTTTGCAGTGGCCGAGTATTCCAGAGCCATAGGAATAAATTTTGGATTGGATAAATGTGCCGTCATCCATCTGATTAAAGGAAAAAATGAAACATCTGAAATTCCGAAAGACTCTGAGAACATTCAACTCATTGGTGGCAACACCATTCAACATCTTGCTGGTGGAGAGACTTACACATATCTTGGAATTCCGCAGTCGGAGACTCAAGATGTGCGTGGGCTTAAAGATCGACTCCAAACAAAGTATCGTGGGCTTCTCAGAAAAATTTGGTCTTCCGAATTGTCTGGGAAGAACAAAATACAGGCCACAAATACATTAGCCATTCCTTTACTTCTCTATACTTTTGGAGCTGTTAAGTGGAATGTGAATGAGTTGAAAATACTAGATAGAGAAACCCGCAAGATGATGTCAATCCATCGTAGTCATCATCCAAGGTCTTCCGTGCAACGAATTTACCTTCCAAGAGACCGGGGAGAAAGAGGTCTATTAAATTTAGAGTGTCTTCATCGAAGAATTGTTCTGGCTGCAGCATGTTCGGTGATGAACAGTAGAGATCCCCTTATGCAATTTGTCCACCATCATGAAATTGCAAATGTTGGAGCGTTTTTATATCGTGCGGCAGAAAGAGCTGCAAATGAACTTAGTCTCCCATTTGAAGCCAGTGATATGGAGCACGGGTTAGCATCGTTAACACCATTGATGCTTAAAAAGTGTGTCAAGGATGCAGAACAAGCGCTTTTGTTACAGGAACATAAAAGCAAACCTGTTCACGGGCAGTTCTATAATCTCATAGGTGAAATAGGATTGTCTCAAGGCTTGACTTTTGCTTTTCTTAAATCTGCTGGTTTGAGATCGGAGACTGAGGGATTTTTATTCGCTTGTCAGGATGGTGTAATTAATACTCTGGTGTACCGCAGTCGTGTGATGCATATACCTGTCGACAATAACAACTGTCGAGCATGTAAGCAATACCCGGAAACACTTAGTCACATTCTAAGTGCATGTCCGAAGTACGCGTGTTGCAGGTATATTGAAAGTCACAATGCTGCGCTTAAGGTGTTGTATTATCACCTTCGACACCAGTATGGTATAGATAAAGAACCCATCTTGCCGTATGCCCAAGGGGATCAGGAATCCGTTGTGGAAAATGAACAGTGTAAGATCTACTGGAATTTTTCTTTTTCTACAATTCATCGTATCAGAGCTACTAAGCCTGATATTGTACTCCAGGATCATAAAAGTAAGATCATTTGTGTGATAGAGTTTTCGGCTCCTGCTGAGGGCAACATCATACAAAAGGAGGATGAGAAACGGACGAAATATCAAGACCTTATGTTTGAACTGAGCCGAATGTATCCAGGTTATAAAATCCGATTAATTGTTCTCATATTAGGCTGTTTGGGAGGGACTAAAGATTCATTTATAAGCCAATTGAAAAAGATACCAATCTGCGAACGTCAAGCTGAAGCATTGACGGTTCGTATGCAAAAGGCTGTCCTTCTGGGTTCACTTAATCTGGTCCGACAGCACTGTTCTTCATAATATAATATAACGAAGGTAGCTCTAAAAAAGCATCCAATAGCGTTTCTGGCCACCGCGTAAGAACAACAGCGGCAAGGGACAGGGACACCTACAGAACAGTGAACTGAAAACATCTCGAGCAAAAGAATCGCGCTCTTGCTTACCTTTCAGGACGGAAGGAGCAAAAGCGGATAAGAGTACGTAAGGCAAGAATGGGAGAGGTTGTTTTAGTGCGGTATTACCACAGCATGTGGTTGAGTCCCACACGAACAAGTGCGTAAAGGCATTTTTTCCTCTCCTAAACTTGTTTTGTAAAAAAAAAAAAAAAAAAAAAAAAAATAACAAACACATTAGCCATTCCTTTACTACTCTATACATTTGGAGCAGTTAAGTGGAATGTGAATGAGTTGAAGGAACTAGATAGAGAAACTCGCAAGATGATGACTATACATCGAAGTCATCATCCTAGGTCTTCCGTACCTCGCATTTACCTTCTACGCGATCGGGGAGGAAGAGGTCTTTTAAATTTAGAGTGTCTTCATCGTAGAATTGTTTTATCTGCAGCATGCTCAGTCATAAACAGTAGAGATCCTCTTATGCAATTTGTTCACCATCATGAAATTGCAAATGTTGGGGCGTTTTTATATCGAGCGGCAGAAAGAGCTGCAAGTGAACTTAGTCTCCCATTTGAAACCAGGGATATGGAACACGGTTTAGCATCTTTAACACCATTAATGCTTAAAAAACGTGTTAAGGAAGCAGAACATGCGCTTTTGTTACAGGAGCATATTGACAAGCCTGTGCATGGACGGTTTTTCAGTCTCATAAAAGAGTTGGGACTGTCTGGGGTTTTGTCATTTGCTTTCCTCAAGTCTGCTGGTTTGAAATCGGAGACTGAAGGATTATTATTTGCTTGCCAAGATGGAGTGATAAATACATTGGTGTATCGCAGTCGAGTGATGCATATATCTGTCGACAATACCAACTGTCGAGCGTGCAGGCAATACCCGGAGACACTTAGTCACATTCTAAGTGCGTGCCCGAAGTATGCATGTTACAGATATGTAGAAAGACACAATGCTGCGCTTAAGGTGTTGTATTATCACCTTCGACACCAATATGGTATAGATAAAGAACCCATCTTGCCGTATGCCCAGGGGGATCAGGAGTCCGTTGTGGAAAATGATCAGTGTAAGATCTACTGGAATTTTTCTTTTTCCACCACTCATCGTATCAGCGCCAATAAACCTGATATAGTGCTCCAGGATCATAAAAGTAAGGTCATTTGTGTGATAGAGTTTTCGGCACCTGCTGAGAGCAATATCACTCAAAAGGAGGATGAGAAGCGGACAAAGTATCAAGACCTTCTGTTTGAATTGAGTAAAATATATCCAGGCTACAGGGTCAGATTAATTGTTCTTGTACTCGGTTGTTTAGGATGGATGCGAGCTTCATTTGTGAGCCAATTACAAAAAATTCCTAGCTGCGAGCACAAGGCTAATGCGTTGGCGGTTCGCATGCAGAAGGCTGTTCTTCTGAACTCTCTAAATCTGGTTCGGCAGCACTGTTCATTATAAGATCCTATTCGGTAGCTCTAAAAAAGCATTCAACAACGTTCTTGACCACCGCTTAAGAATATCGGCGGCAATGGGTGAGAACAACAGTGTAAGAAACGAAAATAACAACTCTAGTAAATGAATCACGCTTTTGCTTACCCTCCAGGACGGATGGAGCAATAGTGGATTAGAATATGTAAAGCAAGAATGGGAGAGGTTGTTTTAGTGAGGTATTACCACAGCACGTGGTCGAGTCCCACACGAACAAGTGCGTAAATGCATTTTTTCCTCTCCTAAACTTGTTTTGTAAAAAAAAAAAAAAAAAAAAAATAACCCGGAATCTCTGTGATATTTGGTGCTATCCGCTACCAGATATCACAGAAACGCTTGATCGATTTGGTCAAGTCCTTAGTTGCCCTTTCCCAAACATTGTGGAAATACTTGGTTTGTTAGGCCAAGTGTTTAAAGGGCATCTAAGGTGGGGTTGCTGGACCTCAACCGGGCGCGTCTCCAGGTGGCGGATAGGGGGATCCTCCTAGATATAGGTGGTATCGGGGAAATGAAATACCCGACGCGGACCATAACCAGATAGGGCTTGACACCTGAAATAATTGTCAACCCTGTGATGGGTTCACCACCCCCACAGGGTAACTTGCGGTTACGACAACTGTAACACGCAGTTCCACCCACAAAAGGTCTCTTTCGGATGGAGACCTGGGTTCAGTTGGGAGTGACAATAGGATAGAACCCAGGCGACGACCAGGCTACGCCCGTGGACAAGCTCGTGAGCGTCTACGATGGACTCAGGAGATGAAGAGAGATGCCATCTTATGTTGGCGAAACTCTTCTCCTGACCGTAGAGGAATAATGAAGAGATGTTATGAGCGATGGATCACTATGTATCCCCAATACGCTCAAATAACATCTCAGAATCTAAGAGATCAGATATCCTCTCTGTTGGGTAGGGGATATGAAGCTTTCCTTCAAGAAGATCGAGACCCCGTAGAGAACAGACGATCAGTTCTCACAACACAACAAATGGTCGAGCATAGTAATGTGGGCGCAAGGGAAACCAAAATTCATCACAAGGTTTCCATTAAAATCGACAAATTGGCAGCGGCGAACAGAGAACTTTCGGACCTTTCAGAAGATGTAGACCTCTGGACATTGAACTGTGCAGTTTATGAAAAGGCGGTTTCTTTGCTTCGCGAAAGCAACAGAAAATCTGTTTCTGAGCGCATTGCAAGAACAAAACAACGAATTAAACAGGTACAGTTCAAGATTGGGGTGGCCAGACGGATGGCTTCTCAATTGCAGAGTGTGATTGCATATCTAGCAACAAATAGAGCATTTACACTAGAGCATTTATTATTATTATTATTAATATTCTTATTATTATTATTATTGTTATTAAAAAACTATTATAACATACAGATTAAAATAACTAATCCTCATCTGTAATGAATCACATTTTAGTTAACAAAAATTGAAAAAAACCCGATAATAAATTATTTAAATTTCTTACAAATTTTAGAAAATTTTAAAGAATTTCAAATAATTTATTTATTTGTTTGTCATAAACGCATGGATCAGGTTTTTTTCTGAACCCCATTAAAAAAATACATTTTCCTTTATTTATCTGAAGGAATCCAGCCAAACATTACAAGATCATAATTTGCCAGGAGATTTTCAAAATTTAGAAAATCTGGGGGCGTGACACTTCTTCAAGTAGTGGGGGTCATCAGGTTACATTTGATTGGTCAACAGGGGTTGTGAAAGTACATTTCAGTAAGGGAGTTGGGGATAATCTCTTTATAAATTCAGTTTTCTATTTTAGATTCACAAAAAAAACCATTATTATTATTATTATTTTTATAATTATTAAAAAACTATTATAACATACAGTTAAAAATAACTAATACTTTTCTGTAATAAATCACATTTCAGTTAACAAAAATTGCAAAAAACCCGATAATAAATTATTTAAATTTCTTACCGAATTTTAGAAAATTTTAAAGAATTTCAAATAATTTATTTATTTGTTTGTCATAAACGCATGGGTCAGGTTTTTTCCTGAACCCTATTAGAAAAATACATTTTCCTTTATTTATCTGAAGAAATCCAGCCAACCATTACGAGATCATAATTTGCCAGGAGATTTTCAAAATTTAGAAAATCTGGGGGCGTGTCATTTCTTCAAGTAGTGGGGGTCATCATGTTACATTTGATTGGTCAAGAGGGGTGTGTGAAAGTACATTTCCGTAAGGGAGTTGGGGATCTTCTATTTATAAATTCAGCTTTCTATTTTAGATTAACAAAAAAAACTATTATAATTATTTTTTTTTTTTTATTTTTTTTTTTTTTACAAAACAAGTTTAGGAGAGGAAAAAATGCATTTACGCATTTGTTCGTGTGGGACTCGACCACATCCTGTGGCAATACTGCACTAAAACAACCTCTCCTAATTCTTGCTTTACATACTCTTATCAACTTTTGCTCCTTCCGACCTGGAAGGTAAGCAAAAGTTTCTTTTTTTTACTCTTTACAGTTTCAGCATTCTGTTCTTTGGGTCTTCATGTCCATTGCCGCCGATGTTCTTATGCGGCCGACATGAAATTGTTGGATGCTTTTTTAGAGCTACCTTTAAAAATGTTTTTTTTACAAGGAACAGTGCTGTCGGACCACAAAAAGAGAATTCAAAAGAACTGCTTTTTGCTTTCTACCTGCTAACAAATTGGCTTGACGTTCGCAGGTTGGGATCTTCTTCAGTTGGCTCACAAATGAAGCCTTCATCCCTCCTAAGCAGCCGAGAATTAAAACAATCAAATGGACTCTATATCCTGGATGCATTTTACTCAATTCGAATAAGAGCTCTTGATATTTGATCCGTTTCTCATCCTCCTTTTTAATGATGTTTCTCTCGGCAGGAGCCAAAAACTCAACTACATAAATGATCTTACTTTTATGAGCTTGGAGGACCATATCAGGCTTGGTGGCACTGATATGATGAGTGGTGGGGAAAGAAAAATTCCAGTAGATCTTGCACTGGTCATTTTCTACAATGGATTCTTGATCCATTTGGGCATACGGCAGAATGGGCTCCTTATCTATACCGTACTGGTGACGAAGGTGGTAATACAAAACCTTCAGTGCAGCATTGTGTCTTTCTATATATCTGTTATATGCATAAAGCGGACAGGCACTTAATATATGACTAAGCGTCTCCGGGTATTGTTTGCATGCACGACAGTTGGAATCGTCAACAGGTATATGCATCACACGGCTGCGGTACACCAAAGTATTAATCACTCCATCCTGACAAGCGAACGAAAATCCCTCTGTCTCCGATTTTAATCCAGCCGATTTAAGGAATGCAAAAACAAACCTACAGACAATCCCATTTCTCTGACGATATTATAAAATTGTCCGTGAACAGGCTTACTAACATGTTTTTCTAAAAGAAGTACATGTTCTGCATTCTTTACATGTTTTTTAAGCATCAAAGGTGGTAATAACGCTATTCCATGTTCGGTATTATTTGTATCAAATCGAAGATTAAGTTCCTTTGCCGCTCTATTTGCCGCTTGATATAAAAATGCCCCATTATTTGCAACTTCATGATGATGGACAAATTGCATTAAAGGATCCGTACTATTCATCACTGAGCATGCCGCAGCCAGTACAATACGGCGATGAAGACACTCTAAACTTAGTAACCCTCTTCCTCCCTGATCTCGCGGAAGGTATATTCGAGTTACGGAAGACCTTGGATGATGGCATCGATGTACTTTCATCATCTTGCGCGTTTGTCTATCCAGTATCTTCAGTTCATCCACATTCCATTTAACAGCCCCAAATGTATAGAGTATTAAAGGAATGGCTAATACATTTGTGGCCTGTATCTTATTCTTCCCTGATAATTCGGATGACCAAATTTTTCTGAGAAGACCTCGATATTTAATTTGGAGTTGATCTTTAAGCCCACGCACATCTTGAGTTTCCGATTGTGGAATTCCAATATATGCGTAAGTTTCTCCTTCACCAAGATGATGAATTGTGTTGCCACCAATAAGCTGAAGATCGTCTAAATCGCCTGATGTTTCAGATGTTTCTAGTCTTCCTCTATTCATATGGACAACAGCACATTTATCAAGTCCAAAGCTCATTCCAATTGCACTGGAATACTTGGCCACTGCAAACACTAGAATTTTTAATGCTTCCTTACTGGAGCCATAGAGCTTAAGATCGTCCATGTAAAACAGGTGGTTAATCTTGTGAACTCTATGTCTTGGTTTGCCACACAAGTATCCAGAGTGTTTTTCACGAAGCACAACAGACAGAGGCAAGAGGGAGATACAAAACAATAGAGGACTAAGAGAGTCGCCTTGGAAAACTCCTCTTTTGTAGATGATGACGTCAGTCATCACCTGTTGCTTGTTTGATGTTAATACAAACCTTGTTCTCCATAAAAGCATAAGCTCTCTCAAGCATCTCACTATGTCTGGATGTACTGCAAGACATTCAAGAAGCTTAATAATAAGCTCATAACTGGTGGAATCAAACGCCTTACGGTAGTCAATCCAAGCCATGGACAAGTTTCGTCGATAAAATATCGAGTCTTGGGTGACACACCTATTAATCAGTAGGTTTTCCCTACAACCTGCCAGACCTCTCTTGCATCCTCGTTGTTCGCCTATTGTACTCCATACTGGTTGAATAGATGACAAAATTCTTTCCTTAAGGATACCAGTAAATAGCTTGTAGCAGGTGTTAAGACAAGCTATTGGTCTGTAATTCTTTGGACAAGTCAAATCTCCACATTTTGGCAATAGTACCGTACGTCCATCCACCAACCACTGTGGTACGGGATGTTCTCCGTTGAGAAAAGTTGAGAATATGCGGGCCAGGTGTTGGTGTGTTGAAGTAAACTTCTTCCACCACATGTTGTTAATTTTATCCGGCCCAGGCGCTGAAAAGTTTTTAGTTTTAGCAATTACATTTCTCACTTCCTCCTTAGTAATTGCTGGGAATTCCTCCATATGATGGTCAAGCCCTTGTCTAAGACAAAAGCTACGGAAACGAGGCAAAGAAGCGTCTTCTTCATTCAACGAATATGAGGTTTCATAGATGTTTTTCCAGAAGTTTTCGATCTCTTCGCGACATGGTGGTCTGTCAACGACCGGCGATGTTATACCGAATAGGCGGAAAGGATTAGTTTCGAAAACATTATTTTGTTTTATCCACTTAACCCGACGTTCTAAACGTTCTCTTATGACTACAAGAGAACGTCTCTTCTCAGTCCAATGCTGCTTGATGGTCTGCAGCTTAGATTTATTCAAAGTATGATGCAATCTTTTCAGAGATCGGGATATTTCTAACACTCTAGGTGTAAATCTCCGATTCGTCTCCAGAAGAGCAATCACACTCTGAAGGTGAGAAGCATTCCGTCTAGCCACCCCAATTTTGAACTGAACCTGCCTAATTCTTTTACAGGTCTTGGCAACGCGTTCTGAAACAGATTTTCTGTTACTGTCACGAACCAAGGAAACTGCTTTTTCATAGACTGCACAGTTCAATGTCCAGAGATCTACATCCTCTGGAAGTAATGAAATTTCTCTATTCGCTTTAGCCATTTTGTCCATTTTAATGGAAACCTTAAGATGGATTTTGGTTTCCCTTGCTCTTATGTTTACATACTCAACTGTCTGCAAAGGTGTTGTTGTGAGAACTGATGGTATGTTCTCAGAGGGTTCTTCTTGAAGAACTTCATGGCCTTTCCTTCGCAAAAAGGATACCTGATCTCGTAAGTACTGAGGTTTCATTTGTGCGTATAGGGGATGCATATTGCTCCATCGCTCATGAAGCCTCAACATGTAACCTCTTCGGTCCGGAGAGCTCTGTCGCCAACAGTCTAAGATGTCCCTTCGAAGTTGGTCCGTTCATTTTAAACGTGTACGAGTTTGTCCCTGGTCGAAGCCTAGTCGTTGCCTGGGTTCTATCCTGTTGCCACTCCCAACTGAACCCTGGTCTCCATCCGAGAGAGACCCATTGTGGGTGGCGCTGCGCGTTACTGTGGTCGTAACCGCAAAAAACTCTGTGTGAGTGGTTAGCTTAACACAAAGTCGACAATTATATCGGGTGCCCACCCCTATCTGATATATATATATATATATATATTTTTTTTTTTTTTTTACAAAACAAGTTTAGGAGAGGAAAAAATGCATTTACGCACTTGTTCGTGTGGGACTCGACCACTTCCTGTGGCAATACCGCACTAAAACAACCTCTCCCAATTCTTGCTTTACATATTCTTATCAACTTTTGCTCCTTCCGTCCTGGAAGGTAAGCAAAAGTTTCTTTTTTTTTACTCTGTACAGTTTCAGCATTCTGTTCTTTGGGTCTTCATGTCCATTGCCGCCGATGTTCTTATGCGGACGACATGAAATTGTTGGATGCTATTTTAGAGCTACCTTTAAAGATGTTTTTTTTTTTACAAGGAACATATATTATTATTATTATTATTATTATTAAAAAACGATTATAACATACAGATTAAAATAACTAATACTCGTCTGTAATTAATCACATTTTAGTTAACAAAAATTGAAAAAAACCCGATAATAAATTATTTAAATTTCTTACAAATTTTAGAAAATTTTAAAGAATTTCAAATAATTTATTTATTTGTTTGTCATAAACGCATGGATCAGGTTTTTTCCTAAACCCCATTAGAAAAATACATTTCCTTTATTTATCTGAAGGAATCCAGCCAAACATTACAAGATCATAATTTGCCAGGAGATTTTCAAAATATAGAAAATCTGGGGGCGTGTCACTTCTTCAAGTTGTGCGGGTCATTAGGTTACATTTGATTGGTCAACAAAAGTTTGTGAAAGTACATTTCAGTAAGGGAGTTGGGGATATTCTTTTTATAAATTCAGTTTTCTATTTTAGATTCACAAAAAAAACCATTATTATTATTATTATTTTTATAATTATTAAAAAACTATTATAACATACAGATTAAAATAACTAATACTTTTATGTAATGAATTACATTTCAGTTAACAAAAATTGGAAAAAAAACCGATAATAAATTATTTAAATTTCTTACAAATTTTAGAAAATTTTAAAGAATTTCAAATAATTTATTTATTTGTTTGTCATAAACGCATGGATCAGGTTTTTTCCTGAACCCCATTAGAAAAATAAATTTTCCTTTACTTATCTTTAGGAATCCAGCCAAACATTACAAGATTATAATTTGCCAGGAGATTTTCAAAATTTAGAAAATCTGGGGGCGTGTCACTTCTTCAAGTAGTGGGGGTCATCAGGTTACATTTGATTGGTCAACAGTGGTTTGTGAAAGTACATTTCAGTAAGAGAGTTGGGGATCTTCTTTTTATAAATTCAGCTTTCTATTTTAGATTAACAAAAAAAACTATTATTATTATTATTATTATTATTTTTTTTTTTTTTTTTTTTTTTTACAAAACAAGTTTAGGAGAGAAAAAAATGCATTTACGCACTTGTTCGTGTGGGACTCGACCACGTGCTGTGGTAATACCTCACTAAAACAACCTCTTCCATTCTTGCTTTACATATTCTAATCCACTATTGCTCCATCCGTCCTGGAGGGTAAGCAAAAGCGTGATTCATTTACTAGAGTTGTTATTTTCGTTTCTTACACTGTTGTTCTCACTCATTACCGCCGATATTCTTAAGCGGTGGTCAAGAACGTTGTTGGATGCTTTTTTAGAGCTACCGAATAGGATCTTATAATGAACAGTGCTGCCGAACCAGATTTAGAGAGTTCAGAAGAACAGCCTTCTGCATGCGAACCGCCAACGCATTAGCCTTGTGCTCGCAGCTAGGAATTTTTTGTAATTGGCTCACAAATAAAGCTCGCATCCCTCCTAAACAACCGAGTACAAGAACAATTAATCTGACCCTGTAGCCTGGATATATTTTACTCAATTCAAACAGAAGGTCTTGATACTTTGTCCGCTTCTCATCCTCCTTTTGAGTGATATTGCTCTCAGCAGGTGCCGAAAACTCTATCACACAAATGACCTTACTTTTATGATCCTGGAGCACTATATCAGGTTTATTGGCGCTGATACGATGAGTGGTGGAAAAAGAAAAATTCCAGTAGATCTTACACTGATCATTTTCCACAACGGACTCCTGATCCCCCTGGGCATACGGCAAGATAAGTTCTTTATCTATACCATATTGGTGTCGAAGGTGATAATACAACACCTTAAGCGCAGCATTGTGTCTTTCTACATATCTGTAACATGCATACTTCGGGCACGCACTTAGAATGTGACTAAGTGTCTCCGGGTATTGCCTGCACGCTCGACAGTTGGTATTGTCGACAGATATATGCATCACTCGACTGCGATACACCAAAGTATTTATCACTCCATCTTGGCAATTTATTGTATTTATTGTATTGTTATTATTATTATTATTAAAAAACTATTATAACATACAGATTAAAATAACTAATACTCTTCTGTAATGAATCACATTTGAGTTAACAAAAATTGGAAAAACTCGATAATAAATTATTTAAATTTCTTACAAATTTTAGAAAATTTGTAAGAATTTTAAATAATTTATTTATTTGTTTGTCACAAACGCATGGATCAGGTTTTTTCTGAACCCCATCAGAAAAATACATTTTCCATTATTTATCTGAAGGAATCCAGCCAAACATTACAAGATTATAATTTGCCAGCAGATTTTCAAAATTTAGAAAATCTAGGGGCGTGTCACTTCTTCAAGTAGTGGGTGTTATCAAATTACATTGGATTGGTCAACAGGGGTTTTTGTAAGTACATTTCAGTAAGGGAGTTGGGGATATTCTTTTTACAAATTCAGCTTTCTATTTTATATTAACAAAAAAAACTATTATTATTATTATTATTATCATTATTATTAAAAAACTATTATAACATACAGATTAAAATAACCAATCCTCGTCTGTAATGAATCACATTTCAGTTAACAAAAATTGAAAAAAACCCGATAATAAATTATTTAAATTTCTTACAAATTTTAGAAAATTTTAAAGAATTTCAAATAAATTATTTATTTGTCTGTCATAAACGCATGGGTCAGGTTTTTTCCTGAACCCCATTAGAAAAATACATTTTTTTTTATTTATCTGAAGGAATCCAGCCAAACATTACAATATTATAATTCGCCAGGAGATTTTCAAAATTTAGAAAATCTGGGGGCGTGTCACTTCTTCAAGTTGTGGGGGTCATCAGGTTACATTTGATTGGTCAACAGGGGTTTGTGAAAGTACATTTCAGTAAGGGAGTTGGGGATATTCTTTTTATAAATTCAGCTTTCTATTTTAGATTAACAAAAAAAACCATTATTATTATTTTTATAATTATTAAAAAACTATTATAACATACAGATTAAAATAACTAATAATCTTTTGAAATGAATCACATTTCAGTTAAGAAAAATTGAAAAAAAAACCGATAATAAATTATTTAAATTTCTTACCGAATTTTAGAAAATTTTTAAGAATTTCAAATAATTTATTTATTTGTTTGTCATAAACGCATGGATCAGCTTTTTTCCTGAACCCCTTTAGAAGAATACATATTCCTTTATTTATCTGAAGGAATCTAGCCAAACATTACAAGATTATAATATGCCAGGAGATTTTCAAAATTTAAAAAATCTGGGGGCGTGTTACTTCTTCAAGTTGTGGGGGTCATCAGGTTACATTTGATTGGTCAACAGAAGTTTGTGCAAGTACATTTCAGTAAGGGAGTTGGGGATATTCTTTTTATAAATTCAGTTTTCTATTTTAGATTAACAAGAAAAACTATTATTATTATTATTATTTTTATAATTATTAAAAAACTATTATAACATACAGATTAAAATAACTAATATTCTTTTGAAATGAATCACATTTCAGTTAACAAAAATTGAAAAAAAACCGATAATAAATTATTTAAATTTCTTACCGAATTTTAGAAAATTTTTAAGAATTTCAAATAATTTATTTATTTGTTTGTCATAAACGCATGGGTCAGGTTTTTTCTGAACCCCATTAGAAAAATACATTTTACTTTATTTATCTCAAGGAATCCAGCCAAACATTACAAGATTATAATATGCCATGAGATTTTCAAAATTTAGAAAATCTGGGGGCGTGTCACTTCTTCAAGTTGTGGGGGTCATCAGGTTACATTTGATTGGTCAACAGGGGTTTGTGAAAGTACATTTCAGTAAGGGAGTTGGGGATATTCTTTTTATAAATTCAGCTTCCTATTTTAGATTAACAAAAAAAACCATTATTATTATTTTTATAATTATTAAAAAACTATTATAACATACAGATTAAAATAACTAATGTTTTAATTTTTTTTTTTAAGTCCAACACTGAAAAAAAAATTTCCCCACAGCAATGAAAATATGCTATTCGTATTGTCTACTTCAAAAAATTGTATATGTCGGGTGAATTTTTTTTATTGCTCATTCACATTTTTTTTTTCGATAATTTTTTAATGTTTTGTCCTTTAGTTATTGTATTTTTGTTAGTCAGTAGTTCTTTTCCTAATGTAGCATAAGGTTAAAAAATAATTTATGTATTTTTTTTTTGCAACAATTACTTATTAGTTATGTTACATTACGTATAGTGTAAGTTACGTTGAAAATTCAAAATATGTGTAAGTAAATGTATTAAGTATTATCGTCATACACATTTTTTATTACATATTTCGGTGTCGACATGGATTCTAGATAAACAGTAGTGCATACAATTAAAAAAAGTCCCAGCTTCTTAGATCAACATAGATTTGTTTTATGACATTAAAAAATAGCTGGATGATTCTAGAATGAGGCGACCCAACTATTTTATTTTGAGTGACCATTCTTAGTAAAAGGGTACATTAAGCTTGTGAAATTAAATATTCCTTTTCACTGTTTGCCTTTCAACTAATTAGTTTTCAATAGTAACTTGTACCTAAAAATGTTAATTAAGGGTTGCCTAATGCCTGAGCTGCAACTGCTCTCACAGCGAAATACCGTATACTTTATTTAGTGTCTTATATTCTGCAGCCGTTATACCTGCGAACGAATCAGTTAGATCACAAACGTTTTCATCTATAATATGAAAATTGTGTTATTTGTGAATCTTTATCTCTTTAACTCTTTATCTCTTTCACTCTTTATCTGTCAAACTATTTACTTTTCAAAATATTTATCTCTCAAATTCTTTATTTCTAAAACCTTTTATCTCTCAAACTCTTTATCTCCTAAACTGTTCATCTCATTAACTCTTTATCTCTTAAACTATTTATCTCCTAAACTATTTATCTCTCAAACTATTTATCTCTTAAACTCTTTATCTCTAAAAATCTTTATCTCTCCTACACTGCATCTCTAAAAAACTCTTTATCTCTTTAACTCTATATCTCCAAAACCTTTTATCTCTCAAACTATTCATCTTATTAACTCTTTATCTCTGAAAAACTCTTTATCTCTTTAACTCTTTATCTCTCAAACTCTTTCTCTCTCAAACTCTTTATCTCTTTAATTCTTTATCTGTCAAACTTTTTATTTCTTAATCTCTCTATCTCCCTAACTCGAGGCGCATAATTATTCCCTAAAACCTATTTAGCCAAAATGCCATTCAGCCTAAAACTATTCTACCTAAACTGCATTCAGCGTAAACTGCATTTAGCCTAAAAAGCATTTAGCCTAAACTCCATTCAACCTAAATCCCATTTACCCTAATTTCTATTTAACCTAAATCCCATTTAACCTAAAATGTATTTAACATAAATCACATTTAACCTAAAATGCATTTAATCTAAAATGCATTCAGCTTAAATTATATTTAACCTAAATCCCATTTAACCTAAAATGCATTTAGCCTAAAATGCATTTAGCCTAAAAAGCATTTAGCCTTAACTGCGTTCAACCTACATCCCATTTAACCTAAATACTATTTAACCTAAAATGTAGTTAACATAAATCTCATTTAACCTAAAATGCATTTAATCTAAAATGCATTCAGCCTAAATTTCATTTAACCTAAATCCCATTTAAACTAAAATGCATTTAGCCTAAAAAGCATTTAGCCTAAACTGCATTTAACCTAAATCCCATTTAAGCTTAATTCTATTTAACCTAAATCCCATTTAACCTAAAATGCATTTAATCTAAAATGCATTTAGTCTAAATTTCATTTAACCTAAATCCCATTTAACCCAAAATGCACTCAGCCTACATGTCACTTAACCTAAATCCCATTTAACCTAAAATGCATTCAGCTTAAATTCCAATTAACCTAAATTCCATTTCACCTAAATTTAATAATCACAATAATTTATTTAAACAATTGCTATAAACAAATTCTTAATTTTGGATGAAGTTAATCAATAGTTACAATAATTTGTTTAAACAATGGATATAAATAAATTTCAAGTTTGATGCTTAGTTTTAATTATAGAAAATTAAAAATAATTATTTAAACAATACAAAATTAATTTATAAATGTGGCGAACTTTTCATTTTTTAAATTAAAAAAGTATTCAACTTACAACATTTATCAAGTTCTCGTACAAGGGTGCCTTAGAATTTTCACAATGCTCTAAAATCTCTTTTCTCATTCTCTCTCTCTTTCTCTCTCTCTCAAACGAAGAACATCATCACACCTTTCTCTCTTTTAGGTTTCACACTAAAATCACAAAGTGTGAACTCACCTTGTGTTTCGCACACTACTGTTGTCCTTGTCTATTCCAGGCACATTCTATACCTTATTCTCTTTTTCTGTACGCACGCTATTGTTCTCTTTATCTATTCCATATTCTTCATCTCTTTTTCTGCTACGGACACTATTCTTGTCCTATTCTAACCTACGTAAATTCAATATCTTATTCTCTCTTAGTTGCTGAGAAAGCATAGCAGTATATCAATATCTATGACTAACTGATTTCTTATATAGGACAGTAATACATAAATGACAATGTATAAGAATATATAATAATAAGACATCTTTTATCTCAACATTTACATAAACTTTTAATTTTTATATGATGTTGTGAAAACTGTTTTATTTCGTACAGTAACAGCTCTTTGTAACACGCGCGCAAGTGCGCGCGTCTGTCTTTGCTAGTAATTTTATAAATTCCGAAAACATATACTTATCATTTAAAGATATGGATAAATCTTTTGGTATTGCAATTGTGAAACAATGTGCTTCGTAGAACCCTGCTTCAAATATTAAAAGCACGGTTATAAATTAAAAAAATATTTGTAAAAATTACCAATACGTGCAGGTTACGTTCTACGTAATAGAACTTATCCGCACCTTTGACGAATTCGTCAGTTTTGACTTCGATATTTTAATTATAATTTTTTTAATGTTTTCATTAATAAATACTGTCAATAATTATCCCATTAAATTTTTAAAGGTTGATTATTTACTGTGATATGGTTAGTACATTTAAAAACTATCAATAAATTATATTTTTTTTACTCTAAAAAAAATTATATATTTTGTATTATTAAAGAAAATAAAACCAATCTTTTTTTTAATTATCGGTGTTCCACAGCTAAAGTTTTAACAGACGTTGGGGGTTGCCCCCAAAGTTTTTTTCCTAAGTACGGTCCTCACTCGTATTTATAATTCACTAATTATTTGTACACAAATAGTAAACAAATTAGAAAAAAAGGCTTCGTCCTGACAATTGTACGGCACTAAAAAAATTAACACATGAAACGCGGAACGATTTCATTATTGGATGTCAATTTAGGATGGGAAGTACGAATGGGACTTTTTGACACATTTCATAAACATTGATGTGAAGGCTAGCGATGATCATATATGCAGCCATCTTCACACTGTGCCATATGTAACAGGAATTCAGAACCGTACTTAGGCAAAAAAACGTTGGGGACAACCCCCAACGTCTTCTTAAACTTTGGCTGTGAAACACCGTTAAGGCATAATTTTTTGTGTTAAAACATTGAAAAGAAGTCATTGTTTTGTTTTGTGAAATCATTAAAAAAAAGTTATAAAATATTAGTTTAAGTTTTATTTTTCATGTATATGTTGTTTTGCATTTTAACGAAAACCTTAATTTCATAATGCATTCTCAATTGGTAATGAGAATTTTGCATTATTAATTTTAAATAACTAATAAATAATGTTATTAAATATTATTAATATTAAAATTTCTATTATATTGAATAATAATATGAGTGTATTCTTCAATTCTTCCAAGAAGTAAAAAAATTATATTATACTTTAAAGTGTCTTTACAAATAATATAATTATAACGAAGTATTTGGAGATCCTTTAAGAATTAAAAAATTTTGTATATAACCTATTTGTAAAGACTTCCAACTGCGTAAATGGCCTAGTGGCTTTAGAGAGAGGGGTCGCAAGTTCAAGCCTTCTAGAGTTAGATTTTTCTGTTTCATATTTTAAAATAATTCATTAAAATCACTAATCTACAGGTAAATGACATGTTTAAAATAAGACTGAAAGAAGTTAAAATATAAATTTAACTTTTCATTTAATCTTTAAAAATTTATCAGGAGCTAGTTAATTATTTACCTAAAATCTTTAGGTTTGAATTACTACTAAATTTGCTTCTTTGCTACAAATTCAAAAATAAAGTTTATAAATATTTCAGAAGTTATTTTTTTTCGTATAGTTGTGCATGCGCAGAAGGTTTCTGGAAGCTTTACAGATGCGCAATAGGTTTCAAAATAATTTTTATATTCGCAGTTAATAAAATCTCAAAACAGAATGGATTTTTAACAATTTGAACGTAAACGAAAACCAAAAAACATGTGTTATTGTCATCAAGCCTTACTGCGCATGTGTAATTGCCATAGAGCATTACTGCGCATGTGTTATTGTCATAGAGCATTACTGCGCATGTGTAATTGCCATAAACATGTAGTGCACATGCGTCATGAACATAATGATCAAGTGCGCATAAGAATTAATGATATTGATTTACTGCGCATACAAGTGGACCATTTTGATCAACTGCGCATGCGTCACTATCATGACACACTGCTACACGTAATTGTATAAGTGCCTAAGTTATATTAATGTTAATAGTTCAAAAAGATTATAAGTGAATTGATTTTGAGAGTTGCTTATAAAGAAAAGTAGTGAACCAAGTGGAAGGGGAAGAACGCCTGAACGACGAATTTCTGTTGACGACAAAGGTTTTGTTTTAATACTTGAAAAAAAACGCGCGCTATAGCGCACGCTAAACTTATAATTTCTTAAAATAATGTTTCATATATGTTTAATTATGTGAAATAAAAGAAATACATAAAATAATAAAATTTTATTAATGATAATAAATTTAAACTGATGTGATCTTTGATTCATGGTGTATATCAATTTGCAAATTTTGATTAACTAAAAATTTATTAAATAAAATAACATAAAGAATAACATGAAAAAGATGAGGAATAATTATACAAAATTATGGCATACCTAATACCATTTAAAAACTTTACTTTAAAAAGTTTACCGATCAACACTCTCTGCTCTTAATATTTTAGAACCTTCTTTCAATATAACCAATAAATGAATGTGTGCTAAACCGCGCTTTTGAAATTTAATAACATAAACATAAGACTTTACTTGTCCAAATAGTTTATCATCTTCTATAGTTTCGATTATTTTTTTTACTTTTAAATGAAAGACTCTTGCAACCGTGTCAGGGTTATTAGAAGCTGACTGATGAAGTAATAATTTTTCTTAAATTTCCTTCCATTTTGAACTACATGTCATTGTAATAAATAAATCTGGTCTACCATGAAAAGCTACATAATGGTCATTGCATATAAATATTGTTTTAACATGTTACGAGGTGATCCTATAAATGTTGAAGGCAGTATCAGCATCTTGACAACATGTACATTATTTTCAATTTCTTCATTATCTAAAGGATCAATTAATTCTTTGTAAGTTTCACTTCTTAATTTTGTTTGATTATTTTTCAAAAATGTAACCTAACTTTTTCAACTTTGACATAATTATCAACTAACCATTGCTGAAACATTCTTTCACAATATAAAAATTGATTAAAGGTATGATCACTTACTCCTATTTTATATTTTATATAAGCAGATCTGGACACAGTTTGATTTCTGGGTGGTTTGTCACTATGAGTACGAATCATATCGAGACTATAATCCTTGCATCCTAGAGGATAAAGGATAGGATATATCCAAGGTTCAACATTTGAATCTAGATGACTAATTGTAATTGTTAAATCAATGTATTATAAATTGTTACATAAGACTCTGGTATTAAACCTTCAGCATTTATATTAAAAAAAAGCAGCAACTTCATTACACCTTTAAAAATTGTAAATTAAATTATTTTTTTTTTGCTTACGCAATTTTCATTTCAATGATCTCAGTCATCATTAAGGGGAGACAGAGACGGTATTTTCAGCTTTATGAAGTAATTAATTTAAAAAACCGACACTACAGTAATTGTAGTAATTTTTTGCGAGAAATTCAATGGACATAAAATAAAATAGGTCAAAAAATTTTTTGACCACCTTTAAATTTTTAATTTTTGTAAAAATTCAAAGATTTTTAAATCCATCCGTAATTTTTTAGAAAATATGTTTTTCTAATAAGAAAAAAATTGACTATGCAAAATTTTGAATTTTACTATTTTTGAAGCATTTTTTTCAAAAAAAAAATTTTTTTTTTTCTAAACAGAGATGGTTTATTAGCAGAATTTTTCAAATTTTCACAAAAAAATGTATCCAAAAAAATTTCTATAATGTTTTAGAGTATTTTCGATAAAAATAATCTCGGCTAAAAAATATTATTGAACAATTTATTAAAATTATTCTTAGTTTACGGTAAAAAAAATTATTTAGAAATTGACAAGTTAGTTTTGGTTTATTGGAATCTAAAAAATCTTTAATTTGAAGCTAGAACATTCATTTTTATGAGTAAATAATTTTTATACTCACATCAAAATGCTCCTGCCTGGTACGTTGTACCTTCAGACCTCTCCAATTGCAATTCTATACTCCTTTTGGTGATTTTCTTTGCTTTCCTTATTTTTTGGAATACTTTTTCTCGGTTCTTGATGCCTCTATAAGACCTTCTTTGGTCTTTTCGGTGAGCGACTTCTTGTCCAGCATTTCCAAACGATAAGTTGGTTGTTTGTAAAATTGCGTCAGCAGATTTGCGAAAACCATCATTATATTCTGCAATCGCTTCAGCTACCGCTATCTGCAATCGTTGCTTCGAAACAAATTTTTGTTTGGAACACTTGTTCCAAATGAGACTGTGCAAACTCTCATTTGCGTTTTGTGTTCTGCAGTTTCTACAACGTTGCAGTAAGGTTTCATCAGATAACCTTTCAAAAGTAGGAAAAATTGCTTCGAAAACCTATGCAGGGAAGAAAAATTAGAAATATTAGCTCTACACAGTTCAGTAATAAAACAGTAAATTTGTAGAATTGAAAAATATGGGTTATCTATCTTTTTACCACTCTATTTATGGGAGTTTTGATATTTTTTTCGTGAGACCCGACTGAAAGGCCTTTAGCTTGTCTTGATTGATAAAAGCACCAAGAGTCTTCTCCTGAGGGACAAAATTGGTGCTCTGGCTTCTTATCAGTGGAAACAGCATGAAAGATTATAGCCATAATATCTTTCTTCATTTCCTGCACATTTTCTCTATTCCTGTAAATAGCTAGCTGATAATATTTGCAGAACTTGTCAATAGTTGTAGCTTTCAGAGCACCATATGCACGTCCACCAAGTGTGACACCACGGTTTCGCGATACTTTTATCACTTCCCGAAGACCTGTACCTAATCTATATAATAAAAATAAAATTGAGAATTTTGTAAGATATTTAGATAAATGAGCGTCCAAAATAGGATTCTTTGAAAGGACCTACGAGTAGATATTTACTCGTAGGTCCATCAAAAAATCCTATTCCAGATTGTCCTTTATGATCGTGTTACCTCTTATTGACATGATTTATGCATTCTTCTTTATCGATTTCAAAATTAGGCCCATAAACTTTTGAGTCATTCAAATGCCGTAAGGTTTTAGCATCACCATCTGAGAGCATCACCGAGTAACGAAAACCAAGCTTCATTGATCTTTTCCAAATTTCAACAGCAGCTGCCATTTCCATGGCACCTGAAGATCCGGTATGATTATTTTGGCAATTACTTGCATGCCCTTCAAACCAAATATCAAACTCAGGACTATCTTCTCCAAGTTCAGTTTTAGCTACGATGCATTCCTTACAATATTTTGACATAATTTCAAAATCAATGACATAGCCAGTATCTACATCTATGACACAGCCTACTCCAAGAAGAGATCTGTGGCCTCGGGTAAGCCAACTACCGTCGTAACTAACAGTCAAATCTGAAGTTTTTATTTCTGCGTTCTGAGATGGATGGGCCTTCCTCACTTTTTCACGAGCAACTTCAAGTATTTCCTCAATTTGCTTATTCGTTGATTCGCTTATCGAATGCATATATCTATAAAATGTGTTATCCGAAAGTGGCTTCATGCTCATAATCATGCAAAACAATTCAATTCCGCTGTAATTCTTTCCCATTTGAATAAATGCCAAAGTTATTCGAAAATTGACATCATACATTGTACTTTGATCGTTTTTATCTTGAATTTTGCTCGAAGTAAACGTTGACGATAAATTTGCCTCTAGACCACTCTCTTCACAATTTGTACATAAGACATCAATTTTTTTTACAAATCCACATTTAATATCAGAAATCTTCATCTTCACTTTATTCGAATGACATTCTTTGCATACTACACCTTCAAGAATATTTTGAAGAGAAGAAACTTGAAATAAAACGTAATCTTCCTTATCACCTTTTACTTCTTCTATCGGCGTTTCTGCTTCCAAAAAATTTGTTTCAAGCCTTAGATTCATCGCATTTGCAGGCCCAATATCATCCACTGCTTGTATGTTTGAAGCATTTACAACTTCATCGTTTTTGTCCGAATTGGAATGCTTCGTACTCCACCTGTTTTTAGACAGGTCAGAGAAACGCTTGAAATTTTTTCGTTTTGCCGGCATAATTTTGCCTGCAAATGCGATGAATCTAAGGCTTGAAACAAATTTTTTGGAAGCAGAAACGCCGATAGAAGAAGTAAAAGGTGATAAGGAAGATTACGTTTTATTTCAAGTTTCTTCTCTTCAAAATATTCTTGAAGGTGTAGTATGCAAAGAATGTCATTCGAATAAAGTGAAGATGAAGATTTCTGATATTAAATGTGGATTTGTAAAAAAAATTGATGTCTTATGTACAAATTGTGAAGAGAGTGGTCTAGAGGCAAATTTATCGTCAACGTTTACTTCGAGCAAAATTCAAGATAAAAACGATCAAAGTACAATGTATGATGTCAATTTTCGAATAACTTTGGCATTTATTCAAATGGGAAAGAATTACAGCGGAATTGAATTGTTTTGCATGATTATGAGCATGAAGCCACTTTCGGATAACACATTTTATAGATATATGCATTCGATAAGCGAATCAACGAATAAGCAAATTGAGGAAATACTTGAAGTTGCTCGTGAAAAAGTGAGGAAGGCCCATCCATCTCAGAACGCAGAAATAAAAACTTCAGATTTGACTGTTAGTTACGACGGTAGTTGGCTTACCCGAGGCCACAGATCTCTTCTTGGAGTAGGCTGTGTCATAGATGTAGATACTGGCTATGTCATTGATTTTGAAATTATGTCAAAATATTGTAAGGAATGCATCGTAGCTAAAACTGAACTTGGAGAAGATAGTCCTGAGTTTGATATTTGGTTTGAAGGGCATGCAAGTAATTGCCAAAATAATCATACCGGATCTTCAGGTGCCATGGAAATGGCAGCTGCTGTTGAAATTTGGAAAAGATCAATGAAGCTTGGTTTTCGTTACTCGGTGATGCTCTCAGATGGTGATGCTAAAACCTTACGGCATTTGAATGACTCAAAAGTTTATGGGCCTAATTTTGAAATCGATAAAGAAGAATGCATAAATCATGTCAATAAGAGGTAACACGATCATAAAGGACAATCTGGAATAGGATTTTTTGATGGACCTACGAGTAAATATCTACTCGTAGGTCCTTTCAAAGAATCCTATTTTGGACGCTCATTTATCTAAATATCTTACAAAATTCTCAATTTTATTTTTATTATATAGATTAGGTACAGGTCTTCGGGAAGTGATAAAAGTATCGCGAAACCGTGGTGTCACACTTGGTGGACGTGCATATGGTGCTCTGAAAGCTACAACTATTGACAAGTTCTGCAAATATTATCAGCTAGCTATTTACAGGAATAGAGAAAATGTGCAGGAAATGAAGAAAGATATTATGGCTATAATCTTTCATGCTGTTTCCACTGATAAGAAGCCAGAGCACCAATTTTGTCCCTCAGGAGAAGACTCTTGGTGCTTTTATCAATCAAGACAAGCTAAAGGCCTTTCAGTCGGGTCTCACGAAAAAAATATCAAAACTCCCATAAATAGAGTGGTAAAAAGATAGATAACCCATATTTTTCAATTCTACAAATTTACTGTTTTATTACTGAACTGTGTAGAGCTAATATTTCTAATTTTTCTTCCCTGCATAGGTTTTCGAAGCAATTTTTCCTACTTTTGAAAGGTTATCTGATGAAACCTTACTGCAACGTTGTAGAAACTGCAGAACACAAAACGCAAATGAGAGTTTGCACAGTCTCATTTGGAACAAGTGTTCCAAACAAAAATTTGTTTCGAAGCAACGATTGCAGATAGCGGTAGCTGAAGCGATTGCAGAATATAATGATGGTTTTCGCAAATCTGCTGACGCAATTTTACAAACAACCAACTTATCGTTTGGAAATGCTGGACAAGAAGTCGCTCACCGAAAAGACCAAAGAAGGTCTTATAGAGGCATCAAGAACCGAGAAAAAGTATTCCAAAAAATAAGGAAAGCAAAGAAAATCACCAAAAGGAGTATAGAATTGCAATTGGAGAGGTCTGAAGGTACAACGTACCAGGCAGGAGCATTTTGATGTGAGTATAAAAATTATTTACTCATAAAAATGAATGTTCTAGCTTCAAATTAAAGATTTTTTAGATTCCAATAAACCAAAACTAACTTGTCAATTTCTAAATAATTTTTTTTACCGTAAACTAAGAATAATTTTAATAAATTGTTCAATAAAATTTTTTAGCCGAGATTATTTTTATCGAAAATACTCTAAAACATTATAGAAATTTTTTTGGATACATTTTTTTGTGAAAATTTGAAAAATTCTGCTAATAAACCATCTCTGTTTAGAAAAAAAAAAATTTTTTTTTTGAAAAAAATGCTTCAAAAATAGTAAAATTCAAAATTTTGCATAGTCAATTTTTTTCTTATTAGAAAAACATATTTTCTAAAAAATTACGGATGGATTTAAAAATCTTTGAATTTTTACAAAAATTAAAAATTTAAAGGTGGTCAAAAAATTTTTTGACCTATTTTATTTTATGTCCATTGAATTTCTCGCAAAAAATTACTACAATTACTGTAGTGTCGGTTTTTTAAATTAATTACTTCATATAGCTAAAAATACCGTCTCTGTCTCCCCTTAATGGTATAACCTACCACGTGACAGTTAGCCATACTCCACAACAAAACGGAGTGGCTGAACGGATGAATCGGACAATTACCGAAATGGCGCGTGCTTTGATTTCTGCAGCAGACTTACCAAAATTCTTTTAAGGGGAAGCCGTTTTAACATCCGTTTATCTTATTAACCGTTCGCCTACTAAGGCATTTAAAATATGTAAAACTCTGTTTGAAATGTGGCATAACAGAAAACCAACTATAAAATATTTTAGAGTATTTGGATCAACTGTGTACGTTCACAATAAAAAATTACAAAACAAATTTGATTCTAAATCTTTTAAAGGTATTTTTGTTGGTTATGAGCCAAATGGCTATAAAGTATGGATTGTCGAAACCAAACAATTTATTAAAGTTCGCGAGGTAATATTTGACGAGAAAAGCTTTAAGTTAACTAGACAAATTTTTGACGTTGAAGATAATGTTACTTTTACACAAGTTGATAAATTACCCTCAGACTTAGTTGTGCCCCAAGTAAGCGATAAATCTGACTGAACCAAAGCAGATGATGTGGTTAATGAAGAAGTCTCTGAATCATCAGAAAATAATAATTCTGAGTCACAAGTTACAAAATCTGACTTAACCAAAGCAGATAATAGTCAAAATAAAGTCACGACTAAAAGAACTTCATTAATGATTGAAAATGAAGTAAACGATAAAAATTTAATTCGAAAAAGTCAACGACTTCAAAATTTACCTAAAATTTCCTATTATGAATATACAGAAGATGAAATTAATAACGACGTTGACATACATTTATTGTATAAAAACACAACAACCTTTGATATTCCTAAAACATATCAAGAAGCTAAACAAAGAGACGATCAGGTTCAGTGGGAGCACGCTATAAAAAGCGAATTAGAATCCCTTAAGTCCAACCAAACCTGGTCAACTGTTTTCAGACCTGAAAATAAACATATAATATCTTGCAAATGGATTTTCTCTATAAAAACTGATGAACAGGGTAATTCTTTGAGATATAAAGCACGAGTTGTAGCCAAGGGCTTTAGCCAAGAATACCCGTCTGATTATAAGGAAACATTTGCACCAGTTGCTGGGATTTCAACTTTTAGGTTACTAATGGCCTTTGCTAATCAGTATGGTTTGTCGGCTCACCATATGGATGTCAAGACAGCTTTTCTTAATGGAGAGCTGAAAGAAGACATCTATATGGAGGTACCCGAAGGTATACAAACAGAAAAAGGCCACGTATGCAGACTGCAAAAAGCAATTTATGGTCTCAAACAGTCTGCAAGATGCTGGTTCGAAAAGTTTGACTACATACTAAAAGCTTTAAAATTTAAAAGTTCTGATGTGGACCGATGTTTGTACATCCTTGAAAAAGGTCATATCAAAGAAAACATTTATATAATTCTTTATGTCGATGATGTGATTATAATTACAGGAAACATAGGATCTATGTCAAGTTTAAAGCTGTATCTTAAACAACAATTCGACATGACAGATTTAAAAGAAATAAATGTTTTCTTGGGCATTAAAGTTCAACGCGATTCAGACAAAATATCGTTTGATCAGAGCTCATACTTGAAATCTTTGTTGTCAAAATATAATATGTCTCTTTCAAAAGCCGTAGCTACACCATTACCACCCAAGATCGATTACCAAGCGCTTATTTCAGATCAGCATTATAATGCACCCTGTAAAAATTTGATTGGTAGCTTGATGTATGCTATGTTATGCACTCGACCCGACATTTGTGTAGCCATTAGTATTTTAAGTCGATATCAAACTAAAAACAACATCGAGCTATGGAGGTGTCTTAAGAGAGTGTTAAGATACATCAAGAGATCAATCAACCTCAAACTCACATACAACAGATGTAACTTTAAAGAAATAATTATCGGGTTTGTGGATGCAGTTTGGGGTGGTGATGAGATAACTCGTAAGAGCACTACAGGTTACGTGTTTAGAGCTTTTGATAATAGCGTCATTACTTGGAATACTAAAAAACAAACAGCCCTAGCCGTAGCTACCTCATCTACAGAGGCAGAGTATATGGCATTATACGAAGCAGTCAGAGAAGCTATTTGGTTAAAATCCGTCTTACTGAGTATAAATTACAAAATATCAGACACGATTTCCATTCACGAAGACAATCAAAGTTGTATAAAAATAGCCCAAGATCCCACAAATCACAAACGTACAAAACATATTGATATAAAATTTCATTTTATTAGAGAACAAATTGAAAAACAAACTGTCACTTTAAAATACATTTCTACAGATTGCCAGCTGGCTGATGCATTTACTAAGACGGTACCCCAATTTAAGTTTCTGCAAACCAGAGAAGAACTTGGCTTAAAGGAATGAAGATCACCAAATCTCGTTTATTAATATAATCAGTTAGATAGACTAAGTACAAACTATTTCTCTTCGTGTTTGTTTGATTGTTTTTATTTTTTTTTATTTGTTTGAGTTTATTCAAAAAGGAAGTAAGAATGAAACCCATTTTTGAGTAGGAGTATTGGAATTATTTTACAAAAATGTACAAAAATGTTTTGACTTTCGTAGTCATAGAGTCAATAGTATATAATAGGAGAGTGCTATTAAGTAGTAGTAGTTATTTCTTTTCTGTACCTTCAGATTGTTGGTGTAATAAAAGAGTTCTAAAAGAGTATTGTGTTTAATTGTCTTACCTGGCTCCCACTACCTTCTATATGAATAGTAATTTATCCTATAAATATTTGAAAAAATTTTTTAAAAATTGGGGCAGTGGGAGGGGGAAAAAGTTTGGCGTTTTTTGGTAATTTACTCTTTTTTTCCTATTTCCACTGTTTTAATGAATGAATAAAAAAATTTAATCTGACATGGTTTTTGTAGATTTTTGCATAACCTTTCGATTGAAAATGTCCATTTTTAATTTTTTAAATAATTTGACCTGGATTTTTCAAAATTAAAAACAAATTTAAGTTTTTCTCAAAGATAGGCCTTTTTAATTTTTTTAAAAATATTTTTAGACGAAAACAGGTTTTTTCCTATAAGAACACAAAATTTCAAAAATGCGTGTTTTTCGTTTTTGAGAAATTAAATGACGAATACTGCGCGACACAGGATCGACGTCGGATCGCCGCTTCGACGCGAGCCCTTATAGTCGATCCTCCGTCGCACGGTATTCATCATTTAATTTCTCGAAAACGAAAAAAAAGCATTTTTGAAATTTTGGGTTCTTATTGGAAAAAACCTCAGCTTTCTTTTAAAAATATTTTTAAAAAAATTAAAAAGGCCCATCTTTAAGAAAAACTCACATTAGTTTTTAATTTTGAAAAATCAAGATCAAATTATTTAAAAAATATAAAATGGACATTTTCAATCGAAAGGTTATGCAATAATCTACAAAAACCATGTCACATAAAATTTGTTATCCATTCATTAAAACAGTGGAAATAGGAAAAGAAGAGTGAATTACCAAAAAACGCCAAACTTTTTTCTACTCCCACTGCCCCAATTTTTTAAAAAATTTAAAAATATTTATAGGATAAATTACTATCCAATAAGATAACTCATAAAAAAAATTTGCAATAGATTGGACATATTTTATTTTTGGGGCAGGACATTTTCTGTAAAATCCACCACATGTGATTGTCATTTAGCATTTTCCAATTACGAATAATATGCTATTCTTTATCATTTAAATTAAAATATCTCTTCTTTAACTGAAAACTCAATTTTCAAAAACAACTTTCAAAAAAAAAATTAACAAAAAATGAATTTTTTATGACTCACGATCTAACTCCATAATCACCTCTTTATCCTACATGTCATCAAAATATCTTAATATTTCATGCCTCATTTTTCTCATTGCCTCATCTCTTTTTCTCATATCATAGTCTCATATTATTATCTCATATCTTTATCTCCACTTCTTTTATATAATTATATTATTAAAAACTATTTTACACTGTAACGACTATAACGACGAATTATAATGTTTAGAAACATTATAATCTCTTTATTATTAATAAACATTCACAATTAATTTATTTATTAAACAGTTATCAATCACTTCTTTAATGAAATCACAATTATATTTAATGGACACTTTTAACATTTCATAACACTAACTTAACTTACAGTTAATTTCTTTAATAAACACTTGTCGTTCACCGTATTAAGAACTATACAACACAAACTCTTAATAAACAAAGTATATTAATACTATACACTTTCACATTAAACACATTTCTGTTATAAACACCTTATAAAAAATACACTATAATAAGCATTCTTTACTTCCACATTATACACACTCAAGTTTTATTCCTTAATAACTTTCACTTCCATGGACTTCTATACCACGCACTAATTTATTTATCTGTCTATTCGTTATTTTCGTTAGAGCTTGAAAATTTTTCTAAAACCAATTATACACTCATTATGCAAGAGTTGACTCGAAAACCGATGAGCTTATTTAGTCTATTGTTCGTATTTAGAAAGAAAATTTTAAATTTCAAGAATATTTGAGTAATGAGGTAAAATTTCAAAATATAATTTATTTTCTCTCTTTCCAATAATACTCAAAAATGTTATCTCTTTTCTTAAAGCCATCAACCCTCATTATACAAGGGTTTGCTCTAATGATGATGACTCCCTGCAGGTAGTCTATTTTTTGTATTAAGAAATAAAATTTAAATTTCAAGGTCATTTGTATAATGAGCTAAGAGTTTTCTTTTTCGTAAACATTTAACAAATACCTTTTCTCCCTAACCAAGAAACCAGGTATAAAATATCCTTTTTCGTTAACTGTTAACGCTTTTCGGTTAACTTTTAACGCTAACATTCAGTACTCGTTTCTTATATAGGATAATAAGAGATTACTACGTAGAAATTCTCGAAAGCTTTAAAACTCTTTTTTCTAATTGAACAAGTGGATGTTTTAAAAATATAATTTTACACTACAATTAACATAAAATTTTCTAATAGTATGTTGATTAATTTTTAACCCACCCCCCCCCCCCCACGCCCCGCGTACCCAAAAAAAAAGGTTTTTAAAAGTATGAAAAGACCGGTGGGTTATCATAGATTTTATGTCAAGTATATAAAGAAAATACGCCTTTAAATGTCAAAATTGTATACTTTTTAATTGACATGATAATATTCTGATAGTATGTTGATCAATTTTAACCCCTCCACCCCTTTAATTATAAGAAAAACGTAAAGAATTGGCATTTCAAAACATTTGTGTTCAATTTTATTAGATTCTATAGGTGTTAGACGAAAAAAAAAAATTATATTTATCAAACTTTAAAATGTTTTTAAATTTAATTAAAATAATATAAAATTTCAGCAAAGTTTAGAAATTTTATAAAATAAGTTGGATGGGGGGGGGGGGTTAAGATAAATATCTCACATAAAAAAAAAATAAAAAAAAAGGTAATAATTACTAAGCTTAGTTAGATCCCACACTGCATTACTGCGCATGTGTTATTGTCATAGAGCATTACTGCGCATGTGTAATTGCCATAAACATCTAGTGCGCATGCGTCATGAACATAATGATCAAGTGCGCATAAGAATTAATGATATTGACTTACTGCGCATACAAATGGACCATTTTAATCAACTGCGTATGCGTCACTATCATAGCACACTAATACACTTAATTGTATAAGTGACTAAGTTATATGAATGTTAATAGTTCAAAAAGATGATAGGTGAATAAGGTGAATTGATTTTAAAACATGCTTATAAAGAAAAGTAATGAACCAAGTGGAAGGGTAAGAACGATTGAACGACGAATTTCTGTTTACGACGAAGGTTTCCTTTTAATATAATAAGAGATTTTATTCCACAATCTGTAACCCTTATGGTCCATTTACACCTTCGGTAAATTTTTTTTTTACATTGGAGTAAAAAGGACAGTTACACAGTTTGTCTTCCTTACTCCAATGCAAAAAAGTAAATAAATTTTTTTTTCCGAAGGTGTAAATAGATCTTTCTTACAAACGATGTATAAAATTTGCAAGTACGATGCGCAACCAGTGAAAGTAGAGTTTCTTTTTGTTTATATTCATGTTTGTTGGTTTAAATTGGTGTGATGATCCGTGCAACCTGGAGAAGCAACTAATAGGTTGTATTCTAAAAGTCAAGATCACGGAGTTTGGTATATCGAGGGATTGAATTCCGTCTGGTGTACGGTATTGAAGATTGAGTTCCTCTTTTTTATACATATATATATATTTTTTTTATTTTTAATTTTCTTATTCCATAAAATAAGCTTTTTTGATAATATTACAAGTTCTTTTAGCTTTACTTTTTATTATATTTTTAGTTGATTTATTCATTTATTAGAGGTATATATATAGGTCATTCCATGTGAAAAGGCAAATGACTTTGTTCACTCGTCGGTTTAAGCTATTGCAAAGCTTTATAGCTTAAAATTTAGCATTTTTTATGTGCAATCGAATGCTGAGTGGCTCATTTTGACATTTTGAAAATGGCGACAACCACAGACACATAAGTGCCATAATTTAAAAACTTGCGTCTTTAAAACTTTAAAGAATCTTACATCTTGTGACTATAAAATTTAAAAGCTTCAATATAAATGTTTTGAGGTCTCTAAATACGAATACAATGTCAGAATTTAAAAATTCAAAATAACGGATCCAATAATGCGCTCATTTTTTTAAAAAATTACTGAATTCAGCTGAAAATTGTTACACGGAGGTTTTTGGGGTTGCTGAATACGAATCCAATGTCAGAATTTAAAAATTCAAAATGTCGGATCCAATAATGCAGACATTTTTTTTTTTAAATTTTTGAATTCAGCTGAAAATTGTTACTCGGGGGTTTTTGTGGTCGCTGAATAAGAATCCAAGGCTAGAATTTACAAATACAAAATGGCGGATCCAATATAGCGGAATTTTTTTTAAAAAATTACTGAACTGGAATATTTTTTTATTTCTAATGTCGTATGTGACACTGGAATAAAACCGTTTTTTTTTTTTAATTTTTGGAACTGCCGGTGCATTCTTGAAACGCAAATTTATTCGTTTCTTAATTGTTTCATGAATTTTCCGCTATATTGGATCCGACATTTTGTATTTTTAAATTCTAGCCTTGGATTCGTATTCAGCGACCCCAAGAACCCCCCAGTAACAATTTTCAGCTGAATTTAGTAATTTTTTAAAAAAATGTCAGCCTTATTGAATACGCCATTTTGTTTTTTTAAATTCTGACATTGGATTCGTATTCAGCGACCACAAAAACCCAAGAGGAGTCGTCCATTAATCACGTGAGCCAACAAGGGGATGTGGGGGTCATGAAAATTATCACGGTTTATCATCTAGGGGGTAGGGGGTTTCCCCACTGATTACGTGATATTTAAACTGCAAATTATTTATAAAAACAGAGAATTTTTTAGTTCTACATTCCCTGGAATTCTTCGGATTATTTTCATTCAAAAATTAGATTTGCTTGGAATAATTTTTTTTAAATCTTTATTGCATCATAAACATACATGTTTTTTTGTAGTTCGTGGTTTGATAAAAATTAAGAAAGTTATAAATTATTGAACTCGTGTTTCTCCGTTAATAACAAAAAAATGAGTAATAGTATGCTAAAAACGAAATTTATTGGAAATTTCTCGAACTTTCGATATGTGCAATAAAAAATAATGAATATGAAGAGAAAATACCAGAAAATTAATATTAAACTTAAAAAGTGTTTTTCCTCAAAGAAAGACGTTATCGATTTTTTTATTTTTTTGTTTCGAAATAATCTTCTATAAGTATGGAAGTTTTTTCCGTTGATAAAAAAGTGGCGTTTTTTCGTCAAATTTTATTTTACACTTTTTTAGCCCATTATACGCATTCTAGAGGTGAATTTTGTAAGTATATAATGTAGTTACTATAAAAAAATATAATATTGGGCATTCTTTCTCGATTCGACCATCACGATATCGAATATCACGCATAAACGCTTAAAACCTTCAAAAAATATAAAAATTGTGCCAAAAATAAACAAAAAACAAAAAAATTATTAGTCTAAATAACTACGATATTTACATAAAATATTTAATCCCATTAAAAAAAAAACCTTAACAAGCATTATAATAAGGAAGAACCCATTTAACAATTCCTTTAAAGATCTTTTAAGGATCGTGTCATGAACTTTCAAGGAACATTAAATGTTCCTTTAAGGATCAGGGCAAGTCCTTTAAGGATCCTTTAACGATCCTCAAAGGTCCTGCAATAATTCCTTAGAGGATCCTTACTCTTGACGGAATTTGGAACAACGATCCTTCACAGGTTCCCGCGAAGGAACGCATAATGTACATGTTCTCATGTAGGTTCCAGCGCAGGATCTTTTAATAAAAATTTTTTGGATAATTTTTTTTTATCTGGTAATTGATCAAAATTATATGTTTAATTTGACGTAGGATTCTAGAAAATTAATAACTAGTGCGCAGCCGTAAGTATAATAGAAACCAAGTTTGACCAGTGCGCATCCTGTATTCAGTTTTTTGAAATACTAAACACATGTTCCTACATAGGAGCTTGCTTATGTTCCTTTAACGAGTCCCTCGTAGAACCATGATGCAGCTTAAAATCCTGTACAGCTACACGCGGGAACCTGTGAAGGATCGTTGTCCGAAATTCCATCAAGGGATCCTGTCAGGATCCTCCAAGGAATTATTGCAGGACGTTTGAGAATCTTTAAAGGAACATTTAATGTTCCTTAAAGGTTCATGACACGATCCTTAGAACCA
Source organism: Ganaspis brasiliensis (assembly GCA_037103525.1). NCBI lineage: Eukaryota > Metazoa > Arthropoda > Insecta > Hymenoptera > Figitidae > Ganaspis > Ganaspis brasiliensis. The sequence continues at coordinate 1,168,676 of JAZKLR010000550.1, forward strand.
CCCTTAAAAATCTTCTCTTAATCTTTAATCCAAAAATGGCTAATTTTTTATTAAACATATAAACTAAAACAATTTTTAGAGAATTCTCTGACTTTAAAAATTGCTTAGAATGTATTCCTATGTAAGGTAAAAAGGAATAAATTTTGGACGATTTTTTTTGGTCCATTTCTTTATTTCAGATTAAGGGATGATTTTCAAGTGTGTTTTTCGATGCTGAAGGGGATAAGGTAGATAAGAATACATTCAAAGCAAGGTTTTAAGTAATTAAGGGATGATTTTAAAGTGCCGTTTTCGATGCTAATAGGGGTAAATTTTATAGGTTTTTATTCTTATTGAATTTCAAAGTTTGTGAATCCTCTAAAGATTGTTTTTTGTTTACTTGTTTAGGAATATTTGTCATTTTTTTAATTCGTGTTTAGGGAACGATTATAAAGGGTTGTTCCTTATTATAATGCTAGGTAAGGTTTGATTATTTCTTTGAATGCGATTAAGTATTTTACTTAAATCTTTTAGTTATTTAGACTATAATTTTTATTTTTTCGTTTATTTTTAGCATAATTTTTGTACTTTCTGTGTGTTTTTTTTGGACTTTATGCATGATAATTTTCAACCCTTAGATGGAAATAAAAAACACCGTATGACATCAAAAAGTTGATATTTTGACGAAAAATTTAAGCTTTAATAAAGTCTTCTATCTTGGAAACTAAAATGCACAGAGGGGTTGCTGAATTAAGAAAAAATGTCCCATTTATAAAAAAATAGAGAATATAAAACGGACTTCTAATTTAAATGTACGAGGAATTTGCAATAAACAGTCTGTAAACTTATTGTTTAAATACCTTCAGTATTTTAAGTAATTTTTAAAGTTATTCAAAGTCACGTGATAATCAAGAGGGGTTGGGGGGGGGTCGCAGAGAACATCACAGTTGCTCACTTGAAGGGTGGGGGGTTTAAAATTGGCATAAAACCTATTACGTGAATTGTGGACGGCCCCAGAGTAACAATTATATTTGTAATTAACTTATGAAGTCCATAAGTTTTGTCTTTTACCTGGAAAATAATTTTTTCGAATGATTATTTGGACCAATCACAACTTTGCGGTATTTTTGAACAATTTTACTGAATCTATTTTCACTTGTTTTTTAAAGTCAGTAAATCTTCCAGGAGATCTTCGTAGTGGAGTAAATGTGTTTGCTTGTAGTACGAAGATTATAGTCAACAACATTAATCTAAAAATCCCTCGTAAATCCATAATTTCATAAGACTGTTGATATCTTTCTTGATCCTCAGAGATGAATTTACGGCCTCAAAATTTCGATTCTTCAATAGAATTGGTTGGTATAACTTTTTAAACATATTTAGCATTAATTAGATGTTTTTTCGAAAGATTTTTATAATATTAACTTTTAACAATTTCAAATTTTGCCTGAATTTTTGACGTCAAACTTATTGGCCAATCAGGAGTAACATTCACTTGGGTTTGCGAACTAGAAACCTATCTGATCAACACGTTTGAAAATTCAGAGATATGGTGATTTCCATATCTCCATCCATATAAATTTGAAATAGTTAAAACTAATGTGACACCGATATAGGTGAAAAAGACTGTAAGAAGATGAAACCAGTGACCCTGCGTAGCTCAATGTTAGAGCATTCGACCGGCAATTGAAAAGACCTGGGCTCGATCCCCAGCGCAGTAGAGGTTCATTTTTTCACAGTTTTTCAATTTTAAAAATATTAACTTTTATTTCAGCTGTTCATTCTTTCGACTGCGAGCGGGGAATTTCCCTGGGTATGATTTATTGATGGCGTCATTAAATTCCAAGTTTATCAATGATGACATGGGGAATAAGTAGTCCCTTTTTAACGAATTGGAAAATTCCAAGATGCACACTGTCCTGGTTATTTGGCGAACAGTTGAGCTGGTAAAAACTTGCTCTTTTCATTTTGGTGTAAGTCTCGTAATGGAACACGGTGTCATCTACAGGCGTGAATCGTTGATGACCGCCCGTCTTAGAGGTTTAAAAGGAGTGGCGGAAGTCGAAAGTTGTTGGATATCCCGTTATTCTTCTGTAGAGCAAATAGCACCATTGTGCTAGCAACAGGAGCAGCAGGAGTAGTAGGACCTTAAGCCCTATGGCGATGTAACTTGTGACATCAAAAATCCCTCCTATTAGTGGAAGCTCTATTTTTCCTTGCTTGTGGTTGGTCTTTTAAAGAGTGCCTGGATGATCTAAATGCCCTTGATCAGCCTTTCTATGTAGGTCTATCGAATATGAACGTGGTACATTGCCATTAAACAGAAGAAATAAACATTAATATACAAATCTACATTAACGTATGTCAACTGTTATACATTATACATACACGTTTGAGAGACAGTCCAGCTGATTTGATTAGAAAGTGAATTTTCAGATTAGCAGTGTACCTGCATTACCTTGTCCTTGTGCTTTGAGAACCTTTCTCCATTTTCGTTCTCAAGGATTACATTGATGTTTTGTGTGAACCCGACTATGATGAAGTGTTCATCAGACTGTTATCAAATTTATTTGTTCTTATTTCCTTGTATACAAAAACTTGATTACCAATACCTGCTTTTAGAGGACGGGCTGTTCTGTCCTGGTTGTTTTGATCTTAGTTTGGCCTGGATAAGGTTCTTGTCTGTTATTCCTTGTAATTCGCTTATTCAAGTTATGAGTTCTTTAAAATAGGACACATAGGTCTCAAGGGCAGGCCCTTGAGGAATTAAGCTCGCAATTCTGGCTAGATGTCCAAAAACCAACTCTTAAGGCGTGAAATTAGTTGCCTCATGGACTGAGGTATTATAATTAAACATTGCGAAGGTTAACAGACGATGTCAATCGTCAAAGTCCCTAGCATAATGTTTAATAAAATTCGTCAGTTCAATATGGCATGAGCAATCGTTGTTGTTTTTATGTCGGCAATATTTACTGAAATTGTCTTGCATAGTCAGGATGTACTGATTTCCGTTAGGCGTAGTAGGGAGTTTACCTACAGTATCTAATGAAACTTTTTCAAAACGGGCGGCCGGTGTGTCGGTAATTATCATTGGTTCCCGAGTTCGGGCCCTAACCAGCTTGTTTAGAAAACAGTTTTGACATCCCCTAATGAACTCTGTTATCTCATCTCGTATTTGAGGCCCGAAATATCGCTCTCTGATGCGTCTATATGTTTTGGTTATTCCTTTATGACCTACTGCGATGCTTTCGTGGAATTCTTAAATTATTTACTGTCCTATTTTTGGAGGGGGAACTTCAATATTTCCGTGGCACAAGGTTATATAGATATTACCATCACGGAATATTTTTGTTATCAGTTCTGTTATTTTATTTTGGGCAATTGGGTCAAGGAGGTCACCCGAATTTGCTATTCGTCAACTTGTTTGATTATCACGAAGCAGGGCTGACATGAGTATAGGTTGTTCAAACCCTTATCTACGTCTCTCCAATCTATCTCATCTTAATGACGACGTTTGACGACAATTGAATAAGTACGAAATCACCCACTAGGAATTACTAGGACTTAAGGGGGAAACCACATTAAAAGGCTGTTTTTTTACTGATTTTTCAAGATTTTTTTTTGGTTGGAAGAATTAATAAATATTCAGTGGCATTTTGACAACATTTGATACGTATTTTCAACAAGGTTTGAGAATTTTTTTGATTTAGTTTAAGAGAAATTACGGCAGATATGCAATGCTGCTTGCTGATGCGTTTTCTTCGCTTGCTTGACGTTTAACGTTTTTAATTTTTATCTGAAATTAAAAAAATATTTTTTTTTACTTTTTTAAGATGTTTTGTAAGAATATGAACCTAAGTGCGGTTGAAAATAATGAAAACTAAAATTTTGGGAGGTCTTAGAACAATAATTTTCATTTTTAACCCAAAAATATGAAAAATACCATTTTGGGAAAAACGTGATTAAAAAAAAATTTCGAAACAAAGAAATTTAACGAAGTTAAAATTAAAGTAAAGTGCTTACCGATTAATCTGCAATTCCAGCACCATATAGTAAGCCTTCTTCTTCTTCATAGGCTTCATTTTGAGCAAACCAAATAATCCCTTGTGTTGGTGCTTCTGTTACCTTCAATATGTATTCTAAATTCACTTCCATTTACAATTTATTGCTCGCTCGGTTTTATGCTAATAGAATCTAAAGTATTGCGAATTTCGTTTTGAAATTTTGACAAAGTACTCTTAGATAGTAAAGTTAACGAATTATGCAATAAAAAAAAATCGATTTTTTCATCATCCTAATGTGGTTTCCCCCCTTAACCCATTTTTGGTTGTTTTTCTTTTATATTATAAAGTTCAATTTCCTCGGTTGCCAAGAAAAGCTTTGAAATGTCATCGATCGGCTGACGATCTTCAGATATAAAGTGTGAGTAATTATCTCGTCTGTAAGTAAGTGGTTCGGTCCATTGTTGAATTATTTTAGTGTCATGAGATAGTTTTTCAACTTTTTTTAATTCATTGTCTTCATCATTTTCGGAAAGGGATGATAATGAAAGATCAAGTTTAGGAATTTTTAAGTCTATCAAGGTCCTAGAGGAGGGCGCGCACTGTGTTCCGTTTACGTCAAGATTCTTCGTTGACCTAGTGTATCCCAAAATTGTACTAAGCTTTTACCATACATTTCTTGATTACTGATGGAAGGTGCCCGAGATTGGGGTAGTTTCTGTTGTGAAACATTTTCTTCTTGAGTTCCAGCAGAAAATTGGTGTGTGTTATAGTTTTCCAAAAATATTTTTATTCTTTCTGAGAATAATTCATTCTGATGATCCTGACAAGGATCAAGAGATTGTAGTGCTTGTAAAAGTTTGTCGACACTCTCTCCTTCGGATACGTGGGTAACTGGCAACTTAAGGGTTTCTTCGTCCATCCTTCATGGTAACAAACTAGTGTCATGTTGGTGACGTCAGTTAGGTTGAGACCTCTGTTTTTTAGCAAATCCTCGAACTGTTGAAAGAATTTTTCCACCCCACTTATAAATTGTTTTCTTAATTGATCAGCTGGTTTCTCTGCACTAAAATCGCTACTACCAACAGGTTGTCTGCAGATGTCGATCATTTCTGGTACGTATTCTTCTTCCTCAGTCTTATTTTCTTCTGGAATGATAAATTGTTCTGGGTCAACTCCTTCCTTGGCTAGTTGATCGGCCATCTTATTTCCTGTTATACCTTGGTGACTTAATACATGCTCCCAAATCACCTGCAGAGGTTTTAATGCCTCTGTCAATTTTTGAAAAGCCATTTGGTTTTTAACTAGTTTGTTTTCTCTTGTTTTCCACTGATTAGATTCCCATCTTGGAATCCATTCAGTAACACTCTTAATCAAAAACTATTTGTCGGTCTAGATGCGTCGATTTTTAATTCCGGCTTCTAGTGCCTTAAGGGCGGCTATAGTCGTTGCTTCAATTTCTGCTGCATTGTTTGTTTGCCGGGCATTGAACCGTCGTGGAACGTTTAAAAGATAATTTGGTCCAGTAAAATAAAGTTTTTCTACTTTGACAAAATAAACTGCTTGTGCCATCTTTTAAAGCATCATCTTAAGATTCAAAATCAATAAATATTTAAATCTTAGCTGCTCGTCCTGGAGTTTTTTTTTTCAAAAACTAAGATTTTCATTTAAAAAAAAAAGTTTTTTTTTTAAATTATTTTTTTGGTTCTCATAAATTAGAATATTAATTATATTCGGGTTTGATTAGATAATTTAAATATTGTCAAATAATTTTTCTGATAAATAAAGCCGGTAATGGTAAGTGCTAAAAAATTAATAAGTAAAACAACTGTATAATGGCTAAAAATTTCAGGAATTTTGTCTACTTTTAAAAGCAGAGTGGTATATTAATAATTTCAAGATGTCGGATTTAATATGGCGGAAAATGTGAACAAAACAGTTAAAATTAATTCTCATTTTCTGTGCCAACAAAATTCATTTTGACATAAAAAGTTGCACAAGGTCTTAAAATACAGCTGCTCATGTCCACTTTTAAAGACAAACCAGAGATATTAAACAATTCAAGATGGCGGCTTCAATATGGCGGATGATTTTTCAAAATTGCTTTAATTCGATTAAAACTTCTTTCTCGGGGGTTTTTGGGGTCGCTGATTACGAATCTAGAGTCAGATTTGCAAAATTCAAAATGGCAAATCCAATATGGTGGATGCCATTTTTAAAAAGCGATAAAAGTCGCTTGTGAATTAAAATTTTTGACACAAGAAGATGCACAAGTTCCTAAAATTCAGATATTCATGTCTACTTTTAAAGACAGACACACAAAAAAAATAAAAAATCCAAGATGGCGGCACCAATATGGCAGATGATTTTTCAAACTGCGTAAATTCAATTAAGACTCCGTACAAAAAACATAAAATCTACAATAAAATTATAATCAAGTTCTAAAATAAAGGATCATACTCAGGAATATGTCTCCGAATTTACTCAATCAAAAAATAGTATATTATGCATCAAGGGAGGGAAGACCGTGTATTTTTGTCAAGCACAAATGTTCGAAGAACGAGTGTAGTACGAGCGTAGCGAGTGCGAAACGAGTTCGGAGAACATTGTGCGAGACAAAAAATCGGCCTCCCGAGGTGCATATGCTATTTTCTATCACAAATGTACGAAAATCTCGTGTTTTGTACGCGTTAGAGGGTCAGCACTCGCAGTTTTCAGGTTAGTGACGTTAGAGATAAAAAAACTTCCGAACAGTGAAAAAAACTCTCATCGCGCAGGCGCATTGCGGCGCGCCGCGTTAAGTTCTAAAATAAAGGAACATACTCAGGAATATGTCCTTTAATCTTCCAAATCGAAAAAAATAATTATTAACCCCAAAAAACTACCCCTAAGGAAAATTGAAGAAAAAGAGGGGTACAAAAAACATAAAAACTACAAAAACATTATAATCAAGTTCTAAAATAAAGGAACATACTTAGGAATATGTCCTTTAATTAAGTTAAACGAAAAAATAATTATCAACCCCAAGAAACCACCCCCAAGAAAAATTGCAAAGAAAGGTCAGTACAGAAAACATAAAATCTACAAACAAATTATAATTAGGTTCTAAGATAAAGGTACATACTCTGGAATATGTCCCCTAATGTACCCAATCAATAAAAATAATCATCAACCCCAAGAAACTACCCCTAAGGAAAATTGAAGAAAAAGATCCGTACAAAAAACATAAAACCTACAAAAAAATTATAATCAAGTTCTAAAATAAATGAACAAACTCAGGAATTTGTCCCCTAATTTACTCTATCAAGAAAAATAATTATCAAGCGCAAAAAACCACCCCTGAGGAAATTTCAAGAAAAAGATCCGTACCAAAAACATAAAAACTACAAAAAAATTATAATCAATTTTAAAAATAAAGGAACATACACAGAAATATGTCACCTAATTTACTTATTAGAAAAAATAATTATCAACGACAAGAAACCACCCCTAAGTAATTTTCAAGAAAAAGATCCGTACAAAAAACATAAAATCTACAAAAAAATTATAATCAATTTCAAAAATAAAGGAACATACACAGAAATATGTCCTATAATTTTCCAAGTCAAAAAAAATAATTAAGAACCCCAAGAAACCACCCTTAAGGAAAATTGCAGAAAAAGATCCGTATAAAAAACATAAAATCTACAAAAAAATTATAATCAAGTTCTAAAATAAAGGAACATACTTAGGAATATGTCCTTTAATTAAGTTAAACGAAAAAAAAATTATCAACTCCAAGAAACCACCCCCAAGAAAAATTGCAAAGAAAGATCCGTACAAAAAACATAAAATCTACAAAAAAATTATAATTAGGTTCTAAGATAAAGGTACATACTCTGGAATATGTCCCCTAATGTACCCAATCAATAAAAATAATTATCAACCCCAAGAAACCACCCCTAAGGAAAATTGAAGAAAAAGAGGGGTACAAAAAACATAAAAACTACAAAAACATTATAATCAAGTTCTAAAGTAAAGGAACATACTCAGGAATATGTCCTATAATTTTCCAAATCAAATAAAATAATTACGAACCCCAAGAAACCACCTCAAAGTAGGAAAACTGCAGAGAAAGATCCGTACAAAAAAAATAAAACCTGCAAAAAAATTATAATCAAGTTCTTAAATAAAGGAACATATTCAGGAATATGTCCCCTAATTTACCCAATCAAAAAAAATAATTATCAACCCCAAGAAACCACCCCTAAGTATGTTCCATCATTTTAGAACTTGGTTATAATTTTTTTGAAGATTTTTTGTTTTTGTCCGCTAGAAAAAGCAATTATATATAAAAAGGTATTCGAATGCTCCTTCTGGCAATGTACTCAACTATTAGATTTAGTTACTTGTCTTAATTTAGTTTTTTAAATAAGTACTTTAATTGACTAAGTTATACTTACCTTCTGGTTTTACATTACCCTTCTTAATTAGACCAAAAGCAAGTCTTGTTTCTCATCTTGTGGTACATTTGCTAGTTAAACCATAACTTGTCTTACCTTCACTGACTGGACTATACAATCTCCTGATTCTCTCACAATCTGGACTGTAAACTATAGACCTTTTCATTTACATCAATTCACATTTCCGGTCTTAAATGAAAAGGTCTATTCTTAATATTTATTCATTTTGGGTCAATTGCATTAAAAACACTTTCATTTGAATTTACAAAATCTAACTTTAGATTCGTAATCAGCGACCCCGAAAACCCCCGAGTAACAAGTGTCAATTGAATTTAAGCAGCTTGGAAAAATTATGCGCCATATTGAAGCCGCCATCTTGAATTTTGCAAATCTGACTCTAGATTCGTAATCAGCGACTCCCAAAAACCCCCGAGTATCAAGTTTCAATCGAATTAAAGCAATTTGGAAAAATTGTGCGCCATATTGAAGCCGCCATCTTGAATTGTTTAATATCTCTGGTTTGTCTTTAAAAGGGGACATAAGTATTTTAAGACCTTGTGCAACTTTTTATGTCAAAATGAATTTTGTTGGCACAGAAAATGAGAATTAATTTTAACAGTTTTGTTCACATTTTCCGCTATATTAAATCCGACATCTTGAAATCATAAATATGCCACTCTGCTTTTAAAAGTAGACAAAATTCCTGAAATTTTAAGCTATTATACAACCCTCTACGCCAAATCAATTTTGGAGAGCATGGGGTCTCCCGTTGAGGTCTATATATATGGGGCAAATTTTCTCAAGTGTATAGCGTCAAAATTAAAAGTTGTTGAATCGGACTAATATTTGCACAAACTTTAGTGCTATGGGTAAGTACTTTAACCACCAAATATTATGCAATTTAATTTAAAATTGTAAAGGGGGAAGAGGTTGAAGATTTGAGTAAAGTAGGGTAAGAATTCCTGAAGTGGGTCCCTAAATTTTTTTGGGTCTGTGAATTTTTCTCATTCTTATATGTTTCGATAGCCAATGATGGTATAATAAAAACCTGTAAATAGTTTTCCGAAATTCGAATATTCGCAAAAGTTATTAAGGGATAAAGTTTTTTTTTTTAATAAAAATTGGAAGAAAGCTTAGTGAGGAATTGTACTTACGATAAATGATCAAAATTTTAATTAAAAATAATAATTTGTTTAAATAAATTAAGTTTTTAATTTTTGAGGTTAAAAACAATGTGTTCTCCCTCTTTTTTTAAATTTTTTTTTAAGAATCAAATAGAGATTCCACTCAGCTTTTACATTAAATTCATTTTTCCTGTTCGATTAAATTGACTAAATAAAATTTGATCGTTTTGATTGTTAATTAATTTCTTATAAATATTTATTTATAAATTATAAAATTATCCAAAATACTTCATATAGAACTCGTTGGATGCGTATTTTGATAAGCTTCAAAGTGGTGTATTCAGAATTGCCATAACTTAATTTTTTTGTAAATTATTTCAATTTTTATAAATTTTTATGAATTAATTAATTAATAATTCGAAAACAACAAAAAACGTCATTTTGTTCTTTTGGTATGTTCAAAGTACACTACTTGAGCTGTTTTTAAGATAAAAACAAAAGGGTCCATTTTAAAAAAAAGTCAAAAAAAATTTTGATTTAAAAAAAGGGTTAAATTTCGATTTTTAAAAAAATACTTTTTCACCATATGAAAGAGCAGGAAAAAACCTTTCGAAATCATACAGGTGAAAATTTTTTCATTTCGTTATTTAGCGGCTACGATTTTTTGAAAAACTCAATGTTCTTACTTTACTCAATTCTTGAACCCCCTCCCCCCTCTACAATTTTTAATTAAATTGCATAATATTTAATGGTTAAACTACTTACCCATACCACTAAAGTTTGTGGAAATATGAGTCCGATTCAACAACTTTTAATTTTGACGCTGGACACTTGAGAAAATTTGCCCTATATATATATATATTCTTGAAACAGCTGCGGAGGCGACAGCGACGGCGGCGATATTTTTTTGTAATATAGGAAGAAAGATATATATATGCATGCTATATATATATAGCTATATATATATGTCATAGGGCTAAATTCTTGAAACAGCGGCGGCGGCGACGGCGGCGGGGATATCTTTTTGTAAATTAAGAAGATGATATAGTAGGACATATCGTTCACCCCAAGTGGAATGTGAGCAAATGTTTGTCATAATTTGGAAAACGCGTAACTTTTAAGAACAAAGCAGAAATTACGTATCTTTATGAGAAGGCTGGGAAACAGCTCATATACATATGTACACTTAGAAAAATGGATACAGTGAGTCCTCCAGAATCGTTGGATCCTTTGAAGTCTCCCTTCTGTCCGTCCCTCGTAGTCGTCGGACGCGTAAGCAACGTCTCTTGGACAATTTCAGAGACGTATGATTTATAAATTTTTCCCAGAAACGGAGGATGCATAATAATGTGTAATTTTGTAATTCCATACATTGAAAAAATGGATTGGTTAGGACACCCATTTTTTCTTGGATATAGGGGCGGCGCAGCCAACATTTTTCAGGTGTGGAATTTTTGTTAAAGGGTTAAAAAGGGGGATAAAGGAAGTATAGAAGGGTGGGGAGCGAAAACTTTTCACATTTTCGTGTATGGAATTCCATACAAGGTTAAATTCCATGTTTGGAGTACTCCATACCTTTCATACCTTCGCTGGCCCACAGTGGGATAAAAGGGCATTTTTCGCCTCAAAACTTTCTACCGAAAGCCCAAATCTTAACAGATTATAAGTATTTTTTTTTTAAATACTCATGAAGAATTGTTTAAAAAGTAAAGATGCAGGAAAACTGTGACTTTCCCAAAATAACCTACCTACATGACATTACCCTACTGAAGAACATGATTTTTGTTAGAAAAATTATTTATAAAATATATTTTCACTCATATTTAGGGCAAATTTTGATAAGAAATTTACAAATTATACTTCTACGGGTTCTAGTCTGCAAACATCAACAGATATATATTCAAAAATTCAAAATGGCGGATTATACATATCAATTTGATTAAAGTTCATTAAAATATCATAGTTCTTTGTTAAGAAGTGCTCAAAAAAATAATTTATTTTCAAAAATCTTGACTTTTGGTATTTTTAATTACGAATCTGAAGTTAGCTTAAAAAAATTGTAAATGGCGAATCCAATATGGCAGCAAATATTATACAATTTGTGTTTATTTCTTTGAATTTAAGTGTCAAAAGGCAATTAGGATCTCTGCGAACGAATCTGAAGTTAGTGCTTCTAAATATTAGATTATAAATATTAGATAAAATAAATAAATATTATAAATATTACATACGCCATTTTGAAATCGGAGGATCTAACTTCAGATTTACTCGTAAAGACCCTAATTGATTTTTAACACTTAATTTCAAAGAAATAAACACAAATTGTATAATATTTGCCGCCATATTGGATTCGACATTTTGAAATCTGAAGCACTAACTTCAGATTCGTTCGCAGAAATCCTAATTGCCATTTGACAATTAATTCCAAAGAAATAAACACAAATTGTATAATATTTGCTGCCATATTGGATTCACCATTTACAATTTTTTTAAAGGTAACTTCAGATTCGTAATCAAAAACACCAAAAGTCAAGTTTTTTGAAAATAAATTATTTTTTTGAGCACTTCTTAACTAAGAACTATGATATTTTAATAAACTTTAATCAAATTGACATGTATAATCTGCCATTTTGAATTTTTGAATATATATCTGTTGATGTTTGTAGACTAGAACCCGTAGAAGTATTATTTGTAAATTTATTATCAAAATTTGCCCTAAATATGAGTGAAAATTTATTTTATAAATCATTTTTCTAACAAAAATCATGTTCTTCACTAGGAAAATGTCATGTAGGTAGGTTATTTTGGGAAAGTCACACTTTTCCTGCATCTTTACTTTTTAAACAATTCTTCATGAGTATTTAAAAAAAAAACTTTAAAATCCGTCAAGATTTGGGCCTTCGGTAGAATTTTGAGACGAAAAATGCCCTTTCATCCCACTGTACGGGGCCGGCCCTGCTTGGATAAGATATAATTGTCTTTAATATGATACTTTAATCAATGAGTTGGACAGCACAATTAACTTGAAGGATATTTAAGTTGGGTGGGGAGAAATTCAAAATGGTGGCTACCTGGATGACTACTTATTCTTATCTAAACTAGAAATAATTATGTTTATTTTTGAAAGACAACATCATTTTACTAAATGCAATTTATTAGTAAAACACATTCTAAATTAATTATCTACATTTAACAGTGTTACTCTGTGTGTAAAATATTGTAAGAAAGACTTAAACTTTCTTATGAACTACAGCGTGCGATGCGTAGGTAGTTCGTTAGGGTAGCGGAGTGTTATTGACAGGGTCGTGCGTTCGATTCCCAGAAGAAAGGAATTTTTCTGTTAGGTAAGCGATTATATCAATTACAATAAATATATAAGTGATAAAACAGAAAATAGTGCTGGGTTCAATCTTGAAAATAAAAATAAATAAATAATACACAATAAATACAAAAAAAATCAAATAAAACAAATAAATAAAATAAGTTACAACAAATATATAAGTGATAATACAGAAAATAGTGCTGGGTTTAATTTCAAAATATATGCTTCAGAAACCGTGTATTAAAATATTTAAAAAAAAAATGTTTCGTGTAAAATGTACGCATAATTGGGTCAATTAAAGGTTTTAATGTTTGGCTTAACTGAAGGCCAGGCTTATACTAAAATACAAATATTAGGCATAATTTAATTTTGAGACTCGGGCCGAAGTGACAGTCCAATATTGGCAGAAACATTGGCCCAATGTAAAGACTACTTCAATTATCATACGGTCAATTTCATTAGACACTCTGTCCATTATGATATTTTACTTACTCTATGCAAGTGGTTGAGACAGCCAAGCTGCAAGGTGACACGACTAACTCTGAGCCGGCCATTAAAAATGGGTGACTCAACCAGCTAATTGGACAGCGCCCTAGAGTCCAACAAAGTTGGATGGCACGACCATTTTACAGGTTCTCCCAACCAATCTTTTCTTTAAGTGTATATTTAGGGGAGAGGGCCCCAAGTTGGACACCCTTTCGATTTATTGCTGTAGAATCCAAACCGAATAAAATATATTAAAATGTTTTATAGCGGATGAAAGTACATTTTATAAGGTAACTTATGGCCACAGGGATAAATTTTTATTTTGAACATAAACATTTTTTAAAGCATTTTTTCTAATTGTCAAAATTTTGGGTCTAAAAAAAAGTGGCCCCAAGATGGACACCTTCTTAAAAGTCTCTGAAAATTGTAGTAAATAAAAACAGCACATTGTGTAACAATTCTTAAACTAATATTTAATCATTTTAAGGAATTTATCAAGAAATAACATTTCTAAAAACTTCAATTTAATAGCTTAACAGTAAAAAGTAATAAAATATCGAAAAATATCGATATATCATTTTCTCTAACGATAACATAACATTTTATTGTGAAAAATAAAAAATTTTAATTAATTGGCTCAAAAAATTATTGAAAAAAGTGTAAAATCGAAAATATGCAAATTAATACATTGAGATTTGAGGCCTGTTTATCTTAGGGTACATGACACCATTTTTTAATCCCTAGTAAAAATATATATACGAACACTGAATTAGTAAAATCATTTTAGGATATTATTATACGATAAATAAAGAATGTTATAACGTTAAGTACTCATTCTAAATCATAAATTTAAATAACTTTACCAAGTTGAGAAAAAACTGTTACAAAACTTTTTTTGACACAAAATTACGTGATATGTGTAGAAAAAAACCAGCTGGTTTTTTTTCTTCAAATGTGCATCAAAATCTTCGTCTATACAAACAATAAAAATGACAGAAACCATATCGAGCTGTCACCTTAAACAAATATTTTATACGAAATGTCTATCTTGGGGACCTGTCCATCTTGGGGCCCACTCCCCTACATTTTAATGTTCAGGTTATCTATTAAAATTATATTGAATTTTAATGCATTTAATGTGAGTTGTAATAATTTTGAAACGCATGAAAATTGAAAATATGTCAAATTTATACCTATAAAATTTATAATTGATTTCACAAATCAATATTTTAAAAATTAAATATATAATTGATTAAGAGTCGAATCTTTAAAAATTCTAATCAGTAGAAATTAGAATCATTTGAAATTTAAATTGAACTGAAATTAAATAAATTGATGTTTTTGTAAATTAAGCCAAAGATTAATTACTAAAACCGCCCAAAAATCCAACGTTTACGAAGGATCTGCAATTCCAGAGTTCAACGATTCTAGAGGACTCACTGTATATTCAAACTTAATATTTTAGACATTAAAACTAATATTTTTAATATCTAACATATTTATTTCAAATATCAAGATATTAATCTCTTGATACTATCACATGTTTTCTTGAAGGGCACCTCTCCGGTGCTACATAGTTGTCATTTAATTAAAATGTGTATTACTACTAAAATTAATAATATTACTATTATTATTTTTAGAATTTCATTATTATTATTATTATTTTTTTTTTTTTTAAATAATTTTAGGAGAGTAAAAAATGCATTTAAGCACCTGTTTCTCAACCATCGCCGTCGATGTTCTTAAGCACACTTTTTTAGTCAAAATGATTTTATAAAATCAACCAGTTTTTATTAAAATTATTATTTGATAAATGATCAATGCTACTTCTGATCTATGGAGAGTTGCCAATTAAACAAATATCTGCTTAAACAAATTTATTGTCATGTGAAACTGCATCTAATTGATCGTATGCCCGATTACTTACTAATTTTTCAACAGCTTAGTCAACTTTTCTATCTATTTTGTATTTGTTCGTTAAACTTCGACGCCATAGAGGGAGACATCAATAACATTTATATACACACTCTTACATAAAGAAAAAAAATTGTGGACCAACTTCTATTTACTAATTAAATATTTGCTTTATATACCATTTCTAAAACTTCATATAAGGCCTACAGAAATGTTTTTTCATTCGTACCAATTTGGTCCTAATAAAACCTGGATACATTTAAGTGCATGATATTTCTTGTTCTATGCTAATGCTTTTTATAGAATAAAATTCACTATTTTGAAAACACAACATTTTATTTTATCAAAAAAGCTAATGAAAAGTGCACTGAGGATGATCTTTTTGTGTTTTTTAAAATCATTTAATAATATAAATATTTGTTATATTATTAGATTACAACATGTTTGTGGAAGAATATCGTAAATGTCCACAAAGTACTTGGATAATGAAGCCCTGTGGAAAATCGCAAGGAACTGGTATATTTCTAATCAACAAATTAAGTAAATTGAAAAAATGGTCAAGAGAAGCTAAAACATCTTTTAATCCAAATTTAGTTAAAGAACTCTACGTTATATCCAGGTAATTTTTAAAACTTATACGAAGTAATTTTATATACCAAGGTGGCCCAAATAACGTTTTTCGTGGAAAGAAGAAAGGCACCCTAGTCATTTTTCTAATGGAAATAAAATTAAATACGAATTTTTGGATTTTACAAAATTTCTATATTAGTTAGTGCATCTGGGCACCTTATTTTTTGCATATAAAATGCATAGGAAAAATTTTAGTTGTTGAAAAACAGACTTTTTAGCGAGGGTTTGAAAAACTTTCACATTCAATTACTACTTTCTGGTGAGTAACTTGACCTATATAACTTTTAATTTTTGCAACTCTAACTCAGTATAAAACCACACGAAATTTATTCCTTCTTAAAAATTTTGCACATGTACGCACTTTGGTTTTGTAAAATCCATTTTTGACAGTTTTATCTACATTGAAAGACTTTAGTAAATAATTTTTACTATCAGGTTTGTAATCTGGGATAATCGTGTAAAACAAAATTTTTTTCTAGCGAAGATAATAAGTTCCCAATGCATGAAAGGAAAAATTTCTAAAAAAAATGTAAATGTTTCTATCCTGGATTTAAATTTTTCTAAAAAAAATGTTAATATTCCTATGGGGTCGTTCACAAACTACGTCACATGCCTAGGGGGAAGGGGGTCGGAATATGCCAGTTTTCCCATGTAAAAGTGTGACATTAGGAGGGGGGAGGGGGTCCAAAAAGGTCTCGTTCAGCGTGAGTAGTTTGTGAACGACCCCTATCTTGGTTTGGAACATTACTATATTCGACTGGAAAACTTTTCTTTTTGCATGATTATCCCAGAATAATAGTTTTTATATTAAAAATTATTGGATAAACTGTAATACTTAATGTCTAAAGTCTTTAAGTGTACAGAGATTGTTATTAGGAGGGAGGGGGGAGGGGGTCCAAAAAGGTCTCGTTCAGCGTGAGTAGTTTGTGAACGACCCCTATCTTGGTTTGGAACATTACTATATTCGACTGGAAAACTTTTCTTTTTGCATGATTATCCCAGAATAATAGTTTTTATATTAAAAATTATTGGATAAACTGTAATACTTAATGTCTAAAGTCTTTAAGTGTACAGAGATTGTTATTACTGTTCATTGTAGGTATTATTGACTCTTAAAATTTTTTTATATGTTTAATTTTTTTTTGCTCTTTTATTTTACTATTGAAAATTTGTGAAAAAATCGATCTTAACGACGTGTAAGTTTTAGTTCCACTTCTTGTGAAAAAATACATAGTTATGAAAATTTATTCCTGTTAATATTTTACACCAGAATAGACGTTTGAAAAAAAAGAAAAAATTCGTGGATTGATGGATCCTTAGAGGAGACATGGATCAAGAAGCAAAAATGAGTGTTACTATCTCATTTTATGCAAATATACCCGATCGAAAAAGTAAATTCGACCATGTACATTCTATATAGGATTGATGTAGGCTCAAAGTCGGCCACTGACATAGGCATGTTGATGTAGAGTTTAAGTAGACCAGGGCCGAATTTATATGTAGACAAACTAAGCAACTGCCTAGGGGCCCCCACCAAAAAGGGCCCCTACCAGCTATAATATTTCCCACAAAAAGAACTTCGAAAAATATTTTTAGGCATTTTAAAATCTGCAAAAAAACTCAGTAAGAAAATTGGAAAATTAAAAAATATTAAAATTTTATGATTTTCGAAGAAAAGGGAAAACTGTTCAATCTTTTTTAATACCTTTTTTGTTCAATCTATTCGAATCCGGTGATACCCCCAACTTTGATCGAAAAGTCAGTTTTTACTAATACGTTTCTTAATATTTTACAATCCGTATCTTGTACCTTCTGGTCACGTCGGTCTTCCCAAGACTGCTCGGACTGGTAAGCAAGAACTCTTTAAGGAAAACGGCGCCCAACAATTGGAGGACATTCCTGAGTTCTTCGACACGATAAGGAAGGGCATTGGGAAACGAAAGAATATTAAAAAGGAGGTCCAAGAGGCAATTAAAGCTCTCGAGGCAGCCTTCGATATAATCCGCAGAAATTTGCGGTTTATTGAAGTGCAGGCCCCAACGTCTGCAAAGGCGACCTCGTTGAGTGCGAGCTTGGAAAAGCAGAGCGATGATAAGAAGCGGCCCCGTAACGAAGGTGATAATTCACCTACGTTATCTACAAGGGAAACCAAGAGAAGGGCCCCTTACCAAGGCGTACGCTTCCCCTGACGAAGTCAGACACGCCCTCTAAGACTGGCGAGGCAGCCAAGAATACCGAAGGCCTTTAGTCTCAGAGGACCTGTGCGCAGGTCCTTTTAGGAGCAAAAATGGCTGCTGGACCCTCTGGAATTCAGCCTCCACAGCCCCCAGATGGAAAAGATGAAGAAGGCTTTGAGCGTTACAAGGCCAAAAAGAAAGAGGCTCGCATGCGCTACAAAGCGAATAAAGAGAGGAAGCAAGCCGAGAAGGATCGGAAAGAAAAAGCTCCTGCTCAAAGGCTTCGGCAAACAGAGGCCGTCAGGATTTCGGCGAAGGATCCCAATTCCTACGCCGAGATCCTGAAAGACCTGAAGAAGACCCTGAAGCCAGAAGACTCAGGGGCAGAGGTTTTGAGGACACGGAGAACACTCAATAACGAGTTTCTCATTGTCCTCAAAAAAGGAGGTAACACGTCCCAGTTTGGGGGAGCGTTGACTGAGGCACTTCAAGAGAAGGCCACAGTCACGGCTCTCGTAAACAAGAGGACTTTGGAGATCAGGGACCTCGATGAAGCCACCTCCAAGGAGGATGTTGCTGAGGCCCTGAACGAAAAACTCGGCTGTGCCAACTCGGAGCGATCGATCAGTATTGTTTCGCGATTTTGCGGATCAATGCTGGCGCTGGTACGCCTGCCGGAGGCAGAGTTTATTACTGTGCTGAAGGCCGGAAAAATCCGGGTTGGCTGGATTAAAGCTCCAATTCGCGAGCACTTAGAGGCCATTAGGTGCCAAAGATGTATGGCATACGGTCATCCAACCCGCACTTGCAAGGGCCCCGACAGAATTAAAAACTGTCGGAGAAGCGGCGGTGCAGGTCATCAGGCCAAGGCTTGTACAGTGCAGGAGTCCAAGTGCATCACTTGCGAAGATCTGGGCAGAACAGAGAAAAAGCACTGGGCCGGCAGCACTTCCTGTCCGGTATATAAGGCAGAATTGCAGAAGCTTAAACAGGCAAAAGCCTAAAGCTTCTGCAGATCAATCTGCATAAGTGTAAGGAGGCTCAAGACCTCCTGATGCAGACAGCCAGGGAAAGGAAGATCGATGTCTTGTTCTGCACTGAACAGAACAGAAAGAGCGATCCTGTTCCCTGGTATCAAGATAAATCTGGAAGAGCAGCCATTCAGATCTGTAATTCCGAGTTACGGGCAGATAAGTTCCTGGAGACGAGCAGTGGCTTCGTGTGGGTTATTTCTCACCCAACGACAAACTGTCAGCCTTCGAAGATCAGATATACGACCTCGAAATGAGCCTTAGAGAATCCAAGTTGGATACCCTCATTACAGGTGACTTTAATGCTAAGTCACCAGAATGGAGGGAGACAAGGCTCGATAAAAGAGGAATCTTGGTCGGAGAAATGATCTCCAGGAACAACCTGATGGTTGCGAACCAGGGGAGGTCTTGGACCTTTAGGAGAAACGGGCAGGGTTCGATCATCGATTTAACGATCGCAACGAGCCCCCTGCAAAAAAGGATTGAAGATTGGCGCGTCCTGGAGGATTATACCCACAGTGACCACCAGTATATCGAGTTTTCAGTCTCAAGGGGAGACACGCTGCGGGCCAGGAACCACGGAGTTCTCCGTGAGAATGGCCCAAAGTGTAATATTAAGAAAATCGACAAGGAGAAGTTCGGCCGGTCCCTGGAAGAATCCCGCCTCATGGAGGATCTGGGATGGGTGAAGAGGCCGAACAATCTCGAAGGGGAAGTGCGGACGGTGAAAAATATGATTGTCACCGCATGCGACGCGTCTATGCCGCGTTGTAGAAGCACAACACCAAGAAGAAGAAATGTATACTGGTGGTCAGAGGAATTGGCCTCTTTGCGAAAGGCATGCCTCAAAGCAAGAAGGAGATATGACCGTTCAAACGGAGATCCTCTGCTAAAGGAGGCATATACAGAGGCCAAGAGAATCCTCAGGAAGGAGATACGCGCTGCAAAAAGAATGAGCTGGAAGAACCTAATTGGTGACGTCGAAAATGACCCATGGGGTCTGGCTTATAAAATCGTTAACAAGAAATTGTTATCGAGGCAAAAGACTCCCGGTCTAGACAATCCCGATTGGGTCCGGCAAATCATAAAGGCCTTGTTTCCTCCAGCAGAGCCATGGCCTAGGAAGGACTGGAGTAACTGTCATGTCGGTGAGGAAGAACCCTTCACTCTTACAAATAGCAGGCAGTAGGTTAAAGCCAGACAAAGCGCCGGGATTAGATGGGATAGGCAACGAGATCCTTAAGGAAGTGATCGTTGCTTCACCTCAGATTCTCCTAGACTGCTATAACAACTGCCTGAAGAGAGGAGAGTTTTTCCGCGACTGGAAAAGACAGAGGCTGGTCCTCCTAAGGAAAGGAGACAAACCTCTAGATAAAGTCGCATCCTACAGGCCTATATGCCTGTTAGATACGATGGGTAAGCTTCTAGAGGACATGGTTCGGCAGAGAATGCAATCTCACTTGACCGGAGAGAAAGGCCTTTCCGCAAAGGCCTGTCCACAGTAGACGCTATTCAGAAGGCGGTGGACCTAGCCAGAGAAGGAAAAAACAAATTGGGACCAGGGAAGAAAAAGGGCTTCTGCGCGTTGGTAGCCATCGATATACGCAACGCGTTTAATACCGCGCGATGGGAAGATCTCATCAAGTCGATGAGAAACAAAGGAATACCGCCCTACCTGTTGCGGATAATGGATAATTATCTTAGCGACAGGTGGGTAATATACGAGGGTGACACCTGAACTCTGAAAGAGAAGATGCAGAGAGGTGCCCCTCAAGGCTCGAGGATAGGACCATTCGTATGGAATGTCTCGTATAACGACTTCTTGCGAATGGGTCTACCTAAAGGCGCGGTGATCATCGGCTTCGCGGACGACGCGTTGATCGTATGCACTGCCGAAACTGTAGAAGCCCTGGGCGTATTGGTGAACGAATGTCTGAGACGGGCAAAGAGCTGGCTGGAGGCCAGAGGCCTTCAAATGGCTCTGGAAAAGACCGAAGCGCTGCTAGTCACAGACAGACGTGGTTATACAGCCCTTGGTATTCAGATAGACGGATTCGAGGTCCAATGGAGGAATCATATCAAATATTTAGGTGTCGAACTAGACAAATTTTTGAATTTTAAACACCATATAGCCGTATGGGCTCTGACCCTGCAAAATGACAGAAGCAAGACCATCTGTAGAAGGATGCTGTCCGCGCAGAGAACTATTTGGAAATGTATTATTTCGGCCTATCGGACAGTGCCGACGTGTGCTGCTCAGGTCCTTGCCAGCGTCCCGCCGGCAGATCTTTTGGCACAAGAAAGGGAGGAAGTTTTCCTCCTTTTCAAGAAGAGAAATTCTTCCGTATATACGGAAGATAATAGACCCAGCAAGGACCAAATTCGCCGAGATGCGAGAAGCAGACTCGTAGACAGATGGCAAGAACAATGGAGCGGGGAGGAGACAGGCCGATGGACGTATCGGCTGATACCTACACTCGCCACCTGGATAAGTAGGAAACACGGAGTGGTTTCCTACTATTTAACCCAAGCTCTCACAGGGCACGGGTGTTTCGGCTCCTATCTGGAGCGATTTAAAAAGGTTGATAGCTCGGAGTGTGTGTACTGCAAGTTCCCAGTGGACGACCCAGAGCACACACTCTTCAGCTGTAAGCGTTGGGACGCGGAGAGGCGGGTTATGTTTACCGGTGTTAATCGCAAGGTTACACCGGAGAACATGATCCCGCTTATGACTCGCTCTCCCGAGGATTGGCGAACCATCGAGACCTTCATACATTATGTTATGAGGGTCAAAGACCTCGATGGTCGCCAAAGAATGGAGGTCCCGTAGAATAAGGGAGAAAGTCGCTTCGGCGACAGAAGAGGGGATATAAGACTACTCCCCATGGCGATACGCGCGAAAAGTGCTAGCCGGGAGTGGTCCTAAGGTCCCCAAATAAGGGTGTGTTTTTAGCGGGTCGGCAGAACATCGCCACCCCCGCATAACCCTGTAGTACGGGCTACAGGGTACCTGAAGGCAGGTTTTCACATCCTACGCAAAAAAAAAAAAAAAAAAATATTTTACAATCCAAATGAATCCCTTTATAACGATAAAAATAAAATGTATATATTTTAATACCTACAGTTTCGATTATTAAATCCAAATGAATCTCTTTATAATGAAAATAAAATTCAAATAAAATGAATATTTTTAAATCTTCTATTTTATATAGCACATACAGTTCTTTTAATTTGTATAACATTATTTCTTCATGTTTGATTTCAATAAAATTAATCTAAAAAATTGAGAAAGCTTAGTTGCATATTTAAGAAATTATTTTTTAACTTACATTTGATTTAAAGAAAACAAATATTTGAATATTGTTTAGTATAACATTTACTATACTGATTATTTATATAGATTACATGAATCTGAACTGTAGGTATTCCAAAAGATACCTTATTTTTTTATTATAAAAGGATTTATTTGGATTAAGTAAATCTGAATTATGTTTATTAAAAAACTCTCATTTTATTATTTTATTTATAAAAGGAATCATTTCGAATAAATAAATCTGAACTGGGGGTATTCTAAAATATTTGTTTTACTTTTTCTATTTTCATTAGAAAGGGTTTTACTTGGGTTCAATTAATCTTAACTGTGGATATTACAAAATAATAATTTTATTTATTTTTTAATTATAAAGGGATTCATTTGGATTTAATAAATCTGTACTGCGGGTATTCTAAAATATTCGTTTTACTTTTCTTTTATTTTCATTATAAAGGGATTTACTTGGATTTAATTAATCTTAACTGTGGATATTACAAAATAATAATTTTATTTTTCTTATTATAAATGCATTCATTTTGATTGAAAAATATTTAGAAACGTGTATTAATAAGGATTGATTTTCGAATAAAAGTAGATGCAATCGCCGGATACACATGTATTGGACAAAAAAGGTATTCAAAAGTATTAACAAATTCTAATACTTTTTAATTCCTCTCTTCTTACTATAACTTTTATAAAATAATTGTCAGTTTTTAGAAATTCAAAAAGCCCGCTTAATAAAAAAGTGTCAAGTTTTGAAACTGCTTTTTCGACATGAGTAAATTTCGGAAAAATCCATTCCTTGCATAGGCCACCACCAGCGTCTGCCTACGGCCCTATGTTGGGTAAATCCGGGCCTGGTCAGTAGACACTACATAGACATTTCCTATGTAGGTCTATTTATGTTGAATCTATGTAGTACTTATATTTAGCCTTTGTACATAAAATTCATATAGACTATGTGACATAGTAGCGAAGTAAATTTCAAGTAGGCCATCGTATATAGGCAATTAGTTGTAACACCTATATAAGAACTATGTAGGTCTTTCCATATAAAATTTATATAGGCCATCTGATATGGTATCAAGGTAGATTTCCTGTAGGCCATTGAATATAGGCCATTAGGTGTTACGCGTATATAAGAATTATGTAGGTATTTCCACATAAAATTTTTATAGTCAATCAGATATAGATTCAGTACTGGTTTGCCAGCATAGATCCAGTACCGACCAATGGGAAATCGACAACTAGCGCAATTTGGTGCCAGTATTTACATAATAACTACGCAAGCATAAGCATAGTACTAATTTTTACTACCACCATAATCGGGCCAATACAGGGTCAATAATGTAAAAATTAAATAAATAAATACTGCGCCTGGTGTCAATATTGATGATTGTCCAGAATGTCTGTAACAAAATATAAAGAAATTTATTATTCATTTCTTTAATTTGAAATTTATGTCATTTAAACTGTAATTTCCATTTATACAACTTACCAACTTGTGTTGTAGATTTTTGTCATTTGGCAACAAATCATCTAATTTATTAAAATTTTTCATCGATTTTAGATGTAGATCGATATCATAATCCTCCGATAACGTTGTTAAATTTGACTCATGCACATGAGGATCATGAAAGTTCCCTTTTTTCAATTCCTTCAATTGCTTTTTAATAATCAAAATATCTCCACTATTTTTTCCTAATAAGTTAAATATAATTTCTAACCTATCGTCTGGTGCATCTATAACATAATATTGTTTAAAACTGCAGTAAATGAAAGACAAGCAACAGAAATCAGAAAAAATAAAATACATAAAATAAGATTTTTTTAAAATATTTTTTAAAGTGATTGAAAATTTATTATATGTAACAGAATTCAAATATTATCAGTGGATTTAAATTTCTTCACTACCGATGAAAAATAACACAGGCCCACAAATAGAAGCAAAGGTGGACATGTTCTGAGTCCAGTGGACCTTTATGTTTTTGGGGTCGCTGATTACAATCCCGGTGTCCATATAACTCCATCACATAAATTTCAAGGTCACATCAAGGTCAAGCACCTTATTTTCCGAAATATTTGACCTGAAAATGACCTTCAAATGACCTTTAAGGGTCGAATATAAAAATCGGTCAAGGCACATCCAGACGTAAAATTTCCTGCTCTTTCAGAATCCAGGGTCAAAAAAATTTTATTTTTAAAATTTAGGTGCTTGACCTTGACGTGACCTTGAACTAGACGTGATAGAGTTATGTGGACACCGGGATCGTAATTAGCGACCCCAAAAACATAAAGGTCCAATGGACTCAGAACATGTCCACCTTTGCTTCTATTTGTGGGCCTGTGTAATCGTCAGAATCTATTTTTCTTTTTCTGTTATAATCTTGTAACTGATCGTTCATTTGATTTGATATACTTGCCTCACTGTTTTCAGAATTATATATATTAATAAAAGAATAAATAATTAAATATATGTGTTTTATTATTATTACCAAGACTGCTACAACTATTTTGTATTTTTTAAATGTTACTTACCATTAATTTCCGAATTGTCTTCATCGAGAATCTTACTTTCCAATGATACCTTCTCAGTGTTGAGCGCCTTCTTCTTATAATATTCTTCAGCAAACACCGATTTAACCTCTTTCGGCGCATCTGAATCTGTAGTATAGGCGTACTTTTCTGTATCTAATTTTTTAATCTTCTTTAATGATCCTTCATAAGTTTCTGAAAGAATAGAGAAAATCTGATTATTATTTATTCTTAATTCAATCCCTGACGACCCCTTCGGACGTTTTGGTACGGATAAGCGTACCAAAAGCGTACCGAAAGCGTACCAAAAACGTACTTTTGAAAATTCGCAATTACAGTAATTATAAACTTGAGCAACTTTAATTAGAAACGTTAGAGGGAACCTTAATGAACTTTTAGATAACATTATTGTTGAAATATTGATCGTTAATAATTATAAAAATGTGTAAAAAACTTCAACAGATTGGTTACAAAGTAAGGAACAACTAGAGCTAGTTCAATTTGAGATGTAATGTTGTTCAAGAAAAAAGTATGTTTGAAATTAATTTTGTTAGGTAGCAGAAATGTACATATTCTATTTAACAAACAATTTTTAAATTGTTTAAACAATCTTAGTTAACAAATAAATAACTTTAAAAGTTTTCATTACTTTAATTCCGTTTCTTTTGTGAAATTAACAAAATATTATTAGCTTAAAGCTACAATACAGTCAAAAATGTTTACAAAAAAATTTTAAATTGTTTAAACAATCTGAGTTAACAAATAAACAACTACAAAGCTTTACCCTATTTTGACTTCGTTTCCTCTGTGATATTATATAATTTCAATTGGTCTAAAGTAAAAATACAGTTTAAAATGTATACAAATAATTTTTAAATTGTTTTAACAATTTTATTTAACAAATAAATAACATCAAAAGTTTTCCTTACTTTGATTCCGTTTTTTTTTTTGTGAAATCAACTAATTACTATTTGCCTAGAGTAAAAATACAGTTCAAAATGTATATAAACAATTTAAAAATTGTTTAAACAATCTTTGTTAAAAAATAAATAACTTTTAAAGTTTTCATTACTTTGATTCCGTTTTTTTTTGTGAAATCAACTAATTACTATTGGCCTAGAGTAAAAATACAGTTCAAAATGTATATAAACAATTTATAAATTGTTGAAACAATCTTAGTTAAAAAATAAATAACAATCAAAGTTTTCATTACTTTGATTTCGTTTCTTTTGTTAAATTAACAAAATACTATTAGCTAAAAGTTACAATACAGTCAAAAATGTTTACAGAAAAATTTTAAATTGTTTAAACAATCTTAGTAAACAAATAAAGAACTACAAAGCTTTTCCCTATTTTGAATTCGTTTCTTCTGTGAAATTATATATTTTCAATTGGTCTACAGTAAAAATACAGTTTAAAATGTATACAAATAATTTTTAAATTGTTTAAACAATCTTAGTTAACAAATAAATAACATCAAAAGTTTTCCTTACTTTGATTCCGTTTTTTTTTGTGAAATCAACTAATTACAATTGGCCTAAAGTAAAAATACAGTTCAAAATGTATATAAACAATTTATGAAAAGTGTAAACAATCTTAGTTAACATATGGTCGATTCTTGCGTAACTGCCAGATTTCAAGTTAAGTTTTGGTAAAAAAAAATTTTTTTTATTCAAGGTTTCTCTTTACTTATTTTTCTTATTAGGGTATAATATAATTATATTTTAAACGATTTTACTACAACTATATTTATACGAAAATAATAGCAAATTTTTGAAAATTGGTTGCCATGTGGAGCTGAACCGCATCCTTTTATTGTCAATATATTGTACAAAATAAAAATTTTTCTTGATATTTTGCTAAAACGAAAATAAATAATAAATTAATAAATTATTTGATATTCTAACAGTATTTTAGATATTAGTTAACATATATTAAATTTTATAAAAGAACAGCAAATACAATATTTAATAATAAATATTTCGTTTTATTTTTTGGATAATTTGAAATCGAGATCGAGCAGTGTAATCCGGCATTGCTAAACTACTTTATAGAATAATATTTTAAAATAACCACCACAGATAAAAAAGTTTCTCTGCATGAAGCACACTGAACACTTCATATAGGCCATGGAGCTGAAATTTTACGTGATACCATGGAGCTGAAATTTTACATTTAATCTAACCTCACTTCTACAATATTGCAAAATAAATCTATTCCTCTTGCAGATCGCTTGTTTCAAATGAAAACTTCAAGAAAATGGTAACAATACTATCAAAAAGTTGTTACAGTAATATAATAGTAATGATATGGAACTGAACGCTTTTTTTTGTACACATGCGATTTTCACAAAAAAATTTTTTTTTAAGTAAAAATTTTTCTTTTTTAAAACTTTTTTCACATGTGATTTAGTGCTGGTGGATCAAAATAAGGATTTAACTTATTAGATGGCGTTATAACTAAACACATGACACATTGATTATAAGTCTACAGATTGCGTTCAAAAATTAGAAAAATTGAGGGACAAAATATTTTTACAGATTCTAAGTATGAAAAAGGTATTATGAAGTTTAATATAAACCTAAATTGTTCATAAATATAGACACTTTATGCTTGAAAAAGGCTGAGTTATAATAATAATATTTTCACAGAAAATTATTCAATTAAAGTTAACATTTTGCAAAAGGGACACGCCACGGAGCTGAAATTTCAGCAGTTATAGTGCAATAAAATAGAAATTATAAAATATATATTCATGTATATTTGGTTTTCAGTTACTCTCATATATACCTTTAAAATTCATTAATACACTTCAGAATATATTTTTAATTCAGGCGTATATTTTCAACGCCGCCAAGTAGGACAGTTACGTAAGAATCGCCCATATAAATAACATCAAACAGTTTCGTTATTTTGATTTCATTTCTTTTGTGAAATCAATCAGTTATTAAGATTTCGTTTTTATTGTGAACTTAATTAAATACTATTAGCCTAAAGTTTCAATACAATTTAAAATGTATATAAACAATTTTTAATTGTTAAAACAATCTTAGTTAACAAATAAATAACTACAAAGCTTTTCCCTCTTTTAACCCTTTCCGACCAACCCATACTGAGATAATCAAGCTAAACCAAATTGGCTCAGATTCACTAGCCCCAAAATTTTTTATCACGTCAGTGGGACACCCTAGAATAATGATCACTAATAATCATCAACAATTAACCCTTTCCACCAAAACACATTGAGATAATCAAGCTATACCATCTTGGCTCAGAGTCACTAGCGCCAAAATATTTTTAGCACTCGCCTATCGTATGGATCATGTCAGTAAGACAACCTAGAATGATGATCGATGATGATCGTCAACAATTAACCCTTTCCGACCAACCCTCATTGTCATAATCAAGATATACTAACATGGCTCAGATTCAATAGCCCCAAGATATTTTTAACACTCCACTATGGTATAGATAATGTCATTGGGACACCCGAGAATAATGATCAATGATGATCATAGCAATTAACACTTTCCGACCAGAACACATTGAGATAATTAAGATACACCACCTTGGCTCAGATTTACTAGCCCCAAAATATTTTTACCACTCGCCTATCGTATGGATCATGTCAGTAGGACACCTAAGCATGATGATCACTGAAGATCATGAATAATTAACACTTTCCGAGAAACCCATACTGAGATAATCAAGCTAAACTAACTTGGCTCAGATTCACTAGACCCAAGATTTTTTAATCACTCTACTATGGTATGGATCATGTCAGTAGGACACCCAAGAATAATAATCAATGAGGATCAACAATAAATAACCCTTTCCGACCAACCCGTTCTGAGATAATCATGCTAAACTACCTTGGCTCAGATTCACTAGCAACAAGTTTTTTTAAGGGATTACATCTGTTTGCAACTTTTTTTTCTTTTGATTTTTTTTATAGGCTTAAAATACACTATAATATTCCTAGATTAATAATCAATAACGTCCTTACAAGAAAGCAACTTGGAAATGTTCTAAAAATTATTTTTTCTGGAGCAAATCCGAAGTGTAATGAAAGAAAATTTTAAATTCATATGCATTTTTTTCGAAACCATATTTTTTTTATTGGCTTAAAGTACACTATTACATCCCTAGATTGATAATCAATAACGTACTTGCATGGAAAACAAATTGGAAATTTTCCTAAAATTAATTTTTCTGGAGAAATTCCGAAGTGTGAAAATAAATAATTTCAATTTCAAACCCGTTTTTCTCGAAACCACAGTTTTAAAATCTGTACGCAGTAGAACTCAAAGAATTTTTATCCGATTGACTTAAAAATTTTAACTGTAACTTCTTAATTAGATTATCTAAAGAAGTACACACGATTTTAACAATAAATAAGAAAAAAATTTTTAGAGATATTTAAATAGCGATTTTTTAGTCGAAAAATCGATTTTTCTTCAAAGTCTCGCCATTTTTCGAAAAAATTTTATAAAATTATAATCGTGTGTACTTCTCCAGATAAATTCCTCTAGTTTATGGAAAAAAAAATTTGTATGCTTACACATGATGGTCCAGGGGACTTCTACTGCGTGCAGCGGATTCACTTTTTTTTATATCACGTTATATTTATCATCAAAAAGCCGCCATTTTGTAAAGTCATGGCAATAAAAATTTTTTTTCATATACCTGAAGCTTAGTTGATCTAAATAGTATTTGTTTATGATCATTCGAAAAACTGCACAGAAAAAAAAGTTGAAAAAGCCTCTTTTTCAGGCCTCCAACCAAATGTAACCCCTTAAAACTTGTCCATGGTATGAATCATGTCAGTGACACACCCTGAAATGATGATAAATGATGATCATCAACAATAAAACCTTTCCGACCAACCCTCATTGTGATAATCAAGTTATACCACCTTAAATCAGATTCACTAGACCCAAGATTTATTGTTACTCGACTATGGTATGACTTATGTCAGTAGGGCACCTAACAATGAAGATCAATGATGATCATCAACAATTAACCCTTTCTGAACAACCCTTATTGTGATAATCAAGCTATACCACCTTAAATCAGATTCACTAGCCCCAAGATTCTTTTACCACTCGACTATGGTATGGACCATGTCAGTACGACACCAAAGAATTATGATCACTGATGATGATCAATAATTAACCCTTTTCGACCAAACCATACTGAGATAATCAAGCTAAACTACCTTGGTTCAGATTCACTAGCCTCAAGATTTTTTTACCACTCGACAATGGTATGGATTATGTTAGTGGAAGACCCTAGAATTATGATCAATGATGATCATCAACAATAAACTCTTTCCGAACAACCCTCATTGTGATAATCAAGCAATAACAGCTTAAATCAGATTCACTAGCCCCAAGATTTTTTTATCACTCAACTATGCTATGGATCATGTCAGTAGGACATCCAAGAATGATAATCACTGATGACCATCAATAATTACCCCTTTCAGACCAACCCATACTGAGATATTCAAGCTAAACTAACTTGGCTCAGATTCACTAGCCCTAAGATTTTTTTACCACTTGCCTATTGTATAAATGTTGTCAGTGGAAGATCCTAGAATGATGATCAATGATGATCATTAACATTTAACCCTTTCCAACCAACCCTCATTGTGATAATCAAGCTATACCACTTTAAATCAGATTCACTAGCCCCAAGATTTTTCTATCACTCGACTATGGCATGAATCATGTCAGTAGGACACTTAAGAATGATAATCAATTATGATCAACAATAAATAACCCTTTCCGACCAACCCGTTCTGAGATAATCATGCTAAACTACCTTGGCTCAGATTCACTAGCCCCAAGATTTTTTACCACTCGACTATAGTTTGGATTATGTCATTGGAAGACCCTAGAATGATGATTAATGATGGTCATCAACAATTAACCTTATCTGACCAACCCTTATTGTGATAATCAAGCTATACCACCTTAAATCAAATTCACTAGCCCCAAGATTTTTTTATCACTCGACTATGGTACGGATCATGTCAGTAGGACACCCAAGAATAATAATCAATGATGACCATTAATAATTAACCCTTTCAGACCCACCCATACTGAGATAATCAAGCTAAACTAACTTGGCTCAGATTCACTAGACCCAAGATTTTTTAATCACTCTACTATGGTATGGATCATGTCAGTAGGACACCCAAGAATAATAATCAATGAGGATCAACAATAATTAACCCTTTCCGACCATCCCATTCTGAGATAATCATGCTAAACTACCTTGGCTCAGATTAACTAGCAACAAGTTTTTTTAAGGGATTACATCTGTTTGCAACTTTTTTTTCTTTTGATTTTTTTTATAGGCTTAAAATACACTATAATATTCCTAGATTAATAATCAATAACGTCCTTACAAGAAAGCAACTTGGAAATGTTCTAAAAATTATTTTTTCTGGAGCAAATCCGAAGTGTAATGAAAGAAAATTTTAAATTCATATGCATTTTTTTCGAAACCATATTTTTTTTATTGGCTTAAAGTACACTATTACATCCCTAGATTGATAATCAATAACGTACTTGCATGGAAAACAAATTGGAAATTATCCTAAAATTAATTTTTCTGGAGAAATTCCGAAGTGTGAAAATAGATAATTTCAATTTCAAACCCGTTTTTCTCGAAACCACAGTTTTAAAATCTGCACGCAGTAGAACTCAAAGAATTTTTATCCGATTGACTTAAAAATTTTAACTGTAAGTTCTTAATTAGATTATCTAAAGAAGTACACACGATTTTAACAATAAATAAGAAAAAAATTTTTAGAGATATTTAAATAGCGATTTTTTAGTCGAAAAATCGATTTTTCTTCAAAGTCTCGCCATTTTTCGAAAAAATTTTATAAAATTATAATCGTGTGTACTTCTCCAGATAAATTCCTCTAGTTTATGGAAAAAAAAATTTGTATGCTTACACATGATGGTCCAGGGGACTTCTACTGCGTGCAGCGGATTCACTTTTTTTATATCACGTTATATTTATCATCAAAAAGCCGCCATTTTGTAAAGTCATGGCAATAAAAATTTTTTTTCAAATACCTGAAGCTTAGTTGATCTAAATAGTATTTGTTTATGATCATTCGAAAAACTGCACAGAAAAAAAAGTTGAAAAAGCCTCTTTTTCAGGCCTCCAACCAAATGTAACCCCTTAAAACTTGTCCATGGTATGAATCATGTCAGTGACACACCCTGAAATGATGATAAATGATGATCATCAACAATAAAACCTTTCCGACCAACCCTCATTGTGATAATCAAGTTATACCACCTTAAATCAGATTCACTAGACCCAAGATTTATTGTTACTCGACTATGGTATGACTTATGTCAGTAGGGCACCTAACAATGAAGATCAATGATGATCATCAACAATTAACCCTTTCTGAACAACCCTTATTGTGATAATCAAGCTATACCACCTTAAATCAGATTCACTAGCCCCAAGATTCTTTTACCACTCGACTATGGTATGGACCATGTCAGTACGACACCAAAGAATTATGATCACTGATGATGATCAATAATTAACCCTTTTCGACCAAACCATACTGAGATAATCAAGCTAAACTACCTTGGTTCAGATTCACTAGCCTCAAGATTTTTTTACCACTCGACAATGGTATGGATTATGTTAGTGGAAGACCCTAGAATTATGATCAATGATGATCATCAACAATAAACTCTTTCCGAACAACCCTCATTGTGATAATCAAGCAATAACAGCTTAAATCAGATTCACTAGCCCCAAGATTTTTTTATCACTCAACTATGCTATGGATCATGTCAGTAGGACATCCAAGAATGATAATCACTGATGACCATCAATAATTACCCCTTTCAGACCAACCCATACTGAGATATTCAAGCTAAACTAACTTGGCTCAGATTCACTAGCCCTAAGATTTTTTTACCACTTGCCTATTGTATAAATGTTGTCAGTGGAAGATCCTAGAATGATGATCAATGATGATCATTAACATTTAACCCTTTCCAACCAACCCTCATTGTGATAATCAAGCTATACCACTTTAAATCAGATTCACTAGCCCCAAGATTTTTCTATCACTCGACTATGGCATGAATCATGTCAGTAGGACACTTAAGAATGATAATCAATTATGATCAACAATAAATAACCCTTTCCGACCAACCCGTTCTGAGATAATCATGCTAAACTACCTTGGCTCAGATTCACTAGCCCCAAGATTTTTTACCACTCGACTATAGTTTGGATTATGTCATTGGAAGACCCTAGAATGATGATTAATGATGGTCATCAACAATTAACCTTATCTGACCAACCCTTATTGTGATAATCAAGCTATACCACCTTAAATCAAATTCACTAGCCCCAAGATTTTTTTATCACTCGACTATGGTACGGATCATGTCAGTAGGACACCCAAGAATAATAATCAATGATGACCATTAATAATTAACCCTTTCAGACCCACCCATACTGAGATAATCAAGCTAAACTAACTTGGCTCAGATTCACTAGACCCAAGATTTTTTAATCACTCTACTATGGTATGGATCATGTCAGTAGGACACCCAAGAATAATAATCAATGAGGATCAACAATAATTAACCCTTTCCGACCATCCCATTCTGAGATAATCATGCTAAACTACCTTGGCTCAGATTAACTAGCAACAAGTTTTTTTAAGGGATTACATCTGTTTGCAACTTTTTTTTCTTTTGATTTTTTTTATAGGCTTAAAATACACTATAATATTCCTAGATTAATAATCAATAACGTCCTTACAAGAAAGCAACTTGGAAATGTTCTAAAAATTATTTTTTCTGGAGCAAATCCGAAGTGTAATGAAAGAAAATTTTAAATTCATATGCATTTTTTTCGAAACCATATTTTTTTTATTGGCTTAAAGTACACTATTACATCCCTAGATTGATAATCAATAACGTACTTGCATGGAAAACAAATTGGAAATTATCCTAAAATTAATTTTTCTGGAGAAATTCCGAAGTGTGAAAATAGATAATTTCAATTTCAAACCCGTTTTTCTCGAAACCACAGTTTTAAAATCTGCACGCAGTAGAACTCAAAGAATTTTTATCCGATTGACTTAAAAATTTTAACTGTAAGTTCTTAATTAGATTATCTAAAGAAGTACACACGATTTTAACAATAAATAAGAAAAAAATTTTTAGAGATATTTAAATAGCGATTTTTTAGTCGAAAAATCGATTTTTCTTCAAAGTCTCGCCATTTTTCGAAAAAATTTTATAAAATTATAATCGTGTGTACTTCTCCAGATAAATTCCTCTAGTTTATGGAAAAAAAAATTTGTATGCTTACACATGATGGTCCAGGGGACTTCTACTGCGTGCAGCGGATTCACTTTTTTTATATCACGTTATATTTATCATCAAAAAGCCGCCATTTTGTAAAGTCATGGCAATAAAAATTTTTTTTCAAATACCTGAAGCTTAGTTGATCTAAATAGTATTTGTTTATGATCATTCGAAAAACTGCTCAGAAAAAAAAGTTGAAAAAGCCTCTTTTTCAGGCCTCCAACCAAATGTAACCCCTTAACACTGGTCCATGGTATGAATCATGTCAGTGACACACCCTGAAATGATGACAAATGATGATCATCAACAATAAAACCTTTCCGACCAACCCTCATTGTGATAATCAAGTTATACCACCTTAAATCAGATTCACTAGACCCAAGATTTATTGTTACTCGACTATGGTATGACTTATGTCAGTAGGGCACCTAACAATGAAGATCAATGATGATCATCAACAATTAACCCTTTCTGAACAACCCTTATTGTGATAATCAAGCTATACCACCTTAAATCAGATTCACTAGCCCCAAGATTTTTTTACCACTCGACTATGGTATGGACCATGTCAGTACGACACCAAAGAATTATGATCACTGATGATGATCAATAATTAACCCTTTTCGACCAAACCATACTGAGATAATCAAGCTAAACTACCTTGGTTCAGATTCACTAGCCTCAAGATTTTTTTACCACTCGACAATGGTATGGATTATGTTAGTGGAAGACCCTAGAATTATGATCAATGATGATCATCAACAATAAACCCTTTCCGAACAACCCTCATTGTGATAAGCAAGCAATAACACCTTAAATCAGATTCACTGGACCCAAGATTTATTGTTACTCGACTATGGTATGACTTATGTCAGTAGGGCACCTAACAAAAGAAGATCAATGATGATCATCAACAATTAACCCTTTCTGAACAACCCTTATTGTGATAATCAAGCTATACCACTTTAAATCAGATTCACTAGCCCCAAGATTTTTCTATCACTCGAGTATGGCATGAATCATGTCAGTAGGACGCTTAAGAATGATAATCAATTATGATCAACAATAAATAACCCTTTCCGACCAACCCGTTCTGAGATAATCATGCTAAACTACCTTGGCTCAGATTCACTAGCCCCAAGATTTTTTACCACTCGACTATAGTTTGGATTATGTCATTGGAAGACCCTAGAATGATGATTAATGATGGTCATCAACAATTAACCTTATCTGACCAACCCTTATTGTGATAATCAAGCTATACCACCTTAAATCAAATTCACTAGCCCCAAGATTTTTTTATCAGTCGACTATGGTACGGATCATGTCAGTAGGACACCCAAGAATAATAATCAATGATGACCATTAATAATTAACCCTTTCAGACCCACCCATACTGAGATAATCAAGCTAAACTAACTTGGCTCAGATTCACTAGACCCAAGATTTTTTAATCACTCTACTATGGTATGGATCATGTCAGTAGGACACCCAAGAATAATAATCAATGAGGATCAACAATAATTAACCCTTTCCGACCATCCCATTCTGAGATAATCATGCTAAACTACCTTGGCTCAGATTCACTAGCAACAAGTTTTTTTAAGGGATTACATCTGTTTGCAACTTTTTTTTCTTTTGATTTTTTTATAGGCTTAAAATACACTATAATATTCCTAGATTAATAATCAATAACGTCCTTACAAGAAAGCAACTTGGAAATGTTCTAAAAATTATTTTTTCTGGAGCAAATCCGATGTGTAATGAAAGAAAATTTTAAATTCATATGCATTTTTTTCGAAACCATATTTGTTTTATTGGCTTAAAGTACACTATTACATCCCTAGCTTGATAATCAATAACGTACTTGCATGGAAAACAAATTGGAAATTTTCCTAAAATTAATTTTTCTGGAGAAATTCCGAAGTGTGAAAATAGATAATTTCAATTTCAAACCCGTTTTTCTCGAAACCACAGTTTTAAAATCTGCACGCAGTAGAACTCAAAGAATTTTTATCCGATTGACTTAAAAATTTTAACTGTAAGTTCTTAATTAGATTATCTAAAGAAGTACACACGATTTTAAGAATAAATAAGAAAAAAATTTTTAGAGATATTTAAATAGCGATTTTTTAGTCGAAAAATCGATTTTTATTCAAAGTCTCGCCATTTTTCGAAAAAATTTTATAAAATTATAATCGTGTGTACTTCTCCAGATAAATTCCTCTAGTTTATGGAAAAAAAAATTTGTATGCTTACACATGATGGTCCAGGGGACTTCTACTGCGTGCAGCGGATTCACTTTTTTTATATCACGTTATATTTATCATCAAAAAGCCGCCATTTTGTAAAGTCATGGCAATAAAAATTTTTTTTCAAATACCTGAAGCTTAGTTGATCTAAATAGTAT
The DNA here is from genome assembly GCA_037103525.1 of Ganaspis brasiliensis. Classification (NCBI taxonomy): domain Eukaryota; kingdom Metazoa; phylum Arthropoda; class Insecta; order Hymenoptera; family Figitidae; genus Ganaspis; species Ganaspis brasiliensis. The sequence continues at coordinate 1,205,414 of JAZKLR010000550.1, forward strand.
TTGTTTATGATCATTCGAAAAACTGCTCAGAAAAAAAAGTTGAAAAAGCCTCTTTTTCAGGCCTCCAACCAAATGTAACCCCTTAACACTGGTCCATGGTATGAATCATGTCAGTGACACACCCTGAAATGATGACAAATGATGATCATCAACAATAAAACCTTTCCGACCAACCCTCATTGTGATAATCAAGTTATACCACCTTAAATCAGATTCACTAGACCCAAGATTTATTGTTACTCGACTATGGTATGACTTATGTCAGTAGGGCACCTAACAATGAAGATCAATGATGATCATCAACAATTAACCCTTTCTGAACAACCCTTATTGTGATAATCAAGCTATACCACCTTAAATCAGATTCACTAGCCCCAAGATTTTTTTACCACTCGACTATGGTATGGACCATGTCAGTACGACACCAAAGAATTATGATCACTGATGATGATCAATAATTAACCCTTTTCGACCAAACCATACTGAGATAATCAAGCTAAACTACCTTGGTTCAGATTCACTAGCCTCAAGATTTTTTTACCACTCGACAATGGTATGGATTATGTTAGTGGAAGACCCTAGAATTATGATCAATGATGATCATCAACAATAAACCCTTTCCGAACAACCCTCATTGTGATAATCAAGCAATAACACCTTAAATCAGATTCACTAGCCCCAAGATTTTTTTATCACTCAACTATGCTATGGATCATGTCAGTAGGACATCCAAGAATGATAATCACTGATGACCATCAATAATTACCCCTTTCAGACCAACCCATACTGAGATATTCAAGCTAAACTAACTTGGCTCAGATTCACTAGCCCTAAGATTTTTTTACCACTTGCCTATGGTATAAATGTTGTCAGTGGAAGATCCTAGAATGATGATCAATGATGATCATTAACATTTAACCCTTTCCAACCAACCCTCATTGTGATAATCAAGCTATACCACTTTAAATCAGATTCACTAGCCCCAAGATTTTTCTATCACTCGAGTATGGCATGAATCATGTCAGTAGGACACTTAAGAATGATAATCAATTATGATCAACAATAAATAACCCTTTCCGACCAACCCGTTCTGAGATAATCATGCTAAACTACCTTGGCTCAGATTCACTAGCCCTAAGATTTTTTACCACTCGACTATAGTTTGGATTATGTCATTGGAAGACCCTAGAATAATGATTAATGATGGTCATCAACAATTAACCTTATCTGACCAACCCTTATTGTGATAATCAAGCTATACCACCTTAAATCAAATTCACTAGCCCCAAGATTTTTTTATCAGTCGACTATGGTACGGATCATGTCAGTAGGACACCCAAGAATAATAATCAATGATGACCATTAATAATTAACCCTTTCAGACCCACCCATACTGAGATAATCAAGCTAAACTAACTTGGCTCAGATTCACTAGACCCAAGATTTTTTAATCACTCTACTATGGTATGGATCATGTCAGTGGGACACCCAAGAATAATAATCAATGAGGATCAACAATAATTAACCCTTTCCGACCATCCCATTCTGAGATAATCATGCTAAACTACCTTGGCTCAGATTCACTAGCAACAAGTTTTTTTAAGGGATTACATCTGTTTGCAACTTTTTTTTCTTTTGATTTTTTTTATAGGCTTAAAATACACTATAATATTCCTAGATTAATAATCAATAACGTCCTTACAAGAAAGCAACTTGGAAATGTTCTAAAAATTATTTTTTCTGGAGCAAATCCGAAGTGTAATGAAAGAAAATTTTAAATTCATATGCATTTTTTTCGAAACCATATTTTTTTTATTGGCTTAAAGTACACTATTACATCCCTAGATTGATAATCAATAACGTACTTGCATGGAAAACAAATTGGAAATTTTCCTAAAATTAATTTTTCTGGAGAAATTCCGAAGTGTGAAAATAGATAATTTCAATTTCAAACCCGTTTTTCTCGAAACCACAGTTTTAAAATCTGCACGCAGTAGAACTCAAAGAATTTTTATCCGATTGACTTAAAAATTTTAACTGTAAGTTCTTAATTAGATTATCTAAAGAAGTACACACGATTTTAACAATAAATAAGAAAAAAATTTTTAGAGATATTTAAATAGCGATTTTTTAGTCGAAAAATCGATTTTTCTTCAAAGTCTCGCCATTTTTCGAAAAAATTTTATAAAATTATAATCGTGTGTACTTCTCCAGATAAATTCCTCTAGTTTATGGAAAAAAAAATTTGTATGCTTACACATGATGGTCCAGGGGACTTCTACTGCGTGCAGCGGATTCACTTTTTTTTATATCACGTTATATTTATCATCAAAAAGCCGCCATTTTGTAAAGTCATGGCAATAAAAATTGTTTTTCATATACCTAAAGCTTAGTTGATCTAAATAGTATTTGTTTATGATCATTCGAAAAACTGCTCAGAAAAAAAAGTTGAAAAAGCCTCTTTTTCAGGCCTCCAACCAAATGTAACCCCTTAACACTTGTCCATGGTATGAATCATGTCAGTGACACACCCTGAAATGATGATAAATGATGATCATCAACAATAAAACCTTTCCGACCAACCCTCATTGTGATAATCAAGTTATACCACCTTAAATCAGATTCACTAGACCCAAGATTTATTGTTACTCGACTATGGTATGACTTATGTCAGTAGGGCACCTAACAATGAAGATCAATGATAATCATCAACAATTAACCCTTTCTGAACAACCCTTATTGTGATAATCAAGCTATACCACCTTAAATCAGATTCACTAGCCCCAAGATTTTTTTACCACTCGACTATGGTATGGACCATGTCAGTACGACACCAAAGAATTATGATCACTGATGATGATCAATAATTAACCCTTTTCGACCAAACCATACTGAGATAATCAAGCTAAACTACCTTGGCTCAGATTCACTAGCCCCAAGATTTTTTACCACTCGACTATAGTTTGGATTATGTCATTGGAAGACCCTAGAATGATGATTAATGATGGTCATCAACAATTAACCTTATCTGACCAACCCTTATTGTGATAATCAAGCTATACCACCTTAAATCAAATTCACTAGCCCCAAGATTTTTTTATCACTCGACTATGGTACGGATCATGTCAGTAGGACACCCAAGAATAATAATCAATGATGACCATTAATAATTAACCCTTTCAGACCCACCCATACTGAGATAATCAAGCTAAACTAACTTAGCTCAGATTCACTAGACCCAAGATTTTTTAATCACTCTACTATGGTATGGATCATGTCAGTAGGACACCCAAGAATAATAATCAATGAGGATCAACAATAATTAACCCTTTCCGACCATCCCATTCTGAGATAATCATGCTAAACTACCTTGGCTCAGATTCACTAGCAACAAGTTTTTTTAAGGGATTACATCTGTTTGCAACTTTTTTTTCTTTTGATTTTTTTTATAGGCTTAAAATACACTATAATATTCCTAGATTAATAATCAATAACGTCCTTACAAGAAAGCAACTTGGAAATGTTCTAAAAATTATTTTTTCTGGAGCAAATCCGAAGTGTAATGAAAGAAAATTTTAAATTCATATGCATTTTTTTCGAAACCATATTTTTTTTATTGGCTTAAAGTACACTATTACATCCCTAGATTGATAATCAATAACGTACTTGCATGGAAAACAAATTGGAAATTTTCCTAAAATTAATTTTTCTGGAGAAATTCCGAAGTGTGAAAATAAATAATTTCAATTTCAAACCCGTTTTTCTCGAAACCACAGTTTTAAAATCTGCACGCAGTAGAACTCAAAGAATTTTTATCCGATTGACTTAAAAATTTTAACTGTAACTTCTTAATTAGATTATCTAAAGAAGTACACACGATTTTAACAATAAATAAGAAAAAAATTTTTAGAGATATTTAAATAGCGATTTGTTAGTCGAAAAATCGATTTTTCCTTAAAGTCTCGCCATTTTTCGAAAAAATTTTATAAAATTATAATCGTGTGTACTTCTCCAGATAAATTCCTCTAGTTTATGGAAAAAAAAATTTGTATGCTTACACATGATGGTCCAGGGGACTTCTACTGCGTGCAGCGGATTCACTTTTTTTATATCACGTTATATTTATCATCAAAAAGCCGCCATTTTGTAAAGTCATGGCAATAAAAATTTTTTTTCAAATACCTGAAGCTTAGTTGATCTAAATAGTATTTGTTTATGATCATTCGAAAAACTGCTCAGAAAAAAAAGTTGAAAAAGCCTCTTTTTCAGGCCTCCAACCAAATGTAACCCCTTAACACTGGTCCATGGTATGAATCATGTCAGTGACACACCCTGAAATGATGATAAATGATGATCATCAACAATAAAACCTTTCCGACCAACCCTCATTGTGATAATCAAGTTATACCACCTTAAATCAGATTCACTAGACCCAAGATTTATTGTTACTCGACTATGATATGACTTATGTCAGTAGGGCACCTAACAATGAAGATCAATGATGATCATCAACAATTAACCCTTTCTGAACAACCCTTATTGTGATAATCAAGCTATACCACCTTAAATCAGATTCACTAGCCCCAAGATTTTTTTACCACTCGACTATGGTATGGACCATGTCAGTACGACACCAAAGAATTATGATCACTGATGATGATCAATAATTAACCCTTTTCGACCAAACCATACTGAGATAATCAAGCTAAACTACCTTGGTTCAGATTCACTAGCCTCAAGATTTTTTTACCACTCGACAATGGTATGGATTATGTTAGTGGAAGACCCTAGAATTATGATCAATGATGATCATCAACCATTAACACTTTTGACCAACCCTCATTGTGATAATCTAGCTATACCACCTTAAATCAGATTCACTAGCCCTAAAATTTTTTGATCACTCGACTATGGTATGGATTATGTCGGTGGAAGACCCTAGAATGATGATCAATGATGATTATCTACAATTAACACTTTCCGACCAACCCTCATAGTGATAATCAAGATATACCACCATATATCAGATTCACGAGCCCCAAGATTTTTTTATCACTCGACTATGGCATGGATCATGTCAGTAGGACACCCAAGAATGATAGTTAATGATGATCAACAATAATAAACCCTCTCCGACCATTCCATTCTGAGATAATCAAGCTAAATTACCTTGGCTCAAATTTACTAGCCCCAAGATTTTATACCACTAGACTATGGTATGGATTATTTTAGTGGAAGACCCTAGAATAATAATCAAAGATGATCATCAACAATTAACCCTTTCCGACCAATTCTCATTGTGATAATCAAGCTATAACACCTTAAATCAGATTCACTAGCCCCAAGACTTTTTTTATTACTCGACTATGGTATGAATCATGTCAGTAGGGCAGCTAACAATGATGATTACTAATGATCATCAATAATTAATTCTTTCCGACCAACCCATACTGAGATATTCAAGCTAAACTACCTTAGCTTAGATTCACTAGCCTCAAGATTTTTTTACCACTCGACTATGGCATGGATCATTTCAGTAGGACACATAAGAATGATAGTTAATGATGATCAACAATAATAAACCCTCTCCGACCATTCCATTCTGAGATAATCAAGCTAAACTACCTTGGCTCAGATTTACTAGCCCCAAGATTTTTTACCACTCGACTATGGTATGGATTATGTCAGTGCAAGACCCTAGAATGATGATCAATGATGATCATCAAAAATTAACCCTTTCCGAACAACCCTCATTGTGATAATCAAGCTATACCACCTTAAATCAGATTAACTAGACCCAAGATTTGTTTACCACTCGACTATGGTATGGATTATTTTAGTGGAAGACCCTAGAATAATAATCAAAGATGATCATTAACAATTAACCCTTTCCGACCAATTCTTATTGTGATAATCAAGCTATAATACCTTAAATCAGATTCACTAGCCCCAAGACTTTTTTTATCACTCAACTATGGTATGGATTATGTAAGTAGAAGACCCTAGAATTATGATCAATGATGATCATCAACATTTAACCCTTCCCGACCAACCCTTATTGTGATAATCAAGCTATACCAACTTAAATCAGATTCACTAGACCCAAGTTTTTATTTACTTGACTATGGTATGACTTATGTTAGTAGTGCACCTAAGAAGGATGATTACTGATGATCATCAATAATTAATCCTTTCTGACCAACCCATACTGAGATAATCAAGCTAAACTACCTTGGCTTAGATTCACTAGCCTCAAGATTTTTTTACCACTCGACTATGGTATGGATCATGTCGGTGTAAGACCCTAGAATGATGATCAATGATGATTATCTACAATTAACACTTTCCGACCAACCCTCATAGTGATTATCAAGCTATACCACCATATATCAGATTCACGAGCCCCAAGATTTTTTTATCACTCGACTATGGCATGGATCATGTCAGTAGGACACCCAAGAATGATAGTTAATAATGATCAACAATAATAAACCCTCTCCGACCATTCCATTCTGAGATAATCAAGATAAACTACCTTGGCTCAACTTTACTAGCCACAAGATTTTTTACCACTCGACTCAGGTATGGATTATGTCAGTGGAAGACCCTAGAATGATAATCAATGATGATTATCTACAATTAACCCTTTCCGACCAACCCTCATTGTGATAATCAAGCTATACCACCTTAAATCAGATTCACGAGCACCATGATTTTTTAATCACTCAACTATGATATGACTCATGTCAGTAGAGCAACTAAGAATGATGATTACTGATGATCGTCAATAATTAACCGTTTTCGTACAACCCTCATTGTGATAATCAAGCTATAACACCTTAAATCAGATTCACTAGCCAAAAGACTTTCTTTATCACTCGCCTATGGTATGGATTATGTCAGTGGGAGACCCTAGATTGATGATTAATGATGATCATTAACAATTAACCCTTTCCGACCAACCCTCATTGTGATAATCAAGCTATACCACCTTAAATCAGATTAACTAGACGCAAGATTTGTTTACCACTCGACTATGGTATGGACTATTTTAGTGAAAGACCCTAGAATAATGATCAAAGATGATCATCAACAATTAACCCTTTCTGACCAATTCTTATTATGATAATCAAGCTTTAGCACCTTAAATCAGATTCATTAGACCTAAGATTTTTTTATCACTCGACTACTTATAACTCATGTCAGTAGGGCACCTAAGAATGATGATTACTGATGATCATTAATAATTCACCCTTTTTGATCAACCCATACTGAGATAATCAAGCTAAACTACCTTGGCCCATATATACTAGCTCCAAGATTATTTAACCACTAGACTATGGTATAGATTATTTCAGTGGAAGACCCTAGAATGATGATCAATAATGATCATCAACATTTATCCCTTTCCGAACAACCCTCATTGTGATAATCAAGCTATAACACCTTAAATCAGATTTTCTAGACGCAAGATTTGTTCACCACTCGACTATGGTATAGGTTATTTGAGTGGAAGACCCTGGAATAATGATCAATGATGATCATTAACAATTAACACTTTTCGACCAACCCTTGTTGTGATAATCAAGCTATACCACCTTAAATCAGATTCACTAGACCGAAGTTTTTATTTACTTGACTATGTTATGACTTATGTTAGTAGTGCACCTAAGAATGATAATTACTGATGATCATCAATAATTAATTCTTTCCGACCAACCCATACTGATATAATCAAGCTAAACTACCTTGGCTCAGATTCACTAGCCCCAAGATTCTTTACCACTCGATTATGGTATAGATTATGTCAGTAGAAGACCCTAGAATGATGATCAATGAGGATCATCAACATTTAACCCTTTTCGAACAACCCTCATTGTGATAATCAAGCTATAACACCTTAAATCACATTCACTAGCCCCAATACTTTTTTTATCACTCGACTATGGTATGACTCATGTCAGTAGGGCACCTAAGAATGATGATTACTGATGATCATCAATAATTAATTCTTTCCGACCAACCCATACTGAGATAATCAAGCTATACCACCTTAAATCAGATTCACTAGCACCAAGCTTTTTTTAATCACTCAACTATGATATGACTCATGTCAGTAGAACAACTAAGAATGATGATTAATGATGATCATCAACTTTAAACCCTTTTCGAACAACCCTTATTATGATAATCAAGCTATAACACCTTAAATTAGATTTTCTACACCCAAGATTTGTTTACCACTCGACTATGGTATAGATTATTTTAGTGGAAGACCCTAGAATTATGATCAATGATGATCATCAACATTTAAGCCTTCCCGACCAACCCTTATTGTGATAATCAAGCTATACCAACTTAAATCAGATTCACTAGACCCAAGTTTTTATTTACTTGACTATGATATGACTTATGTTAGTAGTGCACCTAAGAAGGATGATTACTGATGATCATCAATAATTAATCCTTTCTGACCAACCCATACTGAGATAATCAAGCTAAACTACCTTGGCTTAGATTCACTAGCCTCAAGATTTTTTTACCACTCGACTATGGTATGGATCATGTCGGTGGAAGACCCTAGAATGATGATCAATGATGATCATCAACATTTAACCCTTTCCGAACAACCCTCATTGTGATAATCAAGCTATAACACCTTAAATCAGATTTTCTAGACGCAAGATTTGTTCACCACTCGACTATGGTATAGGTTATTTGAGTGGAAGACCCTGGAATAATGATCAATGATGATCATTAACAATTAACACTTTTCGACCAATCCTTGTTGTGATAATCAAGCTATACCACCTTAAATCAGATTCACTAGCCCCAAGTTTTTTTATTACTCGACTATGGTAGGGATCATGTCAGTGGGACACCTTAGAATTATGGTTAATGATGATCATCAACCATTAACACTTTCGACCAACCCTCATTGTGATAATCAAGGTATAACAACTTAAATCAGATTCACTAGCCCCAAGACTTTTTTATCACTCGACTATGGTATGAATTATGTCAGCTGGACACCCTAGAATGATGATTAATGATGATCATCAACAATAAAATCTTTCCGAACAACCCTCATTGTGATAATCAAGCTATAACACCTTAAATCACATTCACTAGCCCCAAGACTTTTTTTATCACTCGACTATGGTATGACTCATGTCAGTAGGGCAACTAAGAATGAAGATTACTGATGATCATCAATAATTAATTCTTTCCGACCAACCCATACTGAGATAATCAAGCTAAACTACCTTGGCTTAGATTCACTAGCCTCAAGATTTTTTTACCACTCGACTATGGTATGGATCATGTCGGTGGAAGACCCTAGAATGATGATCAATGATGATTATCTACAATTAACACTTTCCCACCAACCCTCATAGTGATAATCAAGCTATACCACCATATATCAGATTCACGAGCCCCAAGATTTTTTTATCACTCGACTATGGCATGGATCATGTCAGTAGGACACCCAAGAATGATAGTTAATGATGATCAACAATAATAAACCCTCTCCGACCATTCCATTCTGAGATAAGCAAGCTAAATTACATTGGCTCAGATTTACTAGCCCCAAGATTTTTTACCACTCGACTATGGTATGGATTATGTGAGTGGAAGACCCTAGAATGATGATCAATGATGATCATAAAAAATTAACCCTTTCCGAACAAACCTCATTGTGATAATCAAGCTATACCACCTTTAATCAGATTAACTAGACCCAAGATTTGTTTAACACTAGACTATGGTATGGATTATTTTAGTGGAAGACCCTAGAATAATAATCAAAGATGATCATCAACAATTAACCCTTTCCGACCAATTCTTATTGTGATGATCAAGCTTTACCACCTTAAATCAGATTCACTAGACCTAAGATTTTTTTATCACTCGACTACTTATAACTCATGTCAGTAGGGCACTTAAGAATGATGATTACTGATGATCATCAATAATTCATCCTTTCCGACCAACCCATACTAAGATAATCAAGCTAAACTACCTTGGCTCAGATTCACTAGCCCCAAGATTTTTTACCACTCGACTATGGTATGGACTATATCAGTGGAAGACCCTAGAATGACGATCAATGATGATCATCAACAATTAACCCTTTCCGACCAATTCTCATTGTGATAATCAAGCTATAACACCTTAAATCAGATTCATTTGACCTAAGATTTTTTTATCACTCGACTACTTATAACTAATGTCAGTAGGGCACCTAAGAAAGATGATTACTGATAATCATTAATAATTCACCCTTTTCGATCAACCCATACTGAGATAATCAAGCTAAACTACCTTGGCCCATATATACTAGCTCCAAGATTATTTAACCACTAGACAATGGTATAGATTATTTCAGTGGAAGACCCTAGAATGATGATCAATAATGATCATCAACATTTAACCCTTTCCGAACAACCCTCATTGTGATAATCAAGCTATAACACCTTAAATCAGATTTTCTAGACGTAAGATTTGTTCACCACTCGACTATGGTATAGGTTATTTGAGTGGAAGACCCTAGAATAATGATCAAAGATGATCATCAACAATTAACCCTTTCTGACCAATTCTTATTATGATAATCAAGCTTTAGCACCTTAAATCAGATTCATTAGACCTAAGATTTTTTTATCACTCGACTACTTATAACTCATGTCAGTAGGGCACCTAAGAATCATGATTACTGATGATCAATAATAATTTACCCTTTTCGATCAACCCATACTGAGATATCAAGCTAAACTACCTTGGCCCATATATACTAGCTCCAAGATTATTTAACCACTAGACTATGGTATAGATTATTTCAGTGGAAGACCCTAGAATGATGATCAATAATGATCATCAACATTTAACCCTTTCCGAACAACCCTCATTGTGATAATCAAGCTATAACACCTTAAATCAGATTTTCTAGACGCAAGATTTGTTCACCACTCGACTATGGTATAGGTTATTTGAGTGGAAGACCCTGGAATAATGATCAATGATGATGATTAACAATTAACACTTTTCGACCAACCCTTGTTGTGATAATCAAGCTATACCACTTTAAATCAGATTCACTAGCCCCAAGTTTTTTTATTACTCGACTATGGTATGGATCATGTCAGTGGGACACCTTAGAATTATGGTTAATGATGATCATCAACCATTAACACTTTCGACCAACCCTCATTGTGATAATCAAGCTATAACACCTTAAATCACATTCACTAGCCCCAAGACTTTTTTTATCACTCGACTATGGTATGACTCATGTCAGTAGGGCAACTAAGAATGAAGATTACTGATGATCATCAATAATTAATTCTTTCCGACCAACCCATACTGAGATAATCAAGCTAAACTACCTTGGCTTAGATTCACTAGCCTCAAGATTTTTTACCACTCGACTATGGTATGGATCATGTCGGTAGAAGACCCTAGAATGATGATCAATGATGATTATCTACAATTAACACTTTCCCACCAACCCTCATAGTGATAATCAAGCTATACCACCATATATCAGATTCACGAGCCCCAAGATTTTTTTATCACTCGACTATGGCATGGATCATGTCAGTAGGACACCCAAGAATGATAGTTAATGATGATCAACAATAATAAACCCTCTCCGACCATTCCATTCTGAGATAAGCAAGCTAAATTACCTTGGCTCAGATTTACTAGCCCCAAGATTTTTTACCACTCGACTATGGTATGGATTATGTGAGTGGAAGACCCTAGAATAATGATCAATGATGATCATAAAAAATTAACCCTTTCCGAACAACCCTCATTGTGATAATCAAGCTATACCACCTTTAATCAGATTAACTAGACCCAAGATTTGTTTAACACTAGACTATGGTATGGATTATTTTAGTGGAAGACCCTAGAATAATAATCAAAGATGATCATCAACAATTAACCCTTTCCGACCAATTCTTATTGTGATGATCAAGCTTTACCACCTTAAATCAGATTCACTAGACCTAAGATTTTTTTATCACTCGACTACTTATAACTCATGTCAGTAGGGCACTTAAGAATGATGATTACTGATGATCATCAATAATTCATCCTTTCCGACCAACCCATACTAAGATAATCAAGCTAAACTACCTTGGCTCAGATTCACTAGCCCCAAGATTTTTTACCACTCGACTATGGTATGGACCATATCAGTGGAAGTCCCTAGAATGACGATCAATGATGATCATCAACAATTAACCCTTTCCGACCAATTCTCATTGTGATAATCAAGGTATAACACCTTAAATCAGATTCACTAGCCCCAAGACTTTTTTAATCACTCAACTATGGTATGGATTATGTCAGTGGAAGACCCTAGAATTATGATCAATGATGATCACCAACATTTAACCCTTTCCGACCAACCCTCATTGTGATAATCAAGCTATACCAACTTAAATCAGATTCACTAGACCCAAGTTTTTATTTACTTGACTATGGTATAACTAATGTTAGTAGTGCACCTAAGAAGGATGATTACTGATGATCATCAATAATTAATCCTTTCTGACCAACCTATACTGAGATAATCAAGCTAAACTACCTTGGCTTAGATTCACTAGCCTCAAGATTTTTTTACCACTCGACTATGGTATGGATTATGTCGGTGGAAGACCCTAGAATGATGATCAATGATGATTATCTACAATTAACACTTTCCGACCAACCCTCATAGTGATAATCAAGCTATACCACCATATATCAGATTCACGAGCCCCAAGATTTTTTTATCACTCGTCTATGGCATGGATCATGTCAGTAGGACACCCAAGAATAATAATCAATGATTATCATCAACAATAAAAACTTTCTGACCAACCCTCGTTGTGATAATCAAGCTATACTACCTTAAATCAGATTCACTAGCCCCAAGATTTTTTATTACTCAACTATGGTATGGATCATGTCAGTGGGACACCCTAGAATAATGATTAATGATGATCATCAACAATAAAAACTTTCCGACCAACCCTCATTGTGATAATCAAGCTAAACCACCTTAAATCAGATTCACTAGACCCAAGTTTTTATTTACTTGACTATGGTATAACTTATGTTAGTAGTGCACCTAAGAAGGATGATTACTGGTGATCATCAATAATTAATCCTTTCTGACCAACCTATACTGAGATAATCAAGCTAAACTACCTTGGCTTAGATTCACTAGCCTCAAGATTTTTTTACCACTCGACTATGGTATGGATTATGTCGGTGGAAGACCCTAGAATGATGATCAATGATGATTATCTACAATTAACACTTTCCGACCAACCCTCATAGTGATAATCAAGCTATACCACCATATATCAGATTCACGAGCCCCAAGATTTTTTTATCACTCGACTATGGCATGGATCATGTCAGTAGGACACCCAAGAATAATAATCAATGATTATCATCAACAATAAAAACTTTCTGACCAACCCTCATTGTGATAATCAAGCTATACCACCTTAAATCAGATTCAATAGCGCCAAGATTTTTTAATCACTCAACTATGATATGACTCATGTTAGAAGAGCAACTAAGAATCATGATTACTGATGATCATCAATAATTAACCCTTTCCGTACAACACTCATTGTGATAATCAAGCTATAACACCTTAAATCAGATTTTCTAGACGCAAGATTTGTTTACCACTCGACTATGGTATAGGTTATTTTAGTGGAAGACCCTAGAATAATGATCAATGATGATCATTAACAATTAACCCTTTTCGACCAACCCTCGTTGTGATAATCAAGCTATACCACCTTAAATCAGATTCACTAGCCCCAAGATTTTTTATTACTTAACTATGGTATGGATCATGTGAGTGGGACACCCTAGAATGATGATTAATGATGATCATCAACAATAAAAACTTTCCGACTAACCCTCATTGTGATAATCAAGCTGAACCACCTAAAATCAGATTCACTAGACCGAAGTTTTTATTTACTTGACTATGTTATGACTTGTGTTAGTAGTGCACCTAAGAATGATAATTACTGATGATCATCAATAATTAATTCTTTCCGACCAACCCATACTGAGATAATCAAGCTAAACTACCTTGGCTCAGATTCACTAGCCCCAAGATTTTTTACCACTCGACTATGGTATGGACTATATCAGTGGAAGATCCTAGAATGATGATCAATGATGATCATCAACAATTAACCCTTTCTGACCAATTCTCATTGTGATAATCAAGCTATAACACCTTAAATCAGATTCACCTGCCCCAAGACTTTTTTTATCACTCAACTATCGTATGGATTATGTCAGTAGAAGACCCTAGAATTATGATCAATGATGATCATCAACATTTAACCCTTTCCGACCAACATTTATTGTGATAATTAAGCTATACCACCTTAAATCAAATTCACTAGCACCAAGATTTTTTTATCACTCAACTATGATATGACTCATGTCAGTAGAGCAACTAAGAATCATGATTACTGATGATCATCAATAATTAACCCTTTCCGTACAACCCTTATTGTGATAATCAAGCTATAACACCTTAAATCAGATTCACTAGCCCCAAGACTTTCTTTATCACTCGCCTATGGTATGGATTATGTCAGTGGGAGACCCTAGATTGATGATTAATGATGATCATTAACAATTAACCCTTTCCGACCAACCCTCATTGTAATAATCAAGCTATACCACCTTAAATCAGATTAACTAGACGCAAGATTTGTTCACCACTCGACTATGGTATAGGTTATTTGAGTGGAAGACCCTGGAAAAATAATCAATGATGATCATTAACAATTAACACTTTTCGACCAACCCTTGTTGTGATAATCAAGCTATACCACCTTAAATCAGATTCACTAGCCCCAAGTTTTTTTATTACTCGACTATGGGATGGATCATGTCAGTGGGACACCTTAGAATTATGGTTAATGATGATCATCAACCATTAACACTTTCGACCAACCCTCATTGTGATAATCAAGGTATAACAACTTAAATCAGATTCACTAGCCCCAAGACTTTTTTTATCACTCGACTATGGTATGACTCATGTCAGTAGGGCAACTAAGAATGAAGATTACTGATAATCATCAATAATTAATTCTTTCTGACCAACCCATACTGAGATAATCAAGCTAAACTACCTTGGCTTAGATTCACTAGCCTCAAGATTTTTTTACCACTCGACTATGGTATGGATCATGTCGGTGGAAGACCCTAGAATGATGATCAATGATGATTATCTACAATTAACACTTTCCCACCAACCCTCATAGTGATAATCAAGCTATACCACCATATATCAGATTCACGAGCCCCAAGATTTTTTTATCACTCGACTATGGCATGGATCATGTCAGTAGGACACCCAAGAATGATAGTTAATGATGATCAACAATAATAAACCCTCTCCGACCATTCCATTCTGAGATAATCAAGCTAAATTACCTTGGCTCAGATTCACTAGCCCCAAGATTTTTTCACCACTCGACTATGGTATAGATTATGTCAGGGGAAGACCCTAAAATGATGATCAATGAAGATCATCAACATTTAACCCTTTCCGAACAACCCTCATTATGATAATCAAGCTATAACACATTAAATCACATTCACTAGCCCCAAGACTTTTTTATCACTCGCCTATGGTATGACTCATGTCAGTAGGGCACCTAAGAATGATTATTACTAATGATCATCAATAATTAATTCTTTCCGACCAACCCATACTGAGATAATCAAGCTAAACTACCTTGGCTCAGATTCACTAGCCCCAAGATTTTTTACCACTCGACTATGGTATGGACTATATCAGTGGAAGACCCTAGAATGACGATCAATGATGATCATCAACATTTAACCCTTTCCGACCTACATTTATTGTGATAATTAAGCTATACCAACTTAAATCAGATTCACTAGCCAAAAGACTTTCTTTATCACTCGCCTATGGTATGGATTATGTCAGTGGGAGACCCTAGATTGATGATTAATGATGATCATTAACAATTAACCCTTTCCGACCAACCCTCATTGTGATAATTAAGCTATACCACCTTAAATCAGATTAACTAGCCCCAAGATTTTTTATTACTCGACTATGGTATGGATCATGTCAGTGGGACACCCTAGAATTATGGTTAATGACGATCATCAACCCTTAACACTTTCGACCAACCCTCATTGTGATAATCAAGGTATAACAACTTAAATCAGATTCACTAGCCCCAAGACTTTTTTATCACTCGACTATGGTTTGAATTATGTCAGTTGGACATCCTAGAATGATGATTAATGATGATCATCAACAATAAAAACTTTCCGAACAACCCTTATTGTGATAATCAAGCTATAACACCTTAAATCACATTCACTAGCCCCAAGACTTTTTTTATCACTCGACTATGGTATGACTCATATCAGTAGGGCAACTAAGAATGATGATTACTGATGATCATCAATAATTAATTCTTTCCGACCAACCCATACTGAGATAATCAAGCTAAACTACCTTGGCTCAGATTCACTAGCCCCAAGATTTTTTACCACTCGACTATGGTATGGACTATATCAGTGGAAGATCCTAGAATGATGATCAATGATGATCATCAACAATTAACCCTTTCCGACCAATTCTCATTGTGATAATCAAGCTATAACACCTTAAATCAGATTCACTAGCCCCAAGACATTTTTTATCACTCGACTATGGTATGACTCATGTCAGTAGGGCAGCTAAGAATGATGATTACTAATGATCATCACTAATCAATTCTTTATGACCAACCCATACTGAGATAATCAAGCTAAACTACCTTGGCTTAGATTCACTAGCCTCAAGATTTTTTTAACACTCGACTATGGTATGGATCATGTCGGTGGAAGACCCTAGAATGATGATCAATGATGATTATCTACAATTAACACTTTCCCACCAACCCTCATAGTGATAATCAAGCTATACCACCATATATCAGATTCACGAGCCCCAAGATTTTTTTATCACTCGACTATGGCATGGATCATGTCAGTAGGACACCCAAGAATGATAGTTAATGATGATCAACAATAATAAACCCTCTCCGACCATTCCATTCTGAGATAATCAAGCTAAATATCCTTGGCTCACATTTACTAGCCCCAAGATTTTTTACCACTCGACTATGGTATGGATTATGTCAGTGGAAGACCCTAGAATGATGATCAATGATGATCATAAAAAATTAACCCTTTCCGAACAACCCTCATTGTGATAATCAAGCTATATCACCTTTAATCAGATTAACTAGACCCAAGATTTGTTTAACACTAGACTATGGTATGGATTATTTTAGTGGAAGACCCTAGAATAATAATCAAAGATGATCATCAACAATTAACCCTTTCTGACCAATTCTTATTATGATAATCAAGCTTTAGCACCTTCAATCAGATTCACTAGACCTAAGATTTTTTTATCACTCGACTACTTATAACTCATGTCAGTAGGGCACATAAGAATGATGATTACTGATGATCATCAATAATTCACCCATTCCGACCAACCCATACTGAGATAATCAAGCTAAACTAACATGGCTCATATTTACTAGCTCCAAGATTATTTAACCACTCGACTTTGGTATAGATTATGTCAGTGGAAGACCCTAGAATGATGATCAATAATGATCATCAACATTTAACCCTTTCCGAACAACCCTCATTGTGATAATCAAGCTATAACACCTTAAATCACATTCACTAGCCCCAAGACTTTTTTTATCACTCGCCTATGGTATGACTCATGTCAGTAGGGCACCTAAGAATGATGATTACTGATGATAATTAATAATTCACCCTTTCCAATCAACCCATACTAAGATAATCAAGCTTAACTACCTTGGCTCAGATTCACTAGCCCCACGATTTTTTACCACTCGACTATGGTATGGATTATGTCAGTGGGAGACCCTAGAATGATGATTAATGATGATCATCAACTATTAACCCTTTCCGACCAACCCTCATTGTGATAATCAAGCTTTAGCACCTTAAATCAGATTTACTAGACCTAAGATTTTTTTATCACTCGACTACTTATAACTCATGTCAGTAGGGCACCTAAGAATGATGATTACTGATGATCATTAATAATTCACCCTTTACGACCAACCCATACTGAGATAATCAAGCTAAACTACCTTGGCCCATATATACTAGCTCCAAGATTATTTAACCACTCGACTATGGTATAGATTATGTCAGTGGGACACCCTAGAATTATGGTTATTGATGATCATCAACCATTAACACTTTCGACCAACCCTCATTGTGATAATCAAGCTATAACACCTTAAATCAGATTCACTAGACCCAAGTTTTTATTTACTTGACTATGGTATGACTTATGTTAGTAGTGCACCTAAGAAGGATGATTACTGATGATCATCAATAATTAATCCTTTCTGACCAACCCATACTGAGATAATCAAGCTAAACTACCTTGGCTTAGATTCACTAGCCGCAAGATTTTTTTACCACTCGACTATGGTATGGATTATGTCGGTGGAAGACCCTAGAATGATGATCAATGATGATTATCTACAATTAACACTTTCCGACCAACCCTCATAGTGATTATCAAGCTATACCACCATATATTAGATTCACGAGCCCCAAGATTTTTTTATCACTCGACTATGGCATGGATCATGTCAGTAGGACACCCAAGAATGATAGTTAATGATGATCAACAATAATAAACCCTCTCCGACCATTCCATTCTGAGATAATCAAGATAAACTACCTTGGCTCAGATTTACTAGCCACAAGATTTTTTACCACTCGACTCAGGTATGGATTATGTCAGTGGAAGACCCTAGAATGATAATCAATGATGATTATCTACAATTAACCCTTTCCGACCAACCCTCATTGTGATAATCAAGCTATACCACCTTAAATCAGATTCACGAGCACCATGATTTTTTAATCACTCAACTATGATATGACTCATGTCAGTAAAGCAACTAAGAATGATGATTACTGATGATCGTCAATAATTAACCCTTTTCGTACAACCCTCATTGTGATAATCAAGCTATAACACCTTAAATCAGATTCACTAGCCAAAAGACTTTCTTTATCCCTCGCCTATGGTATGGATTATGTCAGTGGGAGACCCTAGATTGATGATTAATGATGATCATTAACAATTAACCCTTTCCGACCAACCCTCATTGTGATAATCAAGCTATACCACCTTAAATCTGATTAGCTAGACTTAAGATTTGTTTACCACTCGACTATGGTATGGATTATTTTAGTGAAAGACCCTAGAATAATGATCAAAGATGATCATCAACAATTAACCCTTTCTGACCAATTCTTATTATGATAATCAAGCTTTAGCACCTTAAATCAGATTCATTAGACCTAAGATTTTTTTATCACTCGACTACTTATAACTCATGTCAGTAGGGCACCTAAGAATGATGATTACTGATGATCATTAATAATTCACCCTTTTCGATCAACCTATACTGAGATAATCAAGCTAAACTACCTTGGCCCATATATACTAGCTCCAAGATTATTTAACCACTAGACTATGGTATAGAATGATGATCAATAATGATCATCAACATTTAACCCTTTCCGAACAACCCTCATTGTGATAATCAAGCTATAACACCTTAAATCAGATTTTCTAGACGCAAGATTTGTTCACCACTCGACTATGGTATAGGTTATTTTAGTGGAAGACCCTGGAATAATGATCAATGATGATCATTAACAATTAACACTTTTCGACCAACCCTTGTTGTGATAATCAAGCTATAACACCATTCACTAGCCCCAAGACTTTTTTTATCACTCAACTATGGTATGAATTATGTAAGTAGAAGACCCTAGAATTATGATCAATAATGATCATCAACATTTAACCCTTTCCGACCAACCCTCATTGTGATGATCAAGGTATAACAACTTAAATCAGATTCACTTGCCCCAAGACTTTTTTATCACTCGACTATGGTATGGATTATGTCAGTTGGACCCCCTAGAATGATAATTACTGATGATCATTCATAATTCACCCTTTCCGACCAACCCATACTGAGATAATCCAGCTAAACTACCTTTGCTCAGATTCACTAGCCCCAAGATTTTTTTAACACTCGACTATGGTATGGATTATGTCAGTAGGGCACCTAAGAATAATGATTACTGATGATAATTAATAATAAACCCCTTTCAAGAAACCCATACTGAGATAATCAAGCTAAACTACCTTGGCTTAGATTCACAAGCACCAAGATTTTTATACCACTCGACTATGTTATGGACTATATCAGTGGAAGACCCTAGAATGATGATCAATGATGATCATCAACAATTAACCCTTTCCGACCAATTCTCATTGTGATAATCAAGCTATAACACCTTAAATCAGATTCACTAGCCTCAAGACTTTTTTTATCACTCAACTATGGTATGGATCATGTCAGTGGAAGACCCTGGAATTATGATCAATGATGATCATCAACATTTAACCCTTTCCGAACAACACTCATTGTGATTATCAAGCTAGAACACCTTAAATCAGATTCGCTAGCCCCAAGCGTTTTTTTAACACTCGACTATAGTATGGATTATGTCAGTAGGGCACCTAAGAATGATGATTAATGATGATCATCAACATTTAACCCTTTCCGAACCACCCTCGTTGTGATAATCAAGCTATACCACCTTAAATCAGATTTACTAGCCCCAAGATTATTTATCACTCGACTATGGTATGGATCATGTCAGTGGGACACCCTAGACTTATGGTTAATAATGATAAGCAACCATTAACACTTTCGACCAACCCTCATTGTGATAATCAAGGTATAACAACTTAAATCAGATTCACTAGCCCCAAGACTTTTTTATCACTCGACTATGGTATGGATTATGTCAGTTGGACACCCTAGAATGATAATTACTGATGATCATTCATAATTCACCCTTTCCGACCAACCCATACTGAGATAATCCAGCTAAACTACCTTGGCTCAGATTCACTAGCCCCAAGATTTCTTTACCACTCGACTATGGTATGGATCTTGTCAGTGGGACACCCTAGACTTATGGTTAATGATGATCATCAACCATTAACACTTTCGACCAACCCTCATTGTGATAATCAAGGTATAACACCTTAAATCAGATTCACTAGCCTCAAGACTTTTTTTATCACTCAACTATGGCATGGATCATGTCAGTGGAAGACCCTAGAATTATGATCAATGATGTTCATCAACATTTAACCCTTTCCGACCAACCCTCATTGTGATAATCAAGATATACCAACTTAAATTCGATTCTCTAGACCCAAGTTTTTTTTTACTTGTCTATGGTATGACTTATGTTAGTAGGGCACCTAAGAAACATGATTACTGATGATCATCAATAATTAACCCTTTCCGACCAACCCATACTAAGATAATCAAGCTAAACTACCTTGGCTTAGATTCACTAGCCCCAAGATTTTTTTATCACTCGACTATGGTATGGATCATGTCAGTAGGACACCCAAGAATGATAGTTAATGATGATCAACAATAATAAACCCTCTCCGACCATTCCATTCTGAGATAATCAAGCTAAACTACCTTGGCTCGGATTTTCTAGCCCCAAGATTTTTTTCTACTCGACTATGGTATGGATTATGTCAGTGGAAGACCCTAGAATGATGATCAATGATGATTATCTACAATTAACCCTTTCCGACCAACCCTCATAGTGATAATCAAGCTATACCACCGTATATCAGATTCACGAGCCACAAGATTTTTTTATCACTCGACTATTGTATGGATCATGTCAGTAGGACACCCAAGAATGATAGTTAATGATGATCAACAATAATTAACTCTCTCCGACCAACCCACACTGAGATAATCAACCTTAACTACCTTGGCTCAGATTCACTAGCCCCAAGATTTTTTTATCACTCGACTATGTAATGGATCATGACAGTAGGACACCTAAGATTGATAATTAATGATGATTAACAATAATTAACCCTTTCCGACCATCCCATTCTGAGTTAATCATGCTAAATTACCTTAGCTCAGATTCACTAGCACCAAGTTTTTTTTAACACCTGTCCATGGTATGGATCATGTCAGTGAGACACCCTTAAATGATGATCAATGATGATTATCAACAATTTACCCTTTCCGAACAACCCTCATTGTGATAATCAAGCTATAACAACTTAAATCAGATTCACTAGCCCCAAGACTTTTTTATCACTCGACTATGGTATGGATTATGTCAGTGGGCCACCCTAGAATGATAATCAATGATGATCAACAATAATTAACCCTTTCCGACCAAGACATATTGAGAGAATCAAGATAAACCTCCTTGGCTCAGATTTACTATCCTCAAGATTTTTTTAACACTCGACCATTGTATGGACAAAACGTGACTTGAGGGAAGGGGGGGTCGTCCTAAACGTGACGTCACGAAATTTTATTTTTCTGTTTTATATGAAGTATTTAATATTTAAAGTTCAAGGTATATGATTTGATACAGTCGTTGATGTATTTTTTGTGCGAAAAATAAGAAAATTTTTTAATCACAGTGTAATAATCTATTAACTAAATATCAGTAATAAACCCAAATAACTGCAAATTTAGAATAATAAAACCGATTGAAAGTTATTAATATTGAATTTTTTTATTAACCTTGATAATTAGGGGATTTAGGTGTACGTGTTTACTCTCACGTGACAGAGCGTGACAGGAGGGGGGGAGGGGTCAAAAAATTGAAAAAAATGCGTGACGTCATTTGTGAACGCTCCCATAGGAAAGCTTTTGAAGTTCTTTACTTATTAACTTAGATTGTTTAAATAATTAAAAAAAATTTTGTATACATTTTAAATTGTATTTTTACTGTAGGCCAATAGTAGTTGTTTGATTTCACAAAAGAAACAAAATCAAAGTAACTAAAGCTTTTGATGTTATTTATTTGTTAACTAAGATTGTTTAAACAATTTAAAAATTATTTGTATACATTTTAAACTGTATTTTTATTTTGAACCAATTGAAGTTATATATTTCACAGAAGAAACGAAGTCAAAATAGGGAAAAGCTTTGTAGTTATTTATTTGTTAACTAAGATTGTTTAAACAATTAAAATTTTTCTGTAAACATTTTTGACTGTTTTGTAGCTTTAAGCTAATAGTATTTTGTTAATTTCACAAAAGAAACGAAATCAAAGTAATGAAAACTTTTAAAGTTATTTATTTGTTAACTAAGTTTGTTTAAACAATTTAAAAATTGTTTGTTAAATAGAATATGTAGATTTTTGCTACCTTACAAAATTTATTTCAAACATTCTTTTTTCTTGAACAACATTACATCTCAAATTGAACTAGCTCTAGTTGTTCCTTACTTTGTAACCAATCTGTTAAAGTTTTTTACACATTTTTATAATTATTAACGATCAATATTTCAACAATAATGTTATCGTAAAGTTTATTAAGGTTCCCTTTAACGTTTTTAATTAAAACTGAAAAACTGTGAAAAAATATGAACCTCAACTGCGCTGGGGATCGAGCCCAGGTCTTTCATTTGCCGGTCGAATGCTCTAACATTGAGCTACGCAGGGTCATTGGTCATACTTCTTTAAAGCGCAGTTGAGGTTCATATTTTTTCACAGTTTTTCAGTTTTAAAATACTTATAGAGACTTCTGGTGTTGAAATACCGTATTTTGGAATTTTTCAAACGCGTCGATCAAGTAGGTTTCTGTTTCACAGAATGTGAAGGGCGTACTTGTAGTCGGCAATTGTTCGAAGCAAAAATTCCGGGAAATTTCGAGTTTTTAATTAAAGTTGCTTAAGTTTATAATTACTGTAATTGCGAATTTTCAAAAGTACGTTTTTGGTACGCTTTCGGTACGCTTCCTGTACTTTTATCCTTACGAAATGCGTCCGGAGTGGTCGTCAGGGATTGAAGACCACAGAGTCTACATTTGTATACATATAACGAATAACAAACATTTTTCTTCCACTATCTGTTCTTTGTACTCTGGCCAACCTTCAGGCGTTGGAATTTTGTTTTTAACAATATTATGGATCAATTGATAGTCTTCTTCGTTCTCAGGTGACTCCATGAATTTTGCTACCAAATACCCCAGATTTGGGTCATATCTTATGTGTGATAAGCAAAGAATGTGGATGCACCTTCTTTCATTTATAGAATAGTCGACAAATTCTATGATTTTATAAAATTTCCTCGACATTTTCCTACACATAAATTTTGTAATCAAATATTGAAAACATATATAAAACATAATATATATATATATATAATATATATAATATATAATATATTAATATATATATATAATATATATAATATATATAAATATAATACTATTGGGCAGTTCCATAGGACAGGGAAATCGTGAATCACCGATTTTGTTTATACTTCGTAAAATTATAGTACTTGGGGTGCTAAATAAGTACCATAAGGGTTTTTCAAAAAAAAAAAAATTTTACAAGATATTTTCAATTGAAAAATTGAAATTTGAAAAAAATGCCTTTTTTCATGATTTTTTATCTCGGAAATTCTTGATCCTACAGAAAAAAGTCATTGATACAAAATTAAAGAAAAAAAGTCAAATTTTGATAATTTAATAAAAAAAGTGCTAACAAATAAATTTTTTCACAATTTGTTTAAACAATAATTTTTCATTGTTAATTAAAAAAGGGAAGAACACCATGGATTTTTTAAAAAAATATATTTTTATAAAATTCAAACCTTCTTTTAAACAGCCTGAAATTTTTAGATAAGTGTTTTGTTTTGTTTTCGAGAACATTTTTTTTGAATTTTATGCTTTGAGTGGTCGCGTGTTACGCGCGTGCAACACTACTCGTAACCATGCATATTTAGAGACCAGAAGACTATTATTCCTCATGGTTAACAAAGTTCTCTGCTATGTATGTATTTATGTTCATTATTATGAATAATTTTACCATTTTTAAAAGTGTTTTTAATATATGGGCTATTCTATTTTAAACCGTTCCACTAGCAAAGACTATCGCGTAAAAAGGATTTTTTAAATCGGTTTAATTTGATTAAAACTAAATTAAAAATAATATTTAATAGGCGAATTTGAAAGAGAATTTATCAAACTATAAAATGATACCTAACTTTTTTTTAAAAAAATTTCAATTTCATGTAAAATTTTAGGTTTAAATATTCCAAACGTTAATATCTCAAAACAATTTCATGTAAAATTTTAGGTTTTAATATTTCAAACATTAATATCTCAGAACACCCCCGCTTGGAATTCGATGTAACTTACACTAAAATAATGTTTAAAATTTCTATTTTTTACTATGTAAAGACCATAATGGACGTTTCACGGGATTTAGAGAAAAAAATTCATTAAAAAACCAATTTATTTAATCTGACATTAATTTGAAGTCGAGTAGTATAACCATTCTCATGGTAGAATTCGTTTCTTTTTCTTTTTCTATTAATATTGATATGTCAAATGAAATAAAATGATTTTTTATTAAAATTTATTTCTACCAACTCCATTAAAAGTCCATTATGGTCTTTACATAGTAAAAAATAGAAATTTTAAACATTATTTTAGTATAAGTTACATTGAATTCCAATAGGGGGTGTTTTGAGATATTAACCCTTTGCGGCATAGTGGTAACCCAGATTACCACCTTCATTTTTAAGATTTTTGTCAATATCTTCAGTATGCCTTATCCTTTCAAAATAGTAAATTATTTTTTATATTTTCCAGTAAATTTACTATTCCACAATCTGGTTTTGAAAAAAAAATCATTTTTAATTTACGAGATAAAAATTCATGAAGGTCGAAATTTTCGCATACTTTAATTTTGATGTTTTTTAGTTCCTTGGATCAAAAAGTCACTATTTGTACTGAGAAAATTATTTTCTACCACACATGCACGAAAACCTCGTGTTTTCGTTCGCCTTAAGCGGGGCAGAACACGAGATTTTCGTACATCTGTGATAGAAAATAGCATATGCACCTCGGGAGGCCGATTTTTTGTCTCGCACAATGTTCTCCGAACTCGTTTCGCACTCGCTACGCTCGTGCTACACTCGTTCTTCGAACATTTGTGCTTGACAAAAAAACACGGGTTTCCCTCCCTTGATGCATAATATACTATTCTTTGTTTTCAAAAAATGTGTGCCGCAAAGGGTTAATGTTTGAAATATTTAAACCTAAAATTTTACATGAAATTGAAATTTTTTTAAAAAAAAGTTTGGTATCATTTTAAAGCTTTATAAATTCTCTTTCAAATTCGCCTATTACAATTTATTTTTAATTTAGTTTTAATCAAATTAAACCGATTTAAAAAATCCTTTTCACTCAATAGTCTTTTGCTAGTGGAACGGTTTGAAATAGAATATCCCATATAATATTATTAAAATTATGTATTATTATTATTATTATTATTTATTAAAAATGGTTAAATTGTTCATAATAATGAACATAAATACATACATAGCAGAGAACTTTGTTAACCATGAGGAATAATAGTCTTCTGGTCTCTAAATATGCATGGTTACGAGTAGTGTTGCACGCGCGTAACACGCGACCACTCAAAGCATAAAATTAAAAAAAATTGTTCTCGAAAACCAAAGAAAACACCTCTCTAAAAATTTCAGAATGTTTAAAAGAAAGATTGAATTTTACAAAAATATTTTTTTTTAAAAAATCCATGGTGTCCTTCCCTTTTTTAATTACCAATGAAAAATTATTGTTTAAACAAATTGGGAACAAATTTATTTCTACCACACATGCACGAAAACCTCGTGTTTTCGTTCGCCTTAAGCGGGGCAGAACTCACAGTTTTTAGGTGAGAGAAAAAGTTTTTTTCACTGTTCGGAAGTTTTTTTTATCTCTAACGTCACTAACCTGAAAACTGCGAGTGCTGACCCACTAACGCGAACGAAGCACGAGATTTTCGTACATATGTGATAGAAAATAGCATATGCACCTCGGGAGGCCGATTTTTTGTCTCGCACAATGTTCTCCGAACTCGTTTCGCACTCGCTACGCTCGTGCTACACTCGTTCTTCGAACATTTGTGTTTGACAAAAAAGCACGGACTTCCCTTCCTTGATGCATAATATACTATTTTTTGCACTTTTTTTTTAAATTATCAAAATTTGACTTTTTTTTCTTTAATTTTGTATAAATGACTTTTTTCTGTAGGATCAAGAATTTCCGAGATAAAAAATCATGAAAAAAGGCATTTTTTTCAAATTTCAATTTTTCAATTGCAAATATCTTGTAAAATTTTTTTTTTTGAAAAACCGTTATGGTACTTATTTAGCACCCCAAGTACTATAATTTTACGAAGTATAAACAAAATCGGTGATTCACGATTTCCCTTTCCTATGGAACTGCCCTATTAAGATTAAAAGTTAAAGCAGAAAGTGACAAAAATAAAAAACAAAATTCAAAAAATTGCTAGATTAATAAACAATTGAAAAACGTGATTTAAAAAATTAAACAGTAAATATAAAATTTAAAAAAAATTTAAAATAGTTATTGAAAATTGAAACATCAAGAAAAATTACGAGAATAATTGAAAAATTATAAGAATAATTTAAAATTGAAGAAAATTTCTTAAAAATTATGAAAATAATTGGAACTTGAAAACAAATTTCGGAAAATGGCTAGATTAATAAACAACCAAACAAAATAATTGTGTTAATTAAATTATAATTATAAAATAACAAATGGACTAAAAATCGAAAAGAATAATTAAAATTACAGCAAAAAAATGGAAATTAAACAATGAATTTGGAATTAAAAGAATATAATTAAAGGTTAAAAAAATTAATTAAAAAAATACGGGAATTATCGAATAGAAAGCAAAATTGAAATCTGAAAAACGAAATTGAAATTTATAAAATAATTGTGAATCAAAGAAAATAATTGCACAATAATTGTATTTAAAATTAAAGAAACTTATACTTACAATTAAAGAAACTTATTGGTATTTGACAAATATAATTGTAAGATATTGAATAACTAACGAGAATAATAACAATTATGGTTGGGTTAATGTGAGGGGGAAAATACAGTTTCATTATATCTGGACAGTTTTCTTTTATAAAACAAAAATTTTAAAATCATTTGACGTAATTTATGAAGGACCCTTAAATTTCAAATAAGAATAGGTAACGGGGAAAATCCAGAAAGATTATTACATCATCTTAGGTCGGGCAGATCACCGGGTGACCGTCTAAGGTATTGTTTTGCCAACATCGATCTTTAATTGCGAGAATCTATAATATGTGTATATGCCAATATTGTACGTAACAAAAGAGTAAAAATGTACCGATCGATATTGACAAAACAATACCTTAGACGGTCGCCCGGTGATCTGCCTGACCTAAGATGATGTAATGATGTTTCTGGATTTTCCCCATTACCTAATCTTAATTGAAATTTAAGGGTCCTTCATAAATTACGTCAAATAACTTTATAAAATTTTTGTTTTATAAAAGAATACAGTCTAGATATAATGAAACTGTATTTTCCCCTTACATTAACCCAACCATAGTTGTTATTATTCTCGTTAGTTATTCAATATCTTGCATTTATATTTTTCGATTATCAATAACTATCTTTAATTTTAAATATAAGTTTCTTTAATTTTAAATACAATTATTGTGCAATTATTGTCTTCGATTCACAAATATTTTTTATAAATTTCAATTTCATTCTTTAGATTTCAATTTTTTTTTCTATTCGATAATTCTTGTCTTTTTTCAAATACTTTTTTTAATTTTTAATTATATTCTTTTAATTCCAATTTCATTGTTCAGTTTTCAATTTTTTGCTGCAATTTCAATTATTCTTTTCTATTTTCAATCCATTTGTTATTTTATAATTATTATATAATTAACACAATTATTTTGTATGGTTGAGTATGAATCTAGGCATTTTCCGAAATTTGTTTTCAATTATCAATTATTTTCGTCATTTTTAAGAAATTTTCTTTAATTCTTCAATTATTGTCGTAATTTTTCTTGGTGTTAATGGTAAATTTACTTATACTTGATAAATTTACCAATTTAAGTTTACTTTGGATAGATTTAAAAGGCATAAAAGAGACTCTTACAGTTCCAATTTTTTTTTAAATCCAATATGGACAAATGGACTTTGTTTATACTTTGTGATTCCGTAACATTCTCTGTGCTAAGTAAGATACTAAAAAAATTACTTTTTTCCATTTTTCAATTCTAAAAGTTAAATTTTTTGTGTTTCGAGTATTTTATTATGTTATTTTTTTTAAATGTCAATTGTATTTTGTTAAACATTTTTCAATAACATAAGTCGTTTTTCAATACGCATGTTTTGTATTTCCAACATATTATCCAATTTCTTCAATTATTATCCTCAAATTCCAATTATTTTCATAATCAGAGTAGCCAATATGGCCACAAGTATAAACACGTGTTCGTGGTCCTCCTGATTGAATTAGGAATTTCGAGTGTTTTTTTTTGTACTTGTGCGTGGGTTTTGTTTGAACCATACGCCTCCTTGAATATTGTTTTCTCTTATTTGAACTATTGTGACTTGTTGATTGTGATTTTTAAGTGATTCTTTTAAAGATAAAATTTTCTATTTCTTCTCATTTCTGTGTAACTACTGACTACCCTGCAAACGTTGACTATCGTGTTAGACTCGTAGAGGGTCTTATCGGAACCCGTCACTTGTTTTAATTTAACTTTGAAACCTGCTAAAATATGGCTTCTCGCACTGGTACTTCTTGCAATACAAACATCGTTGGTGATGCTTTTTCCTGACCGTGTGGAGCCTTTTACCACACAGGATGCGCTAATTTTGCTGTTAATAAAACTACAGGGAAAAGAAAATGTTGTTCTCATAAGACTTCTTCGCGGTCTCTGTCATATCACTATCGATCAAATTAGTCAATTATTAGAAGATCAATTTGTCAAGGCAAAGAACGAGACAGAAAAATTTATAAGTGACAAACTTGACTCTGTTTTATCTGCCTACGCAACCAGACTAGATGGAGTTGTAGATAGAATTGATAACCTTGAAGTGAAGGTTCAAGAACTTCAAGATAATAATACTAGAACTGACACCAGCTTAAGTTCCATCTCTGAAAATACAATATCTACTAAGTGTATGGCAGAATTATCTGACAGAATGACAAGAAGTAGAAACCTAATCTTGTTGGACATCCTGAAACTGTCGATGATGGCAAGCAAACAAAGGAGTCATTAAATAAGCCAGAAACTAACTATATAAATAATTTTATAAAAAGCTTTCATCTATCGCACGACACTAGTTCAATAGTTTGCTCACGTTTTGGTAAACGTTCACAGGAAACAGCCCCTCCACGTCCTATAAGAATCATATTCAACAGGGAAGACATCATGTGAGAAACCCTTCGTGCATATTGGAGAAAGAAAGCTGTCTTCGACAACCCGCTGATCTCTCTCGTCAGGGACCTGACATCTCTACAGAGAACTCTGAGAAGCGCATGGAACTTGTAGAGCGACAGAAGAGAGGGGAATCTGACTTAGTGATGAGAGAGGTCAGGGGAAAGTTTGTAATAGTGAAGAGGCGTCAACCGGTGAATGCTCCTTCTACCAACTAGATTCAACTGAGATGGTCGATAGAGAGAATCATAGCTTTAATTGTACGCATGTGGTAGATCTGGATCTGCTTAACGAAATCGTCATCTACTACCATAATGTTCGTGGTATAAACACTAAACTCCACCTACTTCAATCCGAATTAGATGTTTCTGAATATGATGTGCTGGTTTTTTCTGAAACCTAGTTGAACTCTAGTGTACAAAGTTCTGAAGTTTTTGATTCTGACTTGTTTACTGTGTTTCGTGATGACCGTTTATCTGGAAGGGGGGGAGGAGTTTTAATAGCAGTTAAATCTAAATTTGATTCTGTTGAAATTGATATATCGCAGACAATCTCTTCTGCTCCTAACATTAACGTCATTGCAGTTAAAATCTACACATTCCTAATTTAAAACAATTTATTGATAATAACACACCTGACCATAAGTCTTCCATATTGTATAATTTTATGGTTTTGAATAACTTAACACAATATAATGATATCAATAATATTAACGAGAGATATTTAGATTTAGATGTCAGTTCCTTTTCTTGTGAAGTCACTGATAAAGATCTTCCTATTTTGCCAGTTGACAGTTACCATCCGCCTCTTCTTATTTAATTTGAAATTGTTACTACTAATGATTGTTCGAATACTAAATTTAATTTCAATCCAAATACTTTAATGTATAATTTTAAGAATTGTGATTATTCGAAATTATATATCTTGCTTACAAATGTCGACTGGTCAGAGCTTCGAGACTCTCAAGATGTTAATTTAGTCTTAGAAAAATTTTATAGCATAATATATCGAATTTTAGAAAGTGAAGTGGGTTATGTAAATAGTACATCATCCTCTAGCTCTTATCCATATTGGTACACTAAACATATCATTTCTCAAATTCAAGTGAAAAATAATTGTAGATTAAAGTATAAAATCTCAGACAATCCATATTTTCTTTAAACTTATAAAAAACTTAGACGAAACATTAAAAATGAAATTCACAAAGAACGCAATGTACATCTGAAAAAGATTGAGAATGAAATAATTAGCAATCCAAATTCAATATGGACACATTTTAATAAGTCTAAGAAAACCTCCAGAATTCCTGCTACCATCTATTATAATGACCATGAAATAAAAAATCCGCAGGAAATTGTCAACACATTTGCTCGTTTGTTTATTAATGTATATAAACCTTCTACTTTTGATCCTAGTTCAATCTGTTCTGACAATTCTGTTCATATTGGAGATAGACTGATAATTAATCCCAATGTACTTAAGTCAAAAAATTCAATCATTAAGCAATAAATACACGTCGGGGGTAGATGGATTGCCAAGTTTTTTTGTTCGCAAATGTTATGATGCTTTCGTCGAACCACTTTGTATAATAATCAATCTGTCTCTAGCTACCGGTGTATATCCAGATATATGGAATCGAGGAAAGATAACTCCTGTTTTTAAAAAAGGTGATAAGTCTCATGCTGTGAATTATAGACCTATTACAATATTATGTAACTTTTCTAAAATATTTGAATCAATTATTGGAGACATTTTGTGGTCCTATTTTTCTCCTTCACTTTCTCTACATCAGCATCGTTTTGTACCACGTCGCTCTACTGCAACAAACTTAGTTACTTTTTTAAATAAAATAGAGACACTTCTTTTAAATAACCATCAAGTTGATGTCATATACACCGATATTTCTAAAGCCTTTGATACTGTCAGTCACGAAAAAATTCTTATAAATCTAGCAAATCTCGGTGTACCTGATAAAGTTCCTAAACTTTTATGTTCTTACTTGTGTGGTAGAGTGATGTCAGTTAATTATAATGGATATGCGTCATTTGAATTTACGCCTACCTCTGGAGTCCCGCAAGGGTCCAATCTTAGGCCTATGTTATTTGTTATCTATATGAACAACTTAGACCTTATTTTAAAAAACGAAGTTCTGTTATACGCCGTTGATGCTAAATTTTATAAACCTATTAACTGTATACAGGATTGTGAGGATCTGTAGTTGGATGTTGATTGTTTTTATGAGTGGTGTGGTAGTAACTCACTTGATGTAAATTCTAAAAAATGTAAAGTAATGACCTTCACTAGAAAGGAGACAGCAGTTGGTTTTCAGTATAATGTTGGTGGTAACCCATTGGACAGAGTTTACGTCACCAAAGATCTAGGTGTTCACTTTACACATAATCTTAAGTGTAATACTCATGTCGACACAGTTGTTTGTGAAGCCAACAGAATGTTGGGGTTTTTGTTTAGAACCTGTAAATATTTTAAAAACGAATATGCTTTAAAAACCTTATATTATTCTTTGGTTCGTTCTAAATTAACTTATTGCTCAGTTATTTTCCGTAATTTACCTGACTACTTGTCTAATGCTATTGACAAATGTCAAAAAAGATTTTTAAAATTGCTACATTATCAAAAATACGGTTCTATGCTACCCCAGGGATCTGACTACCCGGGAAAAAGGGTTTGGATATAATCAGATATATTTCAGATCAAATGATATATGATTTGATCTATTCAGATATAATCAGTTATTTAAACATATATCTGCTTATATATATTTAGATATAATAAGATCTGATATTATATCTGTTTATATCTAGGTAGATATCGCCTGATATGGTGTCAGATCTAACTAGATATATTTAGATATAATCAGATCTGATATTATATCTGTTTATATCTAGATAGATATCGCCTGATGTGAGGTCATATCTAACTAGATATATTTTAACATAGTCAAATCTGATATTATACCTTTCTATATCTAATTAGATATTGTCAGATATGAAGTCAGATATAATCATTTTGTTAACAGATTTAATCATACATAATATCAGATCAAACTATATCTAATAAAAAAATAATTTATTTATAATATATATAAATAATATAGTTTGGACTTTTTCAAATTTGCATTAACTTGACATTGCCGCTTACATTATTTCATTTTATAAATAAATTATCAAATTAATTTATAATTTAAAATTGAACAATAATATACCTAAAATATACATATTGATATATAAGATGTGTATATAAAGTAAAATATGTGTTGAAATCTAATAATTTTAAAGCACAGAAGAAAGTTTAGATATGATTAGATGTAGTTTTATTTATATTTAATCTCGCTCATACTGATTCATATACATGCTAACAAGAACTATTTCTAAGTACCAGTGTGGAGCAGTGGTTAGAGCTCTTGACTAGAAGTCGTGGGAGTGCGGGATCGAGTCTCGGGTCAGTCGATTTTCTTTTTTTTATTATTATTTATTACAAATGTTTATTAATTATATCACCCAACTTCATATTTTTTAATAATATTTATAATTTTCAATAAATTTATTTATTTATTTAAAATTTTTTAATCTGGTTAGATCTAATTATATCTGGTCAGATAGAGACAAAATCAAGATATGATTATATATAATCAATTATATCTGATTATATCTAAACCTTTTTTCCCGGGTATATACAACTCTTTTAGCGTTTTCATGAAAACCCACTTAAAAGTCGTAGAGAAGTTGATGCGGTATTATTCTTATTTAAAGTTATACATGGTCTGATTAATAGCCAATATTTGTTGTCTGAAATACCGATTGCTGTTCCTCAGTATCTCTTGCGAGGGTTTGCATTATTTTATATTGAAGATGCGAATACCACTCCAATTTTGAGTATGTGTCAAACGTTGAACTTATTGTATCTTAAAGATTCATTGAGTTTGGATGTTTTCAATCAATCTCTTAATTCTTTCTTAGCAGCTGTTGTATATTTAATTAACACGAATCCGACGCCTTAATTATTATTATTATTATAATGTGCCATTTTTCTTTGTTAATCAATTGATAATCCTGTAATTGGTCTGTGTGACTGTTGGATTTACTTCAATAAAATAAAATAAAATAAAATTCTTATTTATTTAAATGCTATGTAACATTTTGATGGCTCCCGTTGATGCAATGCCCATTCAATTTTTAAAAATATAAAATTCTAACTCGGCGTCGATTTATTATACTTATATATATTCAATAAACTTGTTTAACATTGTTTTTTTTTAATAATTAAATCAAATTTTCAGATTTTGATTTAAAATTTACTAAAAAATCTTTCATTGCTAATCTTTTCAAGAATTTAAATTCTTTAATTTGAATTATTTCAAATACAATGAAAGATTTTATTAAATTTTAAATCAAAATTTAAAAATTTGATTTTAATATTAAAAAACAATGTTAAACAAGTTTATTGAATATACATAAGTATAATAAATCGACGCCGAGTTACAATTTTATATTTTTGAGAATTGAATGAGCATTGCATTAACGGGAGGCATCGAAATGTTATATAGCAATTAAATAAATAATAATGAAAATAATTGAAATTTGAGGAAACTAATTAAAGAACTTGTATAATATATTGGAAATACAAAACAAGCGTATTGAAAAACGACTTATGTTATTGAAAAATTTTTAACAAAATACAATTGACATTTTAAAAAAATAACATAATAAAATAATCGAAACACAAAAAATTTTAATTTTAGAATTGAAAAATGGAAAAAAGTAACTTTTTTAGTATCTTACTTAGCACACAAAATTTTACGGAATCAAAAAGTATAAATAAAGTCCAATTGCCCATATTGGATTTAAAAAAAAATTGAAACTGTCTTTTATGCCATTTAAATCTATCTTTGTAAACTTAAATTGGCAAATTTATTTATGAAGTATAAGCGTTTATTTAAAAGTGTCAAAATTTCATTTTGCAATAACTTTTGTAAGAATTTTTTTAAAACACTTTTCGTTGGTAAAAACATTTTTATGCTTTAACAATAAATAATTTTTTCACTAATTTGATAAAAAGGAAAATCTGTTTTTTTTCTATGTTGAATTCACAATTTCTGAACCTAATAGAAAATACTGAAATGGATAGCTAAACTTTTCATTAATAATTAGTTTGAAGAAATTAATTGAATAATTATAAGATAAACAACTACCAATTTAAAGTTTAACAATTATTAACAATTATTAAATATATACATACACTGTTATTTAATATCAATAATTTCATTTCTGGGTGCTTTTTTCTATTATAAATAAACAATGTCAATTTAAGTAAATTAGAATAAAACACATATTTAATATAAATTATATTAAATATAATTAAGTAATTTAAATAATATAAAAATCTTACCTTATTAATCCTTGATATCAAATAAAAATAAATTTTTTCCATTCACAACTGTCTACTTATCACTGCAAAGGGTTACATAGAAATGACCTGTCATGCGAAATCCTAATTACACTCCCTTACCTCTTCTAAGGAGAAGAGACCGAGTCATCGCAAGATAATATTATATATATTATATGTTTTACATAGAGTCTATATATAGTTCTTATGTAGATCATACATTGTTTTATCTACATAGAACAGATGTTGGCCAGGAGCAACATCAAATGGCCTATTTAGAACCTACATACAATTTCTATGTCAAAGGCGGATCCAGACGAGGGTTTTGGATGGGGCGATATATGAGATAGAAAGAGACAACAATATAGTGCTATCTCTTTCTCTCTCATAGGATAATCTAAGGCTTTTGGGGGGGGGGCGATCGCCCCCCGCTGGATCCGCCCTTGTTCTATGTAGATCTTACATCTTTTGGCCTAAGTAATATAGATGGCGGTCAGGGTTACAATTCAATGTAGAATCTATATCAATTTAAACTCGCAGGCCTATATAGCCAGGTAGTCCAATAAACATAGATCCTATATAGAGGTGACTTCTATTTTCGATCGGGTAGACTGTTAATTATCTATTTTAATCTTACAGATACCGAAAAATGGTTCAAGAAAGCACATACCAAAACTGTTTATGAACTTGTAAGTTGAGATATAAATAAGTAAAAACACCACATAGGGGAAACCGGGGTAAATCCACTCATTTTTGGTCTGATAGGTAAAAATCTAGAAAAATTATTCTCTAAATCGAATTAAATTGTTCGCGTTAAGCATAGCAGAACTCTCAGTTTTTAGGTTACTAAACGTCAGAGGTAAAAAAAACTTCCGAACAGTGAAAAAAACTCTCTTTGCGCAGGCGCATTCGCGGCTAACTGGCTAAATGGATATTAGCATCTTCCTTTTCAAAAATAAATTATTGTCCATTTCATGACATTTTTGTTATTTATTATATGTGACCTAGACTGTAAAAAGGAGGCTTATGTGTCAAAAAAATAATTTTCCACTTTATTTTTGCCGATTCTGATAGATTTTAAGATGCTCTTTCACGTGGTGCAAACCAAAAACTCATAACTTGTCAAAAAGTTTATTAAAACTAAAGCTAAAGAAGAGTTCTTTTGAGATAAAAAAAATTGTTTTTTAAAAATCTGAAAAAAGGAAAAAAATTATTGAAATCGCTTGAAACTCCTTGCTTGGAGTTTTTTGGAGTCGTTGATTACGAATCCGGTCTCAGTTTCTTAAAATTCAAAATGGCGGATCCAATATGGATGACAAAAAAATTAAAAACTTATCGGATTTGCTTAAAACTGGATACTTGGGGGGTTTTTGAGGTCGCTGGTTACAAATTAGGTGTTAGTTTTTAAAAATTCAACATGGCGGATCCAATATTACTGTCCTTAAATTCTGAACCCCAGAAACTACTGTGTAACTAGTTTCAAGCCGTATAAACGTGCAGACGTATCAATATTGACTTTGATAGAGATTGAGTCGCTCTTTACATTTTAAAAACCAGAATGTCATAATTTATTAAAATATTTATTAAGACTGAATAAAAAGAAAAGTCACAAATTCGGAAAAAAATTATGTGTCACTAAGATTAGACCGTAAATAAGCAAATGACACAGACATCTTGATAATGTGAATTATAGTTTTCGAGAAATTAGTAAGCAACGGTACTACAATTTCGTGAACTCAAAGTGAAACGTTGTCATGTTAGAAGATGGCCAGCGCGATAACAATTATAAGATTTGTAAACTCACTTTTTTATTGTTATTTGTTTAGTAATTCGAAAGTTGCAACTTACGCGAAAAACCTTTAAATGTGAGGATAAAATATGAGAAACTGAATACGAGTGTAAATAACAATGAAGAATTTAACAATCGAACAGATTCGCTTGAAACTCGATAATTGGAACTTATTTGATGTTGCAGATTACACACTTCAATGAATTCGCTTAAAACCAGTTTTAAACGAATCCGTTAATATTTATATTTTTTTCCGCCATTTTGAAGTTGCTAGATTCGTAATCAGCGATTCCAAAAATCCCCGAGTAGCCAGTTTTAAGCGAATCCGACAAGTGTTTAATTTTTCTTGTCAGCCATGCTGGATCCGCCTTTTTGAAATTTTAAAAACTGACACCGGATTCGTAATCAGCGACCCCAAAAACCCCCAAGTAGCCAGTTTTAAAGAAATCCGGTAAGTGTTTACTTCTTTTTGTCTGCCATATTGGATTCGCCATTTTGAATTTTGAAAAACTAACACCGGATTCATCGGCGGTAGTAAACTGCGCCGAGGTTTCGTTACCTGTCATTAATTATATGTAAATTGCGCCAGGGTTTCGTTTGACCGATATTAATCTGACCTGTAAATTGCGCCGGGGTTTCGTATCTCTGATTGTAATCCAACCTGTAAATTGCGCCGGAAGTAAAAGAATTAAAATTTTTCTGCACAAATTTTCCTTCACACTTGAACAGGCTTAGGACTGGCAGCGTTTAAAAAA
This sequence comes from Ganaspis brasiliensis, assembly GCA_037103525.1. Lineage (NCBI taxonomy): Eukaryota > Metazoa > Arthropoda > Insecta > Hymenoptera > Figitidae > Ganaspis > Ganaspis brasiliensis. Next base: position 1,243,856 of record JAZKLR010000550.1, read on the forward strand.
TGTTTGGCGTGTTTAAAAATTTATGCAGAAAATGTTCGGACATTCTTTGTCAAATCATTTTTAAAAAACTTGTCATTTTTATAAACATATTAGAATTATTTTTTAATTAATTCAGGAGCTGTATGATGAGCTGCAGAGTACACTAATTCAAGTCTTGAAATTTTTTTTTGTTTGTAATTCTTTAAGAGGATTCGAAACATTTTGATATTAATTAATGAAATAATGAGTCAGTATTATTATTTATTATTTTCATTAAGTTACTATTCGTGAAAATAGCTTTTGATTACGTCTGAGTAAACTATAAATTTATCACATTTTGTATTAGTATTTATGCTTATACCAAAAGAAGAAATTAATTTTTACTTCATATATTTTATTTTATATTATATTTTAAAATCGGTCCAACAAGACCCCGGCGCAATTTACAGGTTGATTAAGATTATCTAATATCTTTCGTTCACATTTCGACCTGACCCGGCGCAATTTCCCTACGACCGGATTCATAATCAGCGACCCCAAAAACCCCCGAGTTAGGAGTTTGAATCCATTAAAGCGTGAAGAAGTATCAGTATTAACTTTTTAAGTTAAAGATAGTTTTTCTCGAAATCTTGTTCTTACACGTAAGGGGCCATTCATTAATTACGTAAGCATCTCGGGGGGAGGGGGGGGGTTCAAAAATCTCTACATATGCTTACGTCGGGGGGAGGAGGGGTGTAAAAGCAAATCTTACGTAAGATTTAACTATGTATGGAAATTCTTCTGGAAGCACGATATAAAGTTAATGTGAATTTACACACCTTAACTTGTTTAAGCCAGTCTGTTTGGCGGTCGAGGATCAATAGATTCTGCAATAGAGTAAGAGAGACAGACAATATATGTGTCTCTTTGACTCCAAAGTAATATCTGGCGGTCAAAGACCCACCAACAGAGCTGTAAATGCTCCTTTAGCCGTCACTTTTTGCCAAAAGAAAATTGACTGTAATCGTAATTAAATGCGATTACAAATAAGGAATACAAATTAAATGATTATTAAAACAATCTTTAAACAAATTAATATTGTTAACTACCAACATTTTTAACATTGAACCTACAAATATGCAGCTTTTTCCTAATCATGAAATTAACCGATCTTTATATGATTATGGCTAAGAAATAAATAATAAATTATTATTTAAACTTTTTTTAAACATATTAATATTGTTAACTAGCAACTTTTTGTTTACCTAGCATCTGTAGGTTTACATTGAACCTAAGATATGCAGTTGTTCCTCATTTTGTAATTAATCGATCTTTGTATGATTATCGACAAAGAATTTAACAATAATAATTTGTTTAAAAAATATTTAAATAATAATTTAATTTTGTATTTCTTTTATATAATTAGTTGAAGATCGATAAATTGCAAACTTAGGGAAAAAAACTGCATATTTGTATGTGCTTTATGTAGAAAATTGGTGAACAATATTTATTTGCTTAAACAATGTTTTAATAATAATTGTTATTATTCGTTTCATTAAATATATTATTTAATTTATTACTAACAAAAAAAAAAGACTAGGTAAAAATTAGGTCCATTTCTTGGATATTTCGCTTCCAAGTAAGCAAAATAATTTGCTTTCTCATAGATGAAGCAATAAATTAATAATAATATATAAGTTAATTTGGAAAGTTAATAAAAAAAAGAATTTTAAATCCAAAAAAATGAAAAAATATGAATTATTTTACGAATTTTTGATCAATTATAAAAGTTATATAGGTCAATTGATTAGTTTTTAGATAAGAAATTTGATTTTTGTATTCATTAACTGTGTTCCAAAGCTAAGCTAAGCCATGACAAAGAAAGATGATATATACCAAAGTCAATTTTTAGACATGAATTTTTGGCACAACACAATACTTGACAAAAAACGCAACATCAGCGAGAAATTGTACATTTTTGTAGTTTCTAAATCACTTGGAACTATTTTATTTTACTTCCGAACAAGGCGATAAGATGTGCTAGAAAATTCGGTTGCAATAAAACCAGATGATTGAAACAAAGATTGAATATACTTTGACGTCGTTTTGGAAAACCCTCAAGTTATAAGTTTAGACAGAAAAAAAATTTTGGCAAAAACGATTTTTTTTTAAGAAAAGAGGTGCTCAAAAAAATTTATTTGAGTATTTTTATATACTTTATTTACTCTCCCTTTAACGGGTTCGAGGGCTCCACTTCCTTTACATTTTTATTACAATATATTTCTTACAACTACCTTTTTACAATCTTAATCTACTTAAATCTAAACGCCATCTTAACTTATTTTAACCTATTATTCGCCATGTGCCTGGGCTTCCATTTCCCGTTCCTTTGGACAAATCTGTCTTTATCCTTTTTATCGACCACCCTTTTACCTTTTACTATACTCTCTCACTCACTCCTTACTATTCACTCTTTTTTCTCACTTCTCCATTTATTCCACTTTCGTCATTTACCCCCACACTTTCTTCCATTCCTAACATACCCATGCACTCCATACCTACACACAATCACACTTTTATAACCTCTCCTGTCTCTTCCCTCACTTTCCATCTTATTCCATCCACCCAGACAGAATCTCTCCCCATCCTTACCTCACCCCCTTTTCTTCTTTCTGTCCACGCTTTCTCTTCCAAGAACCACCTTATCCTTCTCTCTCTCCATGTTCTATCTTCATCTATCCTCTTCCCACTCCCTCTCAACCTTCCCCTTAATTTCATGACTTCATATTTGTCCTCCTCATTGTCCAACTCCACTATCCACAATTTTATTGTCCCCTGATCTACTCCTCTAATTCCCGTAACCTTTTTAATTTTTACCTTGGCCCAAATTCCTGTAAGCAATCTTTCTACTTCCTCTTTGCCTTCCCTACACCCTACTTTCAAACCTCTAATCACGATGTTCAGCTTTCTTTTTTCCCTTTCAAGCAACTCAACCTGACTCGCTAACTCTTTCATTTTCCTTTCTAAATTATGATCCCTTACTTCTCCATTCTTCTCTCTACTTTCTTCCTTTTCCCTTATCTTTACAACCTCTAATCCGCCCTTCTCATTCTTTCCATCTCCCTCACTCCAATCCGATATTTCTTTCTCTAACTTATTCATTCTCTTCCACATATTTTCTTTTTCCATTTTCCAATTTTCCTCCCACTTTTTTAAATTCCTTTCCATCCCTTCTATCTCCTTTTTTATTACCTCCGTCTGCTTATCTCTTTTTTCTTCTATGTCCCTATCAATCTCTATTCTGTCCCACACCTCTATCCATTCTTTATCGAACCTTTTTACCAACAACTTGACAAACTCAAGTAAGTCGATGCAGTCCTGACACTTCATAATTTCTCCGTCTTTTCCCTTTCTTATTTCGCCTATAATATTTCGTATCTCCGATATTTTCCCGCTTATACTACTTGAGTCAAATTTCGCCAATCTAAATTCCTACCTTACCTACAGTTCATTCGCTCTCCTCGTCATTCACTCTATCTCTCGCACTCACGCCCTACTCTTTCCACCTAACCTCACAATTCACGCTTTCCTTTTACCTTCTTTATCTTTCCCATTCACTCTCTTTTTCTACTTACATTCTTTTTTAACCATTCACCTTACTTTGCACATCACTTTTCACTCACACCACTACCCACCCTTAACTAATAATAACCAAATTTTCCAAAAAACAATTTACCCTTCACAAACGCGTGCACTACTGTACGGTACCGGAAACGGAAGCCCTATTTGAGTATTTTTAAAAATCTCTGTGTCCAAATTTAGATATTCATGAGATTAATAAGTCATCCAAATTTTATTGAAATCCGCTGAAGCGTTCTCGAGATATCTTGGCAACAAAAAACGCTATCCACACATATATGTGGACATTTGCTTTGGAATGAAAATTTACGCTTTTTAGATAATTTTAGATAGTCGATTTAGACTATTTTCGGAAAATCGAAAATCTTAACGACCACAAAGATTCCTTTATGAGGAAGCAAAATTCGACAATTTTTTTTTAATTTCTTACTCTTTTAGTTTATTTGGAAGTGCTATAATTTTTTAACAATTAATTGCTTAAACAAATTAAAAATTCATCATAACATTGAGAAAAAACTTTTCATCGGTCCTAGTATAAAATAGTATAGACTGTTTGAATTTGAGGTCATTATAAACTGTTTTGTGCATGACAGAAGTCAAGCAGACCCGAGTTTACGCCAAATAATATCTTACTAGTGATGTTAATTTGCTCGCTAACGCTCGCTCAATTATATTTATTGATAAAGAAATTGCTTATCTAAGTTTAAATATTAAAAACTTTCATGAACTTATCATTTATTTTATTGTTGTTATTTCTAAATCTTTTAAAAATTATATATAAAGATTATAATTTTGTTTTAAAAATTTTTTATTAATCAGTAATATTAATATTATTAATATTAAAATAAATTGTTTAATAATTTTGTTTAAAACAAATAATATACTAAAATTGTTTTTAATAAGGGAGTGTTATAATATTACGATGATTTATACAAAATTTTTAATAAATTAGTTTTATATTAATATCAATATTAAATCAGTGTCAAATTCATCCTTCCAAAGCATAATTTTATAAATTCCGAAAACATATACTTATCATTTAAAGATATGGATAAATCTTTTTGTAAAACTATACTTTAAATATCAAAAGCACGGTTATAAATTTAAAAAAAAAATATTTGTAAAAATTAACAATACGTGCAGGTTACGTTCTACGTAATAGAACTTATCAGCACCTTTGACGAATTCGTCAGTTTTGACTTCGATATTTTAATTAAAATTTTTTAAATGTTTTCATTAATAAATACTTTCAATAATTATCCCATTTAATTTTTAAAGGTTGATTATTAACTGTGATATGGTTAGTACATTTAAAAACTATCAATAAATTATATTTTTTTTTACTCTAAAAAAAATTATATATTTTGTATTATTAAGGTAAGTCCAGAATAGGATTCTCTAACCGACCTATTCGTTGGTACCAATTCGTAGGTCTGGATTGGTTACAGTGGTGCTCAATGGCTTAAAAAATGTTTTCGTTTTGCTTGGTCCAAGTTCCGTTGTTCCGTTGTCCATTGAAAAGATTGAAAATTTGTATGTGCGAAAAAGTGTCAAATGTTTATTTTGACATTTTGTTGATGAAAACAAAGTGAAAATTAATTTATTCACTTTATTATAATTGTGCATGAAAATGACGGGCTTTTAGAATTTCATGGACAAACCGTGAATTTCTAAAAATATCCGGAAATGTGTTTGAAAAAGCTGAGAATTTGTAGTGAAATTGCAATCTTAAAATCTTTATGGCTGAAAAAAAGTCAAAATTAATTTTATATTTTTTATAGTTCCAAGTTATTGTGATGAAAATAAATCCGAAACGGCAATTAAATCAAACTTTTAAATTTTAATTCTCATTTAAATTGTAATACTTGGCAATAAACTCTTTTGCATTTCGTCTTATTTTACTTCAAGTATTTACATTTTTTTTTAAATTTTCTAACTTTGTTATTAATTTTTTCCTTTTTTTTTGGAAATACTTTATTTTGAGTTACCTATTTTCTTCCTTTTTACAAAAAATAATTTCATTTTCTGAACATTTTTTTTATTTTTTCGCAAAGTTGAAAGTATTATTTTATACATATTTTTTAAATAATATATCGATATATATATAATTATTGTAATGTTTAAAAATGTTTTTCCTTCCCTTCTATTTAATTTTTCACTGTTCACAGAAATTTATTTATTGTTTTTTTAACTGAAATTTTAAAACTTTTATTTTATTTACTACAATTAAAACTGGTTTTTATGTATTTTTTTAATTTGACGAAACATATCTGCAAATATTTTTAAATTTTGAGAAAAATATTCTGTTTATTCTTTTGTAGATTTAATTCTTGATATTATCATTTTTTCTCAAAGTTTATACAATTTTAAGACATCGTTACAATTTTTCGGAATTTACGGCCGTATAAAAATTCTCTTAGCTTTTTAATTTTTAAAAAAACAATTTGTTTTTAATTTGCCCCTTGTTGTTTTTTATTAATTTTTGATCTTTTTCTCAAATTTAATCTTACGATTTTCCTTTTAAATTAATTATGTAATTTTTGCATAAAGTTGAGGTTATGTTGATTGAATTTTTTTACAGGAGTTTATTGTCCTAGTTTTCTTATATTTAAAAAGTAGAAATGAATAATGAATACCTGCACTACTGCAGGGCTAAATAAACACATTATTTATTTAATAATTATTGTTATTAATCATATTCGTCTTTTTCATTTCATCATACCAACGAATTGGTGTGCCCTGGCGACTTCGCGAGAGTCTACTTGTTATTGTTTTAAAGAAAAAAGTAATTGGTGAGAGTGAAGAAATGTGTATCTTTCTTTTCTATTTTTTAAAGAAAAGTGAATGTAATAAGCTAAAAACAATATAAAAAGATAAAAATAAATAGTTGTAAAAAAGGTACGTATCGTGTCTGATGTAAATTTTGTTTATTTATATTCATACAAAAAATTCTTAATATTTTGTCTCATAAAGAAATATTATCTGAAATAATAATGATATTTCCATAAACTTTTTCGTATTTACTTAATTAGTTTACAATTTCAAGATCATGTTCCTACTTTTATCTTGAATGTTATGCATTGCTTTCACTTCAAGTTTAAAAAGATAAAAATATTTATTTGGTATAACCGCAAAGTGTCACAATATTTCCCTACCTAAAATATTGCTTAAAATTCTACATTTTTTATATATTAATGTCTTCAATTTTTTTACAATGTTGTTGTAATTTACCTTACAAAGAAAACAACGAGTGTTAAAAAATCAATAAACGTGAATCGAGTATTTGTCTCACATCAGGGAACAAAAGACTTGTTTTCAAGACTCTACAATTTTTCTTAAAAGGAGTCAACATCATGAATTTTCAAAAAATGTTCATATTTTTAATTTTCCATATTCTTTTCTAGGTTCACCAGATAAATACAGGTTATTGTCAAATTACGTAATTTCTACAAATAAAAAATCTCCATTCATATAAAAATATTTTAAATCTCTTATAAATAGGTATTTTTATTACATATTTCTGTCTTCAAGTTTCTCAAAATTTTATTTTATTTAACCTGACAAAGAACTTACTATTTTTAAAAAATCAAATATTCTTAATCAAATATTTATCTCACCACTGAACAAAATACTGCTTTTCAAGACTTAACAAGTTTTCTATAAATATGTCAACATCATGAATTTTCCAAAAAATTTTATCTTTTTAATTTTTCATATTCTTTTTCAGCTTCACCAATTTAACAAAGATTACCGTCAAATTACGTAATTACCACAAATTAAAAATCTCCAATCATATAGAAATATTTTAAATCTCTTATAAATAGGTATTTTTTTGAAATACTTTTGTCTTCAAGTTTCTCAAAATTTTCTTCTATTTACCTGACAAAAAACAAACTATTTTAAAAAAATAAAATATTATTAATCAAATATTTATTTCACCACTGAACAAAATAGTGCTTTTCAAGACTTAACAAGTTTTCTAAAAATATGTCCACATCATGAATTTTCCAAACAATTTTATCTTTTTAATTTTTCATTCTTTTTCACCTTCACCAATTTAACAAAGATTACCGTCAAATTACGTAATTTCTACAAATTAAAAATCTTTAATCATATAGAAATATTTTAAATCTCTTATAAATAGGTATTTTTATTAAATATTTCTGACTTCAAGTTTGTCAACATTTTCTTTTATTTAACCTGACAAAGAACTTACTATTTTTAAAAAATCACATATTCTTAATCAAATATTTATGTCACTACTAAACAAAATACTGCTTTTCAAGACTTAACAAGTTTTCTAAAAATATGTCAACTTCATGAATTTTCCAAACAATTTTATCTTTTTAATTTTTCATTCTTTTTCAGCTTCACCAATTTAACAAAGATTACCGTCAAATTACGTAATTTCTACAAATTAAAAATCTCCAATCATATAGAAATATTTCAAATCTCTTATAAATAGGTATTTTTATTACATATTTCTGTCTTCAAGTTTGTCAACATTTTCATTTACTTAACCTCACAAAGAACTTACTATTTTTAAAAAATCAAATATTCTTAATCAAATATTTATCTCACCACTGAACAAAATACTGCTTTTTAAGACTTAACAAGTTTTCTAAAAATATGTCAACATCATGAATTTTCCAAAGAATTTTATCTTTTTAATTTTTTATATTCTTTTTCAGCTTCACCAATTTAACAAAGATTACCGTCAAATTACGTAATTACCACAAATTAAAAATCTCCAATCATATAGAAATATTTTAAATCTCTTATAAATAGGTATTTTTATTACATATTTCAGACTTCAAGTTTGTCAACATTTTTTTCTATTTAACCTGACAAAGAACTTACTATTTTTAAAAAATCAAATATTCTTAATCAAATATTTATCTCACCACTGAACAAAATACTGCTTTTCAAGACTTAACAAGTTTTCTAAAAATATGTCAACATCATGAATTTTCCAAAGAATTTTATCTTTTTAATTTTTTATATTCTTTTTCAGCTTCACCAATTTAACAAAGATTACCGTCAAATTACGTAATTACCACAAATTAAAAATCTCCAATCATATAGAAATATTTTAAATCTCTTATAAATAGGTATTTTTATTACATATTTCTGTCTTCAAGTTTCTCAAAATTTTCATTTACTTAACCTGACAAAGAACTTACTATTTTAAAAAAATCAAATATTCTTAATCAAATACTTATCTCACCACTAAATAAAATACTGCTTTTCAAGACTTAACAAGTTTTCTAAAAACATGTCAACACCATGAATTTTCCAAACAATTTTATCTTTTTAATTTTTCATTCTTTTTCACCTTCACCAAGTTAACAAAGATTACCGTCAAATTACGTAATTTCTACAAATTAAAAATCTTTAATCATATAGAAATATTTTAAATCTCTTGTAAATAGCTATTTTTATTACATATTTCTGTCTTCAAGTTTGTCAACATTTTCTTTTATTTAACCTGACAAAGAACTTACTATTTTGAAAAAATCAAATATTCTATAATCAAATATTTATCTCACCACTGAACAAAATACTGCTTTTCAAGACTTAACAAGTTTTCTAAAAATATGTCAACATCATGAATTTTCCAAAAAATTTTATCTTTTCTGTTTTTTATATTCTTTTTCAGCTTCACCAATTTAACAAAGATTACTGTCAAATTACGTAATTACCACAAATTAAAAATCTCAAATCATATAGAAATATTTAAATCTCTTATAAATAGGTATTTTTATTACATATTTCTGTCTTCAAGTTTCTCAAAATTTTCATTTACTTAACCTGACAAAGAACTTACTATTTTTAAAAAATCAAATATTCTTAATCAAATATTTATCTCACCACTAAACAAAATACTGCTTTTCAAGACTTAACAAGTTTTCTAAAAATGTGTCAACATCATGAATTTTCCAAACAATTTTTTCTTTTTAATTTTTTATTCTTTTTCACCTTCACCAATTTAAAAAAATTACCGTCAAATTACGTAATTTCTACAAATTAAAAATCTTTAATCATATAGAAATATTTCAAATCTCTTATAAATAGGTATTTTTATTACATATTTCTGTCTTCAAGTTTCTCAAAATTTTCATTTACTTAACCTGACAAAGAACTTACTATTTTTAAAAAATCAAATATTCTTAATCAAATATTTATCTCACCACTGAACAAAATACTGCTTTTCAAGACTTAACAAGTTTTCTAAAAATATATCAACATCATGAATTTTCAAAAAAATTTTATCTTTTCTGTTTTTTATATTCTTTTTCAGCTTTACCAATTTAACAAAGATTACCGTCAAATTACGTAATTTCTACAAATTAAAAATCTCCAATCATATAGAAATATTTTAAATCTCTTATAAATAGGTATTTTTATTACATATTTCTGTCTTCAAGTTTCTCAAAATTTTCATTTACTTAACCTGACAAAGAACTTACTATTTTTAAAAAATCAAATATTCTTAATCAAATATTTATCTCACCACTGAACAAAATACTGCTTTTTAAGACTTAACAAGTTTTTTAAAAATATGTCAACATCATGAATTTTCCAAAGAATTTTATCTTTTTAATTTTTTATATTCTTTTTCAGCTTTACCAATTTAACAAAGATTACCGTCAAATTACGTAATTACCACAAATTAAAAATCTCCAATCATATAGAAATATTTTAAATCTTTTATAAACAGGTATTTTTATTACATATTTCTGTCTTAAAGTTTGTCAACATTTTCTTTTATTTAACCTGACAAAGAACTTACTATTTTTAAAAAATCAAATATTCTTAATCCAATATTTATCTCACCACTGAACAAAATACTGCTTTTCAAGACTTAACAAGTTTTCTAAAAATATGTCAACATCATGAATTTTCCAAACAATTTTTTCTTTTTAATTTTTTATTCTTTTTCACTTTCACCAATTTAACAAAGATTACCGTCAAATTACGTAATTACCACAAATTAAAAATCTCCAATCATATAGAAATATTTTAAATCTCTTATAAATAGGTATTTTTATTACATATTTCTGTCTTCAAGTTTGTCAACATTTTCTTTTATTTAACCTGACAAAGAACTTACTATTTTTAAAAAATCACATATTCTTAATCAAATATTTATCCCACCACTGAACAAAATACTGCTTTTCAAGACTTAACAAGTTTTCTAAAAATATGTCAACATCATGAATTTTCCAAAGAATTTTATCTTTTTAATTTTTTATATTCTTTTTCAGCTTTACCAATTTAACAAAGATTACCGTCAAATTACGTAATTACCACAAATTAAAAATCTCCAATCATATAGAAATATTTTAAATCTTTTATAAACAGGTATTTTTATTACATATTTCTGTCTTCAAGTTTGTCAACATTTTCTTTTATTTAACCTGACAAAGAACTTACTATTTTAAAAAAATCAAATATTCTATAATCAAATATTTATCTCACCACTGAACAAAATACTGCTTTTCAAGACTTAACAAGTTTTCTAAAAATATTTCAACATCATGAATTTTCCAAAAAATTTTATCTTTTCTGTTTTTTATATTCTTTTTCAGCTTCACCAATTTAACAAAGATTACTGTCAAATTACGTAATTACCACAAATTAAAAATCTCAAATCATATAGAAATATTTAAATCTCTTATAAATAGGTATTTTTATTAAATATTTCTGACTTCAAGTTTGTCAACATTTTCTTTTATTTAACCTGACAAAGAACTTACTATTTTTAAAAAATCACATATTCTTAATCAAATATTTATGTCACTACTAAACAAAATACTGCTTTTCAAGACTTAACAAGTTTTCTAAAAATATGTCAACTTCATGAATTTTCCAAACAATTTTATCTTTTTAATTTTTCATTCTTTTTCAGCATCACCAATTTCACAAAGATTACCGTCAAATTACGTAATTTCTACAAATTAAAAATCTCCAATCATATAGAAATATTTCAAATCTCTTATAAATAGGTATTTTTATTACATATTTCTGTCTTCAAGTTTGTCAACATTTTCTTTTATTTAACCTGACAAAGAACTTACTATTTTTAAAAAATCAAATATTCTTAATCCAATATTTATCTCACCACTGAACAAAATACTGCTTTTCAAGACTTAACAAGTTTTCTAAAAATATGTCAACATCATGAATTTTCCAAACAATTTTTTCTTTTTAATTTTTTATTCTTTTTCACTTTCACCAATTTAACAAAGATTACCGTCAAATTACGTAATTACCACAAATTAAAAATCTCCAATCATATAGAAATATTTTAAATCTCTTATAAATAGGTATTTTTATTACATATTTCTGTCTTCAAGTTTTTTAAAATTTTCATTTACTTAACCTGACAAAGAACTTACTATTTTTAAAAAATCAAATATTCTTAATCCAATATTTATCTCACCACTGAACAAAATACTGCTTTTGAAGACTTAACAAGTTTTCTAAAAATATGTCAACATCATGAATTTTCCAAAGAATTTTATCTTTTTAATTTTTTATATTCTTTTTCAGCTTCACCAATTTAACAAAGATTACTGTCAAATTACGTAATTACCACAAATTAAAAATCTCAAATCATATAGAAATATTTTAAATCTCTTATAAATAGGTATTTTTATTACATATTTCTGTCTTCAAGTTTCTCAAAATTTTCATTTACTTAACCTGACAAAGAACTTACTATTTTTAAAAAATCAAATATTCTTAATCAAATATTTATCTCACCACTGAACAAAATACTGCTTTTCAAGACTTAACAAGTTTTCTAAAAATATATCAACATCATGAATTTTCCAAAAAATTTTATCTTTTCTGTTTTTTATATTCTTTTTCAGCTTTACCAATTTAACAAAGATTACCGTCAAATTACGTAATTTCTACAAATTAAAAATCTCCAATCATATAGAAATATTTTAAATCTCTTATAAATAGGTATTTTTATTACATATTTCTGTCTTCAAGTTTCTCAAAATTTTCATTTACTTAACCTGACAAAGAACTTACTATTTTTAAAAAATCAAATATTCTTAATCAAATATTTATCTCACCACTGAACAAAATACTGCTTTTCAAGACTTAACAAGTTTTCTAAAAATATATCAACATCATGAATTTTCAAAAAAATTTTATCTTTTCTGTTTTTTATATTCTTTTTCAGCTTTACCAATTTAACAAAGATTACCGTCAAATTACGTAATTTCTACAAATTAAAAATCTCCAATCATATAGAAATATTTTAAATCTTTTATAAACAGGTATTTTTATTACATATTTCTGTCTTAAAGTTTGTCAACATTTTCTTTTATTTAACCTGACAAAGAACTTACTATTTTTAAAAAATCAAATATTCTTAATCCAATATTTATCTCACCACTGAACAAAATACTGCTTTTCAAGACTTAACAAGTTTTCTAAAAATATGTCAACATCATGAATTTTCCAAACAATTTTTTCTTTTTAATTTTTTATTCTTTTTCACTTTCACCAATTTAACAAAGATTACCGTCAAATTACGTAATTACCACAAATTAAAAATCTCCAATCATATAGAAATATTTTAAATCTCTTATAAATAGGTATTTTTATTACATATTTCTGTCTTCAAGTTTGTCAACATTTTCTTTTATTTAACCTGACAAAGAACTTACTATTTTTAAAAAATCACATATTCTTAATCAAATATTTATCCCACCACTGAACAAAATACTGCTTTTCAAGACTTAACAAGTTTTCTAAAAATATGTCAACATCATGAATTTTCCAAAGAATTTTATCTTTTTAATTTTTTATATTCTTTTTCAGCTTTACCAATTTAACAAAGATTACCGTCAAATTACGTAATTACCACAAATTAAAAATCTCCAATCATATAGAAATATTTTAAATCTTTTATAAACAGGTATTTTTATTACATATTTCTGTCTTCAAGTTTGTCAACATTTTCTTTTATTTAACCTGACAAAGAACTTACTATTTTAAAAAAATCAAATATTCTATAATCAAATATTTATCTCACCACTGAACAAAATACTGCTTTTCAAGACTTAACAAGTTTTCTAAAAATATGTCAACATCATGAATTTTCCAAAAAATTTTATCTTTTCTGTTTTTTATATTCTTTTTCAGCTTCACCAATTTAACAAAGATTACTGTCAAATTACGTAATTACCACAAATTAAAAATCTCAAATCATATAGAAATATTTAAATCTCTTATAAATAGGTATTTTTATTAAATATTTCTGACTTCAAGTTTGTCAACATTTTCTTTTATTTAACCTGACAAAGAACTTACTATTTTTAAAAAATCACATATTCTTAATCAAATATTTATGTCACTACTAAACAAAATACTGCTTTTCAAGACTTAACAAGTTTTCTAAAAATATGTCAACTTCATGAATTTTCCAAACAATTTTATCTTTTTAATTTTTCATTCTTTTTCAGCATCACCAATTTCACAAAGATTACCGTCAAATTACGTAATTTCTACAAATTAAAAATCTCCAATCATATAGAAATATTTCAAATCTCTTATAAATAGGTATTTTTATTACATATTTCTGTCTTCAAGTTTGTCAACATTTTCTTTTATTTAACCTGACAAAGAACTTACTATTTTTAAAAAATCAAATATTCTTAATCCAATATTTATCTCACCACTGAACAAAATACTGCTTTTCAAGACTTAACAAGTTTTCTAAAAATATGTCAACATCATGAATTTTCCAAACAATTTTTTCTTTTTAATTTTTTATTCTTTTTCACTTTCACCAATTTAACAAAGATTACCGTCAAATTACGTAATTACCACAAATTAAAAATCTCCAATCATATAGAAATATTTTAAATCTCTTATAAATAGGTATTTTTATTACATATTTCTGTCTTCAAGTTTTTTAAAATTTTCATTTACTTAACCTGACAAAGAACTTACTATTTTTAAAAAATCAAATATTCTTAATCCAATATTTATCTCACCACTGAACAAAATACTGCTTTTGAAGACTTAACAAGTTTTCTAAAAATATGTCAACATCATGAATTTTCCAAAGAATTTTATCTTTTTAATTTTTTATATTCTTTTTCAGCTTCACCAATTTAACAAAGATTACTGTCAAATTACGTAATTACCACAAATTAAAAATCTCAAATCATATAGAAATATTTTAAATCTCTTATAAATAGGTATTTTTATTACATATTTCTGTCTTCAAGTTTCTCAAAATTTTCATTTACTTAACCTGACAAAGAACTTACTATTTTTAAAAAATCAAATATTCTTAATCAAATATTTATCTCACCACTGAACAAAATACTGCTTTTCAAGACTTAACAAGTTTTCTAAAAATATATCAACATCATGAATTTTCCAAAAAATTTTATCTTTTCTGTTTTTTATATTCTTTTTCAGCTTTACCAATTTAACAAAGATTACCGTCAAATTACGTAATTTCTACAAATTAAAAATCTCCAATCATATAGAAATATTTTAAATCTCTTATAAATAGGTATTTTTATTACATATTTCTGTCTTCAAGTTTCTCAAAATTTTCATTTACTTAACCTGACAAAGAACTTACTATTTTTAAAAAATCAAATATTCTTAATCAAATATTTATCTCACCACTGAACAAAATACTGCTTTTTAAGACTTAACAAGTTTTTTAAAAATATGTCAACATCATGAATTTTCCAAAGAATTTTATCTTTTTAATTTTTTATATTCTTTTTCAGCTTTACCAATTTAACAAAGATTACCGTCAAATTACGTAATTACCACAAATTAAAAATCTCCAATCATATAGAAATATTTTAAATCTTTTATAAACAGGTATTTTTATTACATATTTCTGTCTTAAAGTTTGTCAACATTTTCTTTTATTTAACCTGACAAAGAACTTACTATTTTTAAAAAATCAAATATTCTTAATCCAATATTTATCTCACCACTGAACAAAATACTGCTTTTCAAGACTTAACAAGTTTTCTAAAAATATGTCAACATCATGAATTTTCCAAACAATTTTTTCTTATTAATTTTTTATTCTTTTTCACTTTTACCAATTTAACAAAGATTACCGTCAAATTACGTAATTACCACAAATTAAAAATCTCCAATCATATAGAAATATTTTAAATCTCTTATAAATAGGTATTTTTATTACATATTTCTGTCTTCAAGTTTGTCAACATTTTCTTTTATTTAACCTGACAAAGAACTTACTATTTTTAAAAAATCACATATTCTTAATCAAATATTTATCCCACCACTGAACAAAATACTGCTTTTCAAGACTTAACAAGTTTTCTAAAATTATGTCAACATCATGAATTTTCCAAACAATTTTTTCTTTTTAATTTTTTATTCTTTTTCACTTTCACCAATTTAACAAAGATTACCGTCAAATTACGTAATTACCACAAATTAAAAATCTCCAATCATATAGAAATATTTTAAATCTCTTATAAATAGGTATTTTTATTACATATTTCTGTCTTCAAGTTTGTCAACATTTTCTTTTATTTAACCTGACAAAGAACTAACTATTTTTAAAAAATCACATATTCTTAATCAAATATTTATCCCACCACTGAACAAAATACTGCTTTTCAAGACTTAACAAGTTTTCTAAAATTATGTCAACATCATGAATTTTCCAAACAGTTTTATCTTTTTAATTTTTTATTCTTTTTCACCTTCACCAATTTAACAAAGATTACCGTCAAATTACGTAATTTCTACAAATTAAAAATCTCCAATCATATAGAAATATTTTAAATCTCTTATAAATAGGTATTTTTATTACATATTTCTGTCTTCAAGTTTGTCAACATTTTCTTTTATTTAACCTGACAAAGAACTTACTATTTTTAAAAAATCACATATTCTTAATCAAATATTTATCCCACCACTGAACAAAATACTGCTTTTCAAGACTTAACAAGTTTTTTAAAAATATGTCAACATCATGAATTTTCCAAAGAATTTTATCTTTTTAATTTTTTATATTCTTTTTCAGCTTTACCAATTTAACAAAGATTACCGTCAAATTACGTAATTACCACAAATTAAAAATCTCCAATCATATAGAAATATTTTAAATCTTTTATAAACAGGTATTTTTATTACATATTTCTGTCTTAAAGTTTGTCAACATTTTCTTTTATTTAACCTGACAAAGAACTTACTATTTTTAAAAAATCAAATATTCTTAATCCAATATTTATCTCACCACTGAACAAAATACTGCTTTTCAAGACTTAACAAGTTTTCTAAAAATATGTCAACATCATGAATTTTCCAAAGAATTTTATCTTTTTAATTTTTTATATTCTTTTTCAGCTTCACCAATTTAACAAAGATTACTGTCAAATTACGTAATTACCACAAATTAAAAATCTCCAATCATATAGAAATATTTTAAACCTCTTATAAATAGGTATTTTTATTACATATTTCTGTCTTCAAGTTTGTCAACATTTTCTTTTATTTAACCTGACAAAGAACTTACTATTTTTAAAAAATCAAATATTCTTAATCCAATATTTATCTCACCACTGAACAAAATACTGCTTTTGAAGACTTAACAAGTTTTCTAAAAATATGTCAACATCATAAATTTTCCAAAGAATTTTATCTTTTTAATTTTTTATATTCTTTTTCAGCTTCACCAATTTAACAAAGATTACTGTCAAATTACGTAATTACCACAAATTAAAAATCTCCAATCATATAGAAATATTTTAAATCTCTTATAAATAGGTATTTTTATTACATATTTCTGTCTTCAAGTTTGTCAACATTTTCTTTTATTTAACCTGACAAAGAACTTACTATTTTTACAAAATCTAATATTCTTAATCAAATATTTATCTTACCACTGAACAAAATACTGCTTTTCAAGACTTAACAAGTTTTTTAAAAATATGTCAACATCATGAATTTTCCAAAGAATTTTATCTTTTTAATTTTTTATATTCTTTTTCAGCTTTAACAATTTAACAAAGATTACCGTCAAATTACGTAATTACCACAAATTAAAAATCTCCAATCATATAGAAATATTTTAAATCTCTTATAAACAGGTATTTTTATTACATATTTCTGTCTTAAAGTTTGTCAACATTTTCTTTTATTTAACATGACAAAGAACTTACTATTTTTAAAAAATCAAATATTCTTAATCCAATATTTATCTCACCACTGAACAAAATACTGCTTTTCAAGACTTAACAAGTTTTCTAAAAATATGTCAACATCATGAATTTTCCAAAGAATTTTATCTTTTTAATTTTTTATATTCTTTTTCAGCTTCACCAATTTAACAAAGATTACTGTCAAATTACGTAATTACCACAAATTAAAAATCTCCAATCATATAGAAATATTTTAAACCTCTTATAAATAGGTATTTTTATTACATATTTCTGTCTTCAAGTTTGTCAACATTTTCTTTTATTTAACCTGACAAAGAACTTACTATTTTTAAAAAATCAAATATTCTTAATCAAATATTTATCTCACCACTGAACAAAATACTGCTTTTCAAGACTTAACAAGTTTTCTAAAAATATATCAACATCATGAATTTTCCAAAAAATTTTATCTTTTCTGTTTTTTATATTCTTTTTCAGCTTTACCAATTTAACAAAGATTACTGTCAAATTACGTAATTACCACAAATTAAAAATCTTCAATCATATAGAAATATTTTAAATCTCTTATAAATAGGTATTTTTATTACATATTTCTGTCTTCAAGTTTCTCAAAATTTTCATTTACTTAACCTGACAAAGAACTTACTATTTTTAAAAAATCAAATATTTTTAATCAAATATTTATCTAACCACTGAACAAAATACTGCTTTTCAAGACTTAACAAGTTTTCTAAAAATATGTCAACATCATGAATTTTCCAAAAAATTTTATCTTTTTAATTTTTTATATTCTTTTTCAGCTTTACCAATTTAACAAAGATTACTGTCAAATTACGTAATTACCACAAATTAAAAATCTTCAATCATATAGAAATATTTTAAATCTCTTATAAATAGGTATTTTTATTACATATTTCTGTCTTAAAGTTTGTCAACATTTTCTTTTATTTAACCTGACAAAGAACTTACTATTTTTAAAAAATCAAATATTCTTAATCCAATATTTATCTCACCACTGAACAAAATACTGCTTTTCAAGACTTAACAAGTTTTCTAAAAATATGTCAACATCATGAATTTTTCAAACAGTTTTATCTTTTTAATTTTTCATTCTTTTTCACCTTCACCAATTTAACAAAGATTACCGTCAAATTACGTAATTACCACAAATTAAAAATCTCCAATCATATAGAAATATTTTAAATCTCTTATAAATAGGTATTTTTATTACATATTTCTGTCTTTAAGTTTGTCAACATTTTCTTTTATTTAACCTGACAAAGAACTTACTATTTTTAAAAAATCAAATATTCTTAATCAAATATTTATCTCACCACTGAACAAAATACTGCTTTTCAAGACTTAACAAGTTTTCTAAAAATATATCAACATCATGAATTTTCCAAAAAATTTTATCTTTTCTGTTTTTTATATTCTTTTTCAGCTTTACCAATTTAACAAAGATTACTGTCAAATTACGTAATTACCACAAATTAAAAATCTTCAATCATATAGAAATATTTTAAATCTCTTATAAATAGGTATTTTTATTACATATTTCTGTCTTCAAGTTTCTCAAAATTTTCATTTACTTAACCTGACAAAGAACTTACTATTTTTAAAAAATCAAATATTTTTAATCAAATATTTATCTAACCACTGAACAAAATACTGCTTTTCAAGACTTAACAAGTTTTCTAAAAATATGTGAACATCATGAATTTTCCAAAAAATTTTATCTTTTTAATTTTTTATATTCTTTTTCAGCTTTAACAATTTAACAAAGATTACCGTCAAATTACGTAATTACCACAAATTAAAAATCTCCAATCATATAGAAATATTTTAAATCTCTTATAAACAGGTATTTTTATTACATATTTCTGTCTTAAAGTTTGTCAACATTTTCTTTTATTTAACCTGACAAAGAACTTACTATTTTTAAAAAATCAAATATTCTTAATCCAATATTTATCTCACCACTGAACAAAATACTGCTTTTCAAGACTTAACAAGTTTTCTAAAAATATGTCAACATCATGAATTTTTTAAACAGTTTTATCTTTTTAATTTTTCATTCTTTTTCACCTTCACCAATTTAACAAAGATTACCGTCAAATTACGTAATTACCACAAATTAAAAATCTCCAATCATATAGAAATATTTTAAATCTCTTATAAATAGGTATTTTTATTACATATTTCTGTCTTCAAGTTTGTCAACATTTTCTTTTATTTAACCTGACAAAAACCTTACTATTTTTAAAAAATCACATATTCTTAATCAAATATTTATCTCACCACTGAACAAAATACAGCTTTTCAAGACTTAACAAGTTTTCTAAAAATATGTCAACATCATGAATTTTCCAAACAATTTTATCTTTTTAATGTTTCATTCTTTTTTACCTTCACCAATTTAACAAAGATTACCGTCAAATTACGTAATTTCTACAAATTTAAAATCTTAAATCATATAGAAATATTTTAAATCTCTTATAAATAGGTATTTTTATTTCATATTTCTGTCTTCAAGTTTCTCAAAATTTTCATTTACTTAACCTGACAAAGTACTTACTATTTTTAAAAAATCAAATATTCTTAATCCAATATTTATCTCACCACTGAACAAAAAACTGCTTTTCAAGACTTAACAAGTTTTCTAAAAATATGTCAACTTCATGAATTTTCCAAAAAATTTTATCTTTTTAATTTTTCATTCTTTTTTAGCTTCACCAATTTAACAAAGATTACCGTCAAATTACGTAATTACCAGAAATTAAAAATCTCCAATCATATAGAAATATTTTAAATCTCTTATAAATAGGTATTTTTATTACATATTTCTGTCTTCAAGTTTCTCAAAATTTTCATTTACTTAACCTGACAAAGAACTTACTATTTTTAAAAAATCAAATATTTTTAATCAAATATTTATCTAACCACTGAACAAAATACTGCTTTTCAAGACTTAACAAGTTTTCTAAAAATATGTCAACATCATGAATTTTCCAAAAAATTTTATCTTTTTAATTTTTCATTCTTTTTCACCTTCACCAATTTAAAAAAATTACCGTCAAATTACATAATTTCTACAAATTGAAAATCTTTAATCATATAGAAATATTTCAAATCTCTTATAAATAGGTATTTTTATTACATATTTCTGTCTTCAAGTTTCTCAAAATTTTCATTTACTTAACCTGACAAAGAACTTACTATTTTTATAAAATCAAATATTCTTAATCCAATATTTATCTCACCACTGAACAAAATACTGCTTTTGAAGACTTAACAAGTTTTCTAAAAATATGTCAACATCATGAATTTTCCAAAGAATTTTATCTTTTTAATTTTTTATATTCTTTTTCAGCTTCACCAATTTAACAAAGATTACTGTCAAATTACGTAATTACCACAAATTAAAAATCTCCAATCATATAGAAATATTTTAAATCTCTTATAAATAGGTATTTTTATTACATATTTCTGTCTTCAAGTTTGTCAACATTTTCTTTTATTTAACCTGACAAAGAACTTACTATTTTTAAAAAATCAAATATTCTTAATCAAATATTTATCTCACCACTGAACAAAATACTGCTTTTCAAGACTTAACAAGTTTTCTAAAAATATATCAACATCATGAATTTTCCAAAAAATTTTATCTTTTCTGTTTTTTATATTCTTTTTCAGCTTTACCAATTTAACAAAGATTACTGTCAAATTACGTAATTACCACAAATTAAAAAACTCAAATCATATAGAAATATTTTAAATCTCTTATAAATAGGTATTTTTATTACATATTTCTGTCTTCAAGTTTCTCAAAATTTTCTTTTAATTAACCTGACAAAGAACTTACTATTTTTAAAAAATCACATATTCTTAATCCAATATTTATCTCACCACTGAACAAAAAACTGCTTTTCAAGACTTAACAAGTTTTCTAAAAATATGTCAACTTCATGAATTTTCCAAAAAATTTTATCTTTTTAATTTTTCATTCTTTTTTAGCTTCACCAATTTAACAAAGATTACCGTCAAATTACGTAATTACCAGAAATTAAAAATCTCCAATCATATAGAAATATTTTAAATCTCTTATAAATAGGTATTTTTATTACATATTTCTGTCTTCAAGTTTCTCAAAATTTTCATTTACTTAACCTGACAAAGAACTTACTATTTTTAAAAAATCAAATATTTTTAATCAAATATTTATCTAACCACTGAACAAAATACTGCTTTTCAAGACTTAACAAGTTTTCTAAAAATATGTCAACATCATGAATTTTCCAAAAAATTTTATCTTTTTAATTTTTCATTCTTTTTCACCTTCACCAATTTAAAAAAATTACCGTCAAATTACGTAATTTCTACAAATTGAAAATCTTTAATCATATAGAAATATTTAAAATCTCTTATAAATAGGTATTTTTATTACATATTTCTGTCTTCAAGTTTCTCAAAATTTTCATTTACTTAACCTGACAAAGAACTTACTATTTTTATAAAATCAAATATTCTTAATCCAATATTTATCTCACCACTGAACAAAATACTGCTTTTGAAGACTTAACAAGTTTTCTAAAAATATGTCAACATCATGAATTTTCCAAAGAATTTTATCTTTTTAATTTTTTATATTCTTTTTCAGCTTCACCAATTTAACAAAGATTACTGTCAAATTACGTAATTACCACAAATTAAAAATCTCCAATCATATAGAAATATTTTAAATCTCTTATAAATAGGTATTTTTATTACATATTTCTGTCTTCAAGTTTGTCAACATTTTCTTTTATTTAACCTGACAAAGAACTTACTATTTTTAAAAAATCAAATATTCTTAATCAAATATTTATCTCACCACTGAACAAAATACTGCTTTTCAAGACTTAACAAGTTTTCTAAAAATATATCAACATCATGAATTTTCCAAAAAATTTTATCTTTTCTGTTTTTTATATTCTTTTTCAGCTTTACCAATTTAACAAAGATTACTGTCAAATTACGTAATTACCACAAATTAAAAATCTTCAATCATATAGAAATATTTTAAATCTCTTATAAATAGGTATTTTTATTACATATTTCTGTCTTCAAGTTTCTCAAAATTTTCATTTACTTAACCTGACAAAGAACTTACTATTTTTAAAAAATCAAATATTTTTAATCAAATATTTATCTAACCACTGAACAAAATACTGCTTTTCAAGACTTAACAAGTTTTCTAAAAATATGTCAACATCATGAATTTTCCAAAAAATTTTATCTTTTTAATTTTTTATATTCTTTTTCAGCTTTAACAATTTAACAAAGATTACCGTCAAATTACGTAATTACCACAAATTAAAAATCTCCAATCATATAGAAATATTTTAAATCTCTTATAAACAGGTATTTTTATTACATATTTCTGTCTTAAAGTTTGTCAACATTTTCTTTTATTTAACCTGACAAAGAACTTACTATTTTTAAAAAATCAAATATTCTTAATCCAATATTTATCTCACCACTGAACAAAATACTGCTTTTCAAGACTTAACAAGTTTTCTAAAAATATGTCAACATCATGAATTTTTCAAACAGTTTTATCTTTTTAATTTTTCATTCTTTTTCACCTTCACCAATTTAACAAAGATTACCGTCAAATTACGTAATTACCACAAATTAAAAATCTCCAATCATATAGAAATATTTTAAATCTCTTATAAATAGGTATTTTTATTACATATTTCTGTCTTCAAGTTTGTCAACATTTTCTTTTATTTAACCTGACAAAAACCTTACTATTTTTAAAAAATCACATATTCTTAATCAAATATTTATCTCACCACTGAACAAAATACAGCTTTTCAAGACTTAACAAGTTTTCTAAAAATATGTCAACATCATGAATTTTCCAAACAATTTTATCTTTTTAATTTTTCATTCTTTTTTACCTTCACCAATTTAACAAAGATTACCGTCAAATTACGTAATTTCTACAAATTTAAAATCTTAAATCATATAGAAATATTTTAAATCTCTTATAAATAGGTATTTTTATTTCATATTTCTGTCTTCAAGTTTCTCAAAATTTTCATTTACTTAACCTGACAAAGTACTTACTATTTTTAAAAAATCAAATATTCTTAATCCAATATTTATCTCACCACTGAACAAAAAACTGCTTTTCAAGACTTAACAAGTTTTCTAAAAATATGTCAACTTCATGAATTTTCCAAAAAATTTTATCTTTTTAATTTTTCATTCTTTTTTAGCTTCACCAATTTAACAAAGATTACCGTCAAATTACGTAATTACCAGAAATTAAAAATCTCCAATCATATAGAAATATTTTAAATCTCTTATAAATAGGTATTTTTATTACATATTTCTGTCTTCAAGTTTCTCAAAATTTTCATTTACTTAACCTGACAAAGAACTTACTATTTTTAAAAAATCAAATATTTTTAATCAAATATTTATCTAACCACTGAACAAAATACTGCTTTTCAAGACTTAACAAGTTTTCTAAAAATATGTCAACATCATGAATTTTCCAAAAAATTTTATCTTTTTAATTTTTCATTCTTTTTCACCTTCACCAATTTAAAAAAATTACCGTCAAATTACGTAATTTCTACAAATTGAAAATCTTTAATCATATAGAAATATTTCAAATCTCTTATACATAGGTATTTTTATTACATATTTCTGTCTTCAAGTTTCTCAAAATTTTCATTTACTTAACCTGACAAAGAACTTACTATTTTTAAAAAATCAAATATTCTTAATCAAATATTTATCTCACCACTGAACAAAATACTGCTTTTCAAGACTTAACAAGTTTTCTAAAAATATATCAACATCATGAATTTTCCAAAAAATTTTATCTTTTTTGTTTTTTATATTCTTTTTCAGCTTTACCAATTTAACAAAGATTACTGTCAAATTACGTAATTACCACAAATTAAAAAACTCAAATCATATAGAAATATTTTAAATCTCTTATAAATAGGTATTTTTATTACATATTTCTGTCTTCAAGTTTCTCAAAATTTTCTTTTAATTAACCTGACAAAGAACTTACTATTTTTAAAAAATCACATATTCTTAATCAAATATTTATCTCACCACTGAACAAAATACTGCTTTTCAAGACTTAACAAGTTTTCTAAAAATATGTCAACATCATGAATTTTCCAAAAAATTTTATCTTTTTAATTTTTCATTCTTTTTCACCTTCACCAATTTAAAAAAATTACCGTCAAATTACGTAATTTCTACAAATTAAAAATCTTTAATCATATAGAAATATTTCAAATCTCTTATAAATAGGTATTTTTATTACATATTTCTGTCTTCAAGTTTCTCAAAATTTTCATTTACTTAACCTGACAAAGTACTTACTATTTTTAAAAAATCAAATATTCTTAATCCAATATTTATCTCACCACTGAACAAAATACTGCTTTTTAAGACTTAACAAGTTTTCTAAAAATATGTCAACTTCATGAATTTTCCAAAAAATTTTATCTTTTTAATTTTTCATTCTTTTTTAGCTTCACCAATTTAAAAAAAATTACCGTCAAATTACGTAATTACCAGAAATTAAAAATCTCCAATAATATAGAAATATTTTAAATCTCTTATAAATAGGTATTTTTATTACATATTTCTGTCTTCAAGTTTCTCAAAATTTTCATTTACTTAACCTGACAAAGAACTTACTATTTTTAAAAAATCAAATATTCCTAATTAAATATTTATCTCACCACTGAACAAAATACTGCTTTTCAAGACTTAACAAGTTTTCTAAAAATATGTCAACTTCATGAATTTTCCAAAAAATTTTATCTTTTTAATTTTTCATTCTTTTTTACCTTCACCAATTTAACAAAGATTACCGTCAAATTACGTAATTTCTACAAATTTAAAATCTTTAATCATATAGAAATATTTTAAATCTCTTATAAATAGGTA
Organism: Ganaspis brasiliensis; assembly: GCA_037103525.1. Lineage (NCBI taxonomy): Eukaryota > Metazoa > Arthropoda > Insecta > Hymenoptera > Figitidae > Ganaspis > Ganaspis brasiliensis. Next base: position 1,269,631 of record JAZKLR010000550.1, read on the forward strand.
TTTTTATTTCATATTTCAGTCTTCAAGTTTCTCAAAATTTTCATTTACTTAACCTGACAAAGTACTTACTATTTTTAAAAAATCAAATATTCTTAATCCAATATTTATCTCACCACTGAACAAAATACTGCTTTTCAAGACTTAACAAGTTTTCTAAAAATATGTCAACTTCATGAATTTTCCAAAAAATTTTATCTTTTTAATTTTTCATTCTTTTTTAGCTTTACCAATTTAACAAAGATTACCGTCAAATTACGTAATTACCAGAAATTAAAAATCTCCAATCATATAGAAATATTTTAAATCTCTTATAAATAGGTATTTTTATTACATATTTCTGTCTTCAAGTTTCTCAAAATTTTCTTTTATTTAACCTGACAAAGAACTTACTATTTTTAAAAAATCACATATTCTTAATCAAATATTTATCTCACCACTGAACAAAATACTGCTTTTCAAGACTTAACAAGTTTTCTAAAAATATGTCAACATCATGAATTTTCCAAACAGTTTTATCTTTTTAATTTTTCATTCTTTTTCACCTTCACCAATTTAAAAAAATTACCGTCAAATTACGTAATTTCTACAAATTAAAAATCTTTAATCATATAGAAATATTTCAAATCTCTTATAAATAGGTATTTTTATTTCATATTTCTGTCTTCAAGTTTCTCAAAATTTTCATTTACTTAACCTGACAAAGTACTTACTATTTTTAAAAAATCAAATATTCTTAATCCAATATTTATCTCACCACTGAACAAAATACTGCTTTTGAAGACTTAACAAGTTTTCTAAAAATATGTCAACATCATGAATTTTCCAAAGAATTTTATCTTTTTAATTTTTTATATTCTTTTTCAGCTTCACCAATTTAACAGAGATTACTGTCAAATTACGTAATTACCACAAATTAAAAATCTCCAATCATATAGAAATATTTTAAATCTCTTATAAATAGGTATTTTTATTACATATTTCTGTCTTCAAGTTTCTCAAAATTTTCATTTACTTAACCTGACAAAGAACTTACTATTTTTAAAAAATCAAATATTCTTAATCAAATATTTATCTCACCACTGAACAAAATACTGCTTTTCAAGACTTAACAAGTTTTCCAAAAATATATCAACATCATGAATTTTCCAAAAAATTTTATCTTTTCTGTTTTTTATATTCTTTTTCAGCTTCACCAATTTGACAAAGATTACTGTCAAATTACGTAATTACCACAAATTAAAAATCTCAAATCATATAGAAATATTTTAAATCTCTTATAAATAGGTATTTTTATTACATATTTCTGTCTTCAAGTTTCTCAAAATTTTCATTTACTTAACCTGACAAAAAACTTACTATTTTTAAAAAATCAAATATTTTTAATCAAATATTTATCTAACCACTGAACAAAATACTGCTTTTCAAGACTTAACAAGTTTTCTAAAAATATGACAACATCATGAATTTTCCAAAAAATTTTATCTTTTTAATTTTTCATTCTTTTTTACCTTCACCAATTTAACAAAGATTACCGTCAAATTACGTAATTTCTACAAATTAAAAATCTCCAATCATATAGAAATATTTTAAATCTCTTATAAATAGGTATTTTTATTACATATTTCTGTCTTCAAGTTTCTCAAAATTTTCATTTACTTAACCTGACAAAGAACTTACTATTTTTAAAAAATCAAATATTCATAATCAAATATTTATCTCACCACTGAACAAAATACTGCTTTTCAAGACTTAACAAGTTTTCTAAAAATATGTCAACATCATGAATTTTCCAAACAGTTTTATCTTTTTAATTTTTCATTCTTTTTCACCTTCACCAATTTAAAAAAATTACCGTCAAATTACGTAATTTCTACAAATTAAAAATCTTTAATCATATAGAAATATTTCAAATCTCTTATAAATAGGTATTTTTATTTCATATTTCTGTCTTCAAGTTTCTCAAAATTTTCATTTACTTAACCTGACAAAGTACTTACTATTTTTAAAAAATCAAATATTCTTAATCCAATATTTATCTCACCACTGAACAAAAAACTGCTTTTCAAGACTTAACAAGTTTTCTAAAAATATGTCAACTTCATGAATTTTCCAAAAAATTTTATCTTTTTAATTTTTCATTCTTTTTTAGCTTCACCAATTTAACAAAGATTACCGTCAAATTACGTAATTACCAGAAATTAAAAATCTCCAATCATATAGAAATATTTTAAATCTCTTATAAATAGGTATTTTTATTATATATTTCTGTCTTCAAGTTTCTCAAAATTTTCATTTACTTAACCTGACAAAGAACTTACTATTTTTAAAAAATCAAATTTTTTTAATCAAATATTTATCTCACCACTGAACAAAATACTGCTTTTCAAGACTTAACAAGTTTTCTAAAAATATGTCAACATCATGAATTTTCCAAACAGTTTTATCTTTTTAATTTTTCATTCTTTTTCACCTTCACCAATTTAAAAAAATTACCGTCAAATTACGTAATTTCTACAAATTAAAAATCTTTAATCATATAGAAATATTTCAAATCTCTTATAAATAGGTATTTTTATAACATATTTCTGTCTTCAAGTTTCTCAAAATTTTCATTTACTTAACCTGACAAAGAACTTACTATTTTTAAAAAATCAAATATTCTTAATCCAATATTTATCTCACCACTGAACAAAATACTGCTTTTGAAGACTTAACAAGTTTTCTAAAAATATGTCAACATCATGAATTTTCCAAAGAATTTTATCTTTTTAATTTTTTATATTCTTTTTCAGCTTCACCAATTTAACAAAGATTACTGTCAAATTACGTAATTACCACAAATTAAAAATCTCCAATCATATAGAAATATTTTAAATCTCCTATAAATAGGTATTTTTATTACATATTTCTGTCTTCAAGTTTGTCAACATTTTCTTTTATTTAACCTGACAAAGAACTTACTATTTTTAACAAATCAAATATTCTTAATCAAATATTTATCTCACCACTGAACAAAATACTGCTTTTCAAGACTTAACAAGTTTTCTAAAAATATATCAACATCATGAATTTTCCAAAAAATTTTATCTTTTCTGTTTTTTATATTCTTTTTCAGCTTTACCAATTTAACAAAGATTACTGTCAAATTACGTAATTACCACAAATTAAAAAACTCAAATCATATAGAAATATTTTAAATCTCTTATAAATAGGTATTTTTATTACATATTTCTGTCTTCAAGTTTCTCAAAATTTTCTTTTATTTAACCTGACAAAGAACTTACTATTTTTAAAAAATCACATATTCTTAATCAAATATTTATCTCACCACTGAACAAAATACTGCTTTTCAAGACTTAACAAGTTTTCTAAAAATATGTCAACATCATGAATTTTCAAAACAGTTTTATCTTTTTAATTTTTCATTCTTTTTCACCTGCACCAATTTAAAAAAATTACCGTCAAATTACGTAATTTCTACAAATTAAAAATCTTTAATCATATAGAAATATTTCAAATCTCTTATAAATAGGTATTTTTATTACATATTTCTGTCTTCAAGTTTCTCAAAATTTTCATTTACTTAACCTGACAAAGTACTTACTATTTTTAAAAAATCAAATATTCTTAATCCAATATTTATCTCACCACTGAACAAAAAACTGCTTTTCAAGACTTAACAAGTTTTCTAAAAATATGTCAACTTCATGAATTTTCCAAAAAATTTTATCTTTTTAATTTTTCATTCTTTTTTAGCTTTACCAATTTAACAAAGATTACTGTCAAATTACGTAATTACCACAAATTAAAAAACTCAAATCATATAGAAATATTTTAAATCTCTTATAAATAGGTATTTTTATTACATATTTCTGTCTTCAAGTTTCTCAAAATTTTCTTTTATTTAACCTGACAAAGAACTTACTATTTTTAAAAAATCAAATTTTTTTAATCAAATATTTATCTCACCACTGAACAAAATACTGCTTTTCAAGACTTAACAAGTTTTCTAAAAATATGTCAACATCATGAATTTTCCAAACAGTTTTATCTTTTTAATTTTTCATTCTTTTTCACCTTCACCAATTTAAAAAAATTACCGTCAAATTACGTAATTTCTACAAATTAAAAATCTTTAATCATATAGAAATATTTCAAATCTCTTATAAATAGGTATTTTTATAACATATTTCTGTCTTCAAGTTTCTCAAAATTTTCATTTACTTAACCTGACAAAGAACTTACTATTTTTAAAAAATCAAATATTCTTAATCCAATATTTATCTCACCACTGAACAAAATACTGCTTTTGAAGACTTAACAAGTTTTCTAAAAATATGTCAACATCATGAATTTTCCAAAGAATTTTATCTTTTTAATTTTTTATATTCTTTTTCAGCTTCACCAATTTAACAAAGATTACTGTCAAATTACGTAATTACCACAAATTAAAAATCTCCAATCATATAGAAATATTTTAAATCTCCTATAAATAGGTATTTTTATTACATATTTCTGTCTTCAAGTTTGTCAACATTTTCTTTTATTTAACCTGACAAAGAACTTACTATTTTTAACAAATCAAATATTCTTAATCAAATATTTATCTCACCACTGAACAAAATACTGCTTTTCAAGACTTAACAAGTTTTCTAAAAATATATCAACATCATGAATTTTCCAAAAAATTTTATCTTTTCTGTTTTTTATATTCTTTTTCAGCTTTACCAATTTAACAAAGATTACTGTCAAATTACGTAATTACCACAAATTAAAAAACTCAAATCATATAGAAATATTTTAAATCTCTTATAAATAGGTATTTTTATTACATATTTCTGTCTTCAAGTTTCTCAAAATTTTCTTTTATTTAACCTGACAAAGAACTTACTATTTTTAAAAAATCACATATTCTTAATCAAATATTTATCTCACCACTGAACAAAATACTGCTTTTCAAGACTTAACAAGTTTTCTAAAAATATGTCAACATCATGAATTTTCCAAACAGTTTTATCTTTTTAATTTTTCATTCTTTTTCACCTGCACCAATTTAAAAAAATTACCGTCAAATTACGTAATTTCTACAAATTAAAAATCTTTAATCATATAGAAATATTTCAAATCTCTTATAAATAGGTATTTTTATTACATATTTCTGTCTTCAAGTTTCTCAAAATTTTCATTTACTTAACCTGACAAAGTACTTACTATTTTTAAAAAATCAAATATTCTTAATCCAATATTTATCTCACCACTGAACAAAATACTGCTTTTTAAGACTTAACAAGTTTTCTAAAAATATGTCAACTTCATGAATTTTCCAAAAAATTTTATCTTTTTAATTTTTCATTCTTTTTTAGCTTCACCAATTTAACAAAGATTACCGTCAAATTACGTAATTACCAGAAATTAAAAATCTCCAATCATATAGAAATATTTTAAATCTCTTATAAATAGGTATTTTTATTACATATTTCTGTCTTCAAGTTTCTCAAAATTTTCTTTTATTTAACCTGACAAAGAACTTACTATTTTTAAAAAATCACATATTCTTAATCAAATATTTATCTCACCACTGAACAAAATACTGCTTTTCAAGACTTAACAAGTTTTCTAAAAATATGTCAACATCATGAATTTTCCAAACAGTTTTATCTTTTTAATTTTTCATTCTTTTTCACCTTCACCAATTTAAAAAAATTACCGTCAAATTACGTAATTTCTACAAATTAAAAATCTTTAATCATATAGAAATATTTCAAATCTCTTATAAATAGGTATTTTTATTACATATTTCTGTCTTCAAGTTTCTCAAAATTTTCATTTACTTAACCTGACAAAGAACTTTCTATTTTTAAAAAATCAAATATTCTTAATCCAATATTTATCTCATTACTAAACAAAATACTGCTTTTGAAGACTTAACAAGTTTTCTAAAAATATGTCAACATCATGAATTTTCCAAAGAATTTTATCTTTTTAATTTTTTATATTCTTTTTCAGCTTCACCAATTTAACAAAGATTACTGTCAAATTACGTAATTACCACAAATTAAAAATCTCCAATCATATAGAAATATTTTAAATCTCTTATAAATAGGTATTTTTATTACATATTTCTGTCTTCAAGTTTCTCAAAATTTTCATTTACTTAACCTGACAAAGAACTTACTATTTTTAAATAATCAAATATTCTTAATTAAATATTTATCTCACCACTAAACAAAATACTGCTTTTCAAGACTTGACAAGTTTTCTAAAAATATGTCAACTTCATGAATTTTCCAAAAAAATTTTATCTTTTTAATTTTTTATTCTTTTTTACCTTCACCAATTTAACAAAGATTACCGTCAAATTACGTAATTTCTACAAATTTAAAATCTTTAATCATAAAGAAATATTTTAAATCTCTTATAAATAGGTATTTTTATTTCATATTTCTGTCTTCAAGTTTCTCAAAATTTTCATTTACTTAACCTGACAAAGTACTTACTATTTTTAAAAAATCAAATATTCTTAATCCAATATTTATCTCACCACTGAACAAAATACTGCTTTTCAAGACTTAACAAGTTTTCTAAAAATATGTCAACATCATGAATTTTCCAAACAATTTTATCTTTTTAATTTTTCATTCTTTTTTACCTTCACCAATTTAACAAAGATTACCGTCAAATTACGTAATTTCTACAAATTTAAAATCTTTAATCATATACAAATATTTTAAATCTCTTATAAATAGGTATTTTTATTTCATATTTCTGTCTTCAAGTTTCTCAAAATTTTCATTTACTTAACCTGACAAAGTACATACTATTTTTAAAAAATCAAATATTCTTTATCCAATATTTATCTCACCACTGAACAAAATACTGCTTTTCAAGACTTAACAAGTTTTCTAAAAATATGTCAACTTCATGAATTTTCCAAAAAATTTTATCTTTTTAATTTTTCATTCTTTTTTAGCTTCACCAATTTAACAAAGATTACCGTCAAATTACGTAATTACCAGAAATTAAAAATCTCCAATCATATAGAAATATTTTAAATCTCTTATAAATAGGTATTTTTATTACATATTTCTGTCTTCAAGTTTCTCAAAATTTTCTTTTATTTAACCTGACAAAGAACTTACTATTTTTAAAAAATCACATATTCTTAATCAAATATTTATCTCACCACTGAACAAAATACTGCTTTTCAAGACTTAACAAGTTTTCTAAAAATATGTCAACATCATGAATTTTCCAAACAGTTTTATCTTTTTAATTTTTCATTCTTTTTCACCTTCACCAATTTAAAAAAATTACCGTCAAATTACGTAATTTCTATAAATTAAAAATCTTTAATCATATAGAAATATTTCAAATCTCTTATAAATAGGTATTTTTATTACATATTTCTGTCTTCAAGTTTCTCAAAATTTTCATTTACTTAACCTGACAAAGAACTTTCTATTTTTAAAAAATCAAATATTCTTAATCCAATATTTATCTCACCACTGAACAAAATACTGCTTTTGAAGACTTAACAAGTTTTCTAAAAATATGTCAACATCATGAATTTTCCAAAGAATTTTATCTTTTTAATTTTTTATATTCTTTTTCAGCTTCACCAATTTAACAGAGACTACTGTCAAATTACGTAATTACCACAAATTAAAAATCTCCAATCATATAGAAATATTTTAAATCTCTTATAAATAGGTATTTTTATTACATATTTCTGTCTTCAAGTTTCTCAAAATTTTCATTTACTTAACCTGACAAAGAACTTACTATTTTTAAAAAATCAAATATTCTTAATCAAATATTTATCTCACCACTGAACAAAATACTGCTTTTCAAGACTTAACAAGTTTTCTAAAAATATATCAACATCATGAATTTTCCAAAAAATTTTATCTTTTCTGTTTTTTATATTCTTTTTCAGCTTTACCAATTTAACAAAGATTACTGTCAAATTACGTAATTACCACAAATTAAAAAACTCAAATCATATAGAAATATTTTAAATCTCTTATAAATAGGTATTTTTATTACATATTTCTGTCTTCGAGTTTCTCAAAATTTTCTTTTATTTAACCTGACAAAGAACTTACTATTTTTAAAAAATCACATATTCTTAATCAAATATTTATCTCACCACTGAACAAAATACTGCTTTTCAAGACTTAACAAGTTTTCTAAAAATATGTCAACATCATGAATTTTCCAAACAGTTTTATCTTTTTAATTTTTCATTCTTTTTCACCTGCACCAATTTAAAAAAATTACCGTCAAATTACGTAATTTCTACAAATTAAAAATCTTTAATCATATAGAAATATTTCAAATCTCTTATAAATAGGTATTTTTATTACATATTTCTGTCTTCAAGTTTCTCAAAATTTTCATTTACTTAACCTGACAAAGTACTTACTATTTTTAAAAAATCAAATATTCTTAATCCAATATTTATCTCACCACTGAACAAAATACTGCTTTTTAAGACTTAACAAGTTTTCTAAAAATATGTCAACTTCATGAATTTTCCAAAAAATTTTATCTTTTTAATTTTTCATTCTTTTTTAGCTTCACCAATTTAACAAAGATTACCGTCAAATTACGTAATTACCAGAAATTAAAAATCTCCAATCATATAGAAATATTTTAAATCTCTTATAAATAGGTATTTTTATTACATATTTCTGTCTTCAAGTTTCTCAAAATTTTCTTTTATTTAACCTGACAAAGAACTTACTATTTTTAAAAAATCACATATTCTTAATCAAATATTTATCTCACCACTGAACAAAATACTGCTTTTCAAGACTTAACAAGTTTTCTAAAAATATGTCAACATCATGAATTTTCCAAACAGTTTTATCTTTTTAATTTTTCATTCTTTTTCACCTTCACCAATTTAAAAAAATTACCGTCAAATTACGTAATTTCTACAAATTAAAAATCTTTAATCATATAGAAATATTTCAAATCTCTTATAAATAGGTATTTTTATTACATATTTCTGTCTTCAAGTTTCTCAAAATTTTCATTTACTTAACCTGACAAAGAACTTTCTATTTTTAAAAAATCAAATATTCTTAATCCAATATTTATCTCATTACTAAACAAAATACTGCTTTTGAAGACTTAACAAGTTTTCTAAAAATATGTCAACATCATGAATTTTCCAAAGAATTTTATCTTTTTAATTTTTTATATTCTTTTTCAGCTTCACCAATTTAACAAAGATTACTGTCAAATTACGTAATTACCACAAATTAAAAATCTCCAATCATATAGAAATATTTTAAATCTCTTATAAATAGGTATTTTTATTACATATTTCTGTCTTCAAGTTTCTCAAAATTTTCATTTACTTAACCTGACAAAGAACTTACTATTTTTAAATAATCAAATATTCTTAATTAAATATTTATCTCACCACTAAACAAAATACTGCTTTTCAAGACTTAACAAGTTTTCTAAAAATATGTCAACTTCATGAATTTTCCAAAAAATTTTATCTTTTTAATTTTTTATTCTTTTTTACCTTCACCAATTTAACAAAGATTACCGTCAAATTACGTAATTTCTACAAATTTAAAATCTTTAATCATAAAGAAATATTTTAAATCTCTTATAAATAGGTATTTTTATTTCATATTTCTGTCTTCAAGTTTCTCAAAATTTTCATTTACTTAACCTGACAAAGTACTTACTATTTTTAAAAAATCAAATATTCTTAATCCAATATTTATCTCACCACTGAACAAAATACTGCTTTTCAAGACTTAACAAGTTTTCTAAAAATATGTCAACTTCATGAATTTTCCAAAAAATTTTATCTTTTTAATTTTTCATTCTTTTTTAGCTTCACCAATTTAACAAAGATTACCGTCAAATTACGTAATTACCAGAAATTAAAAATCTCCAATCATATAGAAATATTTTAAATCTCTTATAAATAGGTATTTTTATTACATATTTCTGTCTTCAAGTTTCTCAAAATTTTCTTTTATTTAACCTGACAAAGAACTTACTATTTTTAAAAAATCACATATTCTTAATCAAATATTTATCTCACCACTGAACAAAATACTGCTTTTCAAGACTTAACAAGTTTTCTAAAAATATGTCAACATCATGAATTTTCCAAACAGTTTTATCTTTTTAATTTTTCATTCTTTTTCACCTTCACCAATTTAAAAAAATTACCGTCAAATTACGTAATTTCTATAAATTAAAAATCTTTAATCATATAGAAATATTTCAAATCTCTTATAAATAGGTATTTTTATTACATATTTCTGTCTTCAAGTTTCTCAAAATTTTCATTTACTTAACCTGACAAAGAACTTTCTATTTTTAAAAAATCAAATATTCTTAATCCAATATTTATCTCACCACTGAACAAAATACTGCTTTTGAAGACTTAACAAGTTTTCTAAAAATATGTCAACATCATGAATTTTCCAAAGAATTTTATCTTTTTAATTTTTTATATTCTTTTTCAGCTTCACCAATTTAACAGAGACTACTGTCAAATTACGTAATTACCACAAATTAAAAATCTCCAATCATATAGAAATATTTTAAATCTCTTATAAATAGGTATTTTTATTACATATTTCTGTCTTCAAGTTTCTCAAAATTTTCATTTACTTAACCTGACAAAGAACTTACTATTTTTAAAAAATCAAATATTCTTAATCAAATATTTATCTCACCACTGAACAAAATACTGCTTTTCAAGACTTAACAAGTTTTCTAAAAATATATCAACATCATGAATTTTCCAAAAAATTTTATCTTTTCTGTTTTTTATATTCTTTTTCAGCTTCACCAATTTGACAAAGATTACTGTCAAATTACGTAATTACCACAAATTAAAAATCTCAAATCATATAGAAATATTTTAAATCTCTTATAAATAGGTATTTTTATTACATATTTCTGTCTTCAAGTTTCTCAAAATTTTCATTTACTTAACCTGACAAAAAACTTACTATTTTTAAAAAATCAAATATTTTTAATCAAATATTTATCTAACCACTGAACAAAATACTGCTTTTCAAGACTTAACAAGTTTTCTAAAAATATGTCAACATCATGAATTTTCCAAAAAATTTTATCTTTTTAATTTTTCATTCTTTTTCACCTTCACCAATTTAACAAAGATTACCGTCAAATTACGTAATTTCTACAAATTAAAAATCTCCAATCATATAGAAATATTTTAAATCTCTTATAAATAGGTATTTTTATTACATATTTCTGTCTTCAAGTTTCTCAAAATTTTCATTTACTTAACCTGACAAAGAACTTACTATTTTTAAAAAATCAAATATTCTTAATCAAATATTTATCTCACCACTGAACAAAATACTGCTTTTCAAGACTTAACAAGTTTTCTAAAAATATGTCAACATCATGAATTTTCCAAACAGTTTCATCTTTTTAATTTTTCATTCTTTTTCACCTTCACCAATTTAAAAAAATTACCGTCAAATTACGTAATTTCTACAAATTAAAAATCTTTAATCATATAGAAATATTTCAAATCTCTTATAAATAGGTATTTTTATTACATATTTCTGTCTTCAAGTTTCTCAAAATTTTCATTTACTTAACCTGACAAAGAACTTACTATTTTTAAAAAATCAAATATTCTTAATCCAATATTTATCTCACCACTGAACAAAATACTGCTTTTGAAGACTTAACAAGTTTTCTAAAAATATGTCAACATCATGAATTTTCCAAAGAATTTTATCTTTTTAATTTTTTATATTCTTTTTCAGCTTCACCAATTTAACAAAGATTACTGTCAAATTACGTAATTACCACAAATTAAAAATCTCCAATCATATAGAAATATTTTAAATCTCCTATAAATAGGTATTTTTATTACATATTTCTGTCTTCAAGTTTGTCAACATTTTCATTTACTTAACCTGACAAAGAACTTTCTATTTTTAAAAAATCAAATATTCTTAATCCAATATTTATCTCACCACTAAACAAAATACTGCTTTTGAAGACTTAACAAGTTTTCTAAAAATATGTCAACATCATGAATTTTCCAAAGAATTTTATCTTTTTAATTTTTTATATTCTTTTTCAGCTTCACCAATTTAACAAAGATTACTGTCAAATTACGTAATTACCACAAATTAAAAATCTCCAATCATATAGAAATATTTTAAATCTCTTATAAATAGGTATTTTTATTACATATTTCTGTCTTCAAGTTTCTCAAAATTTTCATTTACTTAACCTGACAAAGAACTTACTATTTTTAAAAAATCAAATATTCTTAATTAAATATTTATCTCACCACTAAACAAAATACTGCTTTTCAAGACTTAACAAGTTTTCTAAAAATATGTCAACTTCATAAATTTTCCAAAAAATTTTATCTTTTTAATTTTTCATTCTTTTTTACCTTCACCAATTTAACAAAGATTACCGTCAAATTACGTAATTTCTACAAATTTAAAATCTTTAATCATATAGAAATATTTTAAATCTCTTATAAATAGGTATTTTTATTTCATATTTCTGTCTTCAAGTTTCTCAAAATTTTCATTTACTTAACCTGATAAAGTACTTACTATTTTTAAAAAATCAAATATTCTTAATCCAATATTTATCTCACCACTGAACAAAATACTGCTTTTCAAGACTTAACAAGTTTTCTAAAAATATGTCAACATCATGAATTTTCCAAACAATTTTATCTTTTTAATTTTTCATTCTTTTTTACCTTCACCAATTTAACAAAGATTACCGTCAAATTACGTAATTTCTACAAATTTAAAATCTTTAATCATATACAAATATTTTAAATCTCTTATAAATAGGTATTTTTATTACATATTTCTGTCTTCAAGTTTCTCAAAATTTTCATTTACTTAACCTGACAAAGTACTTACTATTTTTAAAAAATCAAATATTCTTAATCCAATATTTATCTCACCACTGAACAAAATACTGCTTTTGAAGACTTAACAAGTTTTCTAAAAATATGTCAACATCATGAATTTTCCAAAGAATTTTATCTTTTTAATTTTTCATTCTTTTTTAGCTTCACCAATTTAACAAAGATTACCGTCAAATTACGTAATTACCAGAAATTAAAAATCTCCAATCATATAGAAATATTTTAAATCTCTTATAAATAGGTATTTTTATTACATATTTCTGTCTTCAAGTTTCTCAAAATTTTCTTTTATTTAACCTGACAAAGAACTTACTATTTTTAAAAAATCACATATTCTTAATCAAATATTTATCTCACCACTGAACAAAATACTGCTTTTCAAGACTTAACAAGTTTTCTAAAAATATGTCAACATCATGAATTTTCCAAACAGTTTTATCTTTTTAATTTTTCATTCTTTTTCACCTTCACCAATTTAAAAAAATTACCGTCAAATTACGTAATTTCTACAAATTAAAAATCTTTAATCATATAGAAATATTTCAAATCTCTTATAAATAGGTATTTTTATTACATATTTCTGTCTTCAAGTTTCTCAAAATTTTCATTTACTTAACCTGACAAAGAACTTTCTATTTTTAAAAAATCAAATATTCTTAATCCAATATTTATCTCACCACTGAACAAAATACTGCTTTTGAAGACTTAACAAGTTTTCTAAAAATATGTCAACATCATGAATTTTCCAAAGAATTTTATCTTTTTAATTTTTTATATTCTTTTTCAGCTTCACCAATTTAACAGAGACTACTGTCAAATTACGTAATTACCACAAATTAAAAATCTCCAATCATATAGAAATATTTTAAATCTCTTATAAATAGGTATTTTTATTACATATTTCTGTCTTCAAGTTTCTCAAAATTTTCATTTACTTAACCTGACAAAGAACTTACTATTTTTAAAAAATCAAATATTCTTAATCAAATATTTATCTCACCACTGAACAAAATACTGCTTTTCAAGACTTAACAAGTTTTCTAAAAATATATCAACATCATGAATTTTCCAAAAAATTTTATCTTTTCTGTTTTTTATATTCTTTTTCAGCTTCACCAATTTGACAAAGATTACTGTCAAATTACGTAATTACCACAAATTAAAAATCTCAAATCATATAGAAATATTTTAAATCTCTTATAAATAGGTATTTTTATTACATATTTCTGTCTTCAAGTTTCTCAAAATTTTCATTTACTTAACCTGACAAAAAACTTACTATTTTTAAAAAATCAAATATTTTTAATCAAATATTTATCTAACCACTGAACAAAATACTGCTTTTCAAGACTTAACAAGTTTTCTAAAAATATGTCAACATCATGAATTTTCCAAAAAATTTTATCTTTTTAATTTTTCATTCTTTTTCACCTTCACCAATTTAACAAAGATTACCGTCAAATTACGTAATTTCTACAAATTAAAAATCTCCAATCATATAGAAATATTTTAAATCTCTTATAAATAGGTATTTTTATTACATATTTCTGTCTTCAAGTTTCTCAAAATTTTCATTTACTTAACCTGACAAAGAACTTACTATTTTTAAAAAATCAAATATTCTTAATCAAATATTTATCTCACCACTGAACAAAATACTGCTTTTCAAGACTTAACAAGTTTTCTAAAAATATGTCAACATCATGAATTTTCCAAACAGTTTCATCTTTTTAATTTTTCATTCTTTTTCACCTTCACCAATTTAAAAAAATTACCGTCAAATTACGTAATTTCTACAAATTAAAAATCTTTAATCATATAGAAATATTTCAAATCTCTTATAAATAGGTATTTTTATTACATATTTCTGTCTTCAAGTTTCTCAAAATTTTCATTTACTTAACCTGACAAAGAACTTACTATTTTTAAAAAATCAAATATTCTTAATCCAATATTTATCTCACCACTGAACAAAATACTGCTTTTGAAGACTTAACAAGTTTTCTAAAAATATGTCAACATCATGAATTTTCCAAAGAATTTTATCTTTTTAATTTTTTATATTCTTTTTCAGCTTCACCAATTTAACAAAGATTACTGTCAAATTACGTAATTACCACAAATTAAAAATCTCCAATCATATAGAAATATTTTAAATCTCCTATAAATAGGTATTTTTATTACATATTTCTGTCTTCAAGTTTGTCAACATTTTCATTTACTTAACCTGACAAAGAACTTTCTATTTTTAAAAAAT
Source organism: Ganaspis brasiliensis (assembly GCA_037103525.1). Taxonomy (NCBI): domain Eukaryota; kingdom Metazoa; phylum Arthropoda; class Insecta; order Hymenoptera; family Figitidae; genus Ganaspis; species Ganaspis brasiliensis. The sequence goes on from JAZKLR010000550.1 coordinate 1,284,822, forward strand.
CAAATATTCTTAATCCAATATTTATCTCACCACTAAACAAAATACTGCTTTTGAAGACTTAACAAGTTTTCTAAAAATATGTCAACATCATGAATTTTCCAAAGAATTTTATCTTTTTAATTTTTTATATTCTTTTTCAGCTTCACCAATTTAACAAAGATTACTGTCAAATTACGTAATTACCACAAATTAAAAATCTCCAATCATATAGAAATATTTTAAATCTCTTATAAATAGGTATTTTTATTACATATTTCTGTCTTCAAGTTTCTCAAAATTTTCATTTACTTAACCTGACAAAGAACTTACTATTTTTAAAAAATCAAATATTCTTAATTAAATATTTATCTCACCACTAAACAAAATACTGCTTTTCAAGACTTAACAAGTTTTCTAAAAATATGTCAACTTCATAAATTTTCCAAAAAAATTTATCTTTTTAATTTTTCATTCTTTTTTACCTTCACCAATTTAACAAAGATTACCGTCAAATTACGTAATTTCTACAAATTTAAAATCTTTAATCATATAGAAATATTTTAAATCTCTTATAAATAGGTATTTTTATTTCATATTTCTGTCTTCAAGTTTCTCAAAATTTTCATTTACTTAACCTGACAAAGTACTTACTATTTTTAAAAAATCAAATATTCTTAATCCAATATTTATCTCACCACTGAACAAAATACTGCTTTTCAAGACTTAACAAGTTTTCTAAAAATATGTCAACATCATGAATTTTCCAAACAATTTTATCTTTTTAATTTTTCATTCTTTTTTACCTTCACCAATTTAACAAAGATTACCGTCAAATTACGTAATTTCTACAAATTTAAAATCTTTAATCATATACAAATATTTTAAATCTCTTATAAATAGGTATTTTTATTTCATATTTCTGTCTTCAAGTTTCTCAAAATTTTCATTTACTTAACCTGACAAAGTACTTACTATTTTTAAAAAATCAAATATTCTTAATCCAATATTTATCTCACCACTGAACAAAATACTGCTTTTCAAGACTTAACAAGTTTTCTAAAAATATGTCAACTTCATGAATTTTCCAAAAAATTTTATCTTTTTAATTTTTCATTCTTTTTTAGCTTCACCAATTTAACAAAGATTACCGTCAAATTACGTAATTACCAGAAATTAAAAATCTCCAATCATATAGAAATATTTTAAATCTCTTATAAATAGGTATTTTTATTACATATTTCTGTCTTCAAGTTTCTCAAAATTTTCTTTTATTTAACCTGACAAAGAACTTACTATTTTTAAAAAATCACATATTCTTAATCAAATATTTATCTCACCACTGAACAAAATACTGCTTTTCAAGACTTAACAAGTTTTCTAAAAATATGTCAACATCATGAATTTTCCAAACAGTTTTATCTTTTTAATTTTTCATTCTTTTTCACCTTCACCAATTTAAAAAAATTACCGTCAAATTACGTAATTTCTACAAATTAAAAATCTTTAATCATATAGAAATATTTCAAATCTCTTATAAATAGGTATTTTTATTACATATTTCTGTCTTCAAGTTTCTCAAAATTTTCATTTACTTAACCTGACAAAGAACTTTCTATTTTTAAAAAATCAAATATTCTTAATCCAATATTTATCTCACCACTGAACAAAATACTGCTTTTCAAGACTTAACAAGTTTTCTAAAAATATATCAACATCATGAATTTTCCAAAAAATTTTATCTTTTCTGTTTTTTATATTCTTTTTCAGCTTCACCAATTTAACAAAGATTACTGTCAAATTACGTAATTACCACAAATTAAAAATCTCCAATCATATAGAAATATTTTAAATCTCTTATAAATAGGTATTTTTATTACATATTTCTGTCTTCAAGTTTCTCAAAATTTTCATTTACTTAACCTGACAAAGAACTTACTATTTTTAAAAAATCACATATTCTTAATCAAATATTTATCTCACCACTGAACAAAATACTGCTTTTCAAGACTTAACAAGTTTTCTAAAAATATGTCAACATCATGAATTTTCCAAACAGTTTTATCTTTTTAATTTTTCATTCTTTTTCACCTTCACCAATTTAAAAAAATTACCGTCAAATTACGTAATTTCTATAAATTAAAAATCTTTAATCATATAGAAATATTTCAAATCTCTTATAAATAGGTATTTTTATTACATATTTCTGTCTTCAAGTTTCTCAAAATTTTCATTTACTTAACCTGACAAAGAACTTTCTATTTTTAAAAAATCAAATATTCTTAATCCAATATTTATCTCACCACTGAACAAAATACTGCTTTTGAAGACTTAACAAGTTTTCTAAAAATATGTCAACATCATGAATTTTCCAAAGAATTTTATCTTTTTAATTTTTTATATTCTTTTTCAGCTTCACCAATTTAACAGAGACTACTGTCAAATTACGTAATTACCACAAATTAAAAATCTCCAATCATATAGAAATATTTTAAATCTCTTATAAATAGGTATTTTTATTACATATTTCTGTCTTCAAGTTTCTCAAAATTTTCATTTACTTAACCTGACAAAGAACTTACTATTTTTAAAAAATCAAATATTCTTAATCAAATATTTATCTCACCACTGAACAAAATACTGCTTTTCAAGACTTAACAAGTTTTCTAAAAATATATCAACATCATGAATTTTCCAAAAAATTTTATCTTTTCTGTTTTTTATATTCTTTTTCAGCTTCACCAATTTGACAAAGATTACTGTCAAATTACGTAATTACCACAAATTAAAAATCTCAAATCATATAGAAATATTTTAAATCTCTTATAAATAGGTATTTTTATTACATATTTCTGTCTTCAAGTTTCTCAAAATTTTCATTTACTTAACCTGACAAAAAACTTACTATTTTTAAAAAATCAAATATTTTTAATCAAATATTTATCTAACCACTGAACAAAATACTGCTTTTCAAGACTTAACAAGTTTTCTAAAAATATGTCAACATCATGAATTTTCCAAAAAATTTTATCTTTTTAATTTTTCATTCTTTTTCACCTTCACCAATTTAACAAAGATTACCGTCAAATTACGTAATTTCTACAAATTAAAAATCTCCAATCATATAGAAATATTTTAAATCTCTTATAAATAGGTATTTTTATTACATATTTCTGTCTTCAAGTTTCTCAAAATTTTCATTTACTTAACCTGACAAAGAACTTACTATTTTTAAAAAATCAAATATTCTTAATCAAATATTTATCTCACCACTGAACAAAATACTGCTTTTCAAGACTTAACAAGTTTTCTAAAAATATGTCAACATCATGAATTTTCCAAACAGTTTCATCTTTTTAATTTTTCATTCTTTTTCACCTTCACCAATTTAAAAAAATTACCGTCAAATTACGTAATTTCTACAAATTAAAAATCTTTAATCATATAGAAATATTTCAAATCTCTTATAAATAGGTATTTTTATTACATATTTCTGTCTTGAAGTTTCTCAAAATTTTCATTTACTTAACCTGACAAAGAACTTACTATTTTTAAAAAATCAAATATTCTTAATCCAATATTTATCTCACCACTGAACAAAATACTGCTTTTGAAGACTTAACAAGTTTTCTAAAAATATGTCAACATCATGAATTTTCCAAAGAATTTTATCTTTTTAATTTTTTATATTCTTTTTCAGCTTCACCAATTTAACAAAGATTACTGTCAAATTACGTAATTACCACAAATTAAAAATCTCCAATCATATAGAAATATTTTAAATCTCCTATAAATAGGTATTTTTATTACATATTTCTGTCTTCAAGTTTGTCAACATTTTCATTTACTTAACCTGACAAAGAACTTTCTATTTTTAAAAAATCAAATATTCTTAATCCAATATTTATCTCACCACTAAACAAAATACTGCTTTTGAAGACTTAACAAGTTTTCTAAAAATATGTCAACATCATGAATTTTCCAAAGAATTTTATCTTTTTAATTTTTTATATTCTTTTTCAGCTTCACCAATTTAACAAAGATTACTGTCAAATTACGTAATTACCACAAATTAAAAATCTCCAATCATATAGAAATATTTTAAATCTCTTATAAATAGGTATTTTTATTACATATTTCTGTCTTCAAGTTTCTCAAAATTTTCATTTACTTAACCTGACAAAGAACTTACTATTTTTAAAAAATCAAATATTCTTAATTAAATATTTATCTCACCACTAAACAAAATACTGCTTTTCAAGACTTAACAAGTTTTCTAAAAATATGTCAACTTCATAAATTTTCCAAAAAATTTTATCTTTTTAATTTTTCATTCTTTTTTACCTTCACCAATTTAACAAAGATTACCGTCAAATTACGTAATTTCTACAAATTTAAAATCTTTAATCATATAGAAATATTTTAAATCTCTTATAAATAGGTATTTTTATTTCATATTTCTGTCTTCAAGTTTCTCAAAATTTTCATTTACTTAACCTGATAAAGTACTTACTATTTTTAAAAAATCAAATATTCTTAATCCAATATTTATCTCACCACTGAACAAAATACTGCTTTTCAAGACTTAACAAGTTTTCTAAAAATATGTCAACATCATGAATTTTCCAAACAATTTTATCTTTTTAATTTTTCATTCTTTTTTACCTTCACCAATTTAACAAAGATTACCGTCAAATTACGTAATTTCTACAAATTTAAAATCTTTAATCATATACAAATATTTTAAATCTCTTATAAATAGGTATTTTTATTACATATTTCTGTCTTCAAGTTTCTCAAAATTTTCATTTACTTAACCTGACAAAGTACTTA